>BSBM01000017.1:32498750-33754375 GCA_027924585.1 Larix kaempferi
GAGTACATATTCTATCAGAAATATGGAGAAATCTTCCATCCAGTATTTACAACATTGGTTCCAATACTGATTTTGACTTAACAACTCCCTAATTTAATAATATTATGTTTGGATCATCAACATCTTTACCCCTTGAGTAAACATTGTGCAATTGGAGGGGTAACAAATGGCATGTTGTGTGAAGATGTGATTAATGAGTTGATACTCCGGCATAATCTTGCTTGTCCTTTGGCCCGGAGCTGCCTTTGCTCAAGTTCATTTGATAGCCACAAATGAAAGACTATGGCATAAAGCTTAGTGAAGGTGTGTCCAATCATGATGGTCCTATAAATTGTTCAGATTTCAACTAGTTCCTGTTTTTAAAATCGAGTGAATGATATGGTGGGGCCATGATGAAGGGATACCTAAACAAACAACATGATTAAATAAATTAACAATGTGGAAGTCAAAAGAGTGAATGCTATGCTTGAGGAACTCGGCCTGAAGGCCTTCCTTGTTAGAAACTCGACTAGTGCTGAAAATCCTGACAACTCTATTGATGTTGCCATGGAAAAATATATGACAAGAGAAGGGGGTAGGGGATGTGTATTGGAGGTTTCCCAATATAGAGGGAGGTAGTATGTGAGAACAAGGACTAAGGATCTCTATCAGGTAGGAGAGCAATGTGTAAAGGGAAAGGGGTGTGCCAAAAATATTTAGGTGAATGGAAGAGGGCCTAATGAAGCTCATGTTTCCTTATGGAAGGGAATTCATGTTTACTTACAATGGAGGAGGCATCAGTAATCTTTTTCAGGGTGGGTAACAAAAGGAGGGCTTTGTAGAAGAGAAAAACAAAATTTTCTATGGAGAAATTTATAGCCTTAATCATATTAGTGGTTCACCGGGAAGAGGTTGGTTTAGGTACATGGGAGAGGTCCTTGATGATGTGGGGGTAGGAGGGAAGAGAAAAGTCTTAGATGGCCTTGGCGAGAAGCTTGTACTTGTTTGCAGTTGTCTTGAAAGACAAGAACAGGGGAAGAGGTGCGATCAACTAGGGAAGGTGGAAAGTATAAGAGTGGACATGCTTTGCGTCAAAGGGATAAAAGTAGGAGGAATATCAAAACGGGATGCGGTAGAGGGAGGAGAGGGAGGACCACTAGGGGAGAATGTAATGAGTGCACGGTCCAAAGGTCCAAAGGTGTTGGATATGAGGGAGCAACTCCTAGTCGGCCATGACATAATCAACCACACTAGCACCACCATTGTGGTGGAAACAATTGAAGTTGGTAGAGTTGGGAAAGCATGGGAGACTATTTAGGAGTAGTGGGCTCTGAGGTTCACCAAGCTAGAGAATGTGTCTCTTGTATATAGCAAGGGCCCCAAATTATCTGAAACCTTGTGAAAACCCACTATGTCCACATTGAACTCTTGAAGACAGGGCATTCTCAATCTGTCACGAATCAACACCTATAAAGAATTGGTGCGGGGATCGAAATAACCCAAGAGGATAACATTTCCCAAAGTGTAGTAGTGAGAAATGTCTAGGTATAGGTTAAGGAAGGAATTCCCATTAGAGATTGCAGAGCACAAAGTTGGAGGAAGCTAGAAGTCGATAGCAATCCACGATGAAAATGTTTGCAATTTTTTAAATTGTTGCACTAGGGCATGGATTTGCTATAGAAAAAAACGTGAGAAATGCCACCCACTTGACTTAGTTCATTGACAAAAATTGTAGAAGAAAGGGCATATTAGGAGAAAAATGTTGTAGTAGGGCGAGTCAACATCAAAACTGGTGTCAAATAGAAGTGTTATAGAGATAACATATTGCAAACACAAGATTGTGAACGTGGGTGTAGGAAGATGTGGTAGCCATAAAATGCCAAAGGAAACCATTGGAAGAAGAAATCATTTTGAGTGCTATTGTTACCATCTAGAGAACATGAACAACACCTATATGAGTGTTATTGTATGTTGTAACTGCCTAAAGGACATGAACTCACAAGAAACATGTTGATGTGTAGAGTTAGACACAGTTTGCTTGTAGAAATCTCCATAACATTAGCAAATGTGGCAGAGTGGGTTTATAAGATATTGTAGACATGGGTGAGGTCACTGGGCAGAAGTACCCAAGAGAGGCAAAGATGCCAAGTTGAGGTAGACATGTGAATATCAAATTGTAAACTTGCAGATGTGATGATACCCAAGGTATTTTGATCATTTTCTTTAGACTATACATAAAAATGATTGCAAAAAATTAACAGTTTTAGAAATCATGATTGGAACTTGAAACTTGAGCAAGTCAAAACATGTATAATGGTAGTAGTTAAAATTTAAATCGGTATTTGTCTCTAAACAGGATAGCTAGAAATGTCCGAGTGCACATGGTTTCTAGGAAAGGGAAAGCAAAATTTATTTGGGATCCTTGAAGTTGTGGGTTGGTTACTAAAGATGTTTTATGGTTTGGTCAAAGAAGTGTTAATGTGACATTGGGCTAGGCCAACTCAATGTTAGAGATATTCTTTATGTTGCAATCAACTGTTCTAGTCAATGTTGCATATATCGTCTCGGGGAAAGTATCGGCGAGGGTCTGGAATATAACTTCTCCGCGGTATCGGCGGAAAATATCGGAAAATGTCGGTAGGCCACAAAAAACACAAAAATACTCATTTTTTTTCAATTTTTAAAACATATAAAGCAACAACAACATCAAATAGACACATTGTTACATAAATATGATCATACAAGTAATACATAAGATGCGTAAGATGTCAAGTGGTCACATATCTTCACTAAATTGAAAATTCTGAAACATGTTCCTGATAGGATGATACAAAATCACATAAAAAGCTCAAAATAAATGTATCTCATGCGACGAATCATCATGAGGCATCTAGATACTAAATAGTACATAATAAAATCAAAATGATAGATCATAGGAATCCCAATCATTGATTCCCTCTACCCCTTTTACCGGTAAAGGGCACCACTCGTCCTCTGGAAGCAGTAGGTGGTCGTGGAGGTGCTCGGGATGAGGTTGGAGTGGAAGATTCAGAGCCTCCAACTACTCTAGCTGAGCCAGGAGATAAAGTGGGTTGTCTCCTCCCAACCCCAATTCCAACTACAGGTCTCTGTGGTGGTGGTGGTGGTGGCATTGGCTACACCGAAAGATCAATCTCCTCCTGAAAATGTGTAGACACTGGAAGTGGATCATCCTCCTGTTCCTCCTCACCCTCCCCCTCCACTAAGGTCTCCTCCCCCAAATCATCTGCATGATCCTCCCCTTCCTCCAACCACTCAGGTGCCTCCTCCATCTCAGGCTCCTCCAACTCCACCCTCCACTGAGTAGTGGTGTCAATGGCATCCAAATTTATGGCCTCTATGTCAGGTTCTTTGTCAAGTTGCTTCACCCATAGCCTTAGATTGTAGTAGACATACACCATTTCATTAAGGCGTTGGGTACCTAACCTGTATGAACATTGAGGGCCATAATTAGTAATGGTAAATTGTAGTAAATTAAAATTAAGAATTATAAAATATAAGCAATTTAAATTTTCATTGTTGCATTTTTGAACATTTCTAACCTGTTGCGCTTCTTGGAGTGTATCTTTTCAAAGACACTCCAATTGCGCTCACAGCTTGATGAAATGCAAGTTTGGCTAAGCACCCGAATGACAAGTTTCTGCAACTCTGGGAGCTTTCTACCATAGTGTTTCCACCATACATCTACAATGAATAAAATGAAAGGATTCAATGGAAGAAAACAAAATATATTTCTATCAAGTAATAAATGTCAAATATATATAAAGGAAAAAACAAAATTTGAAATTGAAGCTTACCTAGCATCTTTGCAGTCCTATCTAAGATAGCCATCTCATAACCCAAAACCCTCGCTGCCATCCTATATATCTCTATCTGTCTAGAAATCTCTAAGCGTTCAACTGGAGTGTGCACCATCCTCTGAACACACTGGAAAAAACCATCCATGACCTCACCATCAAAATTAAATCCACAAGCATAAGCGAATGCAGGGTTGAGGAAGAGCCCTGCTGCATGAATGGGATGATGGAGAGTGTTATTCCATCGTTCATCAATCACACCCCAAATCTGAGCTCTCTTGGTGAGTCCTTCCTCACCCTTGTCATCATAGTACCGATAGATAACTTCCTTGGCCCTATCCATGGCCTCATACAAGTAGCCCATTGTGGGCTTGTCACCATCAACCAATTGAAGAACCTTTACCAAAGGTTCACTAACGGTACATACCTCACCTACTGCACTCCAGAATCTATGGTCATGTCGCACAAGTTGGGCTATGGCTTGCCCATCTTATTTGGTGCTATAGACACAAGCAACCCACTCATCAGAAAGAAACATCCTCTGTAACTCCAACATGCTCTTGAGGAGCAACTGAAGTGAAATAAAGTTGGTGGCGAAACGTGTGATCGCGGGACGAATCAACTCTCTGTTCCCCGTGAACTGTCTCATGTGTGAAAGAACATATGTGTGATTATATATGTATTTGGTCACACTCCGAGTTGAATTAATGGTTCCCTTGATCCAAGGAATTTTGCCCATGTCCTCTAGCATCAAATCAATGCAATGGGCTGCACAAGGACTCCAGTACAAGGTTGGATACCTCTCCATGAGCAACCTCCCAGTAGCAACATAATTAGCAGCATTGTCCGTGACGACTTGGACAACATACTGTGGGCCTGTGTCTCGGATAAAGCCATCCATCAACTCACATAATAATTGTGCAGCTTTTGTATATGCACTTGCATCAACACTTTTGATAAACATTGGCTCCCTGGGACAACTAACCAAGAAGTTTAGAATTGACCTGCCCTTTGTATCAGTCCACCCATCCGACATCACGGTGCATCCTGTGGTCTCCCATGATTCCTTGAGCCTAGCTAATCTTTGCGTCCAATCAACCTTTTCCCCTTGAAGAAGATGCTCTCTCAAATCATTATAGGAAGGGCCCTTATACCCCGGACCAACAATAATAGCAGCTTCAAACATGGCATGGTAGAAGGGGTTTTTGGCAATGTTAAATGGTATATCACTCGAAAGAAAACATTTTGTCACAATCTTTTCAGCCTCCTCTTTCTCCCTTATTTTAACCAATGCCCGAATAGAAGGTTGCCCCCCCGGTGTTGACCTCAGCACAAAGAAAGGTGAGGTTGATGAGGGAATTCGAGAAGTTGTGGGCCTTGTGGATGAGGATTGGGATTGTGGTCCTACTCCTCCCATTGATGCACTTGTTCAAAGTGGTAGCACTTGTAAGTTCATGTTTGCGAGCCTCCTTCACATCCCTCTTGTTAGCAATACCAATGATGGATTGGTTTGCAATGTGCATAATTTCCGAGTTAGTTTTCTCACAAACATCCACATCAAACCCGGTGAGTTTGGAAAGGTGGTATTTCAAGCAGCTAATACCTCCATAAATTTTTTTGCCACAAAGATTGCATGTCAATATTTGTCTGTTGGGAAGCTCTACTGGTTCACCATACACCCACATTGGATCCAATGCCTTTGGCATTTTGTTGAGGAGAAAATCTTAACCCTATGGCACAGAAAAAACCAAAATAAACACATGATAATGCAAACTTGCAAAGCTTAAAATTTAACTAATGAGGGTTAGATGAATGTGTAATGGAATGGTTGAATCTTCCATTCAAAAGCAAGAAGAAAAACCCTATCCTAAGTCTAGAAAAACAAACAAATGAAATTGAAGCCAAACGTTTTAAAAATTTAGACATACTTGGAAATCTTGAATCTTGATGGTGAATCCCTACTCCACGACCTCCTCCCACACTCTCTATCTCTCTCACACACTTGGAAAGAAAGAATGAGGGCCAAAAAGAGCAACCCGCAGACTTAAAACACCCCCACGACTGCACGTTTTATTTTTTCACCCAGCAGGTCGATAAATTCCATCGACTTGCTATATATTGATAAAATATCGTGATATTTTGAAAGTATCGTGATATATTGAAAATATAGGATATATCGCGATATTTTCAATCCGATATATCAGATGGTGGAAAATATCGGCGATATATCTGATATTTCCGATATATCGCCGATACATGCAACACTGGTTCTGGCACTAAGCAACACATATTTTGATTTGCGAGACTAGATAGTACCACTAAAGATGATAACAAAGAACATCACCCCTTAGAGAATTGTATGTTGAAGTCACCACCCTTGATTTTGTAGGCCAATTTAAATGCTTAAGCAAATGTTTAGTGGTACAAAGCACATCCAGGTGATACTAGAACAAACAAACTTTGGAGGAAATCTATTAACATTCTGATATGGTTAAGTCTTAGGGTGTATAGAGGTTTCTAGACAAAGGCATTTTCAATATGGTGGTTTCCAAATGAACAATAGAGAGCAGAGTTCAACCTTCAGCACGAGGGTGATGGCAATTTGCTGGAACACCAATGATGAATTTTGGAGAAGCAATTTTAGTTTGTTGGAGGCATGACATGTAACTAGGCTACCATCCTCGAGAACCAATGAGCATTACGGTTGGCTATCCAAATGCCTCGATGGATGGAGGTGGACTGATATGTGTTCTCATTAATATTTTGGCCTTGAGTTATATTTCTCCTTTGTAAATGTTGTCAATGTTAAAACTATGAATTTTATGATTAGGTGGTGTAATAATCCGAGAATGTTGTTTTTGTTTTAAGTGGGGGTGTTAAAGAGTTTAATACAAAAATAAATATTAGTGTAATATGGTCACTTTATATGTTAATGACATGTGATCAAGGCGGTATTAAATACTAAAGCTAGGGATTAAGTGGTTTACCAAATTAGCGTGCCATACAATATGTGATATGAGATGATAATGGGTAAGAGAGTGGTACTTGTATGTTGCTTTGCCTAGCTTGGGATCCCGTAGATTTTTTGCTGCAACATTACTTATTAATATATGTGACACCTATTTCTCCAAATATGTTTGTGAATTGCGTATTGTATGCACCCATATAAAATCCTATATTTTCTGCTCACTTTTGTGTGTTTGTTGCACGGGAACCAAACAGTATGAAAGGGCAACACAAGGCTTCTCAATGATATTCATGGCCTTTCTTCTTCATCATCTTCCTTGCTGCCTTGGACACCTGACAAACTTGGTTGTTGTTGTAAGTACATGAGAAGAATTGGACTAACATAATCATGTTATGTTTGTTGTGGTGTCCTAGAATGCTATACTACCACTACAATATACATGACATAATCCAAATAGTAGTAGAAATATAATAGAAAAAGTATAAGGAAGCAAGATAAAAGAGGAGACATTCTCATAAACTTGAAGAAATTGATGAACGGTATGAGAGAGAATTGTACTCTAAAAGCAAAATTACCTTTAAGGTAGGTTTTCATCATACGACTGTCCTTAAGGAGGGATACAATCTCAGACTTCCTTCAGTAAGAAGAATCTGTTCAATCCAAAAATCATATCCTTTCCTCTTCTAAGGAGTTATTTATATAGTCTTCTCTAAGTTGCACTGAAGCAGATACAGAAATGGATACGGATACGGATACGGGGGGGGAATGGATATGACAAATTTTCAAAAAAGCCAAATATATCGTTATCATCATAAATATTATCATTGTCATCATAATCATCATAATATTATCATTGTACATCATCATTGTCACCTGACACTACTATCGAATATCATTAATCATATATGTAACATGATGCTATGAAAACTTTTAACTAATATCATCTGAATCCTCATGCTCAGAGTTAGAGTCATCATCCTAAGCCTGGCTTGATTCCCTTGGGCTTGTAGGCACCCGTCCAGCATCAATGTTCACATCCTCTGGCTATGGAAGTGGGTCCAAGTCCATTCAAGACAGAGGAGTTCAACAATCAACACCACCAACATCAAGGTACAGAGAGGGGTTGATGTGCTTGATTGAATGGCAATCCCATAGCCTCATATATGATAGAATCCAGTGGCAATGTTGCAATTCTGAAATCCTGAAAACTGTTAAGTCTGTTGAATTCTGAATGGGATTAAAAATTCCACTTTTTGCATATGAAGTCCAATGAGGTTGGAACTTGGAACCACTCTCAAACATCCTGAAACGATATTGTTAAAAATTTAAGTAAAAGGATAGAAAATGAAATATAAGGAGAATGGCACTTTTACTTTAAGAATTTAATATTACCATTTAATATTCTTTATAGCTTCCATGGAGAGGTCGTGGGTCCTTCAGGGTTTCAATGTAGACCAAGGAAACAGTTAAACAGTTGACTTCGGGAATAAAAAACAGTTAGAAACGTGGCCCTCTCTCTTTGATACGTTTCACAATTTCCCTGAAACATATCCAAAACCCTTGAAATGTATCCGTACCAATCTGACACATATCAGTGACATTTCAGGGCCGTATCCCCTCCGTTTCAAGATCTGAAACGGGGAACGGTGTTTCACCAAGGTTACTGGGATGCTTCCGGTAACTTAGAGTCTTCCGTTTAATCTCCTTTTACAAATATGTGGGATAACTCTAATCTCTCTATTATGGCCTACATTGAATATATTAGGGCCCAAGCATAAAAGGGGCACATTACATCACAAAACTTAGGTTGTTGTGGGTGTACGGACAACATGGCCTCCCCCTAAGCATAAGATGAGACCAACAGCACGATTTTCTTAGAGTTGTATTTAAAAGATGACTTGCACAACCATGCATCCATCCATATATGATCCTTACTTGTGCTGACCGTTCAGTGTCTTGTCATATGATTATTTTTTCCTTCAATTCCATGGATATCCAAGGTTTTGTCATTTTCTTATTTGAAAATGTGATTGTCGATAGATATGCCCTTTTGTTGATATTGTAGACTCATAATAGTGTGGATGCCAATATGGTTTAACTTCTGTAGGCTTTAACCCCTGTGTCTTGTCGTGTGCTTTGATACCATCTGCGATGTTCCTGGAATGCAAATGGACACTATCGCTGCAATATACTTGACAAAATCCAAATAATAACACATGCTATTGAAGCAGATCTCATATATCAAAATAAAATAGACATTCACATAAAAGGATGAAATAGTATTGTACTTCAATAACAAAAGTACTCTGGGTTTCACCATACACTATCCTTAATAAATGTTACAGTCCATATTTCTTCAATACAAAGAATCCACACCATTCAAAAGCATATCCTTGTCCTCTTTTAAGGAGGCGTTTATATAATCTTGTATTTTACCTCCTTTTACAAATATTACATGTGGAGTAACTCTAGATTTTCAACTATGGCCTACGTTGAATTTGTCAGAGCCACATCATAAAAAGGATCACTAAAAGAGACCAAAATACTAAACACACATTACATCACAAAGCTTAGGATATTATACATTCCAAAACTTAGGATGTTGTGGTAGGGGTATATCATTTGTGCTGAATTTATTGCAATTACAACAAGAATAATTGGATTTCAGAGAAGAAACATCAAGAATCCTATGTGAACAATACAATGAGCACATGATGATATCTTATGTTTGTCAGTAGTCATGACTGTTTATCTTTTATGTTAGCTGTCTTGCATATGCTGATGATCATCTTATCATCTTTTTAAGAATTCAATGTAAGTTCATTATTGCATAATTCTTCAATTCTGAAAGACATTGACCCATATCTGAAAGACAATGACCCTTATTTATGTTGAATTTTTCTCATATAGCAGTAGAAATACAATTTTCAGATCTGATAATTAGTTCCTAATGATTTTCAAACAGTAATTTTTCATCCCACTGTTATCATTGAATAATTACACACTTAAAATTTCAACTTCAAATGCAGCGGAACCAAAAGATCATAAAAGCACAATCATGCACAGTAGACAAAATGTTTTACCCTAGGAAACCCAAACTTGGGAGAAAACCCAGCCACCTTTTCTTAGAAGAAATCAGTCCAATTTTACAAGTACATTACCAATTTTAAAGAGAAACCCTAGCACACGAGAAATACACTCTTCATGAAGAAACCCTAGATCAAAAGGGCATCCTCTTTCATGAGGAAACCCTAGATCATGATAGCGAACCTCTAGAGACGATAAGAACCCAAGGATTTTACTCCTTGTGCCTTTGCTAGGCCTTCTTGGAAAGTGCGCATTAGCTGGGAAGAGAAGGTGTGATGTGGTAATAAAAATGAAGTGTGTTAACTGCTTATTTATACACTTCAATTCACTTTAATTTCTCTTATGGGGCTGACTTGTTTTTTTGTTTTCACTTTTCATTTTATCTTCAGGGCCAACTTGCACTTTCTGTCTTCCATATTTCTTGGGGCTTCTTCAATGCTATTTGGGACTTCTTCAATGGTTTGACTTGTCTTCTTGGTTATTTCTTCTTCACTAGAAAAGTTGTCCATGAGAAGTGTTGATGATTCTCACATGCACGTCTATTCACACATGAGCTCTAATGTTGAATAGACCCACTAAGAAGTCCCGTACATTTCTTAGTACGTCAATTCAACATTAGACTAGATTCGTATATTCCACAAGGAGATGAACAAAGTTACAAATATCGGCGCGGCGCGGAAATCGGCAGGGTCCAGGAAACATCGTCTCGGGATATCTCGGCAGAAAATCGGCAAAAATCGGCAAAAATCGGCAAACTTAAAAAACACAAAAATATTCATTTTTTTCAATTTTTTAAACATCTAAAGCAACAATAACATCAAATAAACACATTGCCACATGAATATTGAAAGAAAACTGATATATAAGATATATAAGATGTCTAGAGATACATCACACATCAAAATGGATCATGTCCCAGTCCTACTCCTGAATAGTGAATACTGAATGTCTGAATCATCAAAAATATAAGTTATAAGTTATAACAAATGTATCTCATGATCATCATCATGACTCATGAGTCATCTACAGTGAAATAAAGTAAATAAACTATGGATTCCCTCTACCCCTTTTACGGGAAAAGGTAATCGCTGTGGAAACAGCCCTTGCCCTTCCTCTAGGACTAGGTGCCCTCGAGGCTTGTCGGCCTTGTACTGGTATCTGACGTCCTCTAGAAGAACTAGAAGACCTTGCAAAAGGATCATGATGTCCTCTAGAACCTGAAGGTGGCTGAAACTGGTGTCCTGAAGAAGAAGAAGGAGCTCGAGGAGATTGTCCTACAGCTACTCCTCTACTAGTAGCAGTGCTACTATCGGGTCTATCTCCCTCTAACCCTGCCTGTGGCTCTGGATCTAACTGTGGCACACTCCCAGACTCAGTGTGAAACTCCTCTGGAACTGGATCACCCTCATATGGAGCCTCTGTAACATCATCATGATCATGATCATCCGCTAGCCAATCAGGGGCTACCTCCATAGCAGGCTCCTCACACTCCGACCTCCAAGCTGCAGTGGTGTCGATCTGATCTAATGAAATAGCCTTTGCATCAACTTTTCTCTGAAATTGCTTCACCCACATCCTGAGATTGTAGTGGACGTAGACCAAATCATTAAGGCGCGGAGTATCCAACCTGCAGGAGGATCATAGAATTAGATATTAAATTATAAAGTTAATAATTTCAATTTGTAATGCATAAATTAGAAGGCAAAGGGGCATAATGATAAATGATAAAATTATAAACTAGAATTCAATAATTTATATTTTCTAATGAATTTGAAAATTCTCTAACCTGTTGCGCTTTTTGGAGTGTACTTTTTCAAATACACTCCAGTTGCGCTCGCAACCGGAAGAGCTACATGTCTGGCTGAGCACTCGAATGGCAAGCTTCTGTAGAATAGGTACGCAACCACCATAGTTTTCCCACCAGGTATCTACAACGAATTAAAGAAACATAAGAAAAAACAATTTAATTTAAAAAAAGAATTAGAAAAAGAAAACGAAAATTTGAAACAAGGTGAAGCTTACTTGGCATCAGGTTGGTCCTGTCATGTACTGTCAAATGAAACCCAAGTAATCCTGCGGCTCTCTTATACACTTCCAACTCTTGGGAAAGCTCTGCACGATCATCTGCAGACGGCACCATCCTATGGACACACTCGTAGAATCCAGCCATAACCTCTCCATCAAATCTGAAGCCACAGGAGTAACCAAACGCAGGGTTGAGGTATAATCCTGCAGCATGAATGGGGCAATGGAGTGTGTTGTTCCATCGCTCATCAATCATCCCCCATATAATCTGTTGTCTCTCCTGCCCCTGATCTCCCTTGTCCTCGTAATAGGCACGAATGGACTCTTTGGCCCTATCCATGGCCTTATACAGGTAGCCCATTGCAGGCTTATCTCCATCAACCAAGCGGAGAACCCTTACCAAAGGTTCAGTGACGGCACAAACCTCCCTCACGTCATCCCAAAAGGTCTGATGGAAATTCACTAGCCTGCATATGGCTTGCCCCTCTGGTCTAGTGCTAAATGATAAAGCACGCCACTCAGGTGAAAGGAACATCTGCTGCAAGTCCCACATAGAATCCAAGAGGGACTGGAGAGAAATAAAGCTAGTGGCAAAGCGTGTGATGGCAGGACGCACCAACTCTCTGTCACCTGTGAAAGTTCTCATCAAGCGAAGCACCGCTGCATGATTGTATATGAATTTTGTGATGCCCCGTGCTGAATCAATGGTATCCTTGATCCAATCAATCTTGGCTAAATCCTCTAACATCAAATCAAGGCAATGGACCGCACAAGGAGTCCAGAATAGTGAAGGATACATGTCCATAAGCATCCTACCAGTAGACACATAGTTCGCAGCGTTGTCCGTTATGACTTGGACAACATGCTGCGGGCCAACCTCTTGGATGAAGTCATCCAACAAGCGACATAGTAAACCCGCATCTTTGACATGTGCAGATGCATCCACGGATTTCAAAAACATAGTGTCCCTTGGACAGTGAACCAAAAAGTTGAGAAGGGTCCTACCCTTCATATCAGTCCAACCGTCTGACATCACTGTGCATCCTGTTAACTCCCATGATTTTTGAAGATCCTCCAACCTGTGAGTGCATTCGGCCATTTCATTCTGGAGGATGGGCCCTCTCAACTCCTCATATGTGGGGGGCTTATACCCCGGCCCAACAACAGCAGCTGCCTCAAACATGGACATATAAAATGGGTTATTGGCAAAGTTAAATGGAATATCACTCCATAGCAAGCATCGACCCACAAGTGTATCTGCGTCTTTTTTCTCCTTTAATTTGAGCATGGACTTTACAGAAGGTTGTCCACCAGCTGAGCATCTCAACACAAAGGCACCCATTGGTGATGCAGTCGAAGGTGAAGGCATTGTGGACTGTTGCGTGGAGAAGGTTTCCGGACTCGTCCCACTAGCCCCCACTCCGCATCCGGACCCGGATCTTGAGGCAATTTGATGTCTCACGGCCTCCTTGAATTGTTTCTTTTGCTTAGTTTCCTCAATTGCTTTTTTGGCCATCTCAATTTGATCCTCGTTTGCTGCGGTACAAGGAATCACATCATGCCCCGATATTTGTGCAATGTGATATTTCAGCCTGCTTATCCCTCCCGCCATTCTTTTCCCACATAAATTGCAAGTGAGCGTTTGTCGATTTTCTGGATCAATGGCTGTGCTAAATTCCCAAAATGCATCCAATTTCGACATCTTGTATATGGAAGAAATGAAGTTTCAACTTCAAGTAAACCTAGGGCAAAAAAAAAAAAAATTAGCATTCTGCAAAATTGCAAAAAACAAATAAGTTAAATAACAAAATAGTAAAAAATTAGCATACTGCAATATGTTTTTTTAATAATTTACAGGAAAATTACAATATGTTTTTAAATTTTTAATAATTTAAAGAAGAAAGTTTAAAAACTGCCTTTTCAGGCCCACAATGAGAGACACATACTCCATATTCCTGCACTGTGTGGAAGCCGCAGAGTCGCAGACTGTGGAATCATGATAATCAAATTATTTATGTTAAGTTATTTTCTGAAGGGTTACAACTATAATTTTTTGTTGAAGCTTGGGTTTTAGAATATAGGGGGATCTATGCGTGTAACTGTAAATTTCACTCCATTAATAATATTCCTTAAGATTTTAATTCTTCTAGTTCGGAAACATGAACAAAAACAATCATGTTGAAAATTGAAATGCATGGGCCTTAGATCCATCCATTCAACTTGCAAACTCTGTAATAGACTCACTGAAACTCGAGTTTTGAGTCGTGGATTCGTGGAAGCCGCGAGTGTGGATTTTGGAATGTGCACTGTGCAGGGTTTGTGAGTGTGAATCGGCACTTGCGAATTTGCAGTGGGTTGGTAACTGGGAAGTGATGGGTCAGCCGTGTGTGAACTGTGAGGTTGTGAGCAGCAGACAGAGGAGGGGCACAATGTGCCATGTGGAAGCCGCGGACTCGCGGAGAGACGCTGTGGAGTGGGTTGGGCGAGGAATGTGGAAGCCGGGCGTGGAGAGAGGCACACGGTGGAGGCGTTCAAAATTTTAAATGAAAAAAAAGATTAACATTTACAGATTTACTTACCTTCAGCTGCACCCTAATCGCCGGCTCTCCTCTCGACCTCTGTAGCGACCAAATGAGCAAATGAGCCCTAACCGCGGGCATAAAATGTTAAAAAATGAACTTTTTTTCACCCTGTCAGAAAACCGCGAGTCGACGACGATTTTTCCCGATTTTTTACTGAAAAATCGACGATATTTCGGCCAGAAATCGGCCCGATATTAGTGCCCGATTTTCTCTTCAAAAATCGCCGCTGCCAAAAACTCGCGATTAATCGGCAACTCGCGATTTCGCGGCCGATATTTGTAACTTTGGGGATGAAAGCCCCTATCAAATAAACAAGTCAAATCTGCTCTAGTATGAAAGTCAATGCGAGAGCACCCTGGGGCTAATCTCCCCAAGCCATATGACTCAGGCTAATGGGAGAAAGACTGCCCCTACCTGGGCCATTCACCTCTAGCCTTATGACTCAGGCTCCGAGGGTGAATGTATCTTCCTCCCTTGGTCAAATCAGCATGACCAATCTGGGAGAATGTCTGCTCGATGCTGCAAACTGGAGAATCATCAACAATTTATAGGCCTTCGGTCCTGATGTTCAGGATTTTATAAAGGTGCATAATACAATAATACACACATAAATGTGGAGAGAATGATACAGGTCTTTATATGTTAGTGCCACAACTATTACATCTACGGGAACCTGAGATAGGCTACCTAACATACATATACCAGTGTTACACGGGGACGCATCCCCAAGGGTAGGAAACATGTTTCCATGCCCCCAGACGTCCGGGAAACTTGGAAACTCCATTGGAAACGTCCCCCCACATCCCTGTTTGAAGGAAACTCAAGGAAACATAGAGGAGGATGTTTCCTGGAAAAAAGGAAAACGTTTCCCTCCTAAAAATGGCGTCCCCACATTTCCTATGACTGTTTTTGACCAAAAAATTAAAAATAAATAAAAGAATTAAATGATAAAGGGCCACATTGTCCACTATTTTCCTTCTCTCTAGCCTCAATTTCATTTCATTGTTCAATATGGTTGTATTTCCGATTTTATTTATCAGTTATAGCTTATGTATGGTTGTATTTCATTTTATTTCACTTAATGTATGTTGTAAACTTGTATTAATCTTGAGATTATAAAATTAAAGACTTTAATGACTCATGCTCAAACTTTCAATTTTTATGTATTCTAATATAAATTTTGTAGTATTTATGGCGGGGTCCCCTATGTTGAAGACCCCGACATCCCCTTTGACGTTTCCTAAAATTTAAGGGAAACTTCTACATAGGTTGCTCCTGTGTTTCCTCGCTTCCATGTCTCCATGTCCTGGAAACTTGTTGAAACATTGACAAAAACCAGTCTCTCATTAGTAACATGTCACATTACATCATTTATGGTATCCTAGGTTGGCTACGGTGGTTTAACACCTGACCCCCAAGGGCCCAACCTAAATATTTGATAATAGCTTGGTCGCGTCACTAGCTTATAAAATGATGACCTTACATAAATATTTAATTTTGTCATATGCTCTTAACAACCCTCACACATGAAAATAATAATAAATATTCACAAATTATTACCCATCCTTAATACAAGACTCAAATTTTTACAAAGGAGAAAAACACCTCGAGACTATAAAATGTGAAAACTGCATATGGGTCACCTCCATCCATCAAGTCATTTGGGTAACCAACCACAATGCTCGTTGGTTCTTTAGGATGATAAGCTAGTTACATGTTATGTCTTCAACAAACAACTCCTGCTTCTCTAGAACCCATCATTAGTGCCCCTCCACTCTTAATACAAGACTCAAATTTCGCTAAAGGAGACATCTCACGAGTACAAAATGTGAAAACTGCATATGAGTCACCTCCATCCATCAAGTCATTTGGGTAACCACAATGCTTGTTGGTTCTTTAGGATGGTATGTTAGTTACATGTCATGTCTTCAACAAACAACTCCTGCTTCTCTAGAACCCATCATTAGTTCTCTATTGGATTGCCATCATCCTCACACTGAAGGTAGAACCCTGGTTTCTGTTGTTCATTGAATAATCACCACATTGATCATCATCCCTTTGTTTGGACACCTTTGTCAGACTACGAATCAGCGATCTATGAACATCTGTGGATTTCCTTCATATATTAGACTTTTATGTCTGTTCTCATACCTGGAAGTACTCCACTATATTGAATCCCTGCATAAGAGTTATAGTACTTTCAGGGGGCATCATCTCTCTTTCATTTTTTTAATATGCACTGTCAGCTTTCATTTATACATACCAGAAAATACTGTTTATGCTAGAATGGCTAGTTCCAGCCTAGACAGTCTTCATCATTGAGTCCAACA
The DNA here is from genome assembly GCA_027924585.1 of Larix kaempferi. Lineage (NCBI taxonomy): Eukaryota > Viridiplantae > Streptophyta > Pinopsida > Pinales > Pinaceae > Larix > Larix kaempferi. Next base: position 32,515,558 of record BSBM01000017.1, read on the forward strand.
CCTTTGTCAGACTCTGTGAATCAGCATTCTACAAACATCGGTGGATTTCCTCCATTAGACTTTTATGTCTGTTATTGTTCTCATCCCTGGAAGTACTCCACCATATTGAATCCCTGCATAAGAGTTATAGTACTTTCAGGGGGCATCATCTCTCTTTCAGTTTTTTAATATGCACTGTCAGGTTTCATTTATACATACCGGAAAATACTGGTTATGCTGGAATGGCTAGTTTCAGCCTAGACAGCCTTCATCATTGAGTTGACATCAATCCCAAGATCTCAACTACCAACCAGACCAAATAAAATCTACACTTGACCAAAACAGTATTCTGAAATGTCAATTGTTCAGGAACAAATACTTCTTTGCAGTGGAAAGATCATGTGCACATATTCATTCTTTGTATTACAAACTTGTTGGCTACAACTACAAAAGATTATGTCCCTGATATTCTAATGCTTTATCAGCTTCATTCTTAAATTTTGTAGTTTGCTGAAATAACTTCTTTGCTAAGGCATTCAATACCAACACTCTAGTCCTGGGTAGAAATTATCATGAACAAAACATTTTATGTTGTTTCAACAGTAAGTGCATAATGTCATAATGTGTGAGAATGTTAATACTAGTTTTAATTGTCTTGCGAGTCCAATATCTTTTTGTCAATACGGTCAGAAATTCTCCACTTTACATCAGCAAAGTTTCCTTAGGGAGAAATGCTTAAATTTCATTTCTGCACCTCAAAATGTCCTGGGAAGATTGTATAAAAGATACAGCCTGAATTATACAAATCAACAGAAACAGTCATGAACTTTCATTATTAACTGCAACTATTATTCTACTTACTGACATAACTAATGCTCTACTTCAAGGGAGGTTCATTGTGGATAGAACTAATGCTCTACTTTTTTTACATTTGAATGACCATATTACATAAAGATTTATTAAATATTTTTGTGTCATACTCATAGTGTGTGTGAATGTTAATACTAGTCTCTATTTTCTTGCGAGTACAACATCTTTTTGTCAATAGTCGGAAATTCTTGACTTTCCATCAGCAAAGTTTCCTTTGGGATAAATGCTTCAACTCCATTTCTGCACCCCAAAGTGTCCTGGAAAGATTGTATAAAAGATACAACCTGATTTATACAAATTTACTTAAATGGTCATGAGTGTTCGTTAATGCCTTCCATTATTAACTGTAATTATTATTCTACTTACTGACATAACTAATGCTGTACTTCAAGTGAGGTTCATTGTGGATGGAACTAATGCTTTACTTCAATTGAGCATCATTGTGGATAGGACTTCATTGCATTTAATGTCACAACTAATCTCATCCATAAGAAATGCCAGTCCTTATCTTCATAGACTATTACAGCTTGTACCGCCTTCTATGCTTATATTGCTAGATCTCCACTGATCAATTATTATACTGTTTTACATGAGTCAAAAACTTTAATACAGATTCAAGTATGGTAAGGTAGTTGGCTTTTAGATTTTTAATTAAGAACATCAGGATCCAGAGGCATCTAAGCATGTGTTTTTACCCATTTACAGGTCTTCTTTAATCCGGAGATCTACTCTAGTGATTACACCACACCCTTGCCTGTTGTGGTGGACAAGTGCATCCAGTCAGCACCAATTGACACCAGGCGAGCTTTGTACAAGGTCTGTGGTGGGAAGGCCACAAAATTGTACCGTCTTCAAGATTCATTTATGTGTGCTCTGGCTATGTGGTGCATTTCAAGCATAAAGTTTGTTTTTCTCTTGAAATTGTACATCTGCAAAGAATTCCATTAGACTAAATGTACATCTTTGCTGACTTCGTCTCTGCTTTGAAGCAGAATATTGTGTTATCGGGAGGGTCAACTATGTTTAAGGATTTCCCTAGAAGATTGCAGCGTGATATTAAAAAAATTGTAGATGCTCGAATTGGTGCATCAGATGCTCGACTTGGTGGTGAAGTAAAAGTAAGATTATTCGTTTCTTAATAAAATTTCTAGTATGCAACCCATTATTTTCTAATTGCACTTATGAGTATCTCTTCTTGACATGATTGCATACCAGTCACAGGCAGTAGAAGTCAACGTAGTTGGCCATCCAATCCAGCGGTTCGCAGTTTGGTTTGGAGGCTCTGTACTTGCCTCTACACCAGAGTTTTATACGGTATTTCCTTCATCCTTTTCAAATACTCCGAAGATATCAATCTGAACAGTGACGATTGCTGAAGAAAGTTAGAACTAGTTCCCCACAAATTGGCTTTTATGGGGTTTTGTAGGATTCCACTTTCTCGAATGTTTCACTAGAATTTGCAGTCATAGATCCCATCTTCATTCATCCAAGGAAACTTGATCACTTTTAGTTCTAATTGTTATGCAGGCTTGCCATACAAAGGCAGAGTATGAGGAATACGGCCCAAGCATTTGTCGTACGAATCCTGTGTTCAAGGGAATGTATTAAAAGATGACGAGTATAGTCTGGTGCAATGAATAATCTATGACACGGGAAAGTCTTCAATTTTATTTTCTTGTTTCCGTGTAAATAATTGTTGTTTTCTTCCTGTTCACTTTGATTAGTGAATTGGCATTTTTCGCAGTATCTGATGTACATTTGCTAGAGTTGGTAGCAAGAAAGGAATAATGGTCGGAATAAATCAGTTTTTAGCTGTGATCGAAGTTTTTTCTGTTAATGGTATGGAGGTGAATGTATAGTCGCCCTCCATTGGACTGATTAATAAAATTCTTTGGTCATCAGACAACGGCAATCTGTCTGATGTAGTAGTTTTCCCCCCGTTCTCTAGAGGGGTGGAATTTGTAACATAAAGGATAATGGCAATCTGAACCTTATTTCTTTCTAGTTTAAAAAAGCAAATTTCTAGGTTAGTTAATTTGGTCAGCATTAAATGTTGTGGAAGAACAATAGGGTTATGCAAATATATTGGATTGGGGGTTGTAACTTTGTAATCGTGTAATTAATCTCACTTGGACATGGGGTTCGTGGTGCAGTGGTTCCAGATGGTACAACGAGGAATCATTGTTTTTAGTCTGTGAAGTATCATCCCTTCTACAATTAGTTGTCAATGCAGTGATCGAATATAGAAGAACACAAAAGGCAGCATGCTTGCCTTTATGCATGTATGCATGCTATAAATGCCATACCATTGTGCATTGATGGCATTGTTGATTTGACAATAACATCCAGTGATCACAAATTGCTTATGCTAAATACCCTAATACCTGTAAGTTTTGGGTTCCCAAATGGCTTATGCTAAATACCCTAATACATGTATGTTTTGGGTTCGTTTTTTTTTCCTTTGGAGGAATTAATTAGTTTTGGCAATATTGTTGGCTGGGCTGTTGTTTTCTGTATGTGTGTTTGTATTTGCTCTCTGCGAGCAATTTATCAATCCAATATATCCAGTGTCTGAATTGTTGTGTTATCACCCAGAAATGCCTTCGTTAAAAAGACCTAATGGTGTCCAAATAATCAAGAGAAAGCGTCAATGTTACCTCGTACAATCCCTTGATTTGAATTAGCGCTTTGCTAACTGGAGGGGTATCCACTATCCCTAAGTGATCAAGGCTTCAATTATGAAATTTTGGGGGCATGTAACATCCCCATTCTAACCTCCAGTTGTGCATTGATGGTAGTGTTGATTTGACTATAACATTCAGTAATCCCAAATTCCTTATGCTAAATACACCAATACCTATAAGTTTTGGGTTCATTTTGGTTTTTCCTTTGTAGGAATTATTTAGTTTTGGCAATATTTGTCGGCTGGGGTTATTGTTTTCCATATGCGTGTTTGTGTTTGCTTTCTCTACCAACAATTTATCTATCCAATATATCCATAGTCTTTGAATTGTTATGTTATCACTCTGAAATACCTTTGTTGAAAAGTGTTAACGTCACCTCATCCAATCCAGAGTCAGTTCAGTTTAGTGCTTTGCTAACTCAATGGGTATCCCAAAAGTGATTCAAGGCTCCAATTATGAACTTTTGTGGGTCTGTAACACCTCCAATCTAACATCCAATTGTGCATTGATTACATTGTTGATTTGACTATAACATCCAATAATCCCAAATTTATTGTGTTAAATACCCCAATAGCTATAAATTTTGGGTTCAGTTTTGTTTTTCCTTTGGAAGAATTAACTAGTTTTGGCAATATTTGTTGGCTGGGATTATTATTTTCTATATGCATTTTTGTGTTTACTTTTTTTGCCAGCTATTTATCTATCTAATATATTCCATCGTCTCTCAATTGTTGTGTTATCACTTGGAGATACCTTCATTAAAAATACCAAAGGGTGTTTGGATAATTGTTAGATTTTTAGGTTACTTTCAAAGTGTTTACATCATGTTTGGGGATGTTTCATGAGATTTGAGATACATGATGTATGTTTAGCCCTTGGATTGTCCGAGATGGTCTGTGATGGATATGCATAGTTGATATTGCTTGCTCAATGGATGCTTGATCTTAGGATGGTGTTGACTTGGTGATCTTCCATCAGGCATTGGAATTATCTTGCTTGATTAGTGGATTCCCTTCATGATGGCCACATGGGGGAGCCACTTGCTTCGAGAGTGCCCTACTTGGGATGGGGTGATGCGTGCTTTTCATCATCTAGGAGGGTTTCTAGCCTTGGATGGCATGTGGTAGCTTGGATTCCTGTTTGGAGGATTGAAGATGACTCGGGTACGCCTGGGGCTTTGATAGTATTCTTGCAGAGGATAATTGACCTAGTGGAGTATATTGCTTAAGAGGATTGATGGAGCCATAAAGACTTGTGATGGAGGTATGTGCCATCTTGGAGCATTTATTATGTACAACATCACCTTGGAGCATGACACATGTACTTTAGAGTGAATGACTCACTTGTGTTGGCCTACGAGGCTCATTTATGTTGCTTGTAAGGGCTTGTTCCCACATAGTATTGTTGGCCTCCCTTTACTCTAGATGAGGTATAAATCCTTTCCATTCATATCATCATTTGTACTCTGTTCTTTGTATTTAGCATTTTGGAAGAAGTTGTTAGGCTTTCCTCATTAATCTTAGGAGGAGATATTAAGTCTAGAGGAGATGTCTTTGTTGGAGCTTGTTCCTTGTGAGATTCTAGGGTTTTCTCTTATGAAGAAAACATTGGTGATGATCACTCTTCTTTGTCTATTGGATATTCTCATGTACTTGGTCTCTCTTGTCTTGGAGCACTAAGGTTTCTTGGAGACTCCTAAGGTTAGGGTTTCTACTCTAAGAATACAATAAGACCAGGGTTTGGTGATGAACCCTTGGTTGGATTTGTGGATAAGAAGAAGAGAAGAGGACATCTTGCCTTGAAATATGTGTTGGAGAGATTCTTGCACATTGGATCTTATTGGAGAGAATATTTGAATCTCACAAATCCATGTAGTAAAGAATTTAACACCGAAACAAGTAAGAGCTATGCAAACTAGATATAATTCTTACATATGCATGTTTGCATTGTTTGTCAAAGAGCTATAGAAAGGAAAAAGTTCCAAGCAAGTTGGACATAAATCAACATACTCAAAGACATTGAGGTATACATTACAACAACACAAGTCATTAGGACAAAGTTAAGGTATTGCATTTTTTTTTGCAAGTTGGAGATTTCTTTTGAAGCAAAAGTCGATGTTAAGTGCTATTTGTATTTAGCGACAGGTTTAGTGTCAACTTTAACATTGGGTTTAGTGTCCATTGTTTGTGAATTAAAATTACAGAAATAAAAAAATACAAATGGTAGAAAATGAAAAAATAAAAAATGGTCAGGGAATGTTGGGATCTGAATCGAGTTCAATTGCTAAAAGGAAAGAGCTTTACTTGAGCTACACTTACAAAAAAATTGCCATTAGAAGTGTAGATATGAATTGAAACTAGACTAACCTAGTGCATATTAAAATTTAAGGAAACGAAAATGGAAAATGGTAAAAAAATGAAAACTACATTTGAATCCAAGTTCTTTGTCAAAAAAAAGTAAGAACTCCACTTGAGCTACATTTCCACAAACTCTAGGATTAAAAGTGCAAATCTAAACTTACACATGATGATTGAGACACATGGCTTATGTTTGGCCCATGAGCTTTATTAAATTTCTTTTTGAAAAGTTTCTCCCACTTTTCTTTAGTTACTCAGGGAACTCGACGCTAAATTTAGCTCAAGCATCATCAAGTTTAGTTTTGATTCCTGAAATAATGTTTGGTGTCGACCCCATGAAATAGATGATAACATCGTTTTGTTTAGTGATGGACATAATCACACCAAGACTCACAATTTCTTCACACCACTCGAAGTATTGCTATTATTGTGCATGCGAGAAACTCAATCAATATAATAACACGAATACTTGATTAAACATCTAAATCTCATGTGAAGAGAGTGGAAGCAAGAAGGAAGGCTGAAGATAGCGATAATTACCTCCTTTGTTTCCACTCTTATTTATAGCAAAGAGAAGACGCGAAGGGAGGAGAATCAAGGATAAATTTGAGCCTTGCTTTAGAAACAATCCTAAGAAAGGATGAATGTTTCCCACTTGGAGAACATAGGACAAAAAGGAAAAGCATGCCAATAATAGGAAAGGAGAATCACAAAGTAAAGCATCCAAGTTGAGTCCAAGTGAAGCCCCTATTTACTAACATAGAAATCTTATGCTTTGAAAGAAATGTCAACAAAGACAACTTTTCTAGCATGTAAGCTTTCTAGTCGCACAAGACGACATGGAGAAAGCTCACATTAAAAAGTAAGGCATGTCAAACATTCCATCTCAAGTGCGGTGCACTAGTCAAGGATAGATTCCATGTGTCAACCATCTACTCATCCTCCATAAATCCTCTGAAGTGCAGGAACACTCTTTGGGCTCTAGAATTATGGCACATGTCTACAATTAGGGTGCATCCCTTCTGGGTCGACACATAGGATATATTCATGAAAAAGGACATGTTAGCGTTGCATCAAGGTGCACATTCCATTGGTATATATACACTGTGCATCACAAAATACCAAAGTGTTATTTTTTTTTCACATTGAAGGCCATCTTCAACCTAGGGCCACAACCACTTCTAGAAAAAGCAAAAGAAAGGAAACCTTATTTTTAAATTTATTTTCCTCGGTCATCATCAAAATTGATGCCTATGCATGTCTCCATTAAGAGTATCCAAAAATATGATCATTTTTTGAAATTATGTCTTTATGAAAATATAAAGTTTCCCCAAAACACAAGTTTTAGAAACGTGTGTATCCAAAAATATGAACTTACTTTAAATTGCAAAAACTTAATCAAGGTTTGCACCCCAAAAGATTTGATTTGATTTGGTATAGATCCCAAGAGATACACTAAAGAAGTGGAAGATTATAATTCCCAAGCATTATAATATTTAATAAGTAGTTAGCTTTTAATATTAGATAAAAGAATTGACACGAATGAAATTTAATCGTTCCCATTTTGAATTTATCTATATAAAATAGGCTCTTACTTTGTAAAGAGGGGAATTTTGGTAGTTAATAGAAGAACTTGAATTTTATATGTTATTTCTATTTATATATCAATTTGGTATCAAAGTCAGCTTCTGCAACTGCCTAAAGGGATCCACTCCCTTCTTCACCAAGCCTCAAGCGCGTTGGCAGGGATCCATTTCCTTCTTCTATAAGCTTCCACAACCTAATAATGATCCTCTCGCTCTGTATTCAAGAACAACTATTTACTATAATAGTAGTTTAGATTCGGTACTTTGGAGTGTGCCCTCCCACCCGAATCTAAGATTGGCACTTGAATTCAACTATTTTCCTACTTCAGTGCTACATATCATTTTTTGTTTTCCATAAGGGAATATAGAGGACCATAGAGAGGCACAACTATCTTTCTCTCTCACATTGTCATCACACACTTCTCAGGTTATTCCTTGACCTCAATAAGAACTTCATGGATCCTCCCAAGAAAACCAATCATGAAGATGAATTCCTTGTAGAAGCACTACATTTTTTCTAGAAACAACAACAAATTATTCATCGTCAAAATAAACTTCTTTATGAGCACACTTAGGTAATATATGATCTAGCTATAGAACTACTAGATTTGAAGCTCAATAAGACCACATCCCAACCAACCTTTCAATTGTGCTAGGACTCTAAATTGATCTTGACATAATTTTATAATTTTTTGGTGCTTTTGATGGTGATCAAGCTGAGGCTTGGATATGAGTATTCTCTTCATATTTCTAGATCACACCACACTGCTAGAAATAGACAAAGTCACCTTGGCAGCCTGCCATCTACAAGGATTAGTTTCCCATTGGTTGGATCCGGAAAAACATGAGTGGCACTACATAATCCATTTGTATAGAATTCAATGAGGAGATGGTCATCCCACTCTCTAGTTCCATTAATACTTGGGACTAGTTCTGCATTACACTTCAAGGGAGTTTCTATCCAGAAGGCTATGTCAAGAGCATCTGAGCATGTTGGCTTTACCTTCATCAACATTCCACTTAGACAATTCAACAATACATTTAAATCTTTTGCAAAATCCAAGTGCAACTCTCCATTTCAGATCCAGAACATGTACTCAGACAATTTAATTTAATTATGGTTCACTTCCTATTCTCTATCATGAAGTTGCTTTGGTGCATAACTCTCCTCTTTCATTGGATTTTTAAAATGCTATAGTTGATGAAAATAAGTTAGGAAAAAACCCAATTCCTTTTGTTATCCATCTCAATTTCCCTCTTCACAATAGATGTCTCCCATGGTACACATTCTCCTATGGTTTCCACACCCCCACTTCCCACAAGTCAATATTGCACACTCCATAAAACGTCCTCTCACAACACAACATAGTGTCATGTTTTCCAACACCCACGCTCTAGGTCCAAGACCTTATTCTTTGACCCTAACACATAATTTGGCCCTTTAGATGTTGTCATTAATGTGGAAAACGCCACTACATCTAATCCAAGTCTCATTCCAATGACACGTCCAACCTCTCCCACCTATCCCATGATCTTTACTCAAAATTGCAAGATTAAATATCATCTCGCTAAGATCATCATGGACAAGGGTAGCCAAAAAAACTTGGTCTCTATGACCCTTGTCAAATATTTTCCTTTGTTGGTAACTCCCCACCCTCATCCATACCATCTCGGGTGGGTGAATTAGGGTGCTCAATCCTTGTTTGTGACCCAACAATGTAATATCACCTTTTCCCTAATTTTTTATGACATCATGTTTGTGATGTTGCTCTATTATATTTTACTAACTTACTGCCAGGGATACCTTACCAACATGAATGATTTGCCACATATGCTTCTCACCCCAACACATACGACATCACTAAGGATGGTCAACACTTTCGCTTCAAGTACTCATATGTTGCTTACTCTCCATAAACTTTATTTGGTAATGATGTTGTAGATATCAATTTTCTGTTCATAAATGTTTACATCTATGCATTATCCAAGAAGCTAAGCCTGATCAACTTTCTCCCCCCCCCCTCCCCACATGGTTGGAACCCCTCCTATCTCTCTCAAGATGTTTTTATTCAACATACCACTTAAACACCCCCATGACATATCGAGCATATCATTGACCTTATCTCTAGTGCCCTCCTTCCCAATACCCCTCCTTATCATATTACCCCTATCGAGACAATTGATATTGACCAACAAATCCATTCACTATTGTAAGCAAACAAGATTAGTTGTAGCTCCTCACCTTGTAATTTTCCTACCTTTATTATCTCTAAGAAGGATACCTATGAACGGAAGATAATCAGATAAGTTGCAATTGTTATTCATGTTAAATGGTGTGCACATAGACCTCGTGACTCTTGCAAGAAGAAGACCAGAGAAACACTTGATTTATAGTGTGTTTGGTGATCATGGATTGTAATAAAGGTGTCTGTTGGGTCATCAAAAACATATATCTATGTTGGATCAACATTACGAGTGAGAAACTTAGTTAAGAATCCACGATCATTGAATCCATGTTTAATTATTTTAAACTCTCTTTTGGCAAGGGCCTTATTCTCTTTCCTAGCAGAGTCAACCTTGTCCTCAGTTTCTTTACCTCCACCTGTAATTTCCAATCAACAATATAATTTCGATACAACATTGTAAGCTTCTTCCAATGTACCTTTTGTTCATGTCACTACTATCTCAACCACAATAATTGTACCTTCCATGCCATCCTCTACAATGCCTCATAGAAAATTGGTGAAACATAAGTCGTTAAGGATTGACTTGGATTTGAATTTAGGAATAAAATACTCTAGGAACACCATGCATCTGTAATCAATAGGTTATATGATGTTTCTAGGAAATGAAAGATACATGCATTATAATTTAAGTTTAAGTAAGAATACGAACAACAAATAGATTGGAACGAATCCAAAAATTGTGAGCAAAAGTCCTAGATAATGATCTCACAACAATGGTTTGCAAGTGTAAAGAATTTTCCTAATGGCATTAGAGCATTAAACTTTGAGGTTGCTCTATCTTTTTTTTCTTCTCAAGATGCAAATTTGCAGCCATGGGAAAGGGCACAATTTGCAGTTCCTATTGAATACTTTGGGGCTTTGATTATTGATCACACTAGCAATGTTTTTCTGAAGAAGGCAAGTGCTCATAATTTGATCATGAGTGATTTTGTAATATATTCTATAGTTATGTTGGAAAACAAACAACTCAATTCTCTTGTTATTTTTTGAGGGATTGTTCATTCTTTAAATCCTGCATAGATCCTAATTCAAAAAGCACTATATGCTTCACCTTTGGTATATTTTGCAAATCCTATAGCTAAGTGTTCCAGTGTTCCAGCACCAATTGGCTCTTCTATTTTATTGGTGTCAATTATGCAGACAAATAGTAATGCTAAGTTTCTTCATTTTGGATCCCTTGAATTATCTAGTCACAAGTTTTTCACATCCACAGATGCACAATTCAAATGTTTAGATGAGCCTACTAAACATGTAAGTGACAAGTTTATCATTTTCATGGTCCTTTGGGATTTAGATACATGGGATCATCTTTATCTTCATAATCCAAGCGTACTCTATGAGCTCTTGGAAGATATGGAGTCTAAGGGACCTAATCCAACTTTAGGATCCTACTATGCTGCCATGTATGTTATTTTACATAGCTAAATATTTAGCAATACCATGGTCATTATGAATGGGATGCTTTTGAATCATTGTTTTCCAAGTGTCTTTTCTGACAAACCATTGATTTCTGGTCTTTGTAATGAAAACATCGTGGATGATGTCTTCAAATAGTTTGGCAAACACTAGAGCATAATTTTATTCCTCACCTGGGTACATCAATTTTGTTCTAAGCCTCTATGGTTTTGCCACATCAACACCACCTACACCAACCACCAACATTGTTTGGAGATTCCATATTGTCATCTCTATATGCTTTAAATGTCTTCTCCTATACCAATTAACCGAGGAGCACCAAAATATACCTGCATTTTTTTTTTCTTATCCTTCTATGGCATCAATTGTCACCTTTTAGCTATACCACTTCTCTTAAACCTAGAGGACAGTTGGGGCATTGTCCAATTAAATTGTGAAGAATTGGTACCAATCCCAAAAGAAAAGAAAGGCATTGTAGAAATGGAAGATTATAATGACCAACCATTGTAATATTTGATAAGTAGTTAGCTTTTATATTAAATAAAAGGATTCACAAGATTAAAACTTAATTATGTCCATTTTGAATTTATGTATATACTTAGCTTTTATATTAAATAAAATGATTCACAAGATTAAAACTTAATCAATCCCATTTTGAATTTATGTATATAAAAAAGATTCTTATCAGGTAAAGAATAAGGAGAATTTTAGAAGTTAATAGAAATATTTGAATTTTATCCTTTTTAATGTATAATAAATTTGGAATTAAAATGAATTTACACTAATTTCTTTCCATTCAATTTTATATCCAAAATAAAAATCAAACAAATTTTATAATCCTATAATTCTTTACACTATTAGGATGTATTAAAACAATACTAAAACCATCCCTAACTCAAAATCAATCTTACAATAATACCTTTTAAGTTGTTAGTCTTTCCTCACATTTGACACAAACCATGAATTTGAATTACATAACCCTTAGCTTTCATAAAGTAAAGCAAAACAATTTAAGGAATACGTCAATATCAATAAGGATCATTCTTTAGCATTGATTTTCATGAGATGAGGAGGTTGAGGTGGGTGTATCACTCTTTCACATTCCATGTCAATGACTTTATGAACATTCCATGTCAATGACTTTATGAGATCGATTTTATGAAACCTACAATATTTTGGTCAATGATTTGATGAATTGCATAGCCCTTAGCTTCCATAAAGTAAAACAAAACAATTTAAGGAATAGGACAACATCAATAAGGATCATTCTTTAGCATTGATTTTCATGAGAGGAGGAGGTTGAGGTGGGTGCATCACTATTTTGCATTCCATGTCAATGACTTTAAAGTAAAATAAAACAATTTAAGGAATAGGACAACATCAATAAGGATCATTCTTTAGCATTGATTTTCATGAGAGGAGGAGGTTGAGGTGGGTGCATCACTATTTTGCATTCCATGTCAATGACTTTATGAGATTGATTTTATAAACCTACAATATTTTGGTTAGTGATTTGATGAAACCTATAATGCAATTCATGTCATTGATCTTATGATAGCTTTGAATATTGGTTTGTTATTGTTTTACTTATCTTTATCTTTAATTTATAAATTTGAAAAGAACCATGCTATGATAATAATAAACACATATATCTATAACATATGGAAGTCTGAAAAATATGGTTATTCACACATGAAATGTAGATCATTATTCAATTTATAAATTTTAAAGGTGATTATATCATAATAAAGAAAATGCCAAGTCACTTTTTTTCTTTCTTTCTACCATTTCAATCTAATCGAAAAATTTAAATCTAACCTTACTCAATTAAATTTTAACCAAAATTTTCCATATAAATAACATTCCAATTAACACTTTATAAATTGACTTTAAAAAATATAAAATAATAAACCTATTAAAATCATAACAAATATACTTAAAATAAAATAAATTGTGGATGCCATGAACTTAACATACTAGGAAGGTGATTGGAAGAACTTGAGAGGTGGCCTTGCTTTACAAGTAGGTAAGTAAGAAGTTTTGTGAGAATAATATATTGAATTTGTTTTTATTTTTTAAGTTGGATTTTTATTTTTATTTTATATTATATCTTCACAAAAATTATATATGTGTATAAGGAAAGTTGGAATTGAGCTTTCCAAAGGGAGAAATTTCTCAGGAAAAGAGTGCAAAAAAGTTTGTTAACAACTCCTAAAGAGCACTTCCTAACTGCCTCTATTGGGCGACATAGTAAAAGATTGGTAGAGTCCAAAATTCCTTCATCCTAACAGCATGAACAAAAACACTACAAACATGAACTGCTAAAAGATTGCAGGAGAGGTAGACCATGTTGAACTGTTGAGATGTGAGGGAGCAGTCCCTACTGAAGCTATTTCGAGGAGTCAGGATCTAAGTTTCACAGCTGTTGTGGGGTCTCCTTGCTTTCTTGGATAGGGTTTGGAGCTTCATGCTTGCCGCTTCATGAGGGAGGCACAATTGGCTTGACCTCCATCGCAATTGTGGCCATTGCTAGTTTTTATTCCTCTGCCTTGATTTCTTGCTCATTGGTCCTAGAGTCCACATGGGTTAGAATATGCATATCCACCACTGCTGCTGTTGGGGCCGAATTCGCCACCTTAAGCTCCATGACCATGAGAAGCAGAGAAGGGAGGTTGAAATGCTCTACAATATCTGTGCACCACTCGTTATCACTTGAACCCTGTGTCCCAACTCATGCATTCTAGACTGCGTGTCACTTTCCAGGTCACATATGTCGTTCCTAATGTCCAATAGTGTGTCTGTCATGGAGTCCAAGTGCCTAATAATTCCAACGTCACTCGTCTCTCTGTTTTGTGCATGAAGAGACCAACCCCTTCGACTTTGAGCACGATGGCACTCCCTCACCATTGTCGTTCCTTCTCCACCACCCTCGCACCATATCGTAGGTTGTAATATGACACTTGTAACAATGAAAACGTCAACGAAGTCTCGACAGTTGGCGATCAAATTCCCTTTTTAAAGCCTGTCTAGCGAGAACAAGTGGCGTAGCTTCCATCACCTCATTCCTTCCCTCCACCATTACTATGTATTGAGTGATCCAAGTGACTTTGTACGTGCCAGCTCTTGGGAGGCGGTGTGATAAATACCCCTCCACCTCGTACATCGCCTCCAGATCAACCATTGTCTCATCACCATTAATACATCAAGCCTATCTTGATACCACCCCATTCAAGAGATTTTCTAAAAAATTAAATAATAAAAGAAGTTTTATTTTTTTAATATTACAAATTTAAATTTAATAAATAATTAATTAAATTATGATAATTTATTTTTATAAATTTCTTATTTTAATAATTAAAAAATAAATTTAAAAATAATTAAACATATTTTTAAATGTTATTATATTTGACACACCATCAATAAGAATTATCGATCAACAAGGATAACGATAAAAGATAAATTATTCACTTATAAGGAAACAAAAAATAAGGAATTTATAGAAAGGGAGACATGGAATTTAAAAGTTGGATGTTTTAAAAAATGAATTTATAAAAAATAAGACATAGAATTTAAGAGTTATGATATCCTAAGAAAGTCACATAAGTTTTAATGAATTGTGTTTTTACATGTACAATTGAGACACCTAACAAACATGGTGGTAGAAGCAAGGCATTTTAATCTATGTATAACAACATAATATCAATATGGTATGATAAATGGTGCATATAGTTCCAAATTAATGATAAAAGAATATTTTTAATAAACATAAATAATAATAAATTAATGATAAATATATTTTATGATTTAATTTTTAGTTCTTTGTCTAAAGTGAAAATTAAAAAATATTCATGTTTTTATGGCTTATAGGAAGCATGCTCAACCCCAAGCTTGGAATCGACATTGTAATGTGTCCCCCACCCTTTACTTGAATGATCAAAATAAGATTCATAACCCCCACAAGATCATGAAATTCCAAATGACTTTGTTTACATGGGAAAATAACATGTCGTAATTAACAAAATATATCTAAATAAAAAAAAATGTTGTAAGCATAGAGTATAAATAAAAGAAAGAGTTTGAATACTATACAACCCTACATTATTATTATTATTTATTATTTTATTAATATTATTAATATTAACCATTATATTATAAAATAACACTAAAAAAAGAAAAGGGCTCGTGATTATCATTCAAATTCCATAAAATTGTAAATTTCTTTGAAGTTGTATAGTGATATGGTTGTTTCTGATTGGATAAACTCTTACCCACTTACCAAATGAGGTGTGGAAGTAGCTCTTTTTAAGGCGCCAACAACATGATAACTATTTGTAAACTCATCTTACTCAAATGCATTAATGAATATTGACCACATAAAATTTGTATCTCATAAAAAATAATCCATGCCGACTTTTGTATCAATGTATTTATCCCCCTTATATGAGGAATCATTGGTACTATAATCATTCCTAGTGGGTTACTTGAGAATTTTTTTAAATGTAATCAGGGGTTGTTGCAACCACTCTTTGTATTCTTCATCACTAAGTTCTCTCATATTAACATTTTTGTATCATAGTGACACTGTGGAAAGGTTCACTCTAACAATAACAATAGGTCACTTGTCCTCAAATTCTTGGATTTGGAATTGGAAAATTCAACATTGGATTAGTGTATTTGTAAAAAAATTATAACAAGGATTCAATGTGCATTTGAGTAGGATGAATTTACGAATGGAAAAGATAATGGGCATATGAACCAAGCATATGAAGATATGGAATGGTAGAATCATTGATATAATGGAACATGCCAAGGGTTCATATTCCAACCTTAGCATTTTGATTAACAAAACACACAACTATAATGTTATAAAATAGATATAGTACATAATGAAGTAGCCCTAACCTAGGATGGTGGCTTAATGGCAGAATGCCTAATTGGCACGACAAAAATGAATTTCCAAAATCATTTACTATCTGGTATCCGTATTGTTTTCTAGATTTAATAATGTGGCTCTTATTTGTAAGGGGCAGAACACCATGTGTCTATGACTTCAATCTCATTTCAATATCTTGTAAAATCAATGTAAAATATATCGAACTTAGGTACATATGCATATTCCAAAGTAATTAATAACATATCAAATGAATAAAACAAAAATAGGAGTGAGACTTATTGGAAGAGGCGTGCCAACCCAATGGAGTTGGAGGGGTGGGGCTTGTTGGTGGACTCTATCTCATATTAGTATCAATATTTTATTAAAAAAATCAACTTAGGAATATGAAGGTGCCAAAGTAATTAATAACATATTAAACAAACGAAATTGAAATAGAAGTGAGACTTACTACAAGAGGGATGGGAGAACTTAATGGACTTGGAGAGATGAAGCAATTCGATAGACTTAGAGATATAGGAGAAATCATTGGACTCAATAGTATATTAATATCCTACAAAAGTCAAGGTTAAAAATATCAAATTTAAGCATATACATATGCCAAAGCAATTAATTTTTGGGTCTTAATATGGATTATAGCAGGTTTGCAAATTGATTCATATAGTTAAACACATGGGTGTTCCGATGAATATGTTTGGCAAGTGGGGTGTGATTATGTTAAAAATTGACCTTGATCAAGATTTTTGCAAACCCTCAATCGAGGTATTTTAAAATGTTTGATCGAGGGTTAATAAAACCCTCAATCGAGGTACTGAGATCGATTGAGCATTGATAGATTAATCGAGCCATTGCATTTTCAGAGCTCGATTGAGGTTTTTAGAAAGCTCGATCAAGCATTTGCAACCGTTATAAGTATAAAACAACAACATACCATTACTTATTCACCACGTATGTTGCATAGAAACTCAATCAAGGACTATTAGAGAGGGGTTATAAATATAATATATTAGTCGAGAGGTTATAGAAATCATGGAAAATATGGAGAAGGGTCCCTTATACCCATTTGTAGATATGGGTCGAGGAGTAATTGAAGTTATAAATGTGACTAATCACATTTACAACTCCAATTACTTAGCGACCCATATCTACACATATAAATTCTAGAGGAAGTGGCAGTAATAATGCTTTTACTTGATTCTTCTTCAAGGTATTTACTATTACCCACAAGTATCATTCTTCTAGTTGAAATTATGTTTTATTAAATTTGATTATCTTATAATTCTATGTTTGATTTTAATTGAATTCGAAGAGCTCAATCATATGAAGGTTCTAAATATAATAAATATTAATAAATTTATTAATTTACACGGGTACTCACATAGTTAATAGTTGGAATATACACCTTGTGGGATAAGCTAAGAATACTTACTCGATATGAGCTTTTAAAAACTTTGATTAAAAAAATGTCAGGGTGCCCATATTTGTGTGCACATATGAATATGGGCACTCAAACATTTTTTTAGTCGAAGTTTTTAAAAGAACAATTGAGCTACAAGATCCATCAAGATCCTAGATTGATCAAGCTTCTGTCTAACCGCACATAAACCCTTGACAAAGGTATTTAAAACCGTGTGTAAAATCTCGATCGAGGGTTTTACAAACCTCGATCGATCTCATAGCTTGATCGAGGGCTTTAAAAATATACTTTTAGCCCCCATTTCTGCAAATTTTATTTTACTAGCATCTTTGCCAATCCTAAAGCTTGTCATGGGATGCACCTTAGGTGGCGAACTTCGTACCAATGGATTTGTCAATGAATCGTCTATCCATTGGCATATAATTTACATGTTTTTGAGTTGATATGATAATTCATTTTTATTTTATTTTCAAACTTACACTTAAAAACCATGTCCACAACTTTGAATCAACACAAAGAAAAATCAACAACATAAAAAGTACACAACCAAAAAATTTCACAAAATATATACGCCCCACATCAACGCGTCCTCTTCAAAATGGTATTTTTTGTTTTTCGATTTTTGTAACCAGCAAGAAAATAATTTACGTGCACACACGTGTACAAAATGTGATTAAAAATTTCAATGTTCAGTTTCAAAAATTAATAAAAAATATAATTTTCCAAAATAAATTAAAAGAAATGTTTGCCCCAGTGCATTTTGTATAGATTATGTTGATATATATCTTTTTTTTTTTCCAGAAATTATGCATTTATCACTAAATTATTTTACATGCACACAAGCCACTTGTTAACTTTTCTTGAAATTTAAAAGAACAAACACACCATTAAATGCAATTTTGGCATATTAAATAATAATATTATTTAAAAAAATATAGGTGGAAAGACAACATAATTCCATACAATTGTTTTTTGGCTACATGTCGGAATTCACAAAGCATGAGTTTTGAGAGCTTCAATTTAATAAATGAGTAAAAAATCAAAATTTCACCGTCACTTTTGGTAAAACGTGTTACCCATCTTCATGGATTCACCCACATTCACATAAGACAATGGCACAAAACACATTTAATACATTACAAAGAAATTACCTTGGAAGCCTATCTCCTGGAGGAAAACTAACAAACTAGTGATCTTTCACTCATCTATTAATCAAACACTCAAAACATGCGTTTACAACCGTGACTTGCTAGACCACAAATTACACTATTAAATGATCATGCTACACACTGTATCCCTTGCAGTATATTCTTACATTGTCCATCACATCATGCATAACCATTACATCTTATTTATAGATGCAATACAACCAACTGCTCATTAATGACAATCATAACTTCCTAAACACTTTTAGTTATTATGTTATAGTCAACTTGACTGGGTTAACTTTGGTTGATTGCCCGCTGAGCCTCCACTTGTTCCATCAACATCCCATTGAACAAGTTGTTTTCCTTTGAACAAACAACTTATTCCAGTCGGTTGGCCGACCAGACTTCCACCGTATGTCTCCTTCGACTATTGTCAATTTATATTAGTCGACTATTGACTTTACCAATCAATTTACATGCAAAGAATATAACATTCCCAACATTGTCCCACTTGTTGTCCTCTTTGCATAAATATGAGATACAAAAATTTAGCTCACTTAAGTAGGGATTCCAACCCCATTGTTTCCCTACACCAGGAAAACTTCTTTGTGCTTACCAACTTGGTCAATGATTTTGAAACATTCTGCACCATGTCTACCTTTCCTAGCTAGTAACACCTTCTGGTTCTCCACCATCTCCCTCACAAAATGGTATTGAACATCAATGTGTTTCGTCTTCAAATGATATGATGGATTCTTCGCTAGGAAGATTTCACTATGACTGTCATAGTCCAACCTAATAACATGTTTCTAAACCCAACATATGAACACAATATCTACAACCAAACAACTTCCTTGCATGCACGAGTAGTTGTCATGTATTCAAACTCAATAGTCGACAGTGAAATGATCGGCTGCCTTCTACCCATCCAATTGAGTGATTGGTCAAATATATTGAACACATATCCGCTAGTTGACCATCTACGGTCGATATCTCCTGCCCAGTCGGAATCGAAAAAACCATGTACATTGATTTCGTTGTTGCCCTTAGGCTCTCCTCCAAAACATGTTGCATAATTTTTCGTGCCACGTAGATACCTGAATACTCTTTTGACTGCGGTCCAGTTCCCTTTTCTAGGTGTCAACATATGTATGCTCAATACTCCTTTTCTTCTTGTGTCTTCGGACACTATTCAATAGATTGTAGAAATTTCAACTCTTAAATAGACTTTAAACTATGCACATATAATCTCAGTTCAATATTTAAATCTCATTCAACTAGTTGCAAATAATATTTTAACTCATGAACCATTTGAACTTAAAGCACAATAAAAGGTTCTACCATGAAAATTCTGAGCAGAAAACACATGCATCAAACATACTTTTAGACACACTGATTTTTAGCCAATATGGCCCAGGCAAAACCCCAACTTGGGGAAAACCTGTGAGAGGAGGAGAGAGTATTTATTTCTTTTCTTTCAACATTAAATGTACAAGAATAAAATATACATATATTGTTGGAACATTCTAACCATTTCAACCTTGGTTTTGCATGCATGCATGCAATCCATGCATCTTGCTTGCATTCCATGCATTGGTAGTTGAGTCTCCTAGCACCTAGTCCTTGTTTCTGGCACTATAGTGGCTTCATTTTGGTCATAATTAGCCTCCTTATCCACTCATAGCACCTTATCCACACCACTAAAGTGTAAATGTTCCCTCATGCATGATTTTAGGAGTCTGTACAGTCAGTTCCATGAATTAAGGTGCATTGTCTCCTTGATTTCCTTGTTAATTGATTGTTACACCTAGTTTCACTGATATTGAGTGTAGGAGCGCCCCTTTTGACCAATACAAGTAAGTTATGCATATCCTTGGAGTATCCTCCCCTAATTTCTAGCCCCAATGACTCAGTCATGCACCAGTCTACCCCAGTTGACTAGCCATTCATCATTAGTGTCCACTAGACCTTGTCGGGTGATGATTCCAATGCAAACTAAGCTTGCCACTTCAGATGAATTCGAATTCTACCAAAGGCTATCAAATTATTTGTATTGTAACATATTTTTTTTACCATCTATTTTCTACAGAATAGAGCAACAACAATTTTTTATCAGAGTTTCAATTCATGAGTGAGTTTTACAGATTTTGACTAGTACAAGTTCCCCAACTTTTCCCTTAGCTTCTTTGCAGTGTCTTCTTCTGATACATTCAATAATAGAGAATCTACTAAACAAATTCAAATTGTACTTCTTGTATGTCGATCATTTTCCAATCTTCCTTCAACACACTTGCCAGAGTCTTTCCTAGGTCAACTTCAATCCATTGTTCTCAATGTACAAGGAGATCCTCCAACTTAAGCTTCCAAAGCTCAAATTTTTTCCCATTAATATTTTCAATTTTTATCCTCGATGTGTTAGCCATTCTAATCATGAATTAATATATCTAGAGACTTACACTATAACAAATATTCCCTAGATCCAGAACCAAACTAAAACCCTCAGAAAGAAAGGTGTCCCCTTGTATCCAAATATAACTATGATACCAATTGTTGGGTCTTAATACTGATTATAGCAGGTTTGCAAACTGATTCATATAGTTAAACACATTCATGTAGGAAAACAAATTTAACACATTACATAGAAATTACCTTGGAAACCTCTCTCCTGGAGGAAAACCAACAAACCAATGAGTTTTCACACATATATTAATCAAACACTCAAAATAGTTGTTTACAATCATGGATGCTAGATCACAAATTACACGATCATGCTACACACTATAACCCTTGCAGTATATGCTTACATTGTACAATACATCATGCATAGCCATTGCATATGATTTATAGGTGCAATACAACCAAATGCTCATTAATGACAATCCATAACTTCTTAACCCATAACTTCTTAACCACTTTTAGTTATTCCGTTACAGTCTACTTGACTAGGTCAACTTTGGTTGACTTACCATTGATATTTCGGTCATTTCGTCGAATTATTCTCGGCCAAGTCATTTTCCTTCTATCAAACAACTTATTCCATTCAGTCAGCTGACTAGACTTCCACCATCTATCGCCTTCGAGTACAGTTGACTTATAGCAGTCAACTATCAACTTTTCCAATCAATTTATATGCAAAGAATATAACATTCTCAATATTAACAAGAGCCACGTGGTGGCAATGTCCTCGACATTGCCACCTTCTCTATTTGTAGAAAGTTGTAGGAAGGAGCTATTTGCTTGGAGTTGTGGACAATTGATGGAGGTCAAGATAAATGGTTTAATTCAGAGAAGAAATTGACCTATTGCTAATTTGATGATAGCATAGATACAGATGCCAAGGACACATTCTTACTTTAGAAGCCGAAGATCTATATGCAGTACGCAATATAATACAAAAAGGAAGGTGGGCTGCTGGGAAAAAAATTATTTGTATCAAAATACTGAAGATTATGAAATGTATATTTTCAAGGTAACTAACAATGAAAATAACGACAAGTATTCTAATTTGAAACTAAATAATTTCAATGAAGTACAAAGCATCAACACCAAGCACATACCAAGTATGAATGACAAAGGTTAGAAACATAAACAAGTTGCTAGCATTATAAAGTTTTGGTGCATACAAATTTCCTTGTATAAAAGTTCCATGCATATGTACCTATGCTCTCTCATCAAATTAACAATAGGTAAACCGCGTCTCTGAATTAAACCATTCATCTTGACCTCCATCGATTTTCCACAAGTCCAGGCAAATAACTCCTCCTTACAACTTTCTTCAAATAGAGCAAGTGGCAATATCAAGGACTTTGCCACCACGTGGCTCTTGTTCTCTATATGTTAATTTGCTTGCTTGTTACATCTTTACAATTAGTAAAATCAAAATTACATAATCTAACACTCTAAGATCATATTGGAAAATGAACATTTTTTTTTAATTTTTATAAAAGTGGTCATATTATATGGGCCTCTTAAATGTATTATGCAAAAGGTCCTAGATCATATTCTCTCAACACTCCATTTCATTCCATCCCATTGCTGCCATATGTACCATGTACTAGGAGCCATCTATACACCTAACTTGGACAAAGCATTAATAATGATATTTCTTTTCTCTACACATTTATAACATCTTGGATAGTTGTGATTTTGACAAAAATGAGTCTCCAATCAAAGAAAACTTTCATAGAGGAGTTTAAATTCCTTAAAAGTATGATATTTTATTTAGGTAATTAATAAAATTAATTATTATATTAAAGAAACTAAATAGAAGTCCTAATAATTTTCATATCCCACTTTTATAATAATAATAATAATAATTTCTAATTTTAAAGTCAAGATTTAGCCAAAGAACAAATGGGTGTATGAGATACCTTTGTTTGTGGGACAAAGGAACCCCATCCATACATCAATTTGACAACTAAGATCGAGACCTGCCGCCATTTACAGCCTTAGGAGGAGTAGTGATGAAGAGGTTGGTTGGGATACAATGAGGGTTTGATAGCTAGGGTTTCCTGGTTCAACCCGACGAGCAACCGCAGAGGTTCGACACCTGCAACATCGTTAATGAGCGTGGTACATGGGGGGGGAAGGCCTCCCCCTAGGAGGAAGATGGAGCAAAGGTAGCACTAGATCGACAGAGTAATGGGAAAGCGGGAATGGAAGGAGGGGGAACCTCCAAGGGAAGAGAGAAGGGTGACCAAGGCAGTGAAGTGAATCGTGCCGACCATGGAAGATGCATTTTGAATTCTAAGCTGATCCCATATATGCATATCACATTGGACAAGAGACGAGGAAGAATCGAACATATGATGGAACACACGCTACTTGGAAAGTTTTTAGGGGTCTGACGAACGAAGAGAGACCCCATGAAATGGATTGAGGGAGTATGGAAACCTAAAGGGAATTATGATCTCCTGCTTGGGTCAAATAGATTCCTCACGGTGGTATTTTTCAATGTCGAAGACAAAGATCAAGTTTTTGAAGGTGGACCATATTTCTTTAATTCATAAATACTCTTCCTAAAACCCTTTCATGAATGCTTCAATCCAGAAAAAGAGGATCTAAAATGGGCACCCTTCTGGATTCGACTCTATTCTCTCCCAAGAGAATATTGGGAACACGATATCCTGGAGAATATTGGGAAGGCACTGGGTGAATTTGTAAATATCTTGGAGTAGACTAGAAGATCCCGTTACACCTCTTATGGTCGAATTTGTGTTTATATGGATATTTCGCAAGAGTTTCCGGAAGCCATCAATCTAACCTGGGAAGATGAGGATTGGGTACAGTATTTGGATTATGAACATGTGACTTTCCATTTCCACCTATGCCACGTTCATGACCATCTGTTCAGGGATTTCCTGAGAAATAGAAGATCATCCATGGGGAGGCAAAAGGAGGATATCCAAAAACAAATGAAGGGGAGGAAGGGGACAAGAAAGGGAGCCACATCCAAACCTTCCACTTCCAATAGGTTTGAAACACTGAACCAGTTACCAGAAAATGGGGTTACACAAGAAGAGATGACTACGAAAGAGGGAGCAGGGATTCCAAGTGCAAATCTTGATAAAGGGGAGACAAGGTTTAATAACTCGGAGGAGCCTAAAGAGAGAAAGGATGGGGTTGTTGAAATGGGAGAGGAAGAGGAAGATGTTGATTTGGGAGAGCTAAACCTTGATGAGATCGAACATGCATGTACTAATAAAAAGTAAGGATATGTTCAAGCTCTGTAGGTGCTACTGCTGTAGGAATCCATACTCAAGATAGCTAAAGCTAAAACCTTAGGTATTGCGGGAGATAAATTCAAGGAACACAAGAGGAATTTCAAATAAATATCGAAGAAATGCGACAGGTGGACCAATCGATAGAGAATTGTGGAGTTAGGAGTAATGCTATGTTAGTTTTTCATCATTTCATTCAATATGATCTAGGATCTTAACTGAAAGAACAACATTTAAAGCATATCAAGCATAAGAGACAAGAGACAAGAGACACAAAGTATTTCCCCGGGGAAAACCAAGAAGGTGAAAAACCCCGCAACTTCCTCAGAGATAGAATAAGCACCAATACAAAGATCACCAAGATGAATTCCCAAAAGATAAATGTCTGTAGCAGCTACTCCTCCTCCACTTGTGTGCACTCCTCCTCTCTCTCACTAATGCGAAGTGAGTGAATGAGAGAATATGTCAAATGAGAGAGTCACACTCTCTATTTATTCTTTTACTTTCACTTGATCTTTATTCAACTAGGTCGACCCCAACTTAACCACTTAACATAATGTTGATTGGGTCGACCCCACTAGGGTGGTCTAATAAACCTTTAACCCACATGACTCATACAGGGCCGACCCCATCAAGGTGGTCTAATAACCCATCAAGTATAAGTTACGACACTTACAATATAACTTGCTACACTTGCAAGTACAACTGACGACACTGCCAATTAGAGGAATAATACATCTCCGTTGGGGATACAATAAAGTACAAATACAATATACAAGTGAATATCTTCCGAAGTTACAAATATATCAACACTCCCTCTTAACTAGGAAGGTATTCTCTTGACACAGGTCATCAATACATATAGGCACAAGTCTTCAATTTTGGAGCTGGATCATCATCACTGTATCACGGAGCATCATCGTCACTGCTACTGTACTCGTCATCTCGATCACTGGGATATCTCTCAATTCTTCTTGTCATACGAAGTTCTATAGAGCCAACCCTTTTTCATGCTAGTTGCAGGCCTAGCCTCCAGTAGGTCTTCATCATCTCTGCGAGTGGGCCATCCTGTGGAATCCTCAGGACTAATTACGCGCGTCAACAAAACCTCGAAAGAGTATCCCAGGATCCTTTATGTGCCTAAGCACGACCGAAAAGATCTCCTAGGGAGCTATTACATGTGACCATCACAAAACCTTAAAAGAGTGTCCTAGGAACGTTTATGTGCATATCACGACCGGCAAGAACTCTAAAGAGAATTCCAGGATCATTTATGTGCCTAAGCACGATTGACAAGATCTACAGGACTGATTACATCTGACCACCACCACAAGACCTTAAAAGAGTGTCCCAGGAACGTTTATGTCCATAGCATGACCGGAAAGAACTCTAAAGAGCATTCGATGAATTTTATGTGCCTAGCACAACCTGTCCGGATCTCCAGGACTTATTACATGTGGTCCCCACAAAACCTTAAAAGAGTGTCTTTTCCAGCAAGAACTCTAAAGAGCATCTGAGGAATTTTACGTGCCTAGCACAACCTGTCCGGATCTCCAGGACATATTACATGTGGTCTAGCAAAACCTTAAAATAATGTCTTGCTGAGCAAGAACTCTAAAGACAATCCTAGGACTTTTATGTGCCTAGCACAGCCTGTCCGGACCTCCAGGACGTATTACATGCTACCCTTGCACAACCTGTCCATGACCACAGAGTACCAACCTGATACTCATCATCCACCTGATCATCCTCGCACGAAGCATCATCCTGATGCTCATGATCATACTTATCATCATCATACAGTACATCATCCTGATGCACATCATCATAGCATGATCATCCTGATCATCGTCACATCATCGTCCCGATGCATATCATCATCGCATGATCATGCTAATCATTGTCACAACATCATCCTGATGCATATCATCATCGCATGATCACCCTGATCATCGTCATAGCGTCGTCCTGATGCATATCATCATCACATGATCATCCTGATCATCGTCATAGCATCTTCCTCTTCAGATCATCTCATCGTCCACAGAGCACAACCCAGATGCACATCATACAACACTTACACCACCGACATGGGAGAACACATCTACCACCATTCGGGGAAGGCTCCAGCCCTTACGTTTTCACCATGGGAGAACACATCTACCACCATGTGAAAAATGGCTTCAGCCCTTACATCTACACCATGGGAGAACACATCTGCCACCATGTGAGAATGGTTCCAGCCCTTACATCTACACCATGGGAGAACACATCTACCACCATGTGAGAATGGCTCAACAATTACATCATGGCCATGGGAGAACACATCTACAACCATGTCAGAAAATCCCATGTGCATTTGCGTATTCCAGACTTATCACTTCCCCTTGGAAGGAACCTCGATTTGAAGTACACCAAGCCTATTTCTGAAGTACTCAAACTTCACTCTAGCTAGTGGTTTGGTCAACACGTTTGCAATCTGCTCATCTGTCGCAACATATAGGAGCTTCACTGCTCCTCTCTACACCATATCCCTGATATAGTGATATTTGATCTCGATATGATTCGACTTGTCATGGAACATCGGGTTCTCGGACAACTTCACACAACTCTAGTTGTCACAATAGATACAAGTAGCATCCAAATGGATATCAAATCAATCAGACAGTAGCTTCCTTAGCCATACTGCCTCACAACTAGCCGAACAAGCTGCGACATACTCTGCTTCGGCTGTATTCAGTGCTACACATGATTGCTTCCTGCTAAAACAAGAGATCACACCTGATCCCATACTGAAGCAGCACCCCGAAGTTCTCTTCGCATCATACTTGAGCCCATAATCAATCGTACCCTTCAGGTACCTCAAAATATGCTTTACAACAATTAGGTGAACATGTCTAGGATCCGTCAAGAATTGGCTCAAGGTGTTCACCGTAAAGCAAATATCTGGTCTTGTGTTCGTCAGGTACATCAAGGACCCAATCATCTGACGATACATCGTGACATCAATCGACTCTGATGAAGCATCACTCAATAGCTTCAGGTTCGATGCCATAGGTGTAGCCATGGCCTTGTAGTCCATCATCTTGAACCGCTTCAGGATCTCTATTGCATACTTCCCTTGTCCAAGGAATATTCCATCTGCACTCTGCCACACCTCCATACCTAGAAAATAATGCATCATACCCAAGTCCTTCATCTCGAAATCGGCAGCAAGCTTCCTCTTCGTGTCGACAATCAATCTATCCTCACCTGTCACAAACAGGTCATCCACATACAATAGGAGTATCACTGGATTTCCTTCCTCAACCTTGTAGTAAAGGTTGGAATCCGCTTTACTCTTGGGAAATCCCAAACTGGATAGGAAGCTGTCTATCCTGCCGTACCATGTCCTAGGTTCTTTCTTCAATCCATACAAGGATTTCTTCAATTTGCACACATATGACTCCCTGTCATGTGTCTCAAAACCAAGTGGCTGCTCCACATACACTTCCTCTTCGAATACACCATTCAAGAAAGTTGTCTTGACATCCATCTGGTGTATCTTCCATTTCATCACTTTCCTACCATTTGCAGCATGCTTGATCTTGTAGATCCATTTGGAAGTCACAACAGACTTCCATTTTGGTCTCGGGACCACATCCCATACATCATTCTTCATGATCGACTGGTACTCCTCGATCATGGAATTCTTCCATTACTGCATCCTGGATCCTGGGAACTTTAGATCCTTCAATATCTTCAATAGATAGTGAACTTCGTTGTTGGAACAAATGTTGTTGTCCTTCTTTTGTAGGTGATTGTACATGATATTTCCTACAAGTCAAATTCAATTGCATGATTAGAAAATTCTCATGGTTTTTCAAAACAAATTCTTATGCATAAAGACATATGTTATACATTCATGCAATTATCTTAGCCAATGCTTCAATACAACATTTATCCATATCCCGTATTCACACAGTAACTTTCTAGATGCCTTCCATCTCTACCAGAACATTTGTTAAGAGTGTGCACAACTCCCAACATGTTAGCAAAGAGGTTTCATTCTAGATAAGTATTAATGGAATGTTGTACAGTACCATAGGCCACTTACCCATTACTTGCATATTAGTAGTATCTTGTTCATTAATGCAACTTTTCTAATATGCATAATATACATCCTAAATCTAGGAACATAAGTATGTACATGACTGTACAACATTATTTAAGTAATCATATGACAATTCAAATACTTATCTTTGTTTAGTTGTGGGTGGACTCCCTCTCAATCTTTGCTTCCTTGCAGGAACTACTGGAGTGTGCTCCCTCTTGATCTTTGCTTCCTGGATTATCTGTCATTGAACTTATATCCATCATGGACCACTATGCATGCTTAAGTGTGCACTAATGTCATCAATGTGTCATCCTAAAGATAATCATACATCCATTAGTATAATCTCAATACTATCAAAACATTATGATTCTAAACAATATTAAACATGTATGGTCATGATCATTTCATACATAGGTAATTTATCACAAGCGTTAGTATTCAAGGTTTCAGGGAGTACTTCTTTTACTCATGCATATTCTTATTTGACCATAGGACTCTTCTGGTTTTCCATATCATCAATCAAATTAAGAAGTATAATATGCATAAACCCATGATTACTCAAACCTATAACTTCATGAATGATCATTATTAATGATACAAAAGCATACTTATATGAGATCCTAACACAAAGTAGGATTTTAACTTGATATAGGAAAACATACTTGGATTATCATGCTTGTCTAATATACCCAAACAATGTCTTCTTTGTTCTCTTAGAGACCTTGTGCTAGCAACCTGCATATCTCATAGGTTAATAATTGTAGAACCAAGTTATACATACCTCATAAGTGGAGCTTCTATGTGATCCATGACTATGGATGAGTCTTTGTCTTCATGTCACCATGGTCATATGTTCTTGATATAGAACTTGATTTGTATTTCTTGATGTACCCTTCATGTTAGTGGACAACATCATCCTCATACAACAACACAGTGTATTAGTACAATCAAGTGTCATACCCCTAATCAATGAATGTATTCACATGCATTCATACTTTTACTAGGGTGATAAGACAAGTATAAGATTAATCAAGATTGTACTAACCTCAATAATATGAAGACAAACATATCATAAAATTAATCATGAATAGATTTCAAAACATACCTGTATCTCTTCAAGTCATACCTGTCGAGATTGCTTGTAGCCTTCTTATGTAAGGCCTTAGCCTCATCTCCCTCTGGAACTCGAACTTCTTCACTTATGCAGGTGTCCAATTCATTCTCTCTAGGATTAACCCAATCCACTTTGATTTGCTGAAACTGGATCTGGAGCTGGATTACGGTTTGTTAGAGAAACCCTAAAAGTTCAAACTTTGAATTTCAAACTTCTGATTGGATGAAAAGATGCGCCTTTCTGAGCTGATCAAGCTGGTGTACTTCAATTTTGAAATCTCCAAAATTTGACCCCTCAAAATTGCCTTTGAAACTTTCGAATATTCTTGTCAAAATCCTTAACTAGGGTTTGATAATGCCCAGGGTTTTGCCTATCCAAAAGGTTCTATCTTGCGCTCTAACCTTTAATTTTTCTGAGGAGCATCCAGCCGTGGTCACAGATTCCAAAAATTTCAACTTTTGCAGAAACCCTAATTTTCCACCTTTCCGATCAAGATCCCGAACTAGGGTTTGATAATGCCCGGGGTTCTACCCAACCAAAAATTTTGAACTTGATCTCCAAATTTCGATTTTGATGAGGAGATTAATCGTATTCTAAGATCACTCCAAAATTCCACTTCTGTCAAAAGCCCTAATTTCCCGTAGCAATGACAAGCCAAAAATGAGAATGCTCAGAATCCAATTCTATTTCACAGAAATATGTGCCTTATTGTTTCTGGTGCATCTCTGAAATTTTGGATCCACAAGGTCTGAAACTTCGGTTTGTGGTATCCTGACCTGTCATGTTTCCAACCCCATGGGTCTGACCTCAAATGGATTCTTTGAGAGAGAGATATGCCAAATGTCACAACATGACCTGTTTATGGAATTAAACCGTATAACAAACTTGTACGGAGTTCCACATGTCACTGTTTCAACTTCAGCCTTTGAAACCTGGACCTATGAAATTATAGTCCGTGATCTAAGTGTCACTTTTTACGGAATTTCATTTGGAGCTTCCTAGCCCAATTTGTGACATTTTTTCCTATGTCACTTGTTTATGACTGAGATTTGGAAGAGGCAGAAGCCCTAACTTGTATAGATCATATCTCACAAAGTACAACCAATCTGAGGCTTTCCTTTGGACACAAAGTACATGTACATTTCATCTTCGACCTGTAGAAGTTTCAGATCCTGAACCTTCACAAAAATGGATTTATAGTGAAAGTTCCACGATGACTGGTTTTTACTATACCAAGCCCTAGCTTCGAATTTGTCGCAAGTGCAACAAGTGTCATAAATGCCATACCATGCCTTCCTTCAGGCTAGCTCTAATAACATGTTAGTTTTTCATCATTTCATTCAATATGATCTAGGATCTTAACTGAAAGAACAACATGTACAACATATCAAGCATAAGAGACAAGAGACAAGATACACAAAGCATTTCCCTGGGGAAAACCAAGAAGGTGAAAAACCCCGCAACTTCCTCAGAGATAGAATAAGCACCAATACAAAGATCAACAAGATGAATCCCCAAAAGATAAATGTCTGCAGCAGCTACTCTTCCTCCACTTGTGCGCACTCCTCCTCTCTCTCACTAATGCGAAGAAAGTGAACGAGAGAATATGTCAAATGAGAGAGTCACACTCTGTATTTATACTTTTACTTTCACTTGACCTTTACTCAACTAGGTCGGCCCCAACTTAAAAAATTAACATAATGTTGATTGGGATGAACCCACTAGGGTGGTCTAATAACCCTTTAACCCACATGAATCATACAGGGCCGACCCATCAAGTATAAGTTACGACACTTGCAAGTACAACTGACGACACTTCCAATCGGAGGAATAATACATCTCCGTCGGGGATACAATAAAGTACAAATACAATATACAAGTGAATATCTTCTGCAGTTACAAATACATCAACATGCTAGTGGACTCAGGGAAATATCCGACTATAAAAGCTTCCCTAAAGAAATTGTCTCAATGAAGATTATGTCCTGGAATAAAAGGGGAATAGGAAGCCCCCAAAAAATCAGAATGATGAGAAATAAGATCAAGAGAGAAAAACCCATGGTGGTCCTTCTTCAGGAAACCAAGTGCTCGATGGAGGCCATGGATGGTATTGCAAGGAGAATATGGAAAGGGAGTGAGGCTATTGCGGTAGGGACTAGAGGGATGTTTGGAGGACTGGCAATCCTCTGGGACCCCATATTAATTAGCTTGGGAAACTTCACAGCTTCTCATAAACACATAATTTGGGAAGCTAAAATGGTAGGGATGCAGGTGGAAGGAATAATTTCCAACATCTATGGGCCGCAGACTCATCCCCACAAGGTAGATTTCATGAGAGAATTGGAGGAGATGAACATGTGGGAAATGGATAGGCACTGGATTATTGGAGGTGACTTTAATATGATCACGTCCCTAGATGAAAAAAAGACAGGCGGAGGGTCCCAAAACATGCTGGTCATCTTTTCAAATCCATGATAGAGGACCTTAGCTTGGTGGATATTCGAATGAGAAATCAGATGTTTACATGGAACAACATACAAGGGGGGTTAAAGACATATAGCTTCACGGTTGGATCGGTTTCTTATGTATGAAGGATTGATGATCAATGGGGGTGATACTCTGGCGTGGGTCCTTCCAGCGGCGAGATCTGACCATTGGTTGATCTGCTTCTCTTGGGTCTAGGAGGGGGAGGCCTGGAGGATAACTTTCATATTTTAATCCTTCTAGTTAAAGCACCCAGACTTCAAATTGATGGTCACGGGATGGTGGAAAGAGGAAGAGGAGGTAAGTGGATCGAACATGTACCGTTTCCAGGATAAATTAAAAGGTATCAAAACCAAACCGTGGAGATGGAATATAGAGGTCTTCGATAACATATTCGAGGATAAATGTCACCTCGAAATTCGCTTGGAAGACATCCAGAGGCAGGGGATGAAGGATGGTTTAAATGAAGCTCTTAATCTTGACGAAAGGAAGATCATGGACAAGGTTGGGATTATGGAGGTGAAAGAGGAGATCCTATGGAGAAAAAAATCTAGGAACCAATGGCTAAAGGAGGGAGAACACAATACTTATTTTTTCCATAGATCCACTATCCAACACCGAGAAAGGAATAGAATAACGTACCTGAAAAAGGAAAATGGAGACCGGGTGGAGGAGAGAAACGAAATAGAGGAGGAACTTGTTTGATATTATAAATATCTCATGAAGGAACACATTCATGATGGAATCAGGGGGATCGAACACATTACTCGCGTCATCCTTCAAATTGTGACTCAAGATAAAAATAAGATACTGATGGGGAAAATTATTATGCAGGAAGTGGAGGAGGCCTTTAACCAAATCGAGGATGGGAAGGCCCCTGGGACGGAAGGATTCACTGTTGATTTATTTCACTCTTTTTGGGACCTTATTAAGCAAGAATTATGGTAGATAGTGGAGGATTCCAAAGCTTTCAGTAGAGTGCTGAGAGCTTTCAACACAACTTTCTTGTCTCTCATTCCCAAAAGCGAGGGAGCTGACATCCCATGTAAGTTTAGACCTATATCTTTGTGTAATGTGATTTATAAAATAATCTCCAAAGTAATATCCAATAGGTTGAAACCACTCCTCCCCACTCTGATCTCACAGGAGAAAATCCAAGTTTGTGGAAGGACGCCAGATTTTGGATGGCACTGTCACATACCCAAACTCTAGACATTTTATGTCATGATGAAAACATTATGTTTTATTTTTATTGTAAAGTTTTATGACTATTGACCAAGTGGGGATGACTGTAATTAATTACTTTGAATATTTTATTATTAATAAATAAAAGTGGAGACAAACATCCAAATGAGACTGTTGAATGAGTGTTCACTGACCCACTAGGAGGAATGGATTGTGGTGGAGAGAAAGCTGACACTTGGAAGCATCCTCAACTCACTTCCAACTGTTGCAGGAGAAACTTCCCTACTTTTATGGTCATGTTCCCCAAGAAAGTGGAACTGAGCAGGTGGCTCATTTACTAAATAACCTTACCAAAGACCTAAGCATGCTACTTATCTACCCATCGAATTCAGCAGGAGGATGTTCAGTCCTACCTTGTGATATTTTCTTAGCACAAGAGATTCAATGAGGGGAAGGTCAGAAGTGATTGAGTGAACTAAGACTGCATTCTGAACTAGTGCAGCCACATTGCTGAGTTCA
Organism: Larix kaempferi; assembly: GCA_027924585.1. NCBI lineage: Eukaryota > Viridiplantae > Streptophyta > Pinopsida > Pinales > Pinaceae > Larix > Larix kaempferi. The sequence goes on from BSBM01000017.1 coordinate 32,549,270, forward strand.
ATATTGCTAAAAGCAAGAAGTACTACTGCTGAGTTGCAAAGGAATTTATTCCATTACTCCACATAGCATCTTCGTCCTGGTAGTTCAGTGAACAGGCTCGGGGGTCCTAATGCAAGTAACTTGGATGTCTTCAGGAGCAGGTTGGGTGGAACGGGCTCCTTTGGCTGTTTGTTTCTTCTACAGTTACAGGTTTATTTGTGTTATTTTATTTACTTTTGTCATTCAAAGTTTTCTAAATGATCTAGTTATTCTGGTTAAATTTAATGTTAAATTTCAATATTGAAATGATAGTTTATTTCTGAAGAATGGTATATTGAATGAATTAAACCCTTCTTTGTATTTTTCCACACACATTGAAGTGTCGTACTCTAGTATAGAGAAGTTGATTTAGGAATGGATTGCATAATTTTGAGTAGAAATAGTAAACCTTTCTACTGTTCAAAGGAAATATAAAAGTTATCTGGATTTTGAATTACATCTAGAATACCTATTTTACAGTTCAGTTTCATTCATAAATTATTATCAAATATCATAGTTAAGGATAGAAGGATAATAGCCCTGTTATTACATAGTTGTTTCCTTTTAAATGTTTATATCTCTTCAAGGATAAATACAAGTTCACAGAAATTACTGTTTGTAGATAAATTATTCGTAGTATATAAACCATAAACATATTATATAAACAAATAGGCATTTAATTATGTATGCTATATAAATAAACTCTTATTTGTTAATCAACACTAGCATAATACATTTACAACATAATAATATTATTGAAAGAACATTAATTTAAATATATTCGGACTTTCAAAACACTAAGTCGAATGATCGAAACCTACGAAGTAGTCTATACAAACACTTTAAACTTAAAAGCTTTCACCATAACTATAAATCACTCAATTTATTAATACAGAGTTCGTTTTCACCCAAGTATGCGGTAAGGTCATCTTTTGATTAAGCCATCCACATAAAATCACCCATTAAACATAGACTGAGCATAGAAACCGAACAAAACCTATGTAATCATAACATTATATTACAAGCCTTATAGCTTTAACATTTCAACCTGTAAAGGTTTCTTTTATGGATCGGTATGAGGTTCAAAACCTTAGTTTAGTCACAATCCTAAAATCGTAAAAACACAGTGATCCTTTTGGATAGGGTTTGTAACCCCAGCCTTACGACGTTTCCTTACAAGCAACAAGACTTCTTAACTCATATTAACATCAACGGGCCTTGCCCTAATAAAATACCAAACACTGTAAATAGATAAGGATTGGCTGAGAGCATCTCGCCATATTATAAATCAAACCAGAAATATTTTCTGGAAAACAACTTTAAAATTTATAATTTTTTTATATAACCACAGTAGTAAAAATAAATCATTGAGAATCCAACGAGAGCTTTACAAGCTCGGGAGAAAAACTCTCCCAGTCCTAACACTGCCTTTTGGCATGTACACTCTACAAAATTCCTTACGGCTTAAAGATTTTCTTCACAACCAACTGTAAAACCAAGTCTGTACACCCTTGAATCCTGACGAAACCTAAGTATAAACAAACCAACTCTCTGCTAAACAAACAGAAACTTTCATGGTGCCAAGATCTTCGCAGTATAATGGATACCCTTGGGATGTCTCCGAGGCTTACCATGGCCCATTCAAAGCTTTCATCCCTTTACGACCAACTTCAACCATTGCCGGGAAAGGCCACCTGCCCAGAAAACAACACGACTAATGGTTAAACCTGGAAATCATAAAAAAAATAAACAGAAGACATTGTCATAAGTCAACTACTAAAACTTGAGTGCAAATTAATACTTCACCTGAATTGTATCTGGAAGCACAACTGAGAATCCCGGATTCTTTAATGCATACAGTATGTGTATGAAGTTTCCACATCAAACTCCAAGAAGAGCCAAAACCCTGTTAGTTTGCAAATGCCAAAGCACATCTTAACCTTCAAACTCCACCAACGCCAACGGTATAGAAGAAGGACTCATCATCGAACCTCAAGAGTGAGTTGAGACCTGTACAGAATGTGAAATATCTTGAGAACATTGCATACAGCATGGTCAAGGTATCGAAAACCCGAGAGGCACCTTCAAACAAAGTCACAAACCCTGAAGGGTAGGGAGCCTGTCGGCCTCACCCTCACAAATTGAAAAATGAACTGATTGTCGAGTAGGTTGGAATATCAATTCCAGGGTTAGGGTTTAACCAAAAACCCGAGACTAACCCTGCGATCAACGGTGCATATCTAACCACAGAGGTAGGTCTTTTCACAATCACAAAACTCATTTAATAACATTTAAAGTTACAACTTCCAACGCATAGTATTCTGCCAACACGTAGATCCACCTAGGATATTATCATAACAATCCATTGCACAGCTCGATGGGTTTTTACATGGCACAATTAAGGTTTTCCACCTTGTTCCAAGTTCCATTCACGCGAATATTTCCACGAGAGCTGCCATCAAGCAATCCACCATACTGCAGTTATTGAACCATAAATACCTTAGTTACTGGTCTGAATTAGTGCATGCCCATGCATTATCCACTATCACACTATTACCATAGATAAACATTTATGCAATGTACATATAGTTATGCATATAGTCCTAAACATATAGTTTATGCCTATAGTTATCGTGCATATTATTTTTGTATAAAGTCTATGCATATAGAAGGTGCATTTGCTTCTTAAACGTAACATATAGTTTTGTAAAAGCTATATTATATTGCATGGCATAGGTAATATATCTATAATCTATGTAATGGAAAAGTATTACATTGTATTCTCCATAGTTTTGGATAGAGAACATGTAATGTAACACAATGCAATTTTCCCATAGTATTGATATAAAAAGTATGTATTATTAATACATAAATTTCTCCATACTAATTGGCTAGAGTAGGTTACCAATTGCTTATTACAACAGTTAAACTATGAAACCTTTAGGAATACGAAGTATATGAAGGTAATCATATAATTACAATAAAATACCTGAGTTTGAATTGCAGGGCAGATAATTTCTCTACACATTCATAATTAACTTAAAAGGCCAATATGGTACGGTAAGATAATTTGAAACACATCAGAAGGCTTCGGTTGGAAATTCTCTGTCTTAACTGTTATCTGCAAATAGAATTCATGAGCGTTAGCTAGCAATAGCTAAGTAAGCCTCGGGGCGTACACAAGGATCCCTTCATTACAGTGAGACGATCAATTAGTCTCTTTAATCAAATTTATAACATAGAATGAAAGTGACAATATGCATTCGATCAATAAAGTACATAGTGTAAACATTTGGAATAATTAACATTAGGACATATGTTTGACGATAAAAGACAATACAACATTTTAAGACATCAGTTAGGTTAACAACTGTTAAGACAATTGTTGGGGTTCATAAGTAATAAAAAACCCTTAGTCACTAACGACAGATTATAGAAGTTGTTGTTGTTAAGTACTTTTGATTTAATGTCTAGTTGTAATTAAAGTTAACATTTTTGATACTTCCGCACAACAAACACAAGTAGATATTGCTACTTGAAAAATTTTAAATTTTAGTGAAATTTTTGGGGATGTTACAGGCGCTATCATGGTCCATGAGGTTTTCCATTCTTTGGCAATGACCAAGAAACTTGGCATGATGTTGAAGATTGATCTGGCCAAGGCCTATGATAAGTTCAACTGGCAGTATATGTGGGGGATGATGATATCTTTTGGGTTTCGCTGAGAGGTGGTCATCTGCATTTATAATTTGATCTCCTCGACCTTCTTTTCGGTTCTTGTTAATGGGATCCCGTCAGACCCTTTCAAGCCATCAAGGGGGATCCGTCAGGGGGATCCTTTGTCACCTTTCCTTTTCATTCTATTTGTAGAGGGGCTTGGGAGATCCGCCAAATCGAGGATACAATATCATACTCTTAATGGTTTGGTTCTCCACCCAAACGATCCCGGGAAGTCGCACCAACAATTTTTGGATGATACTATGTTGATGGGGCATGCTTCAGTGCAATAAGCCAAAGGATTGAAACTAGTGCTAAAGAATTTTTATGATGCCTCGAGATTGGAGGTCAATGAGGAGAAATCTTAGATATTCTTTTTTAATACCCCGATAATCACTCAGCAAAACATTCTGCGCATTCTCAGATTCCAACGAAGTTCTCTTCCATCCAAATACCTTGGGACACCCTTGTCGGACTCAGTTATATTGCAAGCCGTGGACAAGCCTCATGGAAAGACCTTTTGGACCGTATGAAGCAACATTTAGCGAGATGGACCTTTCATCCTCTGAAGTTTCCCATCCATCTCATCTTTGTCAAATTGGTTCTCCAATCCATGCCCACTTATCGTTTTTTGGTCATGGTGGCCCTTAAAGCCATTCTCAGGCAAGTCATACAGCTTCAGAGGACATTTTTATGGGGAGGTTATGGAGATAAATAGAAATGGGCCCTTTTTTATTGGAATATCGTATGCCTTCCCAAATCACATACAGGCTTGGGGTTCAGAGATCCCAAAATCAGCAGCAGGGTGTTGGGAGCGAAAATCTGGTGGCGCTTGGTGGCTCATGAAGAGGAACCATGGTCCCGATTGTGGAATTGAAAATATGCGAGGGGGTGGGAGAAAAAAGATCTCATTAGATATAATGGGACATGGAATGGATCCCACATCTGGAATTTATCCTATCAGGGGAAGGACCTCATCCAGGATCAAAGCTTTTGGGAAATCAGAAATGGTGAGTCTACAAAATTATGGAAGGACTCGTGGCAGCAAATCCCGCCATTGACACGAGTAGTGGATGTGGCTGAAACTTGGAGGATAACTACCAGGACATGGGGAACTAAAGTTCAGAAATATTGGGAAAGGAGGAATGGAAGTGATGAATTACGAAGCTGGAGGAAGTTAGAGGAATGGAAGGTGATTAATGGGGAGGAGAACGTTAAGGCGTTGTGGGATGAGCTCTAGGAGCGAAGTATAAGAACAAAGGAGGATATGGATAAACTTAGATGGAAATATAAGGCTAAGGGATCCTTCTCGGTGAAAGAAGCCTACTTCATAACCTTTGGATGCCAGGAGCGAGGAGACGCTCCAGAGTGGAAGAAGATTTGGAAGGCAAACGTTTGGCCAAAATTCGCCACTTTTCTCTGGATGGTGGCAGAAAGACGTATTTTTACAGGAGAAAGCCTCATGAAGAGAATATGTATGGGTCCAACCTGATTTTTCCTATGTCAAACAGAGGAAGACATGATGAACCACCTTTTAAATGCTTTCTCTTACGTATATGCTCTTTGGGATAAAGGAGTGGAGATATTCCAGCAATCGGAAAGAGTCAGAGGTAGGATAGATCGACCAATCTTAGAATGGACGGATAATCCCTTCATGAATCATATGGTTAATAGATTGTGGCAACTGTTTCTTGGATTTCTGCTATGGGAAGTATGGAAAGAGAGAAATCAGATAATTTTCAGAGAAACCAACTACACAAGTGAGAAAGTCTGGTACCTCATTGAAAATCATATCCAGGAATCTCTCTGCCTTACATCTTGGCCAAGCGACATTCTCCAAGCTGAGGGCAGGGAGGCGGGTATTCTTTGGGCGTGGGGTATTAGAGAAATTTCGATACACATTGGAAAGCAACCAACTAGAAATAAACTCTTGGCTCGACCAGATCAATGGTCCAAACCATCGGTCGATCAATTCAAACTCAATTTTGATGGGGCCTCTAAAGGAAACCCTGGTCCAGCGGGCTTTGGAGGATTTATTCGAGATCATGCAGGAGAGATTGTGTGGTTGTATGGGGGTTACATTGGCAGTGAAAATAACAATGTAGAAGAATTGGAGGGACTCCTTCATGGATTACAAAGAGCTATCACATTATAATTCCTCCCCATCATTCTGGAAGGAGTATCAGAAGTTATTATCAAGATGGAGGGGAATTTGCATGATGGAAGAGCGGTGTCAAAAGTTTCTGATCACTGGAGGCTATATTTTCGTCTTGAGAAATTAGCCAATAGACTCGTGATAGGATATGGCTTGACTTTTAGCCACGTAAAACATACATGAAATAAATTTGTATATTTGTTGGCCAATGTAGCGTTCAAAAGAGGTCAGAGGATCTGGGAGGGACCCGTGGATAGTTTGGTGGACCCAGAGACAGTGTTTGCAAAGTGTTGTTGGCGATCTGAGGAACCCAGATGCGGGTGATAGGAGTCAGCAGTGGGACGTCTCAACGTGATTACATGCATGAGCAACCTTACGCGTGGTGGGTGAATGCATTTATGATGGCAAGTGGAAGGGAATGTGTTATTGCATATCCTTGCGTGTGGTTTGTCCTGATAGTACATTGCAGTATGCGACGACAGTTGAATATGGTAATGGCTAAAGCTGGCACTACATAGAGTAGGTGGATTTAGATCATGGCTATTATGGAAACCAGTGGGAACTGCACCAGATTGAGGGAGCGGATGGGGAAGGTATTATCGACAACTATGACAATTTCCATGCGCGACCCATTTTCCACTGTTAAATGGGGAGAAGGTGATGTTAGAGAGTGTCGTGGTATATATTTTGCAACAAAGAAATATTATGTGAGTTGGGGTGATAATGAGTTGGGAGGTGGCAGAGTGCTGGGTGACGGGAAACTCTACGTCTGTGTAGTGTGTAGCATGGGTACTGTGGGGACTTAGGGGACTCCAGAGAATCCAAGGAGAAGGAGGGCGAGTCATGAGAAAATTCGGCCAGTGTAGGCGACATGGAAGTATCGGGCCTCGATTCCTCCATCCATCAGATCTAAACTTGAGATGATGGAAGATGGGGTCTAGAGAGAGGTGCTGGAAAACACACCCTCGCTGGATGCGGCAACTCTGGAAAATTGGATTCAAGTCCCTGGGTCGATGAGAGCGCACCAATGGTTGTTCGAGAAAACTGTAACCCTTTACTGGGTAATCAAGGGACTGCTAGGTTGGGTGCTTCTTGAACGGGAGGATAATCTTGGTGGTGATGATATACCCACGGGATTTTGGAAAGAATTATATTCTGATACCCAACTCTTTCATATGAAAATTGATGAAAATGACAAATAAATGGGGATCCCATTCCTCCCAAAGATGGGATACTTGGGCCATGGACCAGCAATGGAGGTGCAGGACACCGACATTGGCAGCGACGCGGTTGACAGGAGCGGAGGAAAAGCGGACGATGAGGAGGGTCTTCCCCTCGTGGTCAAGAACCAATAGCTTCTCCTCCGGGTTTGGGTAGGTTTTGTCTATGTATTTTTGTTTCGGTATCTTAATTTTTGGCTAGGGAAATACTCTGTTTAATGATGGGATTCAGGTAATGGACCCTCGTCGTAATGGCGCGATAAGTTAAATGGTTTTGTTTTGTTGTTTTGTGGTTCTCGGGTTCCTGGAGGTACCCAAGACAATTCAAAAGGCTCTTTTTGGTTATGTCAATGGTATGGGATGTTGTCTCTGTTATGTTATTTTGTTGGGCTTGAGTGTTTGCTCTGATATGCATTTTTCCCTAGTCTCGGGTGTCTTTAGAAAAATGACTATAGGCCCCGTTTTCTCCTTCGGGGGAGGGACCCTAGGGATGATATTATGTAGAGGGATTATATGTTACACTGTATCTCAGACTCTATGGAAGACTGATGGTTGAAATCTAGATTGTAATTTTGTGTATACTCTGTTAATATAAATTAGTACTCTTATTTTACAAAAATAAAATAAAATTTGACAACTGAAGCCTACGAAGGTGTATATACCGTACCCCCCTCTAGATCAAAATGTGACCAAGAAAAAACTTGTGAAAACCCTCATAGTACTTCCCCAAGATCCATGGATGGAAAACGGGGTAAACCATTGGTTCATAAGTTGCAAGTACCTAACCTCAATGGGATCAAGAGAGTCAATCATGTCACCTTGGGGGAGATATCCCACATTTGGCTTATGATCGCTTTAGCTAACTTTAGGGGTTACACACACACTTGTATTAGGCTTAATTATTCTATTTTTATTGTTGAAATTTAATGTTACTATTGACAGATGCATTCACTTAAGTAGAGGCAATCAGTTAAAAATTAAATGTAAGAAACATTTAATTCAAATAAAGATAACATCAATAAAAAGAAGTTAAACATAAGCATGGTTTCTAACAAAAAAAGGGTCACATATCTTCATAAATAAGGACCTCATCTCACAAGACCAAGCCAAATTGAGAAAATAAGTTTAAAATGTCAAATATGTTAATAAAGAAATTAAAGGGTAATCATAAGGAATATAAAAGTTGCAATAAAGGTTAAACTTTCAAAGTAAAATAACAAACAGGGATTTGGAAACTTAAGATTATGGCATGGAATTGTTGAGGGAGGAAGTATCCTAAGTTAATATGGATGCCAACTTCAATTGATCTTATATTTCTGGTCGAAACATGAGACCATGATGAATCTTGAATCTTCGCTTTTGATAAATACACTATTTTCTCAATTTAGAATGAATGTATAAATGTGATTCTTATATTCAATACATTTGACTTAAGATCATCTCTAAATTCAAGGATAGAATTTTCCATGCTATATGTTACTTTACTACTTTCAACTCAACCTTCTACAAAAACCTAACCTTGCAATTGATCACCCTTTTATTAACTTAGAAAACAATAATACTACCTTCAAAGCTAATAAGGATATTTTTTCTAATTAGAAACTTCAATGCTATAAATAATAAGTTCCAATTCAATCTTTTAACATGTAAATAAATATAATCTCAATAAGTTCCAATTCAATCTTTTAACATGTAAATAAATATAATCTCAATCCCTTATGGATTAAAGAAGCTGCTCCAAGGATATTGGAATAAACTCTTATGGGACTAACCATCTCGAAATGACATCTTGCCATGACTTTATCATTGTAATGGGTTGGGTTATTTGTTTAGCTCTCACCTTATGGCATGCATGGCATACATATATGGGAAGGATAGGAGCATTATTGATTACACCATATCCTCTATTACTTTGTTGAATAAAATTATAAAATCAAGATAAATGAGGATAACGCTTGGATCAACACTCATAATTTTAAATATAAATATGGTCTTTATGGGTATGACCCATAATTTTTTTTTATAATAGAAAAAATTCTTAATTTTTCAAAATAATAATAAAAGTTATTTAATTAATATAAAAATGATATTTAAAAATTGGTATGAAAATGACTTCAAATCTATGTGTTTAGAAAATTATTCTAACAAATTTCTTATAATTATTAAAGGCAAACAACATCTTTCACATCCATGGTATACCCTAAATGGAAAAAGAGCTAGAAAATATATTAGAATTGTCTCAATTGAATATAGCTAGTAAGATTAAATATTATAAGTTTTTAATTAAAAGAAAAAACCAATACATAATAAAAATAAAGTGAGACTTCTAAACCTGTGGCTCTCTCTTGCTTGTGATGTGGTTCTGAATGGTTCAAACAAACTGAATTATGTAGTTCTGTAGGATCATATTTGTTTTTGGCTGTTGGAAACGCCTTGAATTTGCTACAGGGATATCTATTTTTGTAATTGTTTCCACTGCATATTGACCATCAATGAAAGCATCAGGGATACCATCTAAGATGCTTAGGACAACATCTTACAGTGATGGCTCTATCTAGGAGTTGGCGAACATAAATATTTTCTCAGATTAAGTGTTGTTTGATATGTTAAGTCTTAATATTATCTGAAACTTTGGTTTAGCTGGTTAAGTACCATTGTTAATTACTTAAGTATAATACAAACACAGTCTATTTTACCATTGTTTGGCACAGTATGTTGCTTTAATGCATGGATACTCAAACTTTTTAAAATTTATGCTTTAATGCATCATTCCTTTTCGGCAAGCTTTGATGCTCCTTTTACTTTATATCAAACTCACAGCGTATCTTTGTTATTTATTATTAATAAAAGATAAAAAAGTTTTTGCTTGGAAAAATATATCTATCAATATAATTACAGCACCTTAGAATACACCATATAGCTACGTTAGTGTGCATTGGTTTTCTGATCTCTAAGAGGAAATTATAAGCGTAATCCCTAGATGGTATAAGATGGCAAAAATTTGAGTTTGATACATTGACCATTTCTATATTTGATGTGAATATTGTTAGGTTTAGATTACCTGCATATGCTTATTTGTTAATGTTGCTGGTAATTTTATTGCTTTTCTTCATTTACAGGAAATTACTCAATATGAATTGTATGATCGAGATGAAAAATAACTTTCAATATTTATATTGACATGATTCAAGCTTTGCATGAACGAAATATTCGTTGATTTCTCATGAAATGGTACTTAATTTTCGATTACTTTGATCGTGATTGAAGCAATTATGTAATACTCCAGGACTAAAATAATAATCACTCTACTCTCCAGATTCTGATTTAAAAATTTCCATCCATCATTTTATGGTTTTTGTTCATTATTCAGATTTCCCTAAATAGTTTGGAAATGAGTAAACTGAAAAATAGTTTGCTTGCTTTCCACTTTGATTCTTCTTCTTTTGCTTTATCTTAATTGTTTTCAGTTCATATCATGAAAAGAAAGGTTGAAATTTCAATGTAGGATGAAAATTGTAATTGTATATCTTATTCATGTTATATCAAAATGTTGAAAAGTTGCAAAATATAAGGTCTAAGGACTCTTAAAATTGCGAACAAGATGGTAGTCTTGTACAACTTGACTTTCAAATATGTCTCTAAAGAATGTAAAAAGGATTAGAATGTTGATAAGCTGCAAAATATAAGGTCTGAGGACTGTTTAAATTGCCAACAAGATGGTAGTCATTTGATTTTTAAATCTCTAAAGAATGTAGAAAGTGTTAGAGATAATGCATACTAGAGTTTAGGGATTGGTTTGGGTTTGTTGAGAGATTACAACACTACAACTTCACAAGTTACATAACAGAAAAAAAGATTACAACACTTTAACTTTGTCTGTCTGGCCTTTATTAGCTCTTACACCTACTCAATGCTTCCGGACTGGGCTCTTTCTCTTCCTCTTCTTCTAGCTTACCATTCAAGTCATTTAAAACATAAACGCTTCAGACCATCATTCTTGCACTTGCACAATAGACAATATTGACAAACTCGTCAATCGGGGCTTCTTTAATAGAGCAGTCAAGTAATGAACCATTCTATGGACATACCTTCATCTGTCAGATATTTCGCTTTCTACTATCTGTCAGTTTGTAGAAAGACAGGCTTCCATAATAGAGTAGTCAAGTAATGAACCATTATATGGACATACCTTCATCTGTCAGATATTTACTATCTGTCAGTTTGTAGAAAGATAGTCTAGGTACAGAATGTCTTCAAAAGTCACTTATACAAGGTGACTTCCATCATAAGAACGGCATAAGAACGGTTGTTCTTGAAACGGGGACTGCCAGCTTATATCAAGATACAAAAATTCTTACTTTCTTTTACATAAACACTTACATACAGAAAACTTTAAACACACAACACATACATAAAGATAACCCCTAACTGATTATCTTGGAGCACTGAAGTACAACCAAAATCTCCAGCTTTTAACAGAATTGTAGACATACTCAAACTACTTATGCGTTTTTATAGCTCCAAAGAACATCAAGAACTACATACCTGAATTATGTCACTCTGTTCTTTGAACGGTTCTTGACAATATAATTTTACTAACAAAAAATATTACTAATACACACTAATTCAAAAGATTAATGTGGCTGCTATTTTCTTTACCATGCTTCCTCATGCAATAGTGCACTCTGCAGCAAAAGAAATGACGAACAGTGGATCTGCATACAGTCCCTCAATTGATGAATACAGGTGGGTAGCTTTCATTCCGTTGGCAGAAATCAATCTCGCAAGTCACAAGTATGAGCTGGAACAACCACATCCTCGGCCTCTTCAATTTCACAGCTATACAATGCCTCCCCTTTCTCGCAGTCGGCGATTCTTATGGATCAAGTTCGGTCGCAATGGTGATGGTGGCTGCGATCTTTGAGTAAATGGCAGTGGCTTCTTCATATCTTTCATTCGACAGTCACACAACAATTCTCAGCCTTCACAGAACGCATATATTATGAATATATTATTCCACCAGCAGATCTTTCGTAGCAATGGCGGCTGAAAGCGTTAGTCCAAGTTCGAATCACAGGCACTGCGTTCAATGGACAGATATGGAAGCAATCTCCCAAATGATTTGCGGCGATCCTTCACGGCAACATCCACACACATCAATCACTTCACGAAATCTTACACTAGACAGAGGCAGCGCAAGCAAACTAATCACACAGTCACACAAAAATCTTCACACAAAAGAAATCTACTCTCACACACTTATGTACAGTGAATCAGCTTCAATAGTTATCACATCTTCGTGGGCACTCCCATGAGGGATTAAGCCCAGCCAAGCTTTGATACCAAAATAGATATTGAGAGAGAAGTGATTGCACAATTAATTTTCATAATAATAATATATATTTCTCATCATAAACAGACATACATCAGATATATATAGTTGGAGTGAGATCCAACTTATTCCACTCTTGAAAGGAGAGGTTGAGAGATTCTCTTTGTTTATGATGGGAAATACATATTATTATTGTGAGAATTAATTGTGCGATGGCTTCTCTCTCAATATCTATTTGAAAGGATTAGAATATTTTGTTTGTGTAGCTTTGAATAAATTTGTTGTTTTAAAAAGAAAAATGCAATTTGTTTTCATATTTTGCTATGGGAATACCTTCATGTTAACATGTAGAAGCAACAAAATCCCACTTCTGCTGATACTCCAGAACCAACATAATCTTCCAAGGTATGACCAGTCATATAAAAACCCAGAATAGGAAAGAAACAAATAAAATTTAAAAGTCCAAGAAATTTAAAATGGGAAGAATAAACTATAATTGCGCCTCTATAAAGAAAATGAAAAAGGATATGGCAAACAAAAGGAAATTATTTAATATTTTTAACATTTAATCCAAAAACTTGTTGGCTGTAGTTTGATCCAACTATACTACAAAGAAGGTTAGAAAACCCTTTAGACAAAGTTAAAGGTTGATTTTTTAGATGGAGGGAATCAACAATCGAAATAAAGACCGCATTGTTTCACTTCATAGCATGTAGTTTACTAAGCTCTATACAATTTTATTTATTTATTTTCTTCATTATTGTTTAGTGAATTCAGGTGGCTTCTTGCATGGCTCTCAGGCCATGCATCCAATTGTTTCTTCTTTTGTTACGGTGAAAATATATTCTCTAGGAATTCTCATGAACTCTTTAATATTGGGAGAAATTTTTTCTTCTCCATCATCGTCAGCTAAAGTTTGATCTAATAGATGAATAAATCCATCTATTTCTTTATCTTGGAGGTGTTTCAATTTCAAGACAGAATGCAGGGCTTAAAATAAAAATTATGAAAAGTAATTAAAAAATTCATGTCAACCTATACAATAAAAAATTAAAACTTAAATTCAGATCTATAAAAAGAAAGGAATCAAATTTCTTGAGTTTAAAATTAAAAAAAATTGTCACCTCAAGGAATTGGATCCCTCAATATAATCGATAAAAATAATAATAAGATATAGAAATTTTTTCTTAAAATAAATATTCTATTTTAAAAACATATAATAAGTAATTTACATATTATAAGTAATTTACATATTGCAATTTGTAAGAGTAATAACTTTATCAACTAACATTAAGCATTACATACAAATAAGACTAAAGGTTTTATGATTTTGGTATTTTCAAATTTGTTATTATTAAAGTCTGGTCAAGCAATATTTGTTGAGATTGTAGTTTTCCATTGATAAGATTGCTTTTAAAATAAATTTAATTCCTACCAATACTTTTAATACAATCAATTATACAATATTAAAAATTAATATTTTAAATTGTTGAAAAAATAATAATTTCATAAAAAATTAATTTGACATGCATATAAACTATTAGTTCCAATATATTTCTCATACTAACCTTCATGCACGAATTATTTCCAATTATGGTTTATTTCTCATATAATGATTTTCGAATAGTTTTTATATCTGTTAAATATCTCATATAATTATGTTTAGATAATTTTTAAAAAATTCATTGTAGAAATAAATGTTCATTTACTTTGGCCATGCATAAAAAATGATATAGTTTTTATATCTCTTAAATATCTCATATAATTATTTTTAGATAATTAAAAAAAAATTCATTGTAGAAATAAATATTCATTTACTTTGGCCATGGATAAAAAATGATATGGTACATGAGCACAAATCTCCAAATCTAAATGGGTGTGTTTCTCCGTAAGAGCATGTGGCTCTAAGAAGTAGTTAGCATTTTAATAATAGATAAATGAATAATGTTGAGAATTTCTATGTACTTTTACTTGGACTTAAAAAAGTTGATTGTGTCCGTTGTATTTACTATACATAGGCATTTTCGAAGCACAATAAATATTTTGGATTTTTTTTTTATTGTTATTGTTTTTATTTGGTTGTTTATGTTTTTTCATAGACGAGGCTCTTTGAGCCTCTCTACCCATCAATTCCCTCATTCAGTAAGTTTTGCTTGTTATTTTCTTAGGGTTTTTGTCTATGTCCTTAACCATATTCCATTTAAGTGGAACTGACACACAACTTGCAATCAAACTTATAGTAGCTTTAGATTGTGTCTCTAGCTTATCTTCTTGATGTGTAGTATAATATTTTAGTTGATGGATAATTTAGTAGTATATTTTTTTTCACGATTATTTATCATCTAGCATTTCTATTTTCTTTATAAAAGTCACAACAACCCACCTCTCCCTATTCACACAACCTTAATAGCTCTATTTCTATCCTTAATAACCATTAGCGATAGAGTGCAACATTCAATCTCTAAGTTATTGTCCCCAACATACATCTCTCGAAGCACTCCCTCATTGGAATGCAGCTTAGGATTAATCTCTACTATTTTTGACGTTATCATCCACTGCAAAACACTAGTATCAAGGATATCAATCACCGAGAATAGGTTCAAAATCATCATGGTTGTCCCTATCTCTTAGTAAGAACTTTCAATTTTACTCTTTTTTTCCTTATTTTCTCAATTGAGATGCCTCCCTATGTGCATCATCATCCATCTTATTGACCCCTTAGTAGGGCCTTCTTCTATCACTAACATTCCCAAGTGTCATTCCAAAACATCCAAGTTCCATGTTATGTTTCCTACTTTCGCCCACAGTTTCAATACTCACATACACAACATTAATACCCATGTTTTGTTTATTCTCACCTTATCCACACCACTATGGCATGATGTTGTTCTCATCTTGCCACCTTTGAATTTAATGTTCCAAGTTCAGTTCCCATCTCGTCGATCCCATCGTGGGGTCTACACCTCTCGCATTTTATCCACATAGCTCTATTCCACCTTGATTTAGGGTTTTTTGGTGTCGATTCAACTCTTGATGGCACACACATTATTCTCTTTCCAACCCACCTTCACCACCGTCCATAAGATCATGATCTCTCTCTTTCCACATCCCAATAACTTACATATCACAAGTCGCCTCCCTGACTATAAGGAAAACACATTATAGTGGAACCTACCCAAAGAAATGTCTCCTTTATCCATTTATAGTGGAAGTGGGCAGTTGGAGGTTTTTTTGGTGCTCTTAAATTGTAATAACGCACTGGCATGTCAACATAAAGGACACGTTAGTGCACCACATTATCACATGCACCAAACATCAAAATACCCCATAATTGAAAGAAAACATATGTTTATTTATATTTTATGAAGTTACCGATAGATGTATCTTACATGAAATAATGCATCATCACATTAAAATGTACAACACACTGGCTCCTATCAAATACTTATTAATAGATATAGACTTTTATATTTAAAAAAAATTGAATAATGCGTTAAATGGATATACACGCACCAATGCGTCCTCAAATACAATGCACCATACTCAAATACGCGTACATCTAAAGTAGTGTGCAAGAGATGAAATAGTGCACCGGTGCATCTAAATCCATGAAGTACTGATGTAGGATCAAATATTTAATCATATAATATATTTATTTAATTCCAATTAAATTATAAAACTAATAGGTACATTTAGTGCTAAGAAATGCATCAATGCATCAGTATACACAATGCACTGTCAATTTCGACTATTGGAAATAAATATAGTTTTTTTTTTTTTTTTTAAATTTCCAAACACATCTTGGTGTGTTGCGATGTCATAACTAGGGCCTCTATCCAAATCATGCACCAAAGTAAGTCTTTTTAAATTGATTCTATTGTGCACTTTAGTATTAAAAATGCACCAGTGCACCATAATGTCAGACACACTAGACACACTAGGGTAGGGTAAAATTTAAAATGAAAAAATGTGTAATATCCCAATATATTATTCCTTAGAATAAATATTATTTTTAAATTAGTTGTTAATAGTTTTGTTAGAAAATTTGAATTGAGAAGAGGGAAAATATGCAGTAGGGGTTTTAGAGACTAAAAAAGGACGTTGATGAAGGAAAAATGAAAGATAGTTGAAGAGAAAACTAATGATAGTTCAAGTTCAATCAGACTATGGTAAATTAGGACTCTCTATGGTCATACTGAAGAGCACGAGAATGTGTTATATGATACATGTATTGTTAGTGCCTAACTGTATTAGTCTATGGATTCGTAAAAACAGTTATCCTGAACAGTTGAATGAAAAAGTATTGAGATTCTTTAAATGCACATTGTTATGAGAACTCGGAAGTGTTAAGTGTGGCAAAAATAAGAATGTGTTTGTTGTTGAAATTGATTGAAGAATCTAAGTTAATGTATAACTAAGAGGAAAATTGTTACCCTAAGTAGATTCGCCCTGGTGGTATCATGGTTTGGCTCAAGGGTGGGTTTTGAAATAAAAAATAAAAAATCTCAATTTACCTATAGTTGGGTAGTTTGTAAACCTACTTGAATCAATTTCTTTTGACAAATTAAGCTTTGGAATATATATATATATATATCTCTTCCAAATGGAAAATATCCATCACTTTAAATAAAGATTGATCATGAATTGTCCTTTGAGGACTTACATTAATACTTCGTAACTTCCTTAGTATTACATCTCATCTATCATTGTATAATTTGCATATACATTAATTTTACATTTCAAAAAAGGATCTGATTGAAAGTGTCAATCGATCCTCTGTTCCATAAGAATTTGGTGTCAATTCTTGAATCAAAGTTCATATATACTTTGCAAAATTGCTTCTCTTTTGTTCGGTCAGCAAGTGATACACTGGACGATCCTATTGACTGTTTCGTTCAAGCATAGTATATCCTGGCTATAAGAACGGTTGAGTTCTTTCAAAATTAATCATCAACGCATGTGTCTGGTGTATCATTCTTCAACACTTAGTATCCAAAATAGATTTTCCTTCCTTTAAAGTTTCTCATATGTTGCCAAAATTTCAAAAAAGGAAAAACATCGTTCTTGCTTGAAAAGGAGAAACTTGTTATTCTTCACGCATATCTTCTATCTCCTTCTGTCCCGGAGCTAACAGTAAAGCACTCTTAGATAAGCTATTTGCTTCCGTATTTAATTATCTATTAATATAAGTAATGGAGAGGTCTGAGAAGAGAACCAGGAGCCTTCTGATAGCATTCAAGAGTTGTTGTAAATGAGGAGCTTTGATCTGGATCTTGTTATTGACCTAGTCCACAACCATTTTCAAGTCTCCAAAGACCTGCAAACTAGTGATATTTATGTTTACTGCCAGCTCGATGATAGCATGAAGGGCTACTAGCTCTGATTTACTGTTCGAGCAATGTCTTGGAACATATCTCACTTGCACTTTGTGTTTTTCTGAGAGATATATAACACCTCACGAACCTCCCAAAGGAGGGACTCCTTGGCTTGCGTCGTCGAAAAAATCCCAAGGTTTTTCTTTGTTGATGACGGGGGGAACCAGTTCTCTTTTCTTATGGTATTTTTCTTTTGATTTGTGTTCTCTGGTCCACTGCACCACAAGGGTCGTCGTCACTTCGTAAGGAATAATATTGTTATTGAAAATCGTTGTGTTTCGTGCCCACCATATTCCATAATTAAAAGAGGATGGGAATGCACTGAGAAGACGTATCGAGCTATCTGACCACCATGTGCAGCATTTCTTCTCTAGAGATATGCCTGCATGCGATCCTTGTGACTTTAACTCTTTCCTGGCTTCCTTTCAGACTGTTACTACATAAGAACAGAGAGTAAAAAGGTGAGATCCATATTCTTCTTCGGAATGGCATAACACACACCAGCTCGGTCCCAACCATCCTCGTTTCTTAAGATTATCCCAGGTTAGAAGCTTGTTGTTTAAAGCCAGCCAAAGTAAGATTTTTGCTTTGAGAGGCCCTTCGGTTTTCCAAACTTGTTTCCATCAATCTTTCTTTTCTCCTTGGAAAAGTTCCAAAGCACAGTTCTTATAGCCAATCTTGGCTGTGGAATCTCCTGTAGCGAAGTTTTTAGTCCAAACCAATTTATCTTCCATGCCTTCTTCAAGATGAATATAACACGACTGTAACTGAAGAATGAGTTCATTCCATTCTTCTTTGATTCCTCCTTCTAGACCTAGAACTTCAACATCTTTCCAAATTGTTTCCCTCTGAGAAGAGAAGGCACATGCCTGGATGATACTGAAGATCCCTTGACTTCTTAATTTTGCAATTAAGGCTTCCTATAGCTTATAAATTTCTCTTGCTCCTACCAAGGGATCTTCTCCTAATAGGACCTCCTTTCCATTCCCTATGGACCAAGCAAGCCACTTTTCGACTTGAGGAAAGGCGAGTACAAAATCCTTCCATCCAATTGATCCATTCTTGAAATATTTATCCGGTTTCCTTATCCAATCTAGGATGGAGGCGTTAGGGAAGTACTTGGTAATCAGGGTCTTCCCCCAGAAAGATATGGGGTTCTGGATAATCCTCCACAGGGCCTTAGCTGCCAGAGATTGACAAAAAAGAAATGGATTCTTAATTCCCCACCTGCCAAGTTCCTTAAGATTCGTCGGCGTTTTCCATTTGGCCAGAGGTATACCTTCTAATTCTTTGCTTGCAGTCCACAAAAAGGATAAGAACTTTTTTTTTTTTTTTTTTTTTTTTTTTTTTTTTTTTTTTTTTTTTTTTTTTTTTTTTTTTTTTTTTTTTTTTTTTTTTTTCTGGAGTATGCCTTTCGGAATATACGCAATTATATCCCAATAGACATGTATGCTCTGTAAAATTTCCTTGAGCAACACCAATCTTCCTCCTCTGGATAATAACTTGTTTTCCCAACATCCAATTATGCTTTCGATCTTTTTGTACAACCAAATCCAATCCTTGAAAGTGTAAGCATTAGGTTTAAGGAGAAACCCTAAATATTTGAAACCTTCCGAAAGAGGCTTTATAATATAAGGAACTTCGGTCAAGAGCCTATTTTTTACCAATGTAGAGAAGGCATTTTTTGCAAGAATGGATTTTTCTACATTTATGTGCATCCCAGTTGCTTTTTTGTAAAGATCCAAAATCTGTTGCACACCTTTAATATTCTCCGACGTTCCTTCTCCCAACAGTATGACATCATCCACAAACAGGATGTGGGAAAGTTCTTCAGAGCTCGTGACTAGAATCCCTTTGTAAGTTATATCTCTCTTGGCATGATTAATTATCTTGCTTAAAGCATCTGCTATGAGAAGGAAAAGAAAGGGGGACAATGGACACCCTTGTCTTAAACCTATTGTAGGTCTAAAGAAGCTTGAAGGAGACCCATTGATGAGAATTGCAAAGGAAGTCGACTGAATACAACACATTATCCAATTGACTATGTCGATGGAGAGTCCAATCTGTACCAACAGTAGTCTTAGGAAAGTCCAACTAACCCTATCATAAGCCTTCGATGGATCCAATTTTAGCACAAAGGCTTTGCTCTTATTCTTGGTAATGGTACGGAATATCCTCCTGTTTTAAAGAAACCGCATCATGGATTTGACGGTTGAAGAGAAACCCGAACTGCTCCTTCGAGATAATCTTACTTAGGATTGGCTTCAAACGCTGCGCTATTGTTTTTGCAATAATTTTATAAACAACATTACAACATGAGATAGGGCGAAAATCCTCGAAGGAAGAAAGGTTTTGTTTTTTGGGAATGAGGGCTAAGAATGTGGAGTTTAGAGCACCTAAGACCTTCCCCAATTTTTGAGACTCATTTACAAACAATAACAGATCCTTCTTCAAAAGCTCAAAAAAAACTTGATAGAATTTTATAGACAAACCATCAAGGCTCGGACTCTTACCCTTTTGGAAGGAGTAGACTGTTTTCTCCAATTCCTCTTCGGTCACATCTTCTGCCAAGGCATTGTTCATCTCTTTAGTTATTAACTTCGGAAACAGTCTTAGAACTTTTAAGATCTCCTGGATATGACAACCTTCTGGTTCTGAGAAGAGGTGTTTGAAATAACTCTCTTCGGCCTTCGCTTTTTCCTTGAAGGAGTGAACAAGTTCCCCATTCATGTCTTTAACTACCGAAATCGTATTTACATTGTTCCTATGCACTGCAAACCTGTGGAAAAATTTGTTGTTGTTATCTCCTTCCTTAATCCAAATGGCCCTGCTTTTCAACCACCATAGTTCCTCCTCTTTTGCTAGCAACTCTTCTCTTTTTGTCTCACAGTTCCGAACATCCTTTAATTCTTCCTCTTTGAATGTTCCTGAGCTGTTGAGACTGTAAATCTCCCTTAATTTCGTTTCCACTTCTTTTAGATGACTCTGTTGATGAGTTGTGAAAATCTTGGCCCATTTCTTGATCTCCTTTTTTGTTCTTATTAAATTATCCGAAAATTGCTTCATAAAGGAGATATTGGGGGAAACTTCTAAGGGAACCTAGGTAACTGCTACAATCTTCCGAAATTCCTCTTCTTGGAGCCATGCCAGATTGAATTTAAAAGGAGTGACCGGTTTTTTTTCATGTCCTTGTAGCTGAAAGAGAATTGGGAGGTGATCAGATAACCCGCCCACCTCTACCCAAGTTTTTGCAATAAAGGACCCCGATAGTAAATTCTCTGAAACCAAGAATCTGTCCAATCTCTTGGAAATTGCTAGTTCGCCACATCTATTGTTGTTCCAAGTCGGAATTAATTTCAAAGGTTGAAGATCAATCAAGTCTTTTGAGTCAAACATCATGTTGAAGAAGTTACTGAGACTGTCCTGTCTTGCAGAAACTCCCCAAATTTCCTTTTCTGATAAGGTGAGATTCAAGTCTCCACTGAATATCATATTTTTATGTTCCAACAAACCGGACGAAAAGAAAGATTCCAGAAAGTCTTTCTATCTTGATAAGGGCCATAGATATTGTAAAATGCAAAAAAGTCTCCTGAACTTTTTTCTTTCAGCGATGTTTTCACAATCGTTTTGTATTTCTCCGTTTCTAATTCCTCAAGGTCATGGTTCCAAGTTGTTACCAAACCTCCTGAGTGGCATTCCGAACTGATATGTTCAAAGGTCCAGTCCTTAATCTAGGGTTAGAGGGATTCTATGGTTGACCTTCCCTCCATCATTGTTTCTTGAAGAAGGATGATCGAGGGTTTAATGCTAGTGATCATCCGTTTTAGAGCTTTTAGTTTAGAGGAGCTCCCTTAACCCCTCACGTTAAAGGTGAGGACTAACATCAGGGAACCCTGGCCTGGGTCGTACCATCTCTAAGGGTCCTCTTAATTGTAGCTTGTTTCCCGGATCTCAGCTCCAATTCCGCTTGATTTTTGGCTTTCAAAATTAGTGACTTTTTGCATCGTGTCTAAATCTAGACCACCCGTCGACACATGCTCTTTCTCTGTTACCGTTTTCGACTGCATGTTGTATATTTTATGTTTTATCCAAGAGGGGGGGTCATATTTCTCTAACTACGGGATTGTCACCTCGCATATGGCCTTTTCAGGGCTTCCACACATGTCCTTACTATTCTGTGTAGAATCGGGGGTCGACACATCTACTGAGATATTACCGTTCTCAAACGGCGGAGAGTTTATTTCTTGAATTAAATTATTTAAAACAGGGACAGAAGGGAGGGTTTCGAGGGGGGGTCCTGCTTACCGGGGATCGTATGTGTAACCTTTTCTGGTGAGGATGCTCCAACCTCGCCACCTTTCATATCTTCTACATGAGTTTGAGTCTCTTCACCACCTTGAACTGCCTTCTTAACCCATACCTTTTTGTGCTGCACCTGGTTGACTGTTTTTGTAGAGAAGTTCGGGCAATTGCTTATGATATGGCCGGCCTGTCTGCAGGAGAAGCAGCAGAAAGGGATTTTCCAGTAGTCTAATATTTGCTTCAATGAACTTCCATGTAGTTCCAACAGGATTTCTTCAAACAAGCCTTCTCGCAGATCAACTTCTATCAGGACTTTGGCGCATCTTCTATCCACCTTATGTTCCCAATTATCTTCCAATGATATAAACTTGCCTATCTTGTTGCCAATCACCTCCAGGATTTCTTTCTTCCAGAACATCATCAGGAGGCCAGGTAAGATTTCCCATATTTGCTTAATGTTTTGTGGTTTTCTGTTTGCTTCGAAATCAACCTTCCATTTCTTTAATATCAGACAGGAGGGACTCCATTGCCAAGAATTGTCTAGCAATCTTTGTCTTTCCTCCTCCGTTTTTACTCTGAAGAGGATCCAACTGCGGGAGAGAATGTGAAAAATCGGCATTTGCTGAAGGAGAGTGCTCCAATTCTCCTTCATCCACTGACAAAGCGCAGCCTCGCCAACAATTTTCCCGCAGAATCGACCGACCAAAGGCAGAGACAAATAATCCGGTAAGTCTGTTAACGAAATGTCCTTGCCTACTATTAATGACACAACATCGCTCCTTGCTTTGGCTCTTGTACGCCTCGCAGGTTTATGATTGCCACCTTTCTTAAGGAAAGTAGAATTAATGTCATCTGTGTTTTGAAAATCAAGTTTCTGTGGTTCAGGCGTGGGAGGTGACCTAGCCTCCTGCTTTGGATGCTCCATGATTTCAGAATGTACGAAAATTGGTACTCCTGGTGAGTTCGAATCGTAATCTACTTCGTCGATTACCATTATGTCCGAAAGTGTTTCGCATAAAAAAAGTTTAAGCAGACGAAAGACTGTAATGTCTGAGCATCACAGTTTCGCATAAAATAGGCACGAAGAACGAAAGAATTAAAGAATCATTAAACTTCGCCACCTTCGGGATTACAGACTCGACCTTCGCATAAAATGAACCGACAATACCCCCAATATATATATATATAATTGTGATTTAAATTTTATGTTATGAATTTTTTTTTGATTTATTATAGAAATGTTTCGAGATTTATGAGGATTGAACTGTTAATTAGTTGTTATGGTTAAACCAAGATTTACAAAAGTATAAAGTATATAAATTAGAGAATTGCACTATAATATTTACAAAAGATATAAACATATATGAGTTATAAACACATGGTTTCTCTTGAATAAATATTGAATTAAAAGTAATAAGAGTGTTTTGATTGAATATTATTCGTTTGGACTATGTGTTAGCTATAAAAATTATATGAGTTTTTAATTAAAGAAAATAGGTAAGGTAAACAATATATATATATATATTATAAAAATAAAAATAAAAATAAAAATAATAGTTATTTTTTTTATTATTTAGAAAAAATAATTATTTATCACTATGTTTAAAAAAAAACATAATTATTTATGTTTTAAAGTAGATAGTAGTAAAAATGATTTATTTACTTTATGATGTAAAATTGTTTTAAACTGAAAAAAATAATTTATTTCTATAATAAGTTTTAAATAAATATATAAAGAAGAATCACAAACCATATTTTGAAAATAAATAAAATTTATATTCATAGTATACAACTATAAAATGTAACTACAAATATTCATATCTCAATAGAGATTAGACTAAACTTCATAAATAGTAATAAATAGTATTATAACTCAGTTTTTATAACTATTTTTGTTATTATAAAAATTGAAAAAGATTTTCCAAGCTACATAAATACCTAAAGGATTTGTTCCTTTTTCAATCAATAACTTGAACCCTATACATTGGCATGGTAGACTTGATAAATGAGCAAAATAAGTAAAACTGAGATAAAGACTAGTTAGGACCTATAAAACATGTGTTTATTTAAAATAATACAATTTGGAAGTATTGATATTCATTACTGAGAATGACTAAGAGGTAAAGCCAGGGAATACACTCTGTATTTGCAAGATTTAGGTAAAATTAGGATATCATATATTGTAGATTAGAAAAACCAGTAAAATCAATGTAATATGAGGTTTTATACCTTAGAAAAACCAGTAGAATCAACGTAATATGAGGTTTTATACCTTAGGTGAAAAATGGAAGTATTGATGGTAAAAAGTTGGAAAATGTAAAAGGGTAGGTAGCCATTTCCATTTCCATACCATATCATATAGGGTAGGTAGTCATTTCCATATCCATTAAACCTCAATATTAATACAATGTTATTAGGATCTTAAACTCTAGAGTTTGGATTTGTTCCACACATAATCAAATTTATTTAATGTGTAAATAAAAATAATTACAATGGTTATTCTAAGATAATAACAATAAGAATTTTGAACAAAATCACAATTAGAATCATCAAATAGGTATTAAATATTAAGTGAGAAATTCTAAAGAAAATGAAACATATTGTTCTATTTATAATACAACTCTGATCAATGTTCATGATACAAATGATTACTTTTGTTACAATAGTTATGTTAATTCATACATAATACCCGCTATAATTTATTATTGTTATAACTAAAAGAATAAGATGTATGCGATAAATTGGTATCAGAGCGAAGGTTTCAACACTATGAGACCTTATGGGCTTAAACGAACAACTGAATAATAAACTATATTTTTATATGCACAGAGGAAAATATAACTAACCAAGTTTTCTACTTAAGGAAGTAGTGATTTTCACTATGGAAGAGGTACCAAGTCATCAAGCAACTGAAAAGCAAACATATATAAACATAAAAATGGAAACAAAGGAGAGGAGATATTAGGAAATACCTTCATATATGATTGAGACAATGAGGATTCTACGAGCAGAGTTGTAGAGTTTCAAAGAGGATAATGAAAAACCAATTAAATCTCAAGAGGCATAACATGAGTTAAATTCCATGTTATTACAAAATTTGACTGGCATAAAGAATAAAAAACATGGACAAATTTCTATCAATGTTTGTAAAGTTTCCCAAAAGAGAAGTTCTCATGAAAATAAGGATCTAAGTTCTACTACTGAAGCTGATACTTCAACTAATTCATTTAGTAATGAAACGATTACTACATAAAGTTATGAAAATGACAGTACAAAGTTTTCATTGAAAAGAAAGAAGAATAAAATGGAATTTAAAGAGAATCTTAAAGGAGAATGCAAAAAAATCAAACCACCTATTTTTTTATGGTGAAGTGAAGATAGGGGAAGAAATTGAATCCTAGTTGCTAGGAATGACTAAATACTTCTAGATCCAAGATTATTTTAGTAACATGAAGCCTAGGGCAGCAATTTAAAACCTGAATGGAAAGGCATCCATATGATGGCAAGATCTTAAACTAGTGAAGAAAGATATTGAAAGAAAAGTCAATTGGAAGGAATTTAAGTATTTTTTAAAATGAAAGTATCTTTTAGAAATGCATTATGATGGAAAGATTAAATAATTTCATGAGCTTAAAATAGGAATGATGAATATGGATGAGTTGGAAAATATATTTTTGAAATTATTAAGATATTCCATACATTAGATATTAGAAAGTGAAAATACAATGGTTTTGAAGTAGGTTTCCTTAGTTATATCAAGACAGAATTGAGTTCGATGAACCAAAAACATTGGAGGAAACCCTAAGGAAAGCTAAATTCTATTATGATCAGTATAACATAGAGCCGAAATCCATAAATAGGAAAGATAAGAGAAAAGAACGGTTTGAACAGAGAAAGAAAGGGAATAAGCCCTCACAATTTAGGAATCTTGAACCAAAGGTTTTCAAGATAATTATCCTCAAAAAAGTAATTTTAGCAAAATTTTCTAGCGCATAGTGGAAACAAACCTACTAACATTATAGGAAGGAAATTAAATGAACCTTTTGAAGGACCATTAAATTAAATCACATTTGTTGAGAAATTTCCACACAAGAATGGCAATGCTAGGATTGTTCAAAATATTGAGGAAGCTACTACAATAAATGATGTTGCATCGAACATGGAAAATTTTAGGGGCTATTCTTAGCCCAAGGGCTAAATTTAGGGGTTTTAACTTTTTAATAGGCTAATTTTTTGTTAAACACCCACTAGGTATTATTAGCCCACATTTTATTTATTTATTTTTAATGAATAAGAGGTTATCCCCATCGAATTTAGAAACGAGAGCCAAGATAAAACAATTTAGCCCCTCTAAAAATCGATTTAAACATTTGTTCGCCCACAAAATTTGATAGGAAGCTCCCATTCTCCCCCGATTTCTAAAAAGCACAGTTTCTAAGGGATCTTTCTCTTTCTACCGATCATGGAAATCGAAATCGGTGTCACATTCATCCATATTTTATGGTTTGAATCTCATTTTACAAGTTGCTTAATGTACATAGGAGAAGGGCAATTGATATTTACTATCAGGTCTTATAGTGACCCATTTGCATCTAGGAGAGACTGGAATCCCATCGACTCAGATCCAAAGTTTCCCCCAAAATTCACAATATTTTATAATTTAGTAAATTATTTTCCAAGACTTTACAAGGTTTTATAATTTAGTGAAAGATTCGCCAAGATTTTACAAGGATTTATAATTTAGTGAAAGATTTGCCAATATTTTGTAAGACTATATAATTCAATGAGAGTTTACAAAAAATTATATATACATAATATAATATTGATAAAATAGCCTTCATATTTTCCTATATATCACAGGGATTCGCCCATTTATTATACATGGAAATTTAGGGGGTTCTTAAAATTTTCCCTGGAACCGAGTCCTTGGATTTGTGTTGCCCTAGAGAATCAACAAGCAGACCACCTATAATCCATGGTGGAAGTTGATTAAGGTATAATTTCTAATAATGATGTTTCAATATTAATTGATCCTAGTTATAGTTAGATTAATATTTATCCTAATATTGTTGAAACATGCACACTAAAGAAGAGTAAACAAAAAAACATGGTTAGTTCAACTAGCTACATGAACTAAAAGAAAAATAACATAACTGATAGAGGGATGCCAATTAGAATTAAATGGGATGAAAATTGCAGCAGACTTAAACATTTTACCTTTAGGTTCATATGCCATATTAATAGGTATGGACTGGTTAGAAGTGCATAAAGTAGTACTTGATTTCTTTAATAAGACATTCACCTGTGTAAATGAGGATGGGAAATTTAGAATTATAACCATAATTTCTAAGGCTCTCCATAAGACAAATATCAGCTTCATATCTAAATAAGTGTGTAATAAAAGGATGTAAATTATATGTTGTCTATGTATTGGATTCAATAGAGGATAGAAAACCAAAACTTGAATACTTTGTAGTACTTCAAAAGTTTAAGGAAGGATGTATGTTGTGAGTAAATACCTAGTTTACCTCCAAAAAGGGACATTAAATTTACTATAGGTTTGATGCCTAGAGATGCTCCTATTTCTAAACCACCCTATATAATGAGTACCCTTGAACTAATAGAATTAAATATGTGCAACTACATGAAATGTTGGAAAAGGGCTATATTAGACCTAGTGTTTCTCCTTGTGGAGCACCAATATTGTTTGTTAAAAATACATATGGAACCTTAAGATTATGCTAGATTATAAACAACTGAACAAAATGACCATAAATAATAAGTATCCCCTGCCCATAATAGATTATTTTTTTGATCAAAGGGGCAAATGTGTTTTAAAAAATGGACTCGCAGTTGGTTTATCATGAGGTGAGAGTTAAGGATGAGTAAATTCATAAAATAACATTTTGAACCAAATATGGCCATTATGAATTTATGGTCATTCCATTTGGCCTTAGAAATTCACCTACCACTTCTGTGTGTATTATGAATAGTAATTTTAGTAAATACTCGGACAAATTTTTCCTAGTCTTTATTGACGACATATTCATTTACTCCAAAATTGAAGAGGAGCATGAACACCATATCTGAATAGTACTACAAATTTTAAAAGAACATCAACTATATGTCGATTTCAATAAGTGCGACTTCTGCCAAAACTAGACTCGGTATTTAGTCCATATTATTACTGAGGAGGGAATTCGGTATATCTTGACAAGATAAAAGCTATTGTGGAATGACCTACTCCTAAAGATGTAACTTATGTAAGATATTTTATGGGCCTTACATGTTACTATATATTTATAGAAGGTTTTTCAAAATAGCTTATCCCATTACCTCCACGTAGAAGAAAGGAATAAAATTTGTTTGGTCACCAAAGTGTGAAGTCTAGTTTTCATCAAGTAAAGTATCTTCTTACTGCAACACCTATTTTGAAGATTGCATACCCTTGCAAGGACTTTGTAGTCTGCACTGATGCTTGTAAAGAAGGACTAGGTGGAGACTGGATTACTTATTTAGAACAACTATGTGGTATGCTACGTGTCCTGAAAATTAAAAGAGCACGAACAAAACTATGCTACTCACTATCTTGAACTAGCTACTATAATTCATGCCTTAAAAGTACGGAGACACGATATTTTAAGAATAATATTTTTACTGTTGGGCTGAAATATTTATTTGATCAACAAAATCTAAATGATAGACAAGCTAAGTAATTGTATTTTCTTAGTGAATATGATTTTGAGATTAAACACATTAAAGGAAAATAAAATAACATTGTTGACGCATTAAGTAGAAGAAAGAAGATCATTCATATGACAACTATTAGAAAATGTGAATTTGTTTTAAAGGAGAGAATAAAAAGGGCTTTCATAAATGATGAATTTTATGAAAAGACAAAGATAAAGCTGCAACAACTTGAATATGAACAAATAGGTAAAGATATTCAAGGTATCTCATAAATATGGTGGAAACAAGGTATATTAATCTAGGTAAGAATATTAATATGGTAAATATGAATGACCAACAAAATTCCAAATTAATAATAAAAATATCCTTCAATCAATTATGATTATAATAATTTAATGATAAATTTATTATATAAATTTATTCAAATTATAAGTTTCTTTGACAATGATCATCTTTAATAGGAAAAAAAGAAAATGTCCATGCAAATTCACCAATTGATAAATATTTTATGAAAACTGTGAGATGACAATAAGGCAATGCTTCTACTATACATGCAAGGCACCATAAATAGAATAGGAAGACTTATTAAGAGAGAGAATATCGAAACACTATCCTCACCATCAAACAACCTTAGAAAGCTTCATAGTTTTGTGAAAGATTCGATCAAACCTTGTTCCCACAAGGGTGTTTACCAAATACCTTGCACTTGTGAGAAAAATTACAAAGAAGAAACATGGAGATTTATTAATACTAGAGTTATGGATAATAGTGATGACATTATCCATTAATAAAACAAAGATCTACACTTTTTGAAAACTGGTATAAAATAAAACATTCAATTAAAATTGAAGAAGAACATGTTTTCACTAAGATAGATAGTTTATCCAAAAGAAGGACTAGGCAAGAAATAGAAATAGTTAAGAATCCAAACTACCTCGAAAGGGATGATGACTTGGCACTAAATGAAACCTCACTTCCAATCATCAATAACGCTTAATAATGTAGTTGAACTCCTTCTCTCTAGCTGTTAATAGTATGTAGGTACTAATATATTTTTATAATATTTATATTGTTGTGTGTATAAAGTATATGTTCACACACACACACACACACACACACACACACATATGTATGTATGTATGTATGTATGTATATCCCAAAAGGGTTGTCAGAGAGGTGACGCGGCAATGGGAATGCACCCATTTGGTACTCCCTCAACCAAGAGAAAGAGCATAGGTTGGTCAAGGGCATTAGGTGGGAGTACTTTCGTTGGTGACCTCACATGATGGTGATTATAACATATATGATGGAGGAAGGTTGGGGAGCTCAATGAAGGACAAACCTAGCTCTGAAAATGATTACTCTAGGCATAGATTGATTAATGATGGTTGCTAGAACCAACATTCATGGTGGCTAGTGGAAATCGAATTAAAGCGAGATGGTTGAGAAAACTCAGGGGTGGTCACCTCATAACTGAATCTAAAGCTTATATTCAGTTAGGCTCTTGACCCTATTTGGTGGTTTTTTCCTTGGTTGTATTGGTCCCTCCCCTGCTATGTTTTTGTTACCTTCTTCACAGTGGATGCCATGGTAGGATGAGGGAGATATCTCTAAGCACAAGGAGGTTGAAATAGCGTTCCCCATACTCAAGTGCAATAGGAGTTAGGATATGCCTACAATGTTTATATGGAGAAGATCCCTTGGGAAATCAGATACTAGCTTTCCAAAATCAAGGTTTGGATTAAATTAGAAAAGGAATGTATCAACACAGAGAAAATTGTAGAGGAGATGAAGCTATGGGTTCAATACTTTGGAAATACCAAGACAAGGGAGATGAAATATTACAAAACTCTCTCCCTATGTTGGTTAATCAAGTCCCTTTTAGGAAAGGTCTCTTGGATAACCAAGAAGAGAAGAACATAATTTGTTACATATATATGGATGAATTGCGAGAATTGAATAGGAAACTAATAGATAGGATGAACATACTCATCAAAGAAACCATAGGTTTGGAGTTTATAGTGCCATCCCCTACTTCAAATTTAGTTTATTCTCATGTCATAGAGTCTTCTCATGCTGGAAAAGAGGTGCCTCTCCTTTTCATTTCTAAAGATGATACTGAGGTTAACCTAGGCTTTTTGCAATTTAGTTTTTTGCTTAATGGATATCATAGTTATGTCTTAGCTAAAAAAAATTCCTCCAATGATACTCCTAGGAACAGTAAAATATTTTGGACATCAAACAATAGTCTGTTGTTCTATCTTTGGTTTGGTTTCCCTTGGGGAATGCCCCAACTAACCTCTTTTGTATATTTTGTTTAAATTAATATAAAATATGATGACTTAAATGTATGAGTATAATATTTTAGGCATTTTTACTTTGATATTTAGTTTTATATATAGGCAAATGTACATGTTGTTTATAATCTTCGAAGTTAATAGTGATTATTAATATTTATATTTTAATCCAAGTATGTGTATAACTTGGTAATCATATTTGTCCTAATGATAAACCTAATTAAAAATTCCTCCAATGATACTCCTAGGAACAGTAAAATATTTTGGACATCAAACAATAGTCTGTTGTTCTATCTTTGGTTTGGTTTCCCTTGGGGAAGGCCCCAACTAACCTCTTATATATATTTTGTTTAAATTAATATAAAATAGGGTGACTTAAATGTATGAGTATAATATTGTAGGCATTTTTACTTTGATATTTAATTTTATATATAGACAAATGCACATGTCATTTATAATCTTCAAAGTTAATAGCGATTATTAATATTTATATTTTAATCCAAGTATGTGTATAACTTAATAATAATATTTGTCCTAATAATAAACCTAAGTCAACATAATTGTATAACTTGATAATCATATTGATCTTAAAGATAAACTTAAGTCAATATAATTAGAGATATTTTTTCATCTTTCATTATAAAACAAACTCCATGAAATCAAACAATTCTTTGAAATTTTCAAATTAATGATGATAAACCCATAAATAATATAAACAATTTAACAATAAAATAATCTATAATAGTTTAACATAAATTCAAGATGATGATGTTGAGGTGGGTGCATCACTATTTTGCATGCCATGTCATTGAATTTATGAAACCTATCATGCAATTCATGCCATGTCAGTGATTTTATGAATCCTATCATGCAATTCATGCCATGTCGGTGAATTTATGAAACCTATCATGCAATTCATGTCGGTGAATTTATGAAACCTATCATGCAATTCAAGCCATGTCAGTGATTTTATGAAACCTATCATGCAATTCATGTCAGTGGCTTTATGAAACATACATGGAATCCATAGAATGGATATTGGTTTGTTATTATTGTCCGTGTCTTTCTCCTTTCATTTATAAATTTGAAAGTGACCATGTCCTGATAAATATCCATAACATATGGAAGACCGAAAAAATTGGTTTCCACACATGGGAGGAAGGTCATTATTATTTAATTTATACATGTGAAAGGTGGTCATGTTAGGATAACAAAGATATGTATTTGAAGTGTTTTTAGTACAAAGTGTCACGTAGTACATACTTATAACGTATGGAAGTCCGAAAAAAATGGTCATCCACACATGAAAGGTAGGTCATCATTTAATTTATAAATTTGAAAGGGATGATGTCATGATAATAACAAACATATGTATTTGGATGTTTTTACTAAAAGGTTCATATGTAGAACTTTATTATGTTTTTATTAGAAGGTTATGTTATAGTATAAAATAACAAGTTTTTTTTTCAGCAGAAAAAAATACCATTGTTATTTAAGGTGAATCAAATAGTATAAATATAGTTCTAGATCTTTCACAAGATCTCAAAAGTTAATAACGGTGGCATAACAACCAATACAAAAAGATCCAAAAAAGGATGAAACCAACTGTCCAATAAGTTCAAAAGATGACAAGACACTAACTCCCATCTAAAAACTGAAGGAATCTAGAAATCTTAGTCATAAAAATAACAAACTCCCATGTCCTGAATGTTGGCATTCATCCATTCTTCCCATACTAGATGTCCTTCAACACCATCAAGAGCCTGTTTGGATAACTTATCATCCAAAGAGTTATGTTCCCAGTAAATATGTTCAAAGGAAATGAACACGTGCATATCTATTTCTTTCTTTGTGTGCTGACACCAATGACAAAGAGCTGTAACATTAAGTTGAAACTCTGCTGCTGCCCATTTAATTGTCACTCGAGAATCTCCAAACACTTTAAGGTCAACTAATCCAAAGATGTTAGCTAGCCTCAAAACACACCAAAGAGCCATTAACTCAGCCTTCATATTTGTCCCTTTCCCACAGTTTAATCGCAGAGTAAAGTAATGATCATCATTTAGATATATTACTCCCCAGCCGCACATAAGCCACTTTGTGCAGTGCCATAAAAAAGAGAACAGATTGTCTAACATCAAAAGAGAAAAGACTGATTCTATCACCAGCCCACTTGTCCTTATCAATCTAATAAGTCTGAACCAACTTCAAAACATTCAACGCACTAGTCAAAGCCTCTGGCTTTTTCTCCTTAAATATAGCACAATTGCGTACATGCCAAATCATCCATGAAACAAAAATATGCAATGAAAAGTGCTCTTTACATTCTTTGTACCAGTTAAGCATGCAATGCTCAAAATCGCCAACATCCCAAGAAATTCCAATATTTAACTTTTCACAACAAATTTTCTAGACATCCTGAACAAACCTGCACTTCACAAAGAGATGGCTAACATATTCAGAGTTAATCCTGCACATAATACACCAATTTGGGCCGATCCAACCTCGCCTTATCAAATTATCCCAAGTCTTAAGGCTACCTTGAAAAGCATGCCATAAGAAACATTTAACTTTGAGAGGAACATTCTAGCTCCATAATATTTTATACCACCAGTGCTGCGGGAAGATACAACATTCTTGAATGATCCTGGAATATGCAGTCATTTATGGAATAGTTATATTAGGATTTATGCTATAAATATAATGACATGTGAAAGGTTATTTATTTGAAAAAAAAAGTCTTGAATTGATGACAAACTCTTTCATTCTTTGTAAAAATTTCATCATATATTATTATTCATCATTATTAATGAAATATATTATTCTCATTACTATTATCATTATTCAAATTTTCATGATTTTAAAATCATAATCTCAATTAATTTATCTATCATCATTGTTTATTATTATAATAATTGCATTAATCATTATCAATTATTTGATAAATATTGGTTTGTTAATGTGTAGATCATTATCATCTTGATGAGAATTATGACTTCAAAATGACAACTATAGCCCTAAGAGGCTACATTTTTAGGTAAGAAACCACAAAAATTAAACCCTAAATCGAGAAGTAGTGCTCCTCTTCTTCTTCTTCTTTTCTTTTTTTTGGGTTAAAATTACAACATTTAGTTACCACAATCTTAAATCCTAATGAAGTTGCAAATAAAACCCTTAAAATCAATCTCCCTTTTTTTAGGGTTAAAGTTTCAACTTGTTTGAAACCATGACCTTGGCAATCAATATCGTTGTGAACAAAACCATTAAATGAACCCCCATATCAAAAAGTAGCGTTACCAGTAGCATGCCATTTTTTTCAACGTTAATAGTACAACTTGTTTGAAATTGTGGTCTTGACAGTTGCTGTCGATATGAACAAAAACCTTAAAATTGACCCCAGAATTGAAGTGTTTTTATCAATAACACCCCCATTTTTCTCAATTTTAAAATTACAACTAGTTTGAAACAGTGACCTTGACATCTTGTCTGAATAAAAAAGTGGTGCTACCACTACATCCTTTTTACTTATTTATTTCAAGCTTAAAAGTCTAATGTTTTTTAAATTATGGACTAAAAAATGAGCACGATTGGAAATAAAATCATAAAAATAGAAAAAAAATTGAAGTGAAAATATAAATTTAAACATAAAGGGAAAAAAATATACATTTAAAAAAAAAAAAACAAGCCTGAAAACATATTTTATAAGGCTGACTTACATCTTTGCAAACAATTTGGCTTTCTAGAAGGTACGGAAAATACACGAAGCCATTGGTATGTAAGCACAAGGACTCCATACCTTAAAAATTACACATCTCTTGTTGTGGTAGTCAAACTAGATCTTTTGAAGGCTTATGATCGGGTTTCCTGGTTGTATTTGTAGGTTACAAGTTCTTCACATTGGGTTTTCACTATAGTGGTTAGATGGATTATGTGTTGTGTCACCACTGCTTCATTTATAGTTCTCATTAATGGTTTTTCCTCACATTTTTCAAGCCTTCACAATGACTTATGCAAGGGTGTCCTTTGTTGCCTTACCTATTCCTCTTGGTCATTGAAAGACTGAGCATGTATATTTATGTTGCTCAACAAGAGAGAAATTTTGTAGGGCATGTAGGGTGGTAGTGGTGTAGCACTATCTAATATACTATTTGTGGATGTTGTACTTTTATTCTTGTTTGGTACTAAAAGGGAAGGACAATATTTACAAGGGATTCTCCAGACTTATAATAAGGCTACAAGCATGGAGGTCAATGCGGCCAAATTTGCACTATACACTTCAAGCATGGACGATGATCTCACTCAATATTTTGAGAGTTTCTTTCCCTTTCAAAATTTGAATCTAATGGATGGAGTTAAGTACTTGGGTTTCAAACTTAAGCCCAATTGATATGGGAAGTCTGGCTGGCAGTGGCTAGTGTTAACAATGTGAAAAATAATTTCAGTTTGGTTCCATAGGTGGCTCTTGTGTGGTGGGATATTGGTGCTAATTAAATTAGTCCTCGAAGTTATACCGGTTTATTGGCATACCTTGGAGCTTTTCCCTAAAGGAATACTTGAGAGGATTAGGAAAAATTGTTTCAATTTCCTCTAGCCTAGGTGCATGGGTACATAGATACTAAGGGCACTCACTAGATTAAGTGGCAGTAGTTGGTTGCTTGCAAATCCTTGGGAGGTTGGGGCTAAAATAAAATACATATTTTCAACCAATCCTTAGAAACCAAATCATTGTGGAATGTATTTACTAAGGATATTCTTTGGCACAAAATTCTTGTACAAAAATACATTGCCCCAGGTATATTGATGGCATGGATAAGGAAGTAACAGAAGAATGTACATAATTTTTTGAATCAATGGAAGGCCATGAAATTAGCCTTTCCTGTCATAGGAAAACTTTTGGCCTCGAAAGTCGATGATGTCACTCATATCGGAGTCAGGGTCAATACAATTATGGGTTATAAGAGGAATATCTTCCTTCTGGATGCACTTGTTCTTCATTTACAACAGCTTCAAAAATCCACCCTAAATTTAATCAATCAGCAAGGGTGTACTACTATGTGGAATAAAGATGGTTGAATTCGAGAGATATGAGCCTTACTAGTGATTTTGCACGGGCTTGGGTACAATTCACTACAGAGCTACAAAACGTGCATACCATATTGAGAGAGGAACCATGTGCACTCATTTGGGCCTTGAATAAATACGACGAGACATACATAGCGACACTTGGGTATTCTCTATTTTTTTCTAGGAGAGAAGATATTGTTCATTGGTGGGTGTCTACATTAAGGAATATTAGGTCTTCTACTAAAGAAAAATTACACTTATGGTTGGCTCTCTGGGATAAGATCTTTGATATGACCCAAGGGGGGCATATATGGGGTTAAATGTATATAATATGACCCCAAGGGGGGAATATATGGGATTAAATGTATATGTAAAGAAGCAAATGTGTATGTAATACTAAGAGACCTAATGAAGGGGCCTCATGTGCAATGATTGAATATGTATATATAGAGGTAATGTAGTCATTGTTGACAAATATGTCAAATGATTATATGAATGTCTTGGGGTATTTGGAGAAAGATCTCCTATTATTTAAGGAGTTATTGTGTAACTCATATATATTATATTTATTGGATTTGTGATCCACTTTTAAATTGTTGTAAATGGTGTGTACTCTTGTCTCTAGTGATAATTTAAGGATTTAGTTCATAACACTTGGTATTGGAGCTTGGACGTTTCCAAAAGGAATCATCTTGTCATTTTTGTTATAATTTTGTTTTAGGGATGCTTTAGGTAACCAAACTTGGAGGGGACTCATAAGACATAGTGAAATATCCATGGTAGGAATTTTGGGTCCTTGTTCATTACATATTCGAATTTATACCATGTGTAAGTTAGGATTTTTTACTAGTCCAAAAACTAGTTTCAAACATGCTTTATGGGTAAAAATGTAATATTTGATTATTGAAAGATAAAAATTGAGTGAGACGTGTCGTATCAAAAATAAGATAGACTATTTCTTTTGGTATAGTTTTCAGAATGAAAGCCAAAAAATTGGTCATGTGGCAAACCGTACACTTTCTCTCTCCTGAAAGGGACAAAAAAAACACTTTGGGAAAATCATCATAACTCTCTCTTGGAACATACAAATTAGGTGAAACCAATGGCATTGTAGAGAATACATATCAAACTACTACAAGATGAAATTTCAGCATCAGAGAGATCGAAATTGCAGAGTTACCTCAGTTGGAAGGTTGGTCAACAAAACTGTCTCCAAATTAGGGTTTTAAAAGGCATGCTATTCTGAAATTATAATAACTTTTGACTGGAAGGTACGATTTAGGTGATTCAAAAGTCATTGGAAATATGAAACATATGATAATATGTTGGAAAACCCATACTATTCATTTTTTATATATTGAGGATTAGAAGTTGAAGGTTTTGTTTGGACCTCAGTTAAGAAAAATCGAAAAAACAGAAATAGCTATGTTTGGAAGAGATGAATATAAGGATGAAATCAAGCCCTTGGAATGATTGAGGAGGATAAGGGAAAATTGTAAGATGCCTTACAATATTTTTTTGAGATTTTATGGTGAATCTAAGGAGTGGTGGATGAGTATTGATAAAAAATACTAGACAAAATGCCACAAGGGAAGTATTTGAAGAACTCTTCTCAGAAAGATGGATCAAGAATTCAAAAATGGAAGAGATGAATAAAATTTAAGATGGATTGAATAAAGAAAAAGATGAACTCAAGAATAAAGATGAGTATTTGTCCAAGTTACAACCCCTTAATGAATCACTTAGTAAAGAGATTCATAAATTGAAAAATTAAAAAAAATGGTATAGGAAAATGGGAAAATAATGAGATGGGAGAAGAATTGGAAAAGAAGGGTGAAGAAATACGTAGATTAATAAATCATAATAAAAAGCTATTGGATGAGGTAAATAGATTGAAAGAAGAAAAGAATCATGGTCAAAATCAAGAAAAAACAAGGATCTTGGATGAAGAGATTACCAAAATACTTGAAGAAGAAATTTACAAGAAGGTTGACAAAGCTCTAAATGTAGATGGTGTAAATGCATAAATGCAATCTAGAATTGAAGGACATAAGAAATTGATGGATGGCATCACATTTCAGCTTCAAAAGGAGAAGGAAGAAAATAGTCTAGAAGGACACCATAAAATACTTGAAGAAGTTGAGATCCAACTTGAAGATGTACATGTCAAATATGAGGGTATTATCTCAAAGGTGAGAGTGATCAAAGACCAAGTACAAAGGATAGAGGATGCCATTATATCTGGAAATAAGAAGGATGATATGGGTGTGTAGAAGGAAGAGAAACCATCAAATGTGAAACCATATTGGCACCCCCATTACCAAGAAAGCTTCCAAGGGAGACTATAAAATATATACAATGACATTATCAAGGAAGAATATGGAATACTCAACAATATTCATGGAGCATGGCATTGGAAAAATATTATTCAACAAGATATTATCAGAGACCGGAAACTAAAACAAATTGGAGAACTCACAATCACAACACATGGAATCAAAATTATGAAACAACCAACTATTAAGGATTAAGACCACAAATAATAGAATTTGGATGAATGGATCATCATCAATGGAAATAAGAAAGAAGGAATATAAGGGCATCATGTTACTTGGTTTCAACACATGTAAAGCCATTAATTGCAAATCTTTGAGTATAAAGATTTTCGAATGAGGGTACTATGATATGACCCAAAGGGGGGGAATACATGGGGTTAAATGTCTCTATAATATGACATCAAGGGGGCATACATGGGGCTAAATGTGTATATAAAGAAGTAAATATATATGTAATAGTGGTTGGCCTAATGAAGGGGCCTCACTGTGCAAGGAGTGAATATGTATATATAGAGGTAATGTAGTCATTGTCGAGGAAGGTGTGAAATGTTGGAGCCTGTCAAAGATAGAAAAGGGTGTGTGGCCTTGGGTTCACTTTGCATCTTTCAAATGTACATTATTTTCACTTCAAGGCTAATATGGACAGAGGTACTAACGATATAGGGGAATTAAAGGATCTCTATTTTCTTATTAAGTTGGTTGTGGCCTGGGGATTGGGTTCAGTTCAGATATTTGGGGATTCCCTACTAGTTATCAATTGGATGTCTAATCAGTCTCATATATTAAATGCGGGTCTTCTTGGCATTGATGGTCATCTAAAACATATCTATATACATTTTAAATGGATTACCTTCTCCCACATTTTCAAGGAACAAAACCAAGAAGTTGATTAGTTATCAAAGGAAGGAATTTTACTTGAAGAAAACCAATTATGTTTATCTACATTTCGAGATGGGAACCTACTATGCTAAATACAATCTGTCTTATAGGACTTCTGAGTGTTATGTACTATTGGAATTTGTAATATGTTAGTCCAATACTTTATAAAAAAAAAATTGCATAAATATTTAGTATGATGATATTTCGAATAATAGTTTTTGTATGTTCCCTATGCACTAGATTAGAATACTCAACTCAATTATTTGGACTAGTGATTAGAGATTAGTATAAGATGGATAGTTTTTTGGCAGAGCATTAGTGATGAAATTTTGTGCACTTTTATGGTACCTTGCTCTAGGGACTTTTTGACTATGCATAAAGATTCTGATGATTTTATTTTTCATTCTACTTGAAAAAAAGGGATATATATTAAAAAAATTAAATCAATTTTAAAATAAAACACCTTGAGGCCCCATGCTCCTCCCTCCACCCAAATGCACAGACTAGAGTGAAAGATAAGGTGGGTGGAGGGGGAGAGGGGGAGGGGATACATGTAAGAAATATGAGGGGTTGGAGGGAGGGGTGATTATGAGAATCAACCTCCCAAAAAAATAAAAAATAAAATAAAAGATAAAAATAAAATAAAAATAAAAATGATACCCTTTGCTTTGGGCTATACATAGGGGTGGACGGAGTAGTGGGGGTGGCAGAGGGATGGGATAGGGTAAAAGGCGGGTGGCAAGGTAGGAAAGGGTGAGCAAGAAGGAAAGTGGGATTGGGGAAGGTGGGGTGGTAGAGAAGGATGTAAATGGCATGAAATTAAAGCGGGTGGAAGGAGGAGCAATTTTAGTAACCATCCCCTCTTCTCTATTTTTTTTTAAATTTAATGATTTATAATTTTTAAATTCATTTATTTATTTTTAATTTCATTTTATTTCTAGTTTATTTAAAAAATTAAATTAATTTATAAAACATTATTTTTAATATAATTTTTTTTTCTTTCATATTGATTTTTTATCTCATTTTTAAGAATTTAAAACTGCATTGATTCTTTTTAAGATGGATATTTCTTTTTAATTTAAGATGCTAGTTTTTAATTTTTAATTTTTATTTTTTTTGTTTGCTCGAATTTCTCTAATTTGTAGGAGTGGCCTAGGGTCTGCGAAACCACGACCCAGGGGCATTTAAGCCATCAAAATCACACAAGGATCGCACTCGGTCTAGATTGCACTAGCCTCAACTTGGTTGGATTTTGGGAATTGAACTTGGGTTTCCTTGCAGATGAGACCCACACCTTTACCGAATGAGCTAGCAGGAAATGGAACATTTTATTTTTAGTTTTTAAAAGTGCTTTTCGCTTAATTTTTTCATTTTTTTAATTGTAATTTTATTTATTTTTCCCTTTTTTAATGATTTTGTTTGAAACGTTGTTATTTTTTTAAGCTATAGTTTCAAAAATATTACAATTTTAAGCTTTAAATTAAAAGAGTGATACTAGCAGTACCACTTTTTAATTCAAATGTTGATTTCAATATTTTGGTTTATAACAGTATCAATTATCAAGGCCATAGTTTCAAACAAGTTATAATCATAATCCAAGAAAAGGGCAGTACTAGTAACAACATGTTTTGATTTGAGGGTTGATTTTAGTTTTTTTTTTCATAATGAGTATTGATGATCAAGACCACAATTTCAAATAAGTTGTAATTTTAATTTCGGGAACAAAAAAGGGCGACTTAGGGAGCATCACTTTTTTATTTGGGGATTGATTTTAATGTTTT
Organism: Larix kaempferi; assembly: GCA_027924585.1. Lineage (NCBI taxonomy): Eukaryota > Viridiplantae > Streptophyta > Pinopsida > Pinales > Pinaceae > Larix > Larix kaempferi. The sequence goes on from BSBM01000017.1 coordinate 32,590,436, forward strand.
TGTTAGCAACATTATAGATCATGGTTGCAAATTTGGTAATTTTAACTTTGAAAAAGAAAGTGAAATACTAGTAGCACTAGTTTTTGAAACAGGATCAAAACAACCACTAAATTTAGCCTCTAAAAAAATGAGAACTATGGAAAGTTCTCATCAAGTTGGTAATTATGTTCGTTTTCCATGTGAGGCCCTTTATGAATCATGGTCCCCTCCCTATGCGTAGTATTGGGGTTGTGTGTTTTTCCCCTTGTGTGGTAGCTTTTAGATAGTGTGTTCAATGAAGGTTGGATCAATTCCACTCAAGCCCCATGCACTCTCTCTGAAGTGCTGGAAATTAATAAATTCAATAAGGATTTGATTAACTTATTGGTAGCACATGAGATTGGATATGGAAGCCTCTTGACTTTACAAATTTCCCATACATGGGTTACCTCTATGTGTGAGAGTATTTGTGTCTTTGGATTTGATCCTTTCCGCACGTGATGTTGATGTTTTGTCTTCGGATGAGTTTTAATCTTTAGGGTGCATGTCTATACAATATGCACCATGATGTTTATTTGAATCTAATATAATTAATTGGACTTCTTTTAAAAAAAAGTAAAACACAGTTCTGTAATGTTATATGTTGATGACCTTGAAAAGTGGGTTTAGACCAAGTGATAGAAGATAAGTTGTTAACCTCCTCACCTAGATTCAAATCTCACTTATAACATTTATCTCTTCATAAATCAATTATCGATTAGATTCTTCATAAACTAATTGTTAATAAGAGAAGCTTAGAAAAATGAACTTACGTTGTTAGTAACATCTCCTTATTAATTGTCAAATCCCGCTAGCATGGTTGGTGTCAACAGGCCTCATTCTACATGAAGACCCAAGTTTGAACCTAGCAAGGTAGAAAGGAGGAGAGACTTAAAATCCAACCATGCTAAGGGTTGGTGTGTCCTAGGATGAGTGCGATCCCGGGTGATTTTGACGGCTTAGATGCCCCTAGGTCATGATTTCTTAGACCACAAACTAGTCCCGCAAGTCACTAGCAAACTAACAAAAAGAGATCTCCTTATTAATTAAATCATTTGCATAAATATATACCAAAGAGGGAGAATTTAAGATTTAAGCTTGTGAATAGGAATGCCCAACCCATATAAACCATATTATCAAGTTTCTTATTTATCTGGAAAAAACGAATTAAATTAATTTTTCATAATAGTTTTTCATCTTAATTGATAAATAATAAACTGATAATAATTTATCTTTATATTAATTAATAAGTAATAAATTATAACATTTTGTGAGATTAATTTTATTTTATTTTTTTATATTTTCAAATTGAATATTACGAAAAATAATATAATAATAATAATAACAGAAGATAAATCAAAATTTATTTTTTTATTATTGTAAAAAAATAAATAAATCTTATAATTAATTTGAAAAAAAAATTAAAATAACGAAGTAATTATTTAAATATCTACTTTCATCTATACAAAATAAAGCAAAACTTTAAAAATAAGGAATTTGAAAAAAAATCTACTTCAATTTATACACAATGAATAGTGGTAGAATTCTTAAATCACTTTTTGAAATTTGTGCTTTCACAATTTATACACAATCAATAGTGGTAGAATTTTTAAATTACTTTTGATTGTTGTGATTTCAAAATTTAGTTGTATACGTAATATAAAGAAACATTTCACAAATATGGTGAAAAAAAATGTCTTAATCTAAGTAATCGTATTAATGTGATAAAGATGAATTATTAATCAAATTTTAAATATAAAAATATTTTTCTTATTTTTTTACTAGAGAAATCAATAACTAGAGTTGGGATGGTAGTTGCGTGACACGGGGTTTAGGGATCTAATCTCACTACCACTATACCCTTAGGTGCATCCACACGGTCTGAACCATTACACATAGGTAAGATTGGGGGGATTTGAACATGTGACTTTCCATTTACAACTTCTCATCTTTAGCACTTGAGCTGCCCCCCACGTGAAATATAAAAATATCCTTTAATTAATAATGATTATAATAATTTAATGATAAATATATTATATAATTTTTTCAAATTATAAGCATATTTTAAAATGATTATTTTTAATGGGAAAAAAGTATAAGTGGGAAAATTAAGAGGCAATAATAAGGTAATGTTAAGGTAATGTTAGTAGTTTTAATGATATACCCGCGGATGGGGTGAGAAGGGTGTTAAGAAGACCTATGCACTCCACTTAGCATGAGGTCGGGGTAGGTGGCAATATGGACAAGACACGTGGCAGTTGAAAGGATAGGGACGAATGTGACATGGGAGGTGTGGTGGAGGTCACACATGGGAGGTTTAATGCTGGATTAGTTGAAAGATATTGAACCAAGTTCTCCCATGTAGTTTATTCATGGAAGGAAGCATGTTGGGTCTGATTGCATGCTCTAGTGGGTACCTTGTATTCCCTTCAATGCATGGATGGGTGTTTTAACTCCAATTTGGTGGTGATTTATGTGTTGGCTTGGAATGAGGAAGGAATACTCTGCAATTTAGTTGGGTTTAATTTCCCTTCAATCCATCGAAGAACGGGTCCTGTGATAGCTTGTGGAGAGGAGGTATGCTCTACCAAAAATACCACTATAGACGTGGTGGGGGAAGCTAGCAACATCATCTGGAATGAAGATATAACTGGGAAATGTCATGGCACATTCGCGTGGAGATTGACTAAGTCGAATCCAATCTCTTAGCCAGTCTCCAGGAGAACATGGTAGAGGGGAACACAGGCAATGCAAAGGGTGCTTCTAGTTTGGATGCATATTGGTTCTCAAACTATTATTGGGTCAGCTACTCATGGAAAAATATCAAACGCAGGAAAGTGTTTTCTTGGTGATAGCCACTCTTCGCGATGATATTAACAACATACATTCTAAGTTGCATCTCTTAGCCAATGCTGGAAATACCCCCTTGCTGGTGGGTGATGGTACTCGGGATGGAAAAGAAGTTTTTTTACGAGCTTAATCATGTTTTTCTTTCTGGTTGTCTTACTTTTAATTTCACATGGTAGCTATGGCTAGGACAAAAACTCTCTGGTTCTCTTCTCTATGATATCAGTTTGTGTATAAGACAATTTCACAAAAGGGGGCAGTTCTAGTTTCCCCTCAAGGGGAAACTTCCCCTTTGTTCAATTTTGTGTTATTTTGGCTTATATTGTTAGAACCTAACATATACTCCTATAATGGTTGACCTATTTTCCCATGCGGTAGGTCAACCATTGTCTTACTATGTATTTTATGCAATCTTCTTAATAATAAAAGTTCTTCCAACTTGCTTACAAAAAAAAGTCCATAACTTTAATGACAATAATAAACTGTCAAGTGCATAAAGTGTTTCTACCATACATACAAGGCACCATGGATAGAATAATCAAACTTCTTATGAAAAAAAACATCAAAACAATATTCTCCATATCAAATAATCTTAAAAATATTTTTAGTTATGTGAAATATTCAATCAACCCTCGTTCCCACAAGGGAGTTTACCAAATACCTTGTACATGGAGGAAAACTTACATGAGAGAAACAAAGACATTCTTTAATACTATAATTAAGGAACATTTTGACATTATCCATAATAAAACAACAAATTTTCTACTAGACAAACACTTGCATAAAACAATTATCTCATTAAAACTGAATAAGCAAAAGGTTATGGCTAAGAAAATAACGTCTAATAAAAGAAAGGACTTGAGAGACCATATAAATTGTCAAGAAACCAAATTACCTCAACAAAGATGATGGTATGGTCTTAAGCAAAACCTAGCTCCTAATTATGAATACAACTTAATATTAAAATTGAACACATTTCTCGTTTATTGTTTTCCTAACTCATATTCCTCCTTTGATAAAGATATCTCCTAGATATATTCTAACCCTTAATATATCTCATTATATTTCATGTAATGATTGTTAGGATATTCCTATACTCCATCCTAGTCCCACCAGTATTTTGATCATTTACATTTTCAGTCATGCATGCACCTTTTAGGGTTTGCATGCATTCTAGGGTTTGCATGCATTTTGCATGCATCCCAGTCATCAGTCTAGCACCTAGCCCTCAGTTAGCCAGCCCCCAGGAGCTTCTCACTATTCATTTTTAGCCCTCCAGTTGCTTAGTGCGCCCTTCTTCCTTGATTTTAGGGAGCAACTCGCCCTTCTTCACCTACCAGTTCAGTTACAGTCAGTTACACTCAGTTACATTGAGTTACACTCAGTTACATTCAGTTACAGTTCAGTTACACTCAGTTACACTCAGTTACATTCAGTTACTCTTAGTTACATTGAGTTACACTCAGTTACACTCAGTTACACTTAGTTACACTGAGTTACACTTAGTTACACTGAGTTACACCTACCAGAGTTAGTTTGACTGATGGTTGACAGTTACTTGAGCATTGATGACTCCACTGATGATGATGAAGACTTCCAGTTGCGCTCCGATGATCATGAGGACACCTAGTTGTGCTCCGATGACACTCCAGTGATCCTTTGATCACTCCATGAAGGCTAATTCGAATTGCCACCTTAGGCATTCGAATTCCTCATGCATTGTATTATTTATATGTCCATTTGTGATTAATAACATAGTATGACCGAAGTATTATTGCTTCTATCTGAGTTCTACTGTACCATATTATTCTGTTGCTCATTATACTGCATGTATCACTCTTCTTCTATTTTCTTGCTTAATCATAATTATTCTCTTGTGAGATACATCATCTCTTAGATCTGCTGTGAGGATTTTCACAATGATTAGATGTATGGAGACTTCTCAGTGATAGAAAATGGTATTGATAATAGTATGTAGGTATTGATATATTTTATAATATTTATGTTGGCTTATGTTTAAATTATATATTTTGTTATATATGTAACAATATATATGGATAGTTTTGAGTGTTAGTTCAAATAGTTATGAGTTAGAAGTGAATTTTCTCCTTCTAAAATTATGAAGGTTACAAGTTTGATTCTCTTTATTTCTTCAAAAGTTAAACTTCGTAATCACATATGACAGTTTACCCCTTGTTCATTGAAATATATATGTATGTGTTACTATTAATGTAAACATGTATAACATATGATGTAAAAATGTGATTTTGCTTTAATACTAAATATACTATTTATTTACATGATATTGCAAATTCTTAAGAAATTGGTTCTAGTAGATATGTTGTATATATAGGTAAATGTGCATTAAATTTAGAGATTAAAGTTTGATAATGGTTTTTTTTCAAGAAGATAAAAAACTTACTTTTTCTATTCTTTCGAATAAAAAAGTACATATAAAGTTCTATGTTGTCCAATTGACCTTGAACAATCTAGACAAGTCCAAAATTTCATAAGGAACATAACAATTGTCCAACAAGTAGCATAAAACAAAAATGATGTAAGTAGCATAAACAAAGTATAAAAAAGATGACTTAAAAAAAATCAACAAATGATCAGTCAAAGAAGTATAAATTACCATCATTTTCTAGATGATCATCAATATATTCCTCCCACATGAGAAGGCATTCACCTTGTTTCAGTTCCTCCTTAGACATAAAATCTGTAGTTGCATTGAGTTCCCTGTAGATATGTTGTATCCTCCAGGTATGAAACATGTTCAATGTTTATTTTATTCGGTTACACCATTGTAAAATCACAATAGACTGTAAAGTAGCAATATTGTTTTCCCAGTTTACCACAAATAGTGAGTACCCAAAAATGAAGAAAGTATCAATGCGAGGAACCTGCAGCAATTAATTAATGAAAATGCACAATATATCAGAACACATAATATTTTTATTGATCGCAGACCAATTCGAGGGGGCAACCTCCTATGATAAATATCAATACAAATAACTCGTGGATACCTTCATTGGCCTCAACACGTACTTATATACTAAGCCTATGCGTCAATACTATGGATCAATACCATGGAACATATAATACTACGGGACGACTTACAAAGCATATGCATCCAATACTATGGATCAATGCCATGGAACATATAATACTATGGGCTAATACAAACTATGGATCAAAACCATGGAACATATAATACTACGGGACGACTTACAAAGCATATGCGTCCAACAATAATTTACTAACAAATTAAAGAGAAGGGTTGCCATGGGTTCCTAACATCCCCTCCCCCTTAGAAAAATATTTTCCCTCAAAGCTTTAGATGTGGAAATTTATGTTGAATGTAGCATCCTCTAGTTGCATTCTGTGCCACTGAATTGATACTTCTGTGATAGATTGAGAGCGAAGCTGACGAGTGTGCCTAGTGAGGATGGCCTCCAGCTCCAAAAGGATGGATCCTTCATTATCCAGTTTTGGTAAAATAGTTTTTCCTCTGATGTTGGTGCCAAGAAATTTCTTCAGACAAGAGACATGAAATGCAGGATGAATGCGGGAAGAATGAGGAAGTTTAATTTATAAGAAACGGAACCAATCTTCTGAAGAACCTTATATGGCCCATATAAATTTGAAGCGATCTTATGACGCCCTTTGAGTTTCAGGGAGGATTTCTTGTAAGGCTGTAGACGAAGAAAAAACATATCACCTACTTGAAAAGTGTGCTCAGAACGGTGCTAATCGACTTGTTGTTTCATTCAATTTCTTTCCATGTGAAGATTGTCCTGCAAAATGCGAAGAATCTGATCGCGGCTTCGAAGAACTGTGTCAACTTCCTAAACTAGTGAACTGTTGGGAGTGTATGGAAGAAGAACTGGTGGGGCTTGACCATAGACTGCTTCATATGGAGTCATTTTAGATATAGTGTGGTAGGAGGCATTGTACCACCATTCAGCGAGAGGGAGCCACTTTTCCCACTAATGTTGTTGTTTGGAGGTGAAGCAACGAAGATAAGTTTCCAAACATTTATTGATAATTTCAGTCTGACCATTTGTTTGTGGGCGATACCCTGAAGTCATCTTCAGTTTGGTGCTAGTGTGGCGAAATAGTTATGTCCAAAAATGACTGGTGAAAGTTGCATCGTGATCCGAGACAATGGAAGAAGGGATTCCATGAAGATGGAGGATCTGGTCCAGGAAAATTTGTGCGACTGAGGAGGTTGCATAAGGATGGATGAGGGCAAAGAAATGACTATATTTGGAGAGGAGATCAACCACAACCAAAATCACTGTCTTCCCTCCATATTTAGGGATCCCTTCAATCAAATCCATAGAAATATTTGTCCAAATCCGTATAGGGATGGGAAAGGGTTCGAGCAATCCTGTAAGGAGTGTTGTTTCACCCTTGTTGCACTGGCAGGTATTACATTCAGCTACCATCTGTTGAATTGTCCTTTTCATTCCCCTCCAAAAGAAGTTACGATGTGCTCGCTCATACGTTTTGAGGAACCTAGAGTGCCCTGCCGATGGAGAAGCATGGATTTCATAGAAGACAACCTGTTGAAGATCTGTTCTCTGGGGAAGCACCAAATGACCCTTGTATCTTAGGGAAGCACCATCCCAAGAGTAATGCGGTACAACAAAATCCTTTTTGGCCAAGCGTTGGATGATTTGAGATAATGAGGAGCAGGGTATTTTTTAAGCGTTCTAAGATTATACTTAAGTATAGTATCATAGGCGATTATTTTGGATTGAAAAAAAAAATGTATATAGATAGGTAGGTGAATATTAAATATGAAACATGCAATTTACTACTCGAATGTGTAAATTTTGGCGAATATTATGACAAAAAAACATATTTGATGTAAATATAGGCGATATTGGAGACTAAATATGACCAAATAGCGAATTTATTTTTTGAAAAAAAATCCCCAAAAATAACCAATGGGCGAAATTTCGCCCCTAAAAATTACTTTGATGAGGAGTCATTGACATAGCCCTGTTGAACAGATTGCAACCAATTTAGAACATGCATATAAATAGATGAAAGAGAAACTTGGTCATCAAATGTGAGAGAAAGAGAATATGCCACAAGATTGTCCTTACCCTTCTTGTAAGTGATCTCATAGTCATAACCCATGAGTTTTCTAACCCATTTATGTTTTGCTGGGGAGGAGACCCGTTGTTCCAAGAAATATTTCAGACTTTGGTGATCAGTCTTGATGCAGGAATGATTCCCTAATAGGTATGGATGCCACTATTATATTGCATGCAAAATAGCCATAATTTCCTTCTCATATGTAGAGGCGGATAAATTCTTACCGGAAAGGGCTTTGTTGTCGAATGCAATGGGATGTTCATCTTGAAGGAAAACAACACCAAGTCCATTGTCGCAAGCATCACTCTCAATAGTGAAGAGCTTTAAAAATACGGGCATAGCTAGAACAAGTGTAGTACACATAGCTTGTTTCAGTTTTTCAAATGCACACTCAATAGCATGTGTCCATGTAAAAGCATCATTTTTCGATAGAGAGGTTAATGGAGCTGTAGTCTTCTGATAATCCTTGAAAAACTTGCGGTAGTAGCCAGTCAATCCCAAAAAACCACGAAGTCTCTTGAGTGTTGGAGGATGCGGCCAATTTTTCATGGCATCTAGTTTGGTAGGATCCACGCAAACCCCTTGTGATGAAATAATATGCCCGAGATACTCTACTTCCTCCTGTCCAAAAACACATTTAGACTGTTTGGCGTGGAGATGATGATCATAGAAAAGTTGCATTACAAGATCCATATGCTGGAGATGCGCAGCCCATGTTTTACTATAGATGAGGATATCATCAAAGAAGACCAAAATTAATTTCCGCAAGTAGGGCCGGAATATTTTATTCATTAATGCATGGAATGTGGAAGGAGCATTAGTGAGGCCAAAGGGAATGGCCAAAAACTGATAATTTCCATCATGTGTGCGGAAGGTTGTTTTAGGGATATCATCCTCATGAACCCGAATTTGATGATACCCAGAACGAAGATTCAACTTGGAGAAAAATTGAGCACCATGAAGCTCATCAAGAATCTCATCAACAACATGAATTGGTAACTTATTCTTGATTGTGAGGTGATTGCGTGCTCGAAAATCAATGCAGAGGCTCCATGGCCCATATTTTTTTCGGACAAGAAGAACTGGTGAAGAAAAGGAACTAGTACTAGATCTAATAATACCTTGCTTCAGTAAGTCCCAAACGAGCATCTCAATCTATGTTTTTTGGTGAAATGTGTAGCGATAAGGCCTGATGTTGGGAGGAACACTTCCAGGAAGGATCTGAATATGATGGTCCTCTGGTCTTGAAGGTGGAAATCCCATTGGTTCAGCAAAGACACCTGCATATCTATCCAAAATTTGTTATAGATCCAAAGGAGTAGTGGAGACCGCTGATGGGTACTGCATCTGAATGGAATGGATCTGAGCAATGACACCATGTGAATTCTTCTTAAGGATATTTTTCATGCAATGTGGACTGATGATGCTAAGAGAACCTAGTTTTAAGCCCGTCAATGTGTGTTTGTGCCCATTGACTGAAAACTACATCCAAAGTTCAGCAAAATCCCATAAGATGGGGCCAAGTGTGCGTAGCCATTGAGCACCCAAAACTACATCACATCCACCTAAGGCCAAGGAAAACATGTCAGAGCACAGGTTATAATATTCCATAAAGATATGCACATGATGACACTTCCCCTTGCAGGGTAAGGTGCCCCCATTGGAAATCATGACTTTAAAGTTGGAGCAAGGATGGACAAAACAATCAGCTTGTTTGGCGATCCAAGGGTCAATAAAGTTATGAGTGCTACCTAAATCAATGAGTATTGTAAGAGGGAGTTTCTTGAAGTAACCCCTGCCCAGGGTATTTTTTAAGGGTTCTAAGATTATACTTAAGTATAGTATCATAGGCGATTATTTTGGATTGAAAAAAAACATGTATATAGATAGGTAGGCGAATATTAAATATGAAACATGCAATTTACTACTCGAATGTGTAAATTTTGGTGAATATTATGACGAAAAAACATATTTGATGTAAATATAGGCGATATTGGAGACTAAAAATGACCAAATAGCGAATTTATTTTTTGAAAAAAATACCCAAAAATAGCCAATTAGCGAAGTTTCGCCCCTAAAAATTACTCTACCCCTGAATCGCACTGTTCAACAGGCGGTTGTTGAATATCGACCTGATCATCTATTGTATCTGGAGCTTCTTCACCAATTTCAAAGGCAAGCGTAGAATCCACATCCAAGAGATAGAGCTTTTGCTCAACACATCTATGTCCCCAAGTGAATTTATCATCACAATTATAACAAATCCCTTTTTCTCTACGTTCCCACATCTTTGCTTCAAACAAATGCTTGATAGGAGTTGTTCGAAGAGCTGGCGTGATGGGAGGTTGTTGGGAACCCACATTTATGAAGGGAACAAAAGTGGGTTTGGAGCATTTTTGGGCTACGATCTTGTCCTCTGCCAACTTAGCCAACCCCAGGGCTTACATCATTGTGTTGTTCTAGAACAGTTTGACCTCAGATCAGATTGCATCCTTTAGACCACTGATAAAAACAACTCGTGTAGAATTCATCAGGCAATCCTTCTGGGTGATTCGCTAGTTTCTCAAATTCTATCTGATACTCTCTCACAGTGCCAATTTGGTGAATTTTAGTGAGTGATCCTGTGAAATCATCAAAATCACTAGGACCAAATCATTGCAAAAAGAGCTGGAAAAAATCTATCCATTTTGGCTCTTCATGAGCTTTGATGTACCAATGGTACCGTTGAAGGGATTCATGTTCCAAATGAAAAGGATGCAAGTGGAAATTTGTTGACATCAAAAGTATTATGCAAACTGAAATATTGTTCTGTCCAGTATATCCATCCATTCAGATCATTACCATTGAAGCGAGGAAAATCAAGCTTTGACCCAAGAAATGGAAGAAGAGAACCCAGTGTCTGTAGAAAACCCCGACTGTCATTTATTGTTCATAGATGAATGCTCAAGATGAAGGCCGAGCAAATTTTCGTCCAGATCTTGGAGTTTGGTTTTAAGAGCTGCAAGTTCTTCCTCCATGGTTTTTGCTCCTGCGCGGATGAAATCCATAACCAAGAGTTTTTTTTTTAATGGGTAGAAAAACAAAAACAAAAATTGTTTTAGTAAAGGAAAGTTTGGATTTGGGAAAACTCTTATGGGTAATTGGGGTTTGACTAGGTTTTGGACACTTTCGAATGGACAGGGAAGCAAAAAATGAGGATTTCAGAAGCAGGGCGAAAGAATGGGAAAATTTGTCAAGGAGGTACAAAGAAGCAGAAATAGGAAATGAACACTGTGGCAAAATTTGAAGGCGATTGGGTGAAAATCGAAGAAGTTATGGAAAACCCTAAAAATAGACAAATGTGAGATTTCTTGCTTCGAGAAGTGGAATTTGGGATAGGGTCCTCTGGAATAAAATATGCAGAATGGGATTGCAGGGGTGTCAGTGAAGTTTTAAGGGAAACAGATTTGAAACAAATAAGATATGGCTCAGAAGTGATCTGCAACAGTTCTGGACAGATGTAATTTGTGATTTATCAGCTGGTAATATATATGGACCCCAGGTATGCAAGGCTTCCTAAAGGCTCATGGGATTCACTCGACCACCAATGTTGTCTAACAGCTTGCGTATTGGGGCAATACCCCTCACTCCACGACTCAGGTAAAACTGATAACCGCTTTGTAACAAATGACAACTCTTGGTTTACCTCACGGGTGGGAACTAGCCAATCAGGTAGGGGTCGTTTCCCTTTTCATTGGCATGTCCTTTCAATGGGCTAGCTACTTCGGAGTTCATGTGGTACTCCTCACAATGAGTTTTAGGGCTTATGCCCAAGTACTTCCCACAATTAAGCGGATGGGGATTATTCCCGGATCCGAACCTGCAATTGATAAGAACAAATACAGATGCGAAATTGTTTTTGGGAAAAATTCCACCCAAAGAACATAAGAAAGTACTCTGATACCAGATGTGAGGAACTTGCAGCAATTAATTAATGAAAATGCACAATATATCAAAACATAGAATATTTGTATTGATCGTAGGCCACTTCGAGAGGGAAACCTCCTTTGAGAAAGCTCAATACAAATTACTCGTGGATGCCTTCATTGGCCTCAACATGTACTTATATACTAAGTCTATGCGCTAATACTATGGATCAATACCATGGAACATATAATACTACGGGACGACTTACAAAGCATATGTGTCCAATACTATGGATAAATACCATGGAACATATAATACTATGGGCTAATACAATGGATCAAAACCATGGAACATATAATACTACGAGACGAATTACAAAGCATATGCGTCCAACAAAAATATACTAACAAAGTAAAGAGAAGGGTTGACATGGGTTCCTAACAATCAATTCCAAGGATCCCTGCAAACTTGATCAAACACCATAAGGCTATCAACTCGGCCTTGGTATTAGTACCACTACCACAATTTATTTTCAATTGAAATGGTGCATACAGTTGATCACAAGTAAAGCACCAGCCGCACAGTATCCATCCACAGCTGCCTTGTCAAAGGATATAAATCCTTATACCAATTCATAACTTCGATCATCCCTGCATTTAAAGAAGGAAGTTTGTCCTCGAAGATCGAAGCATTCCTCATATTCTAGATCACCCAACAGACAATGACTAGAAGAACGCGATGGTCCTTTCTAGTGGTGTACCATAAATAAAGATTCTTTTCCAAAGTATCAAATCCCCATGACATGGGAATGTCAAGTTTTGTGCAGATAGCAGACCACGTGTTTTGAGAAAAAGAAGATTTTATAAAGATGTGGTCAGTAGTTTCAGTATCACTCTTGCATACAGTACATCTAGTGGGTCCTTGCCATCCCCTCTTTAGAAAGTTCTCCCAAGTAAGGATCGCATTTTCCAAAGCATACCAGAGAAAGCATTTGATTTTTTGTGGAATTTTCCACTTCCTCAGCTTCTCATACCACCAATTGGGCACAATATAACTTTCATCATAAGCAATATAAACATAGGCATCTTTGGCATTAACTTGACCATCTTTTTTATTACCTGTCCAAAGAATTTCAACTTCAGTGTTTGAAAGTTTAATACCAGTTTTCTTTAATCTGTACAGATAGCAGTCCCATTCAATTTGGAATAACCCCCCTATACCCAAATCTATGACTGAGTACTAGTAATCACCAGCATATCTCCCTCTACCATGTTTTTAAATTTGGAATAGCTTTATATAACCTAACCTATATTCTATAGGTATTCCAAGATTTCAGGTGAGAGCTTATACGCATCCTCACAACCAACAATCAGATAACACTATTTTGATAATCACATTTATATTTATGCTGAACCTTTGAAAACTTAAATATTAGCATAATTTATGTGTTTCTAATTGTAACGCAAATTTCAAATTATCAAATAATTTTTTCAAACTTCCAAACTAATTTAACAACAAAAAAAAATGAAAATGTAATTTTAGATAAAAACCCTTCCAATAATTAATAACATATAATAATCTCAAAATAAAATATAAAAAACCCTCCAATAAATAATATATAATAATTTAAATACAAGATGAGGATGTTGAGATGGGTGCATCACTTTTTGGCATCCCATGCCTGACATTGGTTTGTTATTGTTGTCCTTATCTTTCTCCTTTAATTTAATTTATAAATTTGAAAGTGACAATGCCATGATAATAGCACACATATATATCTATAACATATGGAAGTCCGAAAAATATGGTCCTCCACACATGAGAGGGTAAGTCATTATTTAATTTATAAAATTGAATGATGGTCATGTCATGATACTAACGAAGTCCAGGAAAAAAAGTCATCCACACAGGAAAGGTATGTCAACTTTTGGTCTTTTCTTTAAAATGCAGGTCATTATTTGTCTTACACCATTCAACTCCAAAAACATATTAATATATAACATCAATTCATTAATCAAATTGGTGATGGCATGGATTTATGGTCAAATTGATTAACCTATTAAAATATATAATCAATCCATTAATTCATTGATTAAATTGGTGATGGCATGGATTTATGGTCAAATTGATTAACCTATTAAAATATAACATTAATTCATTAATCAAATTGTTGATGGCATGGATTTATATCAAAATAATTAACATATTAAAAGAAGTTAAAAGAAGTTAAGGAAGGTGATTAAGAGAACTTGAGATGTTGTCTTGCTTTATTTATAGGACTTGTGAAGTTTTGTGAAAGTAACAATATATTGAATTTTGTCAATTGAGTGTAGATCGGGTGGTTTGGAGAAACATTGTTGTCCTCCTCACTCGGGTTCAAATCTCGCTTTGTGACACTTGTTCCTTGGGAGCCAAGTTTGACTATGTAATGATTGTAATGCTAGCCAGACCTTGATTCTTCGAAATAACAGGTGGTGAAAATTTCCAGATGGATGTAGCCCTCTAACAAATCATTACATAGTCAAACTCGTAGCCCTCTAACAAATGGTGAACCATCACTTTAAAAAAAACAATATATTGAATTTTGGATTTTTTAAAGATTGAATATTATGGAAAATGGAAAATTTCTTATAAAAAATTATATTGTAAATTTAAAATTAATAAAAATAATTAAATTATAATAGTTTTTCTTTATAATTATATTTTAAATTTATATTTTTTATAAATGTGTATAAATTTGAAAAAAATAAAATAAAAATAATTTCATATTTTGTAAGATAATTTATTTACTTAATAAAGAAACAAGAAACAAATGAATTTGTGAAAAATAGAAACATGGAATTTAAAGAAACAAATGAAATTGTGAAAAATAGAGACATGGAATTTAAGAGTAGCGATAGTCCTAAAAATGTGACATCACCTTTAACAAATTGGGCTTTCACATATAGTATCTATGGTAGTTAAGAGAGACATCTCACAAAGTTTATGGTAAAAGAAGTAAGGTATATTAATCCCACTAACAACATCAATATGATAGGGATGGATGAATGGTCCATGGATCCAAATTAATGATAACAACATCAGTGTAATAGGGATGGATGAATGGTACAGAAATCCAAATTAATGATGAAGAATTCCTTCAATGAATATGGTAGGGATGGATGAATGGTCCACATATCCAAATTAATGATAACAGCATCAATATGGTAGGGATGGATGAATGGTCCACAAATCCAGATTAATGATGAAGAATTCCTTCAATGGACAGTAATGACAACAATAACTTAGTGACATATACATTACATTGTCCACACAGATCCAAATTAATGACGAATAATCCCTCCAATGGCAATTAATGAAAACAATAACTTAGCAACAAATACATTACATGGTTTTTGTTTTAATCCTCTATCCAAAGTGAAAATTAAAATAACTCCATGATGTTATGGCCTACATGCTCAAATACTGTTAGGCTTGGAATCAACATCATAATATGTCCCCACCCTCCACTCAATTGATGAACATACATCTTTTTACAACAACAAATTAAAGCACCAAGATTACACAATCCTCATAAGATCGTGAAATCCCTAATAACATTACGATTTACATACAAAAATATCATACTACAACTAACAAATTTTATCTCAATGCACAAAAAAAAATTATAACAATAGACTACAAACAAAAGAGAGATTTATGCATAATATACCAAAAAAAACATACATTATTATTATTATATTACATGTATACATCATTATCATTATTAATCTTTATATTACAAAATAACATATTAAAAAACATACTCGTGATTGTCATTCAAATTCCATAAATCCATACATTACTTCCAAGTTGTACAACAATATGGTTGTCTATCCTCCAATCGAGTGGAATTTTACCCACTTACCAAATGAGGTGTGGTAGTATCCTTTTTCAAAATACCAACCACATAATAACTATCTAAACTCATCCTACTAAAATGCATCAATGAACATTGACCTCATAGAATGTATATCTCATTAAAAAAATTATCCATGCCGACTTTTGTATCAATGACCTCCTGTGTATCTCATAAAAAATTCCATGCCAACTCTTGTATATGATCCCCTCATATGATGAATTGTTGGTACTTTAATCATTCGCAATGGGTGACTCAAGAGTGAGTCGAAATGTAATGGGGGTTGTTGCAACCACTCTTCATATGTTTCATCACTAAGTTCTTTATTTTAGTATTTTTTTTTATCATAGTGACACCATGGAATGGTGTAATGTAAAAGTATAAATAGGTCACTCATCTTTAGATGTTTGAACTTGGAATTGAAAATTTTGACATTGGATTTGTGCATTTGTAAAAGTAATATAACAAGGATTTAATGTGTATGTGAGTAGGATGAGTTTACAGATGAAAAAATAATGGGAATGTGAACATATGAAAGAGAGAGATGTATTGGACAAAAATATGTGGCATATATGGTAGGATCATTGACATAGTGGGACAATGTTCACATGCCAAGGGTTTATAAAATTCCACGCTTTACATTTTAAACAATAACACACACAATTATAATTCCTTAAAATAAACCGGGTGCATAATGAAGTATCCTTGACCTAGATGGTGGCTTGACGATGGAATGCCCAACTATCATGACAAAAATGGATTTTCAAATTCATTTAGATTTTATTTATAGTTATTATTTGTAGGTGGCGGAACATCATGTGTATATGAATTCAATTTCATTTCAAGATCTTAAAAATCAATGTAAAATATATCAAACTTAGGTATGTTTGCATACTCCAAAGTAATTAATAATATATCAAATGAATAATAATAAAAATATGAGTGGGACTTACTAGAAGAGGGGGGATAACTTAATGAGCTTGGAGGGATGGGGATTGTTGGTGGATTCAAGCTCATATTAGTATCGATATTTCTACAAAAATCAAGGAAAAAAACAAACTTAGGTATATGTCGGATGTGCTGAAGTAATTAATCACATATCAAACAGATAGGGAAAATTTTAAGGATCCATAATTTTCTTAAAGTGTAGAAACTTTGGAGAACCTTACTAATTCTTAAATTTCCAACCATAAAATGTTGGCGTTATTTTTCTAAAAGGATTCAAAAATTTAAAGGTTTTATATGGTTTGTTGACAATTTTGACGATCTTTAGAGTAAATTTTTTTATCCAATGGAATTTGGGCAATTCAATTTGGAAAAAAAAAAGGAAATTGGAAAAAAGGTAAAAAATTAGCCAATGGGCTAAATTTCGCCCCTAAAATTTTCCCTACAAATAAATGAAATTGAAATAGAAGTGAGACTTACTACAAGAGGGATGGGAGAACTTGATGGAGTTGGAGAGATGGAGAGATTCAATGAATTTAGAAATATAGGAGAAATAATTAGACATACTAATATTGATATCCTACAAAATTCAAGGTTAAAGATATTAAACTTAGACATATGCATATATCAAACAAATGAATTAACAAATAGAAGCAAGAATTACTAACTTAACGGAGTACTTAAAATTTCATCATAGTCATATGGAATTTTTTTAGTACTAACCATGCTATACCACTACTTAACATATATTCCCCTACATTTCAGCAAAAAGTACAAGTAATTAATATTAAAGCAATGAAGCAAATATAAGTTGCCACTAGTTTGAGATGTTCATTGTTTGAAGTATACATACTAAAGATTTCCATATTCTCTTTATCATTGATGCTTAGCTTCTATGTTAGGCGCGGCAATTTTCCTTGTCTAATTTAGTGAAACCTTACTCTTGTATTGTTGGGGAAATAAGGGAATTAAAAATATTAGTGAATTAATTATTCCAAGAAGGGGTGGCCGTGTTGATAGACACCATTTCATCATTTAAGCACAACATATCACAATCGTAATACATTGACATGCATTGTTTATTAGCCACAATTTGTAGTGTATATTCGACTACAAGGGTCATCCTTTTATAGATACAAGATGTAACCAACTCCCTTGAATTGAGGAAGAGTGTGTCCACATACTTGGGTAATAGCGCATAACAACCTCCTTGAATTCTACCATGTTTGTTCCATGGTCGATGGTTCGGTTCCAATTGGTCAACTAGTCGGTTGGTTTGTCGACTCCTCCATTAGTTAGTCAACTTGTCAAATCCTCTATTGGTCAGTTGGTTCTACTAGCTGAGATCCTAGTTAGCTTATCAGTCAGCCACTCATTCGATTATCAATTGTTGATTATCTGTCTCCAGAAGAACCATAGGTGTGATGAACTAGCATGGCATGTTGTTCAAACACCCCCTTATCAACACAATGCTCTGGAGATTCAAGAGGTGAAATTACTTCTATAAACCCCCCATAATTGCAGCTTCCTAAAGCCTAAGAAGATCCCAAAGTTTAATGAACTTGGATTTCAATAAAGGCTACATAAATATATTACCAATCTAGTAATCTATTCTTCAATAGAAAACCTTCACAACAAAATCATTTATCAACTATCTCCAGTACTGAGCATGAAGCTCCACATGATTCATATTTTTTTGTGCAACTGGATTGTCAACAACCTATATTACACTTTAGTTATAAAAAAAATTATAGTTGTCAAATTGACTAAAAAACCAAGATTTCCCCAAAGATGTCAAATCCATACCGCTTTTGTGCCATCGTTAACTACACCATGATATTCAACTTATGTGGTCGAAAGAGATACCTCCTTCTATTTCTTACATGACTAAACCAAGGATACTAAACTAAGGTGAAACACATATCCATATGTCAACTTTTTGTCATCGTCTTCCCTGGCCCAATCTGAGTCAGTGTAACAAATAAGTGGATTTGTGGTATTGCTGCAATATTTTATACCCACTTTATAAGTTCCCTTGGTATGACAAACAATTCTATTTGTGGCCTTCTAGTGGCTTTCTCGAGGATCCTGCATAAACTAAGAAACCACACTAACAAAAAAGGAAATGCCAATTCGAATGTGAGTTAAATAAATTAGAATACCGACCAATTAACGATAAATAGTTGTGTCGACTCACATTGTATCACAGTCCTTCTTCAACTTCACTCCTAATTGAAAAGGTGTAGCACAAAATCTATTGTCATTCATCTTGAATATTTTCACAAGATCCATTACATACTTATGTTGAGAAATAAATATAACTTATCCAAATGAATAACTTAAATGCCCAAAAATAAATGCAAGAGCCCAAGGTCAATCATTTCAGAGGTATCAACCAATTATTTCTTCAAACCCAATATCAAATTTACATTGCTTCTAGTAATGACCAAATCATCTACATATAATGCAACAATTAAGTTGTCACGATTTACATGTAAAAAATAAATGTGATGATATGATTCACACATTTGAAACCAAGATTGATAAAGAAATGATCAATCTTCTCATACCAAGCCCTAGGGCATCGTTTCAAACCATACAAGTATTTATTTAGTTGACAAACAATATTGGAATCCTTCTCAAAACTAGGGGTTTGATCTATATATATTTATCCATCCATATATCCATGAAGAAAGGAAATTCTGGCATATATCTTATGTACCTCCCATCCAAGTCGAGCAACAAGTGAAAGAATCAATCGAACTAAGTTCATATTTGTCAAGGGGAAAAGGTTTCAATGTAATTGATGCCTTCTTGTTGAGAAAAACCCTTTGCAACCAAATGAGCCTTATGTCTTTCAACAACACCATGAGATGTGAATATGGTCTTGTAGACCCATTGACACTTCACTATATTCCGTCATTGTGGTCGAGGAATTAAGCCCCGTGTTCTATTATTCATTAAGGAATAATATTCTCCATCCATATCATTCTCCAATTTAGGTCAACCATCTGTATCTGCATAAGTATATAGATCAAAAATCCAAAACTCCAAAAAAGGGTTTAGTTAATCATATTTCTATCATAATTTCAAAAGGATCACTACCCATCAAACCAGAAGAGAAATTCAATAGTTTAATACTTGAGGTATTTTCACCAAATACAACATCCCTTCAAATGATGATTTGTTATTTGATTGGATCAAACAATCTGTAGGATTTTGATTCTTCAAAGCAGCCCATCATGATGCAAGCATGATTCTTTGCATTAAATTGCTTCCATAATTCATTTGGAATGTACACCCTTGCAATACATCAAAACATTCTATGGTGATTGTTTGATGGTTTTCTTCCACTCCATTTCTCAATAGGAGTCATATTAAGGATATTTGTAGTCGGAATAAGATTCAATAGATAGTTTTAATAGTATATAGATGCTACCCAGAATCTAGTCGAGAACTCTTTGTCCTAAACAAAATAACGTGCCATTTTGACCAAAGTCTAATTTTTCCTTTTTTATGTTCCATTAATTATGCTAATGTGTGTGAGGTACATATCTATTCCAATATATTTTATTTTGTGACATATAGTCTTAAAAACTCTACCCACGTATCTCCACCATTGTCTAATTTTAAACATTTCACCGGTCGATCACATTGTTTTTCAGTTGATTCCCTTAATTCCTTGAAATTTTCAAAGAAACAATTCTCATTCTTCAAGAAATTTACCCAAGTACACCTGGAAAAATCATCAGTGAAGGTTAAAATATGGCATCGCACTTGATAGTGATGTTTTGCTCATGTAGTATAGGTCATTGTGCACAAATTCCAATTGAGTCTTTATATGGATGATCTTAGTATTACTAGAAGCCAACTTACATGAAGGATAATCTTAAGCGTGAATTTGAAATGAACGATTTAGGCCTATTATATTATTTTTTGGGTCTACAGATTTGGCATAAGACAGATGGTATTTTACTCTCTCAGCCTAAGTATGCGACATATTTTCTTGGTCGGTTTTGTATGAGTAATTGCAAGCCATCACCTACACCATTTCAGTCTGGTGTAAAGTTAACTGTTGATTGTGACACTCCTCTTGTTGGTGCCACATTGTATCATCATCTTGTGGGGAGTTTGATATGTTTGACACACAACAAACCAGGTATCTCTTTTGAAGTCAGCATGGTTTCAAGATTTATACAAAATCCTCATGAAAGTCATTAGACAACATGAATGAGGATTCTCATATATTTATAGGGTACATTGCATTAAGATGTGTTCTATTCCAGCAGGGATGCAGTCTCACTCCTTGGTTATACACATTATGATTGGGCAGGGGATATTTCAGATAGAAGACCTACTGCAAGATATATCTTTCATCTTGGTTCAGGTTCGATTTCATGGTCTAGTATGAAGTATTAGAATTCTATGGTTTTTATACCATGTAAGAAATTCTACAAGCCAAGAATATTGAAACAGAGAAGTCCTCACTAAAATATTTCTTAGAGATTAGCATAATTGAGAAGAAAAATTGAAGTAGAAATATGTGAGATTGAACACAATTAATGGAATTCCATAATGATAATATTCATTAATGAGAATACAATAAATAATACATCTCAGGAGAGAAAATAGAATTCCTTGAAGGAAAATTGAAAAGCTCACAAAAGGTAGGCTTACTAAAAGCTAAAACAAAACCTAGGCGGCAAAAACACTTTCCAAATCAGTCTAAAGGCTCACGAATTGGAAAAAGCAATATTGGAATCTCATGAGTGAAGAAAAAGGAAAATGATCGTGTGATTTGGAGAGAAGAAAGAGATGGAGGGAAGGTTGGCCAAATAAAGTCAGTTGCCAAGTCAACTAGCTTTATCCTTATCCACTTAAAAGCATAAAAATCAAGATAAAACTGTCTAAAGCAGGAAGGCACACTTACTATTCCAGGATAGGCATAAAATCAAATAGAATATTATCCAGAATCTATCCAAGTGCACTCCTATGGATACAGATGGTAAGTGGTGGCATAAGAAGCCAAATTGAGGCCAACTACCTAGTCTAAACCTAGGAAATTAATAAAAAATGATTAATGTATTTTATCCTAAGTATAAAGTGGGTTTTTAATGTTCCAACATGAATTTGAGAACTCTTTTTCTTTATACTTGTGAAGTAGAGTACAAGGAATCTAAGGAAGCAACTAAAGAAGCAATGTGAATCTGGCATGTTTTGGCAAAGCTTGGTCTAGTACAGAAATATCCTACCGAATTAAGATGTGACAATCAGAGTGCAATTCATCTTCCATACAATTCAGTATATCACTCCAAAACTAAACACATTGACCTTGATACTCGTTATATCAAATATTTTGTTGCGGGTGGAATTCTTTATTTGGAGTATTGTCCCACCAAAAAGCAAGCAGTTGATATCTTCACCAAATCCATGATGGAAGCAAAGTTCATGTATATTCGTAGTTTGTTGGGAATGAGGGAAGTTTTCATCAATGGGGATAGCTGATGTAATGGAATCTTCCTCCTTTTATGTGTTGTTCTCCCAGTCATCATTAAGGGGGAGTGTTGGAATGTGTAATTTTAATAATTACATGTGTAATGATGTCTAGTTGATGTTGTAAGATGTCATAACTAGCATTGGAAGGAAAAATAAGACAAAATAACTAATATTATAAAATTGAGTTATCCCACATGCCTAATAGAGGAAAATACTCCTTTTACCATTCATTATATAAAGAGGTGGAAAATAATTTATCCCACATGTAAACGATGGGATGTGAGTCTTCCATACCTCTTAGTATATAATATAGGTGAGGGAGAGCCTTTGGGCATATCATTGTACATCAAGTCTTATGTTGTGATTATCTTTATAATACTTTGGGATAAATATGTGGAGTAGATCTCAAAGTGTAATGTTGGAGATATTTTGAGGAACAAGAATATTTTTCCCTTCCCAAGGGTGTGTCCCCATTTGGGGTTTTACCATGTATATCTGGTGTTCTCTTGTCTATTCTCTTATCTTCATTTTTGTTCATGTTATTTGTTGCTTAATTAGATAGAATGCTAGAATATCTCATGCTATGCATTTTTTTTATTGTTGTATGATTTCTCATATTTTCAATATCTAACAATTCTTCCAATGATTGTAACCATTGGACCCCTAATACAAAATCATCAACACCCATTTTTGAGTGAAATAATTGGGCTATCTATAAAATACTCGCCCATAGTGAGCTTAATACTATGGCAATTCCTTGAAAAAAAATTTGTACCTCCATTTTCAATCATTACTTGAAACTCTGGTGCTAAATACATAAAGCAACTGAGAAATTTGGCTAATTTGAAATTAATAAAGTTATGGGTACTACCAAAATCAATCAACATAGTTACCCTTTTCTTTTTGATATATCCTTCTCTCTTGAGAGTTTGAGGAGTTCTAATTCCAACTAATGCATGACAAGATATGGTTGTAGTGTCTTCTAGTTCTAGATATTGAGACTATTCCAGCTCTTAATCTTGTTCCTCTTCACAATCTTTGTAGAATAATTTCTTCTCATTGCACTTATGCCCTTTACCATAATTTCTATCACAATTGAAACATTGTCATTTTTCTCTTCTTTCCTCCAACTGTTGAGGTGCCATACTTGTAGGTTGAGTGGGGTTAGGAATGGGAACATTTCCCTCTCTATAGGTACTAGTGGTATCCCTTCTAGTATCCCTATTTTTACTTTCAACTTTTCTTACCAAACTAGAAGCATACTCCAATGAATTAGGTTTGAAGAGATGTACCCCATGTTGAATGATCTCTTTTAAAGTGCCCATAAAGATATCCAAGGAATTATCCTTTAGAATTTTCTTCACTTTAAGACTCAGGTTTTTAACATGTTTAATGTGTGTTATGTAACTCAATATAAAATTAATACCGTACACAAAAGTTATTGGAAATCTGAAACAATATAAGAGATATGCAATAACCTCAAATATTTATTAATGTGAATCGTGTAATGGGATGAATTGAACCCTATTCACTTGTCTCTTTCAGGAGGATTCCTCCTAATGAGGTAATTCTCAACATACACAATATTCTTCTTCACATCACATAAGGAGGAATCCATCCTTATTTATAGAATCACCATACAATATTAATCTAGTGGACCTTGTTTAATGAGGTCCCATTACATTTATTTACTAACTTGGTGGGCCTTTTTTAATAACAAAAAAATAGTGGGCGCATTCCACTTTACATTGAATGGCCTCCACTTCTACTCTAATGGGCCCTCTGGGCCACCCGCCTATCACCCTAGGTAGGGTACTCATAACAATATGCTCTATAATTATACCTCTTTAGTACTTGAGATTTATCAATTGTCTAAAGAAAGCGTTGCTCTTAATATCCCCATAGTTTGTTATTGATTCATTTGTAAATATAGACCAAGAGAGAATAGAGTCCTTTTTACATTAGCAAAGCCATTGGTACCACACAAATTGATCAGGTTCTAAATACAAGGATACAATAGTTACCTTTTGTAAAGTTGGCACTTGATGTAAATAAAATAATTACTCCATATAGAATATCCATGTTATCATATCATTACCATCAAACTTTTCCATATCAATATTGGGAATGAAGTTGTTCTTTGGCCCAAAGTTGAACCCCCAATTATGTGGATCTTGGAATGATGAATGATCTGTTGAACTTTGGTTGTCATTGATGTCAACTGATGTCAAAGAGGATTCAATATTCATGTTCCAATTTGAATAAATATATGAAATCCATTTTAAAGAAGTATATTAATGTGCTAGTTTAAAGAAGTATATGGAAGATAATTTGAAGAAGGATATGGATTCCAGTATGAAGAAGTATATACAGAAGTGCATCTAGTCTAAAGAAATGTTGTATAGGTGCAGGTCTCAAGTCCACCTAGTCATACTCCTTCAAGGTAAAAGCCAAAGAGTTGGTTGGAAAAAAGTTCTGGAGTGCGCAAGCAAGACAAAGAGTTGATTGGACAAGGTTCGAGAGTGTGAAACCAACTTGGAATAAGAAATGGTTGAACAGGAAAGCAAGTCCTGAAAGCACGCATGAGTACCAAAAAGGATGTAGCGGTTGGAGAAGCCAAGTGAGAAATTCCCACAAGCGACGGTACATCAAGGGTGAAATACCACATCACAAAGGGTGTAAGTCCCACTAGGAAAAGGATCAAGTGTGCACAAGACCCACAATAGATGACACCTTAGCGGTGCAGAACATGACAAGTGGCATAAGCATAAACTGTGAAGCAAAGAAGAAGGAAAGACACAACCAACTTGTGGACATACAATCTGGGAAGGACTAGTATAAATAAGAATCAAGTTGGAGAATTGATGTAAGCTTGAATGTGGAAATATTGTAAGGAAATATGGAAGATATAGATTTATCAAGCTTCTAATTTTCGGGAATCAAGGGCTCATGGAACCAGAACATTGTGATCTAATAGAAATCCTAGTGTGCACAAGTAGAGGAATGGAATAAATTATGATGCGCAGAGTAATATAGTTTATCTGTGACATTTGTACAAAGACATAAAGGAAGAATTACCGAAGATACGCAAATGCATGAGAAAATAATGAAAGCATTGCATACAGCACGCAGACAGTCACAGATGATCTAAGACAAAAGTGTAGAGACATATTTGAAGTATATCTTGTGATGCACGAAGTGAAGAATTTCATCTGATGTGCTAAGACAAAATTATAGTACCGTAAAGTATGCGCATTATGATATGAGACAAGTGCATCAAACAGAAAGTCCGAATCACAAAATATGCACTGAAGGTCAGAGATTATCTAAAGGTTGTTGCACCAAGACAAAACGAAAACATCTCAGAAGGTGCGCAGTTCCATCTGATACTAATGCGCAAAGTCAGAACAACAGCTTATCAATAGATCCGCGGTATTAGTTGAAGTTGCAGATGCGCAGAGACAGAATGACATACAAAACTAGAACACAAATTGCATAATAAGATGAGGCAACACATAGTTTGTGGAGTGTGAAGTCAATTGTAATGTTGTGAAGTGTTCAAGTGAAGTTTGTGATTGCAAGATCTTAAGATTGCAGAAGGTGCGCACTACACAACAAACAACAGAATATCAAAAGAGTGGGCGGATCAAAATAAAATCATCTCAATATCTGGGCGGAAGGATGGGGAAAGGAGTAGGGGGTCAATGCCCCCTTCTAGTTGGAGCTAGTAAATCAGGGATCCAGTGCTTCCTTTAGGTCGATGCCTGTAAAACCAGGGGGTCGATGCCTCCTTCTAGTTGGTGTTGGAGAACTTAGGAATTTGGTGCTTCCTCGAATGTAATCTTTTATTATAAGAGAGCATTCCATGGATTTATCTTGTTCGGGTTTCCACGTAAAAACTCGGTGTGTTCTTTGTATTGCTCCCATGTGATGTTGAATGTTTTATTTATGGTGGATGCATATTTAAGTTCAAGTTTGAATCTATTAAGAAGTTAAAAATTACTCATAATTGCGCTAATATTGATTCACCCCCCCCTCAATATTAAGTAGATTCCAACATGATCAAGTATCAAAGACCCAAAACTCTTGTTCTCCACTTGTGTTTCAATTTTCTCAAAATGTGATTGGGACTCAACCCTCTTGCTCTCCTCATGCTCTTCTTGAGGAGATGAATTGGGGTTAAGTATGATCCTTATCCCATTCACAATTTCCCCTTTCATATCTTTGAGATCATATTTGAATGTTTGAAATTATTTCTTAGTTACCATATTCATGGTGTCCACGTTTCTTACAATTATAGTTTCAAGGTTCATTAAGCTTGTACAACTCAAATTCCACATTTTCATGCTCTTCTTGTGTAATGGATGATCCTTTAGGAGGTTTAACCTCTTTCCATGTGATCGCTAATATTTACTAGATTTCTTATATCTTTTCTATTTATTACAAAGTTTGAATCGCCATGAATTCAAATTTCAAGTTAACATACCTTTAAAAACCCTGGTTTGTAGACTGTCTTGTTGGCAAAACTTTCTCCTAAAGTATCTATGCACATTTGGCCCCACTAACTCTATAATTTTTCTCAGTAATGTCATGATGCGTATTCTCTAAAATGCATAGCTTTCACCAATTTTGGATGTGCAAAGAGAAAGTTATGGTAGCTTTCCCAAAATTTGTTGTTTTTTCCCCTTTCAAGAGAGTGAACTTGTATGGAATGCTATGTGTCTTAGTTCTTATTTTTTACTACTGAAATTTTTAACAAAAACATTATGGCCCATATTATTTCTAATTCAATAGGTGTCACTCATTTTGGAGCTTGAAATATTTTGATATCACAATTTTACCCAAAACACTTGTTTGAGACTAGTTTTTGGACTAGTAAAAAACCCTAAGTTCCATAGACTGTAACTCCAAACTTATATCTATCCAAAACCTGAAGTTTTACTATAGGTAATTTTCTAAGTTTCCTAAGTCTCCTAAAAAAATTGTGCCAACCCAAAAAAGAAGTTATAGCAAAAATGGATCTAATACCAAATGTTATGGACCAAACTCCCAAAATAGCATAAAAATAGAAAGAAAGAGAAACTCCAAGCCTTGCGAATGAATTAAAGAGACTGAACAAGAAGAATTTTTTAGGGGAAAACCTATTTTTACAATATATCAAATGCACAAGATGATATGATCTTTAAATCTAGCTCTTCTTGGTATACATGAGAGACAAAAGGGTACAATTACAATTAAAGGGCCTAGCTGACCAATAAGGACAACACTAATATAAAAATATAAATGTAATCCTACACATAACAACAAACTACAATGCAAATAATAATCAACATTTAGGGTTATTTTCTTTGTGGTTCTCACCAAGAAAGCACACAAGAAACTAGTGGTCAAGACAATAAACCAAAACTCTACAAATACTTTGTCTCTTTGAAATCTATCCTTTAGACTAATTTTGAGGCCTTTGTTCATTGTGCATTTTTAAATGAATTCAGGATCCATGTGTTATGTTTAGTTTTTGGGTTAAATCCAACATGTGATGTCAAGATTGGGAGAGAATAGGTTATATGAGATGATATGTAAGCTTGTGCCCAGAGTTCCATATTATGCAATGTGTGGACATCACAACCAATTCAATAACACAACACTTGTTCTCATTAGTGACATATATATACATATGCTTGTGACTGGAACCTCCACTATCTCTCTCTACACACACACACAAACACATATATATTACCAAACTATAATTCCCATTAACTTAATCCCAATTAATCCACACATATCTAAAATGGAATCCAAACGAGAGACATATGTGAAGTGACTTATAATGTAATCTCTAGAAGGCATATGTTGGAATATTCTCACCATCATATCTTGGTTTTGCATGACTTGCATGCATGCATTCCATGCAGCACTCCATGCATCATGCACCAACAGTGGAGTCTCCTAGCACCTAGTCCCTAATTTGGGCCCCCTTTAGCTTGTTTTTGGCCATCATTATCCCTACTAGCCACTTAGTGCGCCTTGTTTCCATCACTGGAGTTACACATGCACCCTCATGCACAGATTTAGGACATCAATCAGTCATTTCCATGATTTAGGGAACCTTGTCCCCTTGATTGCTCTGTTAACTAACTGTAGCTCCTAGTTGACTACTCCTGAGTGTAGGAGCTCGCTCCTTGACCACTGAAAGCTAGTTATGTGCCCCCTTGGAGTCTCCTTCCCTATTTTGGTGCCCACATGGTTCAGTTATGCTCATTCCTACTCCGGTTGACTGATTATTCACCATAGGTGGCCACTAGACCTTATCTGAAGATGGTCCAATGCAAACTAGCCATGACTTGAGGAGAATTTGAATCCTCCAAGGAGTATCGAATTCATTCTATTGTATTATCATAATTTTGCCAGCTTACAGATGATGAATGTATCAACAATAGTTTCTCATATATTTTTAGTTTCATGAGTGAATTTGATCATATTTCTTGCTAATTCTTCTCTGCAATAAACTGTGAAATTGTGAGGTTTGTTCAAGCTTAGTGATCTACCCTGTGGAATTTCACATGGTATCAGAGCTTGTGAGAGATTTTCGAGTTGCAGCAATTGCAATAGTTTATTGAGCAGTTCCTTTTTAGTAGTACACGATAAGCCTCTGGATTTCCACAGCAAATCATGGTGCCATTGCATTGAATTCATTGGAGAAATCCTTTGAGGTCTAGCCAGGTGTGAAGGATCCGGATAAAAGTGCATACTTTCCTAAAGCAGTGTTCAATAGATTCTGTAACAATCCTCCAGATAAATTTCATTGTTTTTGCAGGTTATTCCATCATCAGAAGCACATTCAGTTAGCTATTATGGATCTCACCTTGATTCCTAAACTCACTTCCTTCAACTTCTTTACATGGAAGGGACAAATAGAGATCTTCATGCTAAACAAAGGTCTCTACAAAGTGTTACATGGCACTGAGGTCGAACCAAATGGGGATACAAAAAAATCCATGTCTCTAAACAAACTTGATGAAGCAGTTGGATTTCTATTCCTCAACATTTCCAAATATCTACTCTTTCATCTCATCGGTCTAAAAACTCCCAAGGAGGTTTGGACAAAGCTCGAATCCTTATTTGGGAAACAGGATGATTTGAGAGGACATCAATTGGAAAATGAGTTGATCTCACTGATCCATAGCAGTTTTAAATCCATCACAGATTTCTTCACAAGGTTCAAGAACTTGGTTGTGCAGCTAAAACTATGTGGAATTGAGAAAGAAGACAAGCAGCTAATTCTTGCTATTCTTTCAAAATTGGGACCAGACTATTCAGTGTTTGTTTCCACCTTCCAAACAGTAAAAAATTTCATCCCAAACTGGAAAATGCCCACTCTAGATGCATTCATCATCTCTATCACAAAGGAGTTGGACAACTTGGTGCAGATGGGAGTAATAAAACCAAACAGAGATCAAGCTCTTGCTGCAGGTGAAGGAAATAATGCAAATGGAAAAGGGAAGCAGAAGGGTAAGGAAAAGAAACCTTACAAGAAGAAGTCAAGAGAGACTCCCAAATAGTCAAAAGGGACCTCGAATCCAAAGAGAGGCAAGCAAAACCAGAAAGATAGGACCAAATTCTCGTATTGTAACATAGGTTTTCATCCTGAAAGTGCTTGCATGAAGAATACCATTGATCTCATGGCCCAGCTTCTAGAGAAAAACAATCTTCCAGTACTTGCAAATGCTAGAAGAAAAGAAGTTGATCCTAAATCAAGTTACAAAGAGAGGTGTCATGCACTCATGGTTGGTACTTCGAAATACCCCTCCTTCATCATAGATTTTGGAGCATCCATACACATGTCTGCTTCCAAGGATATATTCTCTGAATTCGAACCCACTATTGGGCCTTCTATCCTGATAGGAGATTATTCTGAAGTTTCCTCAAAAGGGATTGGAAGGATCAATCTGGATCATGGGTACTTCAATGATGTACTCTATGTGCCTACTCTTGCAGATAACCTCCTTTATGTTTACCAAATGACCCATACAAGAGTTCCCAATAAGGTAATATTTACTCCTAATGCGGTTGAAATCCAAGAGATCTCATCTAGGAATATCATTGCACAAGGCATAGCAGATCACCATTCTAAACTCTATGAGTTTTCTCACTTCTTTCTTTAATCAAAACAAAGTGCACTTCTTACTCATGCAAATGAAGTGAGCATACTTTGGAATGAGAGGTTTGGGCACCTCAACTACAAATATTTGCAAGAAATACACAATCAAAAAATGGTTGAAGGGATTCCGAACATCAGATTTTCTAAAGGAACATGTAAAGGTTGCTTGATTAGTAAACATCCAGAGCACAAGTTTGAGAAAGGAAAGGAAAAGAGAGCCTCAGTTCCTCTTGAGTTGATTGACAGGGATATATCAGGACCTCTTCCTCACCTATCTTTGAATAATGCAAGATACATCTTAACATTCATAGATGATTATTTTAGATTCAGTTGGGTATATTTTCTTAAGTCAAAGTTAGAAGTCTTTGGATACTTCAAATTTTTTAAAGATCTTGTAGAAAAGTTCACTGATAAGAAGATCAAGGTCCTTCGCACTGACAAAGGAGGAGAGTATGTGAAGAATGAGTTTCAGTTATTTTGTACAAATGAAGGTATTGATATGCAACACATTGTTCCCTACACACCACAACAAAATGGTGTAGCAGAGAGAAAGAATAGAACTTTGAAAGAGATGGAAATTTGCATGCTTGAGTCTAAAGCATTGTCTCCTAGTCTTTGGGCATAAGCTGTCAACTATGTTGCTTACCTCCAGAATAGAGTTCCTCACAAAGGCCTACAAGGAAAAACTCCTTTCAAAGCATGGATGGGATACAAGCCATATGTGTCTCATCTTAGAGTCTTTGGATCCAAATCTTGGGAAAGGATTCCTTCCAAGAAGAGGAGAGCCTTTGAGCCACAAATCAAAAAGTGCATACTGGTTGGTTATGCACTGAGTGAAAAGGCCTACAAACTGCTAGATCTATCTACCATGCAGGCATTTCTTGAGAGAAGTGTTCAGTTTGAGGAATGGTCATTGCATGATTCCCACCTTGTCGATGAAGACAGCTTTCCAACTACTCCACCATGGCCTATTGAAAAAGATACTGAAGCATCCTCTCATGAAAGTTCATATTTTGACTCCGAAAGTGAATATGAGCGAATGATAGATCCAGATCCACAAGAACCTGGAGATCCACCTCTTCTTCCAAGATGGGCTACCAAGACCCTTGAATCTATTGGTGATCTTGTTGGAGATCCACAAGATCCAAGAACTAGATATGAGTTTCAAAATGAAAGGTTTGCACTCTCTAATATAGATCCCTTTCTTGCTAACATATGTTTTCTTATGATTGGATCAGATCCAAAAAATTCTTTGATTCCTCCCAAGATCCGAGATGGATATCAGCTATGGATGAAGAGTACCACTCTCTTCAAAGAAATGAGACTTGCGAGCTTGTTTATCTTCCTCCTGGAAGGAAGCTTTTTCAATGTAAGTGGGTATACAAAACCAATATGGACTCAGATGGAGTCACAAGCAAGTACAAGACTCGCTTGGTTTCTAAATGTTTCTCACAAGTTCAAGGAATTGACTAATCAGAGACCTTCGCTCTTGTTGCAAAGATGGACTCCATCCGTCTTGTTCTGGCTCTTGATGCATCCAAGCACTTGGAAGTGCATCACATGGATGTCAAGAGTGTTTTTCTTCATGGATATATAGAGGAGGAGATCTACATGAAGCAACCTGAAGGATACATTGATGATCCTTCACTAGTGTGCATATTGAGGAAGTCCTTGTATGGGCTCAATCAGGCTCCCGGAGCATGGTATGCTAAGATGGACTCCTTTATACTGTCACAAGATTTTTAGAGATGAAAGACTAATTCAAATGTCTAAATGAGACATTATGGTAACTCTATACTCCTTATTGTCCTCTATGTTGATGATTTATTGATTATAGGGAGTCTCTCTTCATGTCTTAGATCTATCAAAATAGCCTTGCACAACTCCTTCTCTATGTTAGATTTGGGACTGCTAAAGAAGTTTCTTGGTCTTGAAGTCTCTCAGAGTGATTCCAGAATCAAGATTGCACAGTCCAAGTGTGCATCAGATCTACTTGACAGGTTTCATATGACGGAATGCAAACCAACAACATTTCCTTTTCTTTCAGGTATCAGTATTGAGGATGGTTCTTCTTCACCTTTGGTGGATAGTACTTTGTATCGAGAGTTGATCAGGAGTCTTTTGTTTCTTACACATAATCGCCCTGATATATCCTATGCAGTGAGTGTTGTCTGCAGATACATGAAAGATCCTCATGAGCTTCATTGGAAGGAATCCAAAAGGATCTTGCATTATGTGCAAGGGACGAAGACCTATGGTATTCACTATGTAACCAGGTCTCCATTGAACCTAGTTGGGTATACATATTCAAATTGGGATAAAGAAATCTCAGATCGGAATTCTACATCAGGTTTTCTCTTCATGATTGGATCTGGTCCTATCTGTTGGTCAAGCAAAAAGCAGACTGCTCTAGCTCTTTCATCAATTGAGGCCGAGTACATAGGTGTAGTGAATGCATCAACACAGTGCATCTAGTTGTGGGGCATCTTGCCAGAGTTTGGGATTCGCTACAGTACTCCACCAGTCATCTATTGTGACAATCATAGTGCTATCATGATTTCTATAGATTCGGTTCTGAGACAAAGAACCAAACATATTGAGATACACATGCATTACATCCGAGGATTGGTGCATGATTTTACTATTACATTGCCTTATTGTCCTACAGAAGAGAAGATTGCAGATATTTTCACCAAGAATTTTTCAGTGAAGAAGTTCACTTACCTCTGATCCCTTCTTGGGGTGAGTGCTACCTTGGTTGATTATTTTTTTACAGTCTATCTTGAGGGGGGGGTCCCACTAGGTTTTCCTTCTTTCCTCACTTTTTTAGATTGGTGTACAGGGTGACCTTTGGTCTCAGTAACTAGGGCCCTATTTTTTTAGTTATTTTTCCTCATAGTCTGACTTAATGGGGGGTGTTGGAATATTCTCACCATCATATCTTGGTTTTGCATGCATGCATTCCATGTAGCACTCCATGCATCATGCATCAGCAGTGGAATCTCCTAGCACCTAGTCCCTAATTTGGGCCCCCTAGAGATTTTTTTTTGCCATCATTATCCGTCCTAGACACTTAGTGTGCCTCATTTCCATCACTGGAGTTACACATGTTCCCTCATGCATATATTTAGGAGATCTATTAGTCAGTTCCATGATTTAGGGAACCTTGTCCCCTTGATTGCTCAATTAACTGACTGTAGCTCCTAGTTGACTACTCCTGAGTGTAGGAGCTCCCTCCTTGACCACTGACAGCTAGTTATGTGCCCCCTTGGAGTCTCTTTCCCTATTTTGGTTCCCACATGGTTCATTTATGCTCAATCCTACTCTGGTTGATTGATTATTCACCATCGGTGGCCACTAGACCTTATCGGGAGATGTTTCCAATGCAAACTAAGACATGACTTGAGGAGAATTCGAATCCTCCAAGGATTATCGAATCCATTCTATTGTATCATCATATTTTTTCTAGCTTATAGCTTATGAATGTATCAACAACAGTTTCTCATCTCTTTTGAGTTTCATGAGTGAATTTGATCATATTTCTTGCTAATTCTTCTCTGCAATAAACTGTGAAATTGTGAGGTTTGTTCAAGCTTAGTGATATACCCTTGTGGAATTTCATAGCATCAACATGTTTTATACTGCATGGAGATATATCTATCACTCCCCTCCCATAAACTTAATTGAAGCATAAAATACTTTGGCTTCATACAAAACGAATGTTGGTCTCTCTCATTTTACAAAATCACAAGGCTATGGCATTCCACTCACGTATGTATGAAGTACAAATAAATAAGCGTAACAAAAATAAGGTTGCATAACCAAGAAAAATAAGTGATATGGATTATTCCCTATAAACGACATTAATTATAATAACGCCAAACCAATTGAGATTCACATTAGCCAATATCCTAATCGATCCATTGATCATTCCACCTCAAGAAATATCCCATCCAATGATGTGTATGGTCCATAGAATATGATTTTTTTTAGGTGAGATGCATACGGTCCAAACAATAAATTCAATGTCTATCACAAGAGATAAAACAACCAAGAAAGATGTGTACTATATGTTCAAGGGGCATACAGTGCACAATACGACCCAACTACTATAGATTAAGATAAATATACCAACAAAGATAAATCACCCAACAAAGAAATATGTTATGTGGAAGAGATAAATCACCTAACAGACAAATATGCTCTGTGGAAGAGATAAATCACCCAACTAGTAATGTGTATGGTCAAAAGGGGGGGAGGGCCAAATGCCAACACAAGGAAACATCTTCCCCATCATTCATAATATTTTAAAAATACTAATTTGGAAACTTCCTATAAAAGTGAAACAACTCAATGCCGGTATCCATTGAGCTCTAGTTTCATAAATTCCCATCCAATAGTGGGATTAATATAGTTGTTCAGATTTGCATTTTCTAAGGAATAATGGAATATTGAGTAATACTAACCAACTATAACCAACTATCCTAAATAATGCATTCTCAACCAATTGAATCACCAATTAGCCATCAAAACTCAGATTGGCCTCCATTAAAAGCATAAATACAAGCTAACCTAGCAACTCAACAACACATAGATAAAATGCATTGCATATGAATAACACATTTACCTTATAAACCCAAATGAGAAAACCACCACTCAATGGCTTCTCAATTCTCTATTTTGGCAATGTCTAGTTATAATGCAACTCTTGGATCTTTAGCATTCTCCCTCTCTTGGCCAACAAATAAGCAAAATCCCTTTTGGAATCAAAATACAATAATTTCTATGACTTGGGATTAATGTCAAGTCCAAGAAGATGACTTTTCTGCATTTCCCTCTCCTATTGTCATTCTTGTAATTTTATTTAATTATTTATTTTCCTCTCTTTTGCCTGATTCAAAATATTTTACGCTTGCATTGTCTGTTATATTTTGTCTAGCCTTCATTAGCTATCAATGATCCATAATTAAGGGACTTATATCCCACTCAACTCACCTACATGAATCATATGTGGAAAAATTATTCTTAGTCACTATTATCTGTATTATATAGAGTTCTCTAGCACCAGGATGGCCTCTCTGCCTATGTTCTTTAGAAAGGCTTCAAGGTATGTTCTAAGAGTGTAGCCTCTCTTGAACAAATCTTGAATTCTTAACATTTGGGATGCTCTTTCACTGAGTACGATATCTTTGACGATGGATACCAAGTTGTTTTTCTTTAGAATATGATGCGTACAAGATACATTGCTCAAGATCAAGAATATTTATCCTTCTTCTCCATGTAACCTACACAAAATAAACTACATATCAATGTGCTACCAAATGAAGTTTTGGTCTCGAGTATGCTATTCAATCATCAAGCTTCTAATTGAGTATGTTCAATGAGTTGTCTTCCTTCCTAAGGTTTCGAAACATATGTACTTTGTCTTGGTACTTCCACTAAGTCTCGTTTCATTTTACCTTCATAAGAAACTCAAGATTCAATAATAGTACTATTACCATTGTGGTAAATGAAACAAGCATTCCAACCCCCAAAAGTTTTATTTACTCAATAGACCAACTCTATGGGATTTCACGATGATTAATATGAAACTCGTCATTGTGTTTCACCTCAAGTGTCTTTAGTTGATGACAATGGAAATTACTCTTCCTCCACTTGCATATCTCATTAATCATTATTGACCTTCTCACTCATAAAACACACTTAATATAGAATTCCAAAGTAACTTAGGTAGGTGATACCTCATTTCTCAATATATGCAATCATGTTTACTCTATTTATTTAAGAAATGAGGTCCATGTATCTATCTATTTTCTCACACGCCCAATAAGATAGAATTATACTACATCAGATAGGTAAATATAACACTTCAATAATTGTGTATGGCCTCACGCAGGCCCAACCTATTGGATAGTTGCGGAGTATGAAGAATGGAATCCTACGGTCCAAGCAATGAAGTGTATGCCCCAAGAAAAGAGAATACAACCCAGTGAAGTATAAAAACAACCCAAGCACCAAGAGAACAAGCCAAGGAATCATAAATTTTCCCAAGCACTAATAAATTCACCCATGCAATACAAATTCACTTATGCACTAATAAATTCACCCAACATTGGAAAAAAACACCCCATCAACAAGGAAATTAACCAGTGCACTAATAAATTCACCCAACAATGGAAAAAAAAAACCCCAACAACAAGGAAATTCACCCATACACTAATAAATTCACCCAGCCATGGCAAAAAAACACCCCAATAACAAGGAAATTCACCCAACTAGCAAATTAACATGCTAAACAATGATAAAAATTCCCAACAAGGTTGTACATCCATGGTAATGGAGGATGGCGAATATATAGACATCTATTGCAACCTTCAACACTCTGAAAACCTATTGCAAGTCATATATTTTGTTTATTGAAGGGTGTACAACTAAGGGAAAGGTAATATGTTGAGCAAGGAGATGAGGAAAGAACCAAACACCTGGAAAAAATAATAATTGTGCCCTACTATGTATGAAAGCAATCCACAACTTGAATAAAATTGAAATTAGAAACTCCCTAAGAGATTGCAATAGTCCATTAGCAATAGCCTTTGATCTCTAGCAATGGGATTGCATCTACAATGGTGATTTACTAGCTATTGGTTTGTTTATCAGACCAAAACAAAACTCAATAATGAATTAAACCACTGTATCTTTAACAAAAATCCATTATCTAACCATTTATAGTCAATGGCAACCATTAATTAAATAAAGGAGCTCTTGAACCACTCAATAAACAAATGAGTGCAAAGTAATAATCAAACACATATTAAAAATTGCACATAAGACATTATTTACCATGGAAACCTAAACAATAAAACCAACATTCAATGGTAGCTTGGCTCTTCATTTTACAAACTCCATTTACAATGCAACGAGATCTATAGAATCCTCCTCTCTTGACTAGAAGCAAGAAAAATCCCCTTTTCAATGAAAGTTACAATGAGAAATAGGGGAGACTAGGGGGTAGTGTAAAATCCAAGGGATTATTGACCTTTCATTCCCATTCCCCTCTCCAAAAACAAAATTCCATTTAATTAATTAATGCATTTTTTTGCCTTATTCTACATTACATGGCATTGTCTTTTCCTTAGTCTATAGTCCTTCTTACATTGTCTAGTTGAGTCTTACAACCATTCTTTAGTTCGGATCCATTTTTAGATCAAACCTCCCAATTGAAAGGATTTTTGGTCTCCAAAAAATTAGAGGACCAATCTAGATCAATGTGCCCTTTGTCTGCTATATTTTTTAAATATGGTACTTACTCTCACTCTTGGATACAACTCTAACTTTGGCTCTAGCTCTAGCTCATGGCTCTGGATACTGGCTTTGGTTCTAGCTATGGTTCTGGCTTTGGTTCCTAGCTCACTTGTTCATGCATTGCAGAAGTCTACTCATTGACTCTCATCTCTAAGAAATCTTAGATTTGAACTCCTTGAGAAAAGCTCACTCACATCCTTAGTGTGTAAGTCTCTTGCATTCCCAGTCTTGAATATATTCCATCTTGACAATAAAATAAGCCAAAATGAATTATCGTCTCCTCTTTGTACAATGTGATCCTAGCAAGCCATGCCATCACGTAGCAATTTCTCATAGGATGTATGGACTGCTCTCTATTACTATAATAATTTTATTTTTTTCATGGAAGCATTCTATATTGTTTCACATGCTTGTACATCTATTCATATCTAAAGCAATGTCCTATGGATAACATCCTTCAAGTGAAATCGCAAGCTCCATAAGTTTCCAACATCTAGTTTTCCTTGACGAATGTCATGCTGTTCTGAAGAACCCCTAAGTCATTTTCCCGAGTGCATAAATTTATGATACATCTTTAGGAAGGGGATATTATTTTGGAAGAATGGATGCAACATTTGGAACATGGATTCCCTTGACATTGGAATCAACTTATTGTCTTCTTCAATGGTGATGCAAACCTCCTACACCACTACATCTCCTTGGATATCTCTTGCACTTTGGGTTGGAGATGCAAATATCTCTTCGACTTCTTTCTTCTTCATGCTCTACTCTCTTCTCTTGGTTGTCAGGTTTCTGAGGTGAATCTTTAGATGAATCCTCCAACATTTATCATCACAATGTCCACTCATCTTGAAATAGTGATGAAAATTCTTAAACTTGGGTGGGCTGCTTGAATTGATTGCCTTCTCCATATGCCTCTGAGTTCGTTAATGGTTTGGAGCCCGCTTTTCATCCTTCCTCTAAAATAAATCTAGCTTCCTTCTCCCAACAATAATTCACACAATGGCCTTTTTTTCCATAAAATGAATATACCTTTGAGTACCGATGATCGTTAGCTTTGTGGCCATTCTTCTTGCAATGATGACAAATAATGGATGTCTTGACTAAAGCAGCCATTTTGTTTTTCTTCTTCTTGTTCTGGATGAGATGCATGATACGTCTCCCAAGTACTAGAGTAATATGAGTTCTAGTGCTTTCCTCATCGTTTCCCTTCAATAATCTACCACAAAAAGTATGGAATGGCAATTGATGCACTGCCATCTTCATTCATTGATATGATTTCCTTGGATGAGCAAGAAAAAATTTCGACATTTTTTTCCTTCACAAAAGTGATCTTAAAATTTGCGGCCTTCTCCTCTTTTCCATTGAAACCTAGGCTTTGATTCTTAGCCCTTGGTTCAACTACAATAGGGTTGATCATGCCTTGCCTTCACTTGCTTGGACTTTTTCCATCATAGCCCATTTGTGTTAGAAATTTTGGACCAATACCTCTTGTATGCTTCTCAAATTCACCAACATGCTCTTGATGAATGTTTAAAGAATGTGATATTACCTCAAGTGTCTTAGTCATGGTGTTAACTTCAACAGTGGAAATGGAAGGTGGCCTTGTTTCCCGGTTC
The DNA here is from genome assembly GCA_027924585.1 of Larix kaempferi. Lineage (NCBI taxonomy): Eukaryota > Viridiplantae > Streptophyta > Pinopsida > Pinales > Pinaceae > Larix > Larix kaempferi. The sequence goes on from BSBM01000017.1 coordinate 32,629,734, forward strand.
CCTTGGATAACTTTTAGCTTTTCCAATGCTCCTTCCTTCTCTTCCAACTATTTATTTAGTTGTTCCTCCATCTAAGTGAGCCTCTCCTTCTGATAGCTATCCATCTAGATGACCTTCTCCCCCAATTGTGCCAATTGAAATCTATGCTTGTACCACTTGACCATGATAGTAGTGAGGGAGTTTTTACATTCATCAAGCATGTTATTTAGAAAAGGAAACAATTTAACAGGGGTCTTAAGTTTATTTTCAGCTCAGTCATCTTTCGTTCATACATTTGAACATTTTATTTCAACTAATTGTTCTTCTTGATGTTGAGCATCATTGTCCTGTAAGTCTTCCAACCTGCCTCTATTTGTTTTACCCATGCTAGGTCTACAAAGTTTTCTTCAAGTTCTAGAAACTATGTCCTATGTGGAAAAATCATTCTTAGTCTCGGTTATATGTGTTATATAGATGTCTTTATCATCTATATGGCTTCTCTACATTTGTTCTTATAAAAGGATTCAAGGTATATTCTTAAGTGTAGCTTCTCTTGAACAAAGATTTAGTTCTTAACATTTGGAATGCTTTGTCACTGAGTACCATGTCTTCGAAGAGGTATACCTAGCCGTTGTCCTTCCAAATGTGTTTCATACAAGCTACAATGCTCAGGATCGAGAATCTTGCTCACTCTTATCCATGTAACCTACACAAAATAAACTACATAATAATGTACTATAAAATGATGTTCTAGTCTCGAGCATGATATTCAATGCCAAAATCTAGTACTTCCCTTGAGTCTCATTTCTTTATACCTTCATAAGGAACTCAAGATTAAATAACAATACTACTACCACTGTGTTGAATGAAACAAGGATGCCAACCTCCACAAATTTTATTTACTCAATAGGCCAATTTCGTGGGATTTCATGATGACTGGTAAGAAACTCTTCATTGTATTACTCTTCAAGTGTCTTCATTTTATGAAAATGGCAATGACTACTCCTCCACTTGCATATCTCATTAATCATTAATGACTTTCTCACTCATTAATCATTAATGACTTTCTCACTCATTAAACACACTTAGTAGAGAATTCCCAAGCAACTTAGGGATTTGATGCCTCAATTATCAATATATGCAATCATGTTTATTATGTTTGTTTAAGAAATGATATCCACCTATCTAGATTTTTTTTACACACACAATAATATAGACTCTTACTGCTTCATAGAGGTAAATATAGCACTTCAATGGTTGTGTACAGCCTCACACAAGCCCAAATCTATTATACAATTGTGTAGTATGAATAATGGCAGCTTACGGCTCAGGCAATGAAGTGTATGGCTCATGCAAAGAGAATACAACCCAGTGAGGTATAAAAATGACACAAGCATCGAAAGAATAAGGTAGGGAATCATAAATTCGCCCCAGGCAATACAAATTCACTTAAGCACTAATAAATTCACCCAACGATGGAAAAAAACACCCCAACAACAAGGAAATTTACTCAAGAACTAATAAATTCCACCAACAATAGAAAAAAATCCCGAACAAGGAAATTCACCCAGGCAGTAATAAATTTGCGCAGCAAAGGAAAAAAACACCACGACAACAAGGAAATTCACTCGATTAGCAAATGAACTTGCTAAACAATGATAAAAATTCCCAACAAGGTCATACGTCCATGGTAATGGAGGATGGAAACATATAATCATCTATTGAAAAATTCAACACTCTACAAATCCATTGCAAGTCATCTAATTTTTTTCTTAAAGGGAATATGGCTAAGAAAGAGGTAATATGTTGATCAAGGAGACGAGGAAAGAGCCAAACAACTGGAAAATATTATAATTTTGGACAACTATGTCTAAAAACAACCAACAATCCACAACTTGAATAAAACCAAAATTAGAAACTCCCTAAGAGATTACAACATCTCTAGAAATGGGATTGCATCTATGGTGGTGATTTACTAGATGTTAGATTCTTTATCAGACCAAAACAAAACTCAGCAATGCATTAAACCACCATAGCTTTAACAAAACTCAATTCCATGACCATTTACAGTCATTAGCAACCATTAATGATATAAAGGAGCTCTTGAACCACTTAGTAAACAAATGAGCGTAGAGAAATAATCAAACACATATTAAAAATTACACATAAGACATTATTTACCTTGGAAACTCAAAAGGGAAAACTTGTTAGAAAAATGTAAAAAACAGAAGAAAACAACAATAACAATAGAAAACGATATTTACGTGAAACCCTAATATATGCAGTATAAACCATGGGGAAATGGAAGCTTAGATATTTTATTATTACTCGGGAAAAAACTTTCAATGATTTCTTCTATCTCTCTTGTGTTACAATGCCGGGGGGTCACTCCCCTTGTATACAAAACATATGAGGGTTCAAAAAGGAACTGAAATACACTAGAAGGGTCTTGAAATTTTTGTATTGGGGGCTCTTCCCCTGCATGCCTGACACACATGAGCAGCGTGTGGACCTAGTTGATATCTCTACAGCAAGAATATTGGAGATGTGGATATTGACTTCAAATCCTAACAAAACCAACATTCAATGGTAGCTCAACTCTTCATTTGACAAACTCCATTTACAATGTAATGAGCTTTCTGGCATCCTCCTCTCCTGACCAACAAGTAAGAAAAATCCCTTTTGCAATGAAAGTTACAATGAGAAATAGTAGAGACTAGGGGGTAGTGGGAAAACCAAGAGATTTACCTTTCATTCCCATTCCCTCTCCAAAAAAAATCCATTCAATTAATTAATGCATTATTATTTTTTTGTCTTATTCTACATTACGTTGCATAATGCATTGTCTTTTCCTTAGTCTATAATCCTTCTTACATTCTCAAATTACATTGTATAGCTTAGGCTTACAACCATTCTTTAGCTCAAATCCATTTTTGAATCAATCAAATTGTGTTTAGGTGTTAAATATTACAACCATTTCCTCGGTATGCATCCATTCCAAATCATTAGGGGCTTCTTGTCGATACCTTCATTAGTTGGAATCCAGTTATCTTTTCTTCTTTGATGTACCTTTATTTACCTATATCTAGTTTCATTGTCTGAGCAATCTACACTAGAAACCATATCACATGTAAATCTATTACAATGATACACTACTAAGGCATCTACATAAAATCCATGGAATAAGATATGTGCATAATTTGACATGAACATTGAAAATACACATGCATAACACCAACATGTGTAGAGATGCAAAGACTAACCCTCTAACTCCATAACCCACTAACCAACAAATATCAAACCACTATTTTTTTAGTATGGATTATGGTTTGTTTGAATTGTATTTCAGTGTGAGGAACTCATAGTATGGTATCTAGTTGCAATATTTTTTGGAACATACTTTAGCATAATTATTAGTGAAGAGTAATATAGAATATAGAACCAACTCGAAATGTGTCCAAACAGAGGTCAGCAAGATTGGGAGAACACGCCACATTGAGTCTCCTTAGAAATATTTTGCATTGCACTCTTAGAAATATCACTACATTCATTATTTGCAAGGTGAAAATTGAATTCATTACACCAATCTATCCTTTTTAAAGGTCTCTGACCCATTGCTCTTATTAATGGTAAATTTATTATGTATCAATAATAATCTAAAAGGATCCCTAGTTTAACAATTACCATTGGGACTTTGGGTAAAGTGGAATTCATTGGTATGCATATAATGGAATTAGTTTCAACTACTAATCTATAACATCATAAGTCATACATATTATATTTTAATGCAAAATATGTTTGTCCGCGATGAAAATCGTTTAAATTTTCATTGTATCTACAAAGTTGTTCGTAGGGAATTTTAGAGCGCAAAGAGCAACAAGAAGAATAAATATTGAAGGAATTGGAATACGGTTATATTTATCTTATCCTAGTGAAGATAAATCATTAATAATGTGGGTGTTGAAGTAGCCATTGTATTGACCTCCTTCACAACTCTTTTTGTTAGCTTAGTTTGTTTGAATGGTAATTCTAAATGAGGAATTCACAATATGGAAACTAGTTACCATATTATGTGGAAAGTCTTCTAGCAAATTATCAATGAAGAGTAATATAAAGACAACCCAAAAAAGCAGTTAAATAGAGATTAGCAAGGGTAGGAGAACAAGCCATTTTGAATCTCCTCAAAAATATTTGTCTTTGCACTATTAGAAATGTCAATGCATTTAATATTTACAAGGCAAAAATTGAATTAGCGACACCAAGCTCTACTTTGTCAAAGTATTCAACTCATAGCTCCATGGTGGGATTTCAACACACATTAATGGAAGTTTGTGACAAAGGGACACCTATTGTGTTCAACTCCCTACTTTAGTAGGGCTGCTACAAAGTCTGAATATAATGATTAAGTTGGTAGGCATTAAAATCCCATTGGTAACTAATTTAAAATATACATGGGATACCTAGTGATAATGTAGATACTTCTCTAGTAGTAGGTAACTTTTCCTCTACAACAACCTCCTCTTCAATGGTGCCATCATCCAAAAGGGGAGGGGGAGTGTAAATTACTACAATGGGAATTCCATTAGCCAATGTGTCATCTACCAAAAAAATCACTCATTAGTAGCAGCAACATAGTGGAGTGGGAAATGTAAGAGATCGCAATGCTAGTATTCCTCTTATTCTGGTACAATAGAAATAACCCAATGTTGTGTCATCTCCAATGGTAAATTTGCAACATACGCACTCAAACATGGTTCCATCATCCATTATTAGGATTATTACCCAACATTTAGGATGTTGTAATAATGGATCCAAGACATTGATGACAATGGTGGCCAAACCATTTGTTGGTGGTCGAGATTGGAACCACATTAGTCAAGATAAAAGTCAACAATGATGATTAATCTAAATAGGCATTCCCTAGAAGATTTAGCAATGGTTACTCTTTCTCTTATATCTCTCAATTGAATAATTCTAAACAAGAAGAAATTGATATGAAGGAATTATAACCTAAATGGATTCGTTTAGCAAAGCCTTTGATGCACTATAGGAGACAAACGTGGTCACGCCAACATAATTCCTGGCCCTACTAAATACCTAGAGGATGGTTTTTACCAACACAGGGATAGCCACAAGATGGTCACCTTCCATTTTGAATCATACATGCATGATTAATGGCATTCAAAAGACCTCCAATAACCTCTACCAAGTCCTCACACTCACTTGGTTTTATGTATGTGGATTTCATGTGTAACTATATTGGCTTAATCTCTAGTTAGAGAAATAGGTCTTTCCTAGTCTCTAACAACTTTTTAGTTGATTCAAGACTAGGACTAGAAATTTTCTTATGGGAATTGGAAAAATAGTTGTTGCTTTGAATATGTATGGTCCTTATGCCATTAGAGCTATTTTTGGGGAGACTTTGTTGAATAAATATTTCATGAGAAGGGATAGTCTTGTCCTGGGGAGGGATTTGAATTTCTCAATAAGGAGCTTAGATATTTGGGGTCCTATTCCACATGTGGATTGTTTATCTTATTTTTTTTAGGAATATGGAGGAAGTGGGACTCCTTTTCATATAACCTATGAAGATAAATCCCACTTGGAGGAATAACGAGGTGGATCCTAACAGAATTGGCATACAATTAGGCAATTTTCTAATTTCTAATTTTTAGTGGAAGACAACTGTAGGTTTAAGCAATGGGTTAATTCAAGGGGATAATCTGACCATTTTCTAGTTGTTCTAGAGATTATTGTAGCTTGAAATAGGCCTCCCAATACTTTCAAGTTTAATGCTACCTGACTAGATGAGGTATATTTTATTCATATGGTAAAGGATTTATGGGCTCCCTATAATGAGAACCTTGTGGAATATGCATATCTTCAATGTATATCTAATTTTAAAAAGATAAAACATGCTACAATTGGATGGACACCTGCCAAGAGGATTAAGGATGATAAGGAATTGTTGTATATTGAAGAAAAACAAGAGAGTTTGTATGATTCAAATACAGTTAGCTATATGTCAAAGGAATCCAAAATAGATGTCTTAGTTCTGATGGAAAAGAAAGAGAAAATTGGTGGATGAGAAGGAAGTTGAATGGAGGTTGAAGAGTAGGGCACTTTGGCTCTCCAAGGGGGATGAAAACTCTAAATTTTTCCATCAATATTCTAAACCCCAAAGAAATGATAATATTGTTTGGAAGATTTTAGGTCCTAATGGTGTGAAGGTTAATAAATTTGAGAATATTGTGAAATTTGATGTGGATCATTTTGGGAATATTTACAAAGAAGAGAGGGTGTCCATAGTTGAGGTAGTCAGGATGACATCCTTATTTCCAATCTTTGTTAATAAAGTTGAAAATGTTATTTTAGTGGAGGATGTTTCAAGGGAGGAGGTTCATGCTAGACTTTATATTTTTCAAAAAGATAAAAGTCTAGGGCTTGATGGTTGGCCAACTAAATTCTTCTTAGATTTATTTGAGATTGTTGAAGTGGATCTTATGAAAATTATTAACGAATCAAGAATTCATGGGAGCATGTTGGCAACATTTTATGCTAACTTGATCGCCCTCATCATAAAGATACATAATCCATCCACTTATGAAGAATTCATGCCCATTTCACTATGTTATTGCATATACAATATCGTTGCAAAAACCATTGCCATGAGGGTAAAAATGCTACTATCCAATGCAGTGTCAAGTGAACAATTTGGGTTCTTAGAAGGAAGGAAAATTCATGAGGCTATTGAGATGGTCCAAGAAGGATTACATACAATCAAAACCATAAATATTAGAGTAGTGATAATCAATATAGATTCTTTATAAATCTTATGACAAAAATCGCTAGATGTGTTTGAGATTGACGTCAATAAATATTGGTTTTTGTGTTCCCTTTGTAAAATGGGTATTCAGTTGTGTCTCAAAAGTTTATTTTTTAGTCCCAATTAATGGAGCTATATTAAATTTCTTTAGGCCTGGTAGGGATCTTCAAATAGGGTGTCCCTTATCCCCCTTAATTTTCCCGACATTAGCTTAAGGTCTCAATGGGGATATTATTAATGCAAAGAGGATTACAACCTTCAAAGGAGTAAATATAGGGACCTCTTTTTCCCTGACCCACTTATTATTTCTTGATGATATAATTTTTGTGTGGGACAAGAAGGAATATGGAGAAACTCAAGGAGATTTTGGAGTTGTATCATGTTTCTATAAGAAGGATGGTGAATGAAGGGAAGTATTCTATATCTTTCGAAGGGGTTGAGACTAAGGATTTGAATTATTTTGAAAATACATTTTATATTATATAGGTTGACTTGGTTGAGGGACTGAAATACTTAGATTTCTTTTGTAAAACCTAATGTTTACTTGAAGCAAGACTGGAAATGGATGATTAATAAATTTGAAAAGTGGATTTCTCTTTGGTGTCATCATTGGCTATCTGTGAGTGGTCGTTTGGTTCTAGTCAAGGTATTTTTGGAGTCTATTCCAGTATACTAGATGTCTTTCCTAGATTCCAAAGGGGATTTTAGAACAATTGAGGAGAATTAACTTTAGGTTTATTTGGTTATGGTGTAGTGAGAAAACTTGGGTATCCCGTGGGTAAAAGGAAAAAGTTAGTTGTTCCAAAATCACTTGAAGGGTGGGGGAGATATATATATATATATATATATATATATATATATTTCAAAGACCTTGGCAAGAAACCTTCTTGGAGACTGATACAAAAAAATGGTTTGTGGTGTCAATTAGGTTTAGTCCAAGTGGTTGTGGGATGGAGTGTTATCCTCCCCACCTAGGTTTTATTCTTGTAAGTGGCATGTTGAGCTCAAAATGAGTATATTGTTTCAATGGCCTTGTGCCTTGAAGAGTCTAGGGTTTACCTTGGGTACCATCCTTGAAATGAGGGGAAGTGCATGGGGGTTTTCCATGGGATAATTTACCTGGAAAAAAAAGCAAAGGGTTCGTGGTGTCAAATGTACCATTCAACAAAAAAATATTCTCCCTAATTATATTGATGCTTAGTTAAGAAAAGCTCTCAATAGTATGCACAATGTTTCTATCATATGGAAAATTATGGTTATGGAATTTCCCTTAATTAGGGATGGCTTAGTATGGAAGGTTAGGAATGGGAGAACTGTTAGAATGGGAGAGGATGTATGGGTGGGTTGTAAAAAATATTTCAAGCTTATTGGACAGATGATTCAAATTCTTAGAGAAAAGGGTTATTTTAAACTTGTTTACATAGTCGATCCATCTCTTACCTCCATATGGTGTCCAGGATGGTTATAGGTTGGTAGTTCTAGGTTCAGAGATGAGGATGCTTGAGTCTGGAGGGTCTTTGTAGATAGACTCAGGTATATTCATGTTAGGTTGTCTAAGAGAGATTATGAGATAATTTGGTCATTAATCCCTTTTGGGGTCTATAATCCAAGAATAGGATATATGGAACTAACCTCAAAAGCATTCAGAGGAATGTTGAGTATTGTTGGAGGATAGTCTGGAAATTTAAATGTCCACCAAAAGCTATAATTTATATGTGGCAAACAAAAATTACTACCTCTACAAGTAAAGGAGAAGCATTCAATATGAAAGTTAGTGAATATTTATGTTTCATCACAAAGGGAATGATCTCAAGGGAAGTAGTTCCTTCCTCTATCATGCATGTTACCTTTGGGTTTTCAATGACTTCAGCAAGATTTCAAACTATATTATTTTCTATAAAATTTTAAGCCTAGTTAGTTATAAGTAGTGTCACAAGCTCTATTCATGTCCAATTTGCAAATAAATATGAAAGGTGTGATTGTTTTCGTAATAGAAATTCAACCAATTACCTGGGATAAGGTATCAGAATTTTTTTATCACTTAGGGGTGAGAAATTACCTTTATATTTTGGAAAGTGTTATTTCCATAGGCATAAATTTTATGCAATTATGTGCAATCACCCATAGAATGAATTTTGACAACTAGTTATTAACACAAACCCTAGTTAAGGAATTCAAGAGAGACTCCTTACCACTCTAGTAAAAAACATTCCAAATCCTAGCCATAAGAGGTTATCAAGGATGAATTTCCACTCAATTATATCATATGCCTTTTAAAAACCAATCATATGAAAATTTGTTTTTTCTCTATGCTTGGCAGATTGTAATAAGATTATTTAGTATGAAACAACTAAAATAAACTTTGTTTGCTCGGGTCGACAATCATTATTTTCAATTAATTTATGATAAATCAATCATTAACATTTTTTATTTCCCACCCAAATAATATAAAATTATGTCTATAGTTTCATTTATTAGTTGTAAAGTCAACCTACGTGGTTCCTAAATGTTTTTGTTTTCCATCATCCTATATATTTTCTAGTTTCATTTTCCTCTCAAAAAAATTGTGAGTCCTGCTTTTCTCAATATAATTTGTCCCCAAGTATATAAAATAGGAAAAAACAATGTCATATAATAAATGTTCAAAAATGCTATGACAATTTTTATGTAGAATCTATCATCTTCTAATTTGGTTATGTATGTTTTCATAGTGATAAGACATTGTATCAGAGTTTGTGGAAGTGAAAGCACTGTTAGACTAAAAACTCCTACACAATGCTTTCCAAACTCTGATACAAAATCTTCTAATTTGTTGATATTTTTCATCATCTCATGAAATGTGATTTCTATTTTTATGTTTTAGATTTTCACACTTCATAGATGTTGCTTTAGGGTTTAATGGGATTGGGTAGGGTTATAAAAGCTTTCTTTTGTTAGTTTTTTTAACTAAAATATTTAAGAAAGTTAAAAGATCATAAATTATCAATAATTTCCAAAAAAATGTTAATTGGGGTTTTTGATGGTTTCTAGACATGGCTGAAAACTTTTGAGGCTTTTCCATGCTCCAAAATGTCCTAGAAATGGTTTCCAACATCTATAAGCATTTTGGAAACCAAAAATGTATGCCCAATTGACTAGATATGGTTTCTAGGTTGCAATACTCTCATCCCATCCATTTTCTATTCTCTTTCACACTTTACATCTTCCCTGTTGTATTATTCTTTTCCCAATTTACTTATCCCCCAACTTAAGAACAAACAACCTATTTTCCTATCATTTCTCTCATTTTTCGTTCCTTACAATTTTCATGTCCCATCCCATTTATTTCTATTACAATGTCATTCTTCTTCCCTAAATTTGATGTGGAGTTCTGTTTTTCCCTAGGATGGGAATTTTTAGTTTCTCAATCGACTATAGGGAGATAGGGAACGTAGTCGCTTAACCAATCCACTAGTAGAGATGAAAAATAAAATGAGAGTATTGGTGATAGTGAGGCTTTCCCGAATGATGAAATCAAGTAGATAATATAGCCCCCACTAGGGTTCAAGTCTTACAATGACATGCTAGTGCTTGTGCCTATGCTTATGGATGTGTGTTAGTGCATGCAACACCAGTTGGGTTCAACTTGCAAGTTCTAGAAGAATTTATTAGAATAGGTACCCCCACTCATTATTTGTTAATTTGAAGGGAGGCCAAATTGAATTATGGTAATGGATCCCTATAATGCTAAATCTAGGTGTGTTAGCCTTGGCCATGATATCTGGAAGCTTATTTTAAAAAATGATGCAAGGGCATCTAGCCTTGTGACTGATCGACGATGATAGGCGACGAGAATTTGTTTGAAGGGGGGATGACGACCTTCTAGATGAATTCAAAGGTAGTGTGGGAGCCCAAACAGTTGGGTCGGGGTCAGGCTTCAAATTTGAAGCCTTTAGGGCCCTTCAGAGGCCATTTTACACGTCATAGAAGACCACCTCAAATTTTACCATGCAAAAAAAAATTAATTTCATGGTAAGCCCTTCAATAATTAAATTAACCACTACGATTTAAAATTGCAACAGAAGGGCAGCTTCAAATTTCACCCGTCGATAGTTTTCAGTGGGAGATTGGGAATGCGGCTACTAGTTAGGTGACTTGGGCATGGGACTTGTTACTCGGTTACTCTCCAATCTCCATGTGTCCGATAATTGATGGATCATGGACCATTGGGCCTCTGATAATATCATTGACCAGCTTACGTGGACTGTCTTACAATGTGCAACTCGTGGCTTGAACGCTTCTAAGTTCTCGTGTTAGCAGAGTTACGTGTTTAACACATTTAATGGCAGCAACAACTTTATTAAATATGGTTGGTGGCTCATACGTGTTGTTGGAAGTGGGATTACCAAGTTATCAGTTATCACATACCAATTCATCACTTCTGACTCCGTGAGTTAATTGAGTATTCAATGTATAATATATTATGTTAATGTGCCCCGAATTTGGCATTTCAGACAAACTCCACAATCTAGAAACTTCTTATAATGTTGCAGGTTGCCACTCTCGCCCGTGGCCCCTGCCCACACCTTGTGTTTTCTTTGTTGTATCAATTTAATCCTACCGTCTACGGCTCCCGACCTCAGACCCTTTGTTTTCTTTGTTGTATCAAGTCAATCCTACGGCTCCCGAGTCCCACCTTGTGTTTTCTTTGTTGTATCAAGTCAATGCTCAAATTCCATGCTTCCATGGATCTGGCCATCAATAAATAATATTACAGGAATACAAACAAGCTTTTGCTTATACCCCTGCTACACCGTGGTTGAGCTACTTCCAAGTTCCACCTACCCTATCACCTCCAGTCCTCTAGGAGAGTTTGCAGAGTTAAGCTACCAATGTCACCCTGCCATAAACATATATAAAGAAATTTGTTTTCTTTGAGGAGCTCAATTTCAAGGCTGACTAGATTGCTGACATCCTATGAATTTACAGGTTTGTACATCATTTTATCCATTCATGATCCCATCAATTATTTAATTTTTTTTATTTGATTAAAATTCAATAACTTCAAAGTTCAAACACAATATTATTATTTGATTGAAATTTTGTAACTTCAAACGAGCCTTGAAGGCTTCAAATTTGAAGCCTGGACCAGAGAGTGGGTTTGTCACAAATCTCCGTCAGAGGTTGTTCAGAACAACATTTATCGATTCCTGACCGCAGCAACAACAACAATTGCTTCTTTCTTCATATGTTCTTTGTACACGCATATGATTCCATGTGCTCCTTTCCTTTCCCTATTTTCCAATGTCGCCCTATTGAAGCTCTTGAGAATTTAGCCGCCCTTTAACTTTCCTGAAATTGAGGGGACAAGGAATACCATTGTTTTCACTCTGAAACCAAGTGCTTCCCCGCGTAGCTACCACTGGCCACGGTTGCAGCCCTACGGGAAACATGTGTGTCCACTGCGCCCCCCAGCTTTACCAAAAATCCTGGGGATTTGGGGAAGTTCCCACTCTGCCAGCCTCCATGCATCTAGTTAATGAGTTAGATCAAGAATCCAAACTTTGTATCTAAAACTGTATTGCATGAGCGATTTTCCCCAATTGCTCAGTCGTCGACTCGACACTCTGGTACACAGTTTAATATTCTTGGGATTTATTAATATGAAAACCATCGATGCTACTACACTTACAACCCCAACTAGATATCGAATTTCAATATGATTGAGAATATGCAACAACATCTAGTGAAGGACAATGTTGAAAGCTGGCAATTTTCTTAGAATGCCCAATGCCCACTCCTATGTTCGACTGTACGAACTGGGACAAAAATGTTTTTGTAATCTTGATTTTTAGAATGACAGTGCTACTTTACCTTTTGATTTTGTTGCCCTCATCGATTGGTCTTGAATAGAACGGGAACTTCAACCATATAACAAGAACTTCAACCATCTATGTGTCTCCTCTCTACTTGGTATGCCTACATTTTACTTATGCTTCACAACCCATCCTCTACTCTGTCATACCACAGAGTTATTATGTATAACGAGATCTAGGGGGGACGATACAGAGAAGAGGCATCCAAGGTCGTTAATCAGCTATTGAGAACAAAATTTTCCTGGAGTCCGATAGTTCTCTTTGCTCAAACCATAACATAGCATGCATCATGTAAGGAGCGCTTAAACTTATTCTATCCCAAGTACGTGTGGCATTCATAGTGTTGAATGAAAAATTAAAACATATATTGTTGTCATTGGCATTCAATTCTGTTGTAGGGTACACAATTAGAGTGATAAAGAAACTTGCTACTGGTTTTCAATCCAATCCAAATTCTTTGTTGAATTGTTCTCTCTGATAGACTTGCGTGAAGGAGGATTATAAATGGCATAGGCAACGCAGATGTTTGATAGAGGTGCATGAAAGTGAATTATGGTCCTCAATTCAACGAAGTAAAAAAAAATTACCATTCATATTCTTTCCCTTCACCTTTTTTACTGCCTTTCTGCATACATCTCTATCGCTCATTAATTTAGCAGCAGATACAGACCAGACTCAACGTCCAATGTTTTTGGCTTACATGATCATTTTTTCCATTGTTAAGTAGATTAGATTTTATGTAGGCTGGAATTTATATTAGTTTGAAGAACAGTCGCTAGTGATTTACAAATATTGAACTTTTCCAAGAATAAGCATCATGTTGCTTTTAGAAGAGTTGAAGAACCCAATTCTTCATCGAGCTTGTATTGTTCGAAGCAGCCTAGGAACCCATTTTAAGAGGTATTAAATATTATTATATTGGTTAAAAGTTGGATTGGAATTGGGATAGCAAGCTAATTGTAGTTGCACTGATGCAGAAAAAAAATCTATAAAATTAGTTATGGCAATTCACACTGAACATCTGGAAAGTGGATTTTCCGTGTGTCTTTTAAGTTATGTTTCACTAATAAATTCCTCATGTTCAGGCAGATCATGAAAGAGTAAAATAGTATTAATTTTGGCTGTAAGGATGAAAGTTGGATTGGAATGGGGTTAGCAAGTTAACGGTATTATTATATTGGTTAAAAGTTTAAGAGGCAAGATCAATTTGGGAAACTGCTGAGACGACAAAGGTGGCATAATGGTTTAGAGACTGAGCCGCTAGATCGGGGCGAAATATGGTTAAGTAAACAATGAAATTTTGATGTACTAGTACATTTTCAAATGAAAAGAATGACTTATTTTTACATGTCAACATTGAAGAGTTCAATATATCATAGCCCTTCAAAGTGAAATGGGACCCCACCCTTCAAATTTGATCCCTGGTCGGGGTAAAACAATCAATGTAGATGGTCAACGTGGGAGCTAATCGGAAAAGGACCAAATAGGTAGAAGATGGGTGGCTAGGGAATGCACGAAGTAGTTGAAGTCCTTCACGGAAAAGGTAAGGGAAGTCGAGCCCAAAATTTTAGGAGGAGGCTGGAAGTCGAATTGAGTCAAGCCGACGAAGTCGTAGCCGGAATTGGAAACTAATCGGAGTACTAGGACAAATCATTGAAGGACTTACCGAAGGAGAAGATGATTCAGATATTGAAGGGAAACTTGAATTTCAAAATGAAAGCCATCAAATTCATGTCAACAAAAGACGAGGTGAATGAAGGGAATGAAGAAGTGGGTGGAGAAACCCAAAAGGTAACTGGGGTAGTCGACGGGATGCTGACGGAGTTGTCATTGAGAAGAAACACCTCCCATAAGGGCTTAAATATGAGTTCAAGTTAGTTGAATGAGTCATCACATAGGACAATACCGACCTGTGGAGGTCAAGTTGAACTGGCGATTCCAAGAGCTACTGGATAGAGGGATTAGAACAGGAAGGTTGATCCCATGTGCAGTGCTAGTCATACTGGCACAGAGGAAAATGAGGAGAAATATACTAAAGAAGGACTATGACCAAGTTCTAAATGATGTCATTGGCTGGAAGTATGCAGATGACTTTGAAGAAGAAGAAAAGGAGTGGAGTGAAGAAGAATGAACTAGTTTTCATCTACTACCATGTATATCATAGGCGTCGATGAAAAAAGGAATAGGTTGAAATCCTATTCGGAAGATTAGAACCAAGGGTGTAGTTCTTTTCATACCTCGGGAGTTTGATACAGGGGCATCTAGCCTTGCGATTGATCAATGATGATAGTAGACGATAAGTCATCTAAAAGGGGGATGATGAAATTCCAGATGAATTCAAAGGCAGTGTGGGAGCCCAAACGGTCGGGTCGGGGTAGAATAATCGACATAGATGGTCGAAGTAGGGGTTGGTGGGCAAAGGACCAGATAGGTAGAAGACAAACAGCTGGGGAACATGTGAAAGAGTTGAAGTCCTTCACAATGAAGGTAAGGATAGTGGAGCCTAGAAGGTCAAGAGGAGACCAGAAGTTGACTTGAGACAATTTGACCAAGTCCCAGCTAGAATGGAAAGCTAATCAGAGTACTGGGAAAATCAATGGTAAAGTCAACATGGAGGAAGCCAAAGCAGATAGAAGAATGACCAGAGGGATGGTCAAGTGGTCAAGAATCATCTGGAAGGAATATGATATCCTTCAAACAAGATACAACGGGGAAAGTTGAGCCCAAGGAAATGGAAAGATGGAGAATCAAGGAATCGACCAAGTTGTGGTCAAGATGAGAGACCAACTGAGTATTAGTTGAGGAGGTAGCAAAGAAGTCGACGAGGACAGATGTTAACAAAGGGATAAGACGATTGAGTTGTGGACAAGATAGAGACCAATTACGGTTAGTTAGGGTAATGAGAAGGTCGACGAGTGAAGGTCAACAAAGCTTAAGAACAGTCGAGGTTGGTTGACTGGCAGTTGAAACAAGGTCCGATTTAGGGCTGACATAGAGGCAAATCAGGTTGGGATTGGTCGATGAAGGAAGTGCCGACAAGAATTGGTTATACCATAGAGAAGTAGAGAGGAACAAGAGGACTGGGACGTCGCGTCAGGCGACCGATGAGGAGGCAAACGGGTACCGGTCGAGAACCGACCGACTGGAAATATGAGAACACAGAATAACAGAGGCACGTCGCATAAGTGATTGAAACATTTAATGCAACAGCAATGACAGTGGTTGAGGACACTAATTGGAATTGTGCGCCAAGGAGAATTCCAGAAGAAGCGAAAGGCTTCTAGAAGCTACCTAAGCGGGAAATTAAGGCAGTGAATGGATATTATAAATAGGGATTGAGGCAGAAGGAAAGGGACTATATTTTTTTGTTTTGACCTTCTTGGACTCTTAACTTTTCCTCCCTGATGTGGAGATGATCTGTTGTACAACCTTTGAGCTAAGTTTCAATAAGGGATTTCACCCTGGTTGTGAATCAATCTATGTAATTTGATTTCTAAATTAATATAAAGCCATAATTCTTAGCACTTCTTATTTCTTGCGTTGTGTGGTTTCCCATTGCATTATGTTATGCACCCTGATTTGCAAGCGACTCGGGTCACATATGCATCAAACAATGATAGTATAGAGATAAAAGAGAAACCAGGGTTATTTGCCCAGGGTAGTGGAATAACTCTACTAAAACATTTTAATAAATTCATATTTTACCACATATCCTTTTAAGGCATTTTGTTTTGCGTCGCAAGCTCATATCATGTCGAGAGATAAATAATAGAAGAAACAACTCCATAAAAAGGTGACGACATATTTTTACCCCAACAACTTGTATCATGTCGATCTCTAGAAAGATACGAAAAGAGAACAAACAAGAATATGAGTTGTTTTTAATAGACTATGGTTCTAGGAAGGCTTGTATAACTTTAATAGCTAAAGATATTAAAGAGACTATTTAGACATTCAACTAATAGGAGAGGAATATCATTTATTTATTTTGGAAGAAGAGTAAAGTTAGTTTTTTTAAAGTGTGCCCTAAGAGATGACGAATGTAGTTTCATTATTGTGTCCCAAAGGAGAAATAACTACATGTACAATCAAACACTAGTTAAAGACAAGGTTGTGGATTTATTTTTTATTTATGCTAGTTATTTTTAGTTAGAAAAATGATATTATTAAAGTTACAACATCAAGAGTCATTCTCCAAGTTAATCCTGTGTGTCAAGATTGAGCTTTGCATATCGAGGTAGTGCCTTATAGGATCCTGAGTTGGACTCAAAAAACTTGGAGAAGAAACTTGAGTTGGACTCAAGAATGAATAAGCCTTAGGTGTTGAGGAAAGAGCTTTATGACAAAGTGATGATGTTGTACAGTCTTGCTTGGAAAGAGTAAGGTCTTGTGTGTCAAGATGGATCCTCATGTGTTGAGGTAATGCTTCGCATGTCAAAGCATGAATGGTGTATGATGTACTACTAACCATGGTTGAGCTATTAAGTCTCCTCTAAAAACTGGCCACCTCTAGAGTGAATTACTTTAGCATATGACCACTTGGAACGATAATACAACAAGATGATCACATCATTGGGAAAATCCTTAGTATATTTGATATGATAATTAATTAAGTTGGAACATGTGGACCATGCAGATAAGACAAGAGATAAATATAAGATGTGATAAGATAAGAGAGAATTCGATTTGCTCACTTCAGTGATGATAAAGACTTCAGTTAAATAAAGAGAACTTGAATTGTTAAACTTCAATGATGTTAACAAAGAATACCTCATTCAATTAAAGAAGAACTCAAATTGATCACTTCAGTGATGTTAACAAGAAATACTTTAGTAAAAGAGTTAACTAAGTGATAACAAAGAAGATCTAGTTACCTAAGTGTTTGCATGACGACACTTGAGTTGTGACACTTGCATGACTACACTTGAGTTAAACTAAAAGATGACACTTGAGTTATGACTCTTGCATTACAACACTTAAGTTAGCCACCTAACTAAGTGGTCTAGCATCCAAATGGAAGGCGAGTTCATCCTGAAGTAAGAAGATAAAAATAGAAGCAAACACATGAGAAGAATATGTGTGTGTGTATGTTATACATGATTGATCAAATTCAATGTGAAGCAAATTCTCTTCCCTCTTGAAGGCAATGTGCTTTTCTTTGTGCATGATATTATTCTGAGTTCTATACTTCCATCTTCTCTCTTGCTCTGATATATGCACCAGGGGTTCTTGATGTAATCTGCTTATTGTGAAGCAAGTCATTCTCTGCTATCAATCAATATACTAAGGAAGATTTTGCCGGGGTTTTCTCCCTCAAATTATAGAGGGTTTCCCCAGGGTAAATTTATGTGTCATATGTGAACGCTTATGTTTATGATTGTTCATTGATTTCATGTACTACTGCAATTTCGAATTAAAGATAAAAAAATTAACAAATATGAACTCATGGGAAAAATAAAGTACCATACAAATAGGTCTATCGTATATTAAGAACTTAGCAAAAACTTTTTTGAATTATGGTTTCTCTTTATTCTATCTCGGAGCAAATACAATTTAAGGCGCAGATACAAAACCATTAAAGTTTCATCAATAGATACATATCTAAGTTGAAATCCATTCCATGTTAAATGCAAAATACATAGGTGTGTATATGTGGTTCAATGCATATCTTAACACCATACATATTTTAATATATATATGTTGATTTAGATTCTAACTTTTCTTCAAACATAACAAACACAAGTCAGAAGTGTCGTGAAAATGCTCCACACACTCGAGAGGGAGGAAAAAGGTTAATTTCAGACAAGAATATTTCATACTACTTTTAAGATTATTAAAATAGTTACCAAAATAAATAAATAAAAATTAATATAGAAAAATAAAGTGCCTTATATTGCTTTTCTTCTTCAATTCAAAGTCTATTTAAAAACTTACCAAATAGGGACATGGAAAGACTTTCTTAAATACCTTAAATATTTATCATATGCTTTTACATGCTAACATATATTTAATGTATATATTAGCTAGTATCATTTCATTTCAGTAACCAAGATGATTAAAAAGAAAACATAATTGATCACTTGATAAAGAGAAAACATAACTTTATAAATTTAAAGAAAAAACATAACCACATAAATCACTGGAAAATAAGAAGTATTTCCTTGAGGATAAAAACTTATTTAATTTCGATACTTATGGATATCACAAGGAAAAGAGATTCCTTATTAACAATATTCCACCATTGGTATTAATTCATAATAATTAAACATGACAATATAATCAACTAACTGAGATTTAAAATAAGTGTTCCAAAATAAAATATGATATAATATTTTTAATAAAATAATAATAATAAGATGTTGGAATAGTTTATTTATTTTAAGTTTTGGATTTTGAAAGTTTTGGTTTAAAAGAAAATTTGGCTAAAATTGGAATTGTTCAAATTGTATTTTTGAATCTATAAATATATTCAGCACCCTCGAATACCTCCATGGCATCCAGATTATGCAATTTCCATAGCTAATATATGGAAATTATACATCGTCTAAAAATTCAACCATTTGGGTTGGACGGTCATTTTTTTCTAGAATCACATATTTTTTATTTTGCAAAATTGAAATTTAATTGTGTTTTAAGCAACATTTTGATGATAAACTATGGATTTAGCACCCTCAAAAACTCCAAAAACACCCAAAATTCCAAAAAAATATAACTATTCCAACATAAATTATAAAAATTTTAGACTATGCTTTATACATCTGTTTAATTTTAAATTTCTTAAATATTAAAAATAAATAAATAATACATTTTTTTTTAAATTAATATGAAATATTTAAATTCCAAAAAAATAAAATAAAACATTAAATTTCTTGTTTTTTTTACTACATAAAGATTCAACTTCACCTTTCTGTCTTTATATAGTTGATGATACTCTAAACTTATCATCAAAACCCTACCGACAAATATTCAAAAGACCATACCTTCAGCAAATCCAAATCCAAGATCCCCTGCTGTAGTGAGCAGTATACTTTTGTCCCATTTACCTTCCCTAACAGGAAAAATTACCAGCGAGATGAACTGTTTCGTTGGACCCAGCGGTCACGTGACTGGGAAAGTACGACGACCATGCGACCAAGAGGGAAGGCCTGTGTGACACTGGTCTGGCCATAGGAAAATTGGTGTGGGGACCACAAAGGACACGACTTGCATAGGATTCAGTCACTGTCAGCTGCTCCACCGTCGGCAAGAGTACATCGCTGACGTGGCATCGATCACTTTCGATATTGAAATGCAAGGAGAGTAATTGCCGACATTGAGAATACTATGGTTTTCAATATATATTTTATATTTTTATTTTAAAAAATTTAAACAATATTTTTATGTCCATGTGTAGCGACACATGAATGCTGTTTATTATTAACATAATAGTTGATTGGTCACAATGTGAATAATTTTTACTAGACTTTCCACCTTCTTACTATGTAAAAGAAGGTTTAAAAAATATTTTGTGAATACTATTACATATTATCTATTTCACATACCTTACTAAAAATGTTCATTAGTATACCTAAACTTTGTATATTTTGGAATTGTTTTTATGACATAAATACCTTTCTATACAAAAATTAATCTCGTATTGTTTAACATATATGACCTAGGACAATATACGAACTCCATTATACCATGAGTATTATGTCAATGAAAGCAACCACAAGGAAGTAGAACCTCCCTTGCACTTCCTCAACTCAAATATAAATTAAACGAAGCATTTCAAATTTACTGATATAAGTTTCACACATTATAATACCATTTTGATGTGAGGCATCATCAAACTCAACCCATGCTAATAATGTTTTAAGATTTATAAATTATGACCATCCTAAACCATTTACATTATAGCATCTTATCTCAACCCCTAAACCACAATTTGACATCAAATGATGATATACAATATTATGGTTGAAAATAAATATGTTAGACAAATTGTGAAGTTGCACGGAATTTATCCACTCCATGTATAGATCTACCTTCCAACGCATACAATAATGTTAGTAGATATAACAATGCACCACGGATGGTATACCTAAGTTCTGTGTCAACCCACAAATCATTCACTTGCGATGCTCATGAGAAACACTGCAACATGGTAGCATGATATATGGTTGGTAAGATAGTTTTACAAATACACACATGAATGCACACCTTCACCCTCCCTCCCAAATAGTGAAAGTAGAAGGGTGGAACTATGCACTTATACTGCATACTATGCATCGCTATAATTATGCAAAGAAATGCATACATTTTTCCTCAAATGAAAAAATACCCTCATGCTACACCCAACCATAAGCATGACTTTCACCCCGTTATTATCATAATTCTTTGTTTCCAATTGTTTTACAATTTCTCCCAAACAATCAAAGTGGAAAGGTGAAACTATGCACTTATACTTCATACTATGCATCACTATAACTATGCAGAGAAACACACACATTTTTCCTCAAATGAAAATACACCCTCATGTTACACCCAACGATAAGCATGATTTTCATCCCAACATTACCATAATCCTTTATTTTCATTTCATTTTACAATTTGAGATTCATAGCAATTTGCTTTCTCTTCCTTTCTTCTCAGGTAACGTATCCTAGGGAAACTTCCTTTGCATTTCCCTCATTTTGAGGATGGTACTTAGGGTAAACCCTAGATTCTCTAGGGCACAAATCCAAGTTAACAACTCATCAATAAATCATATATAGCACATCAATAATCAGTTCACTAAGAGCAAACATGTTACAAAGTGAATTTTCAACCCAAGTAAGGAGGGTAACAATTTTTCCTCACGACCATCCAATGACATCATAGTTTCTCCTCCTTACAAACATTATTCACATACATAATACCCACCTACTATTGTTGCTACTGAGAGGGGGACTGTAAAAATGCATCAGTAGGGAAGCATTCTACCTTAGAAGGGCAAATGCAACCTTGACAATCTGTCAACCATGGAAGCTTGTGTAGAGGGTGAGTGTCTTAACTGGTGCTTATATATGATATTATGAGGTTGTGTTGAGGCCATCAATGAGCCTCAAGGTAGGTATTGGGAGAGGGGTCAAGGTCTGTAGTCAATAAAGATAGTGAGTCACTTAAGAAAATAAGTTTTTCTACTCTATTTACCTAGAAAACTACTTAATAAAATAGTTAGGTTAAGTATACATGTTATGAAATGAAATTTGAACCAAAATAAAGAAAATAACAATTTTTCCTCACAACCACTTAAAATACCATCCACTTAACATACTATGTTTTTATCTTTATAAACATTATCCAATATATCCACATACATGATGTATTGTATTTCTTAACAAATTATATATATGACATATTTCCTTAATTCATAAAGTTTAGAGTAACAAGAATATGATTTAGATTCTTTTTACTTGCAAAAAGTTAAACATGGCAATAGAATATGGCAAAAATGCCTATTTATGAGGATCTAATGCCTATCTATGAGGATCTTTTTACATTGACATGTCGATTTGTCTTCAAAGAGGAGGGTGAGGATGGCGCATCAGTGTTGGGTGCATCACTGTTTTAAACAATGATGCATTAATATTTGAAACAAGAGGACAATGGCTTGATTGTCAATTACTCTTCATTTATGAAGTTTGTCTTAAGATGGATATTGATTTGTTATTATTGTCTAATGGAATATGGCAAAAGTGTCTATCTACTATGATCTTTATACATTGACTTGTCCTCAAACAGGAAGGTGAGGATGGTACATCAATATTTTAAACAATGATGTATCAATGTTTTAAACTAGAATCCAATGGTTTGTTTTGTCAACTACTCTCTATTTACGAAAGTGCTTGAGAATAGTTACTCTCCATTTATGAAGTTTAACAATTAAGATAGATATTGATTTGTTATTATTGTCCTTTTATGTTGCAAAGGTCTCTTTCTTTTTTATTGTATCCTTATGAATTTGAAAGGCACTTGTGCCATGATGATAACATAACTATGCATCAAAACATATAGTGTTCCCTAAAAATGGTCCACAAATAAAACAAGGTCTATCTTCTCTATGTTTTCTTATCTTATCTTTAATTATTTAGAATTTTAATTTGTAATTATTTGGCATTTAGTTAACTTAATAATTGAAGAATTATGAATTCAACATTTACTTTTATGACCAAAAGATAAATATTTTGCGTAAAGTTAAAATCTCAAATGGGTGTGAGGGAAAATTTTAAGGATCTATAAATTTTTTGAAGTGTAGAAACCTTGGGGAATTTTATTAATTCTTAAAATTTCAACCATAATATATCAAGCGATATTTCTCTAAAAATATTCAAATTTCGAAGGGTTTTATATAGTTTTTGGGAAATTTTGGTGATTTTTAAAGTAGAATTTTTTTATCCCATGGAATTTGGGCGAATCAACTAAGAAAAAAATATAAATTGGCAAATATTTTTTTGGAAAAAATGGTCAAAAATTAGCCCATGGGCTAAATTTCACCCCTAAAAATTTCCCATGGGCTAAATTTCACCCCTAAAATTTTCCCATGGGTATGTTTAGTAGAGTTGGGATTGATATATACTATCAATTTTTAGGGTATGTAGCCTAAAATTAACATTCAAATTGAATTTAAATTATTTAAAAACTGATTTTTTTAAATGTTTGTACTATTTGATGTTTATATCAAAATTGAGTTGCAATTAGTGTATTGCATCGATTATTGTGTTCATTTTAAAGATGATATTAACATCCAATTGTTAATGTTTTGTTTTAAATAACGATGATAAAAATTAGGTCAAAAGAAGGGGTAGAAAGAGCAAGTGGGCTCATAGTTAATTTTGACATAATACAAAAAATTGCCTTTCCACGGGGTTCAGGGAAAGCAACTGATAACCAAGAAAAGATCCTAAATCTCTATCGAATTCTCGTGACATTAAAAGAGTCTAGGGTCAAACAAATCAGTGTCATAGGATAATCTACAATAATAATAAGCCACATGTTTTCTAACACAAGTCCAAAGGATGTCTGACTAGGTAGGTTCGTCCTAAAAACAAAAATTTCAGCTCAAAGCTTTGATAAAATATTGTAGCATCAAGTATTAAGAAATTTCAACGCCCAAGCAAACAATCAAGCCAGTGTAGCCAAAACTATAATCAAAGGAAAATTGATGAAAAATAGAGGTGCAATGAAAGCTTGCCACCTCCCTTGACTTATAATCCATAAGCATGTCTAATTAGTTAAATGCACTTAAGAACTCGAGACAAGTGGCAGCATCTTATCGAATTGGAGGTGAAGCTTGTATACTCCCCATGTTGACAAAGTATTATGTTGCATCACCAGTCATCAAGTTTCAATAAATAGATTTGTTAAGATGGGATGACAAGTGGGATGTGGGATTATTGTGGCAAGTTTATAGCTAGGAGTTTTCATATTGATGTGTTTGTGTTGGATAATGCTCAGACTATACAAATTTGGAATCCTTCCTTCAATTATAGAAGCAATGCGACTTGAAAACCTTTGGAGAACCTAGGTGACAGTAGAGGCTTCTTAGCCTCCTCTAGTGTAGTAGAGGTTCATCATGTTCATTCCAACTGGTGTGCTCTCTATGAAACAACAAAACTGCTTAGAAGGGTTCATCAATGGGAGCATCATATAGAAGAAATGTAGGATGTCACAGGTTGTATGTGAGAAAATGGGACAAATGATAGGAGGAATGGGAGTGAAAGAATGAGAATGAAATACAGGTTTCGCACCAATAGATAATAGGGCTTGAATCTCAATTGGAAAACCTAAAGAATAGACAAACGATTATAGAAATCTCTGGAGGAAACAACAATATAAGAATGGAAGAGATGGAGGAAAAAAATGGATTTACAATGGAAAATAGAGTAGTTAGTAAAAGGAAAGAGAATACTAGGGAAGGAGTTCATTCAACATCACCACCCTCATATTTTGGAGGCTTTTATGGCATAGATCATAGACCTTAAATGGAAGAAGATACAATTCAACCGGAGCTTTTCTCAAGCAATTAATTAGCCAATTGATGTACAAGCATACAATGTTGGTAGCAAGCATCAAATTCGTAATGGACATGCTCATTTTTAATTTTAGAAATCCAGTATGTAAGGTGATGTGCATGTTGTATAGATTGTAGCAGTCTGATATGCATGCTGTATAGATTGTAGCAGTCATAAAATTTCAAGGTTAGATAAAAAAACATCTTTTAAAATATTTTTTGGAACAACAATAACTTTTTTTTTTACACAAATGGTTAACAGGATTTATATTAAAATATGGAGCAAGTTACATAGAGAAGAAGGGTTGGTCCCAAAATCCAAAACTGACAGAGCAAGCTCTGTGTTTTCTAGCCTCTGTAGTTCAAAATTGGCATTATGCCTTATACAACCATAAGAAATGATACTGCTATTACATCTGTAGATTCTAACAAACTGGCCTAATAAGAAACAACATAAATATAACATAGGAGTAGAACAGGAACTAAAAAGAGAGCCATCAGATCAACAGGATGTTTCACCAGCGAAAATTAGTCATGACAGTTGCGGGACATTTTTTCCTTGCTTCCAGCCGTATTTCCAGCGTTGTCGCCGTCAATGTTCAGGATGACTGATGGGTTGTTCCCACTGTTGGTCCTCACACAGTCTACTTTTGGCCTCAATGATTCTCAAGCAGCTGTACAGGGTGTCATGTTTGCCCATACTTTTTTCAATGAAATCCTTTATCTTTCCTGTGCTTGCTCGAACTTCGAAATTGGAGATTTGAACCAGGGTCGCAAGATTGGAGATAGCTTTTTTCATGTCTGCTAGGTCCCCTCTTAGCCAGCGCACTTGCGTTTCCAGATCTTGAACATGCAGATTGAGCTCAGGGGAAGGGCTTCCTTGCCCTTGAGGAAAAGCCCTATTCCCCAATTCACCAGGACTGCCCTGGTACCACTGACGAAGGCCAACTTTGCCACTCTCACACGAATTCATATGATACCCAGAAGCCGGAACCAAATTAGAAGCAAAACCACCGCTTGGAAAAAGCCCAGTGCCAAGGGGCGTCCATGGGCCACCGTTTCCAGGATTCACCTTGACACCACCCCCACCGGGCCCCTAACAAATTTCAGAGAGATAACGCTTCTTTCCTCCACTACCAGCTTCCGCACGGGTATTCTGTTCGTTCCTCCTGCATTTCCTGCAGTGCAGGGCAACAGGGCAATGACTGCAATTATCCATATCCACCTGTGACAAGGGACGATCCACCTTCACTCTGCAAAGAAACACTAAACTAGCAGAAGCCGGGGCAAGAGCCGAGCAGGGAACCGAAGACAAGCGAACGTGAACAGGGTGCGAAACCCTTCGCCACCTTGCATGATAAAGCCCCGCACCACCTTGGGGAATGTCCGTAATAACTCCCCGCATGTGGGACAGATGGAGTCTGGCAGTAGCGACCGCCAAAATATACGAGCGGACCTTTGATGTGAGCAGGGAGATCTTGTGACGATTTTTGAAGTTAATGAGGCCATCGGGCGAGTGGAGATGGAGGGGTGTGGCCAGGGCATAGGTTTAAGGAACCCAAACACCCACCGTGAATATGCCGTTGAGCCAAGCATGTCCACAATTTAAACTTGCACCAAGGTTTTCCATGGAGTCAACATCAATGTTGTTTTTTCTAAGAATATGATAGAAGGATAATGAGTGGAAATCTTTGGACAAAAAATATAGGTGTTGGTACATCTTGGATATAGGCTTGCGGCGCTGAGTAGCTAAGTCCCTGGCGTCTCTGATCACCAACATTGAATCTCCGATAATCACTAGATCTTTAATATTTTTGCTTCTGGCAATGTCCATCCCCTTTATCATTGCTAACCATTCAACATCATTGTTTGTTCTTTTGCATATCCCCCATGTGAACTCCTCCACCTTGTTTCCATCGAGGTCAAGAATAACCCCCCCCACACACCCCCCCCCCCCCCCCGCCCCTACCCCTGCCCCCCCCCCCCCCCCGCCCCTACCCCTGCCAACCTGGTGGAACAACAATAACTTAAACTTAGATATTTTTTGTATTACTAAGTTAGACAATTCAACCGCCATTGCCACATAGTTTTAATATAAATATAATTATTTTTGTTATGAAAAAAATCAAAATAACATCAAAGTTAATATCATTTATAATTTAAAATATATTTTAATATCATTTAAGTACATAGTAAACTCCAAAACTTATTTACATCTAGTTTGTAGACCAGATGTACATATGTTATCGTCTTTGTTGGACCCCAATGTTAATTTTTATGAGAGTCTCAATTACAAACATATTAAAGTCCAAATAAGACTAATTTCGACCATTTGATAAGGTTTTAGTTTAAACTATATTAATTCGTTTTATCAAGGTTTTTTTATATTAATGAAGTCTCATTTGTGGTGGTAAGAGTGTCCCTGAAAAAGAATTATGACCCAAAAATAAACGGAAGATGATAATTCAAATGAAGAATTATCAGGTCACATACATTTTGTAATTATTTTTATATCATTTTAATTTATCATAACGAATTTGCAATTAAGTCTCGTTTGTGTGGTGGCAAGAATTATTTTTATATCATTTTAATTTATCATAACGAATTTGCAATTAAACCTCATTTGTGAGGTGGCAAGAGTGTTTTAGAAAAATAATTATGATCCAAAAATAAATAAAGATGATAATTTAAATGAAGAATTATCAACTTACATATATGTTTTAATTATTTTTTATCATTTTCGAATCAGTGATTTACCCATTCATTGTCTATTCTACATCTTGCGGGCATATCATTTTAATTTTAATTTATTATAATGAATTTGTATTTTAATTAGTTTTACTTGTTGTAATTTTAATTTATCATTATTATGAATTGATTTAGTTAATTATGATAATTAATCGATAGAAAAAATTTAATTGTTAAGTTGAAATTTTTATCTTAAAAAAATAAAAAACAATTTAACATTAAAAAATTACTCTAAAAAAAAAATTAGCACCTAAAAATAAATGGAAGATGAAAAATCAAATGAAATAGAATTAGGACCCAAAAATAAATGGAAGATGAAAAATCAAATGAAATAGAATTAGGACCCAAAAATAAATGGAAGATGATCATTCAAATGAAGAATTATCAACTCCCATAAAAAAATTATTTATTTTTATATCATTTTATTTTATCTTTAACCAATTTGCATTTCAATTAGTTTAATTTGTCACATCCAAGAGGCACAAACGAATTTAGAGAAAATAATGATACATCTTTAACAACAATTCATTTAAGAAGGATTCTAAGAAGAGCTAACTAAATAAGAAACAAATATACAAATTCAGTTGGAACAAAGGGGAAAACAGGAAGAAATCCCATGGAAACAAAAATAAAGAATACAATAGCTAAAGGAGAGGGATCGCAACTCAAAGTTATTTCATCGATCTATGATACAACATAGGTACAACAACAGAATAAACAAACTCACTAGTGAGAAAGGTAACACCTTAACCACTAAAAAGGATTACAACAGGAACTCATTACTTATTACCAATCACTGCCATCAGAACCACAAATAGAAAGAGAAGAAGCCATAAAGCAAGTAGCTCAAAACATTTCAAAATTAATCCCAAAGGACCAAAATGACAGTTTAATTAGACCAGTTACTCTAGAATAAGTTGAGATAGCAATAATGAGCATGCCTAAAGGTAAATCCTTGGTTCATGATGGCTTTACTGTGGCTTTACTACTAATTGTTTTCATAGTTGTTGGTTTATAATTAAAGAGGATGTTTGACAGGTAGTAGAGGAATCTAGGAAAAAATCCTATGTTCTCCCATCTCTTAACTCCACTTTCCTTACCCTTATACCCAAGGAACATCAAGCCAAGTAAATTCCAACCCATTTCTCTCTATAATGTAATTTACAAAACAATTAAAAAGGTAATTGATATCAGGCTTAACCGCTTCCACCCCTTCTAATCTATGTTGAGTAGTCAAGTTATGTCGAAGGATGACAAATCTTGGATAGCATAATCCTACCTTACGAAACCATTCACTCCTTGAAAACTCAAATGAAACCTGGTATAATGATAAATCTCGATCTCTCTAAAGCCTTTGACAAATTAAGCTAGCATTACATCAAAGCCATTCTTCTTGCTTTTGATTTATCCCCTGCCTAGACAAGCTAGATCATTTCCTTTTCTTCCTCGACCTTCTTTTCCATCCTGCTAAATGGATCCCTAACCCCGACCTTCTCACCTTCCAGAGTCATTCATACACGATACCCCCTCTCTCCCTTCATTTTTGTCTTGATGGATGAAGGTCTGGGAAGGTCGATCTCTCAATATATTCATTTAGGAGAAATCTTGGGCCTAAAGCTTCATAATGAACCTACTCCCTCCACGCACCAGCATTTTTTCGATGACACCATTTTAATGGGCATCCCAACAGTCAAAGAAGAAAAATCCCTCAAAAAATCCTTCTACTCTTTATCTCAACCTCGGGCACTAATATCACGATTGATATCAACCTCGACAAATCCAAGGTATTTTTCTTCATTACAGCCCCCTCTATTCAACTGCACATCTCCAGACTGTTGGGCTTCCAACGAAGCTTACTCCCATCCAAATACTTGGGCATTCCTCTTTTCAAAAATTATATCTATAATGTATCTTGGGAAACTCTCCTCTCTTCCCTAGAAAGAAAAATCTCAAGTTGGACCTTTCGCTCTCTCAATTTCCCGGGAATATTGACCCTCCTTAAATATGCCCTTCAATCTTTTCCCCTTTAGCTCTTCTTAGTGTTCGAATCCCCTAAAAATATTTTAAAAGAAATTCGCAACTTACAAAGAACCATCCTCTAGGGGGGCTCTAAATTAAAATAGAAATGGACAATGTCACAATGGTATCCTGGGATAAAGTATGTAAGGAAAAAATGGCAGAAGGATTAGGCCTTCATGATCCAGATATGCAGTTCTAGTATCTAGGGGATAAGCTATGGTGGAGATGGATAAATACCAAGGATGAATAATGGGGACATACCTGGCAACAAAAATATGTTCCATACACACCAAATCAGCAGTTAATCAGACTGGAAGAACCAATTACTAGATCTCCCATATGGAATAATGCCTAGAACAACTAGACTATTGTACAAGAAAACAACTTATGCGAAATCAAGGATGGAACCACAACCCTCCTCTGGGATAATGTTTGGAATCAATTGCCTAAACTCAAAGACAATCCAGATCTCCAAATAAGTAAAGAAACCTTCCATCACATAGGAAAATACGAAGTGGCTCAATATTGGGAAAATCATCAACCAAAGGACAAATGGAGGAAATGGCTACCTACAGATCGGTGGACCCCTATTCCATAAATAGAATCAGAACTTTTATGGGAGACTTTGCAACAAAGAAGGTTAAAAAAATCTACATAACCAGACAAACAAACATGGGGAAGCATGTCAAGTGGGAACTTTACTCTAAAGGAATCCTACTCTAAAGTAGCAGGGATCATCACAACAAAATAGCAAACAATATGGAAGCAAAATCTGTGGCCAAAAATTTCCATCTTCACTTGGTTGATAACCAAAGGAAAAATCCTAACTTGGGACCAGATAAGAAAAAGAGGATCCCACGAACCATCACGCTTCCCTCTTTGCCAAAATATGGAAGAGAACATGGAGCATCTTCTCAATCAATGTTCCCATGTAGCATATTTATGGGACAAAGTTTCAAATCTCTTTCACCAATTGGAGAGGGATAGCAATGATAACAAAATTACTATAGAAAATTGGAGAAAATCACCCTTCACTAATCCAATTCTAAATTGAGCCTAGCAGTTTCTCTTGGGATTCTTGGTATGGGAATCATGGAAAGAACGCAACAAAAGAATCTTCAAATAGAACAAAGAGAAACCATAACAGACTTGGACAAGAAACAAAAAAACATCCTAGAAACACTCAAGCAATATTCTTGGAGTAGAACAGATAATACAGGTACTGATCAAGAAAGGAAAATTCTTCACTCTCTAGGATTCAATTTATCAAAAACATCGCCTCCTCAAAGAGTGAATCACCTTAGGATTCCAATCCCACAGTTTGGATACCTCCTCCGAAAGGATTTCTTCAAATTGATTTTGAGGGAGCGTCCAGAGAGAACCCTCACCCGGCAAGCTTGGTAGGAGTCTTCAAAAAATCCAAAGGAGAAATTGAAAGAATATGCATAGAGGCAATGCGAATCTCCTTCAACAACATTGTAAAGCTCCTAGCATCATCTAGAGGATTGCAAATCGTTATGAAACATTAATTCCATAAACTAATCATCAAAGGAGATTCAATGATTACGATTCAGATCTTAACAAAAATTCAAAATGGAAATCCCCCTTCCTAGGTTTCAAAAATTTGAAAAATTGAATCTGATCTAGAAGACATCATCTCTTATGTATCAAGAACCCCTATGCTAATTCCTCTACATGTTCGTAGATCAACCAAGAAAGTAGCCGACAAATTAGAAAATAAGGAATTCAATGAGAATCATAAGGACTTCGAGGCAAGATGGATAAACATGGTTTCATCAGCATTCAAAACCATTTGTATTGACCTAGCAATGCTAGACCTCAACCCCTCAGATAGGGCGTATGCATGTAAGCAAAGAAAGAGGGTGTAGTATGGCATGTCCCAAGGGAAGGACCAGACCTTAGCCACTTGTCCATCCTCCCTCTAACAATATTGCCACAACGCCATGCTACTTAATTCCCACACAACCCGTTAGTCCACTCATGGTTAGGAGGAAGTGTAAGAAATTTTGTTGCTACAGTCATCCATAATACAGAATTATGGTGATTTATCTCCAGCGTGAGGATTTGTATGTTGGTAATCATGATGGTTATTTCCCTAGACTCAAGAACAAGCTTCACCTCCCTATTAGAACCGGTAGCATGGCCATCAATGTGGTGAGATCAGAAGAATGCAGGTCCGCAATTTGGAATCATAAGGATAGCAAGGTAGAAGCTCCAAAGGTTTCATTGAACAAGCACAATAGAATGAGCTCTGGGTACAAGTACTCTTCAGGTTCTTTCATCTTCTAGATTGTTTGTTTTCAAATGTTTTTAACCCCTCGTCTATCCATTTTTATCCTTGATCAGCCATTCCCATACTCCCATCTTCTCCAAGCGCTCCCCTTGGGTTGCTTTATCCTCCTTACCCGCTCCTCGCTATGTTTCTCTAGATATTGCAACCCTAACTACACTGGCTCCTTGAGCTCCTCCCAACAGAAGGTGGCCTCACCTTTCCTTTTTGGAAATATTTGCCCCACTTTCGATTCCCTTCCGCCAATATTTCTCGTCCACCCTGACCATGCCGAGAACACCCCTCTCCCGTGATCCACGCAAGGGAAAGTCCCTTGTCTCTGAACTCATTATTAAACAGGACATTGAATTAAATCACTCATGCTACCTCTACCTCACCCTATCCCGCATCTAAAAAAGAATTGAGGAATTGGAAGAAGATACTTTGCTAGTTCATAATTACATTCTCAAGGAGGAAATAATGGATAATATGGAGGGCTATGATCAAGACCCTAGAAACACCATAGCTAGAGACACAAAATTATTCAAATAGTAGTTCTCAAATGGCAGATTAAATATCTGCTTGTAATACCCCCAATTGCTCAAAAGAAGCTATAAAATATTCAACTATGATAGTTTGGCACAACTTGTTCAATCATCCTAAATGATGAGTGTATCTTCCAAAGCGAGTATAAATGTCCTTCACAAACTTCATGGTAAGCAAGGTAACTCCATAGGAATTCTTATGCCATTACCTACATTTCCAATGTTCCCTATCCAAGTACAACATACCCATTCTAACTAGTTATGTTAGGCCATCAATAAATCAATTCCTTAGAGAGAAAAATAGTGTTCCATTTGAGTAACCCAATCAAGAAACTTTGAACCATGAAACTTGTTTAGGTCTACATTGGGAAATTCATGGCACATATGAGGGTGGTTATCTTGAAAGTGTGCACCTGAGCAATACTCATCGTCATTAGAAAAGTCACCTCCTTCCTACTATCTTCTTGGATTATATGAAATTTATTTTCCTTTGAGAGCTATGATGAGCTGGGTTTTGATGTCTTGAAATGCATTTTTTAGTTCATCAAACTTATACTCGAACTTAGCATTGAGTCCGGTGATCATGATATCCATGCCATCGAGTTTTTCCACATTTATGATCAGCTAATTGTTAGAAAAAATATAAAAAACAAAATCAAACAATAATAACAATAGAACATGAGATTTACCTGGAAACCTTGTTGTGTCGGGGTAGAACCACAAGATGATGGCAGCTTCGATCTTTTATTATTACTTGGAAAGAAAGAAAGAAAGAAAGAAATACAAAAAAAAAAACTTTGAATGCTTTCTTCTTTTGTGATACAATGTCAAGGGTCACTTCCCTTTCATACAATGTACATATGAGGGTTCCAAAAGGAACCATAATACACTATAAGGGTCTAGAAATTTTCAGCTTGGCCTTGAGCAAGCGGGGGCTAGTATACCCCCTTTGCACCCCCCCCCCTGATGCATACGAATCGATGGGATAGTCGTGTAACATTATACAGGAAAATGTTAGATATCTAGATATTGACTTCACCTCCTAACACTGCTTAGTAGAGGCATCTAATGTATTGATTTGGATATCCAAGGTAGATTTCCATGTGGACACCATTGGTCTAGTTAAGGTTCAACAATAGAGTTATTTGAGAATCCTACGAATGTGATCATGCAAGGAGACTATTGAGGTAGGCCACTTACAGTAGTATGGACATTGAGTCCAAAAAAGAAGGGTTACTAGAGAGTTATACCTACATGATCAACATTGCAAAATGATTGTTTTGACATAGGTCACTCATATTGGTATTGGAAATACCTAGAACTTTTTTTTTCACTCTGGTAGAAGTAAGACTCTTGGTAAGTATTATTGCATTGACAAAATTGAATCCAAATTCTTGATATTCCAACAAAACAAGAAAAAAATCAACTACCCATTCTATATAGGCTATGGTTTCTAAGGTCTCAAGGACAAAGGAGTGTCCAGTGTTATATCTCTCATACCATAGGATTTCCAACAATAGTAAATCAAACCATTCGTGACACCAATTAAGAAAGATTAATTATAGCCTTAGTCATACTGTTTGATTCCCTAATACATGGCAATTATCTCCCCAAGTCTCGTTCTTGATGTGTGATAGTAATGGGATGGTTGAGAAGCTTATGTAAGGCTCATTTCAGATGCACCTAGATGGATTACAATATACCCAAGGGTACATTTAGGATCGAATCCATAAACATATTTTGTTTGATATGGTACTACTCAAAGGGTTATTAATAAAGAATACAAGGGTGTCCAACAACATAACACCACTTGTATTCACTATGTGTATTCTTCCCCAACCATAGGTTTACTTATTAAACAATATATCTATGTGTTTAAAGATGTCTCTTTCCTTGAAAAGTATTCTAAAATTTAGGCACATGATGGCTCAAGAAAGAGATTTAAAACCACTTGCAATATACTTAACCATCAAAACATGAACAACATTTAGAAAAATATAATTGCCAAAAATAAAATACAATAGACAATGAGATTAAACTTGCAAAATATAACCCTTCTATTGATAATTCCTTAAGAGAAAGCAATGTTCACATGCCATCTTTGAGCAAAGCTCCAACATAACAAAAATCCTTGGCAATACATTACATAGTCTTTTTAGCTCTATAAATAGCTTCTTATTAGCAAAACCATAACTACATGTGGTCCCATCATTAATAAGTATCAACCCCTTGGTGGGCCTTATTTAATAAGGACAAGCCTTTTACATTAAGTAGTTATCCACTAACTATCTAATGAGTCACCTTATTCAAGCATATGACATTATACATGGAAAATTAACTCCAGTCTTCTAACTAAGTGAGGATAGGACACTAACATGGAAACTTTAATAAAGACATCCCTCATAAAAATGGGATGCACCAATGCTTGAGAACATCACTGAGAATCATGTCCCTTATAGAAATGGGATAACCCTAATGCACAATTTAAAAACTCTCCGCAAAGACACATCCTTATTAAAATCCCTTGTAAAAATGGAATAACCTTGATGCTTAGTACTCTAAGACATGCTCTATAAAGGCACATCCTCATTAAAACACCTCATGTGAAATAAAACATAATAATGTTTTTTTCTTTAAAATGAGACAACGGTATCTGTCACCCCTCATGCACAATAGGTGTTGGTGGTAGATGACAATTAAGTGGAGTGGGGGCATGTGGTAGAGGCTTAGCCAAAGCATTAAAATGGAGCTAACTAAAAGGTACTCGAGACTGTCTTGTTCTCAGAAGCTTCAGACCAAGGTAGTTATGGGGAAAAGAAAGAGGCGCATGATACCTTGAACCTAGTTGTACGTCGAATATCCACTCATGTATGTGGTCTTTAAGTCGTGCAACATGGTAAATCCCAATTTTTATAGGTTGGATAGGGAACAAAGATGCCATTATGTGCATCTTAGTATCATTGTTCTTCTCCAATTTTCAATAGCCACCCAACAAGGGAACATCCTTCAACTTTGGTTCTAGGCTCATGTTCCTAGTTATGGAGTATCCATGCTATGACAAAGATCTCAAAACCATAGAGGTGGAGGCGCTAGGCGACAACCAATGGAAGACAGGTTTTCCTGGAATTCCCCTTGCACATTCATCAAGAAATCGATCAAGCGGAAGTGGCTCTCCTTATGGATTTTGAGACTCAACTAGATGGGTCAACAGAGGTTCATTTGATAAATTTTTATCATCCTGAGACCCTCCCAGCAAGGATCTTCATAGTCTGGACCCATACTGGATTATGAAGCTTCTGCTTGGAAAAGTACTTATGGAATGCAATCAGGCTTAGTCAGGCATTTTACTGGTCATCAATGCAATTTGGGAGGAATTCAATGCCATCCAAATAAATTTGGACATCCTCACAAAAGTAGTGAACATTCCCCTCCATATGGAAGCTCAAAAGCAAGGTGTAATTCTATCCACTCATACCCTAGTCTCAGTCGATGATAGTCATAGTTAATTTAGTTAATTTTATGTTTTCTCTCTTAGCTCAACAATGGCATATCTATCTCTTTAAGTATAGCAATCCTTTTTGTAGAGTCATAAACTTTGTCATAAACAATATCTATGAAAAAGAGAGCAGGCTCTGGTTTTTCAATTATTGTGAGCACGCCTTATCTCTTTAGGACAATTTTGTATTTTTTTGGATACTGAAGATGGTACCCACCTAAATTCTAATCTCTCTAACTAACCTAGTTTCCCTAGTAACATGTTAACCATTGAGTGTTGTTTTATTATATGTTTGTTTTCTCTTAGTTATACAAAGTTTCCAAACTAACTTTAAAAAAAGACAAAGATCTCAAGGTCACTTCAAGCTACTTTTTCTTCTTTTCATAAAAATCTCAAACCCTAATTTGTTATTTCATAAATACAACACAGTAGTTTAAGTATATTATGGAGGGTAGTTTAAGTACAAATCTCAAACCCTAATTTGTTATTTCATAAATACAACACACTAGTTTAAGTACATTAAGGAGGGTAGTTTAAGTACATTAAGGAGGGAGGTTGGGTTAGATTTTTGTGAACAACAAACTTTATAAAAAAAAAAGTGTTTTATAAAAGAGATTTTTTTATTATATTTTATAAATACAACACACTAGTTTAAGTACATTAAGGAGGGAGGTTGGGTTTAGATTTTTGTGAACAACTTTAAAAAGAAAAGTGTTTTATAAAAAGAGATTTTTTTATTATATTTTGAAGTGTTCTTATATTAACTTCGGAGACATAAATTATATTTATTTCTTGTTATTTCTTATATACAACACATTTATTTAAACACATTAAGGTGGAACAAACTTAAAAAACAAGAGAGGTTGAGTTTGGATTTGTTTAACAAACATTATATGGGAATTTGTTTTAATCATATTTTTAAACAAAGAGATGTTGACTTTAGATTTTTTAAATAAATTTTCAAAAACATAAAAAAGATTGATAAAGAGAATTTGTTTTAATCATATTAAAGTGTTTTTATATTTTAATAAATATCTTTTAATAAACCCTTGGAATATATTAATTGTTTTTTTTTTTTTGTTAAAATTAATAATTTTTTTATTTTATTTTTACTCAAAACATTAAAAATAGAAGTTGGTTATCGTCCCATCCTATGAACAATGTTGATAGTGATTCTATATATTCATATAAATGATATTAATAATTTCTCATCAAGTATAATAGTAGTTTTACTGATGTGTATAATTAAAAGATATATCATTGTCAATTGGGATCTAGTTAAAGTAGTGCGAAATGGATTGTTATTTATACTACCTAAGTTTTATTTTATCCATATAAAATAATGAAGTTTATCTATTTTTGCATTTCATTAAGTTTGTGTATTAGTTATTGCTTAGACACTACTCTTCAAAAGAGAAAATAAAATTTTAAACTTGGTAAGTTCATAAGTTTTTATGTAACTAGAATATCAAGATACAATTTACAACTGAGATTTTAAATTTTAAACTTGGTAAGTTCGTTAATACTTATGAAACTAGAATATCAAGATACAATTTACAACCCAACGATGAAATATATATATAAAGTAGCAAGATGCTTTTTACAATCTAACATCCATGCGTAATGTAGATCTACAGGGCATGATGTTTGCCATAATTCTTCTTATACTATTTTCTGATTGGCGTACACTGTTTGACGTGATTATGTACTTTCCTTAGAACAGTGAGAAGGAAAGGATCTTTCATGTTCTTTCTCTGACAGTAGGGAGGAAAGGATCCTTCGGCAATAGGGCAGAATGCGGTCAATATAATGTAAGGTGACAAGACAAGACTCGGACCAAAAGCTGAAGTACAGAAGTAGGTGATCCTGGGACATGAAACCATTTCCCTGTAAATATTATTATTGAGATAATTGGTTGTGTATGGGAGGCTTCTTGTGCGTAGGAGCATAGTCCATTGCGTTGCCAACGTCCTGAAAAAGCCAGGTGTAATTATTAGGATTTCACCTTCAAAGCTTCAAATACTATGCTAAAAATAGGGCCCGTTATGCATCCCATGATTAAGCTGAACCTGCTTGCAACTAGAAACTACTAGATATGCAGATATGAAGTAGGACCAACAGATTATATATACCTGTGATTGAGGTGGAGTCATGGCAGCTACTTCATTTATTGGCCTGGCCTTGCTGATTTCTTAGATGTTACCAAACGTTCTGCTGTACGATTTTGCCTCTTGGGTTCCTGCAATAGAATATGAGTTTAGTCCATTATGATTAGATTGGATTGCTGGTATATGTTTGATATAAACAAATGCTTGAAGATATGATAAGTTTATCTTCATCGTGGATTCATTAAAAAAGAAGCATAGATCATGATCCATAACCAGGATTTAATTCATAAAAGTGTTGTCTATATTCTCATCAATTTATAGTTTCATCTTATTTGAATCTATAAATACTGTATTTGGCTATAAGTTTGGTTGGTTATTAATTTAAAGAATCATTTAAATTTTATTAAAAATTTATTGTATATTGATATAGAGTAGCATAGCTATTTCATTTAGTTGTCTATGTTTCAGTTAACCATTATCAATTTTTTTTCCAACTAAAGGATTGTCTATTAAAATTAAACTATCCATTATCCATACATCATCAAGTTGAAAAAAAAAGTTACTAACTTAATTAATTAAGTAAATCCATATCACAGCTTAAAAAATAAAATAATAAACATCTCACAACATCTACATCTACATCTACCACGGTGGCTCAAAAGAATTTGGATGACAGTAAAAATATAAATAAAAAACATACAGAGCTAACCCGTTCAATGGAATATAATTTTAATCTGGGTAGTGATATCATTGTCTCAATATCAAAGAACATACAGAGCTAGCCAGTCCAAATCTACCACGGTGGCTCAAAAGAATTTGGATGACAGTAAAAATATAAATAAAAAACATGCAGAGCTAGCCCGTTCAATGGAATATAATTTTAATCTGGGTAGTGATATCATTGTCTCAATATCAAAGAACATACAGAGCTAGCCAGTCCAATAGAATATAATAACTTTATTCTGTGTGACTGCTATCTTTGTCTACTGCCCATAAGCAGGAGCAGTGATATCATTGTCTATTGCCCATATCATTGTCTATTGCTTATAAGGATGGTTTAGGATTTTCAATTATTTTTGTCTAAAATTTTGTTAAAAAGAAGAATTATTGGAATTTTAGATATAAATTGTTAAGTTTATATAATCAAAATATTTGAAAGTAAAAATCCATTTATATATTTAAAATTAAGATTTCAGTAATAAAAATTTTATTATATAATCAAATTTGAAAAAATCCAAATTATATATAATATTTAAATTACTTCTAAACAAATAAAAAACAAAACAAGTAAAAAACTTATTCACCATTTATATATTTAAAATTACAATTTCAAGCAATAAAATTTTTATTGTATAACCAAATTCCAAAAAAATCCAAATTATATAATATTTAAACTACTTCTAAACAAATAAAAAACAGAACAAGTAAAAAACTTACTCATGAAACAGCATTTATGTACATATCGAATGTTGTTGTGACACTCATCTGCTTAGAGCCGAAGGCAATTATTGTCAATTGCAGTTGCTTGCAGGTTTTTCACCAAGACTTCTCTTATCACTAAGGTGATAAAAATAAAAATATATTGATAGCTGTGAGAATGTACCAAGGAAATCTATATACACAGTTGAGTATGGACGTTTATTAATACGCTAAGTCTTTAAGGCTGATTTGTCTGTCCACGTTCCTCCTGATTCAACGTTCCATTTTGAAATAGTTACCACCATTATAATATCTCTTCGTTTTTTTTATCGTACTGGAATAGTTTTTGGAAGTAGTTGCAGTAGGCAACTGAGCTAGAACTCATCAGTTATTCTTTGGAGGATGAGATTTCCGCCCACTGTTGTCGACTTGAAACGTGCTGAGCTTGTCATCTATGAAGAAGATAACAGGCTTTGGTTTCCCAGTTAATGTGGGCAGGCCTTACCTATTCAGTACAATTTTGTATCTTTTTGGATGTTCAAGATGGTATCCATCTAATTTTTAATTTAGTGGCTAACCTAATTTCCTTAGTAATAGGTTAGGTTAACTATTGAGTGATGTTGTATTATATGTTTTTTTTTCCCAACTGAGAGAAGACCCAAACTAGTTTTAAAAAAACAAAGATCTCACCATCCTTCAAGTTACTTTTTCTTCTTTTCATAAAAATCTCAAACCCTAATTTGTTATTTCCTAAATACAACACATAAAAACTACTTTTTCTTCTTTTCATAAAAATCTCAAATCCTAATTTGTTATTTCCTCAATACAACACATGAAAGAGGGAAGTTGAGTTTCTCAAACCCTAATTTGTTATTTCCTCAATACAACACATGAAAAAGGGAAGTTGAGTTTAGATTTTTGTGAACAACAAAGTGTTTGATAAAGTGATTTTGTTATCATATTTTGAGGTAGTCTTATATTAATTTAGAAGATATCAATTATATATATATTATTTTAAATATATGTTTTTATAAGACAATCTTGATTAGTATTGATCTCAATTTTCTTTCTTACCTTTTTTTCATTAGATTATATTCCCTTGCCATGACTTAGGTTAATGTTGATTTCTTATATCTATCATACATTAAGTCCCCATTATGTTCTTTAAATCTATTTTTCCTAGATATTTTAGTTTTTTTCCAAGATTTATGGATATTTTAGTTTTACCCATGTATGCTTTTCCAAGATTTATGGATATTTTAGTTTTATCCATGTATACTTTTCTGCGAGAACAAGAAATAAAGTAAACATTTTTATATATTTTAGTTTTATCAATGTATGCTTTTCCAAGATTTATGGATATTTTAGTTTTACCAATGTATATTTTTCTGCGAGAACAAGAAATAAAGTAAACATTTTTATAGGCACAGGGATTGATCAGATTTTTTAGAGAATCAACCATTTTCCTTAGTGTGTTTATGTAAAATATATATATTATTGCATTAAATTGACAAGTTAACTACAATATCAAGATACATATTACAATCCAATGTAGATGAAACATGTAACATAGTAGCCCGATCCTTCAGTTTTACAACCCAAAGTAGATTTACATAATTCTTTTATGGGCATAATGTTTGCCATAATTCTTATACTATTTTCTGATTCGTATACTGTTTGACATGATCATGTACTTTCCTTAGAACAGTGAGAAGGAAAGGATCTTTCATGTTATTTTCTCTGACAGTAGGGAGGAAAGGATCCTTC
This sequence comes from Larix kaempferi, assembly GCA_027924585.1. NCBI lineage: Eukaryota > Viridiplantae > Streptophyta > Pinopsida > Pinales > Pinaceae > Larix > Larix kaempferi. The sequence goes on from BSBM01000017.1 coordinate 32,670,820, forward strand.
AGTAATAGGGCAGGGCAGAATGCGGCCAATATAACCTAAGTTGACACAACTCGACTCGGACGAAAAGCTGAAGTACAGAAGTAGGTGAATCCTGAAACTATTTCCCTGTAAATATTATTATTGATATAATTAGTTGTGTATGGGAGGCTTCTTGTGCGCAGGAGCATAGTCCATTGCGTTGTCAACGTCTTCCACATCTTGGACTGCCTGAAAAATCCAATTGTAATTGTTAGAATTTCATCTTCAAAGTTTGTGATAAAAATGGGGCCCGTTATGTATCCCATGATTAAGCTGAACCTGCTTACAACTAGATATGTAGGACCAACAGAATGTATATATACCTGTGGTTGTGGAGTCATGACAGCTGCTTCATTTATTGGCCTGGCCTTGCTGGTTTCTGGGATGTTACCAAACGTTCTGCCGGAGGATTTTGCTTCTTGGGTTCCTGCAATAGAATATGGCTTTAGTCCATTAGATTGGATTGCTGGTATAAATATATGTTCTATAAATATAAAAATAAAAATGCATGCTTGAACAAAATCTGTTTTATAAACATAAAATAAAAAATGCATGCTTGAAGAAAGGATAAATTCATTTTCATCTTGAACATGAGAATATATCCATGAACCAGGATTTATTTCATAAAACCGTTGCCTATCTTCTCATTAAATATAAATTTGGTATTTGGGTATAAGTGTTGTGGGTTATCTTTTTATCAATTTATAGAATCATTTAAAATTTATTAAATATTGATATAGAGTAGCATAATTATTTAATTTGTAGTTAGTAAATATAGATAGATAATTATTTAATTTGTGGTTAGTAAGTGTTATCATTAACTTTCTTTTAAACTTTAGTTCAAGTATTATCTGTCATGAACTGAACTACCACTAACAGTTACCTAATTCTAAACTACAAACCTTAATGCTTATGTTATTAGGCATTTCAACCTGAACTCTATATACCTCACCTAGGATTTGCTCCATAAAATAGGCTCTGCTCCATAAGGAAAGATTGCTGACTTATTTATAGCCAGTCCATATCACAGCTGGAAAAATAAAATACTGGGCATCTCGGGACATCCACATCTACCACGGTGGCTCAACAGAATTTGGATGACACTAAAAAATATAAATAAAGAACATACAGAGCTAGCCCGTTCAATGGAATATAATTTTAATCTGGGTACTGCTATTATTGTCTCAATATCAAAGAACATACAGAGATAGCCAGTCCAAAGGAATATAACAATTTTATTCTGGGTGACCGCTATCATTGTCTATTGCCCATAAGCAGGAGCAGTGATATCATTGTCTATTGCCCATAATCAGCAACAGCAGGAGCAGTAGTCTAAATATTCTAGGATCAGGAGCAGTAGCAGTAGTCTAAGGATTTGGATGGAATATTAGGATTTTTATTTTATTTTTTCTAAAAGTTTGTGAAAAAATAAAAAGAATTATTAAAATTAAAAATATAAATATAAATTATAAAGATGATATAATCAATCTTGAATAAAAATATTTAAAAGTGTTGAATTTATTCATATAAAAATAATTTAAACAATAAAACTTTTCAATTCAATAAAAAATTGTATAGCCAAATTCCTAAAAAAATTCAAAATCATATATAACATTTAAACTACTTTTAAACCAAATAAACAAAGCAAGAAACTTACTCATGAAACAACATTTATGTACATATTGAATGTTGCAGCATTTATGTACATATTGAATGTTGGTGTGAAACTCATCTGCTTAGAGCCGAAAGCAGTTATGGTCAATTACAGTTGCCCGCAGATTTTTCATGAGGACTTGTCTTATATCTTTCACCAAGGTGTAAAAAATAAAAATATATTGATAGCTGTGAGAATTTACCAAGGAGATCTATATACACAGTTGAGTATAGCAGTTTATTAATACACTAAAGTCTTTAGGCTGATTTGTCTGTCTACATTCCTCCTTATTTAATGTTCCATATTGAAATAGATACTACCATTATAAAATCTTATATTTCTATAAATCGTACTGGAGTAGTTAAAATGTTTTCTGTGCAAATATAACAACATTGTTTTCGTTTGAAGTACTTGCAGTAGGCAACTGAGCAAGAACTCATCAGTTATTCTTTGGAGGATGGGATTTCGGCCCACTGTAGTCGACATGAAACGTACCGGGATTGTCATATTTTAATTCAGCAGATTCATTGATTTTCTTTGAAGAGAAAAAATAGAATCCCCTTTTCACAGAATCTTGAGACTGTTTATGCATTGGACTGGCACCTGAGAAGTTATTTTGATAGCCCATCTTCATTGAAGGCCTCGTGCCAGATTCTATAAATAGGCTTCGCTTCAAAGATAAATGCACCTCAGGCGTCCCTGCAGTATTATCCTCCTCTCCCAGGGGCTCTATAAATCTTCTTTCAAGATCGTTCCCTCCTCTGGGTTTAGCAATGGCTTCCACCTGCAAATAATTTGGTATCAATTTAGGACAAGAAAAGTATCTCCTTGTTTATAAACACAAAGCAATCATAAACCATACAATACATACGTTGGCATAGCTTGCAAGGACTCTACTGTACTGTAAAACTGCAGGTTGTAAGCTCCATTTTCTCAGCTGAGCTGCTGCAAGTAATCAGAAATATATTGTGATTTATGATTCTTGGTTGAAATTGAATAATAATAACAATTTAATTTTAAACTCAGTTAACTTAAACACCAGATTGATATATGCAATAGCATTAATCTATGATATATTCAATAAAAACAATTCCATTGATATATCCTATTTGCAAACATCAACAGCAGGATTCAATGAACAATTCTATTGATATATCCTAGTTGCAAACATCGACAGTAGGAAAGTTAAGATTGATATATACTACTTGCAAAAGGAAAGTTATGATTTATTGAGACTGAAAAGGGTTTTGATTATTTAAATGTATTGAATTCATCTAAACTTGTGAATTATTGAGACTTGAGAGAGAGAGTTGATTAAATATCAGATACAATAGATCTATAACTTATTTCCTAAAACAATTGTTTATGCAAATTTGAAATTTGCATCTAAATTTTCTAGATAATTCATTTCCTATATTGATTGTTCTGCATATACAAAATGTTGAGCTATCTAAGTTGTTTGAGCTAAACAGATTTGTTTACCTTCAATGGGCATTTCTCTGCAATTACATGAGAGAAAAAACAATGCAAGAAGTATTATTACAACGATCTCGCATATGGTGATCATCATTTTTCTTCTGTGAATAAACTTATAGGATAATAAGATCTTCCCTCCTCTGCTTGTCAATTACAATGATCTTGAATTTTCAAATATTGATCATTAGACGATAATAAGATCTTCTGTCCTCTGCTTTTCAATAACAATGATCCTGATTTTTCAAAAATTGATCATTACTTTTCCTCTTGAAAAAACTTATACAACGATAAACACTGGTATCAACTCCAAGTACACTGATCAAGGATTTGATCTTCTGCTAATTACAGGCTTCCAATTACATTGATCTCTCAAGTGCAATCTTGAGTCTTGATTCTTCTCCTGCCCATTGCAATGACATGATTCATCATAGGAACTTATAAATAGACTAATCAAGCTCAGCATGAAGTTGCTGGCCACAGACACAATCTTGATCGACAAACCCATGGGTGATTCACACTGATTTTTGTACTGCCCCTGACATGGACGATTAGTTGTCTGTTGGCAAGGAGGCCAAGGCTCGTGGGCTCTTTCAGATAACCTCTCCACACAAAATCTGACATATTTTTGTGACAGATGAAGCTATAACTCGCGGTATTTATTGCGTGGAGCATGATCTATATTATGTGATAAGACGTAGAGCAGAATAATCCAGACCCCACGACGCCAAGCTTTCACTGAATGTAATGCCATGCAAATGTATGGTCCAAGTTCCCTCCAACCATTCCAATTTATTATCTTCGTTGGCTTGCTGCAGAATGGACGTGGGCCTGTCTGTATTGATGGAGATGGTGACGCTGCTGCACATACTGGAAGGCAGGTTCAGAGTGTGGAGCCAAATTTACAGAGCTATAAACCAAAAGGCTATTGATTGATTGAGAACTCTACAAGGTTGAGAAGATTCAAAATTAGTGAACAGTACAAACCAATGAGAACAAAAATGGAAAATGTAATTTTAGAAGGAAAATTGTGTTAGTTTTTCCAAAACATAAAAGCTGAAATGGCAGTTGAGGTCCCACTGCATGGACTTCACAGAGAAAAGGAACACAGAGACATTTGCGCATGCCCGTGTCCACCTCTGATATTCCCAACACCTATGAGAAGCGTGGGATTTCTAATGTAATTTTCCATGGCCTACCATGAAAGACACAAATACCAACCTTGATTTCATGGCCAAATTGCACCATCAAACAGCATGTGGCATCAATCAATCCAACATGAATTTATGACACATAGCATCAAAGTCAAATATGAATTTTAGTTCGATCATTTTACTTTTACTGGATTTCCTTATTTTTTATAAAGATAAATTTTAAATTTATACATGTCAGTGCATTTTCACCTTGTTAAAACCAAGATAAATTTATACATGTCAGCGCATTTTCACTTTCTTAAAACTAAGATGAATCATTTTGTGTGTATAAAAAATTTAAGATAAAAAATTATTAGATTTAAGTTTAATATTAATTTATTATAAATTTAATATAATTTTTTTGAAAATCTATTTTACAAAAAATTTTAAACATTTTTAATATTTTTTTAAGATTTATTTGACAAAATCTTTTTCATACTAAACTATTTACATTGAAAAAAAATATAAATTTTGAATCATTTTAAAGAAGTTAAAACACTTAATAAAACTTCTTTTAATTAATAATCTTTAATCAATTTCTAAAAAATTCTCAAAACAAAATCTTTCTTTCAAAAAAATTGAATTGATCATAAATTTAAACATAATATATTATATTTATAATATTTTTCTTCATTCAAAATAAATTTATAAATACTCTACTTTATATGTCAATATTTCCTTTAAATAAAATTGAATTGATCATAAATTTAAACATAATATATTATATTTATAATATTTTTCTCCATTTAAAATAAATTTATAAATACTCTACTTTATATTTCAATGAGTTATTTTTTCTTATTTTTAAAGAATGTTATTAAATTTGAAAAAATTCCATTCAATCTTTTCAAATATTTAATTTTTCATTTTTAAGAAATGTTATAAAGTTTGAAAATTACTTATAAAGAATTTCAATCTATTTTTACAAAGAAAACTAATTGAAAATATTTCATCTCCTTATTCTTCTAATTTTTAAATTACGTTATTAAATTTGAAAATCATTTAAAAAATATCAAATTTAATTTTTTATTTTCAAAAAATCATTTTTTAAATTCTTTACTTCATAATTTTCAAAACTTTGCTCCTTTTATTTTTTAATAATACTATTGAACTTGAAAGTCTCTTTTAAATAAAATGATTAGTCAAACTCAAGAAAAAGATTTTCCTTTCCTACATCATTCTATAAAATATAAATGTGGGGTTTGAGTTTGGAACGAAGAGTATTGAAAAGGACATACCTCTACTTTCATGATGGATTGTGTCTTCTCTTCACCAACAAGGGGAGGCATGACCATATGCCAAACATGTGGATGCATTGATTTGTATAGAAGTGTAAAAGTGATTGTTAAAAATGTTTAGATTTTGAATAAATAATTAAATTGTATTGATTTGTATAAAGTGTAAAAGTTACTCTGAATTAATGGCTTTATGGTTTACTATGAGACTAGTAAAAGAGAATGAAATTAAAAAGCTGACTATTTTTTGTGATTCTCAACTAATCATTAACTGGATGAAAGGGGAATCTCATTGTGAAAGCATTTACTTGTTAACTTTGATGGAGGAGACTTGTAGAACTAGTACATACTTTGATGAAATCTTCTTCAAGCATATTTAAAGGGAACTCAACTTTGAAGCAGAAAAGCTCTCTAGGATAGGGTTAACCTTGGAAAAAGGTGTGTGGCAAATAATGCAAAATGATGGGTTGATTTCCACTCATTATTAGAACAGGATTTGGTTATGCTTATTTGAAAAGCCTATAGAACAATTCAATGTAAGCACATAATAAATCTTCTTGTTTTTTATATTATAAGACAAAAGTATGAATATACTTAATGTAAGAAAAGGCCATAGTTGAGGAATTTTGTTCTCTTTTGGTTTTGTCTCAAATTTGAAGTATGAAAATACTTGTAAAAGTATGAATACTTGATGTAAAGTGTGGTAAAGGAAGAAGTTTTGATGGTTTTGACATTAAAAACATTTTTAAAATATAATATTTTACAATAATATTATTTTTTTTTTCAAAGTAAAAATAAATAAAATGTAAAAGTAATTATTAAACATATTTAAATTTTATTATAATAAAGAGAATTTTTTATATGTAATTATATATTTTAATAATAATAATAACAATAACAACAACAATAAAAATATTATATAAATCAATAACTTCTTCTTAGTTTAATTTTCAAAATAAAAAGTCAAAAATACTATTACTTTGAAATATTTTAGTAATTTTCTACCTACACACATACTTAAGGTTCTCGATGTTAGTACATTGAATAATGTTACCTGCTTTCATAATTCTTAAGCAATAAAATCTAGCTTTTACATTAAACAAATTTATATTTTTTTTAATTCATTCATGATATGGCTCACATAATACATATTTAACTAAGCTTTTCTGGCCAGTTTGAAAATGAAAAATTCAAATTATAAACAAGATAATGGCTATGCAATAAAATGGTAGAATACACACTACAACTAATGGTTGAACACATGAGGAGTTGAAAAATGAAAAGCACGCATTATTATATTATTAACATGAATACATTACAACTAATAAATTATTGGGTTATTTTCACTGAACACATGAGGAGTTGAAAAATGAAAAGCACGCATTATTATATATGCAACATAAATACATTACAACTAGTAAATTAGTAAATTATTGGGTTATTTTCACTTTATTAATATGGAGTGAATGGGTATTCAATTTATAATTTATAATTGATTGACTTCTTATTCAATTTATAATTTTAGATGGTGACCATTGTTAAGGTTTAAAAATAATGCAAATTATTATATTATGTTATTATGTTGTATCAAATTACTTAATAATAGTATATTTATAACAAAGTATGATAATGGAGAAATAATTACTATTATGAGTATACAATGTTTTCTTTTACTTTAAATGATATATCAAGCATAATGAAAATAATAACAATATAGTATATAATTATGACTAATTAATATAAATTCATCTTAATTTTATATCTGTATATAGAGGGATCAAATTCATAAAGGTACAAACATTTTTAGGTGCATCTCCACAAATTTGATTCTTTTTTATACTTATAAATTTAAAAATAAATTAAATCTATATTAACTTAGTATTCTTATAAGACTATCAACACTTGATAAGGTGGGAAGTGATATTTTGTTGAAGGCTTTTACAGTAGGTAAATTTGTTTGGAAATTCTTTCGGATTCACTATGTTACAAGAATTGTAGTTGATGTTTCGGATCCATGATACGTAATCCATCTTTGGGACAATAAGAGGAGAAAGATATAGCAGTAGACATCTGTAGATGCAAGGTTAAATAGTTTCCCCCTTGTCCCTAGAATTTACTGTTTACCTAAAATTCATAAGAAAGATATTCCCCTAAGACCCATTGTCAACACCATCAGATCTCCAACTTATCTTCTGGCCAAATACCTAGCTAATAAGCTGAAATGCCTAATCCTTAATATGTACTCCTATGTCAGATATTCTTCTTATTTTGTTAATAAGATTAAAAATATCATGGTAGAGAATAAGGATATCCTTCTCAGCCTCGATGTAGTTTCCATTTTCACCATGATCCCAATCAATGAGGTTGTGGCAGTGAATGAAGAGGTCACTGGTCATGAAATGACAAAGTTAGTTGAAATATGTCTTAGATAAACTTTCTTCAGTTTCCAAGGGGAATTATATGAGAAAACCTGTGGGGTTTCTATGGGTTCCCCTCTGTCACCAGTAGTAGCAAACATTTTTATGGAACGTGTTGAAGCCAAAGCCCTTGACTCCTTTTTCTTAAAACCTGAACCACATGGTAGGGATAATCTCAACAAATTCGTTGATCATCTGAATAGTCAATCTAGCCATATCCAATTTACTGTGGAATTAGAAGAGAACAATTCCACCCCTTTCTTAGATGTCCTCATCTCTAGAAAAGATGATGGTTCCTTAGCCCATCAAGTATAGTGTAAAAAGACACACACTAGGAATTACCTTCATCTTGATTCTCACCATCACCCTTCCAAAAAATAGGGAGTAATCAACACCCTTGCGTCTTGAACCTTAAGAATATATGATGATGAGCATTTGAACCAAGAAAAACAACACCTAATTAACACTTTCATTGATAGGGGCTATAAGAAATGGAAAGTTGAGAAGGCATTTCGGAATGCCAAAAAGACTCCTAGACCTCGTGATACAAAGTTTGCTTCCACACAAGAACACAAGGTGTTACTCCCTTATGTTAGATGTACCTCAAAAAAGATCACTACGATTCTAAGAAAGAGGCATATAAAATCTATTTTTCAGCCTCTTAATACCACTAGAAACATCTTCAAATTTGTCAAAGACCTTGTGGACCCTCATCTCCAGAAAAGAGTGTACCGAATCCCATGTTCTTGTGGCCTATCCTATATTGGGGAGACATGTAGGTATTTTCATGTTAGAATTAAAGAACATATAGATGGCATTAATCACGGGAAAGTGAAATCTTTTGCTTTAGCCAAGCATTCTAGCAAGACAAATCACCATGTGTGTATGGAAGATACCAAAATCTTAGTTAGGGTTGATCGCTTATTTGAAAGGCATGTAAGAGAGGCCATAGATATTGTGAAAGATAGCCAGTGCCTTAATAAGGATGATGGCCTAAAGTTAAGAAAATCATGGCTCATGATTGTTCATAACCTCTCCAATAGCAATCCTCTAACCTAATCTCTTACCACGATGTGGTATTATCCCTACTCCTTAGTGTTATCAGTTTTCTCCTTGGTTTGTGATCTTGTTTCACTTCCTTTCTCTATTTGTCTTATTCCCCTTTACTCTCTTCCACCTCGTCTTTGTTTTCTTCTTTCCAATTTGTTTCCAAACCCCTTCTGCCCCTCTTCCTTGGGTCCTTCTTTTTTTCATTCCTTTTTAAGCCATTTGTTTACTCTCCTTCCTTTTTATTTTACACGTCATCGATTTCTTTATTTTATTCTTAACTTTTTCTTTCATTTCTTTCTTTTATATTTGATACTTGTTTCTTGTTTTTTTATCTCTAACTCCTATTATTTTTGTTTTTGTTTTTACTCACCCCTTTTGTTCTTTTATCTCTAGCTTCGCCCGGTGTCAATTTCTCTACACTAGCAACTTCGATATTGATCCCTAGACCCATTAAACAAACTAATGCCATAATTTGAAGACTCGCTCCTTTTACATTGTCCTTGTTTGGATTGTTAACCCACTAACACCATGGTTGTTGTGAATTCTAATGACGATGAATTGCAAGAGTACGAGATGGATTACAACAGGACCAAATCCAAAGACAAAATTATCCATGTCTTGTCTCCATCTAAGGATGAGGGGGAAACAATTGTCCAAATGAAGTATGGGGACACCGAAAGCAACACCAATGTTGAACCTTTGCTCCACTAAGGGGATATTTACCAAATTTTCAAGTATGAACACTCTCAGCTATCCCAGGAGAAGATGCAGATGAACTGGGAGTGTATCACAATATCAAAAGATCATGGATCCATAGAGTATCAACTAGACCTTCTCTCTTCCCATGTGTTGAATTCATTTCTGGGATCCTCCCTAAAGGTTACGTAGACAACAAGCTAATCAAGGATCCAAAGGAGAAAGTTATTGCTTATCTCCAGCCTTTTTTCTCTAGAGGCCTATTATAAATTCCCCACCCAAGTTGTTTTCTTGGTAGAAGAATGTATCACTATAATACACCTGGACTTCCATGCTTTCCTATGGAAGTGGTGGGTAAGAGGCAAAAGGTTTATACCTAGATACATAGGCTCATACCCTGCAAAATCCCTTAGAGCTCCCTACAATATGGTAGCCACACTACTCGCCAGGCTCTATGGGGAGAAAGATGCAACACAGTTCAGGGATCCGTGGGTGCCCACTTACAACAAGTGACATCCCTTGTTATTATTTTCAATTGTGGGGCCATTCTTTCTACTAATATAAAACAAACAATTATAAATTTAAGACAAGATTTTGAGCTTTATATGTCTTCATATGTTTTGGATGTGGTATGTGCAAACAATACCTTTCTAGGTATGGGATGGAAATGGATCTTGAAAGACCCTCCAGTCCACGTTTACTACAAGATTTTTTGGGAGCACAAATGCACGAGTTATTATGTCAAAATATGCCAATATTTCTTAATTCCATTATACACTATCATCCATGGGGAACCAACCAAGTGCATTCCTGATAGAGCTATAGAGGCCTTTGGTACATTAGGATATTGGTATGTCACCCAAAAGGGGACTTATTTACGAATTTGTTGTTTTACTAAGCCACCCCATCTCCTCCCTTACTTTGTTACTAAGAAGGTAATCCTACAAGAAATTGCATATCAAGTTTTTCTAAATGGCATTGGCGCAATATTGACAAATGCAAAGAAATTTGCTTTGCCCCCCTTTCCTCTGACTATAGGAGGATATTTCCTGAAAGACATCAAAGATCCCAAAGAGAAGGCTCAAGCCATTAGTGTATTTCAATTTGGAAATGAAGTATTAGGAGGAATGACTTTAAAGAAATAGTGGAACAACAATGTCGACATTGTAATTTAACATGGGCATATACAAAAATGAATTGTAGGTAGATGAGGAAGTGTATGGTTGAGCCAATTCTCTTGAAGAGATGTCAAGGTGACCAGGAAACGGGAAGTAAAGATCCATAACATAGACAAAACCCCAAGAGATCAAAAGTGCACAACAACAAGAAGAGGCCTCTAGAAAACCTCAAGAGGAGAAACACAAGAAGGAAGAAGAACTTAAGGCAACTGAAGAGAAAATATTTAAAGTAGCAAAAGGGAAAATAAAAAGGGAAGTTGAAGAACAAAGGAAAAAGGAAGAGGAAGAGGGGAGCCAATATTATCTAGATACACAAGCAATTTTGAAAGTAGATCCCTCCTCCATGACTCCCACGTCTACTTCAATAACAAGGGGACACTTCCCTCTCACAGAGCTTAGCCTAGGATTTTTCACCACTTCAAAAGAGGATAATGTTACTTCCCTAGACTCCATCTATGATAAGAAGAAAAAGAAAATTGTCAAACAAACTTGGAAAAGGATCAAGATTACCAGGAGACCTCCATTAATAATCATCACTGAGACTCTCATGTTTACTAATATAGATCAAGATCATGTTGTTGCAACTTCGAAAAATGTATCCCTCTCTCTGGGAAACCAAGCAACTGTGTAGGAGATGGCAGATAAAACAAAATCTTATAAACAAAGAATAAAGGATCTAAAAAAGGAAATGGTTGAACTGACGCGGGAAAAGAAGAGCTTATCATAGTTTAAATCCTATGCATTCTCAATACAGGAGGATCTTGAAGAAGCTCACGACCAAATGTATATCCCTGTACATGGACAACATGCCTAGCAAAGTGAAATTCTTAAATGAACAAAAGAACACAATTGCATCCTAGATGGTATAAGGATCAATTTGAATGAACTTGAGTGGCAGTGAGATTCGACACAAGCACCAGATAACCCACCAGGGATGACACAATGATACCTTCATCATAACCATGCCTCCATTCTCAGAGTAAACTAGAAGGAACAAAATTACATCAAAGTATATCTAATAATCTCAACAAGTGCCAAAATTTGTACTGGGAATATTAATAATAAAAATATATACTAATAATTCTTTTTGTTTAGTTCATCGATCAAAATGAAACAAGAGAATGTATTGTGCAGTAATGAAAATAAGAAGTTGCTTTGTAACTAGAGATTGTCGAAATATGGATTGAGCAAGCATTCAAAGTTGGTTTTCCCTTTTTTTGTTTCCAATTTTAACCTTAGTCTGCTCTGAGAAACCCTAAGCGGCGCACTACAAGAAGTTCAACATGAATTACCCCATATATTTTGATCTAGGATGGATAGATGAGTCGGAGGTAGAGGCATTTCGTTCTCTAGTCATTTCTATGAAACTGGTATGATATGCCCCCTCGCGGGCTTCCAAATTCGTATACATTAGCCTTGGTTCCAAAAGTATATCTATCCTCAAAGGTAATCATGAACAAGCCTATAGCCCTTAATGAGTGAGACCTTGTGAAATTTTTTATAGGGTTGTATCCCTCCCCTAAGGCAATGGATTTCTAACTGAGCAAGAACAGGAAACCCTTGATAGCAGGTGAGTTGCAGTTTCATTTTTTTGGTCATGGGTACTATGACTTTCTCTTCGAAACGAAGGAATACTGGTACCTCATCTTTGGCAACGGCTTGTACTTTATGGGTCCCAATGGAATGCATTGGAATGCATTTGAACAAATGGATCTCATACTTCGACCCTAAAAAGGATGTCCCCTCTGTAGTCCCAATCTAGGTCAAGCTCCCTCACTTGCCTCTACACCACTAGAGTGATGATGTTTTGGAAGCTATTGGGAACTCTTTGGGGAAATATATTGATAGATATAAGACAAAATGACCCATGTTTTCTTGTGCATGGATATGCATTGAATTCAATATGGATAAGGGTTTACCAATATCCATTAATCTCAATACAGAAGGATGGACTCACTTGCAAAAATTGGATTATGAGAAACTCCCCTTCAAATACAAGGCTTGTGATGAATATGGACACTTCACCGAGAACTACCCCAAAAGCCCAAATCGCTACAGAAAATTCTAAAAGATAAATGGAATGGCAGCAACTCAAGAAAGGGGGGGAAATAGCACGGAAGAAAAAATACAATTGAATCCATCGATGGGAACTAGAGGTCTAAGTACATCCATCTCCCCTGCTTCCAAGCGATTCCATATCCACTTTCAAGAAGGCGAAGGTGAGACTACACCACTTGATCAGTCAACCAATATTGATTAAGAGGCTTAACTAACCCTAGATTAAGGCATGCAACAAGGTAATAGGGGGAAACCGTATATACAGGAAATAGAGACAAAAGAAACATTGCATTCAGTGCTGCCAGCCATTCCCTATGAGGAGTTTGGAGGGATCGCAAGTAGGAAAGGTCAAGTGAAAATACCCGAAGCACTAGGAGGTAGAAGCGAAGCAACAAAGGAATTTGAATAAGACTCCTCCGCTCAAAAAAAATGCCTAGTAAGCCAACAAATATGGATAAGTGAAATGAATGGGCGGAAAGAGAAAAAATTATAGGGAAACAAAGTACCATCCCCAAGGCAATGAGCAGATCCCTTTTGAGACAAGGGCACTCTTGAGAAGAAACGGAGACTGGAATTCCTATCCACATCTCCAAATGAAAGTGGTCTCTTGGAGATGTCAAGGTATGGGGGGGAGATCAAAATAAAAGCACTGAAGCACTTGATTCACAGTGAAAGGCTGTCCCTCTTGCTCATCGAAAAGACCAACATGGAGGCAGAAGAAGTCATGGATGCAATGCCAAGGATCTGTAAATTAGGAGAAGGTAGATCAATTAGTGCATGCAGATCATCGAGAGGACTTGAAATCATTTTGAATGGTAAGAAATACACCCTCTTTTCCCATATTAATCTCACTAGTTGTTGATAGAATTAGAATATCATGAAACAAAGGAAAAGATTTGAATATGAAATGTATATGGGCCTATTCAATATGGGGACAAAATATCTTTTTGGAATTCTATGAGATCAATTATGAATCAAATCCCCCTCTAGAACTTGATAATAGCTGGATACTTCAACGTTACTATCTCCCCTAAAGAAAGAAAAGAGGGCAGCAAGGTTAGAGATCCTTTTGGGAAAAACTTGGAGGATATCATTTTTTATTGGGATCTGATGGATGTTATTCCTCGGAAGGGGGTCTTCACTTGGACCAATCGTAGAATCGGCCCGAGCCATGTAGCTGCTAGATTAGACAAGTTCCTTGTTCGGATCTCTTTCCTTGTCGATGATTTATAAATAACCTTGTAAAACATAGCCTCTACATCTCTGATCATAAACATATCTTATTAGATACCGAAACTCCTGAAAATTATGGCCCTATCCCATTCAAATTCAATCCTTTATGGTTAAAAGAGGAGGAGGCATGGGCACTCGTAGAAAAATAATGGGATACATACATAGTAGGATCCCTTTCATTTATTTGGGAATGTAAGCTTAGGCTAGCAAATCAAGCCTTGAAGGAGTGGACCAAACATCGATCCCAGTCATGAGATCATAGAATTCAATCTTTCCAAAAAGCATTGGAGGAATACCCACAAATAATGGAAACAAAGGAGATTGGCATAGAGGATATTCAGAGAAAAAAATATCTTAATAAGGCACTTTATGTTTCCCGAAGACATGAGTAGCAATGGCGATTAAAATCTTGAATTCTTTGACTCAAATATAGTGATAGAAACAGCTCCTATTTTCATAAACAAGCCAAAGGTCGCATAGTAAAGAATTCCATAAGGGACATACAAAACTACAATGGGGAAAAGGTTATCAACTTCGAAGATATCAAAATAGAGGTGAGCAACTACTTTAACAAATTATACATGGAGTAGAAAATCCCATCTCAAAGAGAGTGCAATGCTTTGCTTCAAAAAATTCCCTCAATGATAAATGAAGAGGACAATAGTGGATTAGAAACCCCAATGTTGGAAGTAGAATTCATGGTAGAAATATGGAGTTTGCATCCAAACAAAGCCTTACAATCTGATGGCTTTTCTATCAAATTATTATGTGTGTGTTGAGGCATAATCAAGCAAGACTTGTGTAGGATGTTAAATTGAACTAGGGGAAAAACAAAAAAAAAATAGGTTGAGCTACCAACTCCTCCTTCATATATCTAATCCCCAAGGAGACTGGGCCTTCTTCATTTGGTCAATATCAACATATTTCTCTCTGCAATGGTGCTTATAAATTTCTCACTAAAATTTTGTCCAATATGATCAAGCGACTTCTACTTAAGCTCATATCATAAAATCAAGGAGGCTTCATGGTTGGCAGTGTAACGTTCCCCTCACCCAATCTGACCATCGGGAGGGGACGCTGGGAAAACCTAGGCTTTCAAATTTCACCCCAAGTCCATAATACGTTTTTCAACAAATTTTCAACAAATGAAATGTGTGCATAAATGTAAATAAATATGCAAAACGGAATTAAAATCTATCCACACACATCTAATATGCAAATACATAAGCATAAACACTACAGGCATGAAATAAAACATTTCATATTCAAATAAATGTGAATACTTATCTTTATACAACGCAGATCCAAGCGACTAGCTGTGTAAGAGCATTTTTTCCACCCAACCATAGGCACTCAGTCCAGCATATACTCTTTATGTTGTTGAGGCCACCCCCAAGCTGGGCTATGAGGCCACCAAGGCGAAGGAAACACCTATAGGATTCTATCTCTCAACCCACAACCCATTCTAGTCTCTATGCTTATCCAAATGCTCATACAGAGCTCTACAAGGGTCTCACTCAACCCTCACATCCTTGGCTTCCACAATACCTGCCCCACACAAAACCCTTCTAGCTTAGGCATCCCCTTCACCGATCCACAGTTCTCTTGGGCGATCCATCTTGTTGGGTGCTTCTAGTGTGTGCATAGAAGAAGTCCAACTTGGTATTGGCTTCTATAGAACCTCCTGCAGCCTCAATTTGTGGCTTCTAAAGCACCTACGAGCAGCAAAACTTAAGGGTAAGGGTTCCTAGCTTTCCCAACCTCTCTGCTCACCTACATCCAACAAAAATCACTTCCCAATCTGCAACATGGTCTCCAAATTCGAATTTCTAGGTTCAAAACAGCATGGTAAGTTCATGGACATCAATGGATAGCTCTGCAACCTCTAAACCTACATGTAAGAATGAAACAAATGAGGGTTGACTCCAAGGGATATGGGAAAATGGTGAAAAGACAACTGACATGACTTCTGGAAGTAGAAGAAAGGACTCCTAGCAACTGCAAACTGACTTCTGTCATGACAGAACTGTCACAAAAGTGCAGTCAGTCCCATGCTTCAATAACTACATGAGGTGACTTTTACCACCAACCCCACACATGCATTAATGATTGGAAAATGGTCAAAAAAGGAGATAATTGGCTTATTCTCATCACATAACATAATTTAGGTGTGAGTTCTAAGGTGGACACTTGGCAGCAAGGATTCAGTCACCCATGGACCCCCTTCCTCTTCCCCTTGGTGGAATCATAGCCCCTTTGGCGCTCTTTACAGAACCATCCTTGGACCATGTTATTATTTATGCACATAATATTTACATATATTATAAATCAGCATAAACACTAAATAAACAGTCCAAATGAAATATGAACATCATACATGCCTAGACATTCACTAGTCGGGCCTTGGCCTTGAGCTCCACACTAGGAATTCACACTAGCATATTTATAGCATTTACATAATATTGGATAAATACATTCCAAGTCAAAACTAGGGGTATTACAGGCAGACAAATCATGAACAACATAGTATTGATTAAGGAGGCCATTCATTCAAGTTACGGCAGGGGGGGAATGAATGGCTATTAAGATAGACTTGGCCAAATACTTTGATAAGGTGAACTATAGCTTCATTTTTCTATCCTTAACAAGTTTGGTTTCTTGACATCCTTCATTAAATGGAATAAGGCATGTATTAGTAATCCTTGAATAGTCACGCTTGTTAATGGATGGCTAGCAACATTCTTTCAAGCTTCTCATGGAATAAGAAAGGATGTCCTTTATCCCCATATTTGTATATTCTTATGGTGGAAAATCTTAGTCGGACTCTTACCAAGGACTAAGAAACCAATAATATAGTTGATATCCTCATTGTCTGAGGTGTTAAGGAAATAAATCATTCACAATTTGCTAATAAAATTATTTTTGTTGGAGGAGCCTCCATCATAAATGTGAAAATATTTAAGGATATTTTAGATAAGCATTATAGCCTCAGGTGGGTAGGTTAACAATGGTAAAAGCAATATCTTCAGTTGGAACATTTCATATTCTCTTCTTCAAAAAATTGCTCACACTTTTGGGTATGTTTGGCATAGCAAATGGTCTTCCTTCCAACACCTAAGAACTCCCATTTCTCTTACAAACTCTCGGACTTCTAATTGGGATCATGTAATGGTAAAAATCCGTTTACTAGAACTTCTCGAACTTCCACTTTCAAAAATACAAATAATCCATGCATATATATAAAAGTTGATAAAATAGATATGGTCTTTTACAAGATAGACTTTCCCGTATTTATAACTGTTTAAAGGGTGTCTAATGCAACTCTTCATAAAGAGTTACACCATTTCACTAATTAATTATATTATTATATTATTCTTATTTGTTGTTATTATTATTATAATTTCTATATATATATATGTTGATGTTTATTTTATTATTATTTTATTCATAACATTGCCTCTCTCTTAGAAAGGCTTTGCCCCCAAAGCCTTATAACGTTGTCGCATTGTTCCTTGTGACGTCGTAGCTGACGAAACATGTCGGTACGAACTTCTAAGTGTAGAACATAACTTCCAATATGTTGATGGATCAATCCAGCCAAAATTGATTTGTTGATGACTGTTGGGATTCTCTATTGATATGTTGTCAGGAGCTTTGAGCACATTAGTACTATTATCTTTTGACAATTCCCACTTTTTATGATACTTGTTTATATGGTTGGGGTGTCGATAGGGAGTTATTGCTGTTTGTTTTTCTGCTGAGTTGACTTCCTTTTGAATTGTGTCAAGGATTGAATTTATTTCCTCAACTTGACTTTGTTTTTCAGAGGGTCTGGATGCTTCCTCCTGGATTTGCGCTAATTTGTTCTCTAATAGATTGTTATTACTCTGAATTTTCTCGAACCTTTTGTCTTGCAACTTTTTGTCCTCTTTTAACTTATTGACTTGTTCCTCTAGTTCTTGATTAAACTTTCTGAGGTGTTGGTTTTCTTCTTGCTTTTCTAGTATTCTTCCTTCAAGGTCTTCATTTGAATGTTCTATCTTCTGACTATGTTTCAGCTTCTTGATTTTTGTAAGTAATGTCTTGTTATAAATTCTTAGTCGAAATAGTTCTTCAATATTGCTTGCTAATTCGTCCTTGATTTTCTTAATTTCCAACTTGTGCGTCTTTTTAGTAGCGTTGTATGTCTGCTGGAGTTCTTTATTCTTTTGTTGTTGTTGACCTATGTCTGATTCTTGACTTTGTAGCTTCCTCTCAACTTGAGTCAATTCACCGTCTTTGTCCCTGACAAGCTATTTTAAACGCTTTATTTCTTCTTCTAAATCATTATCGCTTCCATCGGGTGACTTGTCGTCATTTTTTGACTTTCTAATCTGATCTTCTAGGTTTTGATTATGGATTTTTAAACATGATATTTCTTTATCATGATCAGATAACATTTTCTTGTTATCTCTTATGGTTCGTTCTAGTTGTCGATTTTGATTCCATAAGCGACGATTCGCGTCGTCTCTCCACTCCTTCAAAAACTTCTGTGTCTCAATATCATCTTGTAGACATTTACTACTCGCTTTATATTGCTCTAATTCGTCCAGTGTTGCTTGTAGTTTTGCCTTCATTACGGAGTATGTGTTTTCCATTGTTCCTGGCGTTTTCGTTGACAGCTGGTTTCCTTTGACTTGATTTCTTGACGATAAGGGTCTTCTTCTGACTTGATATTGCTCTTCGATGATAACAGATCTTCAACTTCTTTATAAGGGAGTCTTCCTTGATTTTGTCTTCTTCCCTTTCGAATTTTGGAAAGAATCCTCATTGATTTTTTTTATTTTATTTTTATAACAATGTTCAATATGATTCTTCTTGTAAAAATTATTTGTGTTGATGCTCTTCTAATTTAATTTTCCCTTAATTTTTGTAAAATGGTGTAGAATGGTTGGTTGGGAGGAATGATTGTTACCTTCCCCACCCAAGTTCAAATCTCACTTTTGGTTTGTTGTTAGGGAATAAAACCAAACCCACTTATCACAAAACCACGTGCAGTTTCACTTTTTTTTTTACCACTGTAACGGTAAAAATCCGTTTACTAGGACTTCTTGAACTTCCACTTTCGAAAATACAAATAATCCATGAATATATATAAAAGTTGATAAAATAGATATGGTCTTTTACAAGATAGACTTTCCCGTATTTATAATTGTTTAAAGGGTGTCTAATGCAACTCTTCATAAAGAGTTACACCATTTCACTACTTAATTATATTATTATATTATTCTTATTTGTTGTTGTTATTATTATTATTTCTATTTATATATATATATACACACATATACATATATATATATATTATTTCTATATATATATACACATATACATATATATATATATTATTTCTATATATATATACACATATACATATATATATATATTATTTCTATATATATATATATATATATATATGTTGATGTTTATTTTATTATTATTTTATTCATAACAGATCATGTTCTATTCAAAATCAAATCCAAAATGCAAGCTTGGCGAGCACAATGGTTGTCCTCTCTTCTTATTTTCTTGTGCTCCTCTCTCTTAGATCCAAATAGTGTTTTGAAAAAAGTATGCAAAGAATTTAGAAGATTTTTATGGCAACGGGGTACAGCCAACAATAGGGAATTCCATCTCATAAAATGGGAAACTGTCAAGAGACATATTCTCAATGGGGGAGCTAGAATACGAGAGCCAAAGTTGGTGAACCTAGACATGGGAGCACAAATCTTGTGGAGAACGATAACAAGAGTTAAGGAATGGTGGAAAGAACTTATCAAAAAAAAAAAAAAAATATATATATATATATATATATATATATATATATATATATATTAGATTCAATTCAAGATGTGTTGATAATAAGTCATGGTAGGGAGTTTTCTCTAGTATATGGAGGTGGTTATGTAGAGCTGCAAGAGACCTTATTCAAAAAGGACTTTATTGAATCCTGGGAACTGGGAAGCAAATTGATTTGTGGGAATACATGAACATGGGCAGGGCGCCCCACTAAAGCAAAAATTTGGGTTAGAAGATGTACACACCTGGATGAATTCCCAAGGTCTCTGAACCCTTCATGATCTCTCAGAATGGAGCGATGATGGTTTCTAGGTCAGCTGGAAGAGATTGGATCTTCTAAGAGAATTAGATCATTCCTAGGAGATGTTGATTTCTCTCCTTCAAGGTGTTTCCCCCCTCAACATGGCCCACAAGGACCAACAAGGATGGGGAATAATAGGCACTTGCTATGTCAAGGAAAAAAACCATACTACCAACTTCATTTATGTGGCGAAAGATGTGGAATACAAACTGTCTCCCGGAAATAAAAGTGTTTTGTTTGGTTCTAGCTCATGGAAAGTTGCTTACAGCAGAAGACCTAAGGAACAGGAACATTAAAGGGCCTTCCTAGTGTTCCTTATGCTTAAGGGATGAATAGATGATAAAGCATCTATTTCTCGATTGCAATTATACTCAGCAAGTCTAGGAAATATTTTTTGCGAAATTAGAATGACAAGTTATGGTTCCATCAATGGAAGGATATTTTCCCCCATTGGAAATCATACCACCCTGGCTCCTTAGTCAACAAAGCCACAATGGGCGCAATATGAGAAGACACTCCTAAGTTTCTCTACTAGAAGATATGGCTTGCTAGATACAAGGGCATTGTTTGGTCTTGATCATTCCCCTCGATCGGAACAACTATCAAAGACAAGGCATTAATGATGGAATTATTTGTTTCTAAAGGGCCCACAAGTAACAACAAGGAGCCTCTTATTTATAGGGAGAAATATTCATTCAACGATATTCTATCCCGGAGTAACCTTTAGTCTAAATTTCACTCTACGCTTACCCCTTTAGAGTGGTGAAATGAAGCCTCGGAAGAAGACTTTCATAGATGGCTCAATACTCAATCGAGTCATAAGTTGTTTTTTGATGGCACATCTAAAGGAAATCTAGGTGTGGCCGGAGTGAGATGGGTCCTTAATGATCCCGGTGGAAAGGAAGTGACTCGATACTCATGGGGCCTAAAGATCAAAATAAACAATTATGCGAAAATTTATGCTTTACACCTTGGATTGAAAATTGTCACGTCTCTAGGAATTTCCCAGATCACGTTTTTTTGTGATTCTCTTCATGTTATAAAATAGGTTCAAAATCGTTTCAAGAAGAATAATAAGATACAAACTTGAATTTTCAATAGGATTGCTAGCAACCTTCAAATATATTATGAGCAAAACTTTCTACATATACGAAGGCACAACAACAGTCTTGTTGACAAGCTTGCTAACAACGACATTCAACTAATTAAGGGAGTGTTTGTGAAGGGCATTGAGCCACCGATGAGAAGGTGGATTTCGTGAGACACCAATTCAAGAGACAAAGATGAATAACTATACCCCAAACACCATGTAAGGGGAGCATTTAAAATTATTAGAAGAAATAGTAATTAAAAAAAGTTGTTATTTGCATGAGGGTCACCTGGTACATGGATCTGAAATCCCCCAAGTGCATGCATATCTCAATCCATTTACTCTATGCAAGTGAACTATCACACCCCATTGTTCCTTCATATCCTCGCAACTTGCTTGGATATGTTTTTATTCAGGTTATTATGGCGATTATCGTAGTCACACGCAGTGTGGTTGGGATAACTCTGGATTGTTCGCATCAATTGACAACTGAGCGAATTAAGGAGGTTAAGGCTTGGATGTAGGAGATTAGTATCAGTTTGCTTCATTCAAGGGGTATAAATCCCTCCTTCGAATTCACGGGGGGGGGGTATGGAGAAGAATCAAGATTTTAAGTTCGATGTTGTCCACGTCATGCATGAAATTGTTGGTCCTAGGAAAACTCTTCGTCGAATCAAGGTCCAAATGGATGGCATTGAGTAGGTTTTGGAGTGCCTCAACTATCAATTATAATTGGTGGAACACCATCATGGTCACCTCGAAGGTGAGGTTGATATGCATGGAGGGAAACTAGAAAAACTAGCCCTAGACAATGAAATGCACCACTCCCTTCTCCAGGGCCTCACCCAAGGGAAACACTCCTACACAAAGGAATCTTCCAATTCACGAAAGTTGGACATGGAAACAATGTAGCAAATAGAAATGGTTTGATTTGAGGTCTCTACAATGCCACTGATGGAAGGAGGGGAAGAAACTTGGTCATTTGAGATCATAGTCCAGTTGGTTCTTTCTTTGTACTTCTTATGCATTGTCAATACGTTATGTTATTAGGCCAATTTGTTAGCAAATATAGTTGTAAGTCACTATGGAAATCTCATAATTTTGTTTCGGAATGTATGGCTGAGGTTTTTTTGAAGGCCCTTGTAATGTCCCTGACCCTTATCTAAGGTTAAGGGTGCTAATATTAATTTAATTTTAAGTGCAACATATTGAGACTAAATATAATTATCAAACCCTTCAAATAATCCAACTCTTGATTCTAAAGTCAAATTATTTGTTAAACTTGCGATATTTAATTAATTACTTAATTAAGATAATTACGACACTTAATTAAGTTTAATTACCAAATATCCTAATCGCATCAAAACATGTTAAGGAATAATATTCATCATCCTTAGTGATATTAAGGTCCCAAAACCCATTCATGCATTATAAAGTGTTGAAACCACAATTGTTAATTAATTAAATATTGTTGTTATATGTTTTTCCACAAACTAGTTAATTTATGGTGTTGTTATGTGTGTGCTATTGGTTAGGTTGAAAAATAATAAAATAAAACATCAAGACACATCTGTAGGCCATAACCTACAACTACACCACACTCAAGCAAAACAAAAGGCATCGGCTGCAATCACAGCCCACAAAATCAACTCCCAATGGTTGTCCCCTACAACCATTTTTCACTAATAAATTTCAGATTGTATGGTTGCCTCCCTCCAACAATCAATCAATATTACATTCAGATTACATTATTCAAACTCAAATCTTCAAATAGGATCAGATCCATGCACAGAACATTTCCAATCTAACAACTGGTGCGCTCATCTTAGCACCGAAAAAATTTGTCGAACCAAAATATGCATCTCTTGATCATCCGGAAAGCTTTTTCGACAAATCAAAAGGAAATCCTTAATGGAAACCCTACTCCGGACGCAATGGAATAGGTCTCATCACTCAGAAATTAGTAAAAATGGATGAACCAGAACCTATGGTTGCGCCCCTCCCAATATCATCGAGCCAAAACAACAAATTTATGAATAAGAGAAAGAAGAATAGAAGGAAGATAAGGAGAGTAGCAACATATTATATGAAATTCATCCTTCCTGAAAATAGAACCTAGAATTCAATACATGAACATGCAGACAACCAATTCATCCACTATTGCACATATAGCAAATAAAATAATGTAATAGAAACGAAACATAAGAGATATACTTATCTCAAAATAAGGGCAACTGGTTGCAACAGGACAACTTTCCTCCCAGCCATAGACACAGTCAAGCCTTCCTCGCTTGAACAAGTCACCCCTGAGCTGAGACCATGGATCCACAGGTAGAGGCACACTTAGTATAGCAACTCTAGGAACTACCTCTTCCGAGAACCACAATACTTCCCACTACTACTTTCATGTCCATCTCCAGTGCCTATGGGAAGTGACTCCTCTCACCACCCATTTATTGGCTTCTTGTGCGAGAACCTGTACTAGTAGAGCGATATAATGGAAGCAAAGGGAAATGACTAGACTTCCTCTAAGTCTCAACACACTCTCAATACTAAAAATATTCCCAACATGGTGAGATAACACAAGACAAGTGATCCAAGGCTCAAGATTATCTTCAACAAGGAGAGAGTACATGTATAAATAGCTTAAGGAGGGAAATTTGAACCCAAGGTGGCCAACTAAAATGGGTTTGAGTGTGGTTGGGCTTCATCATGGAAACATGAATCAAATTAGTGGAGTGGTGGCCTAGTTAGGATATTCACTTTCTCATATTAGCACCATGAGGAGGAGTTACCAAAAACCAAGGAGTGGAGCCATGACGAACACAAGCAGGCGCACTAATGCATATGGGGGGTTACAAAACATGAAGTAGGGCGAATTTGGTGAGTGAGGGGATCCAATAGGGTCATAAATATCATGTAAGCACAAAAATAGGGATAAATGGAGGAGTGGGGCGCACTTATGGAGGTGGAGGCACAAATCGAGGAGGTGGAAGCTAAATTCTAGCTTACAGCTCCTAGAATCTAGGGAGAGAGCTCATAAATGACAAAAACACATAAATAGGAGGGAATTTCTCCCGAGGATGGAGCACTAGGAAAGAGGGGCCCACTAAAGTATGTATAAGGTGCAATAATAACTCTAGAGTTCATAAAAATTGAAAATGGGTTTCGTTGTACAATGTTTGGGTGACCAACACTATTAAAGTCACCAAGGCACAAAATGAAATAGGATGGACAACTACCATCCAACAACAAGCTATAAGCTGCTAGGGATGTCCCCCATTCCCCCTCACTCTTTGAGATCATGGTCTCCCATACTATTTTAGTTGCCTTTACTCAGCCAGTTGTTTATTTAATTAAATAGCAACAATCATTCAAAGAGAACAATAATGACAATAATAACAACAACAACATTAACAATTAATAATAATTCCAAAGTCCATAATCACATCATCAAACAAATGAGCATAAGTCCATAGTCATATTAACATTTAGAACATAAGTCTAGGGATTAACAACCAGGGTATTATAGCCCTGGTCTCTCAAGACACATAATTTTGTAATGGATTGAAATGTTTTTATTCTTGGGTTGCATAGGGTTTTCCTTGGCCTTTTTAATACAAAATCAGTTAATCATATATATATATAATCAGTTAGTCGAACCTACAGTTTCAAGGATTCATTCATTGCCAACCCCATACATGTACAACAGTTTGAAAATACAATTATATTTATTTTTTTCGGGCTTGGAATAACTCCAAGGATTGAGTTTTTCATTGATCATGACCATTTATTTATACATCAAATGTCTCTTGGCTTTCATATGCCAAGAGGTTGTGTGAGTGACTCTTCAATTCTAGGTAACTGGAAGTAAAACCTAATTATTTACAATATTTACAAAAAAAGAACCTTAATCCCTATGGATTAGGTTTCTAACATCCCCCCCTTAATCTAGAGGGGTGTTCATGAGTCCAATCATCTTTCTAAACTATTCAAGCTTTTCTCTTCCAAGCATGCGCTTTGGTAACATTGTCTGCAATTTGATCACTTGTGGAACAATGTCTCAAATGAATAGTCTTGGCCTCTACATGATATCGAATCATATGGAACTTTGTGTTGATGTGCTTAGTTCGATCATGGAATCTGGGATTATTGGCCAACTTGAATGCAAAAGTATTCAGTAGAGGAGTATATCTCACCTATTTCTGTTGCAAATATTCAAGTTTTCCTGAGATGCACAATCTCCTTTTTTACTTATGTAGTAGCCACATATTCTGCCTCTGATGTGGAATCCACTAGAACAGACTGTTTGTGTGATCTCCAAAAGACACTTTTTGATCCAAGACTCATGAGGTAGCATGAAGTAGACACTCCATTCATTTTGTCGCCATCAAAGTCTGAATCAAAATATCCAATCAATTTGAAGTCATCCACCTTAGAATATTTGAGTCCAAATCGTTGGGTCCTCTTCAAGTATCTTAGAACTCTTTGCAGTATACCAATGTCCTTCATGAGGCTTTTGCATGAAACTGGAAAGGATCCCAACAACAAATAAAATATCTAGTCTAGTGGTGGTAAGGTAGAAAAGACTCCCCACAAGTTGTTTGTATTTGGTTGCATCCTCAATTCATTCCACTCTTTTGATGGGAGCTTCAAGTTTTGTTCCATTGGAGTAGAGAGACGATTATACCCTATCATTCCAAACATGTTCAAAAAATCTCCAATGTACTTATGGGAGATGAAAATGTACTTTGGATTCTATGTCACTTCAATTCCCAAGTAGTAGTGAAGATGTCCCACATCTATCATCTCAAAGTATTTCTTCAATTCTCTCTTGAAGGATGCAATGTAGCTTTCTTTATGGATGCAATGTAGCTTTCATTGTTCTCTATCATCTACATACACTACAATATATAGAAGAGATCTTCCAACTTTCTTGACAAAAAATGTTGCGTCATCATGATTAAAGTGTTTGAAATTCAATTTCAGGAGATGATCAACTAGCTTTTCATACCATGTGCAAGGTGCTTGTTTCAGGCCATACAGAGACTTGATGAGTTTGCATTCATTTTGTTATTGTCCCTCGCAACAAAACCTTTTGGATAAGACATGAAGACATTCTCTCTCAAGTCTCCATTCAAGAAAGTAGTCTTCACATCCATTTGATTAACTTTCCACCCATTATGTGCAACCAAAGACAATAGAGTATGGATGGCGGCCCATTTTGTTGTGGGGGAATAAGTCTCATCATACTCAATGTCTTTTTCTGTCAAAAAACTTTTGCCACAAGCATCAACTTATGCTTGTCAAGTGAGCCATATGATTTGTACTTGTTCTTGTAGACCCACTTGTAGCCAGTTGGTTTGGTTCCAAATGGAGGATCCACCAACTTCCACGCCCCATTCTTGATGAGAGCACCATATTCATTTTGCATGGCTTCTTTACACTCTTCACGACCAACAACTTCTTCAAAGGAAATTGGTTCAAGGTTAACAAATAAATCCAATTCACAATTATATGAAACATCCATATCATCCACGTCACCTAAATTTGAATTATCTGCATCTCTATCTTATTTTCTTGTCGAACTTTTGGTTCTTGTCTTTCTTATTTTCATCGGGATGAACACTTTCAAGTGTCTTCTTGACCCACGTTAGAACTTTTCGTGAAGGTCCAAGTTGCTCAACTGGTGGTCCTTCATTCTCTTCATTATTCAGTGTTCCAATCCTCTCCATCACATCATCCAATTGAACCTCATGTTCTGGTGAAGTGGCAAGAACTTCTTCACGACGGGGAGATGATGTTGCAAAAGGAGATTCCAAATATTGATCCAAGATAGGGATCCCCCCTTCAAGATTTGGAATCTCACTGTAAAATTCCTGAAATCTTTTTACATGGGTAAATTTATCCAAACTATCAAGCTATTGCTCAAGAGTCTTGTCATTTTTATTCCTTTCAAGAAAAATGGCATCTCTAGAAAGTATAAACTTTATGTTTACCTCATCATAAAGATGGTATTCCTTGGTGGTGTTTTAATTACCCCAAGAAGATGCACTTTCAACTCCTTGCACCAAGCTTGTTTCTTTGTTCCTTTGGAATCAAGGCATAAAAGGTGGACCCTAAGATGCCTTACCAAAGGAATGCGTCCATACCACATTTCATATGGAATCTTGTTGGCAAGAGCATGAGATGGACTTATGTTTCTCAAATAAACTGCACACAAAACTGCAACACCCCAAAACATCAAATTCACATTCTTGAAAGAGTGTCATGTTCATTCTTTATGCCACATCTTTATGTTGAGGATTGTATGAAACACTGGTTCGATGCCAAATACCATGTTGTCTAAGATAGGCTTGAAATTCATTACATGTATATTCCCCTCCATTATCAATATGAAGGAAAACAATTTGAGATTGTGCTTCATTTCTAATCCATACATTAAAGTTTTTAAATGTTTCAAAGGCCTGAGTTTTATCTTTCAACAAATAAACATAACACATCATTTTCTAGTCATCAATAAAAGCCATGAAATATTTATAACCATTTACAGAAGCAACAAGCATGGGGCCACACAAGTCGGAGTGTATTAACTCTAGTTTTCTACATGCTCTATAATTTGACTCATGGAAAGGCTTCTTACTATGTTTGCCAAGGATACAAGCATCACTATTTCAACTTCTTTGGAATGGTGGGCAAACCAAAAACACCATTCTTCTTCAATAAATGAAGACTATCATAGTTGATGTGCCCATATCTAGCATGCCACAAAACACTAGAAGACAATGTACTTTCATCATGGTGAGAGAGGTGTGCAAAATTTTGTGCCTTTGCAAATGCGTGTTTCGGCGTCAATAGTTTCCCATCTTCATATCCGATCATGATGACTTGGTTGTTAGAGGATATCCTTATCTCAACTTGTCCATCAAATATGTGGATGGAATGGACTTATTGTAAAATCCACAGAAGAGACACCAAGTTTCTCTGCAACTCAGGGAGACAAAGAACATTATGCAACAAAAAGTAATGGAATCCAAGCAATTTGAGCCGAATGGTGCAATTCCCTTGGGTTTGAGGTTGGCGTATCTACATAATATACTACATCTACATTGTCATTCAATTATTCAAAAAATTATTTTCTAAATGTCAAGTGGTAGGTTGCTCCAATGTTAAGCAGCTAAGTATATTTCCAAAATGCAAATGAAGTATTGAACATAACTTCATCCATTCCAACAGTATGATGTGCTACAACGAAATGAGCAGATTTAGGAGCTTTGTCAAACTCGTGAGCTTTACCTGTGTCTTCTTTCTTCTAGTAATGCTAATCTTTAATCTTCTCCCATGGAACCCAACAATGCTTTGCATCATGTCCATTCTTGCCACATCGGAGACAGTGAAGATCAGGTCTCTTGTTGTGATTGTGTCTACCCCCCTTTCTCTGAAATTATTTCTTCCATGTCCTCTCCCACTATTTTCTCCTTTATAATAATATTTTGATTCATTCTTCCCTTTCTGAGCAAGGCATGCAATATCTTCAGTGGGGTGAAGTGTCTTCTTTCCAACGGATTTTTCTCTTTTTGCAATTTTCTCCACTAGTGTCAAAAGTGAGGCCTTCCAAATTGCCACTAGCTTGGATAGTGGGAACGGGTGGGGTAGAAGACCTTGATGAAGGCAATGAGAGGAAGGTATACCTTCACGCCAATGGCTTCAATTTCATTCATGGTGGCTTTAATCTCAAATGCTACTACCATGGGATCATTATCCTTGACTCTAAATTGAAGAGCTTCAACGACAATCGGATTAGCTCCAATTCTAAGTGTGATTCATATAAATCTTTTAACTTATTTATAGCATCATAAGAAGTTTTAGCGAATGTAATATGCCGACTCACCTCCACTTACTATAGTAGTGATCAGTGTGTATGCCTTCTGCTATCAAAAACAATGGCATCATCTGTGGAAAATAAACCCACAACCACATTGAGACACCTTGCAAACCTACATGAGCGAAGTGTGGAGGAGAGTTAACTGTAGGTGCCAAGTTCAACTGCAAACTAATCGAACTCGCAACATCTTTTCAGGGATTCATATTAACAACCATTAAAGAAGCGAGGAACAGTTGCACGAGGAAAAGGAGGGAAAAGGAAAGTATGCACTCGAGGGAGAGTAGTGGTGTGAGGTCACTAGTGTTTCAGGAACACTCACCATAGACCATGATGATATAGCACATGGAGAGAAGAACAGGGAAGCTCTTGCAATTAGTGAGAGTAGTCATCATCAACCAAAAGAATCTCCCTTTCAATATGATTTTGAGGGTTGAGGTCGAGGCCTTCGAAGCCATAAATTGCATCGTTAAACCAAACTTGCTAAGTTTTTTTTGGAGAGCATGCAGTCGCGAAGATGGAGGAGAGTATGCAATCACGAAGATGAGATAGCAAGGGTGTGCAATTGAGTATGGAGGCCGCATTCGCGTGATGGAGGTTGGGGTTTCCATAGATAAGATTCCATGCATAGGGAACAAGAGATAGGTAATTCAAACATTATGACAGAAGCTAGCAAAGGCAAAGGATATGCCAAGGAGGACAATACATGCACCACATACTCTTCAGTTCTAGGAAGTAAAACCTAATTATTTACAATATTAGATAAAAAAAACCACAAGATTAAGTCTTCAACAATTTTTTCTATATTAATTTTTTTCTATATACTAAAATTCTACATATGATATAGAAAACATTGTTGACAATGCACCCACATCCATTTTCAATCTTTAAATAAATTGAATAATTACCAAATTTATATGATAAGTGAGAAAGAACATTCAAGTATAATCGAATCAAAAGTTGAAATCTCTAAATGTGGATTCCTCTTTAAATTAGTGTCATTTTAAATTCTTAAAAAATTAAGAAATCGTTGAACTTATTATATGAAATCAGGGTAACATTCAAATAGTCACTAGAAAATACAAATCATCTCATTTTATGTTCTTTGTAGATTTATATCTTTACAAGTCAATGTTCACTTTCTCTGCCTGCCCCACAAATAAAGGTTCAGTTTTCTTCATCGCAGCCTCAACCAATAGTAGAGCAAAGCTCTCTAGCTCTTGGGCTCCCTCAAGGTCATACAAGGAGGGTATATCAACCCCGGCCATACCACGAAGGTCATAATCGACTAATGCATCAATGATTTCATTGTTATAAACAACTCTAATGACAACGTTGTCTCTCAATGTCCCCATTTGACACCGACCACAATCTCCAACATATCCTAAGACCCCTATCCTTCAAATCTACATCAAGCCCACTCAAGTTTTTAGATTTTAGATTGTCTACATACTATCTTATATATTTTATTTATTGTATTTAATTTCAACATTTAACTTCACATGCTCTATAAATTAACTAATTTGTTGGCTTCAGGTGTAATTCTTTGTTTGAAGATATTTCTTACTTCTGATCTAAAATATGATTTTACACTTCCACAATGAACTTCACCTCCGTGTACTCATCTAATCTCCTATTTTTCAATCATTTTTAAAATATTAATACATATCTTATTTACATATCCGCCACACAAATGAACCATGAAAGGCCTCTAAGTTCATTGCTCGAAAATATGATTTCATTTTTTAAAAGAACCATATACATACCAATGGTAAAAGCAAAATGGTACATTCCAAATACCACAAGATCTTATTCCTACTTCCAAGTGAAAGAAGGAAAACAAAAGAGAACATGATTCAGAAAGCTTAATCAAGTAAGAGCAACGAAAGGCTAGCACCCATTCCAGAATAAATTAATCACTTCTAACTTGTTTATATTCATGTTGAAGTTTATTATACCATGGACTTTTATATTTTCTCAAAAAACAATCATTGTTGATTGTGGATTCTTTAAGTTGATTATATCAAAGCTCTTGTATTTTCTTTTGTATTTTCTCAAAAACCAATCATTGTTGATCGTGGATTCTGTAAGTTGATTATATCGAAGCTCTTGTGTTTTCTAAAAACTAATCATTGTATATTTTTCTGTGAATATCCTTTCCGATGCTTGGAATACTAGGTAAATGTCAAATTTTAGTTATGTTGAAGTTATTATATTATGGACTTTTATATTTTTTCAAAAACTCATCATTATAAATTTATCTTTAAGTTGATTATATCAATGGACTTTTATTTTCTAAAAATCAAATCATTGTGGATTTTTCTAGTAAGTATCGTTTCTGATTACATAAATGTCAAATTTTAGTGATATAAATATATATAAATTATTCTAATTTATATTAATATTTCTAATGTTGTATAATCAATATAAATCCATCTTATATAAATCCAGATCAAATTTAAAATATCAACACTCAAGAAAATAGAAAATTGATCCTTGAAATGGATCTATGCTGGTTTGGTATCAATGTTGTTTTAATTTTTTTAACTTTTTAACATGTGTAATATTTAAAAATTGAACCATATACTATCAAATAAAATAACTATACGGGTTGAATATTAATGTTGTTTTAATTTTTTAACTTTTTAAACCTGTGTAATATTTAGTCACATACATTAAATTATATAATAATATCTCTAATTAAACTTTATTTATTTACTTTTGATTGTCACATTAAATTATATTATATAATAATATGTCTATTTACTTTTAGTCATACATTAAATTATATAATAATATTTCTAATTAAACTTTATTATATAATAATATCTCTAATTAAACTTTATTTATTTATTTACTTTTTATTGGCACATTAAATTATATAATAATATCTCTATTTATTTTTAGTCACATACATTAAATTATATAATAATATCTCTAATTAAACTTTATTTATTTACATTTTATTGTCACATTAAATTATATAATAATATCTCTATTTATTTTGAGTCATACATTAAATTATATAATAATCTCTTTTTTATTGTCACATACATTAAATTATATAATAATATCTCTATTTATTTTTTATTGTGACATACATTAAATTACATATATAATATCTTTTTATTGTCACATAAATTAAATTACGTATATAATTATATATATAAGAATATCTCCCTACTCTTGATGCAATCAATATAAATTGTCATGTACATTAAATTATATAATAACATCTCCCTACTCTCGATGTAATCAATATTTTTTATAATCGATACAATCAATATTTTTTTAAATTATATAATAATATCTCCCTATCTCGAGGCGTCAAACACTGATCAATGTATATCTCCAAAAGAAAAGAAAAAAAACCTTACAAAACCTTCACTGATCAATGTATATCTCCAAAAAAAACCTTCCAAAAGTTCAATTTCTCTACTTACCCCTACAAAATGAAAGGTTCAGGTTTCTCTATACACACAAACGAACCATAAACCATAAGAGGCCTCTAATAAGTTCATTGCCCTAAAGGTTTGTTCTCGTTGGAAATTTTGCATAGTATACATTTACAATGGTTCAAAACAAAAGGGAAAGTTCTAAGAGACAAATACCACGACAATCTTATTTCTAGTCCCTCGTGAAAGAAATGGAACTCGACTTAGAAAGCTTAATGCCGTAACAGCGAAGGAAAGAATATGAAATGTCCCGCTCAAAAACAATACTCTCTACTTTACATGGTGGCTGACTATTACAGGTTCCCCACCATGCCAACATCACTGCAACCTCCAGATGCACCTCATCCAATGTGGCACTTAAAAGAAAATAAAAGAGCTGATATGCCATAATAGAAATGCTTCCAGCACCTCTCCAACAGTCCAGAGTCCAGACACCAAGAATCCTTAAATACCTTCAGGATGGACCTTATCTAGTGTGACCAGAGGCAATAGCATGCTGCACAAAATCCTCACACCGAGGAAACCCGCCTGAGAGAGCATCACCAAGTGCACCCATTATATCAAATGCTTCCTGCATATCACTGGCACTTTGCATCTCTTCCAGCCAACTCAGCAACTCCTTTGAAAAGCCCAACATACCTTTTACATCCTGCAACCTCTCCCTCATGGTAACTTCCCAGGGCTCCATACTTACAGGGCCACTGCCGCTGCCGCTGCCGCTGTCATCTCCAGTTTTTTCACTATTGTCTCTTTCATTTTCGACATTTCTATCTTTTTGGGCAGCTGGCTTAACCCACTTCAGAAAACGCTGCAGCTGTTCTATGAGGCCTGTATATATAAGCATGGGTAGAACAATAGCAAAATAATTTTCACTTGTTTCACTGGATTCTGCATCTTCTCTGTTGATGTCATCACTTTTGGAATCCACTGGTGCCAAATCTGAAGATAAAGCACGAGAAGATGAAGGTGAGGATGCAGGGGCTGCCAATGCTAAGCGCCCATGCTTGTGTTGCATGTATGCGTGGTATAACCCCCTTTGAAGGAAAGTGTGACGATGTTGCTCCCACTCATCAAGAGATTGAAGTAGCACAGCATGTACCATCATATATTGGACTGTTTCTTCTGTCGCCCCGGATCTTGGTGTGGTAGGCGTAGATGGCTTTGATCCAGAGGCAGGTGAATCCAATTGAGATGGTGAAGTGAGGTAACTGGTTAAAGCTTTTGCCATATTACGCCGCTGGTTCATACCTCCTTGGTCTAGTAAATGGTGAGCCATTTGTACCATGAAAGGAAGTAGCCGAGAGTTGCTCTCTCTTCCACCACCTTTGCTATCAGTGCTGAATGATGCTCCAGTTGCAAAACGAGCTAGCATCTGCAGAGTCCAATGAATGTCAAACTTAAGGTCTAACAATTAGTTGTGTAAAGGATTTACAACTCATGAAAGTCATCATTAGGCATAAAGTAGAGATTTATAGACTACAGTAGAATCATGTCCAATTCCAAAAGCAATCCTTGCACCCAGCTAAAAAAAGAAGAAAAGTAGATTCATACCAGCACAATATCATAAGTAAGCAATCGAAGACGACCCCCCTCAGCTCGTCCAAGGGCATTCAAACAATCCCAAAATTGATCAACACACCGTGCATATTGTTGAATAGGAACAGAAGGCCCCCTCAAAGGAAATAGACTGTTGCATAGAGTTTCATTGTTGCGTAAGGCTGCCCCCTCCCATTCCTTCTTAGGGTTCTTTAGTGAAGCATCTGCTCGCTTGGCCTCTTGATGGCATTGAAAATGTATAATATTAAAATGACTAACAGTTGTATACACCCATTCCCCACGACCATGGCTTGTGGTTCCAAGAGGCAAATTTACACGTTTACTAAAAGAGTAAGCTCCAAGCATATCTGTGGGCCTTAAGCTATATCCTTCTCTGCACACCATGCAAGCTAATCCAGCCTCCTCTTCTTCAACTTCTTCTAAGCCTTCAATAACAGGTTGTGAAACTACTATTCGCTCACCCCCATCGGAAGAAAGTTCCCGTCGCATACCAAGATCCTGCATGAAGCAAAGAATTTTTTTACAAATAAATTTTACAATTGAATAAAATTCATTTGTTGCCATTTTAAATAGACATAACTACCCCTTACGCATATATCATAAACAGAAACTTCATAGCACCTGAAGTAACTCCTCCCTCTTCCTTAAGGCTCGACGCCGCATCTCATCCCTGGTTGCACGCCTCAGCTGGTGTACCTTATCTGCAAGAAAGCCTTCCCCTTTGCTATCCTTGTCTGAAAGAGTATCCAACAAATTTTCTGCCCTTGAACCAATCTCACTTTCTCCAGAAACACCTTCTAGTGCATGGAGGAGAGGTAATATTGCTCCTTCATCAATGCACTGTTGCATGGCAAGATGTCCCCTGGCAAGGCCTCTCAACATGGATAAAATCACAGGTACTGATGGCAATTTTACGCCATGCATCCATTCTGGGGAATACTTGAAGTCAACTCTCTCAATGACAGCAAATACTCCTTTTAAATGTTGAACTGCCACTGCATCCAATAAAGACAAACAAGAATATCTATCAACTAGGAAGCATCAAAATCATATAGAAGTTACTTAAACCCAGGAAATTGCTTTCGGATTTTGAAAACTGGCCTATAAAAATAATAGCAATGGATGAAACCAGATGCAATAGAGTTGTATGTTCGGTCTCATACCTCTTGCAATTCCTTTGTCAATGATGATATCTTTTAGCCTCTCACCAAATGAATTTATCTTGATTGATTCCGAAACCTTGACAAAGTTCTCAACTGCAAGCCTTTGTTCAGCTGCTTTTTTAGCTAAACTTTCATCTTTCATATTTTCTTGCTGCCTCTGTTGTAACTCATCAAATTCAGTCCAATATTTCAAATAGGGATTGAAGTGCTCAACAAGAACTTCCATGGCTGCTTGTTCTCCATAGGTCAAGTATGGCAAAATACGTGCCACCATCTCATTGTTACGCTGCTGTTTGTTAGACATTTTGGGACCAGAAGGATGACTTAGCCTCTCTAAAAACATCAAAACTACTTTTGCAGCTTGTTCACCAGCAGCATTACAGTCATCTGACATGGTTAGCACACTCTCTGTGATCCCAATGTCACTTTCATTAGCTTCCATAACTAGACTTTCAACAATCAGGAGAATGCCTTCCGCAGGTTCAACGGCATCTACAGAAAATGCCCTCCTAGCTGTCTCCAAGAGCAATGCCAATGCACCTAGACGCAGCAATGCCTGTCTATTATCTCGTATCTTGCAGCAGTATAAGAGAAGCTTGAGCACTAAACCCAGCTCTTCTTGATTAGATTTTAATTCATCATCCCTCAAGTGCTGTCCATGGTTAGAATTTCCAAAATCAGAAAGACTCACTAGGAAGAATGTTGTAAGAAAACATACAAAAAAATATTAGACTTTGCCGTGTAACATGATAGAAAAGGATGGGATCCCCTGAAGAAAGGAAGTTTGTAGAAATGAAATGAAATTGACCAGACAAGTCTAATAGGTGCAAAGAAAATGTAGAAAAATGAAGGCACGACTCACCTGAACCATGCTCAAAATAAGATTTAAACCACCACATTCTGTCATTGCACCAGCAATTGCAAATTCAACTTCTGGATCCTGGGTTTCCTCCCTATCTTCCTCCAGTTCTTTAGTCATCGGCTCTGTGGCTTCTCCATCAAGTCCCTACATAATAGACATCCCACAACACAGTATATTTACCAGAGTACCCTTTTACAATTAAAACACAGAAACAAACCAAGTTTTTGTGAATCGTGATATCTGACTATTTTCTCTTTAACCATCACACAAAGACATAAACTCTCTTCACCAACCATCTCACAAAGACATAACCTCTCTTCGTCAATCATCTCACAGAAACAGAAGACTATGCAGTAGTCCTTTACATTAGACCAACAGTGAGCAAATTAAGTGCAAAACCTATTCCAAGCAAAGAAGACAATCTAAGTGCCTAGATAAGTCCTGTAATGATGATAACAAAAAAAAAAACCTAAAACAAAAGAACAAGAAACTGACCAAAGCCACTGAGCAGTTCAAGCAATTACCTTGTCTTATGGCATCAGACATTTCCGTAATATGACAGCTTGATGACTAATGAAAACTTCAGGCATTTCTGTAACAATCAAACATCTAGATGGCTAATGAAACAAAAACATTTGAGAAGAAGAAAACCCATAACTAGAGTCAAACAATGGTTTTGTAAAAACATGGTTTCCCTCCTAAACTATTATGCGCTCTTGTGTTTCACAGTACTTTGTCAAGCATATCCTTTGGTAACTCAAAACTGCAAAGAAAAGGTTTACTAATCTATTCTTAAACAAAAATTCTCCAGCTGTGGAGTCTAATAGGCAATAACGAATACAAATTAAGCTATATTCTGTCTCAGTTTAGTTGCAGCATTTACCATTTCAGGTTCAAGAAAACTTATTCAAATGCTCATACAAATGCAACTACACCCCAACCACTTGAGAAAAACAAATGTCAAATAAAACACTTGGCAAGAACACAATAGAAATGCAAGAGTTACAGCCACAGCTGCAAACAAAAACACTACCAAGAGCCCAATCCACAAAAGCCTCATTGAAAAATGGCAATGGAAGAAGAAGCCTGTAGACCAACAAACAAATAAAAACAGACAACAAACCTGGAGTCTGTATGTTACTGTCATTGGTGGGCAATCCCTACTGGGCACTGCTCCTGAAGCAGATAAAACCCCACTAGCAGTTGCACTATTTGTAGCCTGACTGTGTGTCTTTCTCCAAACCTGTTCATAAACTTGTGCAATGCTGAGATCCAGAGAGATGATGTTGCCAGCTACTAGTAACTCCATGCCATAGTCATCTTCCAATAGACCCAATAAATCCAACTGGTGACAAATTTTATTTTTAACATCGCGCATAAGTGGACCAATTTCTGCACTCGAATACGGATTTTTAGTCATTGAACCCCTAATGAACTCTTCTTGTGTATGAGCTTTGCTCAAAATCAAAAAGTAAACTGGCTCAGGCTTTGACGGACAGATTATATTGCATAGCTGCTCCAAAATAAACTGCACAACAAAGGAAAACCATCATAGTTACTATGAACAGAGCCATACAATTATTAAAACGACATCAAGAAAGAAATGAAAACAAGTTGATGTGCTCTTATTTATAAAAATCAATCCATCATAGAAAATAATATCATTCAAAATTTATAGCTTCTTTGTCTCAAGAAAACTTAAATGAGAACAAGACCATCATAGATGAGATAATGCTCTCGTGACAACTTCGTTTTGACATTAAAGTTTCCTTTTACTATAAAAAAAAATATTTGCATTACTTTAAAAGAGCAGGCTGCACACACAGCCACCACAAGCACTAGCTAAAGGCTATCAAATACTAAAGGCAGGATGGCTTAGGACAAAACACCCAAAATCATACAGCTGCTCATAAAATAAAGCATAGTAGCTAAGTCCAAGGTGCCACAAGGCATACAGCCTGACTTCATAAAACACTAAACAATAATGCCAGCCACTGGCTGGGAGTTCAAGCAACAACTTCAGAACAGAAAGAAATATCATATTGCAGATTTGTTAAGCATCCCAGCTTGATAATATCTATGATGCTACCATGTGGCCAATTTAAAAGGTCTTAGAACAGGCCAATACACTTCATTCTATCAAAGGACTTTTAACTGCAACAAAATCTCGCATATCTTGTTTCAGAAACAAATCTTAGGGCACCACAATTAAAATCACTGTCACATAGAGAAGATCTCCACATGTGGGCATGGCTAATTGCATATAAGAACAAACAAAGAATAATAATGAGCTACTCATTTATACAGACATGCCTTCCCTTTATTGTTTGTCAATATTTATCAAGTCCTCTTTCTGTTAAGGATGGTGATATTGCACAGTAAAAGAAAGGATTAACTTGAAAGAAATAATTTAAAATATGGCATACCAGAGATGTCCTCCCCTTTCTCTCCCGACCATGACTTTGTAGACCCGATATGCATGCCCGTATAAAATGACGCTTGTTCTTATTACTCTCATGTAGAAGGGAATCCAATAGCTCTCTTAAGAGGCGATTGCAGTCGCTGATTAGCTTCGTCTTTTGTACGATCAGACCTCTTATCACTAGAAGTGCCTCCAACACTTGAGATAGCAGTCCATCTCGCATGAATCTAAATTCAATACATATAACAAGCATCACCAAACTGTAAGCATTGAATCAGAAATATACTCACATAAAAGAGAAATCGGACCAACCAAAATGCAGAGAGAAGCAAGGCAGCAAACCATACCTCGAACGTATGTTGGGCACCTCCAGGAATTTGCTAAGGAGCTCAATCAATTTATGCAGTATAAAGCCTTGTGATATGTCAATGTGCAAGCTTCGCTCCTGTGCCTCTATTCGTTCAACCTCATCCGTTATTAACCTGCATATTGTACTTAAGAATCCCTTTACCGTCAAATACAGTCGTGCATCTTCAGACTCTGCCATCTTGAAGAGTAACTCAAACAATTCTGCAGCACTTTCACCTGCAGATTGTGCTGCAGGAAGCAAAGTCATCAGCAAGTTGAGGAATCTAGATTGTCTTGCCGAACTCTGACCACACAGCACACCAATTAAGCCACACATCTCTGATCTTATAGACTGGGAACATGCACTCAAAACTAACTCAGATACCCAAGAACTCTGTTCAAATGCTGAGAACTCGTTGGTAACAGACACCTTACAAGCCCGCCTTTTCCATCTAAGAACATACTTGAGTGCAAGGTAATCAGCTCTCTTAGAATCCCTACGAGATTTTTGAACTGAAACTTTGGTAGATTGTAACACTTTATATTGCCTCCTTACAAAGTCCAAATACGAGGCACCCTTTTCCCATTCACCATAATTTAACAGCTGAAGATCTCGGCTTCTTGCATCCCGTTCTGAATCCTTTTCAGATAAACTATGTTGGGATTTGCCTCCATTAACATTGTTATTTGATGGAGAAAATGCATTTTTAGCACTTTCATCAGATTTTGTTTCAGAATTCAATCCGCTTTTTCCATTCCCTGCCTCTTTGTTGGTTAACTCTGA
Organism: Larix kaempferi; assembly: GCA_027924585.1. Lineage (NCBI taxonomy): Eukaryota > Viridiplantae > Streptophyta > Pinopsida > Pinales > Pinaceae > Larix > Larix kaempferi. The sequence goes on from BSBM01000017.1 coordinate 32,710,724, forward strand.
CTTTGGAGGAGTACATGCCTGAGATATGATCCTTAGGCAAGGAAGAATAATATGCTCAGCAATTGCTGGATGACGGGCACCAACTTTAATCGAAGAAAACAATAACTGAAAAGCAATGCGCAACCTGGCTTCCCAAAATTCATCTGCAATTGAACAAGTCTCTGAAAGCAACTGCATTTCTTCACGTATAGAAGCAGCGATGTCCATAGAACGATGGTGCTCCAGACAATACATGACTTTCTTTTTAATTAAGTTATTCAACTCTGCCACTGCAGTTGCATTACCTTCAGAGAAGGCACAGAGAACAGATCTTGCTTGCAGCCGAGCTGATTTAGGACCCTGATGTATGTTATTCTCAAACAGCTCAGACAAGATACCAGCAGCCACAAGCTGTTGTTTGCACTGTGGATGTTTGGATAAGACTTGTAACAACTCCAAGCACTGCGTCACAAAAGTAGTAGCACACCCATAGCAGTGATTTGGTGATCCAACTGCTACAAATCTTGATGGTACCACAGCATTATCAGAATGTCTCTTTTCTAGATAGTTCATTAAGACGCGGCGGAGTCCTTGCAATGTTTGAACACTTCTGCTAACAGAATCAAATGCCGCTTTGCATTTCTCACCATACAGCACACCTAACAGTGCAATTTTCCTGTTTATTTTGAGTGAAGGAGAACCAGGTAATGAGACCATCATTTGCTGAACAGAATCTTTTTGTTGAGAGTCCATCTCGGTTTCACCTATACTTGAGACAAGCTTAAGCAAAGGTTTTTTGAAGCCCAGAAGCTGCTGATACCGCCTGTGAGCATTCTCGGATTCCGCCTCAATTGCTGCCAATCCCTTCTTCATGTCCTCGTCATTTTCCATATTATCAAAAGTGAAACTTGGCTTTGCCATGAAAGTGAATTCAAAACGGCCATACTTACAGTATCCACATTCATTACATAGAAATGAGTCCAGATTCTCATAGTTTATATTACGACATTGTCTGCATTGATATGCATTTTCATGGCAATTGCCACAAATACCATGTTTATCTGTTACATAGCGGCTGCAACGTGGACACTGCAAAGATTCAAGTGATGAGGCTTGAAGGTTCTCATAGAATGAGTCCAGCTCAATCATAAAATTGCAAGCAGTTATAGGTATTGGAAATTCAACTTTTAATTCTGTCTGATTGAATGCAAGATGGCAACTCTTTGCACGTTTCCACAGTGACCAGTTATTTTTCAACTCTGACAAATCAGCCACAGGCCTATTATTGTAATACAAATTGAGCACTTTAACTGATTTTGACCGGCGAGCATCATGAACAGTCATGGTAACACTCTGGATAGTGTGGCTGCCCGTGCATTTCACGATAATTCGATTGTCAGTGAACTTGGTCTCGGACTTCAGATTGTCCAACTTCATTCTTGTGTAAGGCACTTCTGGACAGCTACAAGCAACACATGGTTCACTTTCAAGATAATAACCATCAAACTCCACCAAACTACTGAGCGTGTTGTATATTCGACAATTAGGATGATTTGCCAACAGCTCATTTTGTGAATGGAGCGTATCGAACATGCACTTTATCACATCTCCAGTCAGTGATGCCTGTATCAATCCAGCCTCCTGAGAGTTGGCAGTGTGTTCAGGAGTCCCCTTTCCCAAAAGCCAAGTAAGAAGTTCAAAATATTCCGCAATATTCTGACCATATAATGGCAGAACAGGCACTTTCTGTAACAATGAAGTAAGCATAAGTCCCTGGAATGAGTGCTTTCCATGATACCAGACACCATGGAGGACAGACTTGGCTTCAACCCTTATTGATGTTGAATTCCATTCCAACAAAAATGAATCAACAAAGCGTCTTAATATCTTACCATCATCAGCTGCCAATTGATCCACTGCTTGCTCCATGTCTAGAAATGACTTATCAGCATTAGTATCACCTCCCTCATCGCTCTTTTTTTTCTTCTTGTTATCAGACGACTGAGATATTGATTTAGTAGGGGTTGAAAGTGCATCTGCAGCTTCTGCTTTTTGAAGAGAGTGTCCAAGGTCTTTTCCCGTGTAAAAGGCTAGACTGAGTAGTTTCAAAGTCTGAAGAACAGATTCTTCGCCAAAGGAAAATATCCCATTCAACAACAATTTTAACACATCAATATGCCTAGAGCAATATTTTTGCCAGTTGCGAGGCCTGGCTGTTGCAACTTCAAAAATAGCAGACAAGCATTTAACTAGTTTCACACCCTTCTCATATGAAAATGATTTCTGGAGTGTCGCAGACTTATCTACAAGCTTGTCCAATCTCTTGATTTCTCTATTTATCTGCCAAGCATCCCTCACATTGTAATAATGATTTTTGCTTCCACACAAATGCAAAAACAACCTCCGTGCATATCTTCTTACAAATGTTGTATGGGGATTACTGATATAGCTGCATAACACTTCTTGACACCCATCCAATTTAAGATCTTTACTGACAGAGCATTTGTATGTAGAATCTGCTCTTTCAGATGGTCTATCTGATTTTTCTGGTCGTATCAGAGTGTAAAGCAGCCGAAATGTATTTTCTAACAGAAGCCTGTGGAAGTCTGAAAACAGATCAGCACGATGAGCTTTAGCATAGGAATCTGAGAAGTAAGGAACAAAATTGCCAGCTGGAAACTCTCGTTTCACTGTTAGTAAGGCACCACACGCTGCCCCAGAAGCTGTTATTGGCCCAGATTCCAGATTTCGAGATGGACTCTTGAAAACATGCACCAGCTGTTGTAGAATATCCATAAGATAACTGACAAAATGCTGTTGTCTTAAAGCAGCACATGCTTGTTCTAGATGGGATGCAAGTTCACTTTTCTCTTGGCCATCGTTTGAACATGGAGAACCACCCCTTGAAGAGCATGGAGTTCCTTGAGCAACGGTTGAATCTTGAGTGGCCGTGGCTGCCCCAGATTTTGATAGTGACTGATCATTGCCTGGCTGATGCCAATTGCGTAGCATAAAAGTAAAAAACATGAAAACAAGAATGAGAACCTCTCCAAAAGATGAACGTGTTTTAGCCATAAAGTGGGCATTCAAATTCAATTCATCCATCATCATTTTTACAAATTTTTCCAAATCCAAGCTTTCAGGAGTTGAATTTTCCATGAAAGGACCACCTATGGCAGAAGCTAATCTGTAAAAGAGTTGCATGATTGGAATTGCATGGGGTCCAGAAGTTGACTTCATCCACCCTTTGAGCTCTTCCATGAGCTCACTAAGAAGCAAAGAGTTTACTGCACGCTTTGAAGCAGAAAGGGTGACCACTTTTGTATCATTTGTAGCCCCAAGAAAATCTCTGTTTTCAGTGCGTTCCATAGGAGGGTTTAAAGAAGGCGCACTCCGCAAATTGATCTCAGTAGTGACTTGTAACAGACTTTCATCACTGAACTCATCCATTGAAAACTGGATCTCACTCCCGTCAGTTGCACCAGAATCAACTTCAATAGGAATTGCTGACATTGGATGATCTCTCGTATGTGGCTGTGGAAGCTTGTCTGCATCCATCATCTCATAACAAGTTTCACACAAATCAAAATCTGGGCAAACATTACAATGCCAACGGCGCCTAAGAATGGGAACAGTTGAGCAACCATCACAACAGTATTGTACAGAAGATGTATTTGTATCTTCTTCAATCATCCCCTGGCCATTGCCCCCAGTTGCGCCACTATTATCCAAAGGCAGTGGCATTGACCTCGTATTCTCTGTCATATCATCTATTGCCAACATTGTCTGCTTTGGAAAGGGAACCTGAAGCAACCTTGAAGACATTGCCAAGCTGCACAAAAAATAGAAACAAAAATAAATAAATAAGGAATTTAAGAGTTGGCAAATAATTCTTATAGATAAAATGTCAAGATTTCTCACACTGGAAATCAAATGCAACAGGCATATTCTAAAGTGGAGTGAAAACCTGCAGGATGTTTGTACTGCCTCGTAGGAAGCAAAAAGAAGTCTTTTAAGCAATACAACAGCAGGTGCAACAGTGCTGCCTGTTGCTGCACCATTGTTGCCATGTAATGCAAGGCATTCCGCATAGCTGTAGATAAGCTCCACAGCAGGTATGACAATAGTGTTAATGGTTTGTGTATCTGGCTGCTCAAGTTCTAGAATCTTCCAAAGAACTTCCATTAACCCATCAACAACTGCAGATCCTGCAAATGAGTAGTCTCTTCTGAATAACTGATAAGAGTACTTTAAAATGGTATACATACATAAGAATAAAACTGACATACATAATCTCACTATAAAATGGTGGAATAATATTTGCCTTTGTCACAAAATACAACATAGCTAATCCACACTGATTTAAGATATCAAAATTCCAGCAGTTTCCTAGAGATTGTTGACATTTACAACAACTAAATATTAATCATTTGAAATTCATTAGAAGGAGCCCATCTCTATTGCAGTAGATATATCATACCATAGATTGTTATTATATTAATCATAATGCAGGCAAAGAGAGGAAGCTTTCTTCATGCCACCACCTTTCCTCTCTGGGTGGGACTAGACAGACAGCTCAGCTTGCTAATGCAATTCAATAACATCAGATATTTATTATGCTTAGCAAAATTAAGGTTAGGATCTTCAATATTCAAATGGATACTCTTACCGTACTAGTTGAATTCATATTTGCAAATGGATGGCTCATGCCCAATAGTAGAATGGATGATAGCCTAGATAATATGGTGGGAAGCAGGATGTACAGAAAGACAGAAAAAATCTCAAAGGAAGGGGCAAGGTGATAGTTTGTGCATGCAGAAAGAGAAAGAAAGATTCCTTAATAATCAATTTAGAAGAGACCAGGGTATACTAAATTGCTGACTTGGAACAAAAATCAGAATCTGAAGAATATAGAGCAAAATGAGCCAGGATCTGAGCAAACATCTATTGGACCAAAGAAGGTGATAAAGCTTCTAACATTTATTTACTATTTTATGAGGAAACACACATCAAAAAAGATAGACTCAAGAATAAAGATGGAATTTTAAAGGTAGCCCCCAGGGTGTAGACCAGTTGGCAATAGGTTGCACTGTTAAGGCACTTCTTGTGATGTCGCGGGTTCAAACCTCGAATAGCCTGTGTACCTGTGTAGGGGCAGTGTGGGTGTGCACCTAGGGGTATAGTGGTAGCAAACAGGAATCCACCCCGTGTCACGCAAGTATGAGCCCAACCCCAGTTGTCAACTCCCCTAGCCAAAAAAAATGGAATTTTGAAGGGAAGATGAGCAGAAATCTTTCGAGATCACTTTCAAGGAATCTCTATTTCGACAAGTACAAACTGTCATGGTACACAAAGAGAGGATGAAGAGCAGTGAAAAAGGCAGTCATTATCTTACTCTCTCAATTTACAAGCAACCTTCTTTCACTGCCCCTAATCATAGGATGAGTTATTCATAGTAGTTTCGGGTATGGAAGAAAGTAATCACCCTTACTTGGATGGTTTTCCTAGTGAATTTTACAAACAAAAAATGGTCCATCCCTGGCAATGAATGTAACACCCCCAAGATGTAAATATGATGTAATTATGTAAAGGCTAGAAGCCAAATATGAATGGTCTAGGATGATCGAATATATTATGAATATGTAAATTTTCTTTTTAATAAAAAAAACCCCTACATATGGGGGGGCTATGAATCCACAAGTGGGGGAAGTGAGGGGAGCTAAGGGGTGATAACCTAGCCCCAAAGTCCCTTAGCCATAATTATGACGGTCACCTTAATTAATCATAGGATTGATTATTTTAATGGAGTATTAAGAGGGAAAAGGGAAGCCATGTGTCAAAGCAAAACCATGCATATTTAAAGTTAAACTCACTTCATTCACCATCCATTCATTCCAGCATACACAGAGGAAGAGCACCCATGCCATGATAGTTTCAGTGGCTAAACCAAAGGAAAACTAGTTTTCCAGAAGCTACACTCGAGCCCACCCTGATAAACTGGTGCCCAGGATTGCGGAACCTGGCCTGCAGTGTGACATCCTTGGAGCCTTGTCACGGAGACTTCATGGCCAACCTATATTGGAGCACCAAAAGGGGGAGGGGACAGCCTGAGGAACTACGGTGCAGAGAAGGGATACCTTCCCTTTCGAAAACAATTCGTGTATGGATTGACTGAGCATGGTTTGATGCATTCATAGGTTAGGAAAGATTACATAATTAGAATGTACAATTTTAGTTTAAAGAATTGCAATTTTACACACACACAGACAAAATGATCTTTTACGGATGTCTCAACAACCTTGGAAGCCTTAACAACAGGGAAACAACAAATGCTTGAAAAGTACAAATGCATATCAGCACCTTGGGATAGTTGAATCCATTTAAAACATGAAGAATTATGGCTGTGTTACATGTTTGTATGTTGTTTGGGATTTTGTGTTACTTTGTCTTGATGAAAAAAAATTGTATATGGAATACAATTAGAATTATGAATGTGAATTCTCTTGTTAGAGAGATGTATGTTTGTAATTTTGTAAATGTTATGGAAACAATATGTTGATATGTTCAAAGCTAATCATTATGGTTCACTACTTGAGAAAGAAAAACATTAACAGTCTTCGAGTTACTATAGTTATTATGTACAAGTTTAGTTGACATAGTTCCTAGGGCATTACACATTCAAGGATAATCCAACTAATTGCCAAAGACTTGAAAGGATATCAAGTAGAGAATAGAGAGCCATTACTTTGCTTAGTGTCCTACAAGGTGCTGGCAAATGGCAATAGTATTAGAAAATAGGCTTAAGCCAATAACATCCAGGCAAGTAATCATAGGAGCAAGTTGGTTTCATCAAAGGAAGACTCATCCTGTACGACCTAATAATAGATTAGGAAAGCATGGAATGGATGAAGAGAGACTGCTGAAATTCGAAAAGGCACTTTCTCTTAAAATTGCTTTTGACAAGCCTACAAAGATGCCCAGTTTCCCAATTTTTATATGTCTCTTAGCTACATTCTAAAGGCTACATCGTTGCAAGGCCAATTCAGAGGGGTTCTTTCTCACTAACTACTGAATACACACTTTGTTGATGACTTAGCACTCACTCTAAAACTTGTAGAAAAGTCTATCCATGGGACATCGCAATGTTTGGACACTTCACTAAGGCAATAGGGGCAGCCGTGTGAGAAAAAAAATATAAGTAAAATATAAGCACTCCCCATTGGTCAATGGAGTTACCTTAATTGTTAACAAAACATTGAAGGATTAAACAACCAAGAAAATTATCGAGTATGTGGGCATTCAATACCCATAGCAGAGGTGTCTAGCTCTTTTTATGAAGGAGGTCCTTGGTTTTAGATCTCAACCCTTGTGTGGACCTCCCCATTTGGACTCTTCCAAGAGGATCACCTCCTTTTTCCATGTGGTTTAGCCTACCAGAGATTCAAACTTCTTCAACTATCAAATTGGTGAGACCCTGGGCCTCTTCCCAAACCCCCCCAACAAGGCATCCTTCTTCAGAGAGACATTTAAGGAGTTCCCGTCCTAGACCCAGGGTTGGACATCATGGTACCAATGTGCAGTCCACTACTAGGATATCTCAGAGCTAGCAACAAACCAGTGTCCAGCTTCGTTAAGCAACCAGTGATTGATTCAAATATTATTCTCCCTAACCTTGTGTTAGGAGTGATGGGGCTCCTCGCATTGGCACCCACCCAGGATTATACAACAAGGACCCATCAATATTGGCTATTCTCTGAATGCCATGATCAAACAGTGCATTAGGCCCTTTACAGCGATTGAGGACTTGGAAGAAGTGACTTCCCTCCCTTCTCTTCAGCTGCAGCCTCTAGTGCCAACACCACTAAACATGCTCCTTTTTCATGGTTCTCGCTCTTTGATTCATTTATTTTCATATATTTGCTTGTCCTCTCTTGGTCTAGTGGCTTAAGCTTTATGGAGCTTTGTTTTATGCTTCTTACTCTGTTATCTTTACTTATTGATGATATCGTCAATCTAGGAGTTGCTACAGCACACCCACTGTCTATTACACTGTTGGTGCTATTTTTAGTCCCATTGACCTACTTTTATTACCATTCTTTGGATATAAATATTAAATAAAATTATCTTAGCTTATCCAATATCTAGTTGAACAATGGCAATAATACTAAATGTATATCGATACTATCTTTTACCATATGAGACAAAATTCTTGCAGTTGGACATGTTTTATACTATCTTTCACCAGAGGACTTAGTTACAAGAAGTTGAACCTATTCCCCATCATTTTCCATGGGAATAGTAAGGACTCAAGGAGGGAAATAAGGCATCCTATCAGTTGCTCGGGACATTTGTACCCTTGATAGGAAAAAAGGATGGACTTGGGCTGACTGACATTCATACTCCAGGGACAATTTTAGCAACTAAATGGCTTGCCAAGTCGAGTGAAAGAGAATCTCCCTGGGAGGTGGTTGTCAAGCATTGGCTAGAAACAGACTCACGAGTCACATATAAACAGCATCAAGGACCCTGATGATTTATGATATAATCATGGGTGCAGCATCCTTTAATTTGACCAGTTGAATATTCTCAAAATAATTTTGAATCCCTGCAAGTACTATTTCATGACCTTGACTTGGAATTAGGGATTATCAAGGGTGTTCCTACAAAGGGGTGCCAAGTGGCCCACATTTCAAGCTGTGCAAGAAAAATATTCTCACAATAGAGGCCTCAAGTGTAGAGCAATTTATACTCGAGCCTGGCGAGATTGGAGGTCAATTAACCACTCCGGATGCCTTTCAATGGTAGATGAATATCGATGTCGTAGATAAACGGATTTAATCTGCAACATCAATCATTAGGACAGAATAGAGTGGCAACTACATTTACATATGCTAACATGGTTAGGATTTAGAAGCTTCTCTGGCAAAGTAATTGGGACCCTCTTTTCTAATGGCTCAACTAAAGTGTATTATATATGTATTTTATTTCCTACTGTACTTTATTCAATTTAACTTGTGTCTTTTAACTTTTAAGCATGACTTCGTCTGAATTGATAATTCACCTAAAAATGTATTTTATAGTTGTACATCTGGGAAAAGTGGCCAAAGATGATCACACTCAACCAATTTCATACCACAATGTATCTAAATACAGTCTAGAGTTTGAAGCATGTGTACAATTCAGCAATCTCCTCTTATGCTTTGCATGCTTACTCCTTCGTTTCCTAATTTGTATGAGTATTTTGCATTGTCGTCCTTGTGTTCATACCAACTGGTATCAGATCCTAATGGATAGGGCTTTTTCAGATATCTGCAATAGCGACCTCTTTGGTAACCTTTCCACCCAAAATTCTTCATTAACTCAAAAGTCCAAGTGGTTCGAGTGATTTACATGCATATTGACACCTTCTTTGCCTGTTTTTAAAACACTAGCATGCAGGGAAATCATTGTTGCTCGAAAGTTGAAACTGTCAAATTTCTGCAATTTTTACAACTTTTTGCACTAGTCTCCAATTTTCCCATAATCATGCTCTCCACTTGTTTGCATCTCGTGGCAACGCAAGTATACCGCAATATCATGTCCATTTATTCTATAACTGTATGGACAGAAATTGGTCCTGCAGACCACACTACCGCTAATTCAACTCAAAGTACAATCAACACTTGCAATTTTTTAATTGTGGTACACATAACACGACTTCTACAGGTGGTTTTATATTTTCCGATTCTAGATCAGCACAAAATGTCTCTATGTATTACACCATGGTTCCTTGCCACTCTTTCAAAGACTCCGGCAACTCTCACTCCACTTTTGCTCAATTCATGACAAAGCAAATGCATGGAGCAACTCGTTGCACCGACAACAACAAAACGAGTTTCATGCCTAAATGATGCAAGCATGTTTAGGCATGTTCATGGCAGCGGATCACCACAAAGAAGTAGGCCCTGCAACAACAACCACTACAGCAGCAAACAAAAACTCAAATTTCCTCAAATCTCAAGCAATAATGAATTGAATTGCAAATTTAATTGGCCATGCTATAAAAATTACAAGTTTCAAAAATAAATGTTAAAGATTCATTTTTTGTTCAATTTTATATAAAAACAAAACCATACATATGTATGTAAGCATTTATTTAGTGTTGACGATTTGGTTTGACAATTTTTTTGTCAAATATGAACGTAAAAGTAGTTGTATTTGTTTTTTGATTAAATATATGAAATTATAATGGAATTCGTTTAATTGTTTGTATCGAGCTTAATGGCGAATCCTATCATTTTATTTTGCACTAGCCAAAAAATTTCGAAGTCCATTGTGCCTAGATTTGAACATGAATACAAACCAATTGAATTGGGCTATGGGCATCCCCATCATCCATCAATAATTCAAGTTCGACACCAAGCTCTCTATTTGTAAATACTAAATATAATGAAGCTTTGAATGGGTACAAACTGAATCTAATATTTCATACACTCAAAAAATCCTTATAGCAAAAGTGCACAACAAGAAGCAGGCCCTCATTTCGTGCCACGCACATACACCCAACACCGCACAACCACAAACCAACTTTCAATTGGCAATTGGGATGAATTGAACAAGGTTGTTGTATGTAAGTGTTTCTACAAGTTAAGGTACAAGGATGAAATGTTAGCAAGGTAGCTACAACTTAGGCAAATACCTGGACAGACAATACAATTCATTGGGGTCTTCAACAAACTAACCATCAAACTTGACGGAACATATTCTAAGGACACCCTTTACAATAAGGTTTTTTTTGGTTTACTACCTTGTCTTAGAAGGGCACTAGAACTCTTTTCCATTACTTTAACAAACCTTCCAACTTGCTTCCAAGATAGAAGCCAAATTGTCTAACCCTAACCCCATTATCAAGAAGAACCTACTTCCTCTCCTCATTCCCATGTCACTCCTAAGAGACAACTTAACATTGGGCAAAACACGATCATATAGCACCATAACAGAGACTCGGAAGAAGAGAAAGTGATCCTATCACAACTGGTATGGGAATCCCAACAATGATTGTCAGGTTCTCCAAGCATAGTTAGCCAAGAAAGCCCAAGCTCTTTTTGATAAGAAATAAGAGGCACCTAGGAAGGCCAATGTTGAGCTCACCAATATAACTTCCACTGATCTTGAACTTAGCTTAATGGCCGTCGGCCGAGGATTAGACCAACAGTGACAAAGAGGTTATGTGTACACAGGAACTATCAAATCAAGGATAGACTTGCCTCTACCATCCAATGGGTACTAGAGGAATTTGGTAAATCAACAATTAGTAAAAACCTTGAAGATGCCATCCTTTGCTCATCCCAATCCATACCAACTTAGATGAGTCCAAGGATCTGGTCAACCCACGTTGATGACCCAAAAGTGTTCCATTACCTTCGCAATTCAACCTATCCACAATACAATACATTGTGGATGTAACTCCATTAAGTTGTTTTAACATGATTTTGGGCAAGCTATTCTAGTGTGCTAAAAGGGCTCAAATGATGCATACTACAACAACATCAAGCTTCACTAGTACAGTAGGGTATACCAACTCACCTCCACTTCTACTATTTAGCACATACTATTGTAGACTAGTTGTTAAGCATGTCAATCTAAGCAAGTTTATGACATTGTGCATTCTTTGCAAAATCAAGGAGGACAACAAAGGTAAATTACCCCCCTTCAATATTAAACACATCGTTAATTCATACAAAGATGTCTTTGAAGATCCCAAGGGTTTAGCTCCCCTTAGGGCTATCCAACACTCTATTGATCTAGTTCCCCATTCCCTACCCAACTATCATGTGTATCGCACCTCACAAATGGAGAGTGCCTTAATAGAGAGGTCAATAACATAACTATGGGAGGACAAAAAAATCCACCTTACACAACCCTAAATGATAATATATTAATACATCACGATACATAACTAACAACTAAATATTATAATATACATGTGTATATGATATTACATAGACATATGACATTTGCAACAACTAAATATTATAATATACATGTGTATATGATATTACATAGACATATGACATTTGCAACAACTAAATATTAATCATTTGATTTCAATAGTAACAACGTATCTCTATTGCAATAGATATATCAAATCGTCGATTGTTATTATATTAATCATAATGCAGGCAAAGGGAGGAAGCTTTCTTCATGCCACCACCTTTCCTCTCTAAGTGGGACTAGAGAGACAGCTCAACTTGCTAGTGCAATTCAATAATATCAAATATTTATTATTCTTAGCAAAATTACTAAATGACATTATTATTCTTAACAAAATTGCTAGAAATGGAGCACCTCCAACAACTTCTATATTAATAGCATGCGACCCCTTATACCATGAGTAGGGTACTTCCAGACTCACCGATGTATACCGCCCTGAAGTGTTTGGCCAACAAGTCCCTCATAGGCCTCCCTCACGACCTAGTTTGGAGCACTTCAGGGCCATTGGCTTAGTTGGATTGGCCCGCAACCCACCCCACCACCAAGCCAAATCAACATATTTGGGAGAAGCAGAAGAGGGAGCACATCAAGATGCCTAGGTCTCCACGTTCAAGCAAACAGTTTCCCACATTAGCACCAGTGATCTCAAAGGGGCCCAAGCCACCATGATCGATGGGAACACATGTACTTATTAATGTCAATCATTTAATTATAGGTTGGGGAAAGACTGTCCTCTCTAGGTGGGACTAGAGAGACAACTCAACTTGATAGTGCAATTCAATAATATCAAATATTTATTATTCTTAGCAAAATTGCCATTATAGGTTGGGGAAAGACCCCAAATGATCATGATCGACTCCTCCAACTACTAACATGATCATTGACTAGTGCTCTCTTGTTCGAGCTTGTGCCTTTTTTATGCTTTTGACTATGAATTTTCAAGGTATTTTGGCCAAACCCAACCTTGTGTTCATTTTTAGTTTGCTCGAGACCTTAACTACATTATGGGCCGTTTTGGATTTACCAACCCTATCTTTCAAGTTTGCACTTACTTCTAGAGGTTGCTTTGACAACCCATTTATTGTATTAAATGTTGTAGATATTAACCTGTTAATAGAGTTCAAAGAAAGCTTTATACAAAAAATAAAAAATTAGCAGCACTAAAAGCTCAAGCCAATGCTTTCAACTTGATACATCACCTCAAGTAGGTATCCAGAGGTGCTCAATTCTACATGACTACCTAGTTAAATTGATGAACTACTCAACCACAGGGTTGAGGCTTATTGAAAAGTTGATTTGACTGACACTGAAATCATGCTTGTTGCGCCGAGTGGCGCTCTACAGCCCAGTATGAGGGAGATCTTGTGAGTCGAGTGTTTATCAATATTGTCGGCCATAAATAAAATGTAATAATTAAAAGTAAAAAGTAATAATATGAGGGAGATCTTGTGAGATGAGTGTTTGTCGATATTGTCGGCCATAAATAAAATGTAATAATAAAAAGTAAAAAGTAATAATATGAGGGAGATCTTGTGAGTCGAGTGTTTGTCGATATTGCCGACCATAAATAAAATGTAATAATAAAAAGTGCCATAAATAAAATGTAATAATAGAAAGTAAAAAGTAATAATATGAGGGAGATCTTGTAAAAGCTCCTTGAGTGCAATACTTGAGAAGAGGTTTGCACCTCGAGAGATTTGATCCCTCTCGACACTTGATAGAGCCTAGGATTTGGATCTAGGCTGGTACTTAATACAAATTTTCCCTGTCGGCCATTGAAGTTGATTTGACTGACACTGAAATCATGCTTGTACGTAATCCAAATTTTCCCTATCGGCCACGCTTCCAATGTCGTCGTTTACTTTTAACAACTCATTTAGATGGCGTTCAATATTTGGTCGACCGGCTCCACATGTTCAATAAGAGCAACCCTTGGTCATAATGTGACAAATGGCAAACAATGCAAGTAGTATGAACTCCGTTACCCCCAAATTGCACGTGGATGAATTTTTAGTTGAGCCACCAAAGAATGACAAGTCAATTGTTCATCATCAGGGTTTAGAAGTCCAAGGAGGCCTTTTGAGTCCAATTTTTCTTTTTTACGCATGTTCATACCCCCTTGGGGGAATTGTAATAAGTTGCCATAGCATGATTCTGTAAAAAACTTGGCTTTCCATGGACTTAGACATCAATCCAATTACTCTAGAGTGTTTTTTCCTTGTTAATTATATATCGCTTTTCAAAGGTTATAATTTTTTAGTTTTTCACTCAAACATCCAAAGTTGGAGTAATTGAATTGATGGTTAGGCCTTAGGGGGTTATTAAAGTCCAGTGTCAATGTATATTACCATGCTAGTCACTATTTTTGAGTCATATGAACATGTACTAAGTCCCCCTAGGTGTTTTTAATTTTCTGCTAAAATAAAAATTTCTCGTTAAAGTAAAAGTTAAAAATGTCATAAAAGTGGTACTAGGAGGAATTATTTTCCATGGGGATGCTCATTTTCTAACCTAGAGCACCCACTTTACCTATGTACCCACTTTGAGAGTGAAATTAGTGATTAATTATCAATTTATCACTCAATTTCATTTTTCTCTAGACAAGTTTTAAAAAAAGACAAAATAAAAGTCAAAAAAGACAAATTAATGGAAAATCAAGATCCTTCCAATCATGGAAATTTGTCTGGGACATGTTCTCAGTTGGCTGGAGTGGTTGCACCTGATTGAAGAGTTAACTGCTGATCAGATTTGATGCTCGAGTTACCTCTTGAGAGGTGGCGGATTACATGCAGAAGAGGGGGCGCATCATGAAAGGACGCACCCTTTTATGCATATGCATCAAATTAAGAGAGGGGGCACATCTCTTGAGTGAGATGGGGCACATCTCTTGAGTGAGATGTGGCACATCCCACTCCCCCTCCCTCCTAAATCATCTCCCCTAACTCCAATTTTCCCTCTCCAAGATTCTGAAAAAAATGGCAAAGGCGCCCTCTTGGGAAATGCACCCTCTTGCTCTCCCTAATGGCTATTTAAGCGAGGCATTTCTCCATCATTGGCATGGAAGGTGGAACCTCTACTTTTGCTCTCTGTAATCATTGTGATAATTGTGTTCATGAATAAAAAGGCTTTGGAGGTCCATGGTGTGTGGATGCATTATATTGATCTAAGGTAACATTGTATTAAGCTAGTTTTTCTTTGCATCCTATGGTAATTAGTCTGGCTTTGGGGCGTTGTTTTCCAACACGTAAGAGCAAATATTTTGAGTTCAAGCATATTTGTTTATCTTTCTACACTTAGAGACTTGGAAATTGCATGTCTTAATCGATTGTATCTCATGTTTTTCTAAATTTCTTGTGTAGGGAGTACCAAATCTAATCATTTGTTTGCAAATTTCATTAGTTGCGCAAGGTTGCCAATCTTAAGGAGTGGTTGAGCTCGATTGCATCCTCTTTCTTCTTCAGATTCTTAAGTGGACATAGTCCCTCCGCTACCCACCAACGGACTCCATAATGTTTGATATCCAGGCTTGGGCTTGCCTTATTCCTCCTCTCATCTTTCATAAAAATCAAACTTTTCGATTACTTTCAAATACATTGTTTAGATCTATCTTTTAAAAATAGATCATAAGTAGATCTAGTTTTGCATTTGCCTTTAGATTAGATCATAAGTAGATCTAGTTTTGCATTTGCCTTTAGATTAGACCCTAGTTGAATAGTAAATATTTTATTAATTGGAACTAGATCTAGTAGCTTTAAACTTCCTTTTGCAATTCGTATTTTCAGTATCAATCTAAAGGCTTAATAAAATAAGTTTTAGCATATGTTTTAAAGTCAGATTCGACAATCTAGTGCCTTTTATTTGCTTCCCCAAAAGGGCAAACAAAGATCCTAAAGAAAACAAGTTTTCTACCTTGTTTCCCTTAATTATTTTGTGCTTTTTGTTTACTAAGTTTAACTTGGCTTTTTGTTGAGATTTTACTAACACTGTCCAAAGACACTTTTAAAGTGTTTTGGGGCATCTTTTGCCATAATTAGAGTTTGCTTTTTTCACTTTTGATGAATAGGTAAGAGGAGGTGCTAGTGGATTTTCAAGCATTTGGACCATCCAAGACCCCAAGAACACTTAAACCTTGATCCAAATCGAAATTGAAAACTTGTAAGCCTCTTGTGGTCCTGATTTATAAAGGAACACAAGCATTCCATCCTTGTAATAACCGTAATAAAAGAGAAGCAAGTGGGCTACCCAACACCCACACCCCATTCCCCCTGGGGGGATTCGCATCATTTTTTCGTGGTGCAAATTTTTCTAGATTTTTCCCTCTTTTGCTTTGAGCTAGATTAATTAAGTTAAAATTAATCATTTGTTGGTTCTGATTCAACGTCGGACCACAAACTCACTCGGGACCTAAGTTTTCTCATTTTTTGTAGCAGTTGCACTCACAGCACCTAGTTAGTCGCTCTCTTTTATATTTAGCAAGTAATTGAATATGGGATTTATCCCCCACTATGCTCTGGTGACCATCACAAACTTGCCTAATCTGTGGTTAACCAACAGAAAGGGGATATTAATGACTAGTGTTAATAAGAAAATCCATTAAGGCTTTATTGTCAAAGCGAAGGGTTACTTTGAACTTACTACGGAGTCAAAGGGGCATTAAAAGCAGACTTTACATCTCCCCCTATTGGATACCTGGTATTGTTGCTCAATAATCGCTTAGAAGATAATTCCAAAATGGGCCAAATTGCTAAATAGTTTCCTTTTTTGCAACTTGCATGCACTGGTACAATCTCAATAAACCCACTCTAATCCACTCATCATAATAATTTAAAACTAACGAAGAGCATTTGCACAACATTTACCTCTTCAACAACATCACTCACTATCCCGACATTGATCTAATTAACGATCATTTGTTTAAGTGCATTTGCATGTCGTGATTGGCTAATAACTTACATACTATTGAAATTGGCTCATTGTCATTGCTCTTGCTTCGGTGTTTTTTTTAATTGCTAGAACAACTTTATTTTTGTAACTTAGCTTACAACAGCCATAGTTATTTTATTAAGGACCACCCCCCTTGGCTTCGCTAGGAGTTGGCCTAGAAGGAGGATTCAAGTTTCACGTGACAGCACTTACTTGTGACTTGCCCCCAAAGTCGCACCCAGTGGCTTGAAGATTTATGCCACGTTAACCTAAGGTGCATATTGGGCAGCAACAAGCTCCTCACTTGGACGAAGCAATTTAAATCACAAATCAAGAGGTGATCATTCCTAACTTCCAAACTATTTTGCATCAAGATAGATCCCTTGGTGCCAGTTACAGCTTGGAGTAGCATGTGTGATTTAAGACCCCAAAGAACAAAGCTAGCCCAATTATAACCTAAAGGTGTTACCCATTTTCATCTCAATAACTACCTCCCTACACTTTAGATTAGCTCTTCTCCAACCAAGGGGGGCTTTCCTAATGATAGGATTACTGAGGCTTTTGAGAATCAAGGACAAGGTGAAGAGGTTGCCTAGCAAAACAACTATTTTGTAGTATATTATAAAGGGGTGATGGGAAGACCCTGAAGACTAGTGCCAATCCCTAGGGAAAATGGAGTCAAGGGAAGCTAATCCAACAAAGGGGTTAATTCATAAAGAGTTAGGGAAATTAGGGTTGCTTTCACAATCCACAAATAAACCCCAACATGCTACAAAATGATAAATATAAATCACTAGGAGATCCATAAAGGGGCAACTCAAAACATTGTAACTAGGGTGTGATTTATGCAATGAAGTACTAGAAAGCAAATACTCTTAAAGATGACATGTTATAACAATACAAATCATGCATAAATCAGCAAAGGATTAGAGGAGATTTTCTCTCACAACCCTTCCAATGACACAATTTTACCTTTATATGTCCCTGATTTTCTCTCACAACCCTTCCAATGACACAATTTTACCTTTATATGTCCCTAATTACAAGTCCATTTATTCTATAAATCACTTGCAACATTAAAGATAGAGAACAAGGAAAACCACTCTTACAATAGAGAAGAAACCCTTACTTCAATTGGCACTATAGAAGATATGTCTATTAGGCTACAAAAGAGAGATAACTCTCAAAAACCAACCATGAGTACAAATGAGTAAGATGCTCTCTTATATAGGAGAGATGCTCAACTTCATTTACAATAAAATAAGAATAGATCTACTAAAACCCTAGATATATCCTAGGGAGGAGTAAACAAATAAAAATGCTCCTCTAAAATCTAACCAACTCTAACAAGCACTATGATATGAGGTGGTCAATGCCACATGTACAATGCTAAAGATAAACATAAGGCCCAAGAAAGAGGGTGCACCACTAGATCTAGGTCAAACAATCAAAGAGGTTAGATCTAGGGTTTGTCCCCTCAGATCCCTCTAACAACTCAACGCTCTCCCCAAAAGTGGTGCCAAATGATGTGGAAACCTCAAAAGGAGGGGTCCCCTCCAAGAAAACCACTCCAAAACACAAAGCCCTCCAACAATACAATGTTCCATGCGCTCCTAAGGTCCAACATGGGTCAAAAACCTTAGAACACTCCATTAAACATTTAACAACCTCCTCAAATGGGCCACACATGTGAGATGTGCCATCAATAATGACAAGGAAAGGTCCAATGTGTAACCACTTCTTAACTTGTGCCAATGATCCAAGCATGTAACAATGAGGTCAAACCAAGTCTTGGAAATAGCTCCAAAATTCATCGCTCTCAAACCCCTAGGAATCTTGTTGAGCACTCTACACCTTTGGAAAGGTCTCGAAAAGAGCTTTTCAACCATATATGGCACTTCCCAAATAGAGCTAGGATGACCAAGATTGACCCTTCTAGAGGCAAGATACCAAACTACTAAAAAATTGCCCAAAAATCGGTAAAAACAACCCAAAAGGACTCCTCCAACACTCCCAAACTGCTAAGAATCTGGTTGAGCGTTCTATACCATTTGAAGGGCTCGGAAAGAGCTTTCCAACCATATATCATATGCCCTCATCTGAGCTAGGGTGTTGGAGAACCAAGGGTTTGAAAGTAGGGTCTGTTTTGCTCAATTCGTCCTAGAATAACCATGAAAAACTAGCTGCAAAATGTAAGAAAATGCCAAAAGCTCAACACCACCATGAAAATCATCAACATACCATCCATACCCTCATCAACCAACAATAACAAAAGGCATCAAATCTCAAGAAACATCCATGGGCTAGCATCATCAACATGTCCCCCCGAGGATTGTGATAAAAATTACACCCCCATGCAAAATGGGGGGTAACAATGTCCACACCAAATCCACCAATCAATGTCAAATCACCACTTACTTCTTCTATCGAAAAGGAACTTTACCCATTCAAGCCAAGCAGTTGTCCCGGTTAGCATTTGAGTAGAAGTTTCTTGTTTCTCCATTTCCAACAAGAATGGGGGATAATTTCATCTAAGCAAGGAGGAAATTAAGAGGCTCAGCCTAGTGAATGTGTTCACGCATGTATTATATATGTATTTTATATCTATTGTGCTCTATTCCATTTTCCTCGTCTTTTATGGTGACTTGGTCTACATTTATCATTCACATATGTATTTATATTTTGACAACTCAAACACTTGGTCAAAGATCACTCTCCACAACTTTGGTACTGCTATATATATCACACAATCTAGACCAACCCAAGGGGTTAGCTAAATTGAGTGTTGCCAATGTTGTTGGTCATTTGGCTAGTTTCGTACCAGTAGGTGCCCAATTCAAATCCCCTTGGATTAGGTGCATTAGTATACACCTACAAGTTTACTAGGGATGTCGTCCACGAATCTAAGGAAGCATCCCTTGGGTCTCCCCACATGTTTTTCCTTGGAAAATAAATTAACACAATCTAAAGGCTTGTTTCCTTCTTCACTTGTATGAGAGTATTCAGCATTGTTGTTAGTGTGTTCATATCAAACAAGAATGCCCACTTACTACATTTTTATACATTCTTGCAGCCAATGATGCTCTTGGATCTGTGGTCCAGCTTTGTATCTTAGATCTATTAGGTTAGGTATGCTTCTATCTTTATAGGAATTGCCCTTGTGCTCCCATATTGTATCAATATTGATGTAATTAGCAATTCCATTGACCTATTATCTTATCTTGGCAACCTATAGACATTTGGCAATCTCCTCTTATGATTGTATACTTCTTTGTCTGCTTGCTTGCATGTGAGTATTTCACATTAAACATCTGGCAATATTATCCTACACTTGTATACTTGCCCCTTTGTTTGCTTGCATATATGTGAGAATTTCATAGGGTTGCTACTGTGTTCATATAAGAAAAGAATGCCCACTTGCCACATTTCTATATGTTTTTGCAGTCAATGTTCTTGGCAACCTTCTACACATTGCACAGCTACATGGCAAGGCAAGGGTATCTCTCTTCCTAAACATTAATAACCTAAAAATTTACATGGGAGTCAGAGTAATCAATAAATGAAACTATGCAATGTTTGGACACTTCAGTTAAAGGTTGCATCAACAGTTGAGAGAGGAAAAAATATATGTAATCCTCATCACTCGCCAGGGTTATTTGGAGTAGCTAGAAAGATATACCATGACAAACTATCAGGCACATGAGCATTCGTATTGGTATCCCTTAGTTGAACAATAATGATGGATGTTGATTCTTGAATAGATTTTATAGTAAATTTCAAAACTGGATGTATAGGGATATACCACTAGGCAGTAAGATAACTATCTTGAAGGGAATTCTTGCATCTGTCATATTTTTAACAAGCCTTCTCTATTCATACATGGCTTATAAGTTATAACCAGTATAGACCCATCTAACTCCGGTTCTACAAAGCACCGAGAGGGATCAAATCTGCAAACCTTTCACCACTAAACTACAACACACATCCCTCTTTATTCTTATATATATATATATATTTTAATCTTTTTTTATGGGACAGACACACTTCCCCTCCACCCGGGCTGTAGAAATGCGCCTTCTCGGCACAACAAGTTGGAAACTACCCTCCATTTGCACCCTCGGAGGACTTGGGCTAGCTGACATCCATACTGAAAGGACAGTTTTGGTAACTACATGGCTTGTAGGACTTTCCACACAAATCCACAGCCAGACATTGCAGAGCCATGACATTGTTGTATTGCAACTCTCATCAACCTGCAATTTTTTTCTTACAATTCAGTCTCAAACCCTGGAACTTTCTCCATGATTATTTGCAGGGCTTTGTGTTTCCTAACTCAAATCACAACCCCTCCTTAATAAAGAAACTACTTCAAGATCAATCCATTTTTAAAATACAAGGTATTTGAAATTTTGAAACACTTGCAATTTTTTTAATATATTTCTCTATGTTCTCCTTAGACTTTAGCTATACAAAGGTCTCTTCATGAGAAGAGATAAGATCAACAGTAAGTACAACGTCTTCTACTTGAGCAAAATACTTTAACTAGCATAGATACATCTTCACCCAAGGATCAAACAAAAACCAATGCAAAAACCACTCAGTGGCTAAAAAATCAAGGGTTAACACGGATATCTAATAGTTTATTTTCTATTATATAATAAACTATTTTCTTACATTATGGTAACTAATGGTCAGGTTTTTTTCTTTATTTTATGTTACAGACCTCAATTTTTTTCATTCTGGTTTATATGCAAACTATGCTATAGAGTGCTCCTGGATTTTCTCTGTGCAAATATCAATTGAACACTTGGTACCTGCTAGTTTCATGCACCCCTAATTTTCATTCATGAAAGGAGATTTGGGGATATTAACTCCATGGAGACAAAAAAGACATTACTTCAAGGACAACTTAGATTTGCCTATCTAGGTCTCCTGTGCCTTAGATGGCCCTCAAAGTTGACAATTTCCTCGACAATACAGTGCTATTGACCTTAATTTATCACATGGATCAAGGTTCCCTATGAGACAGCCCGTAGTCTATTCTCACCAAGAGCGGAATTCAAATTCCATACTAGTCGCAATCAGCACATCTACCAACCATTCTTATCTGCAGAAGAGATAAAAGCAACACTTTCACCGTCATTTTCCAATACCCAACCTTGAATGAGATCAGAGACAGATAAGATCACGTGTTTATGCAACTGCCCAAATCATTCTTCAGCTTCTCCAATGTCTCTCAAATTACTTTTCATAGAAAGGACTTGGTCGAAGCCCAGACTAAGAATACTGACAGGTTTTAGCTTATTACACTATATTTCAGTTAATCACTTCTATATGGCAGGACAAGATGTACTAGATCGTGTCTAAAACTCAATGAGAAATTAAACATTGACCAAAATTTCATTCTGGCCACAAATTTGACAGAAACATAACCAAGAAACTGATTTTATCACCTTTTGTTTAGGATCACAACATAACCAAGAAACTGATTTTACAATCTTGGATGGTACAGGAGAACAGTTCAGACAAAAAATAAAGCAATAAAAAATAGAAATCTCAGTTCAAAACAAAGATAGTCTACCTTTGAATGAGAAGAAACAAACAATACAGCAAAGAGATATAACAGAAAGAATACCCTGATTCTCTAAAAATGCAGCCAGATTAGCCTGTCGATGCAATGCAATCTTGCAAACCGCATGCATCTGAGCTGCAAATTCTTGAATTACCCATGCAGTTGTTGCACCACCAACTCCTACTTTAGAGGAAAGGAATGGGCAAGTCTTCACAACTCCAGCAAGGCGCATTGTATCTTTTACCTGAACAACAACTAATTTAATTACCCATTAAAACCAAATTTATATGTAACAATATAAGTTTTTCGGCTCCTCATCAATCATTCAGTTCTCTAAGAAAAGGAATGTGAGAAGGATACCTGATAGTATATTTCTTTTGTAGGATACAAAGCTTGCAGGACTTGACGGCCAGCCGACTGGAGAATTTGTTGCCTATCACTTTGAAATATTGTCTCCAAGAATGGTTGGGACTTTCTTCTACCTGAGTCTAGCCCAGTTTCTGCCGAATCCACACCCACTTTCATCCTGTATAAAGAGTAGTACCCAGACAAAAGTTTAAGACCATCTGCAATTACCTGTTCCCGAATAGGAGCAGCTTGCATGCTTTTGTGTTTTCTTCCTGTAGTCCCCAATGTTCCATTCAATGTATGTGCCTCTATATCCAGCACTGCATCAAGTTTCTCCTTCCAACCAAAATCATCCTTAGCTCGACCATAAACTTCTAACGAGTCTATTCTGGGAAGGGAGGAACCATTAAATGTTGGACCAATAGTTAATGTAAATTCCTCATCAGCCAAAAGCGCTTCTGCATTCGTAAATGGTATATCATACCAGCATCGCATCCCCTCCTCCAATTTGACAGTCCTCTGAAAAATAGCAAGCTCGCGAGGAATGTGACTTGCTGATGTATTTCCCACATGAACACGGCAACCTACCATTACAATGTCTGGATTGGAATTGAACACAGTTATCTGCAAATATGCAATCATAGGCAAATCAGCACAGGTATCCATAGCTCTTAACCATAATCTGCTCAGGTGCCTAATTTTACAAAATCTTTCATTAATCCTGCAGTAACAATAAAGGACTTCCCCCCTTTAATGGAAAAACAAGAACTACACCGGAACAAGCCAAACTATGATTTAATTACCAAAGCAAAATATATGTTTGACGAATATGTGCACAAACCTTAAATCCAGTAGGGCTGGGGCTCTCTAAGAAGCCTTCTTCTGATGCTAAATTAAGCTTAACACCTTCTGAATCGCTGTTACGAATAACATCACCTCCTAGCTTAATATCAGTAGTAATGCAGTTTGTCTTTTCAAAGAAGTCCAGTGGAAATTCTGGGTTGATCCCAGCATTTGCTGTATTACTGAGGATGCCAGGACCTAGCTTTTTCACCTGCTCTGAATTAATGTTGCAATCATGTCTTAGTAATTCCAGTCCTCGAGTTCCACTACCCATTCCAAATGAGAAGATCTGCAAACTACCATCATCATGTAAAAAAAGAACATTATTGTTGTCCTTGGAGAGAGGCCTGTAAGCTGCAATGCCAACCCATGGAGAAGATGAACTTCCAGGCAATCGCAGAAGTTGTGCACACAGCTCCATAGGACCAAGAGACACAGTGAGTGGAGAGTTCGACTTCAAACTAGAGAGGCAGACAAAAAAACCACTGCCATCAAGCAACTCCTTCCAGTGATGTAGCCCAGCAGGCCTTAATTGACCATCATGATCACCCTCAAGAACACTTGATACTTTGCTAATAGATGTCGCTTCAGGATTCAAATGTCCAATCAAAGTTGAACCATCATGATAAGAGAGGAAAAGTAATCTGTAGGCTGATGTGAAACACAGAGATATACCTTTTGACTGCACATCTCTACCCTGGAGCTGGAGAGTCTCTGCCAAAACTTGAGCTCCAACATAACCTTCTACTTCTATTTGTTGCCTATACAACATGCCATGTTGTGATAGTACAAAAAGAACTAGCCGGCCACGTAAGATGGGTACTAATACTGCATCAATAATTGAATCTTCCAATAATGTAAAATAATGCATAGGGCTAATGTTATCTTGGGACAGGTCATAAATCTTCACAAACTTGTTGGTCACCACCATGAGTTGAACCTGAGAACCAGGAAGCCAGGCTATTTGTCGGATGTAAGCACCTTGCAAAGCAAGCTCAATTGCAAGGCGGTCTGTTATTTCCCCTCGAGAATTGACAGTGAGAACTTGGCATTCCTCATACCCAGCTACAGCCAAATAGTTCTCATTTGCAGAGTTGAAAACAAGATGAACTAGTTCAAATCGAACTGAATTCCTGGAAAGAGGCTTAACATTAGACTTGTCTGCTGTCACAGGTGCAACAGCTGGCTGTCCAATAAATTCCCTCACATCTAAGATTGTTACTTTGTCACCTTCTCCTGCTGCAAGCCTGCCTCTGCTATTTATAGTAAGCAGAGATTTGATGATAGAGCCACTGGAAAGATGGGATTTAAGTTCCCTTGCATTAGAATATTCTGTTTTAATCTTCATGTCAAGAGATCCACTTTTATATGCCTTCCTTAATTGCAAAAGATCTGAATTGTAGGATAAAACCTTGTCATCACCCAAAACTATCCTCTCGTCGTTTGACAATACTGAATGACTAGCCTCGTTAATACCAGGAAGAAGTTGTCTACATAACCTCAAAACTTGGCCTTCAATATCCATATCCATAAAAAGTGATAACAACCCATCCTCTTCCTCTTTGGGGATAGATAACTTGAATGGTTTCTCATTCTCCATGCAACCTTCATCCTCAAGATCAGAGTCACTGTCAGATGGCTGAAGATGATCCCTCTCATCTGAGAGAGGCAAGAATGGTTCTACGCTGCTAGCCCCCCTCAATGACGTA
This sequence comes from Larix kaempferi, assembly GCA_027924585.1. Lineage (NCBI taxonomy): Eukaryota > Viridiplantae > Streptophyta > Pinopsida > Pinales > Pinaceae > Larix > Larix kaempferi. The sequence goes on from BSBM01000017.1 coordinate 32,736,071, forward strand.
GTGCTGGAAGAAACATATTTTCGAGGCTTCAAGCAGAGGCAGCTTGTCCCTCTTACCCCTCCTGCTCCACAATCACAGAAGAAACGGCTTAAACGAGAGTAAACAACTCTGTGACCCCTGTGGCAAACCCTGGCACAAATAGAACAGCACCCTTTAGAAACAGTCAGATCGCATGTGTAGCAGAAGTACCAATGCTGTTCCATAAAATTGCTCCCACTAGAAGTGAATGTACAAACTTTTGATGCAAGTGACCGTTCACTGTTACTCTCATCATCATCTTCTTTGTCCATACTAGCCAGTTCTCCATCAGATGTGCCATCATCCTCATCGTCATCTGCTGATGTGGCATCACACTCAATCGCAGTAGAATGGACTCCCTGATTGACTGGATTAACCAAAGCCTCCGAGTTCTTTCTAGGAACACTAGACTTCAACTTACAGCTAGCAGAATCATTGTTAGAACTAGTGTTTGACCAAGGCTTCTCTGTTGATTTTTCAGAAACATGATTGTTAGCACCATATGAACCCAATGCAGAAACCAGGAAACCTAAGATGAACTTCAAACCCTCCAGGTGGGTTTCATCGGCAGACAACTTGACCACCATATCAATTGCCCTCTTGATCATAGGCTTTATTGTGGACTCACCATTTGCCATCTGCACAACAAAATTGAAGTACGCTTTTGCAGTAGGAACATCAAATGACGGGAATGCCTTCTCTAGGCCCACAAGCAATGCATCAAGAATATGATCACGAAGTTCTCTTGATTTTGAATCAGATGAAGGTAACACCAGAGCATTTATGAAGGCAATAGCTGAATCTCTTACTGACGTAGAGACTCCTGTTGGCAAATCACCCACAGCTGATTGAACAGTCCACCCTAGCAGCATTTTTTCCAGCCATGAAGCCAAAGAAGATGAATCCATCAATAAGAACTTTTCTTGCAAGGTGTGCTTCAAGTTAATATAACCCAGATCACCGGCTAAAAGATTAACAAACAGCTGTAGCACCTTTGCATTCACTGACTCATTATGGCATCCATCCAAAGCATCAATTAAAGGTAAAAAGTTCCCATGGCCTCCAAGAAATTCCTGTAACTTGTTGGATTGGCTCAACATCAATGAGTCCTCAGTGTTTCCCAAATAAAACTTAAGCAGGATGACTTTACCAGGATCCATTCTGAGGCATTCCACCATATCAATTGCATTTGTAAGTAGATGCTCTTCAATAGATAAGTTAACCTCCTTGCTTGAGTTCATTTCTTTTACCAGTCTTTCCATGTTCTTCAGCGAAAATAGATCACTATACATACATCTCTCTTCTATACAGGGAATTAAATTATTGAACAGGATTCCACATTTATCATGTATACCCTCAAATAGGCTGTCAAATTTTATGGTCATTATGACCTCAAGCAAACTATTGAAAACTTCTGCATCCACCTCAATTCCCCCTAATGCATCTCTTGCTCTGAAAAATTGTTCAATTGTATACAAAAATCCCTCAACAGAGAGGGTGGAAGAGACCACAGCGGCACTCCCTGGATGAACATGTGATGGGAAACCATGCAATGAGGAGCTCAGAAAAAGTTTGTTCAGATTCCCTGTGTTTTCTTTGCTCACAATTCCTCTTAACTTTGTCACAGTTCCAAGTACAGACTCAATAAGCTTAAAGCTAGCTCCTAGCTTCCCAAACAGTTCTTCCTGCTTTGACTTGTCGAAACCTGCCTGAAGCAGCAAATTTAGCGAAAACTGTGTATCACCTTCACATCCTTTTCCATCAAGAACAAAAAGTACAGCTTTTCGCAACGCCCCCACATGCATGCTCAAAAGGGATGTCAAAATTTTCAGCAAAACACTTGATTGTCCATCCTTAAATACACAAAAAACTAACTGCTCACAAAGTGTGAGTAATGAAGTATCTTTAGACGTCTGCTCTATCCAAAAAGCGTCCTCTCTTGAAACTGGGATCTTTCTCAGAGATACTTTCCACAGACCTGCCTGGAGCAATGATAAAATTAAAGACAGCCATGCACTATGCCTTAAGAATAACCAACCCCTTTCATTCACACCATGCTCTTTGTATAATGTTTGAAGCTGAGAGAGTATATCTAGAACAATATTTGCCAGTTGTGATAGCTCCCCTGTATGGCCAAAATGAACATTATGGCGCAGATTTCTGCTAAAACTTATGAAGTATTCAGTTTCAAGCAACTTGTCTCTGCCCAATTCAGGACTCCATGGCAAAGCACCAGCTTCCTTAACATCAATATTGGATAGAGTGATCCAGCCAAGTACAAAACAATATCTTTCAAGTATAAGCTCATGCACTTGGGAAGCTTCCCTATTCTGCCACACTTCCAAAATGCGACAAATAACAGAATAGAGATCAGACCAATTTAAACCCAGATCTTGAAGAACTTTGTGTTCTACAATACCCCAGTTATGAACCCCACTAACGTCAATCAGTTGCTGAAAGAGATCAGCCATCCCATGCTCTTCTGTGACTCCCTCATTCACATTTATAACACTTTGTACCACATGATATACCCATGATTCCAAATAGCCTGTTCCTGTGGGCAGCTGAAAAGTTCCTCCTTGTGTAATCTGTATTAACTTATTTCTTATATTGAACATCAACCAGGATGGGAAGGTGGTAGAGTGAAGAATCATGTGCCGGAGAATCAACATCAGTCTCGAAATTAGCAAAGACCAGCAAGCCAATTTTGTGCTGTTAAGTTCCAATGGAGGACAACTTACATTGCTGAGGGTAGAAAAAATATTCTCTGCCATTTTGATTTTTTCAAATGCATTTGAAGAATGAAAAGCCATGAGAAGAACTTCCAAATGAAATAGGGATGGAAGACTTGCACAAATTTCTTGGATATTTAAGCAACCTGAATATGTAGCTTTCACTTTCTCAACAATAAAACCAGTGTAGCCTTTGCAAATTTTGAGTCTTAATGAGTCATCACCCAAACTGGACCCTGTGGATGTCCTTATAATAAGAATGCGAGCTACAAGAACAAGAGCATCATCAGTATAAACAAACCTCCCATCCTCTACCTTCAGAACTTGATTTACTAGGTGTTCTTCAAGTTCGATGGATAAGGCACGCCTCATAACAAGTTCATGTAACAGGTTAAAGCATGCTTTGTGAAAATGTTCAAGGAAGTGTTTTTCATAGGACATATCTGAAGCACCAGCCCCCTCCATTCTTTCATCAACTGAAAGCTGTGGCTGTAGCATTCGTAAAAGAGCACTGATATGTTCTTCATTAATTTGGTGACAGGCTTCCTTGTAAATAGAAGAATGCCAATCTGGAGAAAAAATGCACTCTTTAATAAAACTAAGCACTTCAACAGCTCCCTGTAAAGGGATATTACTGGAGTCAGAAACACTGTCATTTGCAGAGCAGGGCTGGTCATGTCCATCAGAGATAACTACTTGCCTGCTAGCCTCTGAAAACAGATCTCCAAAGAGAGCATCATCTTCATGCCCACTTGCAGATTCTGCATCATTTACTCCCAGCCCATCCTTGCTAGCAGTTGGCCATGACTTATCCCCCCTGGGCCTTGTTTTTAAACCTTGTGCATGCAGAAAACTTGCAATAGCTATTAGATCCTCTAGCCAGTGACCTGAATGTGGAAATATAACATTTAGTTGATTCTCCTTGCTGCACTCACCAATTAAGGCAAAATTCTCTGAGCGAAGGTTACAGGACAAAGCAATAGAAGTTAAGTCTACAACCCCATCTCCTTCATGATCTCCCTGACTTGTTTGTTTCCAATGAAGTTTTTTACAGTTTTGTGATCTAGTATCCCGAGCAAATCCCAAAATCTTAATAATAACCTCTGGCTTGTAAACCAAAGGAAGCTTCTGAACTGCATTCTGCCTCTCATACCTCCACATTCTTCCATCCAAGATGTCCAATAGAGAAGCAAGAACAAATGTGCGGATATTATCAAAAATGGTATCATCCAAAACCACATCATGAACAAACTGAAAGAAAGTTTCCAATATAAGTGACAGTTGATGATCTAGATTGTTCTCCACATCCACAGGATCATGATTGACAGTTTCAAACCTCAGCTTGAACAAGCCAGGCAAAAGACTAGCCACTTCACTAATATTTATCAATAACTGGTTACTTGATACAGCAAAAGTTGTTGCTTTTGTAAGGCTAACAAGAAGTTTCAAAAGCTTTGTAATCAAAGCTGTCCTTGGCTGAACTTTCTCATCTGAGCTTTCCTCAGTCAGCTGAAGAGAACACAGCAATTCCCTACAAAGAACGACCACTCGCAAGATGCAACCAAGATGGGCTATTGCATAATGTTGTGCAAGAGATGTCACATTACTTTCATTCTTCCAAAAAGTAGACTCTTCTAGATCTATTGGCTGTTCACCATCCAAGTGAAGTCCTTCATTGGCTAAAACAGCAAGAGCATTCTCCACTGACTTTCCTCCCTTTATCCAAAGATGGTCTTTTCCATGATTGCATAAAACAAAAGATACAAAGATTGTCTCAGCATGCTTGGCACAACAAAAGTAGCTTAACAGAAAACAGACTATAACCACAAATCTGATAGAAAGGGCTGTCCAGACTCCAAATAGGAAACTCAGATAAAAATTCATGTTCGATGCAAGACAGGTCATTACCTTGCGAAGTACACTCTATGTTCCTCTTTAATTCCTCTGATCCAAGATCAGAATAATTCACAGTAAAACACTCCTCCAAATTCTGGACTGGCCTTAAAGCTGATAATGCCAACTCTCTAGCCCTTCCATCTACGGCTATGGTTTCAAGAAGTTGTAATACAGGCTCCTGTCAATGCAAATGAAATGCTTTAACAAAGAGACAAATATAAAACTACTTTGCTTTGGCCAGGTAAAGACAAAGGCCTTCATAAAGAAAAGTGGAAGCAAACATGATTAAGACGGCCATGGATGAAAGTTGAAACTAAAGCCTATATGAATTCCATCATTTGATCTCAGAAAAGGAAAAGCACCTAAAAATATAAGCCGACCAAACTTTTTGCAATCATGATATTCCAGTCAATAGAAATGCCAATATTATGCAGATAATTATTATATAACCTGGAATTTTAAAAGATCAAATAAAGATCAAAGTCCATGCAATAAATAAAAAAGATAAAAGCATGATCATCCCCGATTATCCAACTGAATAGCATAGAAACAAGGCAGCAAATTACTGTTTCCCAGGAAATATTCCTTCCACAATTATAAATCTATAATGGTCACTTAATCTTAATGTGACATTTATTACATATCTAAGACACTATTTAACTTAGACTCAAGATAAATGAGATCGACTTTTTTCAATTGTATGTACTGAAAAAGGAACACTCCAAAGAAGAGAGAAGACACATTAACAGATAATTATAGAATCTAGAATTAAGTTAAAAGCAGCAAACCTGTTCATCTGGAGTCGGCCAACTCAATCCGTATTTCTCCAGATAACAGATGCAAAACTCAACTGCTAGTTCAAATATCCTCACAACCAAAGATTTCTCATCATCAACTGTTACATAACAACTAAGAAGTTAGAACAACACTTATTAATTTCATGTCTCTTTGTTTTCAATTGAATACAACTGATAAAAATCAGTAATCCTAACACATATACCCTGTCGAAAGGCCACTTTTAAGAGGCAGTTTAAGATAAAATTCAAACTTGCATCACACTGTATCCTGTTATGTTACGATTTTCCCATTGAGTACAGTTTTTTAAATTTTATTCCATCTCCATAAATTTGCATGCAACCGAATGACATTAGTTATCCAAACTAAACCCATTTACAGATGACATTGTTTAAAATAAATTTTAAAGTTACTTCACACTGCATCCTGATAATTCTTTCATTAAGAGGAACCCCTACTGACAATTGTATTAATTCCAATTATTATTTACAGTTTAAATAATTCTCTGACAACTGGGTTATCTAAAGTTAATAACAATCTTATTTAGTATCCAAATACAAATACAAAGAGCTCTTCTCTTTTGTGCAAGCAAATCACCTCAGATAAGCTTCAAAATTGTTCCTTGCATATTGTTGAGTTTTTTGCTGAGCATCGCCTTTGACAAATCTATTAATTCCGATTTCCCTGTTTGTATTATCTATTTGCAGAATGGTTGAACTGATCAAAAATTGAAGATCGATATGCAAATACAGAGTGTACACGGTGCTCTGCATGGCTGGTTCATTTCAAACATGATTTAAAGTTCCTTTGGGGTGCATCCTTTTAAGCTATCCATTTTAGTTGAAAAAACAAAGTTATTTTTAACTTTTAAGACATTTTTCCATGGCAATATATGCTGAAAAGTGTGCACCAGCATGGAGTCAAAAGAGTAGCCTAGGCATTGGACTGGTACAAAAACACATGAATATGATAACTCATAGTTTTGATTTCACTCATGCAGAATTTTCAAGATTTCTCAAAAGGTTTAACTTTGGCTAGCCTCTGTAAAGATTACTGCTTTTCAAATAATTCCCAGACCATGGGCTCAGCACTCTTAACAATAAAGAAAGAGCCCCCATCCCAGCAGCAGCAAGTTGGATGCATACAAGAACCACGCAGAGCAGGAAGATAGGCAAGTCCAGGGCCCTGAATCTGGCCGCCTTCCATGAATGGTCCCTCACATGGTAATAAGCTATGTTACCAGAAATGAGAAACTGTAATGAAACGAAAAATAGGGGTAAGAACTGGTCCTCCTTCCCCCAAGTACTATGCATATTGTACACATACGAGATAATTTAGAAGCAAAACCCACTCAAAGACTTGGAATTACATTCACTTTATAATGTTGAAGTTTGTACAATTCATTATTTTTTTATTTATGGTTTTTTTGTGTACAGTTTCTGTTTCTGGACCTTTTTTTGAAGAAACAGTGCCATGCTGTTTTCTAAATCAAATTACATTCACTTTATAATGTTGAAGTTTGTACAATTCATTATTTTTTTATTTATGGTTTTATTGTGTACAGTTTCTGTTTCTGGACCTTTTTTTGAAGAAACAGTGCCATGCCATACCATTTCTGGAAATATAGTGAATAAATGGGAAGGTACACTGAGAGAGCAATCACCAGCAGGGAGACCTGAAGTATAGAATGCTTATGCTTGGTCCACCTCACCACAATGGGGAAAAAATCTTATAGATCAGCTAGGGCGGAGTATGAATATAGGTATAGAGATGGTTAGTGGTGACAGGGAAGGGCATTAAACTACCTGATGTGGAAATCCTGCGCCCAGGAAACGATTAATTGTCTAAAAGGAGCTTAATTTCGAATTAAAAATTTTGAATTCCAGGCCGTTTTGATATATTATTTTAGTTTTTTTTTGTTTTCACTAAATTAGTTTTGTTCTGGTATATTGATATTGCTGATTGGTAGTTTAGAATCATAGGCACAATGCACTCCTCTGTAAAAAAAATGGCAGTCTGCACCTCTCCTTTAATGTCTGAGGGTTTAAGGAATTGATTGTATCATTATAAAATGATACTATTTTTTTATTAATTAAAGCATCATCCGGGGGAGTGAAATAAATCATAAAGTATGTCAGCAGGAGTATAAGAAATTTCTGATCTTCATCTTAAGTTAATCTGTTAAAGTCAAATCACTTGTGGTTCTGATCTTCATCTTAAGTTAATCTGTTAAAGTCAAATCACTTGTGGTTCTGATCTTCAACTTAAGTTAACCTGTTAAAGTCAAATCAGTTGTGTTCAATCAAGTGAACATTCTTCACAGAGACCCAGGTTCAATCCCTATAAGAACATGTTTTCACCATATCAACAGTGGCCAATTAGTAGACAATACCTGGGGCAAGTCCTGGGTGAGTTTGGTAGATTCTAAAAATCCCTCGGTCGTGGCTTCTAGCTTCTAGGTCAAAGGTCATCAAGTTAATATTGTTAAGGAGTTTGAACACTGACCCTTCCCCGTCAAAATAAAAGGAATTCACCTGACCAAAAATAAAATAAAATAAATAATTTGCATACTGCTATTTAAATCGTTCCTTCGTGGAGAGAAAATATTCCACTGTAAACTAGAGGCAAATTATAAGATTTCGTTATGGCGACTTATATAATTGTTTCATACCTAAATTCAAGGACAAGAATACCTCTTATTCTCAATGGGACTCCATGGATCAAATAAGTGGGGCACTATTATTGCACCCACCCACCAGGGTTCAAGTCTCCCTGGCCATATGTTTGCACCCACCAGGGTTCAAATCTCCCTGGTGATATGTTTGCACCTTGTAGGCAGTGCTTGAGCTCGAGTGAATTTGACAAAATAAACACCCAACCGCAGCTTCTCATTCAAAGAATTCCGATTTGAATGTGGTCAGCCGACTATATTAAATGATATTCTATCCTCGCAGATTGGAAAGGGCCACCTTGCCACGGACCACGGTAAGGTAGAGGATAAAATACACCCCAAAATACTGATATTATCATAATCCACGCCCGTTGACAACACAACAAGTATTATTTGATGTCGTTACCTGTTAGACTATTTGGATCATTATGCTTTGGAGCCATGGCCTCACCTATATTTATCCTAATCAATATTTATCCGGCTACTTTGGGAATCGACTTTTCCATGTTTTAGATGTTCGGGCAGCCAAACTTACCTCGCAGAGAGTAGCAAGCAACGACAACGGCCTGCGTAACAGACAAAACCCCTCGAAGCTGCAAATTGCTCCAGTGCAGGAAGCCCCTGGTCCCTTGGCCGACCTCCTTGACGCCCTCTGCCAGAACCCCAGCCAAGCCCTTCAAACCCTCCTGCACCGCGGCTTCATGGAGCCGCTGGGACAGATCCGCCAATCCGTCGTTCTGCTGTAGAATCTCCACCAAATTGCCGATCGTCATGGCTGCCGGGCCCTGCCGAAAAACTTACAGCACAACCATGAAAGAACACCTTCGAAAAACCTCAAAACCCCGGCAAATTCAACCGCGTTTTCCAGTTCAAAGACCAATGACGGAAGAGAAAAATAGAGAGAAGATGGCTGAGACTGCAAACCCCGGAGCGCTATTGAACCGGCGTGGAATTTTGATGGCATATACACATATATTTACAATATATCAACACATTGGACATGTAAAATGTCCCTCCCGGTTTCGTTTCTTTGTCCTGGCACTGTGAATGTTGCCTTTAAATAATTGAGATGCATGGCGGTGATGGAAAAGTATAAGAAAAATGTATGGTAAGATACTTTTCCTTTTTTCCCTTTATTTAAATATTTTTTTGCTTTTCATGCTTCCCTTTGCTTTGTGTTAAATATTTTTTATGTTTTTTTAAAAGTATGTAGAGTCTTTTCGAGAGATTTCACATATGGGCTAGTAAAATTTATGATTTCTTCATCTTTTAGGGAGAGATTTTACATATGTTTCATGGGCACTTGAATTATAGTATTAGGAACTTATAGATTGAGTGAGTTAGAATAATATTTTGGGTACAATTTTGTTAAATTTTTTATTTTTTTTTGGGTACAATTTTGTTAAATTTTTTATTTTTTTTTGGGTATAATTTTGTTAAATTTTATTTTTTTTTAAAAAGAAAATATGTATGAAAAGTTTTTTTTGGGAGAGATTTCATATATAGGATAGTAAAATTTATGATTTCTCCAACTTTTAAGGAGAAATTTTACATATGGTTTATGACTACTTGAATTATAATTCTCGTCACTTATGGATTAAGTTAGTTATGAAGAACACTTTTGGTATAATTTTTTAGTTTATAAATAAAATTAATTTTAAAAAGAATTAAGATTTTTATTAAAGATGTAAATATTAATAGATTAAGGTGTTAACTCATGATTGTCAATTTTGATGGGCATTTAGTTAGTTACATGCTAAATCGAATCTCTTATGTGAGGTATATTAGTCTATGTCAACAAGTTTATTAAGGATGCCATGAATGAATGTGGGAAAGAATTCCTTGGGTTTCCTCATGAAGTTTTCCTTGCAATCAAAAATATTGACTTGTAGTTTTTGTTATTGCTTTCGAGGTATATAATAGCATAAAATCATCATTGTGGGATGCACATTGAAGTGGACAATTTCAAAGATATTAAAGTGGCAATACAGTGTTGTCATGAGTATAAAATATTTTTAATTGCACAATTTGGGTAGGCAATTACATAGTTTTGATATTATGACTCAATACATGGTTCCAAAATTCAATTATGATAGCCCTTGTTGTATGCATGCATGGACCAAAACAACACATGTACATTGGAGTGGATTTACATAGCTTAGCACAAGGAAGCCCCAACACTAACAACAAATCGTCTTTCTCTTCTTGAATTTTTGTATCTATGTATAATTAGGAGAATATGAACAGAGAATAAACATAAATTTATTTGTATTTCTATATAAATTATTTATACATCATTCTAAGATTTATCTAATTGTATGACTTCAAAACATGTTTTACTTTGATTTGTTTCAATTTGTATGAACTTGATTTTTTTGTCACCCATGAACTAAAAAGAATTGTGCATGTGAATTCCACTCATCACCATTGGTACAATGGTCAATGCACTCTTTAGTGGACCAAAAATTTGTGAATACATCATGATTTCTCTAACTTTGAGGGAGAGATTTAGATTTCACATATTGGCTAATAAAATTTATGATTTCTCCAGCTTTGAAGGAGAGATTTTACATATGTTTCATGGCCACTTGAATTATAATCCCAGGAACTTATAGATTAAGTTAGTTATGAATAACATCTTTGGCACAATTTTGTTAAAAAAAATTTATTTTTCACATATAGGATAATAAAATTTATGATTTCTCCAACTTCGTGGTAAAAATTTTACATATGGTTCATGACCACTTGAATTATAATCCTCACAACTTATGGATTGAGTTAGTTATGAATAACATCTTGGATATAATTTTTTAGTTTATAAATAAAATTAATTTTAAAAAGAATTAAGATTTTTATTAAAGGTGTAAATATTAATAGCTTAAGGTGTTAACTCATGGTTGTCAATTTTGATGGGCATTTAGTTAGTTACATGCTAAATCGAATCCCTTATTTGAGGTACATTGGTCGATGTCAACAACTTTATTAAGGATGCCATCAATGAATGTGGGAAAAAATTTCTTGGGTTTCCTCATGAAGTTTTCCTTACAATCAAAAATATTGACTTGTAGTGTTTGTTATTGCTTTCGAGGTATATAATAGCATAAAATCATCATTGTGGGATGCACATTGAAGTGGACAATTTCAACAGATATTAAGTGGCAATACAATGTTGTCATGAATATAAAATATTTTTAGTTGCACAATTTGGGCACACAATTACATAGTTTTGATATTATGACTCAATACATGGTTCCAAAATTCAATTATGATAGCCCTTGTTGTATGCATGCATGGACCAAAATAACACATGTACATTGGAGTGGATTTCCATATCTTAGCACAAGGAATCCCAACACTGACAACAAATCATCTTCCTCTTCTTGAATTTTTGTATCTTTGTATAATTGGGAGAATATGAACGGAGAATAAACATAAATTTACTTGTATTCCTATATAAAATATTTATACATCATCCTAAGATTTACCTAATTGTATGACTTCAAAACATGTTTTACTTTGATTTGTTTCAATTTGTATGAACTTGATTTTTTTGTCGCCCATGAACTAAAAAGGATTGTGCATGTGAATTCAACTCATCACCATTGGTACAATGGTCAATGCACTCTTTAGTGGACCAAAAAATTGTGAACACATCATGATGATTACAATTTGACATAAGTCATAAGCCATAACAACATTATGGGTGTTTAATAAATACAAAAACATGTACAAGCTCTTCAAAATACTTATAAACCCTTTACTTCGCCAACTCAAAATGGAAATCTTTTTGAAAATCATCATAATGATAATGTAGATACATTTTTTTAAAGTTCAAGACTATAAGTTTGTATTAATAAAATAGAGGAGAAACAGTTACAGGGGTGACCGGCCTTGCACTAGGAAAACCAAACCAATCACTCTTCCAAAGTTCATAAACTAACTGCCGGTTATAATTATTGTTGCAAAAGAGAATATGAAAGCTAAAACTATCACTATTGGTTATCTTACTATTGCTATAGATCTGATTTGAAAATATAAGAACCTACTTCCCCATAGGCTGGGGTCATTGACCATACTTGTTAAAATATTTGGTTTTAAAACAAAAGCATCTGACCAAGTAGACATGGAATTCGTCTTGAGGAGTTGCAGCAGGAGATTAATTGTCATCCAGAATGATGATGTAAGGTGTTACATTAGAGCCCATGGCCTCAAAATCGGCAGTGGTAGTGCTTGGTTGTCCCATTATCAATTGTCGACAAAAAACGAGTCTTACATTTGCTAGGGCCACATTGTGTTGGAAGACTTTGCCTGTAAGCTCCCTATCCAATGCATTGAGCTTGGCATCATGTTCCATTTACCCTCTAAGGATGCTCTTAACCCAATTTTCCAGGTAGTCCATCCTAACCAAGATCTTAGGGTCGTTATCATCTGTTCTGAGCTGCCCACTTTCAGTGATTGCATATCCCAACAGGGTTTTCATGTGTCAAAGAAGCGTCGGGGTCTTAGAATAGCAGATATCCATAGTTCGAGTATTATCAGGGTCCTCTTCCATTCTACCCAGGTTATCGTGATTTCCTCCATAGGTGGAATCATGAATTCGTGGCCAATTCTTTGCTCTAGGTGTTTGATTTTCTCTTGTGCAAGTTGGGAAACTATTCCACAGAAGGAGGCCCTTTCCTTCCTCTGCTCAGCTAGAAATCTAGGCATATGTGGGTGCTTAGGACTTGTTAGAACCCTACTCTCGGTCCTCTTAATGCGCACCATTGGAGTCGAGTAAACAAGATACAGAGGGGCCTAGGAGTCGTGATGCGAAGGCGTGTGGGGGAACCGACTAAACCAGAGAAAAATACCAGACTTTTGCTCGGACTTGTTTTACATGCTTCTCTTTTTCTGCCTACCGAGAATTTAAATCCCCAACCAATTCATGATTACGCAAGGAACGGACAGTCTGGCCCGAGGTACAAACGTTATGGTGGGAGAGCAAGTTCTCATGATCCAAATCAATGCTCTTGACGAGCGATTTTGCAACTGGTACCGCCGAAGAGGGAGAAAGGAGGCACCATGAGTCATAATAATTAGCCCTTTCATGTTTCCAGTATCCTGATTAATGCTGCCATGAGTCATCCGCCGAGGTGGGAGGCCGAAACTCCACTTGTTATGCAATGGGAGCGTCGTGTAGTACACTCTGTATTGTCAAGACACCCTTCATGGGGGGTCATATCATGTTTGTTGAGAATCATGCATTCCTATTTGAGAGTAGAGTTGCCAAGGGATCACCAATTGCAGTTGAGAGTGTAAGTGGATAAAGAGACTCCCGTGTTAGCCAATTTGTTGCCCAATTTATTGGCATCGATCTTGACATGATGAGGAATAATAACCTCTACACTAGAGATAATTTGTTTGAGCCATTCGATACAATCTGCCAGGCGCCAACAAAGGGATATTTGTTTTGAGGAGGAACCATTTAGAAGGCGATGAAGGATATGGATCATAATGATAATGTAGATACTTAATAAACACAAAGTTAGTCTTTAATCTTGAGTTTTACCATCTATCTCTTTTTAATAAGTTAAAAAATAAAATATATTATCATCATTAGTTATTTAATCATGAGAAGTTACATATCAACAAGATTACTTTACATAATTATCAATGGGCTACCCATTACTCACTCATTTTCATCAAGGATCTTCCATATTAATGGGTTGTTTTTTTTGCAATTCTTTATTTAACTAATTTCATTGAAGACTTTTGGATTTTCTAATAATGTTAGTTACAATACATTTGCAAGGCAAATTAGAGGGATAAATACATTTTCCTATTTGAATTCTCTAATTCATATATCTATTATGCTCGTTTAGTCGAATAATCAAGCAAGAACACTTATATTCATAGATTCATCTCTCTAGTCACTTTATATCAATGTTTATGTCTCTAATATTAATACATACACTGAGATCTTTTTTTTTCCTCGAAAAATAAATTGCATTCTATTAATAAAAATAAAACACATTGTTCAGAGACCGAACAATCTTACAACTATAACTAACCTGTAGGTTTACATGTGCATAAGCACAAAAGAACACTACTCAAATAGCAATATGAGCAATAGGACTACATCGTTAAGAACACTCTATTGTAGGGCAACCTAGCTGTGCATTGAAGCATCACTACAAAAGTTGCTCAAATGAGCAGAAAAAATAGAAAGAGGCCACAAAAATGAGGCAATTGTAATGAGTAAATGGCATATCCCTTCATAGATATCATCTGTCCCAAAAACCACAACATCATTAATGGAGACGGTTGAGACAATACACTTGAGCTGGGCAGGGGGGGACTCCTTTCCCCAATAGCATGCATAGGCATAACATATTTCCCATCGCCATGCCACAAGAAACCATTGAACCTCTGGTATGTCGCCGCCATGCCAAATACCACCACGACTTTGGACCATCGCCACACCACACATCACTGCCACCACCATTGATCCGCGTGGGTATCCTGGCTACAAGATGCCGTAAAGAAGGTCATCGCCCTCATCGTGAAATGGTTGGGTTACAGATAGCATGAGACACACCACCACCTCCATAGGTTGCGAGGGATGGACACCATGACCACCTCTATGCAGGCACCACCAAATGTCGCATCGTCACAGACACCATGCCAATAGACCCTACCTCAGATGTCGTCGTCGTTGTCGCAATAGAGCCAAAGGAAGCTCTGCCTCACTACGGGTTACCGTGCAAGGGCACCGCCTACATTCCACAGGAAAACTCCCACAAACGACCTAAACCAGTAGGTACTCAGAGAAGAGAGGGCGAGGTGGCCAAGGAAAGAACGCTAGCAGCCTAGTTTAAGTTGTGTTTTCGACTCTCAAACCCTATAAAGTTGCAGAGCTCCGAAAATAGACAACCCAAAAACCATAAATTAATACGATGAGAATTTTTACAAAAACTCAAATCACAATTACCAATAAATTTATGAACAAAATCACATAGTAATTTATAATAGAACATTTAGTCTTTCTACCAAAATCTAAAGAAAACTTGCAATAAAATATTATATTTCCATACTCCATAATTTTAATTAAACTTTCCCAAAAAAAATTAAACATGGCCCAACAAATTGTTATGGTTAAACTTGAAACATGTAAATGTAATATAACGTTATATAGTGTCTTCCTATGCTTTTCAACTCCTCTAGGGCAATGAGTCCATGTCTTACCTACTTCTACAACGACGTTACAACTTTAACTTTGGTGTGTCCTATACAAGTTGAGGTGTTTGTTTCAACATATTGACACTTTATTAAATTCCTTGTAAAAGTTGTGAATCAATGTCACATCTAATATTTAATCCACTACATTAAAAAAAGTGGTAATATCAATGTTAGAGCTAGTATTTAATCGATTACCTTTTATATTAAAAGGTATCACCACAATTCTCACTTTTCCTTTTTAGGTTGTTAGTTTTATTTAGATTGTTATTATTATTATTTTATTTCACTTTTTCTTTTTTAAGTTGTTAGTTTTATTTAGATTGTTATTATTATTATTTTATTTTACTTTTTCTTTTTAGGTGGTTACTTATATTGTAATAATGGTGTTAGATTGTTATTGTTGTTGTTGTATGTAAGTGAATTAGAATTATATATAAATTTAATAAATATGAATATTTTTTAAATAATATAGATACATTATTATTAATATTATTTATTATCGTAATGTGATTATTAGCCAAAAAGTTAAAGTAGGATATCTATTCAATGTAATTATTTTTTATTATTATAATGTTTATTTATTTAAAATTGTATACAATGTTTTATATTTAATAATATTATTATTATTTAATATGAATATTTAAAATTATATATAATGTTTTATCTTCAATATTTTTTTAGTGTGGACGAGTAAAAGTATTATGTTATAAAGTTATTGAGGAAACCTTTATTAGGTAAAAGTATACAATAAGAGTATAGACACAAAAAATTATGTTATTTGAAAAGTAGATCTTTTAAAAGTTCCATCGGCATATATGGTTTAGATTGAGTACAATATGTTAAAAAAAGTCCTTCAATTGTCTAAATACATTCATAAGTTAACAATGTAGGTTTATACTTATTATTTTTGTTATTTACACATAGAAGTATTAATATGTAAAAAAATTTAAATAGGGTTTGATTATGGATTTGAGGACTTGGCTTTCGGGGCCTAGTTCAGATGAGAAGTTTGTGGCATCCTTGTTGATTATTCTGATGATTCTAGTCAGAAGATTAGCATTTTTTAGTTGGATCGTGAAGTTGTTTCGCGACAGCGTTTTGGTAGGGGTGATGGCTTTTCGGTGAGGTGGAGCGACGGGCGTGCAGGTGATAGCTGGGGTTTTATTGCGGCCGATAGAAAGTCATTGGGTTTGTCAGATCCTTATCCTTTTCTAAGATTTGGCTCTTTGTCAGATCAACTTGTGCATGTGGGAGATGGAAGCTCTGTTGAGGTCACAACTTTTTTGTCGTCATTGGATCTCCCAGAGCGGTATCATTTGAGGTCCTGGGCTGGTGGGCCAAAGGCGGGCTCCATCCTAGCGAGGAAGGATGTGGGCAGTACGGTACTCGATTAAGTGGCAGGTACGGATACTCGATTTGGGCAGTCATGATTCAGTACATCCTACTTGCCCTCTTCGTCATTGCGTGATAGCCAAGGTGGTGTGGGGGCGGGCATACGTGAGGACTCCACTTCAGTGGAAGACACTAAAGGTGGCGGATTTATAGGGAGTAGATTTCAGAGATCGGAATTGGAAGGATTTTTTGGAAGGTTTGTTGGTCGCATAGGATCTCGGAGTTCAGAGTCAGCAGGAAGGCAAAGGAAGAAAGTTATAATTTCTAAAGGAGCTGGTAAGGAGTTGGTAGTGGGAAGGGATATACAGGTGATGGAGATCCCAAAATTATCAACCAGGGTGCTTCAGACTTTAGGGAGTGGTTTGAGGTGCATGGTTGGATCGATGTCAAGCTCGTGGAACTCAAGCCAACCTGGAACAACAAGCGAGCGGGCACACAAGGTATTTCCAAAAGGTTGGATAGATTTTTTAGTTGATGTAAATGTAACTTCAAAAGATATCCACTTGTATTTTATATTGATGTTATTATTATATTGTATTTGTACTTCCGACAAAGATGTTTTTCCTCCGTTCGGAAATGTCATTATTATGTTTGGTCATGCAAAGTCATTGAGGTAAAACCTTAATTGTAAGTCGGGGAAATAGATCCCCTGGAGTCAAATGTAAAAGGGTTTATTGAGTTTCCCTAGAGAAGTCGGCCCGTCAGTTTTAGTGAGGTCGACCTAGTTAGGTAAAAGGTCAAGTCAAAAGTAAAGTATAAATAGAGATCCTTTCTCTCTCATTTGGACACGCTACTCACTCACACAAGTTCGCATAGCAAGGGAGAGAAGACAAGTTCGCTGGAGGAGAAAGAGAGAGAGTTGCAGAAGACATATTTTGGGTTTTCCACTTTTGGCTTGATATTGTATTAGTGACAAATCTATCTTTGCGGAAGTTGCAGGGTTTTCTCCTTTATGCTTTCCCCGAGGAAAACTATTGTGTCTATTGTGTTATGTTGTGCTTGTTATTCTTTCAGTTAAAGATCCTAGATAATATTGAATTAAAGTGCAAACTCTAACATGGTATCAAAGCTTACCTGAAAATAAGGCATTGTGCAGTAGCGGGAAACTAGGGCTTTCTAGTTTGAGGTCTTCTCTCCACAGATCATCAAGAAAAGGAGGCTAGGCTAACCCACCCTAGGAGGTCGCATCTTTTGGAGGAAGGATAATCAAATTCCGAGAATTTCCAGTGTTGACCCAGACACTAGTGACGAGAGAAAACTAGGGCATCAAGCTTTTGGGGTCTTCCTCCATCAATTTGGAAAAAGGAGTACATTGGACAACTTTCCTTGAGGAGGCGCATCTTCATGTCCAATTAGAAGTTCAAGATTCCAACTTTGGAAAATTAGGGTTTCTCTTACACACCCTAGGCCAACCAGCTCCAAAACCAGGTTGGGCATCTCGAATTGGTAAGATATAAATCTTTGTTATTTCCATTTGAGGTACTCATTCAATACGTATCACCATACCAAGCTTGAGGATAAGCTTGAGGGAGTTGATAACTTCTGAGCATGGAAGTATAGGATTTCCCTTGTCCTTGAAGAAAATGACTTGGACAAATGTGTGAATGAAGAGGTTCCAGCACCAGAGGGAAATGAGGCTAAGGCTATCCCCAAGAAGAACTTGGTTAAGGCCAAGAGAATTATTGTAGACTCCTTTAAGGATTGTCTCATCCCACATGTGTCATCCTTGAAGACATCCAAGGAGATGTTCGATGCGTTGACAAGGCTATTCAAAGGGAAGAACATCAATCAGAAGATGACATTAAGGGACCAGCTCAAGAACATAAAAATCCAGAACTCAGAGACCATGCAATCCTATTTCACAAGGGTCTCACAGTTTAAGGTGCAACTTGGAGCAGTTGAAGAAAAGGTAGAAGAAGGAGAGATCGTTATGACCACCTTGAATGGTCTCCCAAGATCATGGGACTCATTCATTCAAGGGATATGTGCCAGAAAGAAGTTGATCACATTCAACAGACTATGGGAAGAGTATACTCAAGAAGAAGCTCGACTTGTGGCATGAGAATAGAAGATGGGAGCAAATGATGATCAAGCTCTCATAGTTCACGCTAGAAGAAATTACAACAAGAGGGAGCACCATCACCACAACAAGAGGGAGAACCACCATCAAAATAAGAGGGAGAACTACGATAGACAAAGGAGACCCAGAAGAGATCTATCCAACATTAGATGTTATACATGTGATGAGAAGGGACACTACTCTAGAGATTATCCCAGAAACAAAGGTCCCTCCAAGAAGACAAACAAGAAGAGACATCATGCTCACACTGCGGAAGATGATGAACTTGCAAGGAAAATAACCCGAGAATAAGAATGAGATGATTCTTCGAGTGATGAAGAATATGTCCTGATCTCAGCACTCACGGGCATTGTTACACATGGGAGTAATGATTGGCTTGTAGATAGTGGAACTTCCAAGCACATGACGGGATACAAAGAATTGTTCGTCAATCTATCTGAGCATGAGTCACCTCATAAGGTGAAACTTGGGGATGATTACCAATACCCCATAAAAGGAAGTGGAGAAGCTTCCTACAAGCTAGACTTCGACAAATATCTGAAGATGAAAGATGTACTATATGTTCTAGGACTAAAGAAGAACCTTCTCTCCATATCAACACTAGATGCTAAAGGAATGAGGGTTGCATTTGTCGATGTCCAAGCCCTAATGTGGCCAAGGGGAAGTACAATAGATGATGCAATGGTGATTGGAGAGCAAGAGGGAGGTTTGTACAAGTTGAAGGGCCAACCCGAACAAGCATTGGTTCATGACTCCATGGAACCAAGTGAACTATGGCATAGAAGGCTTGCACATGTACAGTATAGAGCACTACCTATTGCAAGCAAAGTAGTTTCAGGACTTCCCAAAATCCAAACAAGACATCAAGGCATTTGCAAGGGATGTGCGCAAGGAAAGAATATAAAGAAGGCATTTCCCAACAGTGAAAGCAAAGCGGAAGGAATATTGGAGATAATCCACTTCGATGTATGCGGTCCCATGCCATCCAGCTCACTTAGCGAGTATGTTTATTATGTTTCATTTACAGATGACCTTTCTCGTAAGTCTTGGATTTACTTCTTGAAAAGTAAATATGAGGTATTTAGTAAGTTCAAGGAATTCAAAGCCGTGGTCGAGAATCACACAGAGAAGAAGATCAAGACCCTTCGATCAGATAATGGTGGAGAATTTACTTCGGAAGAATTCAAGAATCTTTGCAGAGAATCTGGGATTAAGAGGGAGTTGAGCACTCCCTACAATCCTCAAGAAAATGGTGTTGCAGAATGAAAGAACAAAACGATAATGGAAGCAACAAAAGCAATGCTACATGACCAATATCTTCCGATGCACTTACGGGAAGCAACTGTGAGGACAACGATGTATGTACAGAACCGTACTCCCCATTGAGTAATAGATAACAAAACTCCAAAATAAGCTTTCTTCGGTGAGAAACCAGAAGTCAGCCATCTCAGGATATTTGGCTGCCCAGTATACATACATATCTCAAAGGAGAAAAGGACGAAGGTAGATCCCTCAAGAAAGAAGGGAATATTCGTAGTATACATCGAAACTTCAAAATCCTACCGAATATACTTCCCAGGATTCAAGAAGATCGACATCAACAGAGACGTGACATTCGACGAAGACTCAACACACAACAAATCAAGAAAACTACCTACTGAAGAGATTAAAGAACCTGAAGTTCCCGGGATTAGAGATTCAGTAATGGAAGAAGTAGTTCCAGAAGATCATGAAGACCACGACATAGCAGAACCATAAGAACCTGTAGATCCACCACTTGATAAGAACTCCCACAAGAGAAGACCAACATGGGCACATGAGGAAATATAAGATGCAGAGAAGTATGGCGCTCCAGATGGGATGCATAGAGAAAGGAAGAGACCTAGACCATACTCTAGCTATGTGGCCTTGTTGTGCAACATCATTGATAAAGAACCTTCCAATTACGAGGAAGCAGCAGAGAAGAAAGAATGGAAGGATGCCATGATTGAGGAGTACTAGTCAATTATGAAGAATGATGTCTGGGAGATAGTTCTGATACCAGAAGGGAAGTATGTTGTGACTTCGAAGTGGATCTACAAGATCAAGCATGTTGTATATGGTAGCATTGAAAAACACAAGGCAAGATTTGTGGCACGTGGCTTCTCCCAGAAAGAAGGCATATACTACAAGGAGACATTTGCACCTATAGAAAGATACACTTCCATCAGATCTATACTGGCATTGGCTGCAGTAATGAAATGGAAGGTACACCATATGGACGTCAAGACAACATCCTCGAATGGTGTAGTAGAAGAGGAAGTGTACGTGGAGCAACCACTGAGATTTGAGGCACATGACATGTAGACTCATGTGTGCAAATTGAAGAAATCCTCGTACGGATTGAAGTAGGCACCCAAGACGTGGTGCGGCAGGATAGACAACTTCCTGAGGAGCTTGAGATTTACTGAGAGTAAAGCAGATTCCAACCTTTACTTCAAGGTTGAAGCCGAAAGTCCAGTGATACTTCTATTATATGTAGATGACATGTTTCTAACAGGTGAGGATGAGCTCATTGCAGATGTGAAGAGGAGGCTTGCTGCAAAGTTCGAGATGAAGTACCTGGGGATGATGCATTATTTCTTAGGCATGGAGGTGTGGCAGAGTGCGGATGTAATCTTCCTTGGACAAGGGAAGTATGCAGTGGAGATTCTGAAGAGGTTCGGAATGATGGATTGCAAGGCTATGGCCACACCCATGGCATCGAACTTGAAGCTACTGTGTGATGATTCATCAGAGTCAGTTGATGCCACGATGTACCTTCAGATGATTGGTTCATTAATGTATTTGACGAACATGAAACCACACATATGCTTTACTATGAACACCCTGAGCTAGTTCTTGACAGATTCGAGACATATTCACTCGATTACTGCAAAGCATGTATTGAGGTACTTGAAGGGTATAGTTGACTACGGGCTCAAGTATGTGGTGAATCGAAAACGGGCTCAAGTATGTGGTGAATCGAAAGATTAACCTGCAGGGTTATGTTGATTCGGATTGGGCAGGCAGTGCCGCAGATAGGAAGAGCACTTCGAGATGCTGCTTCAATATGGGATCCAATATGATCTCCTGGTTTAGCAGGAAGCAATCGTGCGTGGCACTGAGTACAGCCGAAGCAGAGTATGTTGCAGCTTGTTCGGCTAGTTGTGAGGCAGTATGGCTTAAGAAGCTACCGTAAGACTTGTTTGATCTCCAGTTAGAGGCGGCTTGTATCTTTTGTGACAACTAGAGTTGCATGAAGTTGTTCGAGAACCCGATGTTCCATGACAAGTTGAAGCACATTGAGATCAAGTACCACTATATCAGGGATATGGTGCAGAGAGGAGCAGTGAAGCTCCAGTATATGGCGATAGATGAGCAGATAGCCGACGTGTTGACCAAGTCGTTAACCAAAGTGAAGTTCGAGTACTTTAGAGAGAAGCTTGGTGTTCTCCAAATCGAGGTTCCTCCTAAGAGGGAGTGATGGTACCAGAAGACGAAGATGCACTAGAGCCGTTCTTGCATGGTGGTAGGTGTAGGTGGTCCTTGGGACGTAACGCACTTGGGGTGCTCCTGATTGTCCTCCCATGGTGGTAGATGTAAGGGATGGTTCTCGTATGGTGGTAGGCGTAGGTGGTCCTTGGGAGGTAATGTATATGGGATGCTCCTGATTGTCCTCCCATACTGGAGACGCTGAGAGGTCCACCAGTCATAAGAAACTGTGTGTGCGCCTAGGCAGGATCTCACATGGTGGAAGGCGTAGGTGGTCCTTGGGACGTAATGCACCTGGGGTGCTCCTGATTGTCCTCCCATGCCGGTAGACACGGGCTAACCGTTGAGAGACGTAATGCACCTGGGGTGCTCCTGGGATGTACCCACTGGGTGGGAGACGTAGGCGGTCTGTTGGACATGATATGTGCATCTGGGCTGTGCTCCGTGTGATGATGAGATGATTTGGATACGATGAGATGATAGTAGGAGACGCAAGTGATTCCTGTGGCAATGTAATGACTGGTCTTGGGATGTACCTACTTGATGGATTGCTCGCAGAGATGATGAAGACCTACATGAGGGCTAGGCCTACATCCAACATGAAAAAGGGTTGGCTCTATAGAACTTCCTATGATAGATAGATTCGAGAGATGTCACTAATCAATGATCAACAGAATGAAGATTGATGCAGTAGTGACGATGATGATCCAACAATGATGACGTTGTCCAGAATTGTGTCCAGGGTGATGATGACTGTGACGAGAGAATACCTTCCTAGTTAAGAGGGAGTGTTGATGTAAATGTAACTTCGGAAGATATTCACTTGTATTTTATATTGATATTATTATTGTATTTTATTTGTACTTCCGACAGAGATGTTTTTACTCTGTTCGGGAATGTCATTATTATGTTTGGTCATGCAAATTCATTGAGGTAAAACCTCCATTATAAGTCGGGGCAATAGATCCCCTATAGTCAAATGTAAAAGGGTTTATTGAGTCTCCCTAGAGAAGTCGGCCCAGTTAGTTTTAGTGAGGCCGACCTAGTTAGGTAAAAGGTCAAGTCAAAAGCAAAGTATAAATAGAGAACCTTGCCCTCTCATTTGGACACACTACTCACTCACACAAGTTCACATAGCAAGGGAGATCAGACAAGTTCGTTGGAGGAGAAAGACAGAGAGCCGCAGAAGACATATTTTGGGTTTTCCACTTTTGGCTTGATATTGTATTAGTGACAAATCTATCTTTGAGGAAGTTGCAGGGTTTTCTCCTTTATTGTTTCCCCAAGGAAAACTATTGTCTCTATTGTGTTTTGATGTGCTTGTCATTCTTTCAATTAAAGATCCTTTAATATTGAATTAATGTGCAAACTCTAACATTTTTATGAGTTTCAATTTATTTGAAGATAGGCATCTTTTTAGATCCTGGGTAGGGCCTTGTTTGTTTTTGGATCACTTCCCCATTTTCCTTGAACTTGAGCCTCCGGTGGTCAAGCATGGTATGCCTTTGAAGTTCAATTCTAGTTGGTCGAAGCTCCCCTGTTTCCGCTCCTTGGTTGATAATTCATGGGTCCATTTTCGGGAGGTAGTTGGTCGAGCCTTGACCCGACTGTCTAAGAATCTTAGATCCCTAAAGAGTAAGGTACGAGAGTGGAATTTGGGCAGGAGGACCTCTCAGGATGGAAGGTTATTGGAAGTAAAACATATGCTGGAGGGTTTGTAGCTTTCCAACCCTGTTATATTTGTTGTGGAAGATAGGAAGGTAGAAATAACCTAGTTGGAAAATGAGAAACATAAAATATTGGAGGATAAGGAGATGGAATCGAGATTGAAGAGTAGGGAACTCTAGTTGTAAGCGGGGGGTTCAAACACAAAATATTTTTAGAGGATGGCATGCCATCATAGAAATGTCAATACTATATGGGATATACAAGATTCACTTGGTAACATTGCCAGGGGTTTGAATGGCTTGGCCGAGGAGGCGGTCTCATATTTCCATGAACTGTATTTTGATCCAGGCCAACAAAATATGTTGGGGATGTTGCAAATAATTCAGAAATTCCCCAGAATGTTGAATCCCAAGGAGAGTGAGGATCTCTTTAGGGTTGTGACACTTGATGAACTATCAAGTATCTTGAAGTGCTTCTGTATAGACAAGAGCCTTGGTCTTGATGGATGGTTGCCGGCATTTTTTTTCTAGATTTATTTGAGTTGGTTGGAGAGGACTTACTTAAAGTGGTGGAATAGGTGACTCTTTGGAGTCATTCCGGAGGAAATCAATATGACATTTTTATCCTTAATCCCTAAAAAGGATACAATTGCTTCTTTTGTTGATTTCAAACCTATCTCCCTCTGCAATGGTGTGTATAAGATCATAGTTAAAGTTATTGTTGTGAGCTTAAAGCCCTTTATTTCCGATTATATGTCATTGGAGTAGTTTGGTTTTTAAAGGGCCACCTTATTCATGAGGCGGTGGGCACGACTCATGAAGGAATTCACTCCATCAAGATCCATAACTTGCAAGTGGCAACTATTAAGCTTGATCTTTCCAAATCCCATGATAAGGCTTCATGGCTCTTTCTTAGGTTGGTACTTCTCCACATTGGTTTCAGTTCGGATCTAACTAACTGGATAATGGGGTGTGTGACCTCCCCTACCTTTGTGATGCTAATCAATGGATTTGGTTCACCTTTCTTCAAGTCTTCCCGAGGACTTAGACAAGGTTGTCTACTGTCCCCGTATTTGTTTGTCCTAATCATCGAAAGGCTCAGTAGATCCATGATTTTTTAATGAAGCAGAAGGAATATTCAAGGTGTCTCATTCAATGGTAGAGAGAACCTCACTCACCTTATGTTTATGGATGATATGTTCCTATTCTGTATTCAGGCAGCCCCTGAGTGTCGGAGGTTAGGTTCTATTATGGATTGTTTTTGTAGGGATACGGGGATGGAGATCGGTATTGAGAAATGAACACTTTATCTTTTGGAGAATCGGATGGGATCTAGAGACTTTTGGAGAGTTCACTTTCCTTTTGCTTGTAAGCCCATGGAGGAGGGCATCCCCTATATAGGCTTTAACCTGAAGCCTAATAAATATGGGGAAAATGATTGGAGTTGGATAGAGAAGAGAGTGGCGAGCAAAATCAACTTATGGTGTAATAGATGGTTGTCCAGGGGAGGGAGGTTGGTTCTTGTCAAGTTGGTTTTAGAGGCTATCCCAGTTTATTGGCACCTTCTGGCTAAGATTCATGTGGGGACATTAAATGCTATCAGAAAACTCTGTTTTAATTTCCTATGGAGGAACAACAAGGAAGGTAAGACCTTTCATCTGGTTAGTTGGAAGGTTATAGATGCTCCCAAACGTATGGGGTGTTCGGGACTCAATTTTTTTTTTAATAAAGCTCTCGTAGCAAAATCATTGTGGAATTTCCTGAATAAGGAAAGTCTTTGGAAGCGGATACTAGTGGCCAAGTATATTGCTCCAGACTTTGTGGTGGATTGGATTCAACCCAGGGATAAATCTGTATCTAAGAGTTCTAATTAGTGGAGAGCTCTCATCGACGCTTTCTCTGTGATTGGCCATCATCTGGCTTGGAAATTTGGGAACGACGGATCGATCAGGTTGGGGAGTGACTCTATCTTGGGACTTACTAACGAGGGTCACTTGTCGACGGGTCTTATTGAACATCTTCAGAACAGGGGTATTGTCACTTTGCATCGAGCGTCCAAGATGGAAGGCACAAATGTATGGAGTCGGGCTTGGCTCTCGGCAAAGGAGCTTGGCCTGTCGAGTCCTTGGAAGACCAACTGGGACTCTTTAGTCGGTGCACTGGAGGAGGGACATTTGCATTGGAAGGGAGGAGGATGAACTCTGTTGGAGTTATAATCACAATGGAGGTCAGTATTGTGCGAAACTGGGTTATGAATCCTTATGTCATATTGCTCACCGAAGTAGGTGGTGGTGGAAGGAAATATGGAGAATTAGAGGACCTCCTAAAGGTGTTCTTCATTTTTTTCTTATGCCAAATAATAGAGTTCTAGCTTGGGATCAGTTACAATGATTTAGCTTTCAAGGGCCTGGTTTATGACCTCTTTGTAGGGTATTTGAAGAGTCGATATATCATCTTTTTGTGGTTTGTGACTTTGCTAGGGAGGTTTGGCTGGAGGTGGGAAATCAAGTTGGATGCTTAGTAAGTTGGGAAGGCTCGTCAGTAGAATCGTGCTTCTGGGTTTTTTTCCAATCACAAAAGGAGGTCCTATTCATAGCTCTACCCATTATCGTCTCATGGGGTATTTGGTTAGCTAGGAATGTTGTTATATTCAAGGACAAGTCTTCTTCTTCCTTACAGGTGGTAGCTCAGTCCGTGGCTTTGTTTTTATATTACAAACCTGAGAGTGTTTCTAAACCTTTGAGAATTTTGGAGCCCCTGTCCATTAATGAAAGCGGGCCTTGGGATTCCTCTTACAGGGCTAGTCAGGATCGAAATAGGATTAATGGTTTTGGTTTCATAATCTTTATGGACATGGTTCATTATTATAAAGGGCCCGATGGATTGGGTCCTAGGACAAACAATCAAGCATAATTCAAAGCTCTCTTCTATCTTTTGAAAGTAGCATTCAGGAAGGGGATTCTTAGTTTGCATCTTATGGGTGATTCAGAATTGGTGATTAATTGTCTTAAGGGCCAAGCAGTTGTTACTCATGTTGGGCTGATATATTTGGTGGAGCAGCTGTCGATGGCATCTCCTTCCAACACATCAAGCCCGAGTTCAATGAGGCAACTGATACTCTCTCTAAACAAGGGTTGCTATTGCATCAGGGTGCTCTTCACGTGGAAGAATTCCAAGGGGTGACAACGAAGAATTCTCATATTATCTCATTTTCTGATATCTGGACCTTTTGAAGTGTTTTGAATTGGTATTATACCTATTTGTAGCATGCAATATTATCCCAACTTAAAGACTACTAGATTTTTATGACCATCGGTCACTATTATTTTTTGATAGACTTAATGCTGAATAACACTGAGAAATGTATTTTTGCTCTAAATTGAATGAAAATACGCTTTTTCATGGAAAAGAAAAGATAACAATGTAGGTAAAAAACATAAATCTATTTAAATCTAAGAAAAGGCATGGCCATTGTGACCCTCGTCTATCAATTACTCCTTCTAAGCATGTCCCTATTCACTCGACCCTTCAATTTTTCCCAATGGAAATCTGTTGTATTATCTCCTCTTCCATTTCCTTCGAACCCACACACTATCCAACCTGGGATTGAGTTCCTTGAGAAAAACCGAAGATCATATTAAATTGCATCTCAGATTCACAGATTAGTTGTTCCATGTTAACCCCCTGCTCCTTGACCCTAGACTACTCATCTTGTATAATGTCTTGTTGCTCCATATGTGAGTTGATAGGATCAAGGTACCGCTTGATGCCATCCATTTGAGAATCGAGCCTTTGAATCATTCTCTTAATGTCCCTTATTTCATCAAGGGCTCCCCCCCCTCACTATGTCTCTTAATGTCCCTTATTTCATCGAGCCCCCCGCTATGTCCCTATTCAACGGATTGGCCATATCTTCACATATCCACAGAGAAGTAGAACATAATTTCCCAGACCCAAGAACCACAGAGTTGCCCACGACAAGAACACTAACAAAGGAGGGAAGCAACCATTGCAAGCTTAGAGCCTCTAGCTTATATGAAATCAAATTCCTAACATTGTTACCCGAGCCCCCAAAGAATCCAAACACTGAGAGCCTGTGACTAGAATCTTACCTCTCTCTACAATCAAAAGGTTCCATCGAAGTGCTGCTAAACCGGCTCGAGCACTAACAACTTCCCCTGGAGCATCAACATTCCAACTCATACCATCCAAAGAAATCCTATAGTCATTACAAGAGTCCAAACAAAATGTTGTATTACACAATGCATGTGCAGATAGAGGTAAAAGGGGAGGAGAGTCGAAGGCACACAAGGAAGGAAAGGCTCACTTGCTCGAGATAAATGCAACATGATCCGTTACACTATGAAGCAAGCTAAGCCACTAGTTGGAGCGCATGCCAAGCATGTCTCAAAAAAATTACCATCTTTTTAAAGTTAATACTCATTCTTGATTAACATAGATCCCAGGGAAACCATCTTCGCCCCAAGGCCATCCATTTTGCACCCAAATTACTTTAGTCGGCAAGTTAGTTGGCAACAAGATTGTTATGATGTCTTATATGAATAAAATTCACATCCTCGAGGCCTTGAAGATTCCAAGCAATTCTATCATAGATCCTGCCTTGTATAGTCCCCTGCTTTAGTGATCTTCTCCTACCTACTTTATAACAAGAAGCGAGTCACGAAAAACTGTAACCCGTTGTAAACAGAGACCCTTCACAATTTTTTTCCTACAAGTAAAGCATACATTTCGACTTTGATTATTTGTCGTGACGCTAAACACCGAGAAAACTTCATTTCTTATTTTCCGTGGAGATTATAAAGAACCCCACCTACCACCCCAATATTCAATAATTTTATTGTTATTGTTTGTGAGTTTTTTAATTAAAAAAAATCAAACACAATAATTATAAAATTTATAAATATTTGGAAATTATTTTCAAGATTTAAAAAAAACGAATAGATTTTACTATAAATGGTATATATAAAAATGTTGTGAATTAGATTCTTTTTAGATTTTCTTTTGGAAGTTGAATAGATTCTAATTTTTTATATAAGGACTCGTATGTTTAACAAGAGCCACGAGGTGGCAATTTCCCCAACATTGAACCTGCATTGGCTTTTTTGTTTGTCAACAAACACATTCAAGCTAAAAAATGGACACAAATTTCTATCATTGGAGTAAGGAAGTTGTGTTTGTATGTTGTTTATGCATCTAGACATTAATGTCTATTACTATAGAGTAATAACTGCTATAGCTCTTACTAACTCAGCTCTCAACTAACAACACTTTACCTTTAACTAGCAAGAAACTAGAAGATAAATATTTCTAACAAAAGGAATAGACTTTTACCAATCCTTACTTTGTTGGTTGAACACAAGTATATGCTTTAGGTACAAGAACAACTATAAGAAAACTAGATAAAGAAAGACAAAATATATGATATATCTAGATTTTATGTGTCAAGTGGAATTAATGAGTCTTTTGAACTCTTGTTAGCATACACTAGGCACTATACAATCGGCACTGTTATTTGTGTTAGTTTATCAACAACTAACCCATAACACAATGAACTATAAGAAACAACGATAAAACAATAATGATGCATTGTTAAAGCATAGACCACCGATTTGAAGTGTTGGATTCCCCAAAAACGCATTAAGCATTATAATAAAAAAGTGCATACCCGTACAAGTGATGCACATCACACAAAAATGCATCAAATTGAACCATTTGAACTCATAAACGCACAACGAACAAAAATATTTGAATATTTAAACAAATTGATTACAAAACATATTAACCTAATCTTTTTAAAAAGAGATTTTGCATGACCAGGGAATGCATTAGAAATTAATGTAATTATTATTATTGGTGATGGTTTAACCGAGAGAGTCTCTTTTCTTTACTTTTAAAGAAGAAATATTTTTCAATACGACGTATCTTTTTTTAATGTATATGAGAATGGATGACCATTTACGATGCATCTCGCTTTAACGTATTAGAGAGAAAATGGAATGTGGACACCCATCGCTGGCCCCACAAATTCGATACCTAGATTGCAAGGTATTAGATATTTGATTGAAATGAAATGTGGCCGCCAACTTAATGAAATACGATCCGCAGGAGTTTGTGGTGCAACAATGGTTTATGAAATTGTTATGTAGACGGGAAACTAGGTCATTTATCCCTTGTTTGTTCATTGTCATAAATATACTTTTCGCATTTCACAAGTTCTTTTAAATGACTCATTATCTTCTCCAAATCAATATCTAGATGGCTTTGGATTTTATTTTAATGTAATGGCATTGTTGATCTGTCATAAAATTAGTGTATAAATTAAATCCTCTGAACAAGCAAATTTCAAAACTTGTAAATCTATTGCATTAATTCATTCAAAAGTTGTACACTTATAATTGTGAATCATTCACAACTATTTTTTACAAATAGTTACTTGTCAGAATCATTACAAACAAAATATAAAACACTTCCGAGTGTCTTTATTAAAAAACTATTTTAATCTTTGATTTATATGTTTTGACAACATCATAATTGTCTTTAGTATCATCTTTAGTATGGTCTATAAACATGAATAGCTCTTACTGTATTTTCCCGTCAACTTTATTCCAGAGACATTTTTATTAACCTATATGGAATATTAGAGAAACCCACCTATAGGTTTTCAGACTCTCATTCAAAAACAATTATGATCGTCACTAGGGGGTAAAGTTACACATTTTGTCTTCCTATCACAATATATGTACAATATATCAAACCAAGCTGTATGATGCAGTCATCGAATAGTTTTGGAAAAGAAATAGAAGGGATGATGGCAAACTTGCACTGCATAAAATCTCTTTCAAGACTTCAACAAATTTAGTATCAGACACATTCATGGACCAGAAAGTGGACTGGATGTCACTGGCAACTTTTCTGTCACAACACCCATTATCCTTGTAGGATTTATTCAAACAAAAAGTCAACGGTGACTTTGAAGGAAGTGGAGCTCCTGCTAAAAAACATGACCATCAAATAAAGAAATGAAAATGCTTAAAGATTTTATAGATACCCAAAAATTAAACCCATGTCTGATTGTTCCTGCTAAGGAACATTTTCTGAACATTCCGGAATTTGACTTCAAGATCACCATGATGATAACAAAATCACTAATTCCACTCCAACAAGAGCTTGTACTCACTTAAATTAGTACACATTGGCAGAGCCGGTGAAGAACATTTAAGCATAAGAAATGGTAGCCAAATATAGAGCAATCTCCAAGTAGAATTCTGAAATAGACCTCCCATATTTCTAGCAATCCGACAAGCACTATTCCTAGTAAGTGCAATATAGACACTTATATCCAAAAGCCTGCAAATTTCTTTAGGTTCCAATCATAATAAATTGTAGATATTCGATAGTCTTCACCTTACCCATCTGTATCTCTAATTGCAAATAAATACACAATTGAATCTGGCGGTGGGGTTGTGTCATTTCTTAATAATTACATACACCTAGCACCTAAAGTGTGAACCTAAAATCGTTGGAAGAAGCTTTCGAAGCACCCATATGTATTTTATTGTCAAGATTCATTATATAATGCACTCTGAGTAGAAAGTAAGCATGTTAGAGCTGCAACAGACGAAGACAGTTGACCTATTAAATCCATTTATCTGATCAATAAAACCAACCAAAACCAAATTTTAGTTTTTATTAGATCGTGTATATAGTAATAGAGGTTAGACCAACGACTACATGTTTCTTTTCTTATTTGGTTAAAAAAACACACTTTTATTATGATAGGCTTGTCTATTAATTTTACTTTGTGCATTAACATTGTCAAGTAGCACGTAGTTTTTAAACTGCATTTTTTTGCTTAAAAAACTAAAAGATTCATATTAATTAAATAAAATCAATAAAACTTAAAAGTACAACCATGACAGTGTAGGAGTGTTTATGGCATCCCTCCCTTAAAGAGACCAGCCAAAGAAAATCAAACAAAGTAGTAAAAAGATGAATAACAAAATTAATACGTTATAATTTCCCACTATCCTAATTTATTCTCTTTTATTTTATTTTGATATTTACTTCCTCCTTTCCTTCAATCCAAAAGTGTTATTACCAATATTTAACCTCTAATTATATTTTCGGGAAAAAGATGTCGCTAGGCCTGTGAGAAAGAAGGAAATATGGTGAGAAGAATTGCTAAGAAATAAATTGTAAAGTAACAACAGTGAGCTAAGAATCATGCCAGAAAATTCAAATGAATCAAGAAACCAAAATCAAAGAATTCAAGGAGGAAATCATAAACGTGATATTAGAATTGCCTACCAACCAAAGATATTGAAAAATAGAATTATTGCATCATTATTTAAAAAGTAAAACTCGAACTTATATCATTAATCATCTTAATCCTTGGCACATGTTCAATTGTTAGAAAAAAAGATCTCATAGTTAACCTAGAACCTTTGCTCTTGCCAATGTGTATTCAATGGGTTATGCTCGATGTTAGTAACTATTGGTTGGTTCTGACGTGTGTTAAAGCCGGGTAAAAATTCCACCTAGTTGATATAAGATTTTGTAGGACTCAGACTATCGTCCATCGCTGTGTAATGGGCATTAACAGGCATTTCGTAACTCAAGATACACAATTTTTTAAAAACAAAAACATTAAATTTTGTAATTAAAAGGTTGAAAACAACATAATTATACATAATATTTAGTCTTTGGTTAAATTTTGGTATTAAAAGGCCGAAAACAACAAAATCATACATAGTATTCAGACTTTTTGGTGTAGACCATGTTTTAATGTTAGGCATGTGGCAGTCTCCTACCATATGTAGGCCCACTTTGTGGAATGCACCATTGAGAAACATCACCTAGTATCATGACTCCCAGACAGGAGGTTCCTTTTGCAAAATAAGAAAAGTATATATCTGAGTATTCGGAAAGTAGTTCCCTTCCCTTTGGGGGAGGCTCAAATCTTAGAGGAGGGATGATCCAAGGACACAACAAATCTTGTTGTAATTAAGGTTCTTGACAAGAGGGAGCAACCAAAAGTTATGATATTGGGATATGAAGATTTTGGAATTGGTTTAGAGAAAGTAACAACTAAAGAAGAAGTGGATACACTTGTATTTGTGACAAATTCTATGAGAGATTCACATCATCCTATGAGGGAGAAAATATACAATATTGGGATATGAAACTTTAAGTACTGGTGAGGATATAGTAGCATGAGATGAAGGAGAAACTACACCTACCCATGCAATAGATATTACATTCTATATTTCTCATTATTTGCAAATTATAAAACTCATCAAGCATTCAAATAGTCTTATTTCAAGAGATTCTTCATTAAGAAAGATATTTTTATTTTAATATTCATTTTTTTATATTTGGTTTTCTTTAAATTTAAACCAAGCTTCTAAAAAAAATGATTTATTTTCCTTTTTTTATAAAAATAGTACAAACATATAGAGCATTATAAAAAATATTGTCAATGGTATGTAGCTTGAGTGGTTGTGAGGAAAAGTTGTCACCCTCCTTGCCTTGGTTAAAATTTCACATTGTGAAATGTTTGTTCTTAGTGAGTTGATTGGTTATGAGTTATATATGATATATTCATCAATTATTTCCCGTGAGAGAAGTTCCCAAGGGGTTGTTATCCTCCCCTGCCTGGCTTTAAATCCCACTTTGTGACATGCTCACTCTCTTCATGACCAATTCCCTACTTTGTGACATGATTGCTCTCTTCATGAGCCAATTCTTAACTATTGACTTGGCCCTAAGACCTTAATATTATACATGCAATCAAATATTAGTGAATATGTGGACATAGTTGACATGGGAAACTATGATAAAACTAGTGATGATGTTGAGCTAGTTGACATGGCTAACTATGATCAATGAACTCTATGAGGTCAAAGGCCTATAAAAGGATCACTTGAATTCATTTGAAAGCATCTTGAAGTAGTTCAATAGTTTGCAAGGCCTATAAAGGGAGCATTTGAATTCATTTGAATCCATCTTTGTGTAGCTCAATAGTTGGTCGCTTTCAGTAGCTCAACAACAACTAGCTTAGAGTAGTTCAATAGTTAGAATCTTGGAATAGCTCGAGGGAGGTCTTGGAATTTTATCTCACAAGTTTTGATTATTTGATAATAGGGGATTATTGACCTGGCTCCAAAACATAGATAAAAAATCTTAGATAATTGATCCATACACAAGTTGAGAACTAAGATGAATGGATGCATTTGAGTTTTGCTATGTATTTTTGTTGATATTAGGAATTTGTTAGGATTATTTTCCGATAAGAATTTGTAGTTGGATACTAGGGCTTCAAGAATGTTATGGTACATTGATATTGATTTCGAACTATTAATCAAAAGAGGATATTATTGTTGTTGACATTATTTAAGTATGAAATAAGTTTATGAGTTCAATTAAGGGGGTGATCTTAGGTGATTTTGTTGGGAGTTGAATAAAATCCCTTACTTTATTATGCAATGGATATCATATTTGTGATATTTCTTATTTTATTTTTACTTTGGTTTTTGAGATACCATCCTCAGAATGAGGGGAAATGTTTAGTAGATTTCCCTCAACATCTTTACCTACAAAATAATGATTTTTTTTTTTTAAATCATGGGTCTGCTCCTCCGATTCTTGAATTCGTACCATACGTCTGTCTTACACTAGTTACACTAGTTAGTGGTTGTATTTTGGCCAGCCTATGAATTGAATTGGCCTATAATAGAAATTGCACAATATCATAAATAAAGAAAGATCTCATTATTTACTTATTCTAGGCCCCAGGCACACACTTATGTGCATGGTGCTTCGTGTAATGGTCCTTTTTGTGGTGATGCATCCACATCATATGGTGTTGACACCTCTTATGGTGCCCCCTCATAACCAAAATACTTATTCTAATTTTAATTGTCCTTTGCTAGGACCTCCATCACCTCAAGCATAGTTTCCCCCATTCTGATTGATTCTCTCTCTATAGCTCATAGCCTTTGTGACCTACACAATCCACTAAGACTATGGCTTAACCCTGAGATCGACAAGAGCACCGATTGATTGAGATATTGATTGATTAGTCTGCTTCTCCAAACTAGAGAAAACCAACCACTTCGCCAAACAAAGACATTGATAAATTTATTAGGAGGCGCTGGATGAGGAGTCTTCCCCAGACCGGAGCTAACCGCTTCAACAAACAAGTACACTGGTTGCATTGATCGATTGATTGACACCGATACTGAGAATTGAAAGATATACATTATCATATCTTGGTCAATGCCTGTCAATTCGGGCCTTTTTATAGAAAATTATTTAAAAAGAGAAGGAGACTATAGCGACGGGAGGTTTGTCAGTTCGAGAAAATGAATTTGGATATCGGGCGTGCTAGCGGTTTAAATTCCCTTGGTTGAATACTGAAGATGGCTCCTTCTATTCGAAGTAGATATAGGCGTGTTTCCTTTCATTCCAAATTATATTCTATATTATTTTTCTTTCTGCTAAACCCATAACAAAAGGTATTCGTGTTTCGTTCCTAAGAGTAGCCACCACATTAATGGTGAAGGAATTTATTGATTCAACATTGCATTGCCTATCCCATGTATGTAATTTGTGCCTGGAAAAAAAAAAGAATATTCTCTCATTACTCAGGCATAGTTGCTTTTATTCTTTGTGGATTGGATGTACAGCAAACAGTCCAAAATTAAGCTTACAATACAGTAAATTTCAAAATCGGCTATGCCTACTACATTCCTAGCGCTATAGATGCACATGAACTAACCTACAAGGAAAATACAAAAAATCATATGAGCAACTTAGATGCTTCATCTTCAAGCACGAGAACATCTATACCCGTCCCTTGTTGGGCACTTCCATTCTTGAACTGGCTGGAGAATAGAAATCTCCTCCATACCCTTTGCTTCCACAGAAGGAGAGTCATGACAATGAGTGCAGTACTAGTTCATACTCACAAGCAAAGGTGTATTTTAACATCCCCCCAAACCAACGGAGCCTACCGGACTGTAATAGTAGTAATATCTATGATTTAAGATCTTTGTAACTATTCAACAGTAACCCTGGGAAGTGAAGTGTTGAAATGAAAGGAGTCTGGAAGCACTTCAAATGTAGAGAGGAAGCTAAACAGGAGGAAGCTAGTTTATAAGAAGAGATTAAATTAAAGAAGCGTGCTGTGAAGAACTTAGAGATTTGTTGGGGAACGTAAAGAATATCTTTGTGATTTAATGTGCAACCTAGAAAAGAAACAACACACAATAGACTCTGTGTGTGTAAAAATTGAAATGCGTTTATGAATGTTTTTTAAATAGGAGAAATGTATGGGATCGATCCCTACCTTACCGTCATATTCTTTACTGGACAAAACCTCAGGGATGATATAAGCAAGCATCCCGACGGTCGCATTTGGCCTAGAATGAAGCACAATACTCTGAACAAAACACGATTGTTATAAGCTCGCACCGCAGATTCTAAAAAATTAAACAAAAACACCCATGGAAACCTAAACAACTCACCTTTGAGTAATTGAAGTCGCAAATCTTGAGTCGGGGAGTGGTCAGAAGGGAAATACTAGTTTCCACTCTCCTTAGACGCTCCTTGAGTTTGTCTTTTCAGGGAAATATTATCTCAACGGAGGAAAGGTTCCTTATCACTGTCAACTCATCTTTGTGGGGGATCTTCATTGCTTGTACATGGGGCTCTAGGTGTCAACAAAAAATCAAAGGCTTTGTTGTTTGTGTTACAGCTAAATCCTAGAGGACATGCAGGTGCCAACACACATGCATATATCCACGGTCTGAGCTCTGAGGAGGACATGCAGCCTGTAGGTGCCAGAAACACGCATGTAGATAGCCACGCTCTGAGCTCTGTAGTGCTCCATCCACTACAGTAAATGAGAGATGTCAGGTCCTAGTTTTAATATCGAGGTTATAATATGGCTGATTAGCATTTAAACAATGGTGTTCGACACCCTAGCTGATGTCTACTCAGGCTGGTTAGCATTTAAAGCACACCAGTAAGTCTGGCACCCATGACGTCTACACGCCGCCCCCTCTTGGGAAGGGAAAATTGAGGTAGACGTCATGCTATCCGGCCCACTGAAATGCAAGATAATTACAGTTTTAAAAATACTTTTAATTAAATAAATTAAAAGGAAAATGTTTTAACTATACTTTTAAAAAAAATTGTATTTTACGAACAAATTAATCCTACCTTAACGATCCATATATGATCCCCTTAGGGGACATAAAAAGAAAGAATAATATGAATTTAAAAATGACAATAAAAATTTAAAGCTAAAACATAGTTAAATTTAAGAATGGCAATTTCAATGCATTTTTAATAAAAATTATAAGCTATATGTTGGAAATAAGCGGTTCTCGTATTGGTTATAGCATTTATTTTGAATTGTTATGTCCCCGACAGGGGATATATATGGATTGCTCACCCCCTATTAATTTGGGTGTTTACTCTATAATTTTTTGCTTTAACTATAGTTTTCCTATAATTTGAAATATTTATTATATTAAATGAATTATTAAAAATGATTTTTTTTTTTAAATCTTATTGGTTGTAGGAAGGTGACGTCGTCCTTGTTTTTTGGTGCCCAAGACGGGGCGGCGGGTTGAGCTCTGGTCTTTTCCTATGCAGAGGACATGCACTACAAGTCTTGGGCAGTGCTTTGTAGGTAATTAATAACTCCTCTCTTGTGACCCTGGGAATCCCGTTTCTCTGCAAAATTTCACTTAATGACGTACACAGTTAAATACCCTATTTACTGACTGCTCACTATTGCGAATCATCTTATGTGTTTTCAGCCATACTTTGAATAAGAATATCTGTTGAATAAGAATATATGTTTCAACTGAGTACCCAACACTGACTGCAAACTTGTCCAAAACCTGGACGTAAACCTGGAATCCATGTCCGAGATTATCTTCTTGGGAAACCCATGGAGACGTACTACTTCGTTTATGAACACACGAGTCACATCTGTGACATCATATGTCTCCTTAATTGGAATGAAGTGGGCAGTTTTGGTTAGTTTGTAGTCAGCGTTGGGTACTCAGTTGAACCTAAGCACCGCATACCATCCAGAGACAGATGGGAAAAACAGAAAGAGTGAATCAGGTGATGGAGGACATGCTTAGGATGTACGTCATGGATCAACAAACTCATGATGTAGGTAGATAGGTAGATGATGTAGGTAAATAGGTGTAGCTTCCTTTCTTGGTTCCCCCACCAGTTCAAAGCAACTCCCTTAAGCTGAAATATTGCGATCTTAGATTTGGACGTGGAAGTGTACTCTTGTAAGGTTAAGCACCTGCTCATCTCTTCCAACCAAGACTTTGCTCGTATCCCTGCTCGACCCCCTGAAAACGCTGGGAGCCTTATCTTCTGAAGCTCCCTTGTGATATCCTGATGCGGAGGTCTCAGTATCGTATTCACTTCTACCACAGGAACTTCCTCCCTTAGTGGAGGGGCATCCACTTCTGCCTCCGAGGTAACACTTCCTCTCTATAGTCCTCGAAGTGTTTCGTTTATTGCTTCCAGCGAGCGCAGTATAAGGATTGTCTCTGGCGATGGTGTCGACACATTCGGCTCAGGTAATGCCGTCGCCTGACCTCGCCCCCGACCTGCTCGCGTTCTTACCATGTTTATCCCTATAACATGGCATAAGATGATAATTAGCATAAGACGACATCATGATTATGTTACTATTAAACTCAACATTTAATTCAAAAAGGTGCGTTGGACGATTGTTTTTACGAGCGTTTTTACTCTAAGATCTATAGTTCAAGGTGTTTTGATCAGGCCATCTTGAGGCCACCCGGTACTAAATCTGCTACAATAGTTCTACGTAAGTCATGTATCGGATTCCACGCAATCCCCATTAAGTCACAATTTAACTGTTCATGAAATTTTAATTATTGTTTAGTACCTCGTTTCTTATTAATAACCGT
The DNA here is from genome assembly GCA_027924585.1 of Larix kaempferi. NCBI lineage: Eukaryota > Viridiplantae > Streptophyta > Pinopsida > Pinales > Pinaceae > Larix > Larix kaempferi. The sequence goes on from BSBM01000017.1 coordinate 32,775,049, forward strand.
TTATTAATGAAATTACCGCCTTATTTACCTTAACCCTAACTCCATTAACACTATACTACATTATAATATGAAATTAAACCTTAATTATTAATGTGCATTAATACCCTTATACTAATCTCATTAATAATTAATAATTTAATAATAGCATAATCTAAGTAAGTTTTTTTTTTGAGTCGTGTTTATTAATCATATCTATCATGGGGTAGAATCAGTGTCTTAGCGATCAGCTCGTCATGCTGGTCTCTGTGGTGTCTCGTTTTCGCGAATTTGTGTCCGTCCTGCCCCTTCGACTATACGTTGAAGTTTCGGCAAGGAACATTTTTAAGAACAAAATAAACCATTTAGTGTTAATTTAGCCCCCTCAAAAGTAATTAGTTTGTCTTAGTTTAACACTAATTAATTAACACTAACATTAATTAGCATTTATTTATTTATTATTTTTAAATAAAAATTTAATTTATAAACTAGTTATACATTTAACATTAATGTATTAACTTTGATTTATATAATAATTAATAAAATTAATTATAAAACAAACTATTAAAGTAAATAAAATAAAATAAATTTTGAAATTAATAACAAGAGCCATGAGGTGGCAATGTCCCCAACATTGTCACCTACTATTGAGCGACAAAGGATGCTCTAGGAAGAATGACAAGAAGCTACTAACTAATAGAGGAGCTTCTTGCTCAAGGTCGTGAGCACTTGTTTAGCAAGATGGATGCGTAAATGCAATGTTGCATATTTTGCTACCTTGGTGATCACTGATAACTTCAATGTAGTTGGTTGTACGTCTCATCTACTTAGCTCTTAAAATATTTACTGACAACTCATCAAATGTGAATGAGTTAGGTCATCAAATTTGAATGAATTATTGTTTATTTTTAGTTCATGCACCCATCAAATTCTGACAAGTTATTGTTATAACATCTATGTTAGTTGGAGCTACCATATTGCAGACTGTGCGACCAAGGACCGCATAGTACTTTTTTTTTCCAGATCAGAGATTCGATGCCTTCAGAGATGGCACAGAGTTTTGTTCAGATTGCCCCTAGCAGATATATCAGAGGGGATAGTTGGTTGTACAGTAGTACATACATGTTACTTAGCATTTACCACAGGGTTACCCTTCCATGCTAGGCTTTGATATGAGCCCATTGAGATAGTTGCCTAGTCTTGTTTATATTGAGACTATCACAGAGTATTGTTGGTTTACTATTTGTGCCCGGATTCAGCAGAGATCTAGTTCAGAGACAGCCTCAGCAGCAGGTATATGGTGCGGCAGGTATTGCATTGATATATATTGCTCATGATTGTTGCTTAGACTTGTTTATACATGATAGTACACTAACTCTACATATGATTGATTTGGTGATCTAGCTATTTTCTATGATATGTGATTGGGCCCTTGGTGATGTCATTCCACCCCTTCCTTGTAGGCTCCTGTTATATGCACACCGGGTTACACCCCTACTCTTGGTATAGACTTGGTCATTTAGTCCCCCTAGGTAGCTGACTTTGGATCCACCTTCACTTTCTCCATCCATCCGACTCATACATGATATTCTTTCCTGACTTGGATTTTGATTTGTGACCTTGAGGACCCCTTTCCCCGCTGATCTCTGAGTATGCCATGATTCCCTGTCTATTGTGCCTCGGCTCTTTAGTGTGTGAGATGCACTCTCAAACCTGGGATTTGCTCCTGTCGGTTGCCCCCGATGTTGCAATGCAGTTAGGATTGTGTAGCCTCACCGGGTGCTCCCCATTGGTCATCGAAGCATGTATTGCTCACCCCCATTACTTTGCAGTATGAGCACCATGATTATATCTATTGAGATATGTATGTAGCCCAAACGGGCCTTGATGTAAATTGAAGAAATGAAGAAATGTAAAGCAAGCCAAAAAGGCTTTTTGTAAATGTAAATCTAGCCAAAAAAGGGCTAAGTATGAAACTCATTGTAAAATTCATGCAATGTGTTTGTAAACACACATGGACACAGGTCAACCGTACATGTCAGCATTTGTAGTGGTTATTCCTCACCTAGTCCTGTGGGGCAAGGAGGTGAGAGGGAGCAAGGGACAAGCTCAAGATTGTCCCCTAGAGTCTCAAGTTACGGTTTGCCGGGGCACCCAGTTTGGTGGCTCTAGAAAAGAACCTCACAGAGTCTTCGGGCACGGATGTGAGTTGTGAGATACTTGTTAGATGACCAGTGGTGGTTTCCCTGCACTATACCCATTTGTGAGGCACCGCTCTTCCCTGTGTTTTGTCATGGTATACTTATCTCAGTGGACCCTACTTTCCCGAGTCATCTAAAAGGTCACATGATCCTCATCCTTGTAATCCCTTATCCTTCGCCATGTATTCTACATCATCCAAAGTTAGCTAGGTGGTCAAGTCTATAGGTTGTGCATAGCAGTTGAGTCTTTTGGATGTGGTGGGCCCACCTCACCTAGGGCCTTGTATTTTCCGAGATTTAATGCAGTTTTTGATCACCATATTATTATCATGATGTTTAGTAATGTACTAACTTGTATAAGGAAGCCTTTCACTTCATGATTGCACATAGGTATTCAGCTAGCACCATTGTTGACCAGATTTGACTTGGTCAAACTAGGTTGACCAGGCCAAAAATGGGCCCGAAAAAATGTTGCAACTGGAATTTCGATTTTGGTCAATTATTATCTATCGGGGACCCATATGAGCCTCCAAGTGACAGAATGCAAAAAGATCGAGGTGTTTGTGAGATTTTTAATTATCATTGGTCATTAATGACTTGTTTTAATTAAAAAATATGGATTTTGGGCAAATAATGCCTAAGTGATGGATTGGGGTCGTTCGAGTGGTCATTCCTACTATTTTTGGGGTCCACGATCACATTACAGCAGACGGTTCGACAATCTGGGCACTCTAGGTGGGTCAAAAGCCCAAATTTCATCTTCAGCAATAAAAACCAGCAATAAAATACATGGAAAATCAAAAATTGACAAAGGCAACTATAGAAAAGGGTAAAAGTCAATGGTTGGCAAATAAAGGGGTGATTCCTAAGGTAAATTGGTAATGTTTAACATGGCACTTGTACATTGTGGGTCCCTCCATTGGGCTACTCACTACATGGGTTGAATTTCCCCATTGGGGGCATTTTTCCTCCTTGGCATTTTCGATTTGATGGATGTGTATGTGGGACCTCATTGTATTTAGTTGGGGGATAAAACATCCTATAGACACCCCCCAACATCACCTTATGTATTATAGGGGCCCCACAAGGGGACCCCCTCTCCACATGTGTGCTCTCCTTGGGCAATTCGCACCCCCATGAGGAGGCATCTCCTCCATTTGATTTGATCATGAGGGATTAAATCCTAGCCCTCCATTTTGGGAGGAAACTTGTTGTGAGAGTAGCCTTTCTCTATAAGAGAAGGCACTCACCCATTGTACCACTGTCTCCTGGCATTTTTGGAGGTAAATAGAAGAGAAACGTTGCTGCTCTTGCTTGGTTCTTATGTGATACTCTCTTGGTATTGTTGATTGCCATACTATCTTGATGCACTAGTTGTAGTCTGTGGATGTTTCCAGCATTGTATTTCTCACCATTGTTTGCAGCAAGCTCAAAGTCTTGGAGGAGGGAGCACCATTTGGATGCCACTGCTGTTCCATTCTCCGTATTGGTAACACAAGGGAAGTGTTTTTGCTATTTCAGCCAAGCATTTTCTCTCATCTTTTATTTGTATTGCTGTAGATTTCACTTGCTTATCATACTAATTTGATTTTTGTCCATTGGTGTTGGCAGGCAAGGAGGACGAGTTGGTGGGGAGAGAGCAAGTCGATTTTAGCTGGGGACTTCTACAACCGCTTCTATTTGATCTTCAGGACGTACAACCTCAACAAAATCAGAGATATCATTTGGTTTCAAGTAGGTGTCTCATCCTTCTCTCTTGTATTTCCATTTCCATTTTGTTGAAGAGAGTAAATTTACGCTAAAACCCTAAAAATCAAAATATTAAAAATTAACCGTTAGAATTAGTTTTTCTTCCAAACCCACTAATGAAATGTGCTTAAAATCCCATATGTCAAATTTCATTTGATTCCGACTCCATCTACCCACTTAACCAGGCACTAGTCTTTCACTGAATTCACCCCACTTGGGCAAACTGGCCAATCACGCTGCCTGGTAATTTTTTGGGTTCTGGGTACTTTAGATTTGGTTTCAGAATGTCATTTTACTTTAAGAAATCGAGTACCATTGGCTGGAAGTGATTAAAAAGGCTAATTATCTACTACCCTAGGTCCGTTTGTCCACTACTTAACTCATTCCCTTGGGCAGTTTGACTTCACTTCTTGCTGGTTTGTTTTTATTCAGTCTAAATCAGTTATTATTCAATGTATGATTGCTAGAAGATGTGTTTCATTCACCTTATTTGCTGCTGCCATGTTTGAATAGTCATAAGTGAGCTTCATTCCCCATAGGCAGGATTTTCAGTCACTCTTCTAGTTAATTTTTGTTTTCTGATTTAGTTTCCAGCCTTCTAACCTTTAAAGAATTCATCATTTAACACTTTTAATCAGATCTGAGATCGCTTCATTTAATATATTTTCCCCTTCAGAATCTCGATTTCACTAGGCTGGAAGAAATCTCACACTTAGGCATTCACCTTGTGTCTCGTTTTACTTATCTTTTGGGTTAGGTGTCTGACTGTTGAGTTTCAACCATCACTGGTTGAGCGGGGTCTCCCCCCTGGCTGAGCTACATGCCTTGTCTAAAGCAACATTAGCCTTGTTCGGTGTGATTTCCGTTCCCTGAACGAAGGACTTGGCTATTGCAGGTTACACCTTTCTAGCTGACCACCCTCTACCATCCCTATTGGGACATTCATTATCCATCAGCTAGAGTTTGTGTGATAACATCTTTGGCACTGTTGCCGGGGAGGTAGAGGCCTACCCGTGTTTTGTTTGAGTTTTGAGTCTTTTTGCTTGTTTTTCCTTTTATCATCATATCTGAACTTAAAACTTTGTTGGCTGATTTCTTTTTGCATAATTATTGCAACCAACACATTTTTGTCTCATTCACCACTTCCCCTTCACAACATCCCACCTTCGGTGAACAAGGTATTTAGTTCACCTGGCGACTCCACCTTGCGGCTCCAATGGAGGCCGAACCCATCCGTACAACTTACATAGCCTTGATCGTTCTGACACATCGCATAGCACGCCTATCACTTACGTCAGACGAAACCTTAGTGAGCACTCCCCCAACTCGTTTTGGCAGGCAATTAATTTTGCAGCGTCACCTCGTGTGGTAGTGCCACCCCGTTTCATAGCTCCCAACCCACTGCTAAGCAACAACCAGATGGCTAACCCCAATCCTGGTCCACGTGCCTTTGGCCGTATGGCTAGAGCTTCACCTTTTAGTTTCGCTCAGATTCAAGGTGCTCCCCATGACATGCCTGAGAAGTATTTTGAAAAGATTCCAAAATTCAGTGGGAGCACAACCACCACAATTGAAGATCACGTCGAATCTATGTGGCAACACATGGAGGCCTATAGGGCCATCGACGAAGATGTATTCATGAGAGGTCTTTTTATGTCACTTGAGGGCGATGCCCACAAGTGGTTTGATCGGTTACCTGCTGGATCGGTCATTGGTTACGATGACTTCGTGACCAAACTCAACGGACAGTGGTCGGTCAAACTGGATGGCAAGTATTTACTTAGCCAACTATCAGGAATTAAAAAAAAGGAGAATGAAACCACTCACGAATTCAACATCAAATTTGATAAAGTTGTGGCCCAGATACTTGAAACCATTCGCCCAACGGACCCAGCTATCCTGATACACTATCTAGACTCATTCGAAGGATGGCTAGGGTACCACCTTAAAGACAAAGAGCCGGCTACTCTTAAGATCGCCCAGGACAATGCCCGCAAAGCTAAAGCCAACGTTGCATCCATGGGAAAACAAAAATTCTTTGACCTTCATGCTCCTTCCACATCACGCACTGATTCCCGTGCTTGCAAGGGCAAAGAGCCTGTAAAAGAAGACACAAAAGTAGGGAACACTGAAGACATGAAGGAAATGATCAAAACCCTCACCCTTCTAATAAGAGACTTGACCAAAAGCAGGGACTCGGATAAATATAAAGCTCCATACGGCCCCAAGCCATATTGGAACCAAAACAGGAGGCCCGCCACTGAAGAGATCAAGAGCCCCCCTGCAGCTCTCGAGACCCCTGACACTAGAGCCATTCACTGGTGCGAAAAATGTGAAGATGAGCACCCTGAGGCCGAGTGTAGCTATGTCAAACCAAAAGAACTTGCAGAAAACATCAATTTCATTATTGATGCACCTTTCGATCTGGATGTTGGCCGAATCCTCATTGAGGAAGATGAGGAAGAAGATGTTGAAGAAGAAGTAGGCCCCTTTTGTTTACCAGTTCACCCTGCAGTTGATGATCCTACGAATCAAGATCTATAGGAGACACAGGGATGAGCCTAGGCCCGCACCTTTCACGGAGAGGCACGGGGCTCCCCAGCTAGACCTTGGTACTAGCCCTCACCTTTCTTACGAGGCCTTTGGGCATGGCATAGAGTTGGAGAAAGAGTTAGCCAAAATCACGCAGAACATCCCCATGTCAGAACTAGCTAAGCTCCCTTTAGTTCGAAGCCAGATCGCTGATTTTCTAGATAGAATCCTGGTAGAGAGGGACCAGTCAGATACCTCTGCAAACGTCCCTAGTTCCCTAGACACTACGCACGATGAGGAGACGGACATGAAGGATCCCTCGGTATCTATTCACACCGCTATTTACGAGAGAAAGAATGGAGGGCACCAACCCTTCTACCTGACTCTCCGTATATAGGGCATGCTGTTGCACAACTGCATGCTAGATTCGGGGGCCTATATGAACGTCATGCCATTGCAAATCATGAAGGCTCTGGGCCTGGAGGTCACCCGCCCTTACGGAAATGTTTGTGGGATAGATTCCAAACAAGTTCCGGCCCATGGCCTGATCAAGAACTTGAGGGCAGGCCTTTTCTCATGCCTAGATATCTCCACACATATGGATGTGGTAGTGATTGATCTTCCACCTGTCTACGGTATGCTTCTGTCCAGAAAATGGGCTGCCGGTCTAGGAGGGCATCTTCAAATGGATTTATCTTACGCCTCCATCCCTGACCCTAATGGGGTCTTGGTGAGAGTGTACTAGGAGCCTTTTTACGAGGGACACATTGAGGGCATGGAGGATGCCATGCGTAGGACGTATGGAGGATGTGAGCTGGGCCAGGAGGGAATGTTTATGGCCTTTGGTGATGAAAGGGAGGATATTGATGATGAGGCTGAGTTAGGACATCCTTTTGGCAGGTGGCTCTCCACCCCCACATTTCACTCACATGATGAGGATTCTGAGGAAGAGGGCATGCAGGAACTCAGCCACGAACATCCCGAGAACGAGCTGACAGCTCCTCCTGAGGGGCATGATCCTATGGAGATACGAGAGTGAGCCCCCACGGATCACTCTTATCCTGCGAGCCTTCGGGAGCAATTGGCTCAGCTGTATCTAGACGATTATTCTATCACTGGGATTGAGGGCTTGGAGTTCTCTTTGCCTGATGAGTTGAGAGCAATCACGCATAATTTTCCTGCGTACACTTAGGAGGACCATGAGATGGAGGAGCGTAGCGAAGACACTCCCCCTCCCTTAGAGGACTGGGAAGTGAGAGGAATCCCACCCCCGGAGGAGAGAAGTTTTAGGACTATCCCTGAGATGCTGGCCATAATGAATGATAACCTTGCTAGACAAGCCAGAGGGATTCCCCCGCCCTACTGGTGGGAGGAGCCATCTTCCCAGGAGCCGCCTGATAGGGAGAGCGATTCATCAAATCAAGTTTTTTTCCAGGAGTTCTCCCTTCCCACCGATTTCACGGGAGAGTTTGAACCATTACCCTTCATAAGCCCACCCCCCTCTCCACGGCCACATGCCTTCCTGAGTTTCCTCTTGCCTGCCGAGGTCCCTGTACCGTTGGGAGAGGGGTGTAGCACGCACGCTGCATCTTCGCTTTCCACCCACCCCTCCACCAGGAGCCTGTCTGCCCAGTCTCCCGATTTCTAGACGATTGGTGAGATTGAGATTGGTGTCATACACCTTAGGTCCGTTGTTCCGCGGCCTGACCCGACCCGATGAGGGAGGTGACTCCCGAAGTTTTGATAGGGGAGGTTGCGATCCCGTTGATGGTGGATCCCATAGATTCGTTCCCCATACTAGCCATAGGGACCTGCACCCTGACAGTGGTGGAAATGTCGATGTATCGATGTTCCGCGATATAGGTGTGGACCCTCCTTCGGTAAATCGGAGGACCTTTACCACGGGTGATCAGGTTGTTATACCACACCACGTTTTTCACCACATGGTTAGCAACCATACCGGACTTCTAGTGGGCCCCTTCAGGATTGAGGTCCGCGACAGGGACTCATATTTTCTAACTACCGAGGATGGGCATTACTTCTCTGTCCCCATGAGTGGTCACCAGTTCCAGGAGTATGTTCTCGGGTTCACCCGGGGGGATATTCCTTGATCCCGACTCTAGTCCTTCCTCCTTTTTGCGGCCAATAAGCTCTCGAGAGTAGCATCCGGTCGTCCCTCGCCTTTGATTGACCCTCACCTTTGTCTGACGACCAGTTGCCCTTTTTGTTTTGTTTTATCTCGCACCTTTTTACACCATTTGCCCTTTTTCTACTATCTTTTGTACCATAGTTTCCTCTTCTTTGTTTTCCCCCTTTATTACACCTCATGTGTCGGCTTAATAAAATTTAAAATGACGTAGAGTTGATTTCGTTATTGATATATTTTCATTTAAGCATTGTCATTTTGTTTATTTCTGCTGGATTATATTGTATATATGATGTATGTCCTGACGAGCGGTCTGCAGAGATTGGTAAAGCGTCTGCATTTTACAGGGATAGGTACATATTGATGATGATGATGTAGATAGCATGCATGTGCATGTACTATGATGATGATGAGAGGGGTGCTACGGACCAGAGATTATGTGGTTCTTAAGCACTCTCTCCCTTAGAGCACTTGTCCCAGCTGGAGCTTGATGTTTTCACATCTATGTTAGCTGGAGCTACCATACTGCAGACTGTGCGGCCGAGGACCGCACAATACTTTTTTTTTTCCAGATCAGAGATCCGGTGCCTTTAGAGGAGGCACAAAGTTTTGTTCAGATTGCCCCTAGTAGATATATCAGAGGGGACAGTTGGTTGTACAGTAGTACAGACATGTTACTTAGCATTTACCACAGGGTTACCCTTCCATGCCAGGCTTTGATATGAGCCCATTGAGACAGTTGCCTAGTCTTGTTTATATTGAGACTATCACAGAGTATTGTTGGTTTACTATTTGTGCTCGAATTCAGCAGAGATCCAGTTCAGAGATTGCCTCAGCAACATGTATATGGTGCGGCAGGTATTGCATTGATATATATTGCTCATGATTGTTGCTTAGACTTGTTTATACATGATAGTACACTAACTCTACATATGATTGATTTGGTGATCTAGCTATTTTTTATGATATGTGATTGGGCCCTTGGTGATGTCAGTCCACCCCTTCCTAGTAGGCTCTTGTTATATGCACACCAGGTTACACCCCTACTCTTGGTATAGACGTGGTCATTTAGTCCCCCTAGGCAGCTGACTTTGGATCCCCCTTCACTTTCTCCATCCATCCGACTCATACATGATATTCTTTCCCGACTTGGATTCTGATTTGTGACCTTGAGGACCCCTTTCCCCGCTGATCTCTAAGTATGCCATGATTCCCTGTCTATTGTGCCTCGGCTCTTTAGTGTGTGAGATGCACTCTCAAACCTGGGATTTGCTTCTGTCGGTTGCCCCCGATGTTGCAATGCAGTTAAGATTGTGTAGTCTCATCGGGTGCTCCCCATTGGTCATCGAAGCATGTATTGTTCACCCCATTTACTTTGCAGTATGAGCACCATGATTATATCTATTGAGATATGTATGTATCCCAAAAGGGCCTTGATGTAAATTGAAGAAATGAAGAAATGTAAAGCAAGCCAAAAAGGCTTTTTGTAAATGTAAAGCAAGCCAAAAAGGCTTTTTGTAAATGTAAATCTAGCCAAAAAAGGGCTCAGTATGAAACTCATTGTAAAATCCATGCAATGTGTTTGTAAATACACATGGACACAGGTCAGCCATACATGTCAGCAATTTGTAGTGGTTATTCCTCACCTAGTCCTGCGGGGCAAGGAGGTGAGAGGGAGCAAGGGAGAAGCTCAAGATTGTCCCCTAGAGTCTCAAGTTACGGTTTGCCGGACACCCAGTTTGGCGGCTCTATAAAAGCACCTCACAGAGTCTTCGGGCACAGATGTGAGTTGCGAGATACTTGTTAAATGACCAGTGGCGGTTTCCTTGCACTATACCCATTTGTGAGGCACCGCCCTTCCCTGTGTTTTGTCATGGTATACTTATCTTAGTGGACCCCACTTTCCCGAGTTATCTGAAAGGTCACATGATTCTCATCCTTGTCATCTCTTATCCTTCACCATGTATTCCACATCACCCAAAGTTAGCTAGGTGGTCAAGTCTATAGGTTGTGCATAGCAGTTGAGTCTTTTGGATGTGGTGGGCCCACCTCACCTAGGGCCTTGTATTTTCTGGGATTTAATGCAGTTTTTGATCACCATATTATTATCATGATGTTTAGTAATGTACTAACTTGTATAAAGAAGACTTTCACTTCATGATTGCACACAGGTATTCAGCTAGCACCATTGTTGACCAGATTTGACTTGGTCAAACTAGGTTGACTAGGCCAAAAATGGGCCCGAAAAAATGTTGTGATAGGAATTTCGATTTTGGTCAATTATTATCTACCGGGGACCCATATGAACCTCCAAGTGACAGAATGCAAAAAGATCGAGGCGTTTGTGAGATTTTTAATTATCATTGGTCATTAATGACCTGTTTTAATTAAAAAATTATGGATTTTGGGCAAATAATTCCTAAGTGATGGATCGGGGTCATTCGAGTGGTCATTCCTACTATTTTTGGGGTCCACGATCACATTGCAATAGACGGTTCGACAATCCGAGCACTCTAGGTGGTTCAAAAGCCCAAATTTCATCTTCAACAATACAAACCAACAATAAAATACATGGAAAATCAGAAATTGACAAAGGCAACTATAGCAAAGGGTAAAAATCAATGGTTGGCAAATAAAGGGGTGATTCCTAAGGTAAATTGGTAATGTTTAACATGGCACTCGTACATTGTGGGTCCCTCCATTGGGCCAGCTCACTACATGGGTCGAATTTCTCCATTGGGGGCGTTTTTCCTCCTTGGCATTTTCGATTTGATGGATGATGTGTATGTGGGACCTCATTGTATTTAGTTGGGGGTTTAAAACATCCTATAGACACCCCCCAACATCACCTTATGTATTGTAGGGGCCCCACAAGGGGACCCCCTCTCCACATGTGCGCTCTCCTTGGGCAATTCGCACCCCCATGAGGAGGAATCTCCTCCATTTGATTTGATCATGAGGGATTAAATCCCAGCCCTCCATTTTGGGGGGAAACTTGTTGTGAGAGTGGCCTTTCTCTATAAGAGAAGGCACTCACCCATTGTACCACTGTCTCTTGGCATTTTTGGAGCCGAATAGAAGAGAAATGTTGCTGTTCTTGCTTGGTTCTTGTGTCATACTCTCTTGGTATTGTCTATTGCCATACTATCTTGATGCACTAGTTGTAGTTTGTGGATGTTTTCAACATTGTATTTCTCACCATTGTTTGCAGCAAGCTCAAAGTTTTGGAGGAGGGAGCACCATTTGGCTGCCACTGCTGCTCCATTCTCCATATTGGTAACACAAGGGAAGTGTTTTTGCTATTTCAGCCAAGCATTTTCTCTCATCTTTTATTTGTATTGCTGTAGATTTCACTTGCTTATCATACTAATTTGATTTCTGTCCATTGGTGTTGGTAGGCAAGGAGGACGAGTTAGTGGGGAGAGAGCAAGTCGATTTTAGTTGGGGACTTCTACAACCGCTTCTATTTGATCTTCGGGACGTACAACCTCAACAAAATCAGAGATATCAGCTGGTTTCAAGTAGGTGTCTCATCCTCCTCTCTTGTATTTCCATTTCCATTTGGTTGAAGAGAGTAAATTTACGCTGAAACCCTAAAAATCAAAATATTAAAAATCAACCGTTAGAATTAGTTTTTCTTGCAAACCCACTAATGAAATGTGCTTAAAATCCCATATCTCAAATTTCATTTGATTCCGACTCCATCTACCGACTTAACCAGGCACTAGTCTTTTACTTAATTCGCCCCACTTGAGCAAATTGGCCAATCATGCTGTCTGGTAATTTTTGGGGTTCTGGGTACTTCAGATTTGGTTTCAGAATGTCATTTTACCTTCAGAAATCGAGTACCATTGGTTGGAAGTGATTAAAAACGCTAATTATCTACTGCCCTAGGTCCGTTTGTCCACTACTTAACTCATTCCCTTGGGTAGTTTGACTTCACTTCTTGCTAGTTTGTTTTTCTTCAGTCTAAATCAGTTATTATTCAATGTATGATTGTTAGAAGATGTGTTTCATTCACCTAATTTGTTGCTTCCATGTTTGAATAGTCATAAGTGAGCTTCAATCCCCATAGGTAGGATTTTCAGTCACTATTCTAGTTAATTTTTGTTTTCTGATTTAGTTTCCAGCCTTTTAATCTTTAAAGAATTCATCATTTAACACTTATAATCAGATCTGAGATCGCTTCATTTAATATATTTTCCCCTTCAGAATCTCGATTTCACTAGGCTGGAAGAAATCCCACACTTAGGCATTCACCTTGTGTCTCGTTTTACTTATCTTTTGGGTTGGGTGTTTGACTGTTGAGTTTCAACCATCACTGGTTGAGCGGGGTCTCCCCCTTGACTGAGCTACGTGTCTTGTCTAAAGCGACAGTAGCCTTGTCCGGTGCATTAGAGAAATTTTGAGGTCAAAAAATGGCCTCAAAACAACGAAAATGTACTACAAAAAATAACCAATCACATTCTAGTAGATGATATCATCCCCGTTGGTTGAGGTGGCATTGCATGAGTTAAGAATGCTTATTTGTCAAATTTTCTATGGTGGATGAAAACACATAGTTAACCAAGGTAGTGGTGTAAGTACTTTTAAGTCATAAAGTAAAGTACTCATAATGATAGTCTTTTCATAAAATAATATTATTGTCATTTTCAAGTAAAGTACTCATAATGAATGTCTTTTCACACTTTCTCATAAAATAATATTATTGTCATTTTCAAGTGAAGTACTTTTAATTCATAAAGAAAGTCCTTTCACATTTTTTTATAAAATAATATATTATCATTTTTATGTTTTAAATTTTAAATTATATATTCACTCCATTTTATTTAATAACAAAATGTCAAACTAATAAATAATAATAATAATAATAATAATGCAATGTGGATTATAATAATATTATTAACATTTTACATGTAAATAAATTCTCAATTAAATTACATTATATTAAATTCATGAGAAAAGTAGTAAATATAAAAAGTCAACATAAAATTAAAAAAATAGCTCTTAAAAATATTTTTTATTATTTAATTTCATTTGCAAGTTCAAGACAAATAAATGCTAAAGGACAATAAATTTTTGGGAATTTACAATGAATCTTAGTCACATCAATGTAGACTTATTTTATTAATTTTATTTCTAGTGAATTTTGAAAAGCAATTCAACCATGGTTATTTATATTGTGCATAGAAAATAGTGTAGGAGGTGACTTGTCATTGTACTTGTTGATATTTGAAGTTTGATTTTATGTTTAATTTTGATCATAATGTCAAAGAAAAGAAAAAGAATATGTATTTAAAATTTGATCTTCTGAATTTATTTTCATGTATTGTGTGGAAATGTTATTATTATTATTACAATGCAAAACCAATATCAAATAACCAATATAGTTTGCACTACTCATGCTTACAAAGCTCTAAAGATGCATTGGACAATGCCATCGTAACCAATGAAGACAACCAGGTAGAGATCTCTTTTGCCTTGGAAACCTCAAGTCTACAAAAAAATCACCATTAATAAATTTATGTATTTATTCATTTATATATATTAAACAAATTAGTACATTAATAAATTTATTTATTCATTCATTTATATATATTAAACAAAGTACTATGGTTTTAATTAAAACCAATTATTTTACCATAAGATGTAATTATGCTTCTTGTTATATGAACTTCCAAATCTATTTTATTTGATTTTTTAGACATTGCCAGTTGCTTTATGTGTAAAACGTTGTGGGAATAGTGATATATACTATACATAGATTTATAGAAGTTTTTAATATGTAAAGCTGAAATTGAATCCAAAGCAGAGATGCTTAAGACATTTTACAGATGATGTAAATTTTGCAAACTTAAGAAATCTAAAGACATATCTGAATATTTGAAAACTGGAAAATTCAATATGCATAACTATTTTTTCAGAGAAAATTGTTTAAAGAATATGCTTAAACCTATTCTCATATTTATGTATCAAAGTGAGACTGTGGTTCTTCGTTCTGCTTACACTAATGAGCTTTATATCCTAGCAATGACACAACAATAACTCGGTTCAAGGACTATTACTTTAACAGATGTATGTTGAATAAATTGTTTCTGTCAGAAATCAATTCAATATTTCAATAGTAAAGGCAGGGACCGTGAAATATGCTCAAAGTAAATCTTGTAATGCATGGATCATTCTTGGACCATATTGTCAAAGAAAATGGAAAAAAGAAAATCTCATTGTGTGGCAATGTTATTTTTTTTTTGTTACAATGCAAAAAACAGATATCACAGGGCCAATATAGTTTGCACTTGGAGATGTGCCATACAATGGAATTTACTCATGCCTCATAAATGTTCTTTTTATAGATTTGTAGGAGTTAGGTGGAGAGTGAGTTTGTTCAACAATGAGTTATAATTAGAAGAAGCATTCTATTGTGTAAGAGAACATAATTAAATCCAAACACTTTCAGTTGATAGACACAATTCTGTTGTAATTAGAAGAAGCATTCTATTGTGTGCGAGATCATAATTAAATCCAAACACTTTCAGTTGATAGACACAATCCACAACAGAATGGAGTTGCAGAGAGAAAGAATATGAGTGCTCATATCTCTCTTTAAGGTTTATTATTTGATAGACACAATCTTGGTTAAATGAAGATGTATTTGGTTAATTGAAAATGTATAATTTAATTCGGTTTGGAATTAAATATATATATCTAAAAATAATTTATGGAGTTGTAACTGTAAATATATGTACCCTTAGAGTGGAATTTGAGTATGATAACTTAAAAAAATAACACAATTATTGGATTTCTTTGCTAGAATTTTTTTATTTTAATTATGTTTACAATTAAATATATATCTCTAAAGCGAATTTATGGAGTTTTTGATTGCAAATATATGTACCCTTAGAGTGGAAGTTCAGTATGATAAGTTTTAAAAAATGACACTAGCATTGGGTGGTAATTGTAAATAAATTTGTCAATTGAATGGAAGTAGTTTATGGTGGTTGTGATAAATGGAAATATTTAAAATTTTGGGTTTGCAAGTGAGATTGAGCTCTACAAGTGTGCTTTGCATCCTACTAGGCTCGGCTTGCAGCTCTTCACCACCGTGCAGCTCCAAGGTGAGTTCGAATTCCTCACCTCATTTCCTTGACGAGATTTTTTATCAGTAACAGTTATAATTGAATAATCGTTTGTTTATTATGTTTGCACTCTTATGTTAGCATATAATTACATATAATTATGTGTATATGTTTAGACATCGTTAAATGGTGTTCACAATTTTATTCTTATTAAGTAGAATAGCACATATGAAGAGGCCAATTTGTTCATCAAAGAACACATGAAACTGCAAACTGCGAAAAATGAGATTTTGGCATTCCATCTCACAAATTTTGTATTTTATGTTCTATGTTTATCAATATACAGTAAGAAACTTTTAATGTAATTGTGAGAGTAAGTTAACATATAAAAGTGCATATTCATAGAGACTCTCGAGAACTTGAAAGGGTTTGTTTATATTCATACAAATAATCGTTTATGCATAACAAGCTGCGCTCCGTGTAGTAGGCGAATTGTGAAATTTTGAGCAAGCGCATGGACATATGAATGGGAAAGAACAAAAGAGGACTGTTGCAATTATATCATAGCCAAAAATGCTTAGGCTTTCACAGTCGAGAAATTCATGCCCACACAGATTCTGGGTCCTAATCCAAAAGGCATAAACGCCATTTTTAACGGCCTTGGAAACTCCCTCAGAAAATCATTGTGGGTTAAACTCTTTTGCATCTTTCCTCCACAGATCTTGGTTATGGTGAACTGCACCGGTTGGAATTGCAATTTCAGTGCCTTTTGGAAGAGTGAGGCTTCCCAGCTTCATCGTTTTGCATGTCTTCCTCACCATTAACGTTAATGGTGGATAAAGCCTCAAGACCTCGTGAAGAACCATTTTTACCTATATTTCACATGAGCACTTTCTATTAGCGATTGAATCTAACTTGTAATTGTTCTAAATTTACACATCAATTAAAGCTGAACAATGCAAATTAGATTGCTATCTGATGAATTCGAATGTAATTGCTTTGATTCTTACTGTTTATGGGTTTGTAGTTTTCTCTCCTACTCCTACTCCTACTGTATGATGAAATTCCTCCATATGGTCCCGAAGAAAACAAATTTTATATATGGGTTTATGACTTTCTAATTTTCTCTACTACTCTCCTAACCTACGAAGAGATTCCTAGATAGAATCCCGAATCAAACAAATTTTATAACTAGGTTTGTGAGATTCTAATTTTCTTTACAGCCCCACCCTATGATGAGATTCCATTCCACATTATTAATGCTGCTCAACTCTCCTCCTACAAGTATGATGAGATTCCATTCCACATTATTAATGCTGCTCAACTCTCCTCCTACAAGTCTGATATCAAAGCAGGGAAAAAGATTGTGGAACAACGTTTCCTATTACTCTAACTATTTTGAATAGAATGAAAAAACATTCAAGTTTTTTGCAGGTAGAAAAAGCTTAATAGTTGAGCACAAAAAATTCAAAATAAATTACTACCAAGTTTTATGCAATGGACATGAATTAACTGATTTTTCTAACCATTCTAACAATGGCTAAACGCACAACAGAAGTTGTGGAGTACCTTCTTGGTGCGTAGCTCTACAAAAATCATAGTGTAGAGTAGCGGGGACAGAAGTCTCTTTTTGCAACATCCGGTTCTTTCGGTTGCATTTCTAAAGCTTAGAACACTTAGCAGGAGGCAGTCAGGCTGGTACACTTAGCAGAAGGTAGTCGGTCTATGGAAGGGAAGGGAAAAGCAGATCATGTCTCAGTTGACGAAAGAAAAATCCCCTACCGAGGCCAGCTTGAATCTAAGGAAAAACTACCATGGACGAAGTCTAAGCTATTGTTTATATCCGCCTCTCGCAAATGCTCATGGCCATGTACGTGGCCAAAGATACTCAAAAGTCTTGCCATGCCTGCCACGCAGGGATGCATCGATTGCAAGGTTTCATCGACTGCAGAGACTGAGAAATGTCAGACAGGTTGTTAGGTAGATTGTCCGAGGAGCAAACAAAAAACTGTTTGAACAAGGGAAAGGTTTCCAACTGAAGTCAGCGCGTTATGTATTGTTATTAATTGTTATGTATATGTCGAAACTCACGAGCACAGGCCTGCATACGCAACACTAAAACCTAAAAAAAATCACTCTTTTTCATTAACTAGCCTATGGAGGTGACGTCAGCCCGCATCCCTCTTCTGGGAAGCGAGAATCGAGGATGACGTTACCTTCTGCAACCAATCAGTGTTTTGAAAAATATGAATTTTAAAAATTTGAAAAAATATTAAATAAACTAAACCATGGTTTTTATATAGTTCATACGGAAAATTTTAGATTTTAAAGCAAATTAATACAAGTTTGATGATACATATATGATCCCCTTCAGGGACATAATAATAATAAATTTTTCTTATATATATATATATATATATATATATATATAAAATAATATATAAAATATTAAAAAATAATAATAAAATCAAGCCCTAACCGCCTTAACCTAAGCCACGCGACCATCCCAGCCATGCAATAAATTAATATTAAATTTTTCTATAAACGAAGTCAAACCCTAGATGCGGGTCATTTTTCTCCACAATTTGTGAGTGAGATCTGCTCTGCATCTCCCATGGCGAGCAAGTTCTGCAACTCCGACACCGGGCTAACTCTGCACTTGGTGGTCTCGACGGTTAAGGGAGGGCGATGGGCTTCATAAGCTCTGCTCGGCACTCGACCGAGTCAGGTATGGCTAATCCCACTTTCTGGTTCTTTCATGCTTCATTCATTTTTTTTGTGTTTGTGTTTTTTGTTTTTTAACAGATATATGTAAAAATATCGCTTATAGAGAGCTGCCGGCAGCCCGCTCCCTTCACCCACCTGGAGTGGTGGCAGCATGGCCCCGCATCCTTGCTCTCTGTGCGTCCAGCTTCTGACTGGTTTGCGCATAATTTCGTTTATTTATTTATATATATATATTTATTATTATTATTTTTTTTTACATGCTCTCCCGTAGCTCATGCCCGACGCCTCCCACCTGCTGGGCGCAACACAGGGCTGAGCTAATCCAAGGGAAAAGAGCTTCCCGGATAAAATGCGAGGTATGAAACTAGTGAAACAACCGGATCGACATCTAGCTCTGCTACTGTCAATGCTTCTCTCGCAGGGTAAACTGAAGCCTCAATGGGATATATAACCTCCCCCACCAGTAGGCTAAGGCTCTTTCACTATTTATCTAACCACTACTTATGCCTTTGCGAGGTTAACTAAATCTCTATCTGAACATGGAAGGAACTACATATGGGTATAATACTACTTATTAAGCTGTGAGATCTTATGTTGCCGCCCTTAAGTATGGAAATTGGTATCTTCAAGCCGAGGGAGACACGACCCTCCCTCTCATGCACAGAGCCACCGGGGTTCTCCCTTTCACGCGCAGATTTGCAGTCAAATGGAGGTGAGGCTCTACTCCACTTCTGAGTGAGTTATGGAGCTCGGGTCCTTGTATCATGTGCAAACACTGTAGGCATTCTTTCTCATGCACGAGCCAACCGTTTTCTCCCTTTCACGCACAGGGTCCTTTTTCACGCATGAGCGGCCGTGGCCTTGGGCCCTCCCCACAACCCTTTCTCCACGCGTGCTCGGGCCGTAGCCTCCTCCACTATGCAGGTCGGCCGCGCCCTCTGGGTTGTTGGCTAGGCCGCGGGCTGCACCAAAGCCGCCATGGCCGCGCGGGCTTGGCCCAAATAACGCATACCCTAATTTTTTTTTTTAGTTTAGTTTTGTTGTTTTTAAAAAAAAATGTAATTTTCTTTAGTTCTTTATTAGTATACATATATAAATTATATGTATATAGTTTTGTTTATGAAATGAAATATATATATATATATATATATATATATATATATATATATATATATTTT
The DNA here is from genome assembly GCA_027924585.1 of Larix kaempferi. NCBI lineage: Eukaryota > Viridiplantae > Streptophyta > Pinopsida > Pinales > Pinaceae > Larix > Larix kaempferi. The sequence continues at coordinate 32,794,634 of BSBM01000017.1, forward strand.
TTTTTTTTTTTTTTTTTTTCTTGTTCTAATTTAACTTAAATTTAAAATCTATTAAATTTAATTTGAGGTTTTAAAATTCCTCTTTTATGTTTTAAATTTTAATCTTAGATCATAAAAAAAATCCCCCCATTTTTTTTTCTTTATTCTTAATAATAACATATAAAAGAATAAGGATATATATATATATATATTTTATATATTCCTACATAATAAAAAAAAATGCATTTCAATTACATCTATACCATATTAATATTTTTCATGGTTATATTTTTTTTGTTTTAATTTAAATTTGACTAAGTTAAATTTAAATTAAAACAAAAAATATATACATAAATTTTCTCCTTTTAAAAAAAAAATTATATAACCCTATGAAGATAGGAGTAATTTCACATTTGTTCCATTATTTGTGCAACTATATGTTTAGTATGTTTCTATTGTCATTTCTGTCGACATGTTTTCACTAACTTGTAATCTTTCTCCTTTTGCTTTGCATGTCTAAAGCTTCAGCAACAGTAAATGCTTGCAATAATTATTTGCAAAGGAGTCTTTTCTTTTTTTCTTCTTTTTTCTTTTTTTTTTTTTTTTTTTTTTTTTTGTCAGTAAATTTTTTTTGTTCAATGTAGTGTTCTGTTCAATATAGTGAGCCCTCTGGTTCCAGATTTGGAACCATGGCTCTGATACCATATATAAGGTCCCTAACCTTGGACCCCAGTTTCTCAATAAAATCAAGTCATTTTTACTGTTTTCATTCTATGTGTATCTCATGTTTTGTTTCCTAGTTGTTGTTTCATGTAAAAACAGGGTTTACATGTCCTTAAATAATCTATTGTCTATCTTATTTTCAAGTTTACTAACTATGCATGAGCAACAACATATATAAGCATGTATTTCCAAATAAAATTACTTTAGTTATAACTAGCTTAAGTAAAAATGAACAGGGTAGAAATGGATTTTATACCTGTAGAAAAATACCTCAAATTAGCTAGTAGATTCCCTTTTTGTTGCTGCTTCCTTGTGTTTGCCCTGCTGTAGCCCTGCAACCAAATCCTTCCCAAACCTTGAAACTCAACCAGCCCAAACAAGTATGCCATCCTACCAACTGGCAAGGTCTCGCCAACCACCCAGTTCCAAAGGTACCCCTTTGGACCCCCGAGCCCAAATCGAGTACAAGCCAATCGCAGTTCTATCCCTCTGTAAATTCTCCAACAAGAACCCCTTGTTTTTCTGCTCTCAAATTTTCTATCTCTCCTTAATTTTCCTATGTCCAAAAATCCCAGGTCAAGAGGTCCCCTTCTCCCCTTCTCCTTCTCGAACTTATCTTTTTTTTGCCGACTCTTTACCTCTCCCATTAATACCCCTATCTCCCCAGTTAATGTTTTCCCCCAAGTCTCTTCTTGAGCCCTTCCCATGACTCCCATTAATGATTTAAAATATTATAAAATGTGTTGGTTGGGGGTCACTTGTCAACCATAACGTCTCATTAAAATAAATTTAATCATTTTTAATTCCCTTAATCATTTGTTGACTCATAATTCAATATTGCACAATTTAATTAATATTTTAATTAATTAACACAAATACAATTTAAGAACTTGTTAAATAATGGCATAAGGTAATGTCTTCCACCACATTCAATAATTTGAACCATAAAGTATTTACCCTAATCAATACTTATTTATTACTGTAACCTAATTAATTAATTAATCCTAATTATTTGTAATTAACCTAATAATCATTCATGGCACTATTACCATTCAACATTACTCTTTTATTTGCATTTAACTTGATTAATAATTATTGCTAAAGATAAGATTAGCCCAATTAACATTAACTAATCATTATTAACACATAATGAACATTAGTCAACAATAATTAACATTATTCCAAATTATTAACATTAATCCACAATAATTAATCATTAACCAACTTTATTAACATTAATTGACTTCATTATCATTTAATTAATATTAACTGAATTGATGTTATAATTAAAATTTAACATTTTAACCCTTAGTCTTGACTAATTAAATTTGTTATTAATCAATCAAGCATTACTAATTAATTGCATTAGTTATACCTAGGTTAACCATAGTTTGTTTATTAATCAACACTAATTAATTATTAATAGACAATAATTACATTATTATTCAACATTATTTCACGCAATTTATAAATATGTAGGCGAGTTATGTAAGCGTAGCTACTACTTACATACCTTGCGTAAGTACACTAACAGTAATAAATCACACACATCAATCATAATCACGAAACTTATTGTTCACTGACACATGTTTAACATAGTTTGCAAGGTACAGTCTTTTACCTAACTGCATCTTATTAAGTTATGACAATTCATACATTACTGAGTTACAACACATAATCAATCAAGGGTTTTCCACACACACAGTTAGATCTTGTTTTCATCCCGACTTCAAGCTACACCTATCTACCTACATCATCTACCTAAATCACAACTAACTTCCACATCCTATTCTTTCCTCTGTTGAACTACCCTAAAGTGTCAAGCCATGACCAGCTCCAGTTAGAACTCGTAAGCGAAAGTGTCGACTACATCGACCAAGCTTCCCTAACAAGAAACGACCAGTCATCATCACACACCTTGGGGAGCGCGTCGTAGCACAGTCCTCCCATGACTCTGGGTTTTGGGGATAAATGGTGGGTAAAGCCTCCACCACCCTAATGGAACAAGGGATTATGTCTACCCGACATAATAATTGCGTTGCACCTGTACTTGGTTTGTCATCGTATAACCAATCTGGGCGGTTGAGTTTCCTGAAACCCCACCCCACCCATGTCATAATATACATCATAATAATAATCATGCGAAAGGAAATAATGCACCACTCGCATACCATATATTTTTCGAAGTCCATGTCCCCGAGGCTCCCCCACCTCTTAGGATCCAGCTATTACTTAGCCTTTTAACCTGTAAGTTAGTCTCTGACATACAACCTAGAATATAGTGCATAAATCCTCAACATGTACATATACATTTCATCATAACATAACAACAATAAATTCATTTATTCACCATGCACCTAGCATAACTTCATTTATTCAACATATAACTGTAATGGTATCCACGTACCCATCATTCAATAATATGCACATATGAGACATAATTAACACATGATACATATCTAAACATGACTACCGATCATAATACTAACATCACACACACACACATATATATCGACAAAATAATAGAACCATATGTCCACAGTGTAGCCAAACCGACGAAGTCTCACAATCAAACAAATACAACATATAATAGTAGTTCAGGTAGTAATGTCAAAACGGGGCGTTACAAATTCAGTCTAACAGATACTTCCAATACAAATACATAAGAAGTCAATTCCCTACATATTAGTCATAGATTTACCAAAAATACCATAATAAAAACAATACTACAGAAAATAATTACTGCCGTCAATCAAGTCTGCAGGCTACCACTATAGAGTAATTTTTTATCCTAAAAAAACTAAAAAAAGATTAGACCTTCTTCCAAACCCACTGCTTTCTTGGACAAATTGTCAGCTTCAACATTATATTGTCTATATATGTGACAAAAGGAAATAGACTTAAATAGGCCTTTAAGACATCAATCCTTTGTTTCCAATGAGACAATTGAGTAACCTATAAATTTGATTTTCCTACAGCCCAATCCACAAAAATTCTAGAATCACATGCCACCTGTAATTCAACAATATCCCTGTTAAGTTCAAAAAGTAATAGCCCCCAAAGGGCCATAAGCTCAATCTCGGTGTTTGCACCTTCGCCACAACCCATCCACATAAGAAATTTATGAGACCTGTTAAATCTGATGCTCATGCTTGCTCCACAATTACCATTTTGGGATGCCCCATCAAAAAATCCAATGGGATAATCAACATTGAAGGCATGAACAAGGGGAGGAGTTTTTGATCTCGCTATAGAAAATTTATAGAACTCTCTATAAACTTCAACAATTTTAGAGTAAACAAAAGAATTGTTTACCTTATTATTATAAAAAATGACACTCTCTTTGTGCCTCCATATACCCCAGATAACGAAGAGAGGAAGTTTCCCATGCTTGAAACATATAGAAATCCAATGATGAAAACAAGCTTCAAAAGAATGGTTTGACCAACAATAAGGAATTTGGAGGTGCTTTGAGACCTCCCTCTAAATTTGTTGAGCAAACCTGCAATAAATAAATAGATGGTCAACTGATTCCTCATTTTGAAAACACAAATGACAGATATTTGGTCCAAGTCCCCCTCTTCTAATTATATTTCCCCGGGTCATAACCTTATTTTCAAGGACAAGCCAACATAAGAGTTTTACTTTAAGAGGAGCCCACCATTTCTAGATTAACTGTTGCCACCACTTTTTTTCTGCTTCCATAGAAGCAGAGATAATAGCTTCATAAGATAAATTTGTTGTGACTTGACCAGAGACAGTATTCCAAGACCAAAGGAGTTGGTCTTCCCTCTCAAAGAGCCTAATTCCACAATAAACCAATCCTTTTATAAATTGATTCCATTATAAAGCAAGGGAACCTTGTAATCTCAACTCATTATCCATAAACCAATAATTAGAACCATGCATGCCAACCACATGTCTTATAACATGAGATAAAACATTGAATCCTAATTGATTCAAATAGGAGACTAATCCAAGAGACAGTTTGCAGAAAGCCTCACCACCAATGAAAGGATCTTCACCCATATTGATAAATTTCCCACTTCCTACATTCCAAGCCATCCAATTTTCCAGGTAGGGTAAAGCATCCATTAGCCCTTTCCAACTATTCGATATATTTGTCTTCTTTCCAAGTGGAATTCTAAACCAATATGAGACATACATCTTCTTTAAGTATTTTGCTTTTATAATGTCACTCCACAAGCCTTCCCCCATTAGGCCCCTCCATAAGCTCTTCATAGCCAAAGACTTTTTTGCCTAATTTTATTCAAGATTTACTTAGGAATTTGGGCAAGTGACAGTGAATAAACATGGATACTCTCCAACACTGATTTTACAAGAATTAATCTACCACCAACGGATAACCATTTGAACACCAGTTTTCGATCCCTTTTTCATTTTTCTTAAATAACCAGAACCAATCCTTCTTCAAGTAACAATTGGGCTTAAGGAAATATCCCAGGTACTTGAAACCAGAATCCATAGGTTCCATCCTTAAGGGAAAAAAGTCCTTTATGTCCTGTAATATACCTACATCAACTACATTGTATAAGAAACTAGATTTCAAAATACTAATTTCCATACCAGATGCCTCACAAAAGATTTTGACTAGTAATATACCTAAAGCTCCTGATAAGCTTTCTATTCCTCAACAAATCCATTGCCGAAGAGAAGAACATCATCTACGAATAGTAGATGAGTGATAAAATATATAATAAAAAAATGACTCCAGATAATCTACCATTTCTCCTAGCTATCTCGATGAACCTGCTTAGTCCTTCAATAACCAATAGAAATAACAGAGGGGATAAGGGACAACCCTGCATGAGTCCTTAATTTTTTTTTGTAAGGAACCATTGATCAGAACAAAAAAGCTTTCCAAAGATATACAACCCTTAATCTACTTAATAGACTCCAAATTTAGGCCAATCTAGTGAAGAATCAGCCTCAGGAAATCTAGTTGACCTTGTCATAAGATTTGACAAGATCTATTTTTAAAATTAGTGCCTTTAACTTCTTGACTTTGATAGAGTGAAGACTTTCCCGAGCCACCCCTATAGCATCCAAAATTTGTTTATTGGATAAAAAACCAAATTTGTCTTTAGAAATAGCTCTATCCAAAAAAGGCTTAATTTTGTTTGCTATAGTTTTGAAATATGTTTGTAGGCCAGGTTACAGAAAGATATGGGCCTAAAATCACCGAAAGAATCAAGCTATGAAACTTTGGGGATCAGAGCGATAAAAGTGGGATTGGGTGCCCCAGAAACGAAACCATTGATCCTTGAATCTTCAACCATCTTCACTAAATCATTCCCAACTATGTCAAAGAACTGGAGAAAAAATTCAACGGTCCATCCATCAGGGCCTAGACTTTTGGATTTTGCAAAATGCTTAAGAATATTTTCAATTTCCATAAGAGTAATAGGGGCACTTATACACTGAGCCTCTTCAGGAGAGAAAAAAGATGGATAGTTTTAAGGACCTCCATTTGTGCATTGATGCAGTTTTTGTCAGACTCCATAAAGAGGGTCTCAAAATGATCAACATCAACTACCTTTAAATCCTCTTGAAAAGTAAGCCTATCATTATTATGTCCCTTAAGATCCCAAATCGATTTTGTAATCCTTCTATGATCACCATACTTTTGAAAAAAATTAGTATTATTATCCCCCTAAGACAACCAAATAACACAACTTTTGAGTCTCCATGACGTCTCTTCCAATTTAAGGATTTTAGCTTTTCTGGCTTCTAGAGAGCCCAAGATCTCTTTATCCAAAGAGGAAAATACCCTAGAGGAATTGTATAAATATATAGCATGAATTTCCTCCTCAATATTTATAAGTTATACTTTCAATTCAATATTTGTTTGTTTCTCCCATTAAATAACCTCATTCTTCAAAACCTTTAGCTTAATTGCCAACTGCTCCATAGCATAACCCTCCACCTCAGATGACAAAGATATCCATTTATTTTGAACCAAAATAGAAAATTCCTCCTCCAAAAACCACCCATGATTGAACCTAAAGGGAACATTTACCTTGCTAGATATAACCTCAAATTGAAGCATAATAGAACTTGGTCAGAGATATTAACATTGACAGGCCAGGACCTAAACCTTTCCAATCTCCTAGCTAAAACTTCAGATACTAAGAACTCGTCCAATCTTTTAGAGACCCCATCACCATCGGAACGCCCATTTCTCCAGGTGGGGTACAATTTCACAGGAAGATCGTTAATAAGCTTCGATACAAGCAGAATATGTTTGAAAAATGATGCATGGGGAGCAATCCTAGAATTTACCCCCCCCCATACCTCAAAAGCAAAAAAAATAAAGTTTAAGTCTCCGCCCACTATTAAGTTAGGGTCCAAAAGTAAACCATTGTCCAAAGCCTCGTTCCAAAAAGCCTGCCTATTTGAGTAAGGCCCATTGCAGTTCAGAACTTTGATCATCTTAGGCGTATCTCTACACCTTCCCTCTAGTAAAATCCCTGTGCAAGTAGGATAAGGATTGAAAAAAATTATTTATAGGGTTCAATGAAGAAAGCATACCCCTAGATAGACCAAAAAAATCAACTAAACAACACTCCCATTCAGGCAACCGTTTTAAAAACACCTCCCTAGCTTTATAACCCGACACCATGGTTTCTTGAATAAGTATAATATCAAGGCAAGAAGGTGTTTTTTTTTCCTCGAAAAAAAAGTAATTTTATTTCATTGGAAGAAGAACAAAATTACATTATGTAGGTATATGCTCTCAAAGCATATATTGCTAGATAACCAGCCTGAAAACATGGGATCACAACTATTGTCTAGCTGGACCAAAAAAGAGCATAAAATTGCTTCTAATATACATTTATAAGTCTGATAATAACAAAAATGATGCTTCCCAAAATGGGACTAGTATAAGTTTGCTCCCATTTAAAAATGTGTTATGCTTATTTTTGTTCAATTAAAGGACAATCGAGCATAAGCTCTCGACATGATAATTATTCAAATGGGGAGGGACAAGTCAAGTTCACCCTCAAAAGTTTTAAAAATATTAAATACATAGGTTCTCACTCAAATACCCCTTTTAAACAATAAGAAGAAGAAGAAACAAATTTAAAAAAGAAAGGGTCCCCTTCCTTACAATGGAGCTCCTTGCCACTCTAGTTACAAAGTAAATAAATCCTTTACCACCTCCTCAAAAAATATTACTTTTAGGGGAGAACCTTACCGACTACAAAGGAAGGGTAGGAAATACTTCTCTTTATCTATCTTTGAGAAAGACAACTAGAGCCAAAATCATTAGAATAATGTCATTCATTCATTATATAAGAATATGTCTCCCTCTTAATTGTATATGGATATGTGTCCCCCTTCATCATATTCAAACACCCCAAAGGGGTTTTGGCATGTCCACATGGATCAGTATACACATACCTAGTTGAACCTCATCCTCTAATTTCACATTTCCACATGGATCAGTATACACATACCTAGTTGAACCTCATCCTCTAATTTCACATTTCCACATGGATCAGTATACACATACCTAGTTGTAAACTTACATGCCAAGAGGGTTTGCACAAGCTCAAACATAAATATATAGGCATCCATGTGGGTTGAAAATAGGGTGTGTGTGTTTTAATTGGTGTGGAGAGGGTGTGATGCATCACATAACCTTGTTATCATTTTAGTTAGAAAGGCTTGAGTGATGCAATATATTTCCCCCATGTGCCAATATTTTTAATTAATGTAATGGGCGCAATACAACATATCATGCCCCTCCACCTAACCTATCACTTTGAGGCTGATTTTTTTTTACAAGGCAAAGTTGTTCTCAACAACTTAGAGGGTGAAAGAGGGGTTTGATTTTATGTTCAAATTCAACATTTTTGTACAATTAGAATGTTTTGTATAGTTGTCTTTAGACAAGAGACCATCAATGTGACATGGATACAAATTTCTAACTAGCAAGTTCTATAGGTTGGAAAACAAGTTACTTCTCATTTTTTCCTTATAAACATGTCGCACTTTTAGGCTATTCAACTTATAGGTCCACTTTTGTGTATTGTTAAATCATATGTCATGCATATTAATCATTAGTTTTCAATTCCACCAACTTGAAGGTACTTGTAGCCACACACACACACACATCCTACAAAACTTGGAATGGATAACTTAAACTTCCACCATCAATTCTATAGCCCATTGTTCTATTACAGGGCAAGGATTAGGTATACAAAAACTACAAGAAGTATTGTGCATGGAAAACATCCAAGTGAAGATGGAGTGGCGGTGTGGGGTTATGACTAGAATATGGAAAAATCATAGTTGCACAATTGCATGTGATATCCTATCAATTGTTTTTCTTGACAATACCTTAATAAGTTTTGTACATTTTTCCTATTCAACTATTTGAAAAAAAATAGGATTTTAAAATCAAATTAAATGAAATATTTTGCTTTGGTTTTTTATGGCATGATTTGCAATGTGATTGGTAAAGTATGCATGCCTTATTCTTATTCCATTTATCAGTCAACCTCTTAATGTTTACTAATTTGTCTTGGAATTTTTTCATTGCATGTTCTCCATCTTCTTCAAAGTGATTCCATTCCATTTGTACCTCAATAGGAGTAGGAGGTTTATTCTCTCCTTTGGCCATTTGAAGCAGTGTAGGTCTATGATATTAAGAGCCGCGTATACATGTGCATGTGCTAAACCTTCCTTCTTCTTCCAATAGGTTTTAAAAGTCAAGAACATGTCCACCCTTTTTGCTAGACTTTCACTCTCTTGTTTTCCTGTGGGTGGAAACGACCTCAACAGGCTCTACATCAACAAGCCCCTTCTCCTCTAGTTTCTAATATAATCTAGAGTGGGCCTAACAGTTAAAAACATGTGTCTCCTTTTAGGAGGTCATAGGTTAAAATATGGAGAGGGGTAGGGTATGTACTCCTCCGTAGACTTTTGCAATCAAATTGTTGCACGGAGGGGGTCCCTTGTCCCACAAACAAGGGGGTCTCATACACCAATTTGGTGTTTAGTTTGGTTGTGACCCCAAAATTAGATTATTATTATTATTATTATTAATATTATTGTTATTATTATTATTGTTATTGTTATTAAAAAAAGACTTCCAATGGATCATCTTTGCTCTCTTCCCCCATATTATTTTATTCTCTCTTCATTATAATACCAAATTCTCTCCTATTACTCATTTCTTTGAAGATAGAGACCATGTTTAGAATAATCAAACTTCTTCTCGGTTGTTTGGAGAAGAAAATTGTGGGTAAAGTTGATTTCAAAAGGAAAGAAACCCTAATTTATTTGAAGATAGGGCCCTAAATATTTAAAATAGTGAAGCTTATTCTTAGTTCTTTGGAGAAGAAGATTGTGGGATAACTAAGGTTAAAAGGAAAGAAACCTTAATCCCCATAGTTTTTTTCCAACCCATTACCAAATCCTTTTTTCCATGGAAAACATAGCAATTTTATTTTATTTAAAAAACAAAACAACATACAACAGATTCCATTGGCATTCAAAAAGATAACCCTTACACAACTAAAAAATGGTGAAGTCTACAAAAGAGTCCTGCACCAGGATACAACAATATTGTCACCTTCTTCAAGTTCTCAAAGATATTTCTTAATAAAAGATTCTCCAGATATTTCTAATAAGTATCCAACCCAAAAGACACAAAAACAACACCAATACCAAGATTAACCTAACAACCAATCATAAAAATTAGCATTATCCCTCGAGAGCATGAGATCTATTGGAATTACAAAAACGAGGATAGTGTGAAAGTAGAGGGGACACCCTCCTAGACCTCCTAAAGCATCCGCTAATCTCTCACCAAATCAAGACCCTCTTTTGAGTGAGCATTAGCCAGAATATTTATTTCACTAAAATTATGCCCAAATGACATAATATTGAAAATTGATTGAATATGCCAAACTTCATCAAATAAGGGTTGAAGTGTAAAGTTTCTTAAGGAAAAATCCTCTTGCATAGACTCCATGATAAACAATGAATCCCCAAAAACCTGAACATGCTCAATGCCATACTCCACAGCCAGAGTCAATAGTATCTTTAATACCATTAGTTCAACAAAACTATTTGTACAAGAACCCAAACTAGTTGTAAACATTATACAAAGAGACTTGGATAAATTAAGAATGCCCCTTGTTCCCCCCAAGGGAGTGTTGGGTTCTAATACCTTTTACAATGAGCATGCATGATGATTCTTATAGGTAACATTTAGCATAATTAACAATGGCACAAAACACAATCATACATTGTACACATAAATTACCCTAGAAACCCCTCTACTGGGGAAAACCAACAAACCGATGAGCTTTACCACTCATCTATTAACAACACTGTTAACCAATGTTTACAACAATGATTTACAAGATCGCTACAACTCAAGCATGAATTCACTTACACTCTACTAATCTCTTCAAGTGTTGTATCACTTCACCCATACATAGCCTTCGCCATTAAATCATATTTATAAATGCAACACATACACTAGCTCGCGGTACCCATGTTAGTTACAACTAACTGCTCATTAATCGAAATCCATACTTCCTAACTGAATGTAGTTATTTTCTTGCAATCGACTTAACTGAGTCAACCATAATTGATTTCTTATTGAGCCTCTTGTCATCCAAGTGTTCATCAAATCCATTTATGCTTTGTGCTCATCAACTTCCCCATCAACCAGTCGTGATCGAAGACCAGTAGACTACACTAGTCAGCGCGTTGAAAAAATATTACCATATGTCAACTTTCTACCAGTCGACCATCAATTTCAACCATCGATTTATATGCAAATAATATAACACACCCAACATTCTCCCACTTGTTGTCTTCTTTGCATACATAGGAGATTTCAGATCCTTAGTTCACTTAAGCGAGGCTAACAAGCCCATTGATGCCCTACACAAAGTAAACTTTTAAGTGCTCACAAACTTGGCCAATGAGTCTGCAATGTTCTTCATAGTGTCTACCTTTTTTTTTGGTTCTCCACCATGTCTCTCACAAAGTGATACTACACAAAAAAATGCTCCGTATTTGAATGGTATGTAGGGTTCTTTTCCAGGAAGATCGCACTTTGACTGTCACAATCGAACCTAACAACTTGCTATTTAAACCCAACCTTTGAACATAATCTCTACAAACAAATTGCCTCTTTGCTTGCATGAGTGGCTACCGTGTATTCAACCGCAATAGTTGACAATGCAATGACCGATTGGCTCCTACTCATCCAACTAACCGCACAGTGTGAATTAGCTTTAACATTTACTTTCTAGCAGCATGTGAATTTAGTTTAGAATTTACTTTCCAACAAAGTGTGATTTAATTTAGCATTTACTTTCAAGTAAAGTGTGAATTTAGTTTTACCATTTACTATCCTATTGTGTGATTTACTTTCCTTGCAATTTAGTTTCAATAGTTGCTTAGCTGGCTAGTTCCTTGCCAAGACTATGTAACTGTTCACACCATTGTTTGTAAGTAAGGTTATTGAACTACAACTTCACAGTACATAAACAAATGTAAGAGGACATTGTGGCTTGCACATACAGTGCACGGTAACTCGCAAGTTCTTAACAAAACCCAGGTTGACAATTAATGTACAAACTTCTTATTTATCCTTTGAGAAATTAGAAGGTAAATAAAAAGCCCATCATTTTGGCGCCATTACCGGGGAGTTACCAAAGCTGCAATTGATTCTTGCATTGGTTCTAGAAAGCATCAATAGGTTAAAATTGATAGTTTTGCTCATTAGTTTTAACATGTTGTTTTTATGAAATAATTTCATTCATTTCATCAAATCAGTTTTATGATTTTTTTTCTTTTCATGAAAATAAAGACCCAAGAGGATGATCCTGTGGTGCAGTAAGAGCCACCCATATTACTAATTTGTCCTTGCATAAATTTTGGAAAGAGGAATAAGGCTTGGTGAATGAAGATTCTATTGAAGGATTCAAGAGGATTCAAGGGGAAGCCATTAAAGGAGTACACAAGACTCAAAAATTTCAAAAGGGCTATGTAATATGTCATTCGATTCATAAAAACACATTGACATTTTTTTGTTTTGAAGTTGGACTATAATCATTTATTCATATCTTGCAAACTTTTCAGTTTTTGAGGATCTGTAGCTCAGCTGCAGAACCTTTGAAAACATATGTATAGGTCAAGTCAGGATTTTAATTGTTGTTTTTTTGTTATTTGGACGTCTTGCATTGAAATTATACCCCTAAAAACATTAAATCCCGTCTAGATCATCATTTTAGTGAGAAATTGGTTATTGGGGTATTTTGGTTTGTTGGGCTTACTGAAAAAGCAGTCGGGACAATCATGTTTTGAGGGACCATATGGGCACATTTTTAAAACCTATTTCTATCCAAAGCAACCCTTGAAATCTAGATTCTAAGCCAATTTGAATTTTTCAACTTGGGTATCTAACAAAAAGTATATGGTCAAAATATTGACTGTGTGTAGAGTAGGCAGCTCAAGAACAGAGTTGGGGCAGTCACTTTTTGGGTGACCAAATGGATGAATTTTTCAAACCCGTTCCTAAGCACTCCTGGAAATACGTCTCATAGTCCGATCATTGATTGGCATATTCAACCATTAATTCATCTTGTATTCAAAACCTATTTCTATTGGAGGTACCTACATGAATCTACTTTCATCTCCAATTGGAATCAAGTCAATCCATCATCAAACGAAAAATTTACGCTCAAATTAATGACTGTTGGTCTAAGATGGAAATTTAAAACAATTCTATCATGTAGAATTTTCTTTAGTATATTTGGCATACCATCTTAATGTTTCAAAACCTATTTCTATTGGAGGTATCCCTCTAAATCTACTTTCATTTGGCTTTGGAATCACTCAAATCGGTCGTGAAATGAAGAAGTTATTAACAAAATACCGTTGGGTAGTCTAGGCTGGCCACCACTCTCCAACAGTTATAAAATGAATTTTGTTTCGTTTATCTTCCTTGGATTTGTTTTATAACAAATTGTTTGTAATTTTTCTGCCTATGTCTTGGATGAAGAGAGACTTTGCACCTCTCTTCTTCCATGATCTCATGTTGTATTGCAGGTTAGTGTTAATTTTTTGCAGGTCCCGGGAAGATCAAAGAAGGACAATCTTTGCATGAGTGATTCATGAAGACCAAATTTTCATGCCAAATGGACATGCCCTCCAGAAATCCGACGATGAATATGCAATATCATGAGATGTTGTGCTTAAAGCTCAAGTTCCTAGAAGCCTAATCCGACAGTGCCTCACTTGAAGACAATAACAAGAAGACTTTTTATCAAAAATTGCAAATGGATCCAGAATGAGACACATGAAGAATTGATTTGAAGAATCTGAAGACTACTGTTCTAGAGGTCAAGTGCCACTGCCATATTCTGCATTGCTACATCTACTACGCCACTGCTATAAAAGAATCCTTCCAGAAGACCTAAGGTTCATCATGCTCATTCACTAGTGCCATGGTATGCCTATGTATTTCCTTCTTCCCATATATATGCATGCTGAAGTTAATAAAGCTTCCATTTCCTCACGTGGTTGATTAAATTTTCTCATGAACATCATTTGTATCACCATGATCATCAGATAGACTTTAGCCTCCGCCATTCCATTAGTTCCATTACTTTATGCTCCATCCATCCCTAACCCACACAATAAAGTAGCTTGGCTCACTTACAATGTCAAGCTCCCTCACCTCCCTACCCCCTTTCCAAATAAAATTTGATGGTGAAAACCTGTCTCAAGCGCCATCAGACCTTGGAAAGCTTGAAAACAAACTTACTGGCGGGCATCCCCCAAGAATAAAAAATTTCTGATTGTGAAAACCCTCTGGGCGTAGTTAGACAGATCTTGTTTGAAAACCAACTTGCTGGCGGACAAGGTTTGCAAATAAGTAAGAAATAACTTATTCCATATTGCTATTTAAATAAAGTTTCCAAGATTTGCTACTATAAAAGATCATTTTCAGCTCCAGATCTCAGTTGCAATTCATCATGCTATGAGCTCCAAATTCCACATTTCTTGCAAGTTTCTACATCATTGTGGACCACATTAGATCTTCAATTTCTCAGAATGTTGCTACACATTTCATGATATTCTTAGGTAGGTACATGTATGCTTCTTTTCCTTATTGTTAGTCAAGTTCATTGAATGCTACAGATTTGTATTTGGAAAATCACTTGAGTTTTTTCCCCTACTTCCTCCTATATTTGTAAGGGTAGTAAAAACTTTCAGTTTGGGGGAAGGGGCACACCATTGCCTATTGTGACCACATAGTTACCCATCATAATCCTTACATTACTCATCATCATTCTTTCTCGTCTCTACCTTCCTTGCTCAACCCAAAAGCCCCATTATTCCATTTAAGCATTACCTCATCCTTACCTCCCTAGCTAAGCCCACTCTGACATCTCCTAACACCCAAGCATGAGAAGAATCATTGCCACCTTGCTGCTGCCGCACAGGAACCAGTAGCGGTAGCACAAGAAGTCTTGCTGATGCCACACAAGAACTGTTAGTTTTTCTACTTTTAATCAATATTATCTAGGATCTTAATTGAAAGAATAACATGCACAACATAACACAATAGACTCAAAGATTTTCCTCGGGGAAACCATAAAGGAGAAAACCCCGCAACTTCCTCAGAGATAGAATCGTCACCAATACAATATCACAAAAGTAAAACCCCAAAACAAAGATGGTCTTCTGCAGCTCCTCTCTCTTTCTCCTACGTGAACTTGTCCTCTCTCTCTCACTTATGCGAACTTGTGTGAGTGAGTGTGTGTTCAAATGAGAGAGCCAAGCTCTCTATTTATACTTTACTTTCACTTGACCTTTTTCACTTGCTAGGTCACCCCCAACTAAACCTGACTGGGCCGACTTCCCTAGGGGACTCAATAACCCTAATACAACTAACTCTAGGGGGAACTATTGCCCCAACTTACAAAGGAGGATTTACCTCAATTACTTTACATGACGAAATGTAATAATGACATCCCCGACCGGAGGAATAAACATCTCCATCGGAGGTACACATAAAATACAATAATAATAACAATATAAAATACAAGTGAATATCTTCCGAAGTTACAATTACATCAACACTCCCTCTTAACTAGGAAGGTATTCTCTTGCCACAGTCATCAACACATCTGGACACAAGTCTTCATCGCTGGATCATCTTCAATGCCGGAACATCATCATCAGCACTGGATCATCATCGTCGCTGCTGTTGCAATCCTCATCATGTCGATCATCGATTGGTGACATCTCATGAAATCTACTCGTCATAGGAAGTTCTACAGAGCCAACCCTTTTTCATGCTGGATGTAGACCTAGCCCTCATGTAGGTCTTCATCATCTTTGTGAGCAAGCCATCAAGTAGGTACAACCCAGGACCAGTCATTACATTGCCACTGCAAACACCTAAGTCTCCTACTGTCACCTCATCGTCTTCAGATCATCTCATCGTCACACGAAGCACACCCAGATGCACATCACATGTCCCACAACAGTCAGCCCGCGTCTACTAGCATGGCAGGACAAACCTGCCACCATGCGAGATCCTGCCTAGGCACACACATAGTGTCTTATGACCGGTGGACATCTCCAGTATGGGAGGCACAAACCTACCACCATACGAGACCTCGTCTACTAGCATGGGAAACACAAACCTACCACCATGCGAGACCCAACCCTTACATCTACCAACATGGGAGGCACAAACCTACCACCATGCGAGACTGGCTCAGCCCTTACATCTACCAACATGGGAGGCACAAACCTACCACCATGCGAGAATGGCTCGGCCCTTACATCTACCAACATAGGAGGTACAAACCTACCACTATGCGAGAATGGCCCGACCCTTACATATACCAACATAGGAGGCACAAACCTACCACTATGCGAGAATGACCCATGTGCATCTGCGTCTTCCAAAATCATCACTTCCTCTTGGAAGGAACCTCGATCTGGAGAACACCAAGCTTCTCTCTGAAGTACTCGAACTTCACTCTGGCTAGTGGCTTGGTCAACACATCGGCTATCTGCTCGTCTGTCGCAATATACTGGAGCTTCACTGCTCCTCTCTGCACCATATCCCTGATATAGTGGTACTTGATCTCAATGTGCTTCGACTTGTCATGGAACACCGGGTTCTCGGACAACTTCACACAACTCTGGTTGTCACAAAATATACAAGTCGCCTCTAACTAGATATCAAACAAATCAGGCAATAGCTTCCTAAGCCATACTGCCTCACAACTAACTGAACAAGCTGCAACATACTCTGCTTTGGCTGTACTCAGTGCCACGCACGACTGCTTCCTGCTAAACCAGGAGATCATATCGGATCCCATACTGAAGCAACATCCCGAAGTGCTCTTCCTATCAGCGGCACTGCCTGCCCAATCCGAATCAACATAACCCTGCAGGGTAATATTTTGATTCACGTCATACTTGAGCCCATAGTCAACTGTACCCTTCAGGTACCTCAGTATATGCTTTCCAACAATCAGGTGAACACATCTCGGATCCGTCATGAACTGGCTCAATGTGTTCACAACAAAGCATATGTTTGGTCTCGTATTCGTCAGGTACATCAATGACCCAATCATCTGGTGATACATCGTGGCATCAACTGACTCTGATGAAGCATCACATAGTAGCTTCAAGTTCGATGCCATGGGTGTGGCCATAGCCTTGCAATCCATCATTCCGAACCTCTTCAGAATCTCCACTGCATACTTCCCTTGTCCAAGGAAGATCCCATCCGCATTTTGCCACACCTCCATGCCTAAGAAATAATGCACCATACCCAGGTCCTTCATCTCGAACTCTACGACAAGCTTCCTCTTTGTATCTGCAATGAGCCCATCCTCCCCTGTTACAAACAGGTCATCTACATAGAGTAGAAGTATCACTGGATTTCCCACCTCAACCTTGTAATAAAAGTTGGAATCTACTTTACTCTTGGTAAAGCCCAAGCTCATCAGAAAACTATCCATCCTTCCGTACCACGTCATGGGTGCCTGCTTCAATCCATACAAGGCCTTCTTTAATTTGCACACATGAGTCTGCCTATCATGTGTCTCAAATCCGAGTGGCTTCTCCACGTACACTTCCTCCTCTACTACACCATTCAAGAACGTTGTCTTGACATCCATCTGGTGTACCTTCCACTTCATCACTGCAGCCAATGCAAGTAATGATCTGATGGAAGTGTATCTGGATACAGGTGCAAATGTCTCCTCATAATCTATGCCTTCCTTCTGGGAGAAGCCACGTGCCACAAACCTTGCCTTGTGTTTCTCGATGATGCCATCTGCAGCATGCTTGATCTTGTAGATCCACTTAGAAGTCACAACAGACTTCCCTTCTGGTCTCAGAACTACCTCCGAGACATCATTCTTCATGATCGATTGGTACTCCTCGATCATGGCATCCTTCCATTCTTTCTTCTCTGCCGCTTCCTCATAGTTGGAAGGTTCTTTGTCAATGATGTCGCACAACAGGGCTACATAGCTGGAGTATGACCTAGGTCTCTCGCTTTCTCTGTGCATCCCCTCTGGAGCGCCATACTTCTCTGCATCTTGTATTGCTTCTCGTACCCATGTCGGTTTCCTCTTGTGGGAGTTCTTCTCACGAGGTGGATCTACAGGTTCTTGTGGTTCTTCCATCTCGCGGTCTTCGTGGTCTTCTGGAATCGCTTCTTCCATAGTTGTATCTCTGATCCTGGGAACTTTAGGTTCTTCAATGTCTTCAATATGTAGCTTTCTAGATTTGTTGTAGGCTGAATCGTTGTCAAATGTCACGTCTCTGCTGATATCGATCTTCTTGAATCCTAGGAAATATATTTGATAGGCTTTCAAACTTTCACTGTATCCTACAAATATACCCTTCTTTCCTGAAGGATCTAGCTTCGTCCTCTTCTCCTTCGGAATGTGTATGTACACTGAGCAACCAAATATCTTGAGATGGTTGACTTCTGGTTTCTCGCCAGAGAACACTTCTTCTGGAGTCTTGTTGTCTAGTACTCGATGAGGAGTACGGTTCTGTACATACACCGTTGTCCTCGTAGCTTCTGCCTATAGGTGCATCAGAAGATCCTGGTCATGAAGCATTGCTCTTGCTGCTTCCATTATTGTTCTATTCTTTCTTTCTGCAACGCCATTCTGTTCTGTATTGTAGGGAGTGGTCAACTCCCTCTTAATCCCAGTTTCTCTGCATAGGTTCTTGAAATCTTCCGAGGTGAATACTCCACCATTATCTGATCGAAAGGTCTTGATCTTCTTTTTAGTGTGATTCTCGATCAAGGCTTTGAATTCCTTGAACTTGCTGAATACTTCATCTTTACTTTTCAAAAAGTATATCCAAGTCTTACGAGAAAAGTCATCAATAAATGAAACATAATATACATACCCACTCAATGAACTGGATGACATAGGACTGCATACATTGGAGTGGATGATTTCCAATATTCCTGTCGCTACTTGGTAATGCCTTCTTCACGTTCTTTCCCTTCGCACATCCTTTGCAAACGCCTTCATGATTCGACTGAATTTCGGGAAGTCCTTCATCTACTTTGCTTGCAATGGGTAGTGCTCTATAGTGCACATGTGCAAGCCTTCTATGCCATAATTCACTTGGCTCCATGGATTCATGGACCAAGACTTGTTTAGCTTGGCCCTTCAATTTGTACAAACCTCCCTCTTGCTCTCCAATCACAACTGCATCATCTATAGTCTTTCCCTTTGGCCACATTAGGACTTGGCCATCAACAAATGCAACCCTCATACCTTAGCATCTAGTGCTGATATGGATAGAAGGTTCTTCTTTAGTGCTGGAACATATATGACATCCTTCATCTTCGGAGATTTCCCCGAGTCTAGCTTGTAAGAAGCTTCTCCACTTACTTTTATGGGGTATTGGTAATCATCCCCAAGTTTCACCTTGTGAGGTGACTCATGCTCAGACATGTTTATGAAGGATTCTTTATATCCCATCATATGTTTGGAAGATCCACTGTCTACAAGCCAATCATTACTTCCATGTGTGACAGTGTCCGTGAGTGCTGATATCAGGACATACTCTTCATCACTTGAAGATCCATCACTCTCTTCTCTGGATCTCTTCCTTGGAGGTTCATCATCTTCTGTGGTGTGAGCATGGTGCCTTTTCTTGTTGTGGGAGCCACTTTTATTTCTGGGACAATTTCTGGAGTAGTGTCCCTTCTCATCACAAGTATAGCATCTAATATTAGATAGATCTCTCCCGGATCTTCTAAAGTTATCCCTCTGACTTTGGTGGTGGTGTTTCTCCCTCTTACTGTGATGATGGTGCCCGCTCTTGTTATTATTCCTTCTGGTGTGTGCTGTGAGAGCTTGATCATCATTTGCTCCCATCTTCTCTTTTCGAGCCACAAGTTGAGCTTCTTCTTGTGAGCATTCTTCCCATAGCCTACTAAATGTGATTAACTTCTTTCTAGCACAAATCCCTTGAATGAATGAGTCCCATGATCTTGGGAGACCATTCAAAGTGGTCATCACAATTTCTCCTTCTTCTATCTTTTCTCCCACAGCTTTAAGTTGCTCCTTGATATGAGAGACCCTTGTAAAATAGGACTGCATGGTCTCTGCATTTTGAATCTTCACATTCTTGAGTTGGTTCCTCAAGGTCATCTTCTGATTTATATTCTTCCCTTCAAATAGCTTTGTCAAAGCATCAAACATCTCTTTAGGTGTCTTCAAAGATGACACATGTGGGATGAGATGATGCTTAATGGAATCTGCAATGATTCTCTTAGCCTTAACCAAGTTCTTCTTATATAAGGCTTTAGCCTCATCTGCCTCTGGTGCTGGAACCTCTTCATTCACATACTTGTCCAATTCATTCTCTTCAAGGACAAGTGCAATCCTATATTTCCATGCTCGGAAGTTATCAGCTCCTTCAAGCTTATCCTCAAGCTTGTTGTGGTGAGACATATTTAATGAGAACTTCAAATGGAAATATCAAAGCTTTTAGGTCTTACCACTTTTAGATGCCCAAACTAGTTTTGGAGCTAGCTGGCCCTAGGGTTTGTTAGAGAAACCCTAATTTTCCAAACTTGGAATTTGGAACTTTTGATTGGACAGATAGATGCGCCTCCTTAAGGCAAGTTGCCCAATGTACTCACTCTTCCAAATTAGTGAATAGAAACCCAAAATAGTTGATGCCCTAGTTTTCCTCCAGCAGTAGTGACAGGCCAATAAATGAAAATTCTCGGAATCAAGTTCTGCTTCGACAGAAAGATGCGCCCTCCTAGGGCGAGTTAGCCTAGCCTCTTTTTGTTGATGATCTGTGGAGAGAAGACCCAAAATTTAGAATCCCTAGCTTCCTGCAATTGCACAATGTCTTCTTTTCAGGTTAGCTTTGATACCATGTTAGTTTTCCTACTTTTAATCAATATTATCTAGGATCTTAACTGAAAGAATAACATGCCTAGCCTAGCCTCTTTTTGTTGATGATCTGTGGAGAGAAGACCCAAAATTTAGAATCCCTAGCTTCCCGCAGCTGCACAATGTCTTCTTTTCAGGTTAGCTTTGATACCATGTTAATTTTCCTACTTTTAATCAATATTATCTAGGATCTTAACTGAAAGAATAACATGCACATCATAACACAATAGACACAACGATTTTCCTTGAGGAAACCATAAAGGAGAAAACCCTACAACTTCCTCAGAGATAGAATCGTCACCAATACAATATCACAAAAGTAAAACCCCAAAACAAAGATGGTCTTCTGCAGTTCCTCTCTCTTTCTCCTATGCGAACTTGTCCTACCTCTCTCTCACTTATGCAAACTTGTGTGAGTGAGTGTGTGTTCAAATGAGAGAGCCAAGCTCTCTATTTATACTTTACTTTCACTTGAATTTTCACTTGATAGGTCGGCCCCAACTAAACCTAACTGAGTCGACTTCTCTAGGGGACTCAATAACCCTAATACAACTGACTTTAGGGGAAACTATTGCCCCGACTTACAAAGGAGGATTTACCTCAATGAATTTACATGACCAAATGTAATAATGACATCCTTGACCGGAGGAATAAAAATCTCCATCGAAGGTACAAATAAAATACAGTAATAATAACAATATAAAATACAAGTGAATATCTTCCGAAGTTACAATTACATCAACAAGAACCAACAATAAGAAGAAGGGAAGCAACTCAAATACAAGTTAAGGACACTGCATGAAGAAGAGAATGGGCTTACTACAAGAACCTACAACAAAATAATCTGTTGTAGAAGCCATTCAAATACATGTTGTGCAATAGAGGAAAAGACAGAGGTATGGGTTTCATTTATATAGTTCATTGATATATTTCCAAAAAGTTGTTGCTGATATTTATTGAGGCCACATGGATCAATATTTTCTTCATCATATT
The DNA here is from genome assembly GCA_027924585.1 of Larix kaempferi. Classification (NCBI taxonomy): domain Eukaryota; kingdom Viridiplantae; phylum Streptophyta; class Pinopsida; order Pinales; family Pinaceae; genus Larix; species Larix kaempferi. The sequence continues at coordinate 32,816,806 of BSBM01000017.1, forward strand.
TCGGGTGGTAGCATAGCAATTTGATGGCAACATCCTATTTCCACCTCTACATTTGGCATCACCCACATGGGCATTTGCTTCACATGATGGCATGAGTGGGTATGCCATCAATCCTCTAACTGATTTATTTGATGCTCCTTTTAGCATGAGTTTCAAGACTGTATTCAATGGGTCCAAATTGTCCTATGGCTCTTATGTTGGGTTGAGTATAATTGTTTTGTGGAAAGCATCCTGTCATGATAATGGTATGTTTCATTTTTCTTCATAGCTAGCAAGCCATAAGCCATGCTCTCATATGAATAAAGGGTTTAAGGGCAAACTTGTATTCAATCAAAGGTGGTTTTGAGCAAGCATATTCTCCAATATGTCATAGCCCATTTGCAGGCCTTCTTTCAAGACACATTTGATGTCTATAACAACGATATTTATTCGCTCCAAACATTTGCAATCTAATGGTAAAGAGATTAACACACGACTATTTTGACATAGAGTAGTCTTATGAAAATTTCCTTGCCATTACCATTTCTCTCCATAAAAAAGAGGGTGCAGTATCTACTTTGTTGTCATCACAAGATGCACTAAACTTTCGCAGAGGAATAAATTGTTGCCTTGAATTCCATCCTGAATTTTTTGTCAATGCAAATATGATATTAATGCTAAAAGAAAAATGGTTGTTGCAGGGGTGGGACCTCAAAAATCACCCACAAACAAGGCCCTAAGCAGATTTAAGAAAAATCTTCATTTTATTTCCCTTGCTATTTTCTTTTGTATTTCCTTTGAGATGGTTCACCAAGTGTGGGATCTGCTGATAATTCCACCTACAAGCTACCAGGACTAGTTATTGCTTTCCTAATGCAAAAACACACATGCTGCTGCAAGGGGAGGAAGTGAGGAGATCCATAGAGATTTTTTGCAATATTGTATTGACGTTACATTGTACAAGGATATTTGAAGCTCAACTACATTGCATTTTGCTGCAAGCAAAGGCAAATTTGAGGTAGTGGAGGAACTACTTGTATATTCATAAATTATGGAGGCCACCAATAATCAAGGAAACGCAACCATACATGTGGCAACTTGACAAAGCTTTCTCCACCATCTGATTCAAGTATTTAAAGGAAGCTTGACTCTCCACATGATACAGAAGTAAAATAAATGTGGGATTTGGGCCTCCATTGTGTGATGTAGGGATCCAAATGATGATTGGTATGTACCAATGAATGCCTGTATCACTCAATTATCTGAAAATGGGTATGGAGGAAATTTAATGAAGTGGCAGAGCAATTGCATACTCTGCTTGACAAATTGGAATTTGCACATATAGATGCATATCTAGCCAAGAAAAATATATTTTTATTGCAGAAATAAGATACTAGAAGATGGCTGTGAAAATCTACTGACATAGGCTTGGTTGGAAGAAACAATTTTTTTGAAATGTGATGCACATGAGAGCAAAACTTGAAGGGTATGTTGTAGCATTGTTGGATCTTGATTGCTAGATAATGAATGTAATTCCTATGAGTAGACTCATTGAAGTTCTTCATGATTGGTGTGAGGCATTTGATACTTATCCATGAATCATTGATCTTCATGCTTCTGTTGTATTCTCCACTAAGCATAGTAGACAATATATTAGAAATGGACAGAATTTTGCATCTGGGTGGATTTGCATATCTTTGAGATAACAGAGTAGTTCTTTCTGAAGTCAATCCAATTGTGAAGGCAGTGGGATGGATTGAGAATTTGTCACCCTAGACCTACAGATAATAACCATTTTTTTCTAGCAGGAACAAACAAGTGAGTTGCATTTAGAAGTGGTGGCAAATGTCGACGGTAGCATGAGCATCCAGGGTCAACATGGTTTTCATGATTTCAACATTGGTTGGCGAGCTGTCCTGTAGCAGTGCATTTGAACAAATTTGGAAGATCACAACATTCTATGGCAACAATGATGCATTTAGATCAGTAAGCTGAAGACTACATGAGGAGAAAGCAGTCCAAGTCTTAATGAACTACAATTCCTCCATGGCTGCGAATTGAACTATGCATTGTACTTCACCTCTATTGTTAGAAGAACACGCATGAGGACATGCGATTTCATTAATTTGGGGGACCTCACAATAGTCATATGGTTTTTGCTCTTTGCAAAACACTTTCATCTATTCTTGCAGTTTATGTATTTCATTCACATTTTTATGAAAAATTGCAGAAATTGAACTAGCGATATCTCCCAAACGATTTTCACCTCATCTATAATCCATTTAACATTTTTTTATCATCATTTCACCTCATCTATAATCCATTTTGCTTATCCATATTCATGCACTAATCCCTTTTAATGCTCATATTCAAGTTTTTATGCTCAAGGTGTTTTTCCATTACATGTCTTGGTATTTCATTTGATTTCTGACTAACATTAGGGAAATTAGTGTACTATGTATTTGCTTTGGATATTGACTCATTTTTTATGAAGCATCTACAAAAGCAATAATTCTAAGAAAGAACTTGTGAGCTGTGCAACTTTTATAGAACTTGCAGAAGCTACACAAAGTCAATAATTCAAATTTACCTTTAACCAGAAACTTTGGAGAAAGATATTCATTAGGTGTAATGGATTTTTATAAATATATTATTTCTATTATTCTTATATGTCTCAAATCATGATGTTAAATTATTTGAAAACTAAAAGTGGCAAATGGAGATGGATATCAATGCATATTTCGCTAATCCACAAAGATTTGAAGATCTCTATCAAATATATGATGCACCTAAGAAGTCAAAAGTTGTTAGGAGACATATGAGATGAGTTTTGACTATTTTATTAGTCTCTATCCCTAAATTCGAATTTGACTTCAAATGTATCATAAATAGCTTATAATTAGTAAAGATCTTGGAATTAGTTTTGAGATCCAAATTATTAGCAAATTGTTGAGGATATTTTGGATCTTCATTTATTATTTGTTATGGAGAACTCATGTATAAATAAGAGCTCATTCTCCATTCCAAGGAGAGGATTCTTAGAGCAATAGTCCTAATAACGATGGAATAAAGCTATATTTTCATCTTGATTCAAATAGATCTTAGTTTTATAATTTATTTTGCAATATGATTTTATTTATTTTTGATGTAGTTGCACTTCATTGCTTAGTTTTCATTTCTTATGAAGAGTGGAGTTTATTTCTGCAATTTGATTTCAATGCATAGATAGATATTTAAATGTTTATTTTACAATCATTGAACTTAATGCCATGACCATATTCACTTGTTTGGATCATAAACAGTAACTTGTATTTGGCAATGATAGCTTTTAGATTTCATTTATGTAAGTGTGGTGTGAACTTAGTTTTAAAATTATTTTTCTGTAAGTGTGATGTGAACATAGTTTTTATTCTTATTCGTGAGTATTTATACAATCATAATCATAAAGGTGGTTGGGTTGTTGTACCCCTCCAATTAATTATGTATTATGTTCTGTTATACATTCATTTATCATACATATTCATCATGTACCCACTTTATTTAATGTATATTGTCTTATTAAATTTGGAAGATGAATTTTACAAGGGCCTAATGTTGGAAATATCGTTGTCATTGATGTCAAAGGGAAGGATATATTGTTGTCATTAATGTTAAAGACAAGGGTAGACTATAGACAGAGATGGCACGATGAAGATTGTTGCAAATATTGTTTTTGATGTCCAGTTTGGATACACTATCTTTGAAGGGATTTTTACTTTTTCTACCTAGCTCAAATTGGAGTATAGGTTACATGGTTGGAAAGCTCGTGTTGATACCTTTCCAATGGTATATGGAAGTCCCTCTAACTCCATAGGAATGAGGAGATATGAAAGAATTTGTAAAGGCAACCTAGCCATAATGTTAGGTTGGCCTTGCCGAGATATTGTACAATGTTATGTCAACCCATAATGTGATTTAATACATGTCTAAATAAGTGGAGTGCTCTCCTCATTTGATCATCCATCCAAGCAAGGATGGAGCTCTGAAAATGTGCGCAATTCCAAGGAGAAAAATATTTTTCTAGGGTTCTTGAAGATGATTTCTTGGGTTTTATTGAAGATGTTCTTGAAGGATTCTTGACGATGTTTTGAAGACAATCTTTGGGGTGTCTTAGGATTGAGTTATTGCAAAAGTTGAAGGGATAATTTGTTGACAAGCTAAGGACAGATTTGGAAGGACAAGTTTGAGCATTCTTCCAAGGGGTTGGTGCCTCCTTCAAATTGGTGCTAGTAAATCGGGGGTTGGTGCCTCCTTCAAATTGGTGCTGGTAAATCGGGGGTTGATGCCTCCTAGTTGGTGCTAGAAAAATCAGGTTGGTGCTTCTTCCATGTGGGTGCTGGTAAATCAGGGGGTTGGTGCCTCCTTCAAGTTGGTGCTTGTAAACAGGAGATTGGTGTCTCCTTGAACATTGTAAAAGATTGTAACAATGTATATCATGGTTTAATCTATATGAGTTTCCATGTAAAGGTCTTGTGTACTATTTTTGATACTGATATCTATTGATGAATGATGATGACATTTATGAAGCTACATATTTGTTGAAGTAAAAATTGGTAAACTTGTATGATACTTATTCTTCCCCCCCTCTCAGTATCATTTTGTTTCAACAGTTGGTATCAGTTGGATCCCTTCAACAAATTTGGTTGTTCGATCAACCTTAGTTTGAGCATTGGAGAATTTGTCGTGTGGAAGCAATGGGTAGCGCGACTTTGATTAGGGCTAATGGTTGGAACCCCAAGCACACTTGAAGGCAGTTGTGGCCAATAGAGCCATGAAGGGCCCTATTGTAGCTATGTTAAACATAAGGAAAGCTCATCCTCAATAAATGGATGTTTGGTGTTGTACATTGTCAAGATATGCACAATCATTCTATTGACCACCTTTATCTATGCATCGGGTTGGGGGTGGAAGGCAGTCGATTTGGTCATCTTGATGGCCATCATTGACCATAGGTTGGACTAGAACGTACTCAAGAATCTATTATATCAATCCAAAATAATGGTTCGTGGGAAGCCAAAGTGAGCCCAAACACACTCGAAGAAGATCTTTGCAGTGGCCTCTGTTGTGATGCTCTTCTTACAGGGAGTTAAAATTGCCATCTTAGAGAACCTCTGAAATGGTTGTCGGTTGAAGGTGTCTCTGTCGTCATTGGTAGTCGTGAAAGGATCTTGGCAAAATGATCTTTCATCCCGTTCCTTTGTCACGCAAGGGCTTCCTCGAGCAACAACTTAATAGGATCTCCTGCTTCGTCATCTCTCTCTTCTTCTCCCACCATGTGAGGCTGCTTGGGCCGACAAAAGTGGTTGTCCCCAAGCTCAATTAGTTCAAAACCCAACTCCTAATACCCAGATCTTGTTGGGGACATGCACAAAGAAACAACACGGGCAGATTGCTCTGATACCACTGATCATTTAGAGAAGGAAATGAAGGCAACAATATAAAATGGAAACACACGCACAAATATTTTGCAGAGAGCACAATAGTATAGTAAAACCCAAATTCTATTAATGAATGGAATGGAAAAACACTATAAACTGCAAAGCATTAAAAACTAGCTCAGATGGTGGTAGCTTATCTCTAAAGAGAGATACCATAGCTATACTCATTCGCAAGAGTTGATTACAAAGAGACCGAAAATGATCTTTTTATCATAAGCATAAAACCAAAGAGGCAAAAACTCTGAACATCCAAAAACCTAACCCTAGAAGATGAAGCGCCAAAAGGATTTGCGGGCCCCAAGGTGGCTAGTTGGTAAGTAAACTTCCCGGGGGCACTACTTTTGCATACGATCTTTGTTTAGGACACACAATAGCTTGTTGGAAAGAACTAATTAAGAAGTACAACTTTTGGTTGGGATTAAGGTATGCCATGACAATTCCTAGCCCCCCAAATGGCCAAACAAATTGTTTAGGGACTCAAAACGGCCCCAGAAGTTTGGGACCCAAGAAACATTAGAAAATTAACAAGAAGATGGAGAACTATTGTAACTCAAGAGAACAAGTGGGTGGCCACCAGTATCCACTTGGATCAATGATTGATACATGATAACCTCCTCTGTGAAACTTTGAAGATACCTACATCCAAAATAACTCAGAAGGATTACATGAGTCCACAAACAGTTCAAAACATTGAATCATCATAAAAATATATCCAAAGGTTGCTACAAATGAGTTGCTTACATCAAAGGGTGAATTTGTATCCCCATAAATAGCATAGTAGAATCAGAGGTCCAAACGTGCATGTAGAGTAATGTTTTGTGAGAATAGCATAAATAAAATAGGCAGTTCCATATTTCGGATAATGAGATGTACTCTAGTCTATAGGGTTACAAACCTGATCAAGAGTCTTGTATTGATACAAAATTTAAGCATGCACATGTTGGTAGGAACCTTCATTCTGATGCAGACGGTTGAAATATTGAGGATAATAATCATAATGCTTCAACTCCTTATAATCATTTGTCAAAGCTCCAGGATGACATCAAGTTTAAGGATTTAGTTGGCAAGCCTATTGAAGACACTGGTACGACTGAATCTTATAAATGCTTTGACAGTGTTGCCATTCATTCCTCTTTATCGCAAGAATATACTGCCAATGAAACAAAAAAATACAGCATGCTCTCTCTTGTACTTCAACAGATTTTAGAGATGATTCTATTGTGGCCAGTGTTCAGGAAAGCCATTTCATTTTAATAAAAACTCCAAAATGGCAGCTGTTACAGAACTCCCATGCAGTGGCTGCACCTAGACACATTGAATCCATATAAATGGAAACTTCGCTCTCCTCTTCAAACTACAAATACTTACATTCCTTTAGAGCATTCTTTAGAATTTCACTTGGTTATAATTCTTACTACAAAAGCCCAATATAAGATAAATCACTGGCCAAGTGAATGCTTCTTATACCATGCATGCCAGATGTATTATTAGATTAACTACATTAGATAATGTGATTAGAATAGCACACAAGACACACCAGATGTGGGTGCCTTGAAACCATCGGTGTAGATTATCCTCAACTCAAGCTTATGGATATGACAATTGAGATGTTGCATAAGGATATATTTATATTAGAGCAATACATGGTTTACATGTAAATGGTAAGCCAACGTAGCATCCATATCACTCATCCCACGGTCCCATGTGAACCCAGTAGCCATAATCCAAGGACTCAAGGGGTTACATGGTGGTTACACACCATTGTTCTGTGGACAGAGGAGATAACAACAACGTTCATATAACAAATACAACACTCTAATTATGTCGAAAAGTAGACTATGTTCATAACAAAAAAATGTCAACTTTCAAACCATGATTCAAGGAGAAAGCAAAACAATAACAAAACATGTAAAATATGGCATAAATAAAAAAAAGGTATAGATAATTGATAAAGTAATCTTATAAAATGCACAATGACAATTTAAATATATCATAACCTATTGTATCAAGGCTTGGACATGTCTGGTGTATGAGCACTCCATCAAGACATAATGATTAAACTAATCTAATATTTGTCTTATTGATCAAGTAATTAACACAGTAGTTTCAATGGACAACCAGTAACAGTTTTTAGATGATAATTAAAAACCATGTCAATTCCCAACCAGTCATGGTGAAGCAAGTAATGCATAGGCTAAAAGAGTACTGAAAACAAATTAATTTCAACAACGAACGATCCTGCCACGTGTTTGATGAGTTAAGAAAGGAAACAAAATAACGTATTGTTTGCCAACAAACCAGGGTTAAGCAGCTTACATATAGGTCCAAAAATGTGAAGTGAAGCATATGATACTATACAAAGGAAAATTATAAATTAAACGCAAGGGGCAAGTAAGATGTAGGTGGATTAATGCTTTTATTTTGAAAATGAAAAATCTCATAAAGTTAGATATATATATAATACATGAAAATTAATCTAATTGCAATAACTGTCAAAAATACCATGTAATGTTCACCTCACTCCTGGTGCATCCAAATGATACTGCTTTCCATAAAGCACCTAAACCTTGCAACCAGGGACACAACATTATTGATTCCTCCATACACTGGAACTCACCATGTAATCAAGTTATGATAAGGATACAACATACAATTATACATAATGAACCCGAGAAGGCAAGATGCTCCAAATTGAGCACATCTGATGATATAGAACAAGCAACAACACCTACTACATACAACTAGTTCAAATACTTCATCATGTACGGCCCTTCAAGCTCATAACCAAGCTTTCGATAATAATGGCGTGTTCCTACACCTGATATGACAGCTACTTTGGTTGACCTATGCTCCTTCCAAGCAATCCTCTCAGCTTCTTCCATAAGAAGCGTCCCATAACCCTGAATTACAATTTAGACAGGCATTTGAGTGAACACAGAATTTTAACTGATCTTCTAAGCATGTTTAACTAAAATGCAATACAAGATGGTTATAAAAAATGAATGTGCCCAAAGAATAAATTAGTAATTAAGTGCAATGAAACCCCTGTTGTAAGGTTCTATCAAATGAAAAGATAAAAAGGAAACTGTTAGTATATCTCAATACCTTCTTTACACTTTGTTATCTTGTAATTTTGACCAGTACATAAAAGTAAATTCATATCCACCCTCCAGATTTGCTCCTATAGAAAACTATTGTGATAAAAAGCTAGGGTAATATACGATGTCAATGACGGGAAGTGCAAGGTGAATAGAAAGGATTGGAATGAAGTGGAACATTACATTAAATAAAGACATGTAAACAAACACATTTCTTGGCACGGGAATGATGGAAGGAAGAAAGTGCAGATACAGACAGCCAACAATGGATAGGTATTGTTCCAATTTCGGGCTAGCTGTATGACAAGGGTTGCTTCCACTTGGTGATTTGTCTTCCGGATAAATATAAATACTTGTCATGCAGCGGATTGACATTTCCAAAGTTCCCAGGACCTTGGGTGCACCAGCAGGAATGGAAGTCACAGATTTTCAATTTATCGGATTTGGAATCTGTTAGAAGATATATATGCACAAATAAAATGCATGATTATGTAATGTTCCATTTTTAACATATAGTGGAATTGATTGAGGAGTGATACCATTCAGACCAAAAGAAGATCTTAATCATGGTTATTAGATCACCAGTAGATAAAAGAGGGCCACAAGAACTAGGGGCCACCTGCATGCACTGCATGCGGGCCATATATCATAATGCATGCACAGAAATACCTTTATTAAGCCTTCATGCACACACAAAGCAATGCATGCAAGTCAACTGAGAATTAGACGAGAAAAGCAACCTAGGAATGCAAAAGTTAGGTCATGCACTGTCAAAGTTATAAAAGAAGGATAAAGTGACTGAATAGGTCTGCTTATATGATTATTGATTTGAGAAGTCGATTTGGAGAGCTCAGTGAGCTATTTTGGGTTGAGGCACACCACTCAACCATTTAGTGTATTTTGGCAGCGAAATCTATCTGCCCTAGTCACTATCAGGTCGGATCATCCAGATTCAACATTGCTATTATCATTAGGTATCATTCTTCAACATTCTGCAAGGTTCGAGCTACAGATTGGATTGAAGGAACTCATCCTCCTTGCATGGGCGAATTGCACAAAGAGAGATATCTTCGTATCTCATTCTACAGAGGTCCTTTCTTCTGCATGCAGGCTTCATTATTCCGAGAGCAGTCCTATTACCCTAATCCCCGAAGAAGGGCTTCCCTTACGGATCCAGGATCAAGATATCATCATCTTCCTCTCTCAGAAGATGTCCTCTCTTGCATGGGCGACTTTCCCAAAGGTGGGCCTACGTTTTCTACCTCAGAGCTGGTGCATGGTCTGCATGCAGCTTCTATAGTGATCAGAGGGGGGTTCTAACCTCAGTGCACACCTTCCGGAGCTACTTCCCATCAGTATAGCACTTGTACCTCCATCTCAAGTCTGAAGAGGGCGCATTAAATACCAAGGGCGCATACCTAGAGGAGGAATATTCCATATCTCGCTCATCCTCCGTCACAATTCTTGCATGCTGGTCTCATATTGACGTATATCCACTCCTTCATCTGATGGTACGCACATGCATATTTTCTATCCCTATTTTATAGCATTTCTGATTATTTGGGTTATTTAGGGGTTGGCAAACCCATGTATCTGCATGCATGCTCATGCAAGCATAGACAAAACATGCATTCATATTTACTTCAAGTATTGAGCCGTAAAGACTACTAGCTAGCACCAGAAACTCCATAAACAAACAAAAATATCAGTTGGAATATTACAGATTAATTAACTCTTTTCCGATTAGTATTTTTAATTTATAAACATACATAGACACGATGTAATGAGCAACTTTGGCAAGTTGGATGGAAACCATGGTATGCCAATCATTTTATACCTAAGTAGCATGGGTATCCATACATGGGGGTGGGGTATGAGTACCCATAATGGATACCCATACCCACGTACCGGATTTGGAATCAGTTAGAAGATATATATGCACAAATAAAATGCATGATTAATTAACTCTCTTCCGATTAGAATTTTTAATTTATAAACATACATAGACACGATGTAATGAGCAACTTTGGCAAGCTGGATGGAAACCATGGTATGCCAATCATTTTATACCTAAGTAGCATGGGTACCCATACCTGGGGGTAGGGTATGAGTACCCATAACAGATACCCATACCCACGTACCGGATTTGGAATCTGTTAGAAGATATATATGCACAAATAAACACTGGTGCTAGCCTTCCCTCTAATAGGAAACTGGGTGGCCTGGAAAATAGGAGATGGTAGATGTGTTCGAGTTGGAGAGGACCCTTGGGCCGGGGCAGGTGAACACTATAGATTGTCTACCGAACTCCTTAGAGAACTGCATTCCAAGAACATCTACACACCGAACAATGCATGCAACCGTGTGAACAAAAGAAATAGCAGAGGGTGGAAATCCGCCACTCAATTGGGTCTGGGAGGAGTCCAGGAAGAAGAATGGACCTGTTACATTAACCTCCTTAAAAAGGACTTCATCTTCCTAAGAGAAGGAGAGCCAGACAAGTTAGTCTGGACCAAGAACAATAAGGACGGATCGTTCTCTGCAAAGATTGGTTATGAAGCTGCCATAGACACAGTGGCAAGGGTGGATCAATAACCATGGTGGAAAAAAATTTGGAAAATCTCAGCCCCCCTAAAGTCCATCATCACTCTCTGGTTGGCCTTGAGCAATAAACTGTTCACCTGGGACAATCTGCAAAAAAGAGGATTTCAAGGTCCTAGCAGATGTGTCCTATGCAACTTGAATGAGGACTCTATCTCACATATTTTTTGCCATTGCTCATATGCAGATTACGTATGGAGGACTACAACCGAGAATCTCAACTGTGCATCTCATCTACATCAGAGCTCATTGGAAAAGAATGTCATGGATTGGTGGAATGATCGCAGGGTATGTTTGTTCCAAGCCTATCCTGCCCTTTTCATTTTTACTATTTGGGAAGCCAGAAACAAGATGACTTTTCAAGGCACCCTCATTCCTCCAGACATCTCTGTATTGATTCTGATGCAGAAAACAAGAGAATATAAAACACAACCATCAGAAAAAGCGCCAAGAGTGCTCGTTCACCCTTCCATCAACAAAGATATCCCCTGGGCCTTCTTTGATGGAGCCAGTCAAGGTTCCCCCTCTTTGGGAGGTGCTGGTGGAATCATACACTTCTCGAACATTAAGAAGTGGCATATAAAGTTTGCTCCAGGTCATGCTTCCAATAGCAAAGCAGAATTAACAGCGTTATGGGCTACATTGATGGTTGCAGCAAAGAAGCAGGTAAAGCAGATACAACTTTTCAAAGACTCTAAAATGACTATTGACTGGGCAAATGAGAAAATCCAAATAAATGCACCGCATCTTTAGCATCTCCTTCATGCAATCAGAGCTCTAATCTCGAACTTTGAATATATCCAGTTCTCACATGTATATCGGGAATTAAACTTTGCAGTAGATTACCTTTCAAAATTGGCGCTTGCCTTACCTCCTGGAAGACTAGAGATAACAAGTTTTTCCAACAATCAGCCAGATTTCAATCAGATGATGGACATTTAGCTTCAGACAGTTTTTTTGGGCAGTAAGAAACTTCAGGAAAGACAGTCATTTAAATAGTTGTTTTTTTGAATCAGCTGTGTAGCCTCAAAGGCATTTAGACTCATGAACTTATGATCAGTAATGTAAACCTTTTTTGATATATAATTAAGTCCCCAGAGGACAGGCCACGATCACTTTTTATTTAAAGTGATGGATATTTTCCTATTGGAAAATATATGCACAAATAAAATGCATGATTAATTAACTCTTTCCCGATTAGTATTTTTAATTTATAAACATACATAGACACGATGTAATGAGCAACTTTGGCAAGATGGATGGAAAGCATGGTATGCCAACTAATTTATACCTAAGAAGCATGGGTACCTGTACCTGGAGCTACTATGATATGGGAGTCGATCTGAGGCAGGTGTTCAGTTCTATTATGACATATTTTTAAGGTGCTTAAGGGACTGTGGGCTATTATGACCCCAAAAAAGACATTTTGTGTTATTTCAAAAGCATTTACCGATGATTTTTACAATGTTTCTAGATGGATAAATATATATCCATAATATCCATATATATTTATTTATCCACCTATTAATACTCCTCCCTGGGGGTAGGGTATGAGTACCCATAACAGATACCCATACCCACATACCGGGTACCTCGTACCCACGTACCCGGTCGTACCCGAAACTTGGCCGAAGTACCCGAGATGTTTGTCACGGATTCAAGGGACGTTAATTGCAAAGGGGACGGGGTACCCCTGTTTTGGGGACACCTAGGGACCAGTGTGGATGCCTAGGGACCAATTTGGTACGAACCCAACCAATTTTGTACAAGTGACATTAAAGTCAGCAATATTAAATTCTTAAAGTAAAAGTGATTTCTATCCTTTTACTTAAATTTTTAACATTACCATGAGGTTGGAACCACTCTCAAACATCCTGAAGCAATTAATGGTAATGTTAAAATGTAGAATTTTAGATCCCATTCGGAATTAAACAAACTCAACAGCTTTTAGGATTTCAGGATTGCAATGTTTCCATTGGATTTTATAATGTATGAGGGTATGGGATTGGCATTTAGTCAAGCACATCAACCTCTCTATGTACCTTTATGTTGGCGGTGCTTATTGTTGAACTCCTCTGTCATGACCTTAACAAAAATGCACCCTTCACTCAAGCAAAATCACTTATTAAACATGAGAAGCTTTTTCTACCTTATTTTAACATTTGGATTAGGAAGTTTCATCAAAACTGTAGAGTGTTGACTAATGTCCTTGGAGGACCAACTTCGAGATTCAAGGTAGAGAAAAGGGCTTGAGCCTAGGATCCCAATATAGGTAAGGATTTTGATATGTAATTATTTGTTGTAGCAAGAAGTGTTTTGGACTCTATAGGCCATTTAGCCTCTTTGTTTATCTATTTTGGGTCAGATAAGGATTGCACTTGATGTTTTTTTAGTTGTATGCACTCTTGTTATATACATGAGAAACTTTGCATATGTGTGTATAATGGATTGGAATCATATGGATGCACATGAATATATATGTACAATGAAAATGATTTAAATTTCATATGTATTATAATCTATAATTTTAACATTATAAAAATTTAAATATATATATAGTAACCTTGACGTACCCAAGTCCCCTGTTTCAAAAAGTGGTGTCCCTGTCCCCAAGTTTCATGGCAAGTAAGTTTTATACTATTTTTAAGGGAAATAATGCTTGTACTAACTTACAACTGTCCCTTTGACTAAAGGCTGGTTTAGGTAGGGGGGCCAACAACTTGGCTGAACTAACGACCTTGACAAAAATGTACCCTTCACTCAAGCAAAATAACTTATTACGAATGGGAAGTTTTTTCTACCTTATTTTAACATTTGGATTAGGAAGTTTCATCAAAACTGTAGAGTGTTGACTCATTTCCTTGGAGGACCAACTTCGAGATTCAAGGTAGAGGCAAGGGCTAGAGCCTAGAGGAGGGGACACGGGGTGATATTGATGAATAGGATCCCGATATAGGCAAGGATTTTGGTATGTAATTATTTGTTGTAGCAAGAAGTGTTTTGGACTCTATAGGCCATTTAGCCTCTTTGTTTATTTATTTTGGGTTAGATAAGGGTTGCACTTGATGTTTTTTTAGTTGCATGCACTCTTGCTATATACATGAGAAACTTAATATTTGTGTATAATGGTTTAGATTCATATGGATGAACATGAAAATATATGTACAATGAAAATGATTTAAATTTCATATATATTATAATTTATAAATTTAACATTATAAAAATTTATATATATATGGTACCCTCGACATACCCAAGTCCCTTGTTTAAAAAAGTAGCGTCCCCTTCCCCATACCCAAGTTTCATGGCGACTAATTTTTATACTATTTTTAAGGGAAATAATGCTTGTACTAACTTACAACTGTCCCTTTGACTAAAGGCTGGTTTAGGCAAGGGGACCAACAACTTGGCCATTCTCTGGGAGAATGGAGGCACCTAGTCAGTTACCAGGAATATCATTCAGTCCGGGACTAAGGCACTTGGTCAATTACCAAGTTGTTGACATTGGTCAACTTGATTTAGCTTAGGGCTGAGGCACCTGGTCAGTTACCAGGAACATGATGCAGTCAAGGACTGAGGCACTTGGTCAGTTACCAAGTTGTTGACTTTCTAGATTCATCCTGGGGCTGAGGCTCCTGGTCAGTTACTAGGTCATCACTAGAAGCCCCAGAACGGGTCTAGGCAAGTGATGTACTCCTCTCCTTGGTCACTGGGCTATGGGACCTCCTCAAGGGACTAGCCACCCCTTGTTGGAATAACTATCATGGGACCTTGGTGTTAGTGGGGAGAACAAGACACCCAAATAATATCTTCCTCATATATGATGATGTACTTGAGTTGGCACATGTGGACCAAAGACCAAGAGAAGGGGCTAAGAATTCGTCAAAAGGTGACTTACCCAAGGAGGGTGGGTCAAAAACCCACAATGAACCTAAAAGGACCCCAACTAAGGTGTTAAAGTGTTAAAAGCCCACAATGAAATTAAAAGGGACTTAACTAATGAATTTTATATTATTTGTTGAGTTCCTTGACTTATGGAAGTCACCCAATGATGGAATATAAATGAGGAACCATCTCAAGTGAAAAACATATCAATCACCATTCAACCTTCACTCGTCTCTGTCCAAGAATTCGTTGGGGTATTTGCAGCTGCTGTTCATCTTCTTCATCTCATATTTTTTAAGGGTTTGGATCAGCTAGCAGGCTCTCATAGTTCTCTTCTATAGGGTTGTCTTCTCTTCCAGGAGGTTGTCGAGGGTTTGTAACAGGGATGTCTTCTCTTCGAGGAGGCTGCCGAGGGTTTCAGAGGGGCTGCCAAGGGTCTGCCACAGCCCTAGAAGGGTTGTCGTGACAGTTGAAGCCCTAAACAGGGATGTCGTTGATTGTTCTAGCCGTAGAAGGGGCAATCGAGGACTACCATAGCCATAGTACGACTGTCGTGGAGTTGTTGATGCCCTACCAGGGCTCCCATAACACTGATCAGGCCCTAAAGGGCTGCCACTATTTGTTTGAAGGCTAACATCACTAGTTTTATCAAGGATCAAGGCTGCCATTGTTTTGTTAAGGCCTGATGTCATCAGATTAGGGTTGTCATCATCTACAGCAGGCCTAAACATTAGATAGTGGACTGCATTCAAACTTTAGTGGGTCCATCTTTGTTTTCTCTTGGTATGTAATAAGCCCTAGAGCATAGTTACATATATTGGTCTTATCACGATATATCGTGCGACATAGTTAACCGGCGATTGTTGGTTACACCTACTTAGCTGCTCACCCTCTACCTACTTAGCTGCTCACCCTCTACTGTCCCATCCAATAGAGTTGATTTCTACCTTGGAGTGTTGTTTTCCAAACCTATAAGGACTTTGTTCATCCTACAACTCTTGATAATAAAGACAATTTTCCTTGGCAACCAGAGTTGGTTTCGTTGGGTCGTGACTAGTACTGTCCCATCCAATAGAGTTGATTTCTACCTTGGAGTGTTGTTTTCCAAACCTGTAAGGACTTTTTTCATCCTACAACTCTTGATAATAAAGACATTTTTCCTTGGCTACCACTGCAGGTTTTTCATGTATGAACCTTCCATTTTCTTAGGGTTTCATGTGTTATTGATTTTAATTTTAACATGGTTTGAGTGAATAGGACTCAGATTACTTTCTACTTGATTCAATTTCTCTTCTTCCTATTTCTTTGACTTCGTAAAGGCACTAGTTTAATGAATTCAACTTTGTTTTCACACTAAAAAAAGAACTTTCACACACAATATTCAATATCTTGCATCTTGCGCAGATTAAGCAAAAAAAGTTAAAACTATGGGATAAGTGAGGATTAATTTAGAACCATAATTTTAGGCTTCTGAAATAGCAAAGTGACTAGGTTTATTTTTAGGAATTCCTAAGGCATGAAAATAGGAAAATGGATAAGGCAAAAACTATCAATGTGTGCGGTTTCTAGATTATTCCACCACAAAGTCAAAGGTCAACTCAAGGTCAAATGAGGGATTATCAAGGAGGTCGCACCAATCAAGGTCATATGCAAGTCTCCCATGGCTTAACTTTGTCTAATAATAGCCAATATCTCATGTGGGCCCCACCAAGTTAAAAATATACCATGCCAAAATGCAACTGGTCCCTGAAAATTCAAAGTGCTTGGAATGGCCTGAAATCAGGGACCAGTTGCATTTTGGCATGGTATATTTTTAACTTGGTGGGGCCCACATGAGATATTGGCTATTATTAGACAAAGTTAAGCCATGGGAGACTTGCATGGGAGATTACTTTCTACTTGATTCAATTTCTCTTCTTCCTATTTCTTTGACTTCGTAAAGGCACTAGTTTAATGAATTCAACTTTGTTTTCACACTAAAAAAAGAACTTTCACACACAATATTCAATATCTTGCATCTTGCGCAGATTAAGCAAAAAAAGTTAAAACTATGGGATAAGTGAGGATTAATTTAGAACCATAATTTTAGGCTTCTGAAATAGCAAAGTGACTAGGTTTATTTTTAGGAATTCCTAAGGCATGAAAATAGGAAAATGGACAAGGCAAAAACTATCAATGTGTGCGGTTTCTAGATTATTCCACCACAAAGTCAAAGGTCAACTCAAGGTCAAATGAGGGATTATCAAGGAGGTCGCACCAATCAAGGTCATATGCAAGTCTCCCATGGCTTAACTTTGTCTAATAATAGCCAATATCTCATGTGGGCCCCACCAAGTTAAAAATATACCATGCCAAAATGCAACTGGTCCCTGAAAATTCAAAGTGCTTGGAATGGCCTGAAATCAGGGACCAGTTGCATTTTGGCATGGTATATTTTTAACTTGGTGGGGCCCACATGAGATATTGGCTATTATTAGACAAAGTTAAGCCATGGGAGACTTGCATATGACCTTGATTGGTGCGACCTCCTTGATAATCCCTCATTTGACCTTGAGTTGACCTTTGACTTTGTGGTGGAATAATCTAGAAACCGCACACATTGATAGTTTTTGCCTTATCCATTTTCCTATTTTCATGCCTTAGGAATTCCTAAAAATAAACCTAGTCACTTTGCTATTTCAGAAGCCTAAAATTATGGTTCTAAATTAATCCTCACTTATCCCATAGTTTTAACTTTTTTTGCTTAATTTTAGGGAATTTTCGCCTTGGAAAATTAGTAGGGTTTATTTTAGGCATGAAAAAAGTGCATTAAAATAAGTAATTAGCCATATACAAGTGTAGTTTCTCTTATGGATGGTTTTTAAGGAAGGAGGGGGATATTTTGGAGAAGTATTTTCTTCATACACATGCTATTTTCACTAAAAAAGAGTGTTTTATGTGGAGATGATTATTCTTATCTTCTCTCCCTCATTCTTTCCTCTATAGATTGTATAAAGCAAAGAGAAGAAAAAGACTTTCTTTGTTCAATTTTGTATTATTTAGTTGTTGAGCTGGGGCTTTTCCTCTTCTCTTTTGCTTTTTTTCCAGAGAGATTGAGATTGATAGTTGGTGTCAAGTACCAATGGTGGAGAGTTGGTTTCGTTGGGTCGTGACTAGTACTGTCCCATCCAATAGAGTTGATTTCTACCTTGGAGTGTTGTTTTCCAAACCTATAAGGACTTTGTTCATCCTACAACTCTTGATAATAAAGACAATTTTCCTTGGCAACCAGAGTTGGTTTCGTTGGGTCGTGACTAGTACTGTCCCATCCAATAGAGTTGATTTCTACCTTGGAGTGTTGTTTTCCAAACCTGTAAGGACTTTTTTCATCCTACAACTCTTGATAATAAAGACATTTTTCCTTGGCTACCACTGCAGGTTTTTCATGTATGAACCTTCCATTTTCTTAGGGTTTCATGTGTTATTGATTTTAATTTTAACATGGTTTGAGTGAATAGGACTCAGATTACTTTCTACTTGATTCAATTTCTCTTCTTCCTATTTCTTTGACTTCGTAAAGGCACTAGTTTAATGAATTCAACTTTGTTTTCACACTAAAAAAAGAACTTTCACACACAATATTCAATATCTTGCATCTTGCGCAGATTAAGGTAAGCATTCAAGTCACCTTCCATTCTGTTTTTAGGGACATTACAACAAGATTAGTTTGCTGGAATTTTCATTTTGCCACGGAAGCAGAGAGAAACTATACATTTTTCTCAATTTTAGTATATAAAAATTCATAAGAAATCATTAAAAAACCCAAAAAAATAAGAAAAAAATTAAAACAGCATTAAATTCCTTAGAAAAGTCATAATTAGTTGCTGCAATTTTTGTTTTCACATTAACATTAGCATGCTTTCTTCAGATAGTTGCATTGGGTTGTGTGACCAAATTCATAGTATTTTTCTATATCGATTTTTGTGCATTTTCAACTCTTAAATCATTTCTAGCAAGTTGTGTTTCTATCTTAACTAATGGTGTATTGTATTGTAGTTTGACTCGTAAAGTCACCTAGAGATTCCCCACTACGGTTAGCGAGTACTAACCCAAAGTGCAAGAAAATAGTGCATGGTGACAGTGCACTATTTCTAGTTGCCTTGGAATCTAATGGTTTCAAGAGTTAACACACTTGTTGTGGTAAATTGGATGAATGGAACAAATTCCTTAGAAAATTATAATCTCAAGCACCTATTTGAGGAGATACAACTCAATGTTACAAATATCGGCGCGGCGAAAAAATCGGCAGGGTCCAGGAAACATCGTTTCGGGATATCTCGGCAGCACATCAGCAAAAATAGGCAAACTTAAAAATACAAAAATATTCATTTTTTTTCAATTTTTTAAATATCTAGAGCAACAATAACATCAAATAAACACATTGCCACATGAATATGGAAATAAAACCGATATATAAGATATATAAGATGTCTAGAAATACATCACATCAAAATGGATCATGTCCTACTCCTTAATACTAAATCATCAAAAATATAACAAATGTGATAAATTTGGAAAAACTCCAAATGCAAAGCTCCAATCTTCAAATCTGATCGTTGATGGCAAGTGAAATGATGAATAAAATCCTCCTTGGGAAAAATAGAAGCTCTCCTAGTCTCATTGGCTCTCCTCTCCTTGGCTATAGCGTCCAAATGAACCAAAACAAAGTGAATCTACAGCCTTTAAAACCCCTTTTTTGGCCATTAACATGCACTGTCAAAAAAATCGGTCAACTCGGGATAAATCGGCTAAAAATCGACAAAAAATTGGGCCGATTTTTTGAGCGATTTTTTGTTAAAAATTGGGACTGGAGAAAAATCGCGATTTATCGGCATATAGCGATAAATCGGCCGCGGTTGGTAACACTGATTACAACTTGCTCAAACGGCTTTTAATGCAGTATTTGTTCATCATGTGTACTTTTGAAAGGAACATGGATGTTGATGGACTTTTGAAAGTTGGATTACATTTTGTTAGGATATTTAGACACTTAAGAGTTAGTTAAGATCAACTTGGTTTAATGTGTCTTTAAAGAAACTGTGTTTCTTTAATGTGCATTGTAATTATCTAATCCAACAGTCACACTTATGTTCTAGACATAAATTAATTTGACGGTTCATCTTTTCCTCAATACTTACAGCTATATTGCGACATGGCTTAGCACCCGATTGGTCCATGATCTCTATTTAAAGAGCATGGAGTCATTTGCTGATGATCAATTGTGAGAAACTCATATGCAAAATATTTTTCTTTGAATATAATTGCCTCAAGTGGCCACATTGGCTGGAACCATGGACTGTTTCCTTCTTTGAGATTTTTAACCACATAACACACTGATGTACTAATCTTTAATTTGTTTGTGTGAGTGGTTGCCTTAAGGTGTTTTCCTGTATAGAAGTTAGATTTAAATTTGGGAGCTTGAATCATTCAAGAGAAGGTGGAAGGAAACTCCACTAAATATTTACACTCCTTTGACATAAACATGGGACTGTTATATTTGAAGATCTATACCTATCTTTTTGATGGATTGTTTATGTATATTTCTAGGAACTCAAATTTGATTAGACTAACTGGTTTCATACCAAAGAAACTATTTTGAATAATGTTATCACACAAACTCTAGCTGTTGATGAGAGGTGTCCCAACATGGATGGTAGAGGGTGAGCAGCTAAGTAGGTGTAACCAACAATCGCCGGGTCCTCCATTCAAGGAACGGTCGTCACACTGGACAAGGCGTTTGTCACTTCAGACGAGGCACGTAGCCAAGTCAAGGGGGAGACCCCGCTCAACCAGTGATGGTTGAAAGACAAAAAACACACCCAAATCCCAAAAGATAAAGAGATAGAAACAAGAGATGAGTGTTAATGAGATCCTAAGTCTGATTTCAGCCAACAGATGGACACAAATGATAAAGTGACAGTGATACAGAATGTGACCATCAATCAAATGTGATGAGATAGAGAGATTAGATAGGTGATTATGTGGCTGAAATAGTCTAAGGATGCACAATGAATTGGAAGTGAAATGATGAAGTAAACTGCCCAAGGAAAAGGGTTAGGTCAGTAGCTTAGTGAACCTAGGGCAGTGATAAATCTATGTTTAAACACACTTCCAACAAATGGTAGCTTGATTTCTTAAGGTAAAATGATGATTTAAAACCAAATCTAAACTACCCAGAACCCCAAAGTGACCCAGTCAAGCAGAAAGAGAAAAGCGCCCAAGGAGGGCATTTTTGCCAAAAAGACCAGTGCTAGTCCTAGGGGCTAATGGAGTCCAATCAAGATGAAACTTCAAATATAAGCGTTTGACAATGTTTCATAAGCGGGTTTGGAAAGAAAAAAGAGTTTTAATGGTTGAAAATTGAGTTTTTTAATATTTGGGGTTTATTTTATTGTTTGCAGCTTAACATTTGCAAATGAAACTGAACTGCAAGAGACAAGCAAGGATTGTACCCGGATAATGAAGATGAATGCGTGTTGGTGCTGAAGACAAACCCCGGAGACCAAGTGCTAAGCAACAATGCATTTTCCCTTAGCATTTTTGATGCAACCAATTGACCAATGCGCCCTTGTACCTACCACAGAGAGAATGAATCAGAAACTATAGCAA
The DNA here is from genome assembly GCA_027924585.1 of Larix kaempferi. Taxonomy (NCBI): domain Eukaryota; kingdom Viridiplantae; phylum Streptophyta; class Pinopsida; order Pinales; family Pinaceae; genus Larix; species Larix kaempferi. The sequence continues at coordinate 32,838,494 of BSBM01000017.1, forward strand.
ATAACCAAGGAAATCAGCAAGTGAAAGACAAATAGTGAAGGAAAGCGAGATACAACAGTAAATTTCACTTCTCTTGTTAAAATCCCGAAGAGAGAAGCAACTGAGAGCTGCTAACTCAAGAGCTACGCCCTCCTCAAGTGGTCAAGTCACCTGCAATTCGTTTTTGGCCAAAGAAGGATGGCGAAACCACAAAATTACTCAGCAATGCACCAGCAATAAGCTAACAATCAACACCATAAGCATTCACCACCATATCACAAGCAAATTTGGAAGAATTGTCTCTCTATTGCTCAATCTCAAGTCTGAAAAATGCCAAGAAGCAGTACAAATGGGAGAGCTTCTCTCCCAAGTAGAGAATGCTCCCAATACAACCCTAATTCCCTCCAAAAATCAATGGCTGAGATGCTCTCTCTCAAGTGCCAAATCGATGGTGGGGATGAACTCTAGAGGGGGGGGGGGCGAGTTACCCTCAAAAACGCCCAAGTGGAGATGGGGCCAACTCGTGGGGCCCATAAAATACATATGAAATGTGGTTGGGGGGTACCTATGGGCTGTTTTAGCCCCCCATACCACTACACTATGATCTCAATACAATAACACATCAAAATTTAATTTTTGCTAAGTGGAAAAACGCCCCCCATGGGCAAATTCGTCCCACATGGTGAGTTGGAAAAAAAGGGCTCCACCACACAAATATAATGTCAAAACATAGTAACAATACCTTAGAAATCACCCTTGTATTAGCCAACTTTTGCATTTGCCATTTTCCATTTAATTTATTGTTGAAGATATAATTTGGGCTTTTGACCCACTTATAATGCCCGAATTAATGAATCGTTTGCTGCAATGCGATCGTAGACCCCAAATATGGTAGATATGGTCACTTGAACGACCCTGATCCATCAATTAGGCACTGTTTGCCCAAAATCCATGATTTTTAATTAAAACAGGTCACTGGGGGCCCATAATAATTAAAAATCTCCTCAACGCCTCAACTTTTTCAACTTCCGACACTTGGAGGCTCATATGGGACCCCAAGAGATAACAAATGACCAAAATCGAAATCTTGATCGCAATATTTTTTCGGGCCCATTTTTGGCCTAGTCAACCTGGTTTGACCAAGTCAAATCTGGTCAAAATGGCAATGGCTGAAAACCTGTAAGCAACATGAAGCATCAAGGCTTCCTTATTTACGTTAGTACATTACTTAAAATGATATAATGCCGATATGGTGATCAAAACATAAACATCTCAATAAATACAAGCCTTGGGTGAGGTGGGCCCACCACCTCTAACAAAGACTCAATGCTATGCACAACTTACAGACTTGACCACTTAGCTAACTTTGGGTGAGGTGGATAAACGAGGTGAAGGATAAGGGAAGACGAGGACCAAGACCATATGACCCCTTGGGTAAATAGAGAGAGCGGGACCCACTGACATAAGCATACCATGATAATACACAGGGAAGGGCGGTGCCTCACAAATGGGTATTGTGCAGGGAAACCACTACTGATCATCTAACATGAACCTTGCAACTCACATTCGTGCCTTCAGAACACTCAGTGAGGATATTTTCTAGAGCCGCCATGACTGGGTGTCCGGCAAATCGTAACTTGAGACTCTAGGGGACACTTAGAATTAGCTGTCCCTTACTCCATCTCACCTCCTTGCCCCGCAGAACTAGGCGAGGAAATAACCACTACAAAGCTGATACATATGGCTGACCTGTGTCCGTGTGTGTTCAAAAACACATTGCTTGGACTTTTGCATTCACTTTCATACTTAGCCTTTTTGGCTTGATTTTACATTTACATAGCCTTTTTGGCTTCTTTTACATTTCTTCATTTCATTACATTTCATGGCCCTTTTGGGCTACATACATATCTCAAAAGATATAATCAAGGTGCTCATACTGCAAAGTAATGGGGGCAAGTGAACATGCTTCGATGACCAATGGGGAACACCCGGTGAGTCTACACAATCCTATACTGCATTACAACATCGGGGGCAATCGACAGGAGCAAATCCCAGGTTTGAGAATGCATCTCACACACTAAAGAGCGGAGGCACAAAAGACAAGGAATCATGGCATACTCAGAGGTCAATGGGGAAAGGGATCCTCAAGGTCACCAATCAAGGTCCAAGTCGGGAGAAATCAACATGAATGAGTCGGATGGATGGAAGGAAGTGACGGTGGATCCAAAGTTAGCTACCTAGGAAGACGAAATGACAAAGTCTGTACCAGTAACGGGGATGGGAACCAGTGTGCATATACATGAGCCTCCTAAATGAGGTGGACTGACTTCACCAAGGGCTATACACATCATAATAAACAACGAGATCACCATAATCAACATCATATGTCAAGTCCGTGTACTATCATAAATAAACAAGTCTAAACAACAACATGTGCAATAAACCACAAAGTGCTATACCTGCCATACCATATACCTGCTGCTGAAGCTGTCTCTGAACTGGATTTCTACTGAATTTGGGCAATAAGTGGCAAACCAGCAATACTCTGTAGTGCTCTCATCACAATATGGCTAAGTAACTATCTCAAATGGGATCATGCAAAGTCTGGCAAGGAAGGGTGACCCTGTAGGCAATGTTGTATAACATGTCTGGACCAATACAAAAACTATCTGTCCCCTCTGATATCTTTGCTCGGGGCAATCTGAATATAATGCATGCCCCCTATGAAGGCATCTGATCTCTGATCTGGAAAAAAAAAATGTAGTATGGTCCCTGACCACACAATCTGCAGCATGGTAGCTCCAGCTAACATGGATGTGATAACAAATACATACTTTGGGAGATGATCAGGCTGTAGTATATGCTCTTTGATGACTATTATGGAATAGGATATATATTGGGCTATGCTTTATTGCTCTCTCTGAATGAGGACATATGTGAAAAGTAGTAGCACATCTACGGAATGTAATCTTGTTTTTATAATTAAATTACAATTTTTTTCAAGGAAACATAAAAGTTGTTCCCCTGACTAAGCTTTCGTGTTATGAGGGGCATATCTATGCAATCAAAATCACCCAGTACTTGCACCTAGTCTCATCCAAATCACTCAAAGGGTTTTGAACCCAGGTCTCCTTCATGTTATCAATCATTTTATAGTTCAGTTCAATCTATGTTATTTTCTTGCTTTTGTCCCTTTTTCTTAATTTCATAGGTGAAGAATTCATGGTTGGGTCTGCAAGAGTTGTCAGGATTCATCACAGACCAGCCTTGTTTATAAGCCACCAACATATATAATGGAAAAATGAATACCAGATGAATCTCGATCTACATGATGAATCTAGGACTTGAACAAGTTTTGCCTGTCCAAATGGGCAGAGATGCAGTAACTGTAAATTTTCCTAGAGGATGACAACAATACAAACATGTATTTATGTTTCCATGATCAGAGTGATGAAATTTTTGCAATTACTTAGAGAAAAGAAACAAGGCATTTTCTAACTAAGCACAGTTACCAACTTTGAAGTGTAAACACGAAAGGGAGGGATTATCTGAGAACTTGCTCTTTTATAACTATTTAGTGGCTTATTGACATCGTGAAAAGCCGGATTCATAATATAATGATGTTAAAGTCAACTGGACCACAAGATAACATGTCCTTAGAATTCACATCCTCAAAGAGTTGGATAAACCCCAAAGTGAGTCAACAAGAATAAATATATCAATTGGAAGTAAGAAGGCTTGGTTGAAATCCAATTTAAAGTTATGCAACGTGTGGATATTGTTAGCCTTGCCACATAAGACATCAACCTAGTGTGATAATGCTCTGCATCGGGGACTTCATTGGGATAAACAAAGCAACAGACTCTTCAACTGACTCAAACAAAGACCCCATTCATCCTGCCTACTTTTTATACATTGTATACAGGATTTACTTCTGTGATTAAACCCCAAGTCATAGGGTTTGGCAGAATTCAAAGAAGAAATTTGAAATTGGTCAAAAAAATCATTTAAAATTCATTAAATATCAACAGGGTTAAATAGTGAAAAATAATTTTAGTAACTATTGTGCATTCATCGGCATAGTTTGTGTTGTTGGTGTTATCTACTAAGTTGCACTTAGGGGATTTCCAGTGAGCCACCAAGGATCAGAACAAGTCAATTGTTCCCACTCAGTGCTCAGAAGTTCCATGGTTCCTTTTTCTTTTTTCGCATGTTCACACCCCCTTGGGGGAATTGTAATAAATGATGTAGCATGATGGTCTTTTGTAAAATAGCTTGGCCTTCTTGGGACTTAGTCATCAAACTAATCACCCTCGAGTGTTTTTTCCCTTGTTAATTATGCGACGCTTTTTAGCGACACATAATTTTCAAGTTTTTCACTCAAAATCCTCCAAAGCCGGGGTGGTGAAAGTGATGGTTAGGCCTTGAAAGGGTTATTAAAGCCTAGAGTCTATGTATAATACCATGCTAGTCATATTCCCAGAGTCTTGTGAGCATGCACTAAGTCCCCCCTAGGATTTTTTAATTTTCTAGTTTTTTAATAAAATCATCAATAAGGTGTATTTTAATTGTAAAATTTCCAAGTGTCATAAAGTATGGCTAGGGGGGCAAATTTGTCATGGGGATGCTCATTTTTAAAGCCAGAGCCCCCACTTAATCCCTAGACCCACTTTTCCTAACTTTTGAGTAATTATTTATGACTTAAATGAAAATCTCTCCAAAAAAGCAAAATAATCAATTAAAAATAGAAAAAGTGAAATAATGGAGAAAAACAACAAACATAAATAAGGGGGAACTTGTCCCAGATATGTTCCAGTCCAACTAAAGATGATGTTGGAGTATCTTGGAGACCAAATAAGGCAAGATTGAATTAGTTTCCACATGTGGCGAGTTTGTCTACAAGAGGAAATGCGCCCTCTCTCGTGAGAGGGGCGCACTTGTGGTGTTGGCATGTTCTTGTTAGAGGAAGGGGTATCCAAAGGAGAGGTGGCGCACCTCTTGCTAGGTGGCACCTCTCCCTTGATTATAACTCAACTACTTCCCCCTTTCTCTAAGGGATGCACCCTCCTTCTCCCTTGAATGGTGTGCCCCTCCTCTCTTGAGTTTTCTATTTAAGTAAAGTCTTTCTCTTCTATTTGGTAGAAGCAAGGAACCTCTGCTCTTGTAATGTATTGTTGTTGTCATTTGATGAATACAGTTGTGGCTTTGGAAGTCCAAACTGTGCAAGACTTCTCATGAATGTGAATGTTGGGCTCTAATCAAGGTGATATTTAGCTAGTTGCTTTCTTCTTTACAAGTTTGTAGATTTTCTATCTAGCTTATAAGGCCATTCTTGGCTTATAGAGTAAACATTTAAAGGCTTAATTTGTCTACTTGTGTTTGATTTTCTGAGATTAAAGAGTAACAATTTGTAGTCGATAATACTTATGTTCTTTTTATTTCATTCAATTGACCACACTAGATTGATCTCACTTGTTTAAAGATTTGTGTAGCTTGCAGATCATCTTAGGTGAAGAAGAAGTGGGAGTTCGGTTGCATCCCTTTTCTCTTCATATAATATTTTTGCATCTAACACTTCTTGTATTACAGGCATCTCCACATCCTCACAAAGATTTAAGATTGATCATACATTTCTTAGCTTGATCATATTTCTAGATCTAAAAGTGCTTTTACTTGCAATCATGGGCTTAGATCTAGTTTTGTTTACTTAGTACCTAAAGTAGTATAATTCCTCTACTTTTTTGCAAGTATTTGGTTGTATATTTGTTATGTATTTTAGACACTAATCCACTAATTTGTTTGCTTTTAGTTTGCTGGTTTTTAGCAGGTTGAAAGAAAAAGAGGAATTTTGGGCTAAAATGTCCATAAAGTGAACCATTTGAAGCACCAAGACCCATCTCCTATTCATTTTCTTCGTCTCTCATTCTTCTAGCTTTATTGTAAGCCTTTTTTATCCATTTTTCAAGGATCAAAGGCATTCTCTTTTAAGAAACATTGTACAAAAACATTAATAAAAAGCAAGTGGGATTTAAGGCTCCCACAACCCCCTTCCTCCATTTGGGGGAAGCCTGTATCTTTTTTTTGGTTTCTTTGCTTTAGACTAGTTTTGTTTTCTTTATTTTTTGCAATAAGTTAAATCAATCAATATCTTGCTTTCCTTTTTTCTTTTGCAAGTAAGTGAACCCGACTCGTTGCCATGAATTATGCTCTCTCCACCACTTAAAGGGTTGCCGATTAGTGGTGCAGGACCAGAAAAGTGACACATAGTCTGTGGTTTTAGTATAATATCTTTCTGCTTTACGTTCTTTTGCTTACTTCGCACTTACAATTAGTTTTAGTTGTTGTAAATCATAATAAACATTTGTTGCAAATTTCGCGTATGCTCTGTCCCTCTACAAGCTTTTGCCTGGTCGTTGGGAAACCAGAAACGATTTGCAACACTTCTTTAATCTTCCACATTTTAATTTAAACAACTCACCATAGTAAAATAAACCACCCTCAACGTAGCGGAAATCCGGCGCTACGAATTGAATTTGTGTGGGGAAATTCTTCAGAAGCAGCGGGAACCATTGGAACGTGACCTCAGGGCCCCATTAGGATACATCCTTGTTGGTGTGGTGTTGAACATCCCCTCAAGACTCCATCCAGCCCACACGTCTTCGTGAGGAGCCACTCTTATTTAATTTCCGGACATACTCCTTGTACCTCACGGTATATCTGGAGTTCCCATTCCCGTAAATCAAATCCATCATTAATAATTTAAAACTGGCCCAGATCATATTGCAAAACATTTACAATTTTATCTCAGCAGCACAGTATTTTATTTGACTCCATTGGCACTGATCTCCATTGGCAACAATACTTTACATTTGCTTAATATCAATTCATTGTTGTTGCTTAATCCTTATATGTTGATGTTATCTTTTATATGTTGTTGAAGTATTTCTTATTTTGCAATAGTCTTGATTTAGTAATTCACTTCGAAAAAAATCCTAAAAAACTCACTTCCATCCTTAACGACTAAAACATTTAGAAGAGCCTTAGTAACCATTTTCTAGGGACGACCCACCTTGGCTTCGTTAGGAGTTTTCCTAAACGAGGGATTCGGGATCAGGTGACAGCACCTGGCTCAAGACTTGCCCCCAAGGACACACCTAGCAACTTGAAGATTTCTGCTGCGCAAACCCCTAGGTGTGATTCCGGCGACGACAGTTGGCATTTGCTAAAATGAATATCTGCCTTTGCTCAATTGTTGCAAGTCTGCTGAAATGCATATACAACTACTGAAAACACCTAAATGGTTACATCTTGCACACCCTTGCTGAAATTAAAATGTTGGGCCACATACTCACCTTATCATCTACCAAAATTAATATGACCACCTGTCAACTGCTCAAAATGAATACAAGCCCAAGTCAAAATGCATCTGACCATTGTCGTTCATTGAATGAATAAATGCAGTAGGTTAAAATCTTATAGGCCTCTATCGCTAGTTGAAACAAAATGTTGTTGGCCTCTTCATCTCCTGCTCACTGCCATATTTCCTTTATAACTTAATTCACCATATCTACCATATTATCTTTAAACTCGCAATATCCTATATTAATATATAGTCTTACTGCAATATTCCTATAAGTTCTAATATATATATATATATATATATATATATATATAATGATCTTGTGACTTGTGCACACATAAATGGATCAAAACCCACCTCTTGTCCTTCAAATTTAAGCCCAAATGGGCTAGAAACATCCACGAGGAGCGAGAAGATTTTCACCCGGGGGTAAGGTTCAATTCCCATTAAGGCTTTCCTAGAACCATGGGATCACCTTGATGTAGTGGTTGAACGTGTGTTGCACCTAGTGAGAATATATTAAATGATCACATGACCCTTGCAATAAGTGGATCAAAGTCCAACCCCATGTCCTTCAAGTTTAAGCTGATTGGGTTTAGCTCGGGTGGTTGAGAGGAATTTTTTTTATCCCACCAGAGTTCTAATTTGGCTTGTGACATGTGTTGTTCTTCATGAGCCATGAGGAATATCTCAGCCTTGCTTACATAGTAGAAGGTTGGGTGCTTGGTTACATGTAAAAAAAGAAAGTTTTAAAATATTTGTGTGTAACATCTATTATATATTTTATAAAAAATTAAAATAAAAGTAATAACTATAAATATATAAGCACTCTAATTTTATATGGCAAATTCTATCGTTGGGTGAATTTTATGGTTGCCTAATTCAAACAGGAACACAAACCATGTGACTTAGATTAAACACTTCAATGTTTCCCCAATTTTATCTTCATGCCTAGTTGATAGAAGAAGATTTATTACTTGTTTCAGAGATGCACGAGAATTCCTTATTTTGCTATTTGTACCAACATACTCATGAGTCCCATTGCCCTTTCGTTGGTCATTAGTGTGCATTAACATAATTTCATTTCATTTCAATTTTATTGACAAAACACATCACATATTTGTGCTTTGACTAGCATCTTCCGGCTTCTATGAACTATCATGTATCTTTATGTCGTGTAACACCCCTAGTGCATGATTGTGGTTTTGTTTGATCTGACTATAGTTTTTTGTTAATTGTTATGCACTTTATAATGCCTTATTAGGAGATGATGTTTTAGACTCATTATCCCCTTGTTGATTACTTTCATTGATTATTAACTTTAGTTGGACAGGATAGTGAGAGATATGTGTTTACTTAAAGATTACTATAAGTATTCTTCTGATGGCACAAGATTAACACTTCATTAGTAATGTTGTCGTGTATTTATGATGGCATATAGGTATTCATGATGGTGTACTTTTCTCTCATGATGCATTTCAATTCATGATTTTAGTGATGGTTCATGTTGCAAATGTGTATCGATATTATTAGAAAAAGCTAACCTTTTTGCAGGTTGAGGCATTGATGAAGATGTGGACATCGCACCCAAGGGAAAGGGGCACATATTCTAAGACCACTTAATCTTAGAGCTTAGGGAGCCTAGGGAGGGGGAAATGACTTAAATTGCTTACCAGAGTGAACTTGGGTAACAAGCCCAAGGGGAATAAGCTGTAAATTATCTTTTACCCACTTTTTAATGCTTTTAATCTTGGCACTAAAACAAAATTCGCCCAAGTGTAATCTATTAAGGAGAATGAGAAGGCCAAGAGACCTTCTTGGCAGGGAACAGTTATACCCCTAAGAGTTTATAAAAGTGAGGGCAACCTTGAGTGAGATTTATGCAACAAATTCCAAAAAAGAGCATAAATAGACAAGAGAGACTAATTCACGCATTAATAATGACGAAAGAGATGAATAGAAAGCCTCTTCAAAGGGGCAACCTCCTTATACAATGTATTGAAAACACAAGACAAAACAAGATGCTTCAAATGAAAAGGTCTCCTTCTACTTCATATATATATGAGACAAAGAGGTACAATTACAACTAATGGACCCAAGCCAACATCAATAATATAATAACACTAATGACAATTAACACTAATGGACCCAAGCTAATATCAATAATATGGCAATACTAATGTAATGTGCCAAAATATAGGGGGTAATTTGCCACCATTTAGAGATTAACATGCCCCTCCCCTTCAGACAAGTGTTGTCCTCAACCCTTGGTCAGTTGTGGATGCTTCTGTATGAAGGACTCATCTTCCCATGCCGAATCTTCTATTGGTAAGTTCTTCCACATGATGAGGTACTTAGTAATAGCCCGATTTTGTAGTTGTTTGGTCCTTATTTTAGTGATTTGCTCAGGTTCCATTATGACTTTTCCTTATTCATCAAGCTCCGACAAGATAGTTTGAATGGGGATCTTGTCTCATATTACCTTCTTTAAGCAAGAAACATGGAAAACTGGGTGTACACTTGAAGATGAAGGGAGCTCCAATTTGTAATCCATACTACCAATCTTCTACAAAACTTTATAAGGAACATAATACTTGGTGCTAATTTATTGTTCTTATTTAGTTGCTTGAGGGACATCTGTTTGTAAGGATGTAGCCTCAAAAATACCCCTTAACTCAAATTGTTTTCCATCCCAGGAAAATTTCATGAAAATTAAAAGCCACTGTTCCTAATGATTGTAACCATTGAACCCCTAAGACAACATCAGCACCACCCATTGGGATAGCAATCATTGGACTATTCAATACATATTCCCCCATAGTAAGATTGATATTATAGCATTTCCTTGAGCAATTGATAGTTCCTCCATCTGCAATCATTACTTGAAACTCTAGTGCTGGATATATAAAGCAATTGAGAACTTTGGCTAATTTACAGTGGATCAAATTATGAGTACTACCATAATCAATCAACAATGTTATATTTTTTCTTTTTGATATATCCTTCGATATTGAGAGTTTGAGGAGTGTTAATTCCAACCAATGCATGACAAGATATGGTGGCAGTAATCTCTTCTATTTCTTCAGCTTGAGATGGTTCCTATTCTTTTGCTTCATCCTCTTCATAATCTATGTAGAGTAATTTCTTCTCACCACACTTATGTCCCTTATTATACTTGCTATCACAATTAAAGCATAGACCTTTTCCTCTTCTTTCATACATTTGTTGAGGTGTCAACTTTGTAGGTTGAGGTGGGTTAGAAGGAACATTATTCTCTCTATAGGTGTTAGAGGTGGTCCTTTTAGTAGTCATCGCCATGTTTTTACTTTCAACCTTCCTTACCAACATGAAAGCCTTCTCTAAGGATGTTGATTCAAAGAGACGCACCTCATGCTGAATGTTATCCTTCAAGGTTTCAATAAAGAGATCTAACAATTTATTATTTGGTATGCCCTCCACTCTGAGACTCAACTTTTGAAATTGTTGCGTGTGCTCGATTACTAGACCCTTTTTCCTTAGATTTATCAATTGGTTAAAGAAGGAATTGCTCTTAACATCATCATGATATGATATCAATTCTTCTGTAAAAATGGACCAAGATATATTGGAGTTATTTTTGTGTTTACAAAGTCATTAGTACCACACAAACTGATCAGGTTCTAAATATAAAGATGCAATAGTTACCTTTTGTAGATTTGGTACCTAGTGTATATTAAAGAATTGCTCCATCTGAAATATCAATGTTATGGGTTCCTTGCCATCAAACTTCCTCATGTAAATCTCAGGGATTTGGCTGCCCTTTGGGGACCATCCCTAATTATTTCCATTATTATAATCAAATCCTCTTGGAGTATGCTTATGAATCTAAAGTTGCTCAACATGGACACTATCTTTATCTTCTTAAATACCCTGGGACACATAATCACCTTTAGGGAGATTTTCCTTTGGATTTTGTATGAGCTTAGCAATCTTTTCGATATTATTATTCATATGTCCCATCATCTTAATCTCCATATTTCCCATCATTTCCTCCATCTTATTCTCTAAATTAACTAAATCAACCACTCTCACAGTCCCTTTAATCAGATCTTCCAACATGGACACCCGAAAAAGATAGGTCTTCACTTTCATCGTAGGTCAGGGATGAATTCTCTGGTGGTTTGAATGGATTGTGAATTCTTCCACCACCTTTTGGTGCCATGTGGGACAATAAAAATAGATATCTACAATCTTTATCACACCTTTGAGATCACCCAAAATAGATCCTTCTACTAAAATTTATTCAAATTTAAAATGGAGTACCTTTTTCAAACCCTGATTTGGAGACTGATTTGATAGCCGACCTTCCAATTGATGTAACTCTGAAATTTCGACCCCTCTGAGTCTTGAAATTTTTTTCTGCAATAGCCTGATATCATGATATGTTTTCTCTTCAATGCCACAGGTATGACCTAATTCTGATGTTCCAATAAAAAGTTATTGCAACTTTCCCAACACTAGTTATTTTTTGCCCTTTCAGAAGAGAGAAAGTGTGCATACTGCCACATGTCCATTTTTTTGGATATGATTTTGAAATTGCTACCAATAATACTGTGGTCTGTCTTCTTTTTGATGCAACGGGTCTTACTCAATTTGGATCTCGCATGCTCTAGATATAATAGTTTTGCCCAGAACACTTGTTTGTGACTAGTTTTTGGACTAGTCAAAAACCCTAACCTCCAAAGAATATATCTTAAAAAGTATAGCAAACTAAGAGCTGAAATTTTTACCACGGGTGCTTCGGTTTGTCCTCTGCGTCCCCTCCGTTTTTAGTTTGAAACTTTGTAGGAAAAAAAAATTATTGCGAAAAATGTAAAGATGGCTAGTTTTTGGAAGTGTCCAACCTTTGATACCAAATGTTATGCAAACAATTCCACAAAAGAGCATAAATAGACAAGAGAGAGTAATCTACGCCTTAATAATGAAGAAAAGAGATGAATAGAAAGCCTCTTCAAGGGGGCAACCTCATTATACAATGTATTGAATACACAAATCGAGACAAGATGCTTCAAATGAAAAGGTCTCCTTAATATATATAGGAGACAAAGAGGTACAATTACAACTAATGGACCCAAGCCAACATCAATAATATAATAATGCTAATGACAATCACCACTAATGGACCCAAGCCAACATCAATAATATGACAATACTAATGTAATGTGCCACAATAAAGGGGGTAATGTGCCACCATTTAGGGCTTAGCAAATTGCTTAACGGAGTGAACCTGGGTAAAAATCCCAAGGGAAATAAGCTGCAAATTATCTTTTACCCACATTTTAATGCTTTTCATCTTGGCCCTAAAACAAAACTCGCCGGAGTGTAATCTAGTAAGGAGAATGAGAAGGCCAAGACAACAGGCCTTCTTGGCAGGGAACAGTTACACAGATGACAGTTTATAAAAGTGAGGGCAGCCTTGAGCGGGGGCAGGCCATTGTGGATTATTAAGGATTACTGCTTGAGCAAGAGGCCTGTTTTGATTGTGATATTGGAGCAGTCCAAAAGCTGATCTAGCCTTTGTGTGGATAGATGAGGCTGGGAGTGTACGGGGTAGTGATGTGCATTGTGCATAGCAATTGATTGCTGTAAGACCACGTGTCTCTCTACCATGCCACGGCAATCAGTTGGGTGTCTGATATTTAAGTTATTCTGTGAGTTGAATGAGCCATCTGCTGAGCTATGTGTTCCTATCCTACACCTCCATTAAGCTTGAGCCCTGCTTGTGGGTCAGCACCTGGGTTCAAGTGGTTGCATTGACTGGATGGAAAGGCACCCCTTTGATGCAATTTCCCCCAGTTAACAGCATGCTGATGGTATACTGGTTTGGAGTCTTGGACAAATGGCTGGTCAGTGACAAGGCAAAGGAATTAAGGTACCTAATGTTTTCTGCTGCTACAGTTTTATTTTCTTGCATCTACTATCTGGATTATTGGCTGTGATTAGATTTGCTAATCATATCATTGTGGTTACAACTTACTGCTCTCGATTTAAGATGTGTTTGAGTTAATTACTTGTTTTTAAAGACAAAAAATTGCATGTGGAAACTCATAGCACCCTTCTAGGTCGAGAAGGTCCATTATATGTCATGCAGTCAAAATAGTATGCAGTCTTCCTTCTTCCATAAAATGCTTGACATCTTTTAAAAATATCAGTTTATTCCCAAATAATTCCAAATTGATCTTTCCAGGGCAGTCACTTATTCCACATGAAACATACCAAGATTGTGAGCCATAAACCCAGTTCTTATGTTAATAACATAGAGAGTAACCTGGCATTCTTATCTTATCTATAAAAATATAAACGAATACTTGCAATTATTGAAAACTTGAAAACCAAGTCACTAATTATTACTCCTGATTTCTAACAGTGTGTATGCCAATTCTATCAAAAAGGGGTGGTCATTACAATGGTTGTTCTTGTTACATAATTCTACACAACATTTTAATTAGTTTCTTTGTTTAATTTGCTTCCAATTGAACATTAACAAGTTATAACTTAAAGCTGGTGATAGATCAAAAACCAAACATGAATCAACACACAATGAAAAAAGAAAAAGACGAGAAAACACTGGCCACCCACAAGAACACACCTGGTGTTGCAATTTGTCAGCATCACGACCATGAACAGGCACAGCAGTTCCATAAACATGAAGTTCACGAACAATTGAGCACCTACCCTTGAGCTCTGGACATGTTGTGTTGCGGCCACATTTGCGCAAACGCAATAAGCCAACTAAGATGTCCTGTCAACGCAATTGTCACAAGTAACCATGTCACAATATAAGTCTAAAATTATATATGTCAGCCCCAATACCCAGTAAAATTACAAGTCTGATGCCCAGCAAAACTAACAACAGATTCTAGAATGTAAAAATCCAAACCTAACATAAGCTCATTAAAACTGGAAAAGCATACATTTAATAGTTTTACAACATGAAATAGTAAAATGAGTGCGAGAATTCTAGATCATTTCGAGATATCCTACTAGTCTCTCATCACTTTGCCTAAAAAAGAAGAGAAAGATTTCACAGAGTGAACACAAACACGAAGTTAATAGATGTTACGTTTAATTCCTAATGGTCATTTAGACTATAGACTTAGGCAGTCACTTTTTGACTTAGTTTAATTTATGCTTCAGTGTTGTACTAATAAATTAAAATACATTTAAGTCAGTAGAGTGTTTATCCATCTTGGTTTTATGGACGTAAGGTTTATGTCATTCTTTAACTATAAAAAGACATGTGCTCTTTTCATTTTAGCATCCAAGAAGGATTTTTCTCTTCCAAGTTCTATTTTCTTCAAGGTTTCTTTGTGTGTTCGGTTTTTGTAATTTGGTATCAGAGGGAAGTTTATGCAGGTGAAGGCCTAGGCACTGCTCAAATCAGTGACAGACCAAGGCACTGCTTTTCGATAAACAGCAAGAAACAGAAAAGACTTTTGGGCAAAGAAAGCTAACTATAATTTGTTTACAGGTTTTTAAGCCAGGTTTATTTTTCTGCAAAAGAAAGAAATGCTAGATTCATATTTCTGGTTTTAAAAAATGAGTTAAGTTCTTTCTATCGGATTTAAAACTAGGCCTCTGACACTCTATATAAAAAAAATATTTTAGAACACTGATTTTTTTGAAACAGGGAAATCAAAAAAAAATATAGGCAAAGTTGATTTTGGAGAAATCAACTTGCCTTAAGAAGCACTGCCAAAAAGAGGAGGCAGGCGCCACAGACTATACACACTGTTGCAAAACACAAGGAACTGTACTGTTACAAAAGCTGTACAGCAGCCACCAAGGAGAAGACTGACTGTCGTACAACTATACAAAATCCATACAGCAGACACCAAGAGGAACACCGTCAGTCTTACAGCATACAGACAGTCGTACCATTGCACGGAAATTGACAGGTTGTACATTGTACAGACGGCCGTACAGTGGCTGCCCAACAAGGAATTTGCAGTCAAATTGGCCCTGTACAGATGCTCGGATTCTGAAATTAAGCTGCCAACAGTGAGTTTGATCAGATTAAACCTAAGTAACCGGACACGTCCTCCAGGGCCTCCGTGTCGCATGGGCCACGTTTGGGCGCGGACACGATGGCCCCACGTGGTGGACACGACTTTTTTCGTGTCCCGAAATTGGGACACGCGTGGGGAAAACTGTGCAGCGTGGGGAAATTACAGGACACGGAAATCGCGTGAGGGAAAGCCCGCGGGCCCATAAAAACGATTTTTTTGTCTTTTTTTTGTCATTTGCTAACTGTTGGGAGTGTGAGGGAGAGTTAGAGAATTTGCCCCGGTTCAGAGTGTTGAATTCCATGTTCTCTTGGGGTTCTCTTCCTATCTAGTTTAATTACGACGCCCTTGTGATATGGAAGGAGTATATCTAACTTAAAACTGAACATAACCAAGCGCTGCCATGAATGAAGGCATTAGGGTTCTTGCTGTGATTATGAAAATTCCTTTTTATTTATACAACGGAATGGATGTGCGCCATAAAGGAAGGTATTTGGGTTCTTGCTGTTATTA
The DNA here is from genome assembly GCA_027924585.1 of Larix kaempferi. Taxonomy (NCBI): domain Eukaryota; kingdom Viridiplantae; phylum Streptophyta; class Pinopsida; order Pinales; family Pinaceae; genus Larix; species Larix kaempferi. The sequence goes on from BSBM01000017.1 coordinate 32,854,391, forward strand.
TTAACAATATTTATCTCCATATGATTCAATGATGCATATTTTTTCAATCTTACGCGATCCTTCTTACATGTGAGCATCCATGGGTGATGCTCAAGTCTAAGCTGAAACTGCAACAGGTGAATTGAAGTTAAAGTTTTATGTCAGTTATATATAATCTGGGTATTCATTCACGAAGTCTTTGTATTACCAATCTTGCACCAACATGGCTTATAATTATAATATTGTTTTTCTTGTATATTCTTCATAAAGAGTTAAATTTAGATTTACAAAGTTATAAATGTTTTGTTCTATAAAAGAGAGCGGATTATCTAATTGAAGCGCTATATAGATTTATGTTAAAACAGGTATAAGTTCATGTCTCTAGATCTATTTAGTGAAACAATTTTTTTATGTGAACGGATTCATGCTAGTGTATTTTTTAATTTATTTATTGTTGGACCAACTTTGCCATTCCCCCGGATCTAATCTCCAGGTTGTTAAATCTCCAGTAGGAGCACATTAAAAGTTATCATGGAGAATCAGAAAATTGTTAAATTGAGCCCAAACAAAGGTAATAATCGAATCAAATTTGTACTACAGCGTTGCTGAGAAAATCATAACCCTGCAAAGATTATTATATGTTTTTATTTTCAAAACTTGGAACCGTTTTAAAGTTATACATATAATTTTACTAATAAAAGATAATTTTCTATTGAATATTTGTAATTGTAAATGTTAAATTTTATTGGATCTATGTCTATATTTTTAAAAATATATATTTATGTATATAAAACGTGTCCTACGTGTCCTGATTCCGGGGGTCACCGTGTCCCGTGGGGACACTTGTATTTTGGGGACACTTGTGTCCCGTGTCTTCGTGTCAGGTGACTTAGGATTAAACTTTACAGCATTCTGATTTAGCATGCATTTGGTAGATCCGTAACAAATCTATGCATATTTCAGAAGGTTTTCCATTTTTCAGCAAATATATTTGTTTTTATCTCTGTAATTCTCCTTACTGGGGAAAAAACACAGTTTTCTTGGCTGCAAGTCTCCATTTCAATTGCAGATTTTATTTTCAGCACCATATAGGTTGAATATTTTTGTGCTCTAATGGCTAGGTTACCTAACATAATGTTAGTGAGTAATCAGAAATTTTCCAGGAGAAGTTATGATACCTAGAAACAATGTATGTTAGCCAAATTTTAATACAGGTGTTTGGATCAGTTTGTGTTGGGCAAATAAACACAACACACAGTTGGAAATGATTAAACCAAGTTTGATAAGCGGAATAGAGAACAGGTGATGCCAATAAAACCCGATAACTGAGGAAATACTTTCTAAAGTACAAAGTACAAACCATGGGTGATGCTACAGCTATTTGGAATAGATCAAAGGATTTACATGAAACCTCTGATAAAGGTAGAGCTTTCTTCCTTAAAAGTTAAAACTTACTATTTTCAGTCAACATGGATGAAAGTGAGTCTTCACAAGATCATTTGTTGAAAAAAAAAGATCTTAGAGAATAGTCAAATGCTATTGGATGAAAATGGAAGAAAATACATAGTGATTAATCACTCTCAAGAGTTTACCAGCTTCAATTGAGCATTTTATTGAAACACTAGATATTACTTCTATTGACGTTGACCTGAAGTTTGAAGATTTGAGCACCAAGCTCTTGCAAGAAGACGGGGAAAAGAGCAGTTCGGAAGTAGCAGCAGGAATGAGAGCTCAGAAATGGCTTTAGCAGCAAATTTCAAAGGCAAAGGCAAGTTTGATAAGAATGAAGGTAGCAAAACAGACAAATCAAGTAATCAAAAGACTTTTAAGTGTTATTATTATGGAAAGATGGACCATAAAAAGAAGTTTTGCAGAAAGCAGTTATATGATGAGAAAAATAGCTAAGGGCCTAAGAAGCATGCCAATATTTCAAAGAGGAGAATCTATTTGTATTTGTCTGGCAATAAAGCAAACAATAAGAAAACATTTGCTTGTTATATAGATTCGGGTGCATCTTGTCATTTTGACAATAGGAAAAAATGGTTTATTACTTACATTGCTAAAGTATCTTCTATTAACTCTGATTTTTAATGGTGAGTTGCGATACATAGTAGAGGGAAAAGGAAATGTACAAATCATTGTCAGGTTAAAAGATGATCTTCCTTAATGTTCAGTGTGTTCCAAGAATGGATAAGAATCTACTTTCTGTAAGTGAGACTATGAAACACAGCCCCAACTTACATGTGATTTTGTACAATCACAAATGCTATTCTGTGGATAAGGTCAGCAGATAATATCTTTTGGTGTTTAAGTCTTAAGACCTTGGGATTTTCAGGTTGGTTGATGCAGAGGAGGTGAAAGAGTATGCCTTGATGGCCAAGAGTGGTCAAAATTGCAGTGATATTTGGCATCAAAGATATGGACATTTGAATTTGACCTCTCTTTTTTATTTGGCTAAAGAAAGTTTGATTAACAGCTTTCCAGAGATACAAAATCAGTAAGAAATTTAAGGAGCATGTCAAGCTGGTATGAAGCACAGGACTCCACTTGAAGGAGGACAAGCTTGGAGAGCTAAGGAGGTTCATCACTTGATCGATGCTGACATTTGAGGGCCTATAAAGACATCATCATTCTCCAATGCCAAGGATGTTTTGTCGGTTGTAGATGACTTTTCTAGGAAAATGTGGCGATACACCACACCTTATGCTCCACAGCGAAAGGGAGTGGTAGAGAGGCGAAATCATACCATTATGGAGATGGCTAGGTTCATATTAGAGAACATGTTTGTTCCTAAGAAGTAGTCGGAAGTAGCAATACACACATCAATGCATCTTCTCAACTGGTCTCCAAGACTCCAACAAAAGCGGTACACATGAAAACTCCAGAACAAGCATGGTCTTGACAAAAACCGCAAGTAAGTCATCTGAAAATTTTTGGTTCAGTAATATATGCATGGGTTCCTAAAAAAGGAACCAAACTTTATGCAAAATGCCAAAAAATGATACTCACAAGCGATAGTGACAACCACAAAGAATATAAGTTGGTTGATGTTGAGACTTACACAGCTTGTCTTATCCATGATGTAGTTGTTGATTAAAGCACAAGTCTGTTCTAGAAGAAATCAGAACTAAAATCAGATCTGAAAGTTGCTGAAAATGAAGAGGCTATGATCAGAAAACACAGATTCAATGGATGGAGCAGATCAACAAGAGGTAAGAATCACCTCTCACCATATCCCCGTGACTTTTCCGGCCAAAAGATGCTAGAAATAGATCGAATCAGCAGGAAATCAGCACTGTTTTGCAGCAGCAGGAAAAAATAAAAGACCAAAATGGCAGCACAGCATCTATTATGATGCTCACTGAGATGTGCTGCCTAATATGAGCTAGGAAGGTAGACCAAAAAGAGATAAGGTCTCAGGTATGATAAATTATAATGATAATGCTCAATGGGATGAGCTCCCTGATATGACCCAAGAAGATAGACCAAACGAGATGAGGCATCTGGTACAGGGATTATCCTTTCATGGCTAACATTCAAAACACTTTTGAGCCTCAGGATTATGAAGGAAGAAGCCAACAGCAACCCAAAATGGGAAAAGGCTATGCAAGCCAATCATGAGACTTTAATGAAGAATCAAACATGGGCTTTAACAGAGCTACATCTAAGAAATAAACTCCATTCACTGCAAATGGGTCTAAAAAGTCTAAGTACAAGGTAGATGGGATGCTTGACAAGCACAAAGCAAGGTTGGTTGCAAAGGGCTTTCAGGGGGAAGGGATTAACTCTGAAGAGACATTTTGCTTCCACTGCAAACATGGGAACAATCCAATTGGTTCTAACCATGGCAAAAGATTTTGGTTAGAAACTACATTAGATGGACGTGAAGAGTTCCTTCCTCAATAGTAACCTAGAGAAAGAAGTATACATGTACCTGCCACATGAATTTCAGGTTTCAGGGCAAGGAGCATTTGGTATGTAGATTGAAGAAAGCTTTTTATAGGTTGGAAGTTGGAACAACCTCCCAGCGCATGGTACATGAAAATTAACAGGTATTTGGGAGAACATGGATTCAGATAATGTCCTTCTGGACCCCAATCTCTATGCCAAAAGCAACAATGATGGAGTGGTGATACTAGTGATAATATGTTGATGACATCATAATTACAGGTAGCAAGGCAAGAGAAATTGTAAAAGTAAAATCAGATTTATGTTTAGCTTTTGACATGACAGATTTAGGCCTTCTACATTATTGCTTAGGTGTAAAAGTTTGGCAAATAGATAATCATATTTTTGTTTCACAGTCAAAAGTTTTTTAGACAGGTTCAGGATGCCAGATTGTAAAATCTCATCTACACTATGGAGAAAGGGCTAAAATTTTCAGAGAAGGCTGAATCAAAAGCAGTGAATGAATCATGCTACAAAAAACTAGTAGGAAGATTGACCTATCTTACTGCCACTAGACCTGACTTGAGCTATCCAGTCAGCTATCTCGACTTATACAGGCTCCAAAAAACTGAACAATGGACAGCAGCAAAGAGGGTGCTACAATATGTAAAGGAAACATTGCACTTTGGCATTCTATATGGAAAAAGCAAGGAGCCTCAGTTCTGTGGCTATTCAAACTCAGATTGGGCAAGATCAGTGGAGGACAAGAAGTTTACAAGTTATGTGTCCAGTCTTGGCACAAGGACAGTGTCTTGGGTAAGCAAGAAACAACATGCAGTTTTTACTTTCCTCTACAAAAGCAGAATTGTGTCACTTTTTTACTTAGTCTAATGTATGCTTTAGTGTTGCAATAATGACTTGATGTACATTTAAGTCAATTTAATATTCATTTACTATAAAAGGACATATGATCTCTTCATTTTAATAACTAAAAATCATTTCTCTCTTCCAAGTTCTCTTGTGTTCTTGGTTTCTTTCTGTGTTTGGTTTTCGTAATAATAGATTCCCACACCATAATATTATCCACTTATTGTCATAACAAAGTTCAGCTTAACTCCTTGTGACCAGTGTTTGACCCAATATTTCAATACATAATGCAGAAAGAACCACTTGTTCTAGAGATCTTGTTTTGTCTCAAGACCAGTAGACAACAGCACCTCAATAATTCATTCAACATACTAAATGACAATGTCAAATCTGTAGTGGGTCAATAGAATAAAAGAAATACACCAGAATATGCAAGTCAGATGAAGGCTGGATCTTTAACAGTCAGACTTCGAATACAAGGGATATAATACCATCGCCAAACAATTTTCAACTATGATGAGAATGCAATTTTCCCTACTGACCTTGCAACGGCTATGTTTGAATATAAACAAGTTTTCTTCCATAAAATCTTACATTAAGTGGCATAACTGTCTGTCTCATATGCTTCTGTGGTTACAAGTCCATTATAACAGCTGTAATTACACTTCAATCATGATTAAAATTTCCCCATCTCCAATGTGTTTTCAACTATGAGGAGAGGGAAAATTATAACATTAAAACTTTCTCATCTCCAAAATGCTTTCAAGTATGATAAGATGGCAGATTATACTATTCAGATGTCATACAAAAGTCTGCAAACAATCAATTTTACTGGCATAAACCAGCATAGATCCATCTTAAACCCAGATCTATCAAACACCGAGAGGGATTCAATTTCTTGAGGTGTAATTTTTTTTTATCATAAATTTTTACACATCCAAAAAAAATATACACCTCAAGAAATTTGATCACTCTCTGTGTTTGATAGATCCAGCTTTAAGATGGATCTATACTGTTTTTAATTTTTTTTATTTTATGAGTGGACATGGATTTTTTAATTACTTTTCATTTGATTTTAATTTTTTTATTTTGTCAGCCGACATAAAAAAATTTAATTACTTTTTTTATTTTTGGTAATGTAACATTACGTTACCCTTACGTGACAACATCTCCCCCATACTGGGCTGTAGAGCACCTCACTCCTCTCGGTACAATTACAGTACAGAAAATAACACAGCTATACTAGCATTTCTTTAATGTCCAGAGTTCAATAAAAGCCAACTAGACAATAAAATCTTGCCCATTAAATCTTGGGAATCTTACCTGCCGTGTATCCTCATAAGAAAGGAATGTCTCCCAACCTTCATTAGCAGCATAGTCACGTCGTACAAGCTCCACTACTTCTGGTTTTATTTTATGATGAATATCCTGTAAAAATGACCCAGTAAATAGCCTTAAGAAATTCTGGGGTTCAAATGAAACAAAAATGACTTGATCACCTTCAAAAAGTAACCAGCATAGGTTACCTGAATACCAGCTTCACGGGTTCTAACATCACGACATTTCAGTCCCAAGTCATCCATACGTGCCAAAGCCAGCTCCCGAAGATTGCCCTTTTCAACACCAGATGTTACAAGAGGCATTGGAATATCCCTCTGAACACGATAGACACGGGTCCAGGGTGGCACTAAAGCTAAAACCCTTGCAATTATATCCACAAGCTGCTCTGGTGGATAATTCCGGTACCTGTACACAAATAGAGTAATATAGAGTTGTAGATTAACCTAGTCTTTCTTTTCTGAACATTAATAAGTGCACTTGCCACAATTTGCTCTTCCAATCTCCTAGCAATTTATAATTCTTAACTGCAACCGGTTATGAGCTTGAACGACCAGCATATACTGTAAGTTTGGGCATAAACATATGTCCTACCTTTGTTTTAAAAAATTTCAGTTTTGTAACATATATGCTTTATTCTTTCTGAATGTCAACAATGATTAAAGTCATACCAGAAAAAAGACGTAAACGATCAGATACCATATTTATTATTTACATACGTTGTTCATATAAGATTTAATGTCAAACAGTAACAACAAATAGATCAATGCTAGATCAAAATCCATGTAAGAAAAAAAAGGGGGATTTCAGAAGCTGTGTGGTGAGAAAATTAAGCTGAAATCAAGTTTTATTGATTTCTCTTTTGACCTAAAAAATTTATTCGGGGTCACAATTTTCTCACCAGTTTGATTGAAAAGGCATACTCCATGGTAGGAATCAAGATACATAGAGACGACCAAATTTCACTAAGCAGATCTACAACTCTATGCCCGTGATTCAAAATGGTTCCATAGTCACTTCTGCTTTGAGGAATATCCATAACATGAATCAACAATGTGTCAGGTTTCAAGTACCTGAGACTTTGGCATCTGCTCAGGTTCACAGATTTTGATAACTACTTTGCTTAAGCAATTATATAGTAATCACCTATTTATTAAGTAACATAGGGTTTCTGAGTTAATGTTCTCACTAGCCCTTCTTCATCATATTCTGGGCCTATGCCAGTCGCAACACCTCCCAGTTGTTGGCCATGCTCATTTATACTGTATCCTCGAGTACATTGTCCCACCATCTCTTGTTGTCAAAACTTATGCTCCCATCCATGGTCACCAGATTCAACTCTCCACAAGACTCTTTTGACAGGAGTCAAATATGACTCGGGACTCCACAAAAAACATGGGAGTCAACCTGGCAATGACTCAGTATACTGAAAAATACAAGGACTCCACAAAAAACATGGGAGCCAACCTGGCAATGATTCAGTATACTGAAAAATACAAAAAAATATGCATTGAATTTATAATAGAAATGAGAGATTACACTAGACTGTTGAAAATGATGTAAGCTTTACTTTCAGCCATTGCCAAACTTATATTGTGACCATTATTATATTTCTAGGTTTGGCTAAGGTTTACCTTGTACATGTAGGCTTATATAACCCTTCTTGGGGAAAGTGTCTCACCTCTTGAGTTGTGTATATATAATATATATACACAACTCTCATTTGTAATTCACATCATGTGATTCATTTTAATACTTTAAAAAGTGTTTTTCCCAAGGGTACCTATCAAGTCTTGCGCTCTCTTGTCCTTGCGTTTACTGCTCTCTTCAGCACACACTCTCTCTCGTGGTTGTTTTCTCAGTTCTGGGGCTGCACTCTCTTTGAGTGATCTATTTTCATGTATAGTGCTAAGCTAGAGCTGGTATATTTTTCCCTTATTGCAGAATTACAGTCTTGTGGTGATTTCATTCAATTCTCTCTTGGCATTTCAGAGACACTCTTCGCTTCCATCATGAGACTCTATGAGTCGATGCTTGGTCACCTTCGTACAATACACAACCTTTCAAAGCACCATTGGAGTAAAATAAGGTTCCCTCTCTCGACAACTCTTTTTGGCATTTATATTGATGAGCTAGAGTCTTTTCTCTGAGAGCACATTCAGGATGGTAATGGTTGTCTTATGGTTGGCTAATGATTTCATCCTCCTGGCCTCCTCTCCTGAGGGATTATCATATCTTTGTCCAACTTCTATGAACACCGACAATGGAGAGTTAGCCTAGGTAAAACCAACGTCATGATCCTCAACATGTCGAAACATACTATATGATTACCATGTAGACTTCCAGGGGGGGAGAGATCAAGAACATGATTGCTTACACATATTTTTGGGGTTCAATCCACAAGACATAGTTTCAACATGCAACATGCCTTCCAACCTCAAGTCAATAAGGGATAGAGCTCCCTTGCCCTTCTTGACAGGTAGTGTTTCAATAACCATTTCCAAGATATCTAGTCCAAGTTGCACCTCTTGGACACTACCATCAGGTCCATGGCCTTCTACATATCAGAGATTTGGGAACCACACTTGGTTCATGCTAATTGGGCTAAGTGAATGAGAGTCAAAACCCTTCTTCTCAACCTCGTCATCCAACGCAAGTGGATTGTCCCCTAGCACATTGTTCATGCAAAGTTGGGGATCGATGTCTTCATCTTGACGCCAATTCTATTTGGTCTCATTTCTTAGAGGGTCCATATTTTGGGGGACTATCTCCAAGCAATATAAGAATGGCTACTTAGCACTTTGTTCCTCAAAGGTCATTATCTTGATCAGTGCCCCAGACACACTCACCGTTGGTAATCAAAGGTCACTTGATCACATCAAACACTGGCCATCTCTCCAAATCATCTTCCCCCTTTTAGGACTCTCTTGACACTCCCAATCACCCCCTAGAATCCAAGGTGGACCATCAAAGAGGGGAATTTTGGATAGTATATACCGGCCCCATACACCGCGCCTTGGAGGGTCTTGATCCAAAGAGAGCCTTCTATGTCAAGCACTTGCTCGAGCTGAGAGATGGCCTTATCATCTAACCTTCATACACTCGTAAACACTGGATGCATGTACTTAGGATCTCACTTGGTCAAATTCAGGTGCACTTCCAAAAACCTCTAGATTGAGATAGATCACCACTTCCCATGGGTAGACAAGGTTTTCCAATTATGCCCCCAATAGAACCCAAAAGCAAGGGAGCACCTTATTTTCTAATGCCCCATCTATTATGAGATCAAACGGAGATATTAATGCCTATTTCAAGACTTGGGGAGCTTCCCATCCACCTTTGGTCTCTACCTCGACCAAAGATGTCTTGCCCTCTTTTTGAGGGAAGTTTTAAAAAATTATTTCTATCCCCACATGTCTCGTCCCAATCGAACGCCTTCATGTGGATCACCTCATACTAACCAATCAAGGCAACGAGGTAGATAAATACTTACGAGTCTCCAAATTCCAAATCAATGCAACCTTGATTGGGGAGCAAGGGGGGACAACCAATCTTCTCAAAACCCAAGAGGAGTTGTTGTTCTAGGACACTAACTACACACCACCAGTAGGGCTTGACAACTTCTCCTTCATTCTTGCGCTGAGACTCGTGTACTTACACCTCCTTTTACTTCTTCTCTTGGTTAGATATTTAGATTTCTGGCTTTTTAGCTATACATGTAATTCTTTATCTTTTATGCATTCAATATTACTCAAGTAGTTGCATTTGCGCTCCCACATTGTGTTTACATTGGATGTACTCCCTTAGGCTCACTGCCCTACTTTTGTGGTCATTTGTTGGACATTAATAAAATTACCCTATCTATCTTATCTGTGCATCTCAACATGGTATCAAGACGGGTGTGAACCTCAGTTACTCAATTCAAATGTTAATATAAAGATTTTTATATAATGCAAAAGCATTGAATATATTGCAAAAATGACATATCCAATTATATTATAATATCACAATCAATCATCAAATCATCATCCATTAAGATTCAAAATCACCATGGACCATGGCATGAAATTATGATTCACAAACCAAAATGAACAAAGGTTCTCAAATTGTCCAATGTTACAAGCTAAGTTACACAAAACGTGGAAACGTGTACAAGTTTCGAAGACAGGAATGCTTGGAAACATGACCCCTCCAAAATGGGTACATCAAGGGAAACGCAATATATATATAAACTAGGGATTTAAATTGTTTACATTTTCCATAAACTAGGGATTTTTTATTTTCTATGGGTCCCAAGTCGTTCATGGGCCCTTGGAGGTTTCCGAGAAGTTTTCAAGTTTCCACGAGTTTCTGATACCGATACGTCAACATTTTAGGAGTTTCGTGCAACATAGGTTAAATATACCCTAGTTACGTTGGAGCAAACCCAAAGGGTTGGGATAAAAAAGCCAAACCCTAGATGTGGGTCTAAAACCCTAAATGTTATGCATAGGTCCAAAACACTAGTTATCCAAAAGTTAAAAACCCTTTTCCAAAATGTCAAGGAGAAATGAGCAAGAATGCATCCAAAAATCAAAATCTATAAGCACCAAACCTCAATGGTCATTTGGAGACTTGGTGGGTTTTTTAGAAGACTTAGTGGTTTTTCCCTGGAATTGACAATGTTTGACAAAACCCAACAGGGCAAACCAATTCCAAGTCATAACAACTCATTTTAGGGGCCAAGCCAAGTAGAACTAGCAATTCGAAGTTGACCCAACCAAGTTTGGCAACTATGCTCCCATCTTTGTCATGTCCCCATTCACTTTGCCTTGCATTTGGCCATATATACAAAGATCCATCTTACAATACACTAAATTTACTCCCTTATTCTCCCCAAATGTTAATCTCCAATCCCAAATCATATAGAACACAAAAATAGATAAGCTTCCATCATACTATTCACCCATTGATTTCCTTTCAATAATGAGGTAACTTTCCCATCAATATGTAGTTTTGTGCATATTCAAATGCTTTCATAGAAAGGTTACAACTCACTCAATCCATGATCCCCTCGAAGCCAAATGCAAATGTCAGACATATATTATTGTGACCTCGTTAGACTTAACAAATTTATATTCCTTTAGTTAAAGAGGACTGAACTCCAATGTTGAAGTATATACCAAAAATATTACCTTAGTGAACCACCTACCACATTAGATATCCTTCTAATTGATCTACCCATGCCTCTATCTTTATGAAGTCCCAATCAACCTCTATCTTTATGAAGTTCAAATCAAAGTTCATATTAAAATCCCCCACCAACCTAATTCTTGTTATGTCTTTAACTAAGCAATCCATAAACTACAAACCACTGAAGCTCAAAATACACCTCAATCAACCACTTGCCACATTACATATCCTTAAAATTGATCTGCCCGTGTCTCCTATCTTTATGATGTTATGATGTTCTAACAAAACTTCATATTCAAATCCTCCACCAACCTAATTCTCATTGTCTTTATCTAAAAATCCATAAACTACAAACTACTAAAGCTCAAAATATAGAAGGCCTTCAAGTATAATTCTTGAATCTTAGTCTAAAGTCATTATTATCCCACCCTAATAGGAATATATTTTATGAGGTTGTTTCCTAAGTATTATGACTCTTTGAACTTCTCACATTGTATATCCTATTCAGAAGGCGAGTGATAACTAAGACATGGGTAATGATAGAATGTTATGACAAGTCAAAATTTAGGAAAATTGTGTTGTACTTTCTTATTTACCATTAGACAATGCAAAAGGTCAAGCTAGATTTTCCCAAAACTTCCAAAGTGAGTGCCTTCTTTCCCTAAAAGCAATCCTTAATGGTGCCAAAGAATGTTTTTTATATATTCAGTTTCTTCTGAGTAGACTTTTAAAGACTTCATATAAAGGTGCCTCAGTGAGAGGAATTTATTAGAGGGTAGAGTAAAGGGTCTCAAGTCGCCATCAAGATAGAAGAGAGTGGTCTTGATCAAAGGATAGAAGCCAATGTGTGTCATAGTCTATGCAGAGGAGGGCCACAGTAGGGTTGGGTTGTGTTTGCACAAGCCGCCATTTGATTAGGTGTAGTGAACACCACTTCAAGACCAAGAAGCCGAGATCAAGGTTATAATATCACTATAGGAGCAAGAATTTGAACTCTTGTACGTTCATAATGTCACTACAGGAACATGAATCCAATGTCAATTAGGACCATATAGGGCACATTCTAGGAAAAAAGATGCCTTGGACTATTACTAGGCCACGAAATTGACAGAAGTAAGCTGGTAGTTAAACAAGTATCTGTAAGTTCAAGATTAGTAGAAGCTTTTGCAAATTCTAAATCTAAATTTAAAATTAATTTTGAAGAAAATTTGAATGAAGATACTTAACATGTAGTACCGGCAATAATAATCTACATTTTAATTTCTCGAGTGATCGGCAAGTTGTTGTGGAGTTGTGAAATGATTTAGAATTTGTTAGTTTTTATATACTTGGCTATCAAATGCCAAGTTAGAGCAAATAGAAGATAGCCCTTTTCAACATTTTTTTGACGTATTTAAACCTTTGAAATGGTCTGTCTATCCCATATTATGTTGGAAGGCAAGCAGAGGTATAACAGTAAAATATTTACCACATGGAAAGGAGGTGCAAAATATGATACATGAAGATTTCCACACCGAGTATAATAAAAGAAATCGAGAAATTGTGAAGTTGAACAAGCTCCCGATAACTAATGATATACTCCCATAAATGCAAGACATTGATGATGCTTTCAAGATTTAGGGGTGTTTGAAAAACTTGCATGAGGTCACATAAAAGTAGAGTTTATTTTTCCTAAAGAATTTGTTGTTTTCAATAAGACAGAGGACTATGAGTCTCTCAGTACAGTCTAAGTGGGCCTAACAGTTAAGAACATGTGTTATCTCTTTGGAGGTCACAGATTCAATTTCGAAAGGGGGTAAGATCTACACATGTTTAAGCAAGTTGCTGTTTGTGAATATTTGTGTGGCGTAGGCAGGGTACCAGCAATCTCATTCTGGCTTATGGGCTTGAGAATGGGAAGATATGTATTTCTATAGCGGGCATCAATGCCCAAAAGTTTACCACAGAAAAAATGAGTCTCTTAGTAACACTTGTTCGAAAATAATAGAGATTAGAGCTCAATTGAAAGAATTTGAGAGGAAAGTTGAAAAGAAGACATGGTGATGATTACATTACACAACCTATTGTCTTCGTTAAAAGAAATTGTTCAAACCTTGAATATAACTTATGAAGATGTTGATCTGACATTTGAGAAATTGAGTAATAAGCATTTACAAAAAGAATGGTGGAAGAAGCAATTCAGTAGTACCAATGTGAATGGAGAATCAAAAGTTGTCTTAAAAGCACAATTCAAGGGCAAAGGAAAGCATGAAGATGGCAGCAACACTATTGATACCTATATTCGAACCCCTAGAAAAAGTATGAAGTGTTTTGAATGTGTTGGGTTGGGACATGAGGCCAAGTTTTGTAGGGAATGGTTGTGGGACAAAAAACACAACCAAGGGCATTCTTTCAAAGATCGGTTTGAGAAGAAACATACCGATGTAGTCAATGGGAACAAAACAAATTCGTACATTGATTCAGGTGCATCATGGCATTTACTAATCAAAAAGATTGGTATAGAGATGACAGCAATGGAAGTGTGCAACTTCAAATGAGAGGTGAGAGCTTGTTAGTTAGGGATATTTATTATATCCCTAGCTTGCAAAAATATAGGATATGAAGCATGGCCCATACTTAGATGTTGTCTTTAGTAATAATATGTTAAATTTTTACAATGCAGATCTGATTTGATAGCAGTAACAGTCTTTTTCACCTTTTAGCAGACTTTAGCATATTAATCTGAGTTTATAAACCATCAGTAGATAGCCAGCAGTAAAGAAGAAACAACCATCCACAAAAACACAAAAATTTTACCCTGGGGAAACCTTTTCAGGAATAAAACCCAAGCAAAGAGTAATCTTCCTTAATATGAGATGACTGAGTTTTACATGAGCAGATTTAAGAGCAGACTTTACAAAGAATCCCCTAGGGCTTATTACATACCAAGAGAAACAAAAATGAACCCACTGTAATCACTGATGACTGCTGTAGATGATGATAGCCCTGTAAGTGAGAAGGCGGCCTTGCTGAAGGTGACGGCAACCTTTAATTTTGCTTCAGAAGTTGGCAGCACCCTTTCTAAGCTTCAATCTAAATTGTGACAGCCCTTTAGGGCCTGATCCATCTCACAATAACCCTGTTAGGGCTTCATCATATCTTTGGAAACCCTGCTAGGGCTAGTGCAGACCTTCGGAAGCCTTGTTAAGGCTGGTACAGACCTCTGCTGTCTGATCCGTGACCTCACTGAGGTCTATTGTCTTGCTTGACCGCAGCCCTGTTAGGGCTCATACACACCCTCGAAAGCCTTGTTTAGGAGATGGCAGCCCTGCTGGGGCTAGATCAGGGCCACGGTGGCCCTGTTAGGGCTTAAACTGAGCCACGGCAGCCCTGTTAGGGCTTGAAAATAACCTCGGCAGCCCTTCTAGGATTAGATCAGGCCCTCGGCAGCCTCAAGGAAGAGAAGACAGCCCTACTAGAGAAGACAGCAGCCCTGTTGGGCTTGAGACAGACCCTCGGCAGCCACAAGGAAGAGAAGACAGCCCTGTAGATGAAGACTTTGTGAATCTGCTAGCTGATCCAAACCCCCCAAAAAAATGAAGAAGATAAACAGCTTCTAAAAGTACCCAAACGAACTCTTGGACAGAGATTGAATGATAATTTGATGTGTGTTTTTCACTTTAGAGGGTTCCTCATTTATATTCCTTCATTGAGTAATTCAAGGGGTGACTTCCATAAGTCAAGGAGTCAACAAATAATATAAAATACATTAGTTGGGGCTCTTTTAATTTCTTGTGGGCTTTTAACACTCTAATACATTAGTTGGGGCTCTTTTAAGTTCATTGTGGGATTTTAACCCACCCTTCTTAGGTAAGTCACCTTTTGACAAATTCTTAGCCTCTTCTCTTGGTCTCCATGGTCCACACATGCCAACTCAAGTACATCATCATATATAAGGAAGATTATTCTTTGGGTGTCTTGATCTCCCCACTAACACCAAGGTCCCAGGCTAGTTATTCCAACAAGGGGTGGCCAGTCCCTTGAGGAGGTCCCATAGCCCAGTGACCAAGGAGAGGAGTACATCACACATCACTTGCCTAGACCCAGTCTTGGGCTTCTGGTGATGGCCTGGTAACTGACCAGGTGCCTCAGCCCCAAGCTGAATCTAGTTGACCAAAGTCAACAACTTGGTAACCAACCAAGTGCCTCAATCCCAGACTGAATCATGTCCCTGGTAACGGACCAGGTGCCTCAGCCCCAAGCTGAATCAAGTTGACCAATGTCAACAACTTGGTAACTGACCAAGTGCCTCGCTCCCAGACTGGATGATATTCCTAGTAACTGACCAGGTGCCTCCATTCTCCCAGCGAATGGCTCCCGATGCTGCTCAAAAATCAACACTCCCTCTCAGTGAGAGAGGCATTCTCTACAATACCAAGCTTGTCTCGGTAGTACACAAACTTCGTCAAAGATAGAGCCTTGGTTAACACATATGCAATTTGCTCATCTGTATGAATGTACTAAAGTCTCATGGCACCTCTCTGGACCATATCTCTGATGAAGTGATACTTCATCTCAATGTGTTTCGATCTATCGTGAAACACTAGATTCTCTGAAAGCTTCATGCAACTCTGGTTATCACAATGGATAATGGTTGGCTCAAGCTTTTCACCAAATAAATCAGCAAGTAGCTTCTTCAAACCTATATATTTTGCTTTTGCTGTGCTTTGGGCTATAAAGCCCTGCTTCCTGCTGGACCAGGAGATCATGGTTGATCCCATACTAATGTAATACCCGATAGGCATCATTGGTTGCTATATATTTTGCTTTTGCTGTGCTTTGGGCTATAAAGCCCTGCTTCCTGCTGGACCAGGAGATCATGGTTGATCCCATACTGATGTAATACCCGGATGTGCTTTTCCAGTCCACTACACTGCCTGCCCAATCAGAGTCAGCATAACCAAGTAACATCACTCCACTGCTGGAAGTGTATCTAATCCCATAAGCAATAGTGCCCCACAAGTATCTAAGCACATGTTTCGCAGCTACCCAATGTATGT
The DNA here is from genome assembly GCA_027924585.1 of Larix kaempferi. Taxonomy (NCBI): domain Eukaryota; kingdom Viridiplantae; phylum Streptophyta; class Pinopsida; order Pinales; family Pinaceae; genus Larix; species Larix kaempferi. Next base: position 32,870,674 of record BSBM01000017.1, read on the forward strand.
GCTTAGGATCAGACATAAACTGACTCAATGCACTCACTGTATGGCATATATCTGGTCTAGTATGTACTAAGTACATCAATGATCCAATAAGCTGACGGTACAAGATAGGATCCACTGACTTTGAACAAGAAGCTGACTCATGTAGCTTCTTTAAGCTTGACAACATAGGTGTGCTCATGGGCTTGCAATCTTGCATCCCAAATCTTCGTAATATATCAACTGCATACGCTTTTGCCAGACCTCTAGACCAAGAAAATAGTGCATAGGACCAAATCCTTCATCTCAAATTATGAGGTGAGCTCCCTCTTACACTGGGCTATCAATTGTTCCTCACCAGTAACGAACAGGTCATCAACATATAAGACCGAGATCAAGGGATGGTTCTAAACAACCTTGAAATACAGGTTGGAGTCAGCAACACTCTTCGAGAAACCCAATTTATGAAGGTAATTGTCAATTCTTGCATACCAGACCCTTGGAGCATGTTTAAGTCCATACAAGGCTTACTTTAGCTTGCACACATGGGATTCCTTCCCATGGATCACAAAACCTTCAGGTTTCTCTAAGTAGACTTCTTCCTCAACTTTTCCATTGAGAAAAGGTGTCTTCACATCCATTTGGTGAAGTTTCCATCCCAAAATTGCAGCGAGGGAGATAATCATTCTGATGGAAGTGTATATGGCAACTGGAACAAAGGTTTCATCATAATCTATACCTTCCTTTTGAGAGAAACCGCGAGCCACAAACCTTGCTTTATATTTTTCAATACTTCCATCAGCAGCATGTTTGATTTTGTAAATCCATTTAGAAGTCACTACAGACTTCCCTTTTGGTCTTGGGACCACTTCCCATACATCATTTTTCATGATGGAGTTGTATTCTTCTGTCATTGCATCTTTCCATACCTGTTGTCTAGCTGCCTCGTCATAGGTGGAAGGCTCTGCATCGATGATGTGGCCCAACCGAGTTATAAGACCAGAGTACCTATGAGGCTTCTTGCTTTCTCTGAAAGTTCCTGAAGGAGTTGTATGATTTTCTGCTTCCTGCAGAGTTTCACGAAACCAAGCAGGTCTTCTTTTAGTAGGAGGAGCCTCAAGCAATTCTTCAGTAGGATTTTCTGGTTCTATGGAAGCATATGGAATTGAGGGCTCATCATCCTCCTCCCTCTAATCATCTGAATGAGGAGAATCTGGAATTTCTAAAGGGGAAGTTTCTGAATCATTTGGAATCTCTTTAGAACATAGTGGAAAAAATCGACATCGGCAAAAAATCAGCGAGGGTCCAAAAAACATCTTCTTGGCAATATCGACGAAAAAATTGGCAAACTACGGAAAGCATTAAAAGATGCAAAAAATGTACTTTAATAGGGTCAAAATTTGCTGACCGATTTTTTCCCTTATTTACCAATTTTTCCCAATTTTTCTCAATTTTTTCCCAATTTTTCCCAATCTTTGCCAATTTTTCCCCGATTTTTGCCGATTTTTGCCGATTTTTTCCAAGGTCCGATTTTTTTAAAAATCGGCACCCAGGAAAAATCGCGATTTTTCAAGACATCGCTAATTTTTTCCACTATGCTCTAGAACAACGGAAAGCAACTTCTTCATGAAATATCACATCTCTACTTACCTCAATGTATCTCTTACCAGGAACATATATATGATAGGGTTTTGAGTCGTCACTGTACTAACAAACATACCTTTCTTTTCGGAAGGCTCCAATTTTGTTCTCTTTTCTTTTGGCAAATGGATATAGACTGGAGTGCCAAAAATCCTCATGTGATCAACTACTGGTTTCTTACATGTAAATACTTCCTCTGGAGTCTTTTCCCCCAAAATAGCATGAGGGCTTCTATTCTGAATGTATACAGCAGTACTGGCAGCCTCAGCCCATAGAGATAGAGGAAGATCCTAATCACATAACATGGCTTTGGCAGCTTCGCATATTGTCATGTTCTTTCTTTCTACAACCCCATTCTGTTGAGGGTTGTAAGGCACAGTTAGCTCCCTCTTGATCCCTGCTTCTCAGCAAAGATCATCAAACTGATGAGATTCAAACTCACACCCATTATCTGACCTCAAGATACGGGTATGCCTTCTTGTTTGGTTTTCAATCAATGCCTTGAACTTATCAAAAGTTACATTCTTAGTTCTTTAGGAAGTAGATCCAAGATTTGCGAGAGCAATCATCTATAAAAAGTACATAATATAAACAACCACTCATAGAAGGTCCAGCCATAGGTTAACATATATCGGAATGAATTATGTCCAAGATCCTTTTAGATCTATTACTACTGTTAGGAAAAGATTTCTTGGCATTCTTGCCAAGAGCACAATCTTTACAAACACCATCATTTTCAGAAGAAAACTCAGGCATACATGTTACCATCTTTTGTAGACTAGGAAGAGCTCTGTGGTGAAGGTGTCCAAACCTTCAATGCCATAGCTCACAAGGATTGATTGTATCGTGGACCAATGCCTTAATGGAATGCCCAGATGTCTTGTATAGACCTCCCTCTCGAACTCCAATCACCATGGCTAAACTCATCTCTTCATTCTTTGGCGACAAGAGGGCCTTTCTGTCCATGAAGATTACTCCATAACCCTTATCTTCTAAACTTGCAACTGACAGTAGATTCTTCTTTAAGCCAAGAACATATAAAATTTCTTCGATATGCAAGATAGTCCCTGAGTCAAGTTGAAAAGATGCTAAACCGATTCCTTCAATTTCATAGGAGGTATCATCTCCAAGTTCCACCTGAGCAGTAAACTTCCTCTTTCTAAAGTTTGTAAGAGCTCCTCGAAATCCTGTCATATGTTTGGAAGCTCCACTGTCCACCAGCCAGGACTTAGCACTATTGGTAATGGATCCGGAGAGAGTTGAAACCAAATAGTATTCTCTTCTTGGTTCTTCATCTTTGGAAGACCTGTTGTTTTTCTTCTTCTAAGGTTCTTCTTCTTTTGCAGCAGATGCCTGAAATTTTCCTTTGAACTTTCTCTTTGGCTTTTTACAATCTCTAGCATAATGTCCCATGTTGTGACAATTGAAACATTCTATCTTTGATAAATCAATGTGCTTACCTTGAGGCTTTTTACCTTTGTTCTTTTGATGGAAGAATTTATTGTTTTTCCTTGTCTTAGCAGTAAGAGCAAGATTTCCTTCCTTGAGCCACCGTTTCTGCTTTGCATTCTTCCTTCCTCTTGCAAGCAATCATGCCATAGTCTTTCAGCTGGACTTCACGACCATTTACAGCATATAGGAATGTCTCCCATGAACTTGGAAGACCATCAACCGCAGTTTGGACAAGATCATCATCATCTACTGTAACACCAAGAGCTAAGAGTTGATCCCTTACCTAAGAGATCTTAGTGAAGGATGAAGCCACATCTTCATCCTTTTCCATCTTCAAAGTGCGAAGCTTATTCTTCAGGACTCTCTTCTGACTGGGGGCTTTTGTTTCATACAGATTTGTTAAGGTATCAAAGCATCCTTTGGCAATCTTCAATGGGGTTATGATGGGCGTCAAATTGTCCTTGATTGAATCATAGATGATTCTTCTTGCCTTGGCTTGCTTCCTCTTGAATGTTGCTCTACCTGCATTTGTTGTAGGTTCCTCTACAACATTGATGACTAAGTCATCAAGATCATTTTCTTCTAGGGTAGCCAAGATCCTAGCTTTCCAAGAGTTGAAGTTGGAGGTCACTTCAAGTCTGTCTTCTGGTCTAAAGGAAATTGAAGCCATTAGAAAAGTCTGTTGAAACAAGTCTGCAAAGTTCTTAGCCTTCTCAGATCTGTACCAAGATCAGGTAGGCAACAGTAACCTGCTCAAAAACTGTGCTCTTCACGTCCTCCACTCTAATACCATGTTAATTTTTTATAATGCGGATCTGATTTGATAGCAATAACGATCTTTTTCACCTTTTAGCAGACTTTAGCATATTAATCTGAGTTTATAAACCATCAGTAGATAACCACCAGTAAAGAAGAATCAACCATCCACAAGAACACAAAAAGTTTGCCTTGGGGAAACCTTTTTACAAATAAAACCCCAGCAAAAAATAATCTTCCTTAATATGAGATAACTGAGTTTTACATGAGCAAATTTAAGAGCAAATTTTACAAAGAAGACCCTAAAAATGAACCCAAGAGAAACAAAAATGAACCCATTGTAATCACTAATGACTGTTGTAGATGATGACAACCCTTTAGGGCCTAATCCATCTCATAATAGCCATGTTAGGGCTTCATCGTATCTTTGGCAGCCCTGCTAGGGCTAGTGCAGACCTTCGATTGCCTTGTTAAGGCTGGTACAGACCTTTGTTGTCTGATTTGTGACCTCACTGAGGTCTGTTGTCTTGACACCAGCCCTGTTAGGGCTCATACACACCCTCGACAACCGTGTTTAGGAGATGGCAGCCCTGTTGGGGCTAGATCTGAGCCACGGTAGCCCTATTAGGGCTTAAATTGAGCTACGACAACCCTGTTCGGGCTTGAAAATAACCTCGACAGCCCTTCTAGGGTTAGATCAGGCCCTCGACATCCTCAAGGAAGAGATGACATCCCTGCTAGAGAAGACGGCAGCCCTGTTGGGCTTGAGATAGACCCTCGACAACCACAAGGAAGAGAAGACAGCCTTGTAGATGAAGACTTGGTGAATCTGCTAGCCGATGCAAACCCCAAAAAAATATGAAGAAGATAAGCAGCTTCTAAAAGTACCCAAACGAACTCTTGGACAGAGATTGAATGATAATTTGATGTGTGTTTTTCACTTCAAAGGGTTCCTCATTTATATTCCTTCATTGAGTAATTCAAGGGGTGACTTCCATAAGTCAAAGAGTCAACAAATAATATAAAATACATTAGTTGGGGCTCTTTTAATTTCTTGTGGGCTTTTAACACTTTAATACATTAGTTGGGGCTCTTTTAAGTTCATTGTGGGATTTTAACCCACCCTTCTTGGGTAAGTCACCTTTTGACAAATTCTTAGCCTCTTCTCTTGGTCTCCATGGTCCACACATGCCAACTCAAGTACATCATCATATATAAGGAAGATTATTCTTTGGGTGTCTTGATCTCCCCACTGACACCAAGGTCCCACACTAGTTATTCCAACAAGGGGTGGCCATTCCCTTGAGGAGGTCCCATAGCCCAATGACCAAGGAGAGGAGTACATCACACACCACTTGCCTAGACCCAGTCTAGGGCTTCTAGTGATGGCTCGGTAACTAACCAGGTGCTTCAGCCCCAAGCTGAATCTAGTTGACCAAAGTCAAAAACTTGGTAACTTGGTAACTGAATCATGTTCTTGGTAACGGACCAGGTGCCACAGCCCCAAGCTGAATCAAGTTGACCAATGTCAACAACTTGGTAACTAACCAAGTGCCTTTGTCCCAGACTGAATGATATTCCTCGTAACTGACCAAGTGCCTCCATTCTCCCAAAGAATGGCTCTCAATGCTAGTCAAAAATCAACATAATAGTTGTTTTATTATTGACAAAACGAACAACAAGACCACGATTGTATGGGTGTCGAAAAACAAGGTTTGTTTCAACTAGTGGATGGTAAAGAGAAGTTGATGGTTACAACAAGAAGGTAAGCAACAAATTCATGATGCTTTCTTTGTCTACTAAGTTTCTTGAAGAGAGGAAAACCCTCGTGGAGGGTGAAAATGAAGTAGTGAAACAAAATGGCGCTTCATCGAAGAAGTAAAAGCAAAACTTTGATATGTTAAGCCAATAGGATGTGGAGGGGGTGAGTTCAATGAACAAACCAAGTTTTATCTCAATGGTGGAAAAGTTAACTGTTAAACCAACACTGGTTTACATCTAGATGGTGGGTCAATGATCAAAGAGAAAGTTGGTGACATGATTTGTACTTCATCAACCTTGTCAAATATAGTTCACCTCCAATTGTTGATTGAAAACCTCATTTTAGAGTGGGTCCCAAACATCTTGCTTGTCCAAATTTTTGTTTTTGTTTTGGAACAAACAATTTTATGTAGTATGACCATTATGGGAGGCCGTTAGAGATAATGGTCATAAATAGGTAATAAATCCTTACTTAGGTCTTTAAAAAAGTGATAAAATCACGATTTGATTAATGTAATCATTAAATGAATAGGTTTTAGGGAGTTACATAAGTAATCATCTCTTACCTGCAATGTAATGAGACATTGCATCACTCAATGAAGAGTCAATCTATTCTCTCTCATTCTTATGTGCATTCCCGTCTACACTCTTATGTGTGTAAAAACTAACAAACCCCTCATGGAATTTAGAAGTAATGAGAGCTTGGTGTAAGAAAGCAAAAGTTGTGTTTGAGTAAATCCAATTCAACCACATTACAAGATCAACAAACCAAGTAGTTGATTGCATTGAAAACATGGAAATAAATTGCACTCAAGCCCTAAGCATTGGTAAAGTGGAGATGGTCATATCTTGAGATGGAGATTGGAAAGGGCCTTGTCAACCTTGGTGGAAAAAGTATAAGCAAAGGTGCAATGATCACAAAGTGTGAATTGATCCTAGAGGATCCTCTTGGTAATATCCCAAGAGTAGCTTCAAGATCCAAGGGGATCAATCTCCACATCCATCCCAGGACCCTGCAGATGCCAAGAAGTAGAATTCTTTAGTCGTGGCATATTTTTAGTCAAGATTAACCTCCTAGAACATTCCTTTTGTGTGCGTTGGTGTCAAGTCTAACCCATGCATGGGTATTCTCTCTTCCAACGATTTGTATTAGTGTTTGTTTTGTGTTTTGTAATGACTTCCCCTATATGGTTGTAGTAGGACCTCTAAAGTATGATCTTAATAGCAATGTAAAAAATTTCGTATCAATGAATGTATCGCCAAGCATCTAACATGCAACTTAACAGCAATGTTCGAGAAAAAATCGAAAAACTTTTAAAAATACAAAGATTATCATTTTTTCAATTTGTAAGCATCTAAAGCAACAACGACATCAAACAAACACATTGCTAAATAAATATGAGAATAAAAATTATATATAAGATGTCAAGTTATACATCACACATTGATACTAAATTATAATATATGTCCAAAGTCCTAACAAGATGATACAAAATCACATCAAAACAAAAATAAGTGTATCTTACAAGATGAATCATCATGAGGCGTCTAAATTCTACAATGATAAATGCACTTATGACTCATTGATTCCCTCTACCCTTTTAGGAGCAATGGTCACTACTCTTCCTCTTGAAGCTAGAAACACAAGTGTTGGGGTTGAGCCTGAGGTGGAATCCAAAGTGAGATGTCTTCTCCTAGTTGCATGTCTCTATGGAGGTGTGGCGGTTGTGACACACTCACAATATCCTCCTCCATATGTCTTTGCACTAGAAGTGGAACATCCTCTTCCTCTTCCGGTTCCACCCCCCCTCTCCTCTGAGACATTGGCATCCTACTCCAACCACTTAGGTGCCTCTTAATCTCTACCCTCCCTGGACTCATGGTGTCAATCGCATCCAATGAAATGGCCTCTGTGTCAAGTACTTTGTCAATCTACTTCACACACAGCTTGAGATTATAGTAGACATAGACCATATCATTAAGGCAATGGACAACTAACCTGTATGAGAGCCATATTCTAATTAGAGGATGACAACCATAAATTCAAATTAATGAAATTATAAAAAAAAGAAAAAAGAAAACTAATTTGGAATAATTCTAACTTGTTGCGCTTCTTGGAGTATATTTTATCAAAGATACCTCTCCAAGTTGTGCTCCGACCATGGAGAGCTGCAAGTCCTGACTAAGCACCCGAATGGCAAGTTTCTTTAAATGTGACTCGCCTGCCATAATTTTTCCATCAAACATCTATAACAAATAAATGGAAAGAAAAGACAACGAATTATATTTCCTTCCAGTAACAAATAGATAGAAAGGAAAGACATTGAATTTTGGAAGTTTGAAACAAATTGTACTTAAAGCTTACTACCTAGCATCCTAGAGGTCATATCTTGGACTACCTAGCATCCTAGAGGTCATATCTTGGACAACCATCTCATAACCAAAAGTCCTAGCAGCCAACCTATATATCTCGATTTGTTTGGAAATCTTCAAGTGTTCAATGATAGTCAACACCATCGTTTGAACACATTGGAGGAATCCATAGATAACCTCGACATCTAATCTAAAACCATAGGAGTAAGAGAACGTGAGTTTGTGGCAGAGCCTTGCTACATGAATGGGACGATGGAGATTATTTTTCTATTGCTCATCAATCAAACTCCATATTTGGGCTTATCTCTCCTCTCACTTGTTCTCATAGTATCAATGGATAGCTTCCTTGGCCCTATCTATGGTCTCATACAAGTAGCCCATTGCGGGCTTGTCACCATCAACCAAGCGAAGTACCTTACAAAAGGTTCGCTAATAACACACACCTCATGCACTCCCACCCAAAAACTTTGATCATGTCTCACAAGTCAGGCTATGGCTTGCCCATCCGATTTAGTGTTGTATACATACTATACACAAGCATTCCTTTCATTTAAAAGGAACATCCTCTGCAGCTCCAACATAGAATTGTGGAGAAACTAAAGTGAAATGAAGCTAGTGGCATGTTTGCAAGACACACCAACTCCTCGTTCATTGTAAACTATCTCATGAGCATAACACATATACATATATGGTGACACTCCTAGTTGATTCAATGGTTTCCTTGATCCAAGAAATTTCTCCCATGTCCTCTAACATCAACTAAATGCAATGGGCCGCACAAGCAATTCAATAGAAGGTCTAATACCTCTAAATAATCAACCTGCTAGCAGCAATATAATTAGCAGCATTGTTCGTAATGACTTACACAACATATTGAAGATGTATCTCCTGGATGGACCTATCTCCTGGATGAACCCATCCAGCTCACATAATAATTGTTCATCTCTAACATATGCAGATGTAACCATGCAGGTGCATCCAATGATCTCCCATGATTCCTTAAGCTCAACCAATCTCTGAGTGCAATTGGTCTTTTTACCTTGAAGGAGAGGCCCTCTCAATTCATTTTAAGAAGGGCCCTTGTACCCTGAGCCAACAATAGTTGTAGCTTCAAACAATGAATGGAAGAATGGGTTGTTCTTCGCAATGTTGAAAGGAATATCACACCATAAAAATCATTTGGCCACAAGCTTGTTGACCTCTTGCCTCTCCTTTGTTTTAACTATCGACCTAAGAGAACATTGTTTCCTAGGCACTAACCTCAACACAAAGAAAGTTGACAATGTAGAGGGCATTGAGGAAGCTGTCGACAAGGATTGGGTTTCCCCTGTCCCTAAGAAGCTTGTGGTTCCCATGTTTCTTGCATTTGCTCTAGCTAAAAGTTCAAGCCTAGATTCTTCCTTCTCATCTCTCTTCCTAGCAATATTAACAATTGATTGATTTGCAATATGGATGATTTACAAGATAGATGAACTTCAAATATCCACTTCATGCCCTAGAATTTTGGAAAGGTGGTATTTCAAGTGGTTAATTCCACCATATATTTTCTTTCCACATAGCTTGCACCTCAACTTCTATTGATTATGAGGGTCAGTTGGGTCACAGTACTCCAATAGTGGGTACAATGTATTTGGCATTTCATAGGGCACTAATTAAACTTATGGCACAAGACAATAATGGAAATCAACAGAAAAGTATGTTGCAATTAAAAAATCATAGCTAGATAAGTGTTAAATCTTCCATTAAAAAGCAGCAACAAGAGGCATAATTAATAGAAACTGCAAACCCTATACAGTGCTATACTAAATGCTGAAAAACAAAGGAAATGCAAGCATAAATTTTATACGTACCTACAAATATGGATATGGTATATTGGAGTCAACCCCCACTCCACAATAGTTCGGTTGATGGCAACAAAAAAACCAAATTTCCTCTTGCTTGCTCAATAGAAAATGGTGGCAAACTCCCTGAAGCTTAATCTGTTATCTCTATTTTGCAAAATGAGGGTTAATAGACCAAATTTCCAATACTAAAGTGTCATGGATGCCAACGGGGTGATACTCTCCATTAACCCACGATATAGACAAAAAATATAACAATATTATGAATGTATCCTATTATTATCATTTAATGAAAGTATTGTCATATTTTATGCCAATAATATTGGCTCCAGATAAATCTCGCAATATATAGCCGATAAGTGTAACACTACTAAATAGTAAGCCTACTCTCTTTTTCATTGAGACGGATTGGAATAATGTGTCCTGGATGGCTTAGGGGCCAAGGTCTAGCAACCATAATGTAGCATGTACAGTCTTAATCTCCTAAACACTATTGGATATAAATAAAGCATAACTTGTAAATAATATATATGTGTGCATGTGTGTGATAATGAAAGGTTAGCTTTTACATTACGAAACCAGCAATTCACTAAAATTGAGGAGTTTTATAAGCTCAAGTTTGATCTGCCATGCCAAGATCCTGGAGATGATAAGGAATAGGATGCTTGCAAAAGCGGCCCATTTTACTTAGGATTGGAATGTCATATTATTCTTTTTGTGCACATTAGTATCAAGTCCAAACCTTACATTGGCATTCTCTCTTATGTTTTCTATACTAGGGTTTGTTGTGTGTTTTGGTAGAGACTTCCTTTGGATGGATGTAGGAGTTCTAAAGTATGTTCTTAATATAATATGCCTACTCCCTTATGTCATAGAAATAGGCTAGAACATCGTGTCTTGAATTGCTTAGGAGCCAAGGTCTAGCAACCATAATGCAGTGTATAATCTCTATCTCATTATGTTAGATATAACTAAATATTTTTTATAATATATATATATATATGTGTGTGTGTGTGTGTGTTATCACATCCATGTTAGTTGGAGCTACCATGGTGCAAATTGTGTGGTCAGGGACCATACTATACTTTTTTTTTCCAGATCAGAGATCAGATGCCTTCAGAGGGGGCATCCATTGTACTCAGATTGCCCCAAGCAGAGATATCAGAGGGGACAGATGGTTTTGTATTGGTCCAGACATGTTACACAGCATTTGCCAGAGGGTCACCCTTCCTTGCCAGGCTTTGAGTAAGCCCATTGAGACAGTTGCCTAGCCTTATTTTTGATTGAGAGCATTACAGAGTATTGTTGGTTTGCCACTTGTTGCCCAGATTTAACAGAGGTCCAGTTTCAGAGACAGCTTCAGCAGCAGGTATAGCATTTGATGTCTTGTTGCTCATGTTGTTGATTAGACTTGTTTATATATGACATTACACTGACTTTACATATGATGATTGATATGGTGATCTAGTTGTCATTATGATGTGTTGTTGGACCCTTGGTGATGTCAGTCCACCCCTTCCAGTAGACTCCTGTCTATGCACACTTGATCATATCCCCATTATTGGTATAGACTTGGTCATTTAGTCCCCCTAGGCAGCTGACTTTGGATCCACCTTCACTTTCTCCACCCATCCGACTCATTCAGGTTGGTCTTTCTCGACTTGGATTGTGATTTGTGACCTTGAGGATCCCCTTCCACACTGACCTCTGAGTATGCCATGATTCCCTGTCTTTTGTGCCTCGGCTCTTTAGTGTGTGAGATGCACTCTCAAACCTGGGATTTGCTCCTGTCGATCGCCCCCGATGTTGCAATGCAATATAGGATTGTGTAGCCTCACCGGGTGTTCCCCACTGGTCATTGAAGCTTGTACACTTACCCCCATTACTTTGCAGTATGAGCGCCTTGATTATATCTTTTGAGATATGTATGTAAGCCCGAAAAGGGCCATGATGTAATAAATGAAAAGCAGCCAGAAAGGCTAGAAAATGTAAAATCAAGCCAAAAAGGCTAAGTATGAAATGTAATGTAAAATCCAAGTAATGTGTTTTTCAAAAAACACGGACACAGGTCAGCCATACATGTCATCACTGTAGTGGTTATTTCCTCACCTAGTCCCGCGGGGCAAGGAGGTGAGATGGAGCAAGGGACAGCTCAAGATGTCCCCTAGAGTCTCAAGTTACAGTTTGTCGGACACCCAGTTTGGCAGCTCTAGAAAAGATCCTCACGGATACTTCTTAAGGCACGGCTGTGAGTTGTGAGGTATTTGTTAGATGACCAGTGGCGGTTTCCCTGCACTATACCCATTTGTGAGGCACCGCCCTTCCCTGTGTATTATCATGGCATGCTTATCTCAGTGGGCCCCGCTTTCCCGATTTATCCAAAGGGTCACACGATCTTGGTCCTTGTTTTCCCTTATCCTTCACCCTGTTTTTCCACCTCACCCGAAGTCAGCGAAGTGGTCAAGTCTATAGGTTGTGCATAGTAGTTTGAGTCTTTTGGAGGTGGTGGGCCCACCTCACCTGGGGCCTCGTATTTTTGAGATATTATGTATTTTTTATCACCATATTGGCATCATATTGCTTAGTAATGTACTAACATGTATAAGGAAGCCTTTCGCTTCATGTGGCATACAGGTATTCAGCCAGCACCATGTTGACCAGATTTGACTTGGTCAAACCAGGTTGACCAGGCCAAAAATGGGCCCAAAAAAATGTTATGATCAAGATTTCGATTTTGGTCAATTATCTTCTATTGGGGTCCCATATGAGCCTCCAAGTGTCAGAATTTGAAAAGATTGAGGCGTTTGCGAGATTTTTAATTATTATGGGTCACCAAGGACCTGTTTTAATTAAAAATCATGGATTTTGGGCAAACAATGCCTAAGTGATGGATCGTGGTCGTTCAAGTAACCATGTCTACTATTTTTGGGGTCCACGATCGCATTGCAGCAGACGGTTCGGCAATCCGGGCACTATAAGTGGGTCAAAAGCCCAATTTGCACCTTCAACAATAAAAACCAACAATTAATTAAATGGAAAATAAAAATATGGCAAATGGCAAAAATCAAAGGTTGGCTAATACAAGGGGGTCTTCTAAGGTAATGTTGGTAATATTTGGACATCTATTATGTGTTGTGGGTCCCTCTATTGGACCAGCTCACCATGTGGGACGAATTGCCCCATGGGGTGTTTTTCAACTTAGTGAAAATTCAATTTTTGTAAAATGTTTGATATGGGACCTTGGATGTATGAGTTGGGGGGGGTAAAACACTATATAGACACCCCCTAACACTTGTTTTACTTGTTGTATGGGCCCCACGAAGGGCCCCTCTCTCCACATGTGCGCTAGAGGGCAATTCGCACCCCCTCATGGGCTCTCCTCCACCCTTCGATTTGACTATTGGGGAGTGCATCCCAACCATCCATTTTGGAGGGAATTAGGGTTGTATTGGGGGCATTCTCTATTTAAGAGAGAGTCCCTCCCATTGCTACTTCCTCTTGGCATTTTTGTAAACTTGTGACTCGTGAATAGAGAGACATTTCTTCCGATCTACTTGTGTACATGGTGATGAAGTGCTTTGGTGTTGATTGTTAGCTTATTGTTGGTGCATTGTTGAGTAGTTGTGTGCTATCTCCATCCATTTCTTACCCAAACTAATCTGTAGGTGAAATCGACCACCAAAGGGGGGACGCACCAGCAGCTCCACGTTGTGCTCTCTCTTCGGGTTTCAGCAAAAGGGAATTAAACTTGCTTTGTTATCTTACTTTCTTCCATCATTTGCTGTTTACTTGTTGATAATTCCTTGTTATTTGCCATAGTTTCTGACTTATCTCTCTCTCTGGCAGGTACAAGGGCGCACTTGGTCAACTAGCTGCTGCAAAACACTAAGGGAAAGGCACAGCTGCTCAACACTTGGTCTTCGGGATTTGTTTTCATCACCAAGCTCCTTCATCTCCATTATTTTAGGTAGGCAATCTCTGCTTGTTTCTTTTGTTTCCATTTCCATTGTGAATGTTAAGCTGCAAACCACTAAATAAACCCTAAAAATTAAAATCTCAAAATTTAACCGTTAGAATTTGTTTTCCTTTAAAACCCGCAAATGTAACACTGTCAAACACCCATATCCAAAGTTTCATTGCTTTCTGACTCCATTTACCCATAGAACTAGGCACTGGTCTTTCACTGATTTCGCCCTCCTTGGGCATTTTAGCCTATCACGTTGTTGGGTAATTTTTTGGGTTCTAGGTAGTTTAGATTTGGTTTTAAAACGTTTTTTTACCTTAGGAAATCAAACTACCATTCATTGGAAGTGCGTTTAATCATCAATTTATCTCTGCCCTAGGTCCATTAATCCACTATTTAACCCCATTCCTTGGGCAATTTTACTTCATCATTTCACTTCCAATTTACTGTGTGTCCTTAGTCTTTTTCAGCCACATAATTAGTGATCCAATCCATTTATTTCATTATACACAATTGTCGATCACTTTCTCACCTACACACTTACTCCATACTTATGTCCATCTATTGGCTAAAACCAGACTTAGGATCTAATTCACACTCATCTCTTGTCTTTATCTCTTTATATTTTGGGACTTGGGTGTATTTTTGTCTCTCAACCATCACTGGTTGAGCGGGGTCTCCCCCCTGACTTGGCTACGTGCCTCGTCTGAAGTGACAATAGCCTTGTCCGGTGTGACTTCCGTTCCTTGAACGGAGGACTTGGCCATTGTTGGTTACACCTTCCTAGCTGCTCACCCTCTACCATCCCTGTTGGGACACCTCTCATCAGCAGCTAGAGTTTGTGTGATAACAATATGTATATGTATATGTATACTTTTTGGTCAGCAGAAAACATTACACACGCATCCATACTAAGAACTAAACATCTCTCCCCACACAGGGTACAAAATGCACCTATTGGAGCAAATAGAAATCAATTTTTAAATAAATAAGTAGTTCCAATCTGCCTAAAGTTTGTACATGAACATCCTAGAAATCCATATACCAAGAATTGTGAGTCCAGCTAGGACTCGCAATTCCATATACTTTCCAAATCACAATTCCAACTCATGTCAACCTCAAAACAAGTTTTTCAAACTCAAGTAGAGTCAAGCTCCAGTTGATTGAGTTTGACTTGAGTTGACCAGGTTATACTTATGATTAAATGCAAGCCAAAGTTTGACTCACAATTAAAGGCAAGTCAAATTTTGACTTATGATTAATCATGAGTATAAATCGAGGGAGTAAGCTAATCTTGTAGCAAACAAATCCACTTTTCAGTCACAAATCTAATAAGAATCCTACAGAAATTTCAAGCATGAGCAAAGTTCTAACAAGATTAGATTACTTAAACCCCGTAGTAATTTCAAACATGAGCAGAGTTCTAACATGATTCGAGATCCATGCATAGTGAAACAATACCGTTAAGGGCTAACCTAATTTTGAATCAACGTAGATCGTCAAAATTCAATTGGAGTTCCAAATCGATAAGAACACATTCTGTATTGCCAAATTCGTTGTAATTTGCTACAAGATTACATAGCTCCTAAATCCAGGAATTCGATTTTGACTAGGGTTTATCGATTTTGACTCAATCAATCTAGTTTGACAAAGTCAAACTTGCCAATGAATCTATAAAACCCCAAAATTGCATGTTAGTGCTCAATTTTCCCTTCTCTATCTACATTTCTACTTTCACACATTGAATACAAGGAACCAACTACACAAGAGGACACATCAACACATCTAGGGCATCATTAAAATTACATATTGAAAGGTTCCACTATGAGACATGGAGCTAGCTTCATATCTCCACATGCCCATTGATGCCTTTCTTTGTTGTTGTTTTACTATCTTAAGGGTTTTTTTCAAGCTTTTTATTTAGGGTTTTTTTGCTACTGTTTTTTAAGAGTTTGAAGACTCTTACTGTGTGTGTGTCCACCTTCATAACAAGGATAAAAATATAGAAAATGAGAAGTAAAAAATTGTAAACAATGGCAAACCCTCCATCCCATAAATTTTGTAAACAATACTAAACCATAACAACAAAGACCTAACCAAAACAATGAAAATGCCAACGGAGAAGTATGTTGCATAGATTCACAGTGAATAGACTATAGGTTCAACTACGCTAAAATGCAAATTTTGAAACAATCCTTGTAGTAGTAGCAAAAATAGATTCAAATACCTCCTTGCATGTATTACCAACCATGAAAATGGTCCTTGCCCTAATGTTGACCAAGATGCTAAACACCATGTAAATTTGGCGATTGAAACCCTTAATGAGGTTACAAGCAAAAAATCAAGAATAAATGCATAAATGGAAACACTTGGAGTTGGCCAAAGTTTTTCTAACACACCTTGTTGCCCCCCTCTATAGAATCTGCAATGCCAAGCCTAAGATTTCCAACCGCCTTTTTGTTGGGATTCATGAGGGAGAGAGAGAGAGATAGAATGAAGGGATTGAATGGAACTAACCAACAAACCCTTATTCTACAAAAAGAGTAAATAAACTAGTACAAGGGCAATAAACTAGCAATAGGGCAAAATAACTTAGCAAAGCCCTAATTCTATAATAAGAAAAAATAGCACTAGGGCAGCCAAGAGAGGCACAACCCCTAGAGAGAGAAATTTCTAGCAAAAGTGTGCTATGTTAATGTTTTTACTTATAGCAGCATAAATATATATAAGCAATAAAAGGATCACTGAAAGAACAACTATGCACAAAAAAATAGACACGACACTTTACCCTGGGAAAACCCAAACTCGGGAAAAACCCAGCAACCCTTTCTTACTCTGAGATTTAGTACAATGAAGATAAAAAGTACAATAAAGTAGATGCCCAAGAAATCAGCTACAAAAGTCTTCTACTACCCAAAAAATGTGAGCTCCTTCACTTGTACGAACTTGCTGAGTTGAAATGATGAAATGAGGTGAGCAACACTTCTATTTATACATTACTTTTTGGAAAATTCCCTTACTAGGCCGACTTGTCCTTTTGCAATATAAAAATACATTTTAATGTTTGTTTTGCTTCTTCAAGTCGGCTGGGCTAGTGAGGATGCCTCACATAGCTATAACAAAAACATTCCCTCTTAGCTAGAGAGGTATCATCACGTTGGAACTCATCAAGCATCATCTGTTCGTCGCAACTAGACTTGTACATCTCTTCAAGAAAAGGGTCAACATCGTCAATACAGGACAATATCCCACACAGGGATCCAAATATACTCTATACAAGAGTCCTCTCCATACTGGAGAAAGTTCCTCAGAGGAACAACAGTCCTAATTGGACTACGCTCATTATGGTCTACAAGGACCACTTGTCCTAACTGGACTGAACTCCTCGTCGGTCTACGAGGACCACCTGTTCTAACTAGACTGAAATCCTTATCGGTCTGCAAGGACCGCCTGTTCTAACTGGACTGAACTCATTATCGATCTAAAAGAACCGCTTGTCCTAACTGGACTGAGTTCATTTTCGGTCTACAATGGACCGCCTATCCTAAACAGAGTTCATTTTCGGTCTACAAGGGACCGCCTGTCCTGAACAGAGTTCAATGTCGGTCTACAAGGGACCGCTTGTACTACCTGGACTATGAGCACTCTCTCTCACTAAAGGAAGCATTCTCCAATACTCCAAGTCTTTCACGGAAGTACACAAACTTCACTCTGGAAAGAGGATTGGTGAGAATGTCTGCAATCTGTTCATCCGTCGGGATATACTAGAGTTGAACTGCTCCTCTTTGTACCATATCTCTGATATAGTGGCACTTGATTTCCACATGCTTCGATCTGTCATGAGATACAGAATTCACTGAAAGCTTCACACAACTTTGATTGTCACAGTGAATCACAGTAGGCTCAAGTGTCTGCTTGGACAATCCTGCAAAGAGCTTCCGAAGCCATATTGCTTCTCGTGCTGCAATATACTCTGCTTCTGCAGTGCTCAATGCCACTGAGGACTGCTTCCTACTGCACCTAGGAAATCACTACATAACCCAAACTGAAGCAACACCCGAAGGTGCTCTTCCTGTCCACAACACTTCCTGCCCAATCTGAATCTGTATATCCATACAATCTCATGTCACTCCTAGAATCATATCTCAGTCCATATTTCACAAAGCCATGTAAATATCTTAGTACATGCTTCACAACAACCCAATGTACTTGTCTTTGTTCATACATAAACTGATTGACAGCACTTATTGCAAAGCAGATATCTGGTCTAGTGTTAACTAGATACATCAGTGAACCGATCAGTTCTTGTGCATGGTAGGATCTATCAATTCTAACTCGGAAGCTGAGTCACTCAACTTCTTAAGGTTTATCTCCATGGGTGTATTCATGGACTTACAATCCATCATACCAAATCTTTTCAAGATATCAATGGTATATTTTCCTTGGCTTAGGAAGATCTCATCCTGTCTCTGCCATACCTCCAAACCTAAGAAGTAATGCATCGGACCAAGATCCTTCATCTCGAACTCAGAGGCTAGCATCTTCTTGCACCACTCAGTAAGTTTCACATCTCCTGTGAGAAACAAATCATCAACATACAGTACTAGTAGCAATGGTCTGCCATCCTCAACCTTGTAGTAAAGGTTAGAGTTTGCCTCACTCTTGGTGAATCCCAAGCTCACCAAGCATCCATCAATCCTAGCATACCATGCTCGCAGTGCCTGCTTGAGGCCATACGGGGCCTTCTTCAATTTGCACACATGGGATTCCTTCCCATGAATCTCGAAACCCTCTGGTTGTTCGATGTAGACTTCTTCCTCAATTACTCCGTTGTGGAAAGCAGTTTTAACATCCATCTGATGTAACTTCCATCCCATAGCTGAAGCTAGAGCTATGATTGATCTAATGGTCGTGTATCGTGCAACTGGAGCAAATGTCGACTCCCTCTTTCTGAGAGAAACCTCTAGCCACAAATCTTCATTTGTGCTTCTCAATGCTCCCATCTGTTGCATGCTTAATCTTGTAGATCCACTTGGAAGTCACCATTGACTTCCCTTCAGGTCTCGGCACAACTTCCCATACGTCATTCTTGATGATGGATTGATATTCTTCCATCATGGCATCTTTCCAAACCTGCTGGTTGGCAGCCTCCTCGTAATTGGAAGGCTCAGAATCAATAATGTGGAACATCAGTGCTACGTATCTTGAATATTTTGAGGTTTCTTGCTCTCTCTGAATGTACCTGAGGAGCAGCATGATTTTCTGCATCCTCTAAAGTCTGTCAAGCCCAAATAGGCCTCTTCCTCCCAATAGAAACATCTCTAGAAACATCCATGGGCTCTACTGGATCAACTAGATCCATCGGAACTACATAACCTACTAGATCTGTCGGCTCCCTCTGTCATGAAAGCCATCCCGCCATCTGATCTTGAGAATCAATTATGGGCATCCTGCTCCCTCTCAAATACTGAGTATCAACGGGATCTTAATCCGGCTGACTATACATCCATCACTTGCTCTTCAGAACAAGTCCCATCATCCTTCTCTTGTAGGCCATAGTCATATGGTCTTTCCCTACAAGTCAGATTTCGTCAAATAGTCAGCAACATTGCATAATCACGAGAAATTAAATCATATTTCAATGACAATAGTTCACATAGTCATGTAAGAATCTTAGCCAATGCTTCAGCAGAATCATCCATATCCCGAACATACTTGGTCACTATCTAGATGCCTTCCATCTCTACCAGAACATACTGTCAGGAGCATGCACTGCTCTAGTATGTCAGCAAAGAGGTTTCATCCTAGACTAGTTCCATCTAGGGTTCATGAATGTTGTACGGCACTACAAGCTGCTTACTCAACACATGCACAATATGAGCCTACTGCTAGTCAATCTCAATAAACATGTTATATCATAACAAGCATAACACACTTCTTGATTCTAAGAATACAGATATGCATACAACTGTTATGAACATTCATATTGATATACAAGAGCAATAATGACAAATGATAATCAAAATACTTATCTCTTATTGTTTTGTGTGGGCTCCCTCTTGATCTCTACCTCCTTGCAAGGATCACTGGATTCCTTAGATCATTATATTCTTACTTGGAAGCTACCTGCAACCTGGATCTTCATACAACACTAATGACAATCTCGTTATCTAGAGATAATACAGTCATTGGTGTACTAGAAGAAGAACTCCTTCCGTTGATCATCATCTTCTGCTTTCCTTGACCTCTTCGGTGGAGTTTCTTCATCTACATCAGTTGTGGAAGCATGTTCTTTCCTCTTCTCTGATGTACATTGATTCTTGTAGTGGCCAAACTTTCTGCACTTGTAGCATTGAACCTTTAAGATGTCCCTCTTCTTCCTTTGATCAGGATCTGGACTTGATCTTCTGACTTTGTCTTTTTGTCCGAAGTTCCTCTTTCCTTTCTTCTTAGTATATGTAATGAGGGCTTGATCTTCTTCATGAGAGGCTTGTATTTTGCCTTTAACCACAAGTTTGGTTTCTTCTTGTGTACAATCTACCCATAGCCTTTCAAAATTTGGTAGTTCTGATCTTCCCGATATGCTTCGGATGAAAGGTTCCCAAGATTGAGGGAGACCATTCAAAGTCATCATGACCAACTCTCTGTCTGCAATAATGTCACCAATTGTTGCCAATTTATCTTTAATCTATGTGATCTTCACGAAGTATGAAGCTATTGTGTCTGATCTAGACATCTTGATGCTTGAGAGTTGTTGCCTTAGGGCAAGAGCCCTATTAATGTTTGTATTTTCAAACAATTTTTTCAATGAGTCAAACATTGCCTTTGTCGTCTTCTTTTGAGAAATCTGAGGAATCAAATGATCCTTAACTGAACCTATTAGGATCCTCCTTGCCTTGGCATCATTCTTCTTCCATTGAGTCTTCTTTGAATCTCCTTCGAGTTCTGACACTCCTTCTATAGCAAAATTCAATAGATCATTTTCTTCTAGAACAATAAGCACTCTAGACTTCCATGAGTACTAATTTGAAGCTCCATCAAGCCTGTCTTCAACCTTGATGCTTGACATTTTGACTGGGTAGTAGATATGCAGTCTGGATCATAAACCTTAGCAGGAGCTAGGTCAAAATTGATTCTTGGATTTTTGGAAAACCAATTCCACCGATGAATTCACCCTCCTAACGCGAGTTGAATGGACCTTCGTTTCTTCCTGATCTATGGTCAAAACACTGAGAACCAGCAAACCCTAATTCTCAAAAATTAGGTCAAAAATGAAAATTGTCAGAATGAAAATATGTTTGCACAGAAAAATTTGCCTTGCTGAGGTGAGCTCAATGAAGGTAAGATCGAACCAATTTGATGGTTGGAAGTTGAAGAAACTCCAAACCCTAGTTCCTGGCAATAGTCACTTTCAGCATAGCTCTGATTCCATGTTAATGTTTTTACTTATAGCAACATAAATATATATAAGCAATAAAAGGATCACTGAAAGAACTATGCACAGAAAAATAGACACAACACTTTACCCTGGGAAAACCCAGCAACCCTTTCTTACTCTGAGATTTAGTACAATGAAGATAAAAAGTACAATAAAGTAGATGCCCAAGAAATCAGCTACAAAAGTCTTCTACTACCCAAAAAATGTGAGCTCCTTCACTTGTACGAACTTGCTTGAGTTGAAATGATGAAATGAGGTGCGCAGCACTTCTATTTATACATTACTTTTTGGAAAATTCCCTTACTGGGCCGACTTGTCCTTTTGCAATATAAAAATACATTTTAATGTTTGTTTTGCTTCTTCAAGTCGGTTGGGCTAGTCAGGAT
Source organism: Larix kaempferi (assembly GCA_027924585.1). Taxonomy (NCBI): domain Eukaryota; kingdom Viridiplantae; phylum Streptophyta; class Pinopsida; order Pinales; family Pinaceae; genus Larix; species Larix kaempferi. The sequence continues at coordinate 32,892,262 of BSBM01000017.1, forward strand.
GCCTCACATAGCTATAACAATAACATGCTAGAGAGAAATGATCCAAGCATAAGAGGATGCAATACTTTATGGTGCTCAAAGGCTAAAAACACTTGTAGAGAGAATTCTTGAGAATGAATGAATCTCAAGAAGTGTAAATTACAAATGGGAGTTGGATATATATATTATAGACACAACTTCAAAAGTAGGGTGTTTTACCTGAAGAGGTTATGAGCCTACATGGAGTTGACTAGGTCCGCCTTAACCAAATTTAAAAATACAATAATAATGATTACAATGTAAGATTGGTCACGGCAAAAAGTGAAGCTTACACCATTCTCAACATCTCCCCTTAAGATGAAAAAGAGGTCACAAAGAAAAATGATGAATAAAAATGAGTGGGGTTTATAGATACCCAACTCAAAATAGAAAAGAGGGTGAGTTTACAGGTACTTAACTTAACATAGTTGATAGAGATCAAAATACAAAAGACAATGGGTTTATGGATACCCAATGCAATGCCCCTCAGAGTGGGTTTATGGATACCCAACTCAATACAAATGAGAGTGGGTTTATCAATATCCAACTCGAAATAAGATCGGTTGTGGCCAAAAATATGAATAATACACCCCTATTATTGGTTTCCCCACTTAATCTGAACAAGAGGCATCAAAGAGAAGGCATTACAGCACAAGATTCGCATCCCCTCTTAATGTTGAACAAGGGCCACATAAAGAAAACTTTACATAGTATCCTTTGTGAACGACATATCTCCCATAGAGAAGAAAATCAATCTATGAGATGAGACCTGAATGAGCCATCAATAAGGTCATTGTCATTAACAAATGTCTACCTGGTCACCAAAGGATGAGTAACACCATAATTTGGAAGAGAGATCCACTAAAGCATGTTGGTCTACTGAAGGTACAAATATCGACACAAGTTGTCCCTAAGAATGAAATTGTTGAATGCAATGTATCCAAAATGGACCAACATGATACAGAAGGATCCACTTAAGCATCATGAGAATCATTTATAACTGAATCATCTATAACAAGCACGGCAAAAGGCCGTGATAAACCATGAATAGGAATATCATCAAAGATATAGTTTGTACTTTCAACCCCTTGTGAGTGAGAGGATCATCATATCAATAATTAGGAATATGGGGCAATGTACTTGATCCAAAAAATTTGAAATGTGAAATTGATGATGTCATACCTTGAATAACAAGGGGAAGGGATTCTTTTAAGCAATGTTTCAAATATCTCCAATTTCTCCCAATATTTCTAATTTCTCTCAAGTTTTTCAAGTTGACAATTTTTCCGATATTTACATAATTTTTCAAGTCTAAGTTTCTTCTTGCCAATATTTTCTGATAATTTTCAATATTTTCCCCAACGTTCTCGATAAATTTCTTTACAGACCCTTGACGATATATTCCCCGAAACAATGTTTGCAACATTGCTTTTAAGTACATCCACAAACCCTTGTTGCGAAGGGCAATAATCTTATCTACCCAAATACCAGCCTAGATCCAAATCTTAGGCTCTATCAAGCGCCGAGAGGGATCAAATCTCCCTAGGTGCAAACCTCTCCTTGAATAGCTCCTTGAGGGCAATACCTGAGCCACCTAATCCTAAGCTCTAAAGTCTCTAGTTTAAGTCTCATATTTACTTTTTACTTTGTATTATTCTTTTTTGTTTATGGCCAACATAATATTTATTACTTTTTACTTTGTATTATTTTGTTACTTGACAAACACTCGACAAACACTCTAAAGTCTCATATTTACTTTTTACTTTATATTAAAAGTAAAAAGTAAAGTCTCTAGTTTAAGTCTCATATTTACTTTTTACTTTGTATTAAAAGTAAAAAGTAAAGTCTCTAGTTTAAGTCTCATATTTACTTTTTACTTTATATTATTCTTTTTTGTTTATGGCCGACATAATATTTATTACTTTTTACTTTGTATTATTCTTTTTTGTTTACTTTGTATTATTTTGTTACTCAATGTCGACAAACTCGACAAACATTTGACACGTGTTACAAGATCTCCCTCATACTGGGCTGTAGAGCGCCTCTCGGCGCAATTATAATTAGCCCCATTTATTCGAGGAAAAATCCATTGTAAGTCCATTGGTGACAAAAAAAGAAGCCTCCATAAAGTCTTCAAAAGTTCACCTTGTTCGACCCAAGAAAGAAGAGGTACCACTTTCTTTCCTAAAACAAATCTACAATGCACTTCCTCTTGCTGCATAACAAAGGAAGAGAAAGTAGCTTGGTGGGTAAGCTCAAGTCGTTGAGTGTTGTGAATTACAAGCAAGAGGTCACAATGTCAAGTACAAGTCCCCGAGTTGGCTGCCTCTGTGATCATTGTGGGCCTCACTCAATGTCTTCATTGAGTTAGGTTGCCAAAACTGCAACCAAACGGTTTACCAAGAATACCATCCTCAAAATGAGGGGAAGCACTCGGAGGGTTTCCGATGATGTGTATTCCGTCGAAAATAAAAACGAAGGAAAGGAGAGTGCAATGGCTTTCAAGAAGGATTTGAACCTAGAAAACCCTAAAAAATAGATGATCCAAAAACCCTTCGAATCAATTGTTGAAGTGAGCCTTGGAATGATGGTTTAAACACTCATTCCAGCATTTATCTCAAGAACATCTAATTAATGATTCTATACTGCCATAATCTCCAATATGTTGATTTCTATTAATAATCTATCCATAAGTGAAAATATGGTTAACACCTTAACAGCAAGCTCTCCAATAAGTGTGAGGACCTGCTAACAAAATCGCTCTGATTGGAAATGAATTGAAATCCCTGTCAAACAACATTGTAGTTGAAAATAAATCCTATGCACTCTTGTTTTAAATGATAGGCAAATTCAATAGAATCAATACCAAGCTACAATCAGCTATGTTCTGAATCCCCTTGTGGGGTCAAGACTGTTCAATTCTTGGAATACTTTGAATTTGATCTAACAGAGTTATATGTGGAAAATGTTGGCCAACCTTCTTACTCCCTACCTAGACTTGTGAATACACACTTTAAATGCAAATTTGTCAATGCACTTCACCAGCTTGGCACAACACGATACCTAAAGCTTGTGTTTCCATTCCTATTAAGCATTTTGAACATCAACGTCAATTATAGGTGTGTTTCTTTCGATACCACGTGCTTAATGTTCCATCCACACACAACCACATAAATGTCATACCAATCTCATTGCTGTAGCTTCCAACTCTATCTTTGCAAACAAGCACTTCACATGCAAAGTTTTAGATATATTGGACATTTGACTGGAACCCAAGACCTTGAATCTTGGCTATTGGGTGTGTACCATGATTGATTAACAATGGATGCTTTGTCACATGCTTTCCTAAGTGATGGATGGTAATTAGGATTGAAGCTAGGAATAGCCCAATAAAATTTAAATGGGGTTGTCAGGTTCCTATCTGGCCATTCTCTAGCCATGGCTTAACTTTAACCATCTTAGCTTGAATCTTGGATATATGCATACAAAAAATTCCTCAAATTTTGTAACCACTCTTCAAAGCCATTTATACCATTTCTGGTATTATCATTTTAACATGTCCTTTTTGTTAATTTTTCTGATCTTGGGCCTAGATAATTAATTCCTAGTGGTTTCCTTGCCTCAAAAATTAACTTTCATCCCATTGATTAAATTACACTGCTAAGATCTATTAACAAAAATTATGGCGGAAGCAAAATAGGAAACAAATCACAATAACACATAAAAATTTATGCCCTTCAAAATCAGCTTTTCATTAAAATAATCCAAGCTTACAAGGGCTCCCTTACTAGGAAAATGCAGTGGTACATGGGGACATGTCCCCCAGGTTCGGGGGCACACCCCCTCGCTCCCCGTGCCCCTAGGGCGTGGGGGCGCCTGGGGAAACGTTTCCCCACGTCCCCAATTTGGCACCCCCTCGTGATTTTTTTTTAAATCGTAAAAAACAAAACAAAAAAACTACTTATATATAGAACCTGATTTCTGATTTAGTATGTTTGATTTCAGACATTGATATTTGTTGAGTTATCTAACATTAACTGGTAATATTAAATTCTTAAAGTAAAAGTGATATTCGCCTTATCTTTCATTTTCTATCATTTTACTTAAATTTTTAACATTACCATTAATTGTTTCAGGATGTTTGGGAGTGGTTCTAACCTCATTGGACTTCATATGCAAAAAGTAGAATTTTAAATCCCATTCAGAATTCAACAAGCTTAACAATATTCAGGATTTCAGGATTGCAACGTTTTCACTAGATTCTATCATGTATGAGGGTATAGGATTTGCATTTAATCAAGCACATCAACCCCTCTGTATACCTTGATGTTGGTGGTGCTGATTGCTGAAATCCTCTATCACGACCTTAATAAAAATGTACCCTTCACTCAAGCAAAATCATTTATTAAGCTTGGGAAGCTTTTTGAATTTTCTACCTTATTTTAAAGCTTGGATTAGGAGGTTTCATCAAAATTGTAGGGTGTTGACTAATGTCCTTGGAGGATCAACTTCGAGATTCAAGGTAGAGGCAAGGACTAGAGCTTAGAGGAGGGGGGCACAAGGTGATATTGATGAATAGGGTCCCAATATGTGAAATTCAAATACTTAAATATGATCAATCATATCGACGATTGTGTTTATATTTGCACAATGATGAATTTAGTATTTAATATTTAAATGGTGATGGGATGAGGAATTGTCATGTTAATATGTTGGAATTTATATATTTTTAATCATTTTGGAGATGGGGCCGACGGCCCCCTGTCCCCCATGAATTTTCCTAAAATATGGAGATGGCCTCCACACATCCCCCATGTGCATTTCCCCGCTCCCACGCTCCTACGTCCCGGAAACTTGTTCGAATATTGGGAAAATGGCCCTGAAAATTACACAACAGACCTGACAAAATCTACCCTTCAGAAGACCAAAATCCTCTAAAATTCTGCCCTAGAGATCTCCACAAAAAACCCAATATATATATATATATATATATATATACACACACACATATATATATGCTGCCTGTACCGCCTATCCATACGGACTGTTGTACGGACCTATGTGGGCCTGTCCGTAAGGATGTACAAATTCCGTGTGTCAGTCCGTACGGCTGTACAGAATCTGTACAGCATGCTCCATGATGTTGTACAGAATCCGTATAGTTGATCCTACTGCCTGTTTTCCTTGCTCAGCTGCGCCTTTGCCCTGACTGGTATGGCTTCCTGCTGCTCCCAGATTGCTATCTTCTTTTCTCCTTGGCCTGGAAATCAGAAACTCTTTCTTCTTCTTTCCTCTTGGATGAAAGTCCTTCTTCACCCTTGCCCAAGAGACTGAAAATCAGAAAGTCCTTCTAATTTTCACTCAATGCTTGAGTCTCTGTCTTGTCTCTTTCTCCTCTCCCCTTAGCTCCCTTTCATACTTTAGGGCTGAACCAAAACCCTAACTTCAATGGCCAAGATTATACCTCATCCAATTGAAATCAAGGGCTCAGATTCATTTGATTAACTTAAATAACTAAAGCCCCAAAACTTAGGCTTTTCTCCAAATTAACCCCAATTAATTATAAAAGAGCATTCACTTTAATAGGTCCTTTAATTAAAGTGAATTTCCTATGTACCTGAGAGGTCATGATGATGATTCCCATGGGCAAGACACACACCCCATGGAAATACCTGTCTAAGTTACAAAACATCAACACTTTTACCTACAATTGTATTCTAACCAGCTGTATGTATTATGTCCTTAGGGTATATTGCATGCTTCATGGTTGTCTACTAAGAACATCATCAATTGATTACTTATTCTAAATCCAAGACTAGAAAGCTTCTATGAGGAATGACTCCATTTATCTGTATATATCAGATATCCCAAGCTTCCTGTTCCCTGTTCAGTGTTTATCTCTCATTCCAAGATAAAAAAATTACACTTGAAATTTATTTGTCATCTACAGAATCAAAACAAATTATAATTGAAGAATAATGGTACCTGCCAGTTTTCCATAGTTCATAAAGTCCAGTTCCACGAATTACTAGGGTGGGATAGATCTTAAGGCCATCAGCCCTAAATGCAGGGTTCTCAAAGAACTCCCGTAAACTCTCCATATCTCGCTCCACACCAACATTTGGCAGGTCAGGCATCATATGTGCTACCACCTATCATAAAAACAAGTGCAAATATTAGGAACCTGCCAATGAAACATAAAAGCACTCCAGTGGTAAGTCTAGGGCTGTCCTTGGATGAATATAAATCAACTGATGTTAAATCAATCTGTTTAGGTGATCATCATAATGTAGATGATGGGAAACATGAAGCTGAGGAATATGCAGTAAATCCTGATGATCAAAGGTCATGAATGATGAAAATCCGGATGACCAAAGGTCATGAATGTTGAAAATCCTGATTATTTTAAAAGTTCATCCTTTATCTTTTATCCTACTATCAAAGTTTATTGCCAACATGATAAAGAATAAGTGGGGAGCTTCTCTCTTATCTCTTTAGGAGCAAAGGTAACCCTGAATACAGGCTAACTCTAGCATAAACCACCAGAGATTACTGAAAGTTTGACTTGCATGGCATCAGTAATGATAAAGAATGTTTGAGTTAGACAGAAATCAAGATTCAGACAACGAAGATTACCTTGAAACCAGCATCTTTTGCCAGGCAAAAGCAATCAGCAACTGCAGCCACAGTGTGACCCCTATTTGTGTCACGTGCAACATCCTCATAAGTACTCTGAACTCCAATTTCGAGACGTGTGCAACCATATGATAACATTTGTCGTAGATGAGGTCCAAGACAGTAATCAGGTCTCCTGGGAGCAATCAAAAATTACAACAAAATAAATATGATTTAGGCCACATTGCATCCTGCATATTGAATAGAATTTAATGTGAGAGACGGTTCAATGAGGTCATAATGATATCCATTCCAAAATTGTCCAATATGACAATGTATAATTTCAGAAAAGGGCATCCATCACTGAAATGGCATTGTAAGTTTTTTTCATTGTTAAATTAGAAATGAAAAACTATAGCGAATTGCATCTTACGTTTCAATAGTCAAGCCAATACATTTAGTGGCACTGTGCTCTGAATAGTGCACAGCTTCCTCCACATTTGAAGAGGTGTGACCAGATAAAGCATCATGAAGATTTCGAATGAAATAATCACGATAGTCAGCTGGCAAAGACATGAAAGTCCCTCCCATCAAGATGAACTCCACCTGCAACATATTTCTCTCATTGAACAGTTAATAACGAAAGACCTGAATAATTAACAGGAAATAAATTATCTAAGTACGGTGCTTGGATTAGGAGTAACCAACCTTGTCCACACTATGACCCAATCGCTTCAATTGATCTATCCGACTCCTTGTCTGAACATATGGATTATATCTGTAACCTCAAATTAAAAGCAGCCCTAAAAAATATGATAAACAACAAATAAAAGTAAAAGAATCTTATTATACAATAAAAGACTGCATGCACAATATCAAGAGCATTAAGTAAATGCACTTCCAACCAAGAATGTATAACAAATAATAGCACCTTTGCTTTTGCCATACAGGAGAAGCCACTAAAAAACAGATACGATAAGATTAGATAAGATAATTTTATTAATGTCCAACAATTGACCACAAAAGTAGGTCAATGAGACTGCACGGTATCCATTGACCTACTTTCTTTTGGCCCCAAAAAATTCAAACTTCCTCTGTATAACCTTTTCCTCTATGCTACACCAAGTTTCCAGTACATGGGGATGCATATCCAGTACGTCTACAGACCCCCCAAAACAGTTCAAGCGATGGCAGGGTACATCAGGTGTAGCCGTATGACATAGGGGACCCTGCCCCAACTATATAAATATTGAAAATATATTATGTTTAAAGTTTTAAACTTAGAAAAATAATCATTAACTATACATACTTGATTCATACATGAATAATGATACATAGTACAAACAATGACAGTTCAGTATTGAATCCAATGAAAACACACTGCAAATCCACTGCTATTATGAGTTTTCAGCAACGAAACCACTGCCCAGCAACAGCAAAATGACAGGTATGCACTACCAAATAATCATTGTGTTTTCTTTTTGTGTTTGGTTAGGGTTTATAGACTGTAGGAGGGTTGGTGGGACCAAGTAGGAAAGGTGCAGGAAACTAGTGATTAGGTTTTAAGGTTTTTTTAAGTTTTATCCTCAAAAAAAGGAGCCATAAATGGGTACTTCAGTGCATTCCTCGAGGGCACAGGATACCTCTACATATATCCAAACACAGGGGACATGAATTTTGGTTACTTTGGCATACCCTAAAATACCCAACACCCCCAGAACATATGGTCCTATGGACCAAACATGGTACATACCTGGTACGGTGTCCCCATCCAGAAAGTGCACCCATGTTACACTGCTTTTCCTTGAGAATTCATTATCTTTCTACATCGTTGCTCATGTTCCTATTCTAAATTATCCTTAACCATGACATAGCTGGATGCCAAACTGTAATTGTAACATATTTTATTCTTAGTTAGTTTCAAATAATATAGACTGATTATAATTATCCTGAATTATGGAAGCATGCAGTTGTCTAATCTCCAGTTTGGAACATGACCGTTGTGTAAATTCGTCATTGGAAAGAACAGTGTGGAACATGTTGCTGCCGAGATGCACACTTGGGGGGAAGCAGAGCAGAAATCTTTCGAAGCTGCTCGGTGTAGCCTTGGGGGCAAGCAAAGAGTCAGGTGCTGTCACCTAATCCCGACTCCTCCATTTAGGCAAACTCCTAACGAAGCCAAGGGGGAAGACCCTACTAAAAGAAAAGGTTTCTAAGGCCTTTAGTTAATGTTTGAGTGGTTGGAATGGATGTTGTTTTTAGGAGTTTTTGAATTGATGCAAATTTAAACCAAGTTGTTCACCAAATTAATCAAGACACATCTACAGCATGATATAATAAAACAACAATTTATAAAATAGATAGAAAACAAAGACTTGCAAAATATTGTTGTTGATGAAAGACCGGTGCTAATGGAGTCACTGTCCGTTTTAAAATGCTGAGAGGACCATTGTGCAAGTGCTCTTGGTTTATTTTATTATGTATTTTATGGGATGAGTTGATTAATTGTGGAATGAGGGGATTCCCGATATACCTTGCGATACAGGCAATATGTCCGGAATGTGATCTAAGTGGCTTTGTACAAGGACATGTGGGATGGAATGGAGTCTCAAGAGAGGTGTTCAACACTACACCAATAAGGGTGTAGCCTAACTGTGCTCTGAGGTCGCCTCCCAGTTGTTCCCGCTTTCTTAGTCAAAATTTCCACACTTTTGATCGCTAATCGAAGCAACGTCGGATTTTCGTTGGTTAAAATGGGACTTGATTTTATTAGAATGAGTGGATTAATTAAATGTGAAAAAATTATGAAGTGCAAAAAATGGGACTTGATTTTATTAGAATGAGTGGATTAATTAAATGTGAAAAAATTATGAAGTGCAAATAACCGTTTTTGATATCCCAAAGCTCAGACCAGCCTGCGATGGGTAGAGCATACACGGTGTTTACAAAATGTTAATTCCAATTGGACTCTCCGATAGAGAGCACTCTTGATCCGCAAATGGTGAGATTCAGAGATTTTTAAAGTTAAGTTAGACTCTCCGATAGAGAGCACTCTTGATCCGCTAAAAGCGAGATTCAAGAGATTTAAAAAATAAATAAAAGACTCTTCGACAGAGAGCACTCTTGATCCGCAAATGGCGAGATTCAAGAGATTTTGATGGAATTTAACAACTTATCAAAAACAAAAAGGATGTAAAAACAAAACTTGAAACTAGCTAAACATATGAAAAGGAAAATATGTATTGGAAACTTTGAACTTTTTGCAAATTTCGAAAAGGGAAACTTTTTTAATAACTTCAAATTTTCTATGAAAGGAAAGAATTTCAAGAGTCTTTTTGTAGAAGCAAAATTTCAAGTGACTTAATGCAAAAGCAAACTATTCGGGAAAGACTAACTTAATGCAAAAGAAAAACTTATAAGTTACTTTTCTGATTACTTTTGCAAAATGGAAACTAATCAAGCATGTTATTTATCTAACTATGCAAAAAATCGATAAGCAAGTGAGGGACAGATACAGGCTTCCCCCAAATGGGGGAAGAGGCATGTGGGAGCCGTAATCCCTCTTGCTTTTTATTAATAATTATTACAAATAATAACTCTTCGATAGAGAGCGCTCTTGATCCGCAAAAATTGTGAGATTCAAGAGACTTTAAGCTTTGAAGCAAGCTGAGGGAGAGCAAGGGGTTGAAGAAGAGGGATTTTTATGCTTTTTTTAGCTAAAATTTTCGCTCCTTTTCTTTGCTTTTCTGTAAAAGAAACACTAAACCAGCAAACAAAACTTGTTAAAGTATTAGTATTGTTAGTCCAAAATACATAAAAATACAATCTCACACTTTGCAAAAAAATTGGAAATATTTATACTTTAAAGTGCTAAACAACTAGTATTGAGATCTAAACTGAAAATGGAAATTTTAAGCTCTTTTGGATCTAATACGAAGCAAGTAAATGGTGAATGATACAAACTTTTTATATTCAACTTACTTGTAAAGAAATATGGTAACTAAGAGAGTATTGATTTTAAAAAGGATGGAAGATGAGAGATTTCGCTCAAGCTTTGAATCTTTTTTCAAGCTTGGAGACGTGTTCAATGGAGAAAGAATGAGCTTATGTGTTCATCCTGTAGAAGATCCAAAGGAATGGAAGATGCAACTGAGTTCAACCTTTCACTTGGGACAATCAACCTGCACAGCTTATCACACTTACAACAACTAGCTTAGATCTGGTACATTCAACCGTTAGAAATCCAAAAGATTATGAAATACAACTAAATATGGCATAAACTCTCAGATCTATAAGATAAAATGAAAATAAGCAACTTGAAAGCCTGAAATGCTTACCCTATGTGCCACAAAGAGCCCTCTAAGCAAGATTAATTACTAGTTTATACAAAGCATGAAAAATTGCAACAAGATTACCTCACAAAATTAACACATGCACAGATTCGATACACCTCATGAGCCTCCAAAGCCTTCAACTTTATTCAGATGGTTGCACAAAGGCAACAAGCATTACAATACAAATCTCGGAGAGCCTTGCATCCATCTCTATCAATGGAGCAAGCACTCGCTTAAATAGCAAATCCCAAAGGAGAGGGGTGCATGAGTTAGGTTGAGAGAGGGGTGCGCATCCCTTTGAACAAGGAGATAACAACTCGTTGAACTATGCATTAACCATCACTTTGGTTGGTGTAATATGAGGTGGCAGCCACCTCACAAGAGGGGCACCCCTCTTCACATTGTTATCTCCTCCAACTAATAAGAGACCAACGAATGAGCAAGTCGCCCATAACGTGAAGGAAGGCGCATCTCCTAAACATAATACATGCCCCTCTCTCCTCTGGGTTTTGCTATTTAAGCGAGTGCTTGCTCCATTGATAGAGATGGATGCAAGGAACCTCTGCGAGATTTGTATTGTAATGCTTGTTGCCTTTGTGCAACCATCTGAATAAAGTTGAAGGCTTTGGAAGCTCATGAGATGTATCGAATCTGTGCATGTGTTAATTTTGTGAGGTAATCTTGTTGCAATTTTTTCATGCTTTGCATAAACTAGTAATTAATCTGCCTTAGAGGGCTCTTTGTGGCACATAGGGTAAGCATTTCAGGCTTTCAAGTTGCTTATTTTCATTTTATCTTATAGATCTGAGAGTTTATGCTATATTCAGTTGTATTTCATAATCTTTTGGATTTCTAATGATTGAATGTACTAGATCTAAGCTAGTTGTTGTAAGTGTGATAAGTTGTGCAGGTTGATTGTCCCAAGTGAAAGGTTGAGCTCAGTTGCATCTTCCATTCCTTTGGATCTTCTACAGGATGAACACATAAGCTCTTTCTTTCTCCATTGAACAGCTCTCCAAGCTTGAAAACCACTGGTAGTCATGACCCCATCATTACAGAATCTTGACAACCACTGGTATTCAGACATCATCTATTTCCTTCTTCACCTTACTTGCCCAAATCACCTCAAAGGTCATAAAAGACAAGCTTTAAGATTGAAAACAGCTAGGTATTGTCTCACTCAAGAAGGTTTGGGTTGGAGGAACCCAAACGAGATAATACTTCGATGTGTGAATGAACAAGATTCCAAAAGAATCTTGGTAGAGTTCCATTCAGGGTTTTGTGGAGGCCACTTCGCAGCAAATACAACTGCCCATAAAATCCTCCGAGCAGGTTACTACTAGCCAACCATCTTCACAGATGTGCAAAAGTATGTTAAGTGTTGTCGAGAGTGCCAACTCTTTACTGGGAAGCAGAAATTGGCAGCTCTTCCCCTCACGCCAATAGTGGTCCTTGCCCCTTTTCAGCAATGGGGGCTTGACTTCATCGGTCAGTTCAAGGACAATTCAAGTAACGGATTTACTCGGATCCTTACAGCTCCTGATTATTTTACCAAGTGGGTAGAGGCCATACCCACCAAATAAGCCACTGTGAAAGTTGTTATCGATTTCCTCGAGGATAAAATCATCACAAGATTTGGTATCCCTCTTAAAATAACAACGGATAATGCCAAGGCTTTCAGTTCCATTGATATCACTTCCTTTTGCTTCAAGTATGGCATTACCGTATCCCATTCATCCAATTATTACCCCCGAGGAAATGGACTAGCTGAGTCCACAAACAAAAACTTAATGAATATCATCAAGAAAATTGTGGGGAACAATAAGAAGGCATGGGATAGCAAGATCAAGTATGCATTTTGGGATAATAGAATCACCAAGAAGAATGCTACTGGGAAGTCTCCCTTTGAATTGGTATATGGTTTCACAACTGAGTTACCTATCAACATGCAAATACCAGTGTTTCGAATGATTATTGAATATAGTTCGGAAAGAGAGGAGATGGAGCAAAGGGTGAATCAAATTACTGAGTTGGATGAAAGCAGAAGGGCAGCTTTAGATCAGAGTTTGAGACATCAGGAGAACATGGAGTACCTTTGATAAGTCAGCCAAGCTGAGACCTTTCCAGATTGGGGACACAGTCCTCATGTGGGATAAAAGAAGAGACAAGCCGGGCAAACACAAGAAATTTGATAGCCTCTGGAAGGGACCAATTCACGATTTTGCCAGCACAAATTCCTTTCTGCTCAACAACATGGAAGGGGAAAGGTTGAACCTGCCAGTAAATGGACAGCATCTAAAGTTGTTTTACAGTGGTGACACATAAATGCCCATGGGGGCATTTCAGGGCTTTTCTAAACCCCCTCCTTGAGACTTTTAGTCTTTTCTGTTTTGTACATTATTTCTGTATATTATTTTTGTATAATATCTCATGTACAATAGTTGTTTCATATTAAATGTTGTATACTAACATTGTAGTTTATATTTTATATGTTGGATTTTATTTGGCATATTTATCATGTATATGTGGGACTAATGCACTTAAGTTTTGTGCTTTTATCCACTTAATGAGTTGTCTTTCCTAAGAGAACACATTGCCACCTTTTCCCATATTTTTTAATCATTTTTTTGGATTTTCTAACTTTGTCATTTTGTGCAATTTGTAGCGCATTTAGCATTTAAATGCCATTTTGTCCCCTCTTTAAGAAAAAATGCCACAAATGACAATTTAATCGCCTGAAACCTAGGAAAAGTGGGTCCTAGGTTAAAGAGGACGCTCTGAGCGTGAAAACGAGCATCCCCACACCAAATTCCGCCTCCAGACCATGCTTTTATTGCACTTTGAATTTTTCCAATTAAACCATTAAAAAATGGTCTAATTTTACGAAAAAAATTATTTTTATCGAAATCAACTCAAACTCCTAGGGGACCTAGTGCATGTCCATACGACTTATTATTGATGGCTAGCATGTAAAAATACATATAGACACTTAGGCTTTAATAACCTCCCTAGGTTTGACCACCGTGGTAAATACTCCAGCTTTGGAGGTGTGAGTGAAAAACTCAGGAATTATACGCCACTCAAGCGCAACGCATAATTCCTAAGGAAAAAACACTATAGAGTATCTGTAATGTCCCCATTCAAATAATTGCATAGCAGGACAATTCCATCAATCCTACTAGTTCCCTAGGTTGGATGGATACATTTGGAATTTTAATAAGGGAGCAAATAAATGATGTTCAGACATTAGAATGGAATAAATATTTAATAATGGAGCTAATTAAATAAATACAAGAGAGAATTGAAGTGGCAATGGAGCATGGAGACACATGGAGATTGTGGGGCCCACACAAGGTGAAATTTTTGTGCCACATGGCATCCTCCTCTTGCAATTTCGAATCCATGGGAAGCCTAATGTTCTTGGATGAGTTAGAAGGCTAATACACTTGGCCATATGCATCATAGGTCGAATTTGGAAAGAAATGTAACTTACATGGGAGAGGAAGAGTCAAATGGGAGCTTCTTGGACACTTGAGCTAGATTCCCTAACATCTATGACATCTATGACACCAATGATGAAGATGCTATGACATTTATGACATATTGCAGACCTAAAGGCCGACATCTGACCATTATGACATGTCAGGTCTAAATATAGCATCCAAGAAGGCGCTCATGTGAGTTGGGGAAGCTCAATGGGTCCCTACTCAAATTGGGGGAAGATGGAAGGCTAGGGAAGGGAGGACACATGGCAAATCATGAGCACACACCCTAATTCGAATTGGCTTGAGTTTGTGGATGGATTGGTAACCTTAGAAGGCTAAGGATGTTTATAAAATACAGGGATCAACCAAGAGAAGGGCTTTTGATCATTTGAGAAAATTGCATTCGTGTAGAGAGAAAGCTAGTGGATGACTAGTTTCTTGCCTTAGCCAATTTCGAGGGTGAAAGATTCCCATCCAAGTTGGTGTTTGGAGAGGCCATTCAGGTCTTTCATGGAGCTTTAATGGAGTCTTTATTTGCAGGTGTAAGCTACAGGGCAGCTCGTTGTTTCTTATAGTGCAGCTCACTCACTCAACCATTTCCAGTTTTCATTGCATATTCTTGCTCCTTGGAGGAGGGTGCTTTTGGTGAGCTATTGTACTCCTTGGGAGAGCTTCTCATGATCCATTTCTGATTTTAGTAAGCTTAATATACTATGTTCTTCATTTTCAGAAAGTCTCAGGTCGAAATACCAAGTGGTTGTATGTAAAAGTGATGATTAATGAGCAAACAATGACCATTTCCCCACTATATTGATGTATGCCATTGTAATGCTGATGATTTCAAATGAAAGAATGTTTCTATGATATATTTATGATGAATGGACTGCCATTGATGAGTATTACAAGTTTCATGTTCAGCAATTAAGCTTTTGAAGTCATTTTACTCAGTTTATTTGCATTTGGAAGAGATTTGGTGCCATTTCCCCAAGGGTCGAACTAGTGATTTTTGCTGTTGTTTGGGAGAAGATTAGAACAGACTTAATAACTGATTAATGGTGCACATGAGACCTAAATAATGTCCCTTAGACATCCCCTACCTCTGTTCAGAATTTCGAGTGGGTTTGGAGCCATTTTGAGAGCCATTTTAAGTACTTACCCTGGGGGGATTCAATCCTCAAATTGCTAGTTAAATTCCATACTTTGTCCAGAATCTTAAACAAGTTTGCAGAAGTCTTTGGAGGGTCATAAATCATCCCTGAACATCATATTCAAGTCTTAATATCGGTCATTAACCCTCACAGAAGATTTAGGAGCATTTGGGTCAATTTGGAGACGTAGACATGAAAACTAGTCAAAGGTCGAAATAGGGAAAAAAGTGAAAAATTGGTCATTTTAATAAAATTTCTTAAACGGAACATTACAGTATCCCCTTGACAGCTAAACCTAAGGTAGACCAAGCCTTTTACAAATTGACCATGCTTAGACAAACTTATTACAATTCCCCCATGGGGGTCTAGACATGCAAATTTTACAAAGGGCCAAAAATTTGGCCTAATGAACTTCTAAACGCTGACGATGAACATTGAACATGTTCACAACTCTAGCGGCTCACAAGAAATCCCCTAATGTACAAATTATGAGGTAACAAAACATAGACTCCACACTTTACTTAAGCTTATACACCTACATACAGTGCCATTATCATAAAATCTTTTCAATTCAAACCAGATTTGCGAATGTAAATATGAATAAAATATTAATACCCACTCAGAACCACTAAGTGTTAATGGGAACGTACGTCACGAACATGGTATACAAGGAAACAAATACAAGGAAATGCTCCAAGAAACTTTGCTATAAAATAAAATAAAGGAGCAATTAGCTCATATCTTCTCTAATAGTTGTTCTGCAAGATAGCAACCTAAGAAGATTGAATGGTCAATGCATCTACATAATGCAAGTAATATCCACTGCAAACATCCTAGGTCAAGAAACTGGTGATAAGACTAGGTGAGGTCTTCTACTGTAGTCTCTGTATAGTCCACCTTCAAATTGGGTGATATTGGCACCGACCATAATGAGATTGCTTCTGCTTGAAATTTTATGAAGACTGAAAGAAGGATATGACGAGACAGACATGAGCTTTGTCTGTAGAGCTTTTGTTGAGGAAGTTTTTCCTCTACTTAGTCAATTACCAGATGAAGATATCTACACATCTCTGATCATTCTAAGAGAGCTCTAGCATATATTCAAGTAGATATTTTGAACGTCAAACATCAGTTGCAAGAGTAGTCCTTTATACGGCACTTCTTTGTAGTCATGCCAACCACGATGAGAGTAAGTAGAGTAATTAAAATATTTAAAACCTGAAAACTTGGAGCAACAAACTCAAAGGCATAACCCCACCACAGTGGCAAAAACATAGCTCTAATAAACTAATATGAATCACAGAAATGGAGATTCAATGCACAAAATCCTTAGATAGGTATAAGCTCCATCCTATTTCCAGAGGGAGGTCAACTGCTAAATATTTCCAAAAGCCAAAAACTACCATATAGAATTGTAGGCGGCCCTAGAATCTTATGTTGAAAAAGTACCAAGGAAGTGTTTTTTCCACCTTGTGATGCCTAGGGGTGGATAAAACATTAAATGTGGTCCCCAGTCACTTTATTAAAGTGAGAAGCACTTTATAATTTTAAAGTCACTTTATAAAGTTTGCTCATGGTTCTATTTTTTAATTGACTTTATGAGAAATAAAGTGAATGGAGAATTAAAAGGGTCATTAATGTACTTAAGCGAAAAGTGCATTAAATTCATTTTATTAAATTATTAATGAGCCTTCTATGTGAGCCTTAGATCTCATTGAGCCAAGATCTAATCTTGGCCATTGAATCTCAAGAAGAAGTTACCATGAACAAAAAGGGGAGAAACTAGGGATTGAGGCATTCATTATTCATTTGTGATTCAAGAGAGTTTGAGAGCAAGAGAACAAGAGGAAAAAGGAAAAGAGAAGAGGGTAGGGTTTGGAGTGAATTCGACCTAAAGAAGAAGAGACAAAGTCTAGCACAAATCCCAAGGAGTTTGAGATGAGCACGATTCTCAAGAAGAAAGGCACAAATTTCTAGAATCTGGCCAAGCATTAAATGAAGACCGTACAGCAGTGAATTTGGCACAAAAATCGAGGACATTTCTGCTGGAAGTGGCACGAATTCCTAGGCAATCGTATAGGCAATCTTGGGAAAGTACACCAAGACTGCTTTTCTGAGCAATGATAGCAAATCAAGAGGAGTGTTGGATTTGATACATTATGATTTATGTGGACCCATGTCTTATGCTTCATTAATAAGTTTTGAGTACTATATCAGTTTCATTGATGATTACTTCGGGAAGACCTGGATCTACTTCCTGAAAAACAAGTCTAAGGAAGTCTTGAAGAGGTTCCAAGAGTTCAAAGCCTTGTGGAGAACCAAACAGGGAGGAAGATTTGGGTACTCAGGTCAAACAATGGGGGTGAGTATACCTCCAAGGAGTTTGATGAGTTTTGCAGACAGGAGGGGATCAGGAGGTAGTTGACCATTCCATAGACTCCACAGCGAAATGGAGTTGCCAAAAGGAAGAACAGAGCTATAGTGGGAGCAGTTAGAGCCATGTTGCATGATCAAAATCTTCCTTTCTTTCTATGCGTTGAGGCCTGTAGTACTATTGTTTATGTGCAGAACAGGAGTCCACACCATGCCTTGGAGTGTAAAACTCCTGAGGAGATGTTCACCAGGAAGAGGCCTGAGATAGGCCACTTCCGCATATTTGGATGCCTTACATATTCTCATGTCCCTTCTAAGAAGAGAACAAAGTTAGAGCCCATTGCAGAGAAAGGCATCTCTGTTGGCTAGGATGAGACTTCGAAGGCCTTCCGCATATACCTTCCTGCACAGAGGATAGTTGTGGTGAGGAGAGAGGTGAGATTTGAGGAGGAGCGGGCCTTCGGGAAGTCCTATGAGTCAAAGATGGTGGAGCAACAGGTTATTACTCCACGGGTGACAGCATCTCAGAGTTCAGCTAATCAGAGTGCAAGGTCATAGGTATCACGAGTGACTGGTCCACAGGTTTCCAGGATCTTCAGGTTCAAGGACTCAGTCTACAGAGACTTCTAGTACAGGGACAGGTTCACAAGTTTCACCTTCACGTAATTCGAGTTCACATGGTTTTAGTTCACCAGGCACAAGATCTCAAGCCACGGGTACTTCTTCGGGTAGACAGTTGCCATATGAGGATGTTCATGAGGAGTGCCTACCACAAGAAGCTACTTCTACGAAGAGAAATCCAAGTTGGCTTAAAGAGCTTGTGAAGGAAGCTGAGGAGCCTGTGGGGCCACCCAAGAGGGAGGTCAAAGAGAGTAGAGCACCAGAGAGATTTTCCATTTATATGGCGATGGTGACCAGCTTGCGTGAGTCAAAGCCTTCTACTTTTGAGGAGGCTACCACACATCAAGTTTGGAGAGATGCCATGATGGAAGAGTACAATTCCATCATGAAGAATGATGTGTGGGAGATTGTTCCGAGACCAAAGGGGAAGCCAGTTGTGACTTCCAAGTGGCTCTACAAGATCAAACATGCTGCAGATGGCAACATTGAGAAGTACAAGGCTCGTTTTGTGACACGAGGGTTTTCACAGGTAGAGGGAGTAGACTATGACAAGACCTTTGCACCGGTTGCTCGATATTCCTTGATTAGAGCAATGATCTCCATAGTAGCAGAGATGTGTTGGAAGATCCACCAGATGGATGTGAAGATCGCATTTCTCAATGGTCTTTAACAAGAGAAGTTGTACTTAGAGCAACCACAGGGATTTGAGATTCATGGGAGAGATTTTCATGTGTGCAGGCTAAAAAAGGCCTTGTATGGACTGAAGCAAGCTCCTCGAGCTTGGTATTCGAGGATTGATTCTTACTTGCCGTCGATTGGATTTCAGAAGAGTGAGGTTGATCCCAACCTATACTTCATTGTGGTTGGAGGTGATCCGCTCATTCTTCTGCTATATGTTAATGATTTATTTATCACAAGAGAGGAGCATTTGATTGCAGCTTGCAAGAAGGATCTTGCTTCAGAGTTTGAGATGACTGATCTTGGGTTGATGCACTATTATTTGGGGATGGAGATTTGGCAGGAGGATGGACATGTTTTCCTAGGACAAGGAAAATATGCAGCTGATGTTCTGAGGACATTTCGGATGGAGGGCTGGAGATCGATGTCCACACCTATGATCACCAACTGGAAGAGGCTTCATGCTTCTGAGGGAGAGTTGGTGGATCCTACCTTATACCGTCAGCTCATAGGTTCGTTGATGTATCTGGTCAACACTCGACCAGATTTGTGTTTTGCAGTGAACACTCTCAACCAGTTCATGATGAAGCCTAGGAGAGTGCATTGGATAACCTCAAAACATGTGCTGAGGTACCTTGTTGGGATAGTGGACAATGGTCTAGACTACAGGAGGTCAGATGGAGTTGGTTTGATTCGCTTCACAAATTCGGATTGGGCAGGCAGTGTAGTGGATCGGAAGACTACTTCCAGTTGTTGCTTCAGTTTGGGCTAGGCAGTAGTATCATGGTTCAATCGGAAGCAAAAGTTAGTTGCATTGAGTTCTGCAGAGGCTGAGTATGTTGTTATAGGTCAAATCTGCACTTCTTCGTCTGTGATCACCTTTAGTTGCCAATCACACAAAAGGACAAATTGGATTGAAGAGCATGATGACCTTAGATGATGCTTTGACCTGACCTACCTCTCTGCAAGCTGACAAAACCCTGTAAAACCTCACATTTTGACATGTGCGCTACCCTACAGGCATAATAGTAGTGCACATGCCCTACTCCATAGGCATAAGAGTAGCGCACACATCCTAGTATGCCCTACTCCACTTCAGCAGACTAGCGCACACCTTCAAAAAGCCTGCAAACGCTAGTTGTAAAGCACTGAAGTTGCATATTGGGTGCTACTCCACTGTGAAAAACTCGCGCACATCTTGAAATGTGATTAAAAATATATTAATTTGACGAATTGGGATTAGTTGAAGTTGGTTTTGCAACTTCCCCAACCTCCCAATTCAACCACCTCTCGATCTAAACTGCCTACCTTGTCCCATAAATACAAGGAGGATTGAGGAGAGGGGTTAGACATATTTAGATTCTCATTCACAAGAGGAGAAACTTGCATTAAGGGTTGTTATGCTGGAAGAATTCCAAAGTTAGAGAAGAGCAGGAGCCCAGAATCCGGTTGCACAAGCACTCTGAATGATCAGGTATAATTTGTACTGATTATTTGCTTTTGACAATAAAGGTTGAAACATCCTTCCTGTCCCAATCAAATGTCTAATGGATTGTGTATTTGTTTGGTTAAATGCTTGATTGTTCTTGATGTTTAAATTGTATTTCAATTTCATCATTGTTATATCAGTCAAGATACGCTGAGGAAGGTATCTTTGTTTTGCAGGTCTATTGAGCGGAAGATCAAATTGAAGATTGAGCGCAAGATCGAGCAAAGCTAGGATCGAACATCGTTAATAAGGTATGTCTTCAAGATCCTTGATCTCTTTCCCTTCATAGATGCTTATGTAATATGATCAATGTGTTTACCCGTCACCCCAGAAGTTGGTAGTGTCCCTTTCCTCGCTATAAGGTAGAATTCCTGAACAACAGACTGGCGACTCCGCTGGGGACCGGTTGTTTTTCTGCTCTAGGAAACCCATTTTGTTTTCTTTCCAGTACTTTTTGATCTCTTTGATCCTCTGAGAGGCCTTGTAGGTCACCCCTACCTACTTTCCTTTGCCTAACTCAGCCCTTTTTCACCTCTGCAAAACTTGATTTCAACCTCTCCTGACTTGTGCGCTACTCCTCTGTACATACAATAGCGCATACTTGAGTTTGTGCACTACTTTCCCTACTGCACAATAGGGCACATCTTCCAGAATGTGCTAGTTTGCCTACTGCACAGTAGAGCACACTCCTGTAACTCTCTGTTTGATGTGGGGATTGGATTTTCCGCCTGTTTGGTTTGATTTCTAGCTTTGTACTTGGCTTTCTTAATTGATCCTTAAGGTGTGTAAGCCTTTGTTGAGTCCCGTTAGCCTCCCTTAGGTCATCTTTTGCTTGCTTGAGTACTTTTGAGGTGTCTTGCTTCTTTGAGACTTTTTTTGAAGACCGTGCTTTGTCCCTTGGTAGACATAACTGCTCGCCCATACCCTAGTAGTGTGCCGCAGATATACAAACCTTTGTGCATAACATTTGTTGTTTGTTGCGACACTAGTATGCTCTGTTGGTGTCTTATCCTTTGATTTAGGGTTTGGCCCATCTTTGGAGTCTTTAGGGTGTCTTTCAAAAAACGTTTTGAGTCCCGACACTTCCTGATCTCGTTGTTAGTTTCAATTTCAAGCAAGTTGGAGTATCTTAGTTTGTTTCCTTTTGAGTCTTTGTGATAGTAAGGTCACCTTTAGTTCACTTGCCTACCTTCTACTTGGCTTAGTGCTTTGGTTTAGGGTTTGGTGCAACTGTAGAGGTTTGCTTTCCGGTTATAAGTGTCTCTCACCCCTGTTTTCTTTCCACTTTGTTTCCAAGTTTGAAGCTTTTTCATTTAAAAAACTTCGTAGAACAAGTCTTTATCAAGTCATCGATTTGATTGTTGTGAGCTTTAGAGTCATTTTTCCTTACTCGCATATCTTTTATAGGTCTTACTTGCTTCCA
The DNA here is from genome assembly GCA_027924585.1 of Larix kaempferi. Taxonomy (NCBI): domain Eukaryota; kingdom Viridiplantae; phylum Streptophyta; class Pinopsida; order Pinales; family Pinaceae; genus Larix; species Larix kaempferi. The sequence continues at coordinate 32,914,446 of BSBM01000017.1, forward strand.
TTTTCGAGTACTTTTTCTTTTACATATAACGAAAAAACAAAAAATGAGTTTGGTAGTTTAGAGTAGTAAGGCTTATAATCATTTCAGAGTAGCATAGTTTACTTTGTTGTGAAATTGAAAAGAAAATGAAAAATAGAACTTTGTTTAGGTTTGCTTAGTCTTCATTTTGGAAGGAGCATAAACAAAAAATAAAAAGAGCCCTTTTGTTGTTGAAAGTTGTTTCATTTCTCGCACTTTACTTTCTGTTGCAATCACACCACACAATGCACTACCCCGTTGAGTAAAAAGTAACCTTAAAAAGAATCTTAAAAAAATCAATTAGAAACGATTTTCTTTCTAGGGATACACGACACCAACTAGCTTAGGCTAGAGTTTCGAGCTTAAAACACCTTAAACTGCTCGAAGCTTGTTTCATTGCTCAAAAATCGTAGTGCGACTTTCATATAGGTAAACCCATCGGTATCAAATATTCCTGGGAAACTCTATTGAAACCAGAGCTAAGCACGAGGCCGTGGAAGATCGGAATTGTTGAGGATATCCCCTCACTTTCCCTTCAACCATAAACCAGGGTCGATTCGCATATGGGGGTCCATCCGGACTTCGGGCTTTGCTACCCTGCCCACGCGTTTTGATCAGGCTGACGACTGTCCCCCCGGGATATTTCGTATTAATGGTAGCTTTAGTATCAGACCTATAGGATCATACACAGGTGACGGCAGAGGATTATATCTGCTGTACCTAGGACAAACGTGGGAGGAAATCCCTTGCAAGTCTTTGGGAGGGCGGTTGGGTGATTCCAACGCTTGCACCCTTAGTCATTGTATTGTGGACCCCGGGTAACTGTCCTTCTTCCTTCGTTGATCTGTTCTGGGCACTCATCATCCCAGACTCTTCTCCGAAAGGCATCTTGTTTGCCTGGTTTGTATACTTAGGATTTTTTTTTAGTGGTATGCTGTTTTCCCCTTAGTCTTAGTGGCCACTAGGTTTTTACTTAGTTTTATTTTCATATAATTGTGGAAGACCAACAGCTTTGTAGGTCTCGAAGGTTGCAAAACCTTCTCCCACTTAGAGTGGAGCCACTACCGCCACCACGACGACGGAGGACAAACTCCAGTGGTCTTTTTGAAACTACTAGTGAAATAGAGGTTCCTGGTGAACCACAACCTAGAACCCCGGATCAACAAGTTCTTAATACTGTAGAGGTTGAGGATATTACTTCTAGTGATTTTAACACTCCTTTTAACCCTCCGCTTACCGGACTTAACGATCCGCTTCTAGTACCTGTTGGTTTCCAGCAACCTAATTATAGTGCATATTTGTTCACACCTGGGCATATTATGACTAACCCGGGAGGCGAACTGGGAGTTCCACAGACTCCCACAATAGGTATGAATACAAATACTGTAAATCCGCCTTCCACTGTTACACCGAGTTCGACTTAGACAATTTCTGTTTCAACTCTGTCCTTCAGTTTTAACGCTGGTACGTTAGGCATGCCAAGCTCAACAACTTTGACATTCGCCTCTACCCCTACTTTTGGACCCAGTAATACAGTGAATCTCGTTCAACCTCCTGCGACTCAACAGTGATACCATATACCTAGTACTTGGATTTCCACACCCAATGTAGGGCCAAACGCCTCTGCAACTATGCCTGTCATGAGTAACATGACTGCGTCGTCCACCTCGACTCAACTACCCCTCGTTTTAACACCTTTGCAAGTTACAACATGAATCAAAATAATGTACCTGTAGGAAACACCCCCTTTTCTTTGTTTTTTGGAGGAGGGGGTAACATCCTTAATCAACAATATGGTGGGGCTAACACCCAGCCACAATGGACGAACATACAGAGTACCAACCCACTTTCATTTGGATGGGGGAATTTCAACAACACTTTCACACAACAGCAGATGGCAAGGTGCAACCCCAACCAACAGATGGTTGGAGGCAACCCCTACCAGCAGATGGCTTGGGGCAACCCCTACCAGCAAATGGCTGGGGGAAACCCTAACCAGCAGTTTATGGGTCAAAATATGGGTGGTTCCCCCTTCATGACTCCAACTTATCAAATGCCATCTTATAGACCTCGTTTACCGTTTCTGGCAACTCTGAATTGGCCAGATCTTTCCAAGTTAACGAACGATCCGGTGTACCATAACGCGACGTGGCCACCTATTCCTACTAAGCTACCTTCGGACATTCCAAAATTCAAAGGAAAAACTGGTGAGGACCCCGGTGATCATATTACCACTTTCTATTTATGGTGTTCTTCGAACTCGTTGAACGAAAATTCTGTTAGGTTGAGACTTTTTCAAAGAACCTTAACCGATGTTGCAGCCAAATGGTACATTGAGTTACCTGCAGCCACATTTTTTAATTTTCGGGATCTTGCGACAGTTTTTCTGAACCACTTCCAACTTCCTGTTTGGTACAACGTCGGGACAGATCTTTTGTCTACATTTAGACAGAATAAGGCCACTCACTTATCTAATCACATTCAGGGTGGCGAAGATAGAAGAGGCTCATTAAAGCCAATATACCTCTAGAATTCCTTTTAGAGTGGTATCTGAAATCACTCCTTCCTTACATTTCTAAGGAAGTAGCTACTTCTGGAGTGTCTTCAGAGGAAGAAGCCATCTTACGAACCCAGCAGCTAGACCTAGTTTATGCACAGTCTGGGCTACTTTATGAGATTATACTAGATGCACCACGATCAAACACTGATCTTGGCAGACCTAAACCTGGACCACATGCTGACAGCATAGTGGGTTTAGTTGATTCTGCAGCTTTCGACGCATTGACTAAGCAGGTTCATGCCTTATCCGTCAAACAATCGACTGCAAAAGCGACCTCCGTCACAACCTCTCCTTCTACTACTGAATCTATAAACCAGATTCAAAACAATCAAAAGGGCCCTCGGTAGCCCAACAATAAAAAGAAGGGCAAGAAAGGAGAGGGGAACCAGCAAAAGCCCAAAAATAAAGAGAATGCCAAGGAGGGTAAAAGAGAAAAGAAGAGGGTTAAGTTCCCTTATAAGCTTTGCAAGCAGGATCACCTCACTCATCAATGCCCTCTACTCGAAGAAGCCCAAAAGTTGCTTCAAGAAAAGAAACCTGTCGTACTTAAAGATCCATTTCCTAAGGGGCAAGGTTCAGCTTCTAGCACCTCCAACGCTGGGGGCACCACTCATGCTTCAGTTGATCAAACTTTCATTAACATGGTTAGCGTGTATGCACTTTTGCAAACGCGAGCAAGAAATTATACCCAGGATGCGCAGAATAAGGATAAAGAGATTCCAGAATATTCCACTCCTCTCCACATACCTGTGGATCCACAGCCCAAGATCCCGAAAGGTGTCTTGAAACGGGCATCGTACAATCCCAACGCACGGGCTGCTGCCAACTACAATGTGGTTGAAGATTTAGCCCAGACCCCTTGTGCCATGTCCACCTTAGAAGTTCTGCAAAGTTGTCCTTTACAACGAAATGCACTTTTGAGGCAATCGGAAGTATGGAATCATCCAACATGTCTGCACGCTTTGATATGTCTGATATCAAGTATCGGTTGTCGTACCATGTTGCCCTACAGATAGAAGTAGTTCATGGTCCCATGACCATTGGACGGGCTGTTGTAGATGAGGGCGCGTCGACGTGCGTGATGTCCATTTCTTGCTAGAAAGCTTTAGGCTCTCCCGAGTTAGCCCCCTCTAACACACTACTTACCGCATTTGACGGCAGAACTTTCCATCCACACGGAGTCTTGCCATCATTTGACGTCACGTTGGCCAGTAAGACAGTTGCTGTAGAGATTGAAGTTCTGGAGGCTCCGCTTGATTACAACATGTTATTAGGCAGGAGTTGGACATATGCCATGCAAGCTATTGCATCGGCAGTTTTCCGAGTTGTTATGTTCCCTCACGAAAGTAAGATCGTCACAGTCGATCAGCTTTCATTCTCTCGGCGAAACAACCAGACTTCATCGGAATCCACAATTCCTTTAGTTGATCAATCTACCCCAGTAAGCGAGAGCTTAGGAGCAAGGCTTTATGGATCATTAATAGGCACTTTTGACCTACCCTCTCCCATTCTTTTCATGCGTTCTAATGTAGGTACATCTACCGAAACTTTCACGGTTGGTTTAAGTACTGATCCGTGGATCCTTCCTACTGTATCAGAACCATCAGTGCCTTTAACCATTGCAGAAGTAGCATACATAGAAGCATAACATGCTGTAACGGAACATATCGTGACTCCGCCAATCTCTGCTGAGTCGGATATGGACTATGCTCCTGCATGGTCAGTGGATTCTACCCACTATTTTGACTGTTTAGACACGGTTTTACCTTCTGATGAAGCCATGATGGGCCTGGACCATCCATGGGAACATAAGCATCACAGGTCTTACCTGCTTCCAAATCTATACAAGATAGAGAGAGGAGAGTTCTCTATGAGACCCGGTGGATTTGTTGATTTGTCCTTTTTTTCTACTTCAAGAGTTGTTTACACTGAAGGGAATATGGCTAATATATCGAGAACATCCCGATTAACATTTCCACCAAACCCGAGGTCGTGGAAAACATTTTTATTGGAGCAGACTGTTCTCTAGAAGAGATCGCTCTGCATACCAAGCTTTTTAAAGAATTCCGCGACATTTTTGCCTGGTCTTATGAGGAGATACCAGGCATCGATCCGGCCATCGTTGAGCATGTCATCACAACATACCCTAATGCAAAACCTGTGAGACAGAAGCTCCGTCCTGTGAATCCTCAAAAAGCAGCCGCCATTAAGGCGGAGCTTAAAAAATTGCTTAAAGCCGGATTTATCTACCCGATTGACATGATGGAATGGGTTTCAAATCCTGTTCCGGTTGATAAAAAACAAGGTACCATCCGAGTCTGTACCGACTTCCGAGACTTGAATAAAGCTTGTCCGAAAGATAACTATCCCACACCATTTATCGACCAGATCATAGATGCCTGTGCGGGACACGAGATGTTTTCTTTCATGGATGGATTTTCGGGATATAATCAAATTCAAATCAAACCCGAAGATCAGCACAAAACAGCTTTTATTTGCCCGTGGGGAACTTTTGCCTATCGGAAGATGTTGTTTGGCTTAAAGAATGCTGGAGCTACTTTCCAGCGAGCGATGAATTTCGCTTTTCACAATATCAAGCACATAGTTGAACCCTACTTGGATGACCTCCCGGCGCGATCTCGAAAGAGAAGGGATCATCCAACTCATTTGAGACTTGTGTTTGAACGATGCAGACAATATAAGATTCGATTGAATCCTAATAAGTGCGTATTCTGCGTCGAATCAGGACGTTTACTGGGTTTTATTGTATCCAGTCGTGGCATAATGGTCGACCCGTTAAAAGTTGAGGCGATTGTAAATCTGCCTCCTCCTCGCACCTTGTGACAACTTCAAAGTCTGCAAGGCATGTCTAACTTCTTGCGACACTTTATCATAAACTATGCTAAAATCACAAAAGATTTCATGAGACTGCTTAAACAAGATACCTACTTCTTGTGGGATGAGGCTGCTCAAGCATCGTTTGAGGCCTTGAAAAAGGCACTACTTTCAGCCCCCTTGTTAAGCCCGCCTGATTATACAAAAGATTTTCTCTTATATATGGCGGCGTCTGTTTACACAATTGGCATAGTACTAATTCAGGATGACGACACGCTCCAAGAGCATGTTGTTTATTATCTCTCGCGCGCATTGATAGCTCCTGAGATCAAGTATTCACATGTTGAGAAGTTAGCACTAGCTACGGTCTATGCGGTGCAGAGACTTCGTCACTGCATCTTTTTACGAACAACTACTGTGATAGCAGAAGTCAATCCTTTCCAATATGTCCTCACTCGACGCATCATCGATGGGAAGTACAATAAGTGAATTGTAATCTTACAAGAGTTCGATTTGGTTTTTCAATCGGCCAAGTCAAAGAAATCACTAGTGTTCGCTGAGTTAATCTCAGAGTTTCCGAGTGACTTAGTGCAAGTTGAGGAAGAGTCATCATTCCCGGATGAACATATCTTCCTTATAGCCTCCTCTGACCCATGGTACGGGGATATTTTAGTATATCTCCAGACTTTGAGGTGTCCTACCACTTTTTCTAGAGAAGAACGACGCAAACTGAAAAGTCATGCGAAAAACTATCTCATCATCTCTGATACTTTGTACAGACGTGGGATAGATTCCATTTTACGACGTTGTTTGACTTTAGAAGAAGCAGAATCAGTATTGAATGATGCTCACAGTGGAGCCTGTGGGGGTCATCTTTCTGGGTTGGCAACAGCTCAGAAAATACTGCGTGCCGGGTATTTTTGGCCCACAATCTTTAAAGATTGTGTGGAAGCTGTGAAACGCTGCCGTCCGTGTCAGTTTTTCACCAGGAAAATGAGAGCACATCCAGCTCCTCTTCATCCTGTGATTACAGCAGGTCCCTTCACAAAATGGGGGGTTGATTATATGACTTGCAATCCAGTTTGAGCTAGAGGACATCATTATATCATCGTTGTCGTCGACTACTTCACCAAGTGGACCGAGGCAATGCCTACTGTCAAGGCAGATGGAGAAACTGCCGCTTATTTTGTAATCAATCAGATTATTGCAAGGTTCAGCATACCCAAAGAAAGTGTGACTGATCACGGCAGTCATTTTCAGAATAGCATGATGACCGATTTGTACACGATGTTAGGTTTTCGGCAAGAACATTCGTCTTCATATTATCCACAGGCGAATGGACAAATCAAAGCAGTTAACAAAACTTTAAAGATAATTCTGCAAAGAACTCATAATGCCAGTCGAAATAACTGTCACATCATGCTATACCCTGCTCTTTGGGCTTACCGAGCGAATGTAAAGACTACTACCGAGTTCTCTCCCTTCCAGCTTGTGCATGGGATAGAAGCAGTTGTTCCGATTGAATGCGAGATTCCTTCGTTGAAGTTGGTTGTCCAACTCCTACCAGATACTTCAACACTGGAAGAACGTTTGTTGCATTTAGAGCATCTAGATGAGCAGCGCCGCAACGCGCTCACAGCAAACGAAGTTCATAAGAAACGAGTCAAAGGACAATACGACAAGTCTGTCAGACCTAGGGTGTTTCTCGAAGGAGACCTTGTTCCACTTTGGGATCAGGACAAGGAACCTTCAGGACCTAGTAAGTTCAAGTCCATGTGGCTCAGTCCCTACATAATTTGTAAGGTACTGAAGAAAGGTGCTTACGAGCTAACAGACTACGAGGGTAATAAGCTGCCTGAGCCTAGAAATGGGCTCTACCTGAAGAAGTACTACGCTTAGACATTTGTGCTTTTTCTTGTAACATAGTTGTATATTTTGTAGAGCTAGTTTTTGCTTGTGCTTGTTAGTTAACCTTATGTGAGTCTTCATTTCGTGTATCAGATGTCGACTGAACATTTCTTAGGATTTGCTGATGGCGCCAGTCGCCACACCCGACAGTTGGCTTTAGCAGCTTGGGTCATTTACTCACCAGCTAGCCAACTGTTCTCTTCGAGGGGGTTTGTTTGGGTCCCACTACGAACAATGTGGCTGAATACAATGCAGTTATAGAACTTCTCCGAGATGCTCTTATTCATGGCATTTCACATTTGGAGGTAAGACTTGATTCGCAATTAGTTGTATTTCAGTTAACGGGTGTTTATCAGATTAGAGATCCTGTTTTGCTACGACAATTTTTGCGAGTTAGATTATTGGAAAGACAGTTCGATTCCATTATATATCAACACATTCCAAGAAATTTGAATGCATTAGCTGATTCATTTGCAAATTATGTTTTAGATTGGCATTTGTATCATACATTTCTATAAATAGCATTTCACACATAAAGTTAAACACACACACACACATGTAAATAGCCGATACTGTATATATATCCGATACTGTATCAAAAAACATAATATGAGTTTTGGATCATAGGTCTATCACAAGTCATGTGATAAGATACAAAACTGGGCTCGGTGGCCAAATATACATAAAATATCCATCTCCTATGGAGAAGGAGGGGCCTCATCAGCATCTACTGCCTCTCGGTAACATATGACCAACCTAGCTATCTTCCACAGCAACCTAATCCATGCTGGGGGCACACCAACTACATCCTCCTGCATATCAAGAGGCATCTGCTCAATGCGATATGTGGGAATGTCATGAGTCAACCGACTCATCTTCCTCTCTATAGTCCCTAGCATAGCATCAGCTGCACCCACATCTGTTGGCCTTACGAAAATAAGACTTTTTGTCGTCACTATTAACATGGTTGTTGAGATTCTAGTCTTTAGCAGGTCATGAGCCGTGATCCTGGAAGCTGTCATTTAAGTCATTTTAAGCTCTTGTTTGGACTATTGAAACGTAAACAAGATCGCCAAGCAAACTTGTCCTCTTCAAGCTCGTTAAAGGAACTGAAGGCCCATCCGCTCAGGTATAGAATTACCCCTTTTCCGGGCCTTGGTGGATAATTTACGGAAAATGTATACTCTGGTATACGCTAGAAGAGTTCTTCTTCCATTGTTTTACACTTTTTTTGAGGGAGGAGACTAACTTTACGAAAAATGACCTTTTGGAGCCTTCTTTAGAGTTTTCAGGCTCTCTAAATATGAAAACACCAAGCAAGCACTCACCTACTCGGGCTCGATGTGAAATCCACGAGAGGGTAAATAGAGGATTGTTTAAGTTTTTCAGACTCTATAAACAAGAAAACACCGGCGAGCATTAACCTACTTGGGCTCGATATCAAAATCCACGAGTAGGTGTATGGAGTTATTGTTTAAGTTTTCCAGACTCCTTAAAATTGAAAACATCGGCGAGCAAGAACAGATCTCGACTCGATATTAAAATCCAGAGATCAGTAATATAGAGTAATCTTCTATCTCTTCTTCGAACTCTGTAACAATGAAGAAGGTCCTGAGTCTTCCTCCCATGGGCTCGTTAAACTTTTCACATGATTGGACTTATTGAGTTTTCATTCTTTCTTGGACTCATTAAAACAACAAGAAAGGTATTCTTTTATCTAAAAAGAATAAGGGATAAGAAGGATGTATCATATCTTCAGTTTCAAAGGCAGTACAGTCAGTCCTATCCTTGAGCACAGTACCTACTTGAGTTTATCATGTTAGTTGGGCTTAGTTTTTGACCTTAGGGTGAACCTGATCTCCGAGTTGTTCACTCCCCCGGTTGGTTATTCTTCCAACCATATGGAGGGTCTACTAATGTCGCCTACATTACAGGCTTATATCATTTCCCCATTATGTTGAAAACTGCCTAAGTCACTTTGTGTCGTGCTCACTGTTCAAGGGTATAGCCCGTGTCGGCCATTCTGCAATTTACCTTGACCTCATGTGTCGGCCATCCTAGTGTCAGTCTTGTTAATTGTATTACTCCATATTAGCTCATACCAGTTGAGTGTCCCTCGTGTTGGATGATGGAGGATGCCTTAAGGCCTCCCTTCCAACGGACTTCTTCCCATCGACATCAACTCATTTTGCTCTGGGAACAAAGTTTAGAGTTTCGGTTAGTACCTTGGAGATTGCAGTCACCAGTGGCAATTTTCCTCGCTATTGAATCATGAGAATACATCAATGTCTCTTATTCGACAGGTTCCTCAAGTGTTCGAGTCCAAGTCCACTTATTCACACTTGTTGGATCGTACTAGGTACCTTGGGCCCCATTATCATTATTGGTGGAAGCCCTCGCATTTGTTAACGGTATACATCAAGGACCGGTAATCAAACGATACCCCCCATGTTCGACTTTCAGCTCATTTATTCACATGGTTAGGGTTTGTACCTTAGGTTGTTTTGGATGAAGACCTTGGGATGTTGATGACATCACCTCATTATGTTATCACCCAAGCTGCGCAAGACTGAGCCTCACTCATTTTTGGCTCTCCATGAGACATAGATCCAGTTTGTTGTTATGGCTATGATCTCTCAGTTTGACATGGATGCACGTTTGTATTTCAAGTGGCCATGCTATATATACATCTCCTAGTTATGTATCGGAGATCATGTCGTATCACACTACACATCTATATGATGTTAAGATTGTAATTGCTCATTGACCTTGATCTTTGTTTCAGGTGTTTCTGTGACTTGGTTCTGCGGTTTCTTGCTCCTCCTCTGACTTGGAATTATAATGTATTTTGGCCATCGCTTCCCTCTGACCTCACACATTAGGGGGCATCTGTTATAGGTCAAATCTGCACTTCTCCGTCCGTGATCACCTTTAGCTGTCGATCACACAAAAGGACAACTTGGATTGAAGAGCATGATGACCTTAGATGATGCTTTGACCTGACCTACCTCTCTGCAAGCTGACAAAACCCTGTAAAACCTCACATTTTGACATGTGCACTACCCTACAGGCATAATAGTAGCGCACATGCCCTACTCCATAGGCATAAGAGTAGCGCACACATCCTAGTATGCCCTACTCCACTTCAGCAGACTAGCGCACACCTTCAAAAAGCCTGCAAACGCTGGTTGTAAAGCACTGAAGTTGCATATTGGGCGCTACTCCACTGTGAAAAACTCGTGCACATCTTGAAATGTGATTAAAAATATATTAATTTGACGAATTGGGATTAGTTGAAGTTGGTTTTGCAACTTCCCCAACCTCCCAATTCAACCACCTCTCGATCTAAACTGCCTACCTTGTCCCATAAATACAAGGAGGATTGAGGAGAGGGGTTAAACATATTTAGATTCTCATTCACAAGAGGAGAAACTTGCATTAAGGGTTGTTATGCTGGAAGAATTCCAAAGTTAGAGAAGAGCAGGAGCCCAAAATCCGGTTGCACAAGCACTCTGAATGACCAGGTATAATTTGTACTGATTATTTGCTTTTGACAATAAAGGTTGAAACATCCTTCCTGTCCCAATCAAATGTCTAATGGATTGTGTATTTGTTTGGTTAAATGCTTGATTGTTCTTGATGTTTAAATTGTATTTCAATTTCATCATTGTTATATCAGTCAAGATACGCTGAAGAAGGTATCTTTGTATTGCAGGTCTATTGAGCGGAAGATCAAGTTGAAGATTGAGCGTAAGATCGAGCAAAGCTAGGATCGAACGTCGTTAATAAGGTATGTCTTCAAGATCCTTGATCTCTTTCCCTTCATAGATGCTTATGTAATATGATCAATGTGTTTACCTGTCACCCCAGAAGTTGGTAGTGTCCCTTTCCTCGCTATAAGGTAGAATTCCTGAACAACATATATGGCAGCCAGTCAGGCTAGTTGCGACGCATTGTGACTTCGCAAGTTATTGGTTGGTTTATTTGATCAGGAGCCGAGACCTACAAATATTTTCTGTGACAATCAGAGTTGCATTAAGCTCTCTGAGAATCCAGTATTCCATGACAGGTCAAAGCATATAGAGATCAGATATCACTTCATCAGAGACTATGTTTAGAGAGGAGTTGTTGAGTTACGGTACATTTCCACTAAGGAGCAAGTTGCAGATATCCTAACAAAATCTTTGCGGAGAGGAAAGCATGTTCACTTTAGAGACAAGTTGGGGGTTGTGAAAAACACCTTCCTCGGTAAGAGGGGGTGTTGAAAAAGTACTAAGGAAGTGTTTTTTTCCACCTTGTGATGCCTAGGGGTGGATCAAACATTAAAAGTGGCCCCTAGTCACTTTATTAAAGTGAGAAGCACTTTATAATTTTAAAGTCACTTTATAAAGTTTGCTCATGGTTCTATTTTTTAATTGCCTTTATGAGAAATAAAGTGGGTGAGGAATTAAAAGGGTCATTAATGTACTTAAGTGAAAAATGCATTAAATACATTTTATTAAATTATTAATGAGCCTTTTATGTGATCCTTAGATCTTATTGAGCCAAGATCTAATCTAGGGATTGAGGCATTCATTATTCATTTGTGATTCAAGAGAGTTGGAGAGCAAGAGAGCAGGAGGAGAAAGGAAAAGAGAAGAGGCTAGGGTTTGGAGTGAATTCGACCTAGAGAAGAAAAGACAAAGTCTGGCACAAATCCCAAAGAGTTTGAGATGAGCACGATTCTCAAGAAGAAGGGCACAAATTTCTAGAATATGGACAGGCATTAAATGCAGACTGTACAGCAATGAAATTTGGTACAGAAATCGAGGACATTTCTGCTGGAAGTGGCACGAATTCCTAGGCAGCCATACAGGCATTTATTGCAGACCATATAACACAAATTTCGAGGTGTTTGGCACTGTTTTCGAGGCAGAAAACAGGCAAGCCATACAGCACAAATTTAGAGGAAGGTACAGCTGTCCATACAAGCAGAAAAACAGGCACGAATTCCAAGGCAGAGAGCAGGCTCAGAAATCGAGATCTGTACAGCCACACGTGTGAGGCTGTACTGCACAAATTTCAAGGAATTCGTACAACAGACAGACGGTGAAATTTTGGCACATTTTTCAAAATGAAAAAGGGAGATAAGTACTGCTGTTCTGTTTTGCAATTTGTCTCTGAAAGAATAAAATTTTCTCTCTCCTGTCAGGTTTTCCATTCAGGGTTTTTCCTGAGCCTATTTGGCTAAAATTCTGAGTTTGAATCTTTATGTGTTTGGCTGTTATAAATTTTCTGAGTGTAAAAAAGTGAAAAGAAATTCTATGTGTTTCAAGAAAAATTAAATTTTATGTATTGAAGCTAATATGCAATGGGTTTGGGCATTAAACTCTATGTGAAAAATAAAACTTGAAACCAGTTTGGGGTTCCAAAATTTTCATCTTACAAGCTTAAAAGCATAAAAACTATATAACTCCTAACTAGGACTTATTAAAGCAAGATAATTTTTTAATAAACTAGATAGGATTAACTAGCACACATTCACAATATATTTTTAGAAAATCCATTTGGACCCTATCCTTGTCTAAATCGTTAAGTACCATATTCTAAACTAGTGGCTCTGCCAACAAGGCCTTGTATCATGAGTGAGGTGAGAGGATTGTTAATCTATCAAACAGGGTTTCATTCTTGTCATGGTTCACCTTACCCATATGGCATGTCTCAAAGGGCATGAAGCCCGGTGCAAGTCCCAGGGAATTTTAAGGGAGTAAATCCCCCTCAAACCTGGCACCTAAGCCAAAGGAAGTCAGTGTTATGCAGTGCAGCCCAGACCTTGGCACATGTTTCACAAAGCAACTTGCAAAATAAAAACTAGTGCCTCTAATCATTCTAGAATCTAAACTTATTATAAGGACCTGAGACAAGATTTGAGCAATTATATGGAAACCATGGGCTGCATACAGCACGTTCAACTATTTTAAATTTACATGATATGAATTGGGTTTATGAATTATGATAGTGCCATATATGATTTGTGTTTATCATGATTAGGCTTGTATTTGAGTCTCATTGATGTCCTCTTAGAAAATACAGCAAATTATTCTTACGTACATATGTGCTATTAAAATATGATCGAGATAAGATAATTAGGATAATTTATTAATGTCCGGCAAATGACCAAAAAAGTAGGTCTATAGGACTAGTGTTATAAGAACTGGACCGGTCAACAAACCAGTCAACCCCAAAAATCTAAACCGGAACAAAACCAGAAAAAAACCAGACCACAAAACCAGTCGACCAAAAAAAATATAAAATATTCAAATCTTGAAAAAACACATATATATATATGACTCCAAGATTCTAAACCATTATACACAAATATGCAAAATTCCTTGTGTATATAGCAAGTAAGGGTGCATATAACCAAAGTAACACCTAGTGCAATACATCTCTGAAATAAAATACATCAATAGAGAGGCCCTAAATGGCCTATAGAGTTCAAAAATAAGCATAGTACTAATGAATAACTATAGTCTAGACTCTACAATGAAACAATCTGATCATATGGTAGAATCATTAAACACCTCATCCTCTTCATGCTCAACATAATTAGACTCTACAATGGGATTTTGGCCTGATTCTCCTGGACTTTGAGGTAGTGGTACCTATCCATCGTTCAGATCCTCTAGCTATGGAAGTGGGTCCAAGTCCATCCAAGAAAGGTCTTCATCATCAATGCTAGTGCCTGACTTTCCACAACCCACTCTGACGAGGGATCAAACTCATCCAAGACAATGTTGATTGATTCAGGGGTCTTGTTTGACAACTAGTTGCGTCTCAACCTAAGGTTGTACTGAACATAAACCATATCATTCAATCATTTTTGTTCCAAATGGTTTCGCTTCTTGGTGTGTATATTCTCAAAAATGCTCCAATTGCCTTCACACCCAGAAGCACTGCTTGCCTAGCTCAATATCCAAATTGCAAAAATTTGCAAATTAGGGCACTGGCCACCAAACTGTCTCCACCAATAAGTTGTAATAAGAGTTGAAGGCAAAGAAGCTTCAACAAATGACTTTGAAACCTTGACTCAACTTTTGCAATGAATAATATAATTTGAAAACTTTGAAATTTCTTACCCAGTGGATACTGCTTGTCTAGCCATAGACATGCCAAATTACTTTGAAACTTTGACTCAACTTTTGCAATGAATAATATAATTTGAAAACTTTGAAATTTCTTACCTGATGGATCCCTTGATCTACTTTGTATAGCCATAGACATGCCAAAGGTAGCAATATTCTCATTGAAATGCAAGAGCTTACTATGTATCTCATCTTGCATCTTGGGATCAAGGACCATGCACTCAATGCACATGTACAATCCCTCTTTTACCTCTCATCTACTTCAATGTCTTTTTTATTATACCTTCAAAGTTCAAAAGTCAAAAAATATTCATCAATTGAATTTGAATCTTTGACTAAGCTTTTGTAATGAATAACAGGACTTGAAAACTTTAGCATGTAAAGGTCTATGGAGTTGTTTGTTCTATCTATCATCAATGATTTTCCATAGAGGAAGATACTTCTATCTTTTATCACCATATGCTAACTTTATTGCATCTTTGGCCTGATCCATGGCCTCATAAATAAAACCCATAGCGGATTTATCACCATCCACCATTTGCAACACTTTCACAAGAGGCTCACTGAATAGTACTAACTCATATTGGCTCACTGAATAGTACTAACTCATATTCTTTTTCCAAAAAGATTTTTAAAACACTTTGTCAACTATCTCTTTCCCTTCAAACTTTTTGCTCCACTAGGATGCATTCCACTGGCACTCATCACAAGAAAGCATCTTTCACAAGTTTGTTTTTTGTTGAACAATGGATTGCAATAAAAGTTCATTGCAAATCATGTAATAGTTGACCCAACAATCTCTCTACTCCAATGTTTTTCCTCACAAGGTTCAAAACACATGTGTGGTTTGTATCTGGTTATGGATTTTGCTTGCCCACACCCTTCTTCACCCACTCAATTTTGCCAATATCCTCAAGCATGAGGGATGACCTATACAACATTCCCTAACCTCACCTCCACAACTACTTCATCCAAAAGAAGAAATAATAATTGTGCATCCTTCATCTAATCAAATTCATCCATAGATTTAAGAAACATGATTCCTTTTGGGCAAGCAATAAAGAAATTTAGAATGGTGTGCAAGCAATAAAAAAATTTAGAATGGTGTGGCATCTCCCATCAGACATGATTTTGTTGAACAATGGATTGTAATAAAAGTTCGTTGCAAATCATGTAATAGTTGACCCAACAATCTCTCTACTCCAATGTTTTTCCTCATAAGGTTCAAAATGCATGTGTGGTTTGTACCTGGTTATGGATTTTGCTTGTTCCACACCGTTCTTCACCCACTCAATTTTGCCAATATCCTCAAGCATGAGGGATGACCTATACAACATTCCCTAACCTCACCTCCACAACTACTTCATCCAAAAGAAGAAATAATAATTGTGCATCCTTCATCTAATCAGATTCATCCATAGATTTAAGAAACATGATTCCTTTTGGGCAAACAATAAAGAAATTTAGAATGGTGTGGCATCTCCCATCAAACATGATTGTGCACCCTATTTTACAACATGACTCCTCGAACTCTATGAGATATTCATCTATTCTTTGGACCTCATTTTGTAAAATTGGCCCCTGGTATCATGAAAACTAGGGCCTTTGAAGGCTGGACCACATGAAGCTACAACATCTAACATAGGTTGATAATATGCAAAATTAGTAGCATTGAAAGGTATGTCTGCATCATACCACCATCTAGCAATGCATTCCTAAGCAGCCTCCTTCTCCATCTCCTTCCATTTAGCATCAATGGTGGGTTGAGCACCAGGCGTGGTGTGGGGTGCAAAGAAAGAGTCAAGCCCTTTAAGAGGCATCTTCAAAATCAAATCGGATGAACTAGGGCCAAAAACATGGTCATCTCTATGTCCAACAAGAAAACTGTAGGATTTCTCAAAACTAGGCATTTGACCTTTAGGGTCATTGTCATACCTGTCATCAATTAACCCTGAACTTCTTTATATGCCTTTTTCAAGCTTCTCGGTTTGGGATTTTCCTACTTGGAAGGATTCAATATGACCTAGCATCTCCGCTTTTAGATCATCGGAGACTTTTGGGCAAGGTTCTACTTGTCTTTTTGCATAAGTGTTGTTTTATCCTATGGATAGCCCTCCCCCCCCCCCCACCAACTTAAATAGTTGCATAGCATTTTCCCCTCAGCATTCAATTGGCAATGAACCCATGTCGGATCGCTCTTCCCTTTGGGAGCCATGGCAATTTTTACACCAGCAAACAAAAATCTGCAAATAAAAAGGAGTCCTTAATTACTAGAAAAAAAAACAGCAATTGTAAACAGAAGAGAAGATGAAGAGCAGCCTTGGCATACCTTCACAAGCCATCCAAATTTAGAGAAAAAGAGCAGCTCCTAACAGCTCTATAACTGCCCACGAAATTCTGAAAATAAACCCTTGAATCAACTCCAAAAATAGCCCAAGAAATTTTAAAAATAGTTCCTTGAAAAAGCTCCAAATCTACCCAAGAAAGTCAGTCCAAAAACACTCCAACTCAGCCCTTCAACCGGCCCTACAAATCTGTCCAAGAACTTCTTCAAAACAGCCCTGCAAACAGCTCTCCAAAACGGCTCAAGAAACTCAGCTTTAGAATTCCAAATAGCTCAAATGAATAGTGAGAGTGAAATGAAAGGGGAGGACCTCTTTAAATAACTATAGTAGGGCCCTAGGGTTAGGTGTTTTGTTTGTAGCTTAAGTAGGTTTTTGTTTTTTTTTTTAAATTGATTTTTGGTGGTCCCTAGTCGCACAGTAAGGAACCCGTACAAGCTGGTCGGTACGAAACCAGCCTCTTCCAGTCTGAAACACCAAACCAGACCGGTGCAACCTCAAAACCGATCAGACCAGTCAGTTTTGCCAATTCGAATCCAGTTCTTATAACATTGTATGGGACTAGATTATACATCCAATGCACATACAAAGTGGGAGCGCAAAAGCATCTCCTAGGTCAATGCTAAACATGGAAAAAAAATATAGTGGGATCTAAGAACAAGCTAGAAACTAGAAGCTCATAGTCTTGCTAAGAGAGAGTAAAGATAAGGTATGGGTACAATTAAAATACTAGAAACTGAAAATCTCGCTATTGAGCACAAGAGAGAAAAGGTTTCAAGGGCTGCTAACACACACACACACACACATATATCTGCCAATGTACCCATTTTGGTGGGGTCGCATTTCCAGGAGTTCCTGTTTTGGAAACTTGTACATGTTTCCATGTTCCGTGCAACTTAGCAGCCACCATATGTTATATTTCTTTGAAAGTACACCCAGATTTAGCATCACAAGGGAATCATTAACATCATACATTTGGTTTCTCTTCAACTAAGCAATCTCAAGTGGGGGGTATCTATTCTACCAAAGTCACTTAGGACTCGCACATGGCCCCAATCTCTTTTGTATGCACTAGAGCACATCCACAAGCGCAAACACAAGCACAAGCATGTTTAGATTTGTGGTAATTGCTTGAACATTAAGGCATAAAGTCCAACATTGTAATATCCCGATTTTGACCCCATTGCATTAAAATGTAAATGATGTAATATTGTTATAAAATCATGGTTAGGAGCTCAAGGCCAAGGCCCCGCCATCGATTTCGTGTTAAAAATTGATGCATATGGTTTCTGTGCTAGCCAGGCACAATAGAAATTGTAAATATCATGTAAATTTGCATTTTAATAAAATACCCACAAGTAGCTGTGCAATGCAATGCAAGAAGTGTATGGGGGCATGATTTTTACAAGGAATTGGGAGGGAAATATTCAAACCCTTGGAGCCATTAATGTCAAGCCAAGTGTCAATGAGAGAACCCATGAACCATCAACTACCCATTTTGACTTATGCACCTAATCATTTATTTCTTCCAAGAGTTGGTTGAGGTAGTTAATGCTTTGAGAATGGAGAGGTATAGCTGTCCAAATTCGAGTATGGGCAAGCCACCATTTTGGGAAAACGTGTTTGGCTTCCTTGGCAAGAAAAGAGCCACGAAATTGCTCTCCGAGCCATTATTCATCAACTAGTTTGGCTCTCTCACACAGTTCTAGCTGGTGGGGCGTTTTCCCTCTACGTTTTTCTTGTTTTTCCTTCATTCTCAGCTGGGAGAAGGGCGTTTTTGTGATATAGAACAGTGGCGAAGAAGAGGAATCCGATTTGGGGTCCCTGGGAGGTCATTTTTCCCTCTAAATGCCCACATACCTGTTGGTAACTCGTTTTCTTTCTCCCTGTGGTCGATTTTCCCCTTCCCACGACTCGTTTTTTTAGGTGGCCACGATTTGGGGAAAACCCATGGACATCTTGTTTGTGAATCCCATAGTTGAAAACGTTTTGCTGTGTGTAAAAAGAGTATGTTGGGGCATGGGTTATGGGTACCCATTGCTTTGGCTTGAGCTTGAGTGCAAGCATCCAAAAATAGAAGGGTTCACATTTGGCTTGATAAACACAGCTATGGACTGGCTTGGCTTAGATGTGATGTTCATTTCGCTGTGCATAGGTTTGTAGGTTCTCATTCCTTGTGGAATCATGCCCAGCTCGAGGGTGGCAATTGTGTTGAGAGATTCATGAACACAATTGGCCTATGACTGGGTGGAACGTTGCAGCTGCATAACTAGCTGCTTGGGGCAATTTCACAATCAAGATAAGTATTCTCTATGTGTATTACACTCTGCAATGTTTTAATTATGGACTGTTCCGATTATGATGTATGCATGTAAAATGTGTGTGGATAGTTTAATTCTGTTGTGCAAGTTTATTTTGATTTGCATCTGCACACATGTGTTTTATTTGTTTTCATGAATTTGTCCATGATGAATGGGGCTGAGTTTTTGTAAAAGCCTAGAATTGTAGTCATGTTCCCTTCCTTGCACTGGATCGATGGGAGTGGATGTGACAAACATGAAGCCATAACCACAAAAACATGGAGTGAACCCTACACAAAGCTTAGAAAAGGGAATGATATGTGGTAGAGGTGATCATTCAATCAAGAAATCATTAATTACCAATGTTCCCCCAAGTTTCTGGAACGCGGGAGCGGGGAAATGCAAAAACAACGTATGCAGAAGTACCCCCCCAAATTTTAGGAAACATCGAAGGGTACATCGGGGTCTTCAACATAGGGGACCCCACCAAGAATACTACAAAATTTATATTAGAATACATAAAAATTGGAAGTCGGAGCGTAAGTCATTAAAGTCTTTAATTTTATAATCTAAAGATTAATACAAGTTTACAACATACATCAAGTGAAATAAAATGAAATACAACCATACGTAAGCTATAACTGATAACACAAATTTGGAAATACAACCATATTGAACAGTGAAATGAAATCGAGGCTACTGAGAAGGAAAATAATGGACGACGTGGCCCTTTATCATTATTTTTTTATTATTTTTTTATTTTTTGGTAAAAAACTGTCTAAGGAATCGTGGAGACAGCATTTTTAGGAGGGAAACGTTTCCCTTCTGTGTTTCCTTGAGTTTCCTTCAAACGGGGATGTGGGGGGGATGTTTCCAATGGAGTTTCCAAGTTTCAAATGTTTCTTTAAAGAAACGCCCCAGTTTCTTTGGTTATTCCTATAAATATGTATAGACTGAAAACATGAAATTAGTTGTCTCTATAACACCTACAACAATCTGGAAACTCCCATCTTGGAGCTGCCTCTACTAAGGCCTGTGCTATGGAAGACCACATGGGTTGCTTGTAATTACAGAAAACCTTGTTCCCACATAGGCTTCCACCATTCATAGAAATAAATGCACTGAAGCGTAACCCAAACCAAAATTCCAAGCAAATCTCAACTGCAGTCATTTCTCATTTATGTCACCCTATAATACAGAAACCAAACTTTTATGGCTTATAGGCAGGTTCCACTCAAGTGTCCCTCAATGGAAATGTTTTGTAATGGGGACCTTCAGGATGTGAAATTTCGATGCTTTCCTGGGGCCAACGTTCCACAACAACAGATTTCACGGGTGCTGCTAAGAATGCTGAACTAAAGCTTATTGTGGATTTCAATTGATATCCATTTCCTTGACAGTGAGAACTGATTTTATTGGTTTCAAATGGTTATCCCTGGCAACTGATCACAGAAATGGATTGGGAAATGTCCCTATTGTGCGTATTGGGAGTCCTGCTCAGTTGCTAACCACCAATCCCTTGTATTCGTTAGAGACACTTTGTCCAAGTAGATAAATGGGGCTGAATCCCATCAATTTCTAATTCTGCGTTTCCACCTGACAATTTCCCAAGCAATTTAATTATTGTCTCACACTGCAATGTGTTTAGCGATTTTATTCCGTCTAAACAAATTTGACTGACTTGAACCATACAATGCCCCATTCTCTTAAGTCTCTTTTGATTTGTTTTAAAAGAATCTGTCTGATTGTTTTTTCTGAGAACATCAATCTGTTCGAAGTTATAAATAAAAATAGTGTTATTTTATTTTGCTTGAAAATACGAAGTTATAACAAAATTTGCTATCTTTACCGATTAACTTAAGACGAATATTTTTGCATTGACGATTTTTCTTGAATCTCATTGTAGCGCAACAACAACAAGGTGATTTAGCAACAAATTATAAGCCACTCGAGATAGAATTTCATTGCACCTATTTTAAAAGTTCATCAAATTGCGGAAGCAATCTTAATACAGAACCAATTCATGTTATGGACAAATAGTGTTCTAAGATACCACAATTTCATCAAAACTAAAATGAATGAATCCGTCAACAGCTTAAACGAATAAAATAAAGGTACCTGGCTCGAATCGCGCGCATGCTCGTGGGCTCGTAACCAGTATAAGACTGCGTGCTATACTCGAAATCCGAATCGGGG
The DNA here is from genome assembly GCA_027924585.1 of Larix kaempferi. NCBI lineage: Eukaryota > Viridiplantae > Streptophyta > Pinopsida > Pinales > Pinaceae > Larix > Larix kaempferi. The sequence continues at coordinate 32,935,729 of BSBM01000017.1, forward strand.
CCCCCGGGGCAGTACACGCAGATATTTCCAGTGGTGGCGATGTGCGGACAACGATGCGGCTTCGACATGACGGCTACGACAGCGATGCCCGAGGCCGTGCGCACCGGCTTGGCCTTGAGCTTGGGAAGCACCGCTGCCCTCTCGCTGTCCGGCAGAGCTGCGATCATCTCCACCAGCTTCGGCGCCCTCGATAACCCGTAGCGCCGGCATGCCGCGGACTTGAGGGCGTTGAGGTCGACGTCCTCGCCCTTCCGGCAGCCTTCCACCATGGCTCCGACTATCTCGGCTATGGCTTTAACCCTTGCCTCTTCCTCTGTTAGTCCATGAGAAATCACCCCGCCGCGACCCGGAGTGGGCTTCTTCTTGAATTTTTTGGGCTCTTCCGGATGGATTAGAGTTACGGGCTCCGTTTCTACAAGCGCCATGGCGGCGATCGATGTAATTTAAGGTTTCAGGCCGAAGGGTTTAAGAGTTTACAGGGTTTTGAATGAGTTGCAGAGCATGGCGTTCAAGTGATTTTTGTTTACCGCTCAGCCTTCAGCATGGCGTTCAAGTGATTTTAGTCTACCGCTCAGCCTTGAGCATCGCGAATCGCGATCAAGTTACTTTTTGAAGGTAGCAAAACCTGTTATAAATAAGTTGTTACTTGTTAAATTAGAAATAAGTATCATCATCCTTAGGAGTTGAATCCTCACCCTTGTTATGTCCCCGACATTTAGTTTTTGGTCGGGGACATTAGGCCGGGTGGCAAAAGTGCGGGTGTCAAACCGCATGGTGTGTCGAAAGGTTTTATTTTTTGAATTTTTGTAATGGGCTATTTATGTGGTTGGGATTTCGTTCGTTCGCAGTGACGTTGCCTTGGCATTGTGTACCTCAAGACTCAATGGCGGGGTGTTGTCACCTGCTGTAAATGGGGTTGGTGGTTCGCTTGAATGCGGTATGGCCGAAGTTTATTGCAGTGCGGTGGATGTTTATTGCGGTATGGCAGGTTTTGTGTTTTTGTGTGTTGCAAGGAGTGAAGGATGGCCTCCATCTACGTACGTCCGCGTGTGTTCCACCCTCGATGATTGTGTTTCTGATGTTGGAGTTTATTGTGCTTCTTTCCTCCTGCACATCGATGTTTGGGTGATGGAGCGGTGTACTGCGTCGGGTATGGGCGTATGTGGTTTGAGGGTTTTAGAGATTGTCCTTTCTTCGTGTAGTCTCTTCAGTTCTAGATATTTCCATGGGCAGGTGCGGCCGAAAGTTCTTCCTAGTTGGTTCTCCGAGCATTGTTCGTCGTTTGTTCTTTTGTTGCAGCTTCTGTTCGAGGTCTTCTTCGAAGGTCGTCTTCAATTGCTACGGGTTCTGTCTGGTGTGGCTTCCTTTTGTATTTCGGTTGTCGACAGGTTGTTTGGTGTACTTTTTCATCTCTCTGGACAATGGGTAGCTAATGCCAAGGTGTTTCGACTTGAGCAACTACAGGAGGATTCAAACCACCATATTAGTTATACTTGGAATCATGACAATTTAAGGTGTAGAAGGCATATCCTTTTGGTGCATAAATGTTCTTTAAAATCATGAGTGTTAGTAGAATTGTAGTCCTCTCCCACTGCATATGACTTTATATTTTAGAAAACATATGAATGGTGAAGAATTCATTCTTTTGGGATGACATGCAGAAGGACATATTCAAATTCACTCTTAATCAAATGTGACATGAGTTAAAGGAACGAGGGTGAAACAATGAAGACCCCTATAGCATTGTAGCCTATATTATTACCTGCAACAATATGGGCTACAATTTATCATTGAACTTCCTAAAGCAAGCAACAAATCTGTAAACATGGTGGTTGTTGACTACTTTTCCATGTATGTCCAGTTGTATGCCTTATGTGTCCCATATATGCCTTCCACAATTGCCCAAGTCTTCACAAATCATTTTTTAAATTACATGACATGCCCAGTTCAATTTTGATGGATCACAATTCTCCCTTCACCAATAAATTATGGTGGGATCATTTTAGAATATAAGGCTCCTAATTGAAAATGAGCATGACTTGTCACCCCGAAATAGATGGTCAAATAGAGGTGGTCAATAAGTGCCACAAAACTTATTTTAGAAGCTTTGCATCATACCAATACAACCAGTGGGTTCAATGGCTACCCCTTGCATAATGGTGGAACAATAACAACTATTATGGTGCTACTAAAATGTCATCGTATGAGGTTGTCCATGGAAAACACCCCACGTCTATATCCTCGTACTTATACAAGAGCTCTTAATAAAATAGCTTCTATTCTTTGTACATGTATTGTAAATTTGGTTTTGGCTAGAAGTAGAATGAAGCAACATGTAGATCAACACCACTCGAAGCATTACTTTGAAGAAGCGGATTGAGTGTTTCTTAGTATATATACGTATAAGTAGACATCTCCAAAGGAAAATAGCCACCAAAAGCTAGCACCAAAGTTTTATGGCCCCTATTAGATCCTCCACGGCATTGGAAAAGTCTTGTATTGATAGGATATCTTAGCCCACTCCAAGATCCACCCGATATTTCGTGTATCTTGTTTGAAGAAAGTGGTAGGGTAATTTATATTATTTGGACGCCTAATTCCAAGGTCCTAATCGAATCTAATATATTTGTAACTTTTGTGTGCAAAGAATGAGAAAATGTTAATGAACATGAAAAGTGCTTGAAAGGAAATGATAGAAATGATACATTCATAGAAGTAATAATAACAATACTTGTCTTTCATAAACCTTTAACTTAGTGTAATTATAAACAAATAAACCACTGATAAAATGACAAATACATTTGGAAGAAATTGTATTGTAGACATAGTTTAGTTGTTTTTTGTGTTAGGGTCACTTACACAAATATGTGAATTAGGTTAGGGGTCACTTAACAATTACTCAATTAATATATATTTTTGAATCATATGAACCACATCAATATATTTTTCTAGTTTGCAGTGCCTTAGGAAAACCCCCAAGTACTTCCCCTCATTTCGATGATGGTACCTGGAGTAAAGTCTAGATTCTTTATGTCACAAGGCCAGGTGAACAACAAGGCTCAAAGCCATTACAATAATATACTCAATATGAGCTCAACATGTCACATACATGAATATACCATGGGTGCGGGGGATAATACTCCATTCCACAACCACTCGTGCTAGACCCAATTGACAATAATAATAATAATAATTAATATTACAATTATTACTTTCATTTTTTTCTTTATGCAATACATATCCCAAGGAAACCTATATGGCACTTTAGATCATTTTGGGGATGGTACCCAGCCGTGCATTTTTTAAAGATTCAAATATTATTACAAGTATAATATTCCAAGTGACTACTTTAGTTAAAATTAATCCAAAATATAGATATCTAGGCGAACATTCAATGACAAATACAATTTACTATTCAAACTTGTAAATTTTGGCAAATATTACCAATCTAAAAATATTTTATGTAAATAATAGGTGAATTTTTATAGATAATATGGTTATTTAGGGGATATATTTTTTTAAAGGCCAAAATAGCCAATTAGAAAAAAAATAACCACTAAAGAAAACCATAAATACGATGAAGAAGTGGTGCAAGGTCGATCCCGACAAGGGGCCTCTTGCTTAACTATGACACACATGTGCTCACATAGACTGGATGTGAACTGAATGCCAGAAGTTGGATTCTATTAAAACTGAATCAAATTACAATGTGAAAATACAAAGTAAACTATCAAACTAGTCGGCCTTAGCCTGTTCCAATATACAGAATGAAAATTTGTCATTCTCGGTGTGTTTCGGCTGTGTGTGATCTTCCCCCCCTCTCACGGTCTCTATTGAATGAAAGAACTCGCTGAGCTATGGATGAACGATCCCTTCTTATGTGCCTTTGCACTGCTCTTCTACTCTGTTGCTGCTCTTCCCGAGGTTACTCTGTTCCCCGAGACACTCTTCCTCTTTCCGTCGAATTCTCCATATCCTACAGACTTGCAGTTTTCTGCGCCCTCTGGTCGTGTTGAACAACCTCTGCCTGTGGTGACATCTGTCATGATCCCAAACACATTCATAGCTGCTCATAACTTCCTCAACAACCTCCAACGGCTGCTAAGTACTCCTCCTTGACTTCTGCATCTCTGGCTCTGCTACAGTTGTCGGCCCCATGTCTCGACCATATTGCACTTCGTCACCTTTGACCTTACTTGTCGGCTTCACTTTGCTTCCACGATTGCCAGTGCTCCTTGCTTGGCTTTCACCACAATCCGTTGGTGTCGATGTTCAACAACTCGTCGACACCTGACCTCTTTCCCTGCAATCATGTCGTCTATCGACATCAGACTTGTCGACTCTCGACCTTCTCCTCCTGTCGATCGCACTCGACAGCTTCTGCTCAACTACTTGGCTTCGACAACCAGCCTTCCTTCGCACTAGTGGTCGTCGACAATCCCCTTGGTCGACTTGTCCTATTGATAAACTTCGACTGTTTTGTCTAGGCCCCGATGCTCTTACATCAAGAAGTGTCCACGGACACACAATTTTATTAATAAGGAAAAACAACTTACATAGAGAAGTGAGGTCTCACATCACACACTCAACCTAACTTTGAGAAGAGAGCTTGTTTATGTAGCTCATTTCTAAACTGAAAACTATGAGGACAACCAATCGCATGTTGGTTGTGGAACCTAATCTCCCAGATTTAGAGATATTATTGTTCATCTGTGTTTGTACCCCAACTTTATATGATATACAAAAGGACAGTACACTCACCACAGCGGGGGGGGGTGTGGGGGGGGCGAAGCCTCCCCCCATTGGGGTCGCCCTCGAAGGAAATGTTTTGGGTTGTTTTACTGGCCCATCGTTTTGGGTGACACGTGGTATTTTCTCATTTTATTTCCCCTTTAGACGAAAGACAATGTAATACGGCTAGGGTTGATGTATTAGGTATTATGCATTGTAAAGATCTCTAAGATCGAAACGAGAGACTGTGAGACAGTGAAGAGGAAGTGCAGCGGATGCGCTGCAGGTTGTATCCCTTCATTTGCTGGATGGTATAATAATAAGGACTGGCAATTTCAGTGTGGACGTAGCCCATGTTGGGTGAACCACGATATATTGGTGTCTCTCTTGTAATATGTTTGTGTAATTGTATTTGCATCTTGTTTTTGTTATTGCTCTCTAATCATGTTTTTCTAACAATTAGTATCAGAGCCAAAGGTCTATTTGGCAAATAAACCCGCAGGAAACTAGGGTTTCTGGTTCGAGTGGGAGCAATGGCGGGAGAAGGAAAGTTTAAGGTCGAGAAATTTAATGGCCAAAACTACAAGTTATGGAAGATGCAAATGGAGGACTATCTGTACCAGAAGGATCTATTCCTACCATTAGGAGGAAGAGCAAAGTAGTCGACGACTATGAAGGATGAAGAATGGGAGGTTCTTGACAGAAAGGCACTGGGAACAATACGGTTGTCCCTGGCTTCATCAGTGGCTTTCAATATCTCAAAAGAAAAGACAACGAAGGGTTTGATGATCGCATTGGGTAAGCTCAATGAAAAACCCTCGGCCTCCAACAAGGTATTTCTAATGAAGCGTTTATTTAATATGAAGGTGTCTGAAGGTGGATCTATTGCTGATCATTTAAATAAATTTAATACGGTTACAAATTAACTAAGTTCTGTAAGTGTGAACTTTGATGATGAGGTTAGGGCTCTTCTAATCTTGTGTTCATTGCCAGAAAGTTGGAATAGCTTGGTCATGGCTGTAAGTAACTCTGTCTATGGTTCAAACACCTTGAAATTTGATGATGTTATTGGTGTTATTCTTAGCGAGGAAATGTGAAGAAAAAGCACAGGTGAGACATCAGTTAATGCGTTGACCATGGAGAGCAGAGGAAGACAAAAGGAGAGAGGAAAGAGCCAAGGTAATCATGGCAAGTCTAAAACGGGCAGATACAAGTCCAGACTGGGAAAGATAGAGTGTTGAAATTGTGGAAAGAAAGGAGATCTGAAGAAAGATTGCAGATCTTTAAAGAAGAAAGGATATGGACAGCAGGAAACTACCCAGGAAGCAAATGTAGCAGGTGATGTGTTACAAAATGCTTTGATTTTTGCATTAGATAATACTAGTGATTATTGGGTAGTAGATTTAGGGGCTTCATGTCATGCTACATCCCATAGGAAATATTTTCATGATTATGTTCCAAGCGATTTTGGACATATCTTATTGGGTGATGATGAACCATGTAAAATTGTTGGAATGGGTAAGGTATGGATAAAATTTAAGAATGGAACTGAATGGTTGTTGAAAGATGTGAGGCATATTCCTGCTATGAAAATAAATATGATATCAACAAGGCAGTTGGGAGATGGCACCTATCTATCTACGTTTAGAGAAACGTGGTGGAAGATCACTAAAGTATCAATGGTGATAGCAAACGGAGACAGGATAGGTATCGCGTTGTATTTATGTCATCATAATACTACCCATTCTATCTCTTTAGCTTCCACAGGAACAAATACAGCATTGTGGCATCATAAGTTTGGCCACATGAGTGGGAAGGGGATGCAGATTCTCCACTCAAGGAAGTTGCTGCCAGATTTGAAGCAGGTAAGTTTGGAATTCTGTGAGAACTGCGTTTATGGAAAACAAAAGAGAGTTGGATTTCTTAGGGTTGAGAAACAAAAGAAGAATGAAAAGTTATAGCTTGTGCATACAGATGTATGGGGACCGTCTCAGGTACAATCTCTTGGTGTCTCTCATTATTATGTTACATTTATTGATGATGCAACTAGAAAAACTTGGGTTTATTGCATTAGACATAAATTTGATGTGTTTGCTACTTTTAAGAAGTGGAAAGCTTTGGTTGAGAATGAGACAAGAAAAAGGTTGAAGTGTCTCATATCTGATAATGGAGGTGAGTACTGCGGCAAGGAGTTTGATCGTTATTGTTCATACCATGGGATTCGTAGAGAGAAGACAGTCCCAGGAACACCACAAGAAAATGGTGTGTCCGAAAGGATGAATAGAATGATCATGGAGCATGCAAGGTGTATGAGATTGCATGCAGGGTTGCCCTTACAGTTTTGGGCAGATGTTGTAAATACTGTTGTTTATTTAATAAACAGAGGGCCTTCAAGTGCCTTGGATGGTGGTATTCCAAAGGAGGCATGGACAGGTAAAAAGGTAAACTACTCATTTCTGAAAACTTTTGGTTGTGAAGCATTTATCCATATTGATAAAGAAAATAGAACAAATCTTGAAGCTAAATCCAAGAAATGTACCTTTATTGGATATGGGGTTGATGATTTTGGTTATCATTTATGGGATTATGAAAATCACAAAATCATTAGGAGTAGAGATGTGATATTCAATGAAAAGTTCATGTATAAAGATCAGTTGCAAGGAAAGAAACGAGAAAAGGAAAACACAGAGTACACAGTACTTGATGAAATTGAAGAAAATGAAGTTCCTAAGGTGCCAGAAAATCAAGAATAGCAGCAAGTACCTGAAACTATTGCAAGTGTAAGAAGATCTACCAGGTTAAGTAGACTCATGAATGATACTCTCCTTCAATGTATTATTTATTGATGACTGATGTTGGTGAACCAGAATGTTATGAAGAAGCAATGTAGGTGGAAACTATAAAGAAGTGGGAGCAAGGCATGAATGAGGAGATGGACTCATTGGTAGGAAACCAGACTTGGGATTTGGTTCAGTTTCCTGCTGGTAAAAGAGCATTGCAGAACAAATGGATTTACAGGTTGAAGGAAGAAGGAGGTAAGAAGTGGTACAAGGTCAGACTTGTTGTAAAGGGGTTTGCAAAGAAGAAAGGTATAGATTTTGATGAAATATTTTCTCATGTTGTTAAGATGACTTCAATTAGGACTATTTTAGGTCTAGTGGCGGTAGAAGATTTGCATCTTGAACAGTTAGATGCAAAAACAACCTTTCTCCATGGGAATTTGGAGGAAGAGATATATATGCAACAACCACAAGGGTATGAGGTCAAAGGGAAGGAGAATTTGGTGTGCAGGTTGAAAAAGAGTTTGTATGGCTTGAAGCAAGCTCCAAGGCAGTGGTATTTAAAATTTGACAGGTTTACGACAGAACAAGGTTATAGTAGATTCATTCTGACCACTGTATTTATTTCAAGAGGCTAGATAATGGAACATATATTATCTTGTTATTGTATGTGGATGGCATGCTTGTTGTAGGGTCTAACACGCAGGAAATAAATTTGCTCAAAAGGAAGTTAGCTAATTCATTCGCGATGAGGGATTTGGGTGCTGCAAAGCAAATCCTTGGTATGAGAATAACAAGAGACAGAAAAAATCACAAATTGACATTGTCTCAGAGTGAGTACATACAAAAGGTGTTGGATAGGTTCATAACACAAAATGAAAAACCAATTAGTACATCTTTGGCCAGCCACTTCAAACTAAGTAAGGAAATGTGTCCCCAGACACAGGAAGAAATAGATTACATGTCCAAGATTCCTTATTCATCAACAATTGGCAGCTTGATGTATGCCATGGTGTGCACAAGACCAGCTATTGCACATTTAGTGGGAGTTGTGAGCGTATATATGAACAATCCAGGTAAAGAACATTGGAAGGTAGTATAGTGGATTCTCAGGTATTTGAGAGGTACTACCACTCAGGCATTATGTTTTGGAGGTTCAGACATTGTTCTACAGGGATATGTTGATGCAGATATGGCAGGTGATAAGGATAGCAGGAGGAGAACCACAGGGTATGTGTTTACTGTATGTGGAACAATAGTAAGTTGGATTTCGAAACAACAAAAGGTTGTTGCACTTTCAGCAACGAAAGCAGAGTATGTTGCTGTTACAGAGGCTAGTAAAGAGATGATTTGGCTGCAGAGGTTTATGGAGGAATTGGGTAAGAAGAAGAAGGATAGCAGGTTGTAAGTGACAGCCAAAATGCCATTCATCTTGCAAAGAACTCAACATTCCATTCATGGACTAAACATATACAACTCAAGTACCATTCCATACGCTCTGTTTTGGAAGATGAACCGTTGAAGTTGGAAAAGATACATACTAGCCAGAATCCTGTAGACATGTTCACAAAGGTAGTGACCAGAGAGAAACTGAGTTCCTGCTCGGTTTCAGTTGGCCTTCTAGCGTGAAGGTGAAGATGAGAAATTTGCCAAGTCCAAGGTCCAGCAAGTGTAGCAGCGGTGGAGTTGTTGTGATTAGTCTCCAAGTGGGAGATTGTTGGTTGTGGAGCCTGATCTCCTAGATTCAGAGATATTATTATTCAGTCGTGTTTGTACCCTAGCTTTATATGATATACAAAAGGATTGTACACTCACCCCAGCGGGGGGGGTGGGGGGGGCGAAGCCTCCCCCCACTGGGGTCACCCCCGAAGGAAATTCTTGGGGTTGTTTTACGGGCCCATGGTTTTGGGTAACCCGTGGTATTTTCCCATTGTATTTCACCTTTATAAGAAAGACATTGTAATACGGCTAGGGTTGATGTATTATGTATTATGCATTGTAAAGATCTATGAGATTGAAATGAGAGACTGTGAGACAGTGAAGAGGAAGTGCAGCGGATGTGCTGCAGGTTGTATCCCTTCATTTGTTGGATGGTATAATAATAAGGACTGGCAATTTCAGTGTGGACGTAGCCCATGTTGGGTGAACCATGATATATTGGTGTCTCTCTTGTAATATGTTTGTGTGATTGTATTTGCATCTTGTTTTTGTTATTGCTCTCCGATCATGTTTTTCTAACATCACATGAGTATGATTGGTGTCCTCTACAAAACAAACCCTGTCCTCATCCAAAAATGTTAAATGAATTAATTTATTCTCAAATTTAATCCTAGAAAATTCTTAGACTTTAGAACTCGGGATTAAGATGTCTAACAGTAAATCATATTTCACGGAAGCTTGAGACTTTGTCAACACAAGGCTCAAGCTCACTAAAATAATATATATACTCATTAAGAGCCCAACATGCTTGCATGAATTGAACTTGGGTGTGGAAGATAATGTTCCTCGCAATTGCCTAAGCTAGACCTAATTGATAAGTATTAATTTTCAATTATTTTGTCTTATTTTTAAATTTAAATTATTATTGTTGTTGCTACTACTTGTAAGATAGTTGTTATACTTTTTTTTCCAAGAAAAAACTCTATATATTTGATATTTTTGAGAAGGAAATCAAAACATACATAGATTTGCATAAGATGGGCTCTATCCTTTTATAACTCTTCGAGTTGATTTGATTAGACCTAGTAAGAACTAAAGACAATCCTTGAATAATGCCTCCAAGACTGGTCCTATTAAATTACATTCTTCTTGTAGTGTCTAAATGACCACTACTCCATAAAAAAACCCATCAAAAGTGTATCATATATGTCAAAGGAGAACTTGTAACTCTCCCTATACATCAGAATTACAAAATCTTCTTACAACAATACCTTTATGTAGGATTCCAAGAGATTTTTAGTATAATATTCTTTCAATAGCTAGAAGGAGAGTGACCCCACCCGGACTCTTGTTCGAATAAGGTACCCTATTGCATGATTAGAGCTTCTTTAGACAATGTATCGGGTTATTTATTAAATTCATGATATACATGTGTGAAAAAAATGTCATCAAAGGAAGCTTTTACCTCTATTACCAAACTCATAATTAGAAGCATGCACAAGTTGCTTATGCTACACTTATAATTAAGACTGTCTATTAGCAACTTTGAGTCTGCAAAAAATCTGGAAGTGTTTTAGGCCACTATCATTTGCATATTTCAACAAAATCCACAAGGAGTATATTTCAACATGGTTGTTTGTACATTGCCTCTTAGCAAACTTTAGCCAAAGGTAATGTGAAGAGTCAAAATAAAGAAAAATCCTTACTCTGCATATACCTAAGCTCCCTTGGCTAACTCCATCAATGAAACCCCGAGGTTTGTCATAGTTAATAAATGGCCTGAATAAAACTATAGTATTCTTCTCTTTTGGAAAAAAATATATTATCTACCCGAGCTAGTCTCCTTACTCTGCATATACCTGAGCTTCATTGGCTAACTCCATCAATGAAACCCCGAGGTTTTTCCTAGTTAATAAATGGTCTTAACAAAACTATAGTATTCTTCGCTTTTGGAAAAAAATATATTATCTACCCAAGCTAGTCTCCTCACTCTGCATATACTTGAGCTTCCTTGGCTAACTCCATCAATGAAACCCTGAGGTTTGTCATAGTTAATAAATGGCCTTAATAAAACTATAGTATTCTTCTCTTTTCGAAAAAAATATATTATCTACCCAATCTAGTCTAACTTTATGTGCTACATAAACAAATGTAAAAGCCAAATCTTGAAAGACCATCTAATTCCTAATCCACCAAATTCCACAAACAAATAGACATGTATGGAAGAGCCTTAAAAGTTGATACAATATTAGATGTTAACCACTCGAAAAGGAATTCAACCAAGGACAATTTCTCCCACTTAGATTTCCCTATAATCATAAGAGACACGTCATTCCATACAACTCTATAGAAAGTGCAGTATATAAACAAGTGATCTATTGTTTTATCACTATTCTTGTAGAGTGTGCAACATTCTAGCTCTACATAGTTCATCTTATGAACATTATTCCAAGCTAAAAGTTTGTTAGTTAGGGAAAACCATAAGAGTATTTTAGTTTTTAGGGGACAAAGTAGCTTTTAGACCAACCTTCACCACCATACTCTCTCATCACTCAAGTCGTCTGCAATTCTTGTTGCATACCCCAACTTTACAAAGTATCCCCCTGTACCCAAGTTTTTTTATCATTTAATCTTATCTTCTTCTTCATCTAATTTGATAACATGGTGGTTAAATAATTTGACATAATTGGTATATTCTACAACTAACTCCCCTTGAAAATTTAGAACATCTATTGTCACCCATCCTGGTGCCCATATATTTTTGGCCAACTATGAGGCTGCATCTTCGAAATAAAAATATACCTTGAAGATGGAACTCTTCTAATAGGGAACCTAATAATCTGAAGTTGCCTATAAACCCCATCCCAGGATCCTCTCAAATACTTACCCTTCCTCCATTTCCAATTTGTGAGGCTGCCCATTTTTGACTAAAGGAAAGATTGATGTCAATGCTTTCCATACTATAGAGGTTCCCCAAGTCCATTTTCTTTCCAATATGAACCAAGGTTCCATAGTAATCTCCTTTAATCTTTTTGATTCGATAACTCTTCCCAAAAGGCCATAACTGAAATTATAGATGTTTTTTAACCCCCAACTACACCTCCTTAATGATCTCAATCTCTTTAATAGAACCATGAGCGAAAATCATCATATCATCTACGAAAAGTAAATGATATGAATACCTCCTTTAAATCTCCCTTGTTTGGAGCTTTTTTAATTAGAATAATGAAGGTTTCTACTACCGTCATGCAGAGAAAAGGAGATAAGGAACAATCCTGTTGGAGTTATCTAAAGGCAGTAAAGAAACTAAAGGAGACCCATTAATAAACACAACAAAGGAAACTAAGTAGAGACAACCCATTATCCAATTTACAATCTGCTAATTCATGCCTAGTTGAAGAAGCAACAATAAGATAAATAGTTAATTCACCCTTTCATATGCCTTGATTAGCAAGGTCAGTTCATAAAATTGTTGTAGGTAAGTTCTTTGTCTTTAATATATGTAATCCTTCTTTGATGATTGAAAGGATGTTGAGTAAAGTTGTCATTGATGTCAACGGGGTCAAGAGATCTATGTCATTGATATTACATCATGAGATTATGAGATTGTTGAGTGATGTTGTCATTGATGACGATGTGGCAATGATGATGATGATATGGCAGTGATAAAGGGATATTGTTTGATTAATGTCGATGAAGCCTTGAAGAGCCTTGAAGGAGCCTTGACATAAGTGTATAACTCCAAAGTGGTCCCCTTATGGTGTAGCTGTTAAGCGTGGCCGTCACAGATGAGATAACATGTGGTTTCTTCCACATTCCCACTTTGAGTGGTACACACATGTAGCAATCCCCTAAATCCATTGAAGATGCCCCTAAAGCAATGATTATGTCTCCACAAGACCATGATACCGAGAAATGGGAAGAATCCCCTAAAGTGGTGATGATGTGGAGCCATTAAAGAAGCCCCTAAAGTGATGATGTCATATCCACATGACAACGATGAATTGAAACTTGAAGAAGCCCCAAATCCCCTTGACGAAGACATGAATCCCCAAAGTAAGGACCTAAAACAACTTGAAGAAGCACCAAAGCCCCTTGATGAAGACATGAAACCCTAAAGTAAAGGTCTAAAGTAAATTGAAGTAGCCATTGAAGCAATGGAGATATGTCCACTTAGATTGCCTTGATGAAGCCATGAAGTGGTCAAGATGACAAGTCAAATCCCCTTGTCGAAGCCATGAAGTGGTCAAGATGACAAGTCAAATCCCCTTGTCGAAGCCATGAAGTGGTCATTGACCCATTGAATAAGCTCCTAAAATGTGGAAGACAAAATTAATGATAAGTTATAGGTCGGCCCTAAAGTGAATTAAAAAGTGACTTGGAAAGGTATAAATACACATTAGAACATTTCATTTGTAGCATCCAAGTTCTTCATCTCTTATGTGCAAGTGTAAGGAGGACAAGAAGAGTTAAGCGAAATTCGAGAGAAGGATCAAGTGACGAAGAGTGATGGAAACTTGCATAAATTTCTCATATGGTATCAGAATCACAAACTTCTTAGCTCATTGGAAAGCCTGTTGTAAGAGTTCTTTGATGACATCGTCTAGGGTTTATTTTGGTGAAGGACATGGTTCATGACTCTGGTTTCTCTCTTATCTTCTGATATTGGTAAAGGTATGGATATTGCATATGGGTTTCTCTCTTGGTGTTGGTGAAGATCTTGCATAGATTATGATGGCATTATTGCCATAGATTATGGTGATATTGGCATAAATTATTATGATGTTATTGTCATGGATTATGGCCATGTTATTGGAATGATATGGGGTTGCTCTCTTGGAATGACCCAAGGTTTGAAGATGACGATGATGGTAAGGGCTTGAAGAAGCAAACAAATGAAGTCCATAGATGATTGCTTTATGAAGGTTATATTACAGGCTTAGAAGATGTGTTTTGGTCCTCTCCATGAAGGTTTTATTGCAAATTTGGAAGACATGTTTTGGTCCTCTTTATGAAGGTTTTATTGTAGAATTATAGGACATGTTTTGGTCCTCTTTATGAAGGTTTTATTGCATATTTGGAAGACATGTTTTGATCCTCTTTATGAACGTTTTATTGCATACTTGGAAGACATATTTTGGTATTCTCCATGAAGGATTTAATTGCAGATTTGAAAGAGAATGTCAAGGAATGATCGAAGGCCACATGTTGATATGTGTAAGTACACTTGGCATTGGTTATCTTGACTAAGTTTATATGTTATGTGGCTGCCATCTATGGATGATTAGTAGAATGGGTTTTAGGCCTATTTTGTGCTCTTCATATATCTTGATATATGGTTGTGTTAACACCCAAAAAATTCTCACTAGCTCATCTCCTGTAACATCCCCTCCCACCTTCCAAATGCAGGGGAGAGAACATTACCCATCATACGGGGGCTTTTGGCAGACTTAGCCCCAATATTTTACTTTACTCATAAATTCATAACAATTAAAAACTTCTGTGTGCAAAATCAACTCAATATAAACACAACGGAATTAAACATAATAGCAAGCACACAAACAGTAATGCCTAACATATATACATATATCACAACAGATGATGATTCAGCATATAGAGACTCAATCTCGTTCCAATGCCATGCATGGATTCCAAATTAAGATAATCAATTCATTTCATTAAACATGGACAATTTAACATATTGCAGGACACAAAATGCAAATAATTTATAACACATAGAACACTTATCTTGAAGATGAAGCTGTCCAAACAACTGGCTATGTGAGAGCAACGTTCCACCCAACCATAGATCTCTGTCCAGCCTATATTCTTTCAGCTGAGAGATCACCCCCGAGCTGGGTTGTGTATCCACTAAGGAAGAACTAGCTGGGCTCACTCACATCCATGGTTTCGGTCATCAACTATGCTAAGCCAACACACCGTTGGGTTTGTCAAGCATACGGATGACAAATGAGGAGGATGCTAAGCCAGTGAGCTCAACCACAAAGCTACAGGCATCTCAAATGAACTCAACAGTCATGGTACCCACAATACCTACCGCACCCAACACAAGGAAGGTCCCCTTCTCTGTTGCACAGTCCCTCGGGCGTCCCTTCCCTCCAGTGCTCTTCAGGGTGGGCATAGAAAGGTCCAGCTGCTAATTCCTTGAGATTCTAGCCTTCACTGGGTTTATCAAGCAAACCAAACCTTTGCTCAGTCATTCACACTTGGATTTCTCACAGTTCTGTTATCCAATAACTCAATCCCGTCACTTCATTTCTGGGCTGTAAAAACTGGGTTTTCCAATGGATTTCGGGGTATCTAATACTCTCAATTTCGCCCCAAGGTTCATATCTATGGATCCCCCATTGGATTTCACTGTCAAATACCAATTCTGTGCGTTTTTGGCTCTCCAAAACGTGGGTTCTCTCACAGTCGCGATTTCTGATTTTTCTCCCTGCTGGCAATTCGTTTTTGGATCCAAAATGGTGCTGGTAAGTTTCCCAATCGAATGGGGATGAGGAAGAAGCAACATCCATGAGGTAGAGTGGCTTGTGGTACAAGAAAACAGAGCCCATACTCTGCCATACGAATTTCTGGGCTGCCCATGCTCCATTGAAGCCATGGACTGAATTCCTCAACCACTTCCTTACACAATAAATAAATGTCAGCAAGGTAAGTCAAATGGGTTCTCAAGGTGACATATGGCAGCCTATGGTTCAATCCCTTAGCCCCCTCACCACTCCCTAGTGGATACACATGGCCCCTTCTCATTCGTTGCTCCCATAGTCAGTTTTGGTATTTTATTTCAATATTAAATATTTACATCAATTTACAATATCCCATGGCTTAATAGCACATGGGTAATACCATATCAAATACTTGTCCATTTTAAATAAAACCCGAACATATACTAGCGGGGCCTTGGCCTTGAGCTCCACGCTAGGAAAACATACATTACATGTATACAATATTTACATGAAAGCCAATATTTCCTAAGGGTCAAAATTGGGGTATTACATCTCCCTAGTCACATGTCCCATTTATCCATTTTTCCTACCATTTTAGCCCCTAAAACCTCAAAAAACCTTCAAATGGTCACCAAAAAGGCCAAAATCAATCTTTTTCTCCTCAAAATAATTAAATTTCCCCAAAATTCCCAAAAATCAATTAAAAGGGAATAAAATGAAAAAAATGAAAAAAGAGGGAAAAAGAGGAAAATAAACCCTAAACCATTTACCAATACCATTGGTTGCCCAAAACCATGGTTCAATACTCCATCACCTAAAATCTATAAAAAGGTGATAGAGGCTCCCCATTATTCAGCCATTATTCATCCAATCCTCATGCCGTCAAAATCACTCCAGAACCCTAGCCCAACCTTTTGAGCTTGAGTTTTCCATTTAGAGTGAACCTTTGTCCCACCCTTGGAGCATCTTGGAAAAGAGAGAGACCATTGGAGCACTGAAGCACCTCGTCCATGCGGCTGCACAAGCTCCAACAACCTCATCATTTGAGGTAAAACCATTGCAAACTCTTGTTTGCCCATTAATACAAAAATATCATTTTTTACTGTATCTCTCATGGTTATTTAGTTTTTACTGTTTTAGATTTAGATTTACTTTCATGCACATGTTATCTGTTAATGGTTAACTTTTATTGATCTTGCATCTTGTTTTTACTTATTATTGAATTGCTACTAAGGAGTCCATTCTCCTTAGCAGGTGCTCATTGGCACAAGATAGGGTGAAAATCCTAGCCACAGGTTGCCTAAGCTTTACTTTGAAGCTCACCTTGACACTTGTATGAGAGCTTGTCCAAGAAGTATTATTAAGAATTGGAGCAGGTATGAAGAAGTCTATTGAACAGTAATAGTGACAGTGTGAAGACAAGTGACAATAGTGATAATGACAATGACAGTGACATTATGAAGACAGTGAAAGTGTGAAGACAATGATAGTGACAGTGTGAAGACAATGACAATGACAAATTGATACTCTTACTCATATCAGGGTGTACAAGGGGGGTATTGCAGTCTCCTTCAAGTTGTAGCCTGAAAACCAATAAGTTGGAGCTTGCTCTAGAAAGGCTGGTAGGGTGGTGTAGGGGACATTGAGTTGGTGCTCAAGAGGATTGGTGTCCTCATCCCAGATATAGGTTGGAGCCTATCAGCAAGTTGGTGCATGCCCAAATTAGTCAGTTGGAGCTGGCTATAACATGTTGGAGTTTGTTTTGCAAGTTGGTGCTTGCACTGAAGGTTGGAGCCTTCACCAAAATTTTTAGTTGGAGCTTCATGTAAACATGTTGATATCTGTAGTTTATGTAAGTTGGAGCTTGCATCAGTGATGGGTGTCCCTCCTAGATCAGAGCCTGATATTGTAATGAATGAATAATAAAATAACATCTTTTGTGGTTTTCTTCAATTTGTGTTTCCACGTAAAATATATTATGCACTGTGTATGATTTTATGTGATGACGAATGGCATTGTTAATGGTTAATATTACATGATGTGCTTAAGGTTTAAAATGGTAAAAAGTGCTCAATATTGATTCACCCCCTCTCTTAGTATTGGTGAATATTCCAACAAAGGAAACCAAACTATTCACCCGAGATAAAACTTGATAATGTACCCTTAAGCCTATTGACAACAATTTTGGAAATGAACTCATAAATGATATTACATAATGAAACAGGTGTATAATCTTCAAATAGAGTTGCATTTTTTAAAAGAAGTTAGTACACATTTCAATTCATCACTAGTAACCTCAACCTCCAGATCCTAGTTTATTTATTCATCAATTAGACTAGGAAACGAGCTTTTTTTTTCTAGTTAAATATCCCGGGGAAAACCCTCGTGCACTTCCCCTCATTTTGAGGATGGTACCGAGTGTAAACCCTAGATTCTTCAGGGAACAAGGCTAATCAACAACATGGCTCAAAGTCATTACAACAATATACTCATTATGAGCTCACCATGCCACTTAGGGGAATAGAACCCTAGTGGGGAGGATAACACTCCATTGCTCTACAATTCGAGCTAGACCTAATTGACTGAAAACAAGCTTATTATCTTCATAATCTCTCCAATATTAGCAACTTTAGGGTCTTTGAACAAGGATTTGAAATGCACCTTGCTAATCTAAAAGTATGTACTTTGGTACGATTAGGATGATTTATTTCCCAAATAGCATTACTATGCTTTATGTGATTTGCATGATTGTGAAAAAAATTGTATTTTTATCTCCTTTGTTGATGCAAATGGCTATGCTTTTAATCCTCCAAGCAATCTCTACCTTATCTAACATAAGCTTCTTCTTATCCTCCAATTTTTTTAGATTTTGGGCTTCTTCTTTTTCAAAGGTTCCAACATCGTTAATATCAGAGAGGGATTTCATCCCTTCCTCGCCTACTTTAATTATTTTCAAGATTTTGAAGCAATAGTAGTGGCCACCCCTTCATGATTCAGTTAATATTTTTTAAATTGTCACTAGATTGTTTCATGGAAGACTCCCTTGACTGCGGCTCTAAAGGATTCAAGGTTTTCACCACAAGGTCTTGAAACTCTTACTCCAACAACCAAGCATGATTATATTTTAGAGGATTCAGAGGCTTCCAATCCCTTATATCCAAATTCAACAGAATTGGAAGATGATCAGAAGCACTCCTTGACCCCACCAAAGTTATTTTTTTAATGTATAAGATTATGCCATCAATAACATTTTAGGAGGTGAAGTCCATATCTAGATCTCTATCATTTTCCTATAAAGTGGTACATGGCTATCTTATTGCATGATTCATATGCGTCGATCACACGGGGGGGTCACAGGGAGGGTGTGGGGGTGGAGCCCCTGAGGCGAAAATTTCAAAACCCTTCTAGCATACTTTGGTTTCTTAACCCTCTTATGTATTATATAAAGGGAAGGTGACCCCTAGCATTGCATCACACGAGATGAAAGCATTGTAAGTGTTTTGCCGAGTAATAATAACAAATTGAAGATGCCATTTCCTCGTGGTTTTACCTATGCACAACAAGGTTTCCACATGAATCTCGTGTTCTATTGTTCTAGCAACCTCCCCTTGGATTTTTCTAAGGTTAAGGTTTAGGTCTAGGTCTCCCCCCAGGGTCACATTATCCTTTCTCATATAACTAGAGGTAGATATATACTCCCAAAAATTCTTATTTCACCTTAAGGCTAATAAACATTGAAAAACCTCAATTATTTCCCAAGCTCCTTGGCAAATAGATCTATCGTTATTCTAGAATTTAAAATCGAAGAATATTTGGGCTCAAAATTAGAATCCCACCCAATTACTAAACCTCTCTAGTGTTGAAGGAGATGATGATCATTTATGAACATGCTTTTGGGGCTTCCTTGCTCCAAGGTTCCTATCAATATTAAAAAAATTCTCACTAATCTCCTTTTTTGCCATAGATGACAACTCTTTATCTATATCTAATCCCAATAAGAATCTTTTCGACACATCCACCTTATCTTTCTTGGGACTTCAAATATGGTTTTTTCTTTTTATGATGTAGTGAGGATAGTGAAGTCAAATCCTCCAATATCTCCTACAAACCATGGATAGAGACCAGACTTGCACTAGATTTCCCAATATCATCCAAGAGACACATCCCATGGTTGGTTGAGATGACACCATCCATCACTATACTTGAGTCTTGAATTGGTCAACCATCTCGGTGAGAAAGTGAGCCTCTTTGTGCACATTGCTTATAGATTTCAAACCATTTGAAGATTACACCTCAACCTTCACCTTACACATTTTTTAAGCCATATATTTTTAGGTCAACCTAGAATTCTCACTACCACTGTACAAACGTCCCTCAAATGACCCAGCTCATGGCATGTATTATATTTAAAAGGTATCTTGCAGAAATCCAATTGTTGAGCAAACAACAACACCCCACAATTTTCTTCTTCAAAAGGAAATTGATGGGACCTCTTTGAAATTTTTACCTTTGATTTCTTATGAGGCTCTTAATATAGTGTTCTTATTTATATGACTCATATGCTCAACAATGTTTAGTGTTTCACGCATCACTCACACTCATTATGGTTTTCCTTTCTTCTACTTTTGTATTTGAATGGTCTATAAGTGGTTTGCTTGCCATACTTTCATGCTTGTAAAATTGATTGTATCACAATGTTTGATAGCCTTAATCTGCAATGTTTCGCAAGCTCTTTGGGTCTCAAATTTGCGACACATTGCGAGTTTCAAAAGTTACAAATGTCCGATATGTCGCACACCTCACGTTCCTCAACCTTGAGACGTGTCACAAATTTGAGAGGCCTCCTAGTTGCAATGCATCACGATTATGTCACCCATCAAACTTGTGATATGTGACAGGGTGGACATCCCTAAAAAATGTGACACATCGTGGACCCCATGCTGCATGCTTCATGCTCCCATGACTTGCAATATGTCACAAATTTTGAGGCCCTCATGGTCGTGATACATCACGCTTTTTACACTCCTCATGGTCATGATATACCCCCATGTGTCACACGTTCCACCCTTCTTGACCTTTCGACAAGGGTCACAAATTGCAGTCTCAATGGCCTTCATGGTTGCAATGAAATGTACTACTAATTTCCCTCCAACTCATGACAAAACATCACACATTGCTTTTCCCCGACAATAATATAAAGCGCTAGCATGTTTTGCATTATATATTTTGAAAAGAGAAAAGGTGCAAACTTGTTCCGACCAACAAGGCCGATGGGATTTTAACCCACCCATAATGGCTTCTGACCAATAAGGCCCATGGGATTCAAACCCACCTATTATGGCTATTGTGGACAGATCAGGTCAACCAAGCACCTTGAGAACGAGTCTGCCCAAACCCACTTGTCATTTTCACCACCGACCCCTAGTATGTATCGATTTTATCCATATCATGTTCCAGTTGGTTATTCCTGGTTAAATAAATTTTTAAAAATGACATCTAGAAATAATTTTCTATTGTTGGGGAAGTTTTATAGTTTTTTAGTAGCTCCCCCCAACCTTAGAAACCATCCCATTTAACGATGCAACCAACCATACATCGGTTGCCTCATCAAGTAAAAGGGGCTATTGTGGTCATGTGGTTTGATCAAAGGTTATGTAGACCAACCTGGATTGAATTTAAAAACCCTTTTGCAACGACTAAGCTTAAGTTAGCAAATAGCCTTCCACCCTCGATTGTGCAAAGCCCGAGGGGAGAGCAATTCTGGAAACTTGTTTATTATAGGACTACGATTGATATTAAGATTTGGGCTTACAATGGAGTGAAACCTATGGTTCTTTATTCTTTCTATGAGATGAATTAAAAAAACTCCTCAAAGCTCCAAATTACACAAGCAACTTGGTTATCCAAACCCATTGCCTTTCCTCATACCGAGCCTAAGGGATATTGCACTAAGTTTGTATTAGGATTGAAGCAATGATTGAGCAATGGCAGATTGACGAACATCATGTTAAGCATTTTTAGAATGGCCATGAGCAAGGACTCATTGGTTGAAATTTCCATACCTCATGGAATACACTATACATATCCATTCCTAATCCCATTTTGCAGATTGTCTCAAGAAACCAACCTTGCTCAAATGACTCAATTTAAAACAAGACCATATGATATAGGGAAGGGAGTAATCATTATTATGCATTCAATTGATACACATGTTATTTTATGCATGCCCATATTCTTGAAATTGTAGGTTAATAATGGCTTCCAAGAGATTGACAAGTTAGAAGCAGGTTGTAATAGGGGCATGTCCGGAAAGAGAAGATTCCCCTGAACTCGAAGTAGAAGAGGATGCATTCAAAATATCTAGTTCAATTTATGGAGATTCTAAATGTATAATTGGAAAAGACATCAACTATCAGTGGGGAGAAGTTTATCAGATGATTAGTCATGAAGAGTACCCTCAACCTATTCTCCCCCCCCAGACAGTTAGACCCAGATGAGGGAGTATTTGAATTGATTAGGAATTCTAGTATACACATAGTAGTAGTCATGCACGAGATCCTTCTGTGTGCAGAAAATATATCATGGATCATTGAGCATGCTAATATCGATTTTAAATTAATCAGAGATGCATAGGGGAAGGTGGTAGCTTTGTTTCTCCTATCAAATACTTAAGTAATGTACAAGTTTATGAACTCCCAAGTAGACCTTACACAGGAGTGGCTAAATTGCAATTTGAGATGAACTATCATGATTTTATGAAGAGTTGGTGGACAAATAAAAGAGCTTTCATTGTACAAAAGGCTGGGAATTAATACCTCAATAAGAACTTAACAACTCCTTATAGGATCACAACTTCTTTTATTATCAAATTATATGGAGAAGAATATGCCATTGCATTCAAATAAGCATGGGTTCCATTAATTCATCAGATAACCCAAGCAAGCACAGTGTTCAACTGAGAAACTATTATATTTGCTTCCCTCACCCATGACATAGCCAAAGTGAAGCATGTTGCTACATGGATACATCAACCTTCCACATCTCCTCTTATTAATTTGATATATAGAATATGTGCATCCAATCATTTCACTGGGATGAGTTGGAGCTAGTAGTTGAATGATCCCCCTGTCCATGTGTATCATCACATGTTATGGGATCATAAATAAAAAATCTATTATCATAAGATATGTGATAATTTTTTGGCATCCATTTATAAACTATTATTTCGCACACCTATTCAATGCATTTCAGAGAAATCTATGCAATTTCTGGGCCCTATTAGAGATTGGTACGTAACTGAGAAGGGAACTAATCCATTCTAAGACTCGACTAACACCGTCGAGTAGTGCCTAGTCCCAATAAATTCCTTGGTCAAATCCATTGATTCAATCAACCCTGCGGATCGGTCAATCCATCAACTAAGTCACCGACCTAGTTAACTCACACAATCCTTTGTAAGATTCGTTCATCATACATGTCGGGAAGCATTGACAAATCAGACACATGTCAGCTGACATTTTGATTACTTAGAAACATCGAGAAACACCATCGATGTGGCATCAGTGTCCCTTCTTCTTCTTTAAATGACAGATGGAAGGTGTTAAGTCAGTATTTTGTTTCTTCAAATTTGGTTTGATTTGCATTTTATTTCAAGTTATTTATTTGCTTTAACTTGATTTTTTCCTCTTTAGGAAATTTTCTTTAGTCTTTATTTGAGATTTTGGTCTTGCTTTTGAGTTTTCAGGTTTTACTACTTTAAGTTTGTTTTTGATGAGGGGTTTAAAAGGTCATTATATCAAATAAGGGGATCATAAACCTTATTCTAAGTAAAGTCATGTACAATCCTAATCCTGACAGCTTTAAGATCCCATGCAAAATGATAAAAAGCTGTTAAAAACCAACAAAACAGTGTCAAAGTTTTTCTTGTAGCGCTGGAGCTCAAAATCACCAAAGGCGCGCTACAAGAATATAGCGACTCCAAATTTGTCCGATTTTTCAGCAAATTTTGGCACGCTTGGGATAATAAATGACTGATTATGTGTTTTAGAGGATTCATTACGTGTTGATGCAGAAAACATCATGATTTCAAGTGACTACACATCGTGAGGAAATCGTGCTCATCATCAGCCCAGGTGTAATTCATTTTGACAGGTATCCACATGGTTTGAGGTAATGTGGCATGAATTTGTTATTTACAAGCACATTCAAAGACGGAGGACTTAGTGAAGTAGCTATAACCACTAGAAAACCGGACATCGTTGCTGATTGAACAAGCGAGAGGTGTTGAGGGCTTCACGGGAAATTAGGGCTTCCTAATTCCGTTGCTAGTAGCTAAATTGAAGGTTGGAGGATGTCTGTACAATCGAGGTGACTCATCTGACAGCTCAGGTCATGATTTTAAACAACTATAGTGGCGCAATTTCAAGGTATTCCTAAAAAACCAATATAACAGTAAATTTGGGGTTTTTTTGCTGGGGCGTACTCTGTCAAAATTGATCAAAGGAAAGGTTAAATTGTGCTTTTAAACACAATTTCGACCAAGGAAATAACTATTTGTTGATGCTCTGCAACGCCAGGCTGATTTTGTTTTTATGAAATATAACCCTGTCAAAACCAAGGTTTTAATGCTGTAAATAACTTGTACGTTCGACAGTATTTTTTAACCTCCTACAGTAATATCCTGCTTACAAACAATACAAAAGGATATCATTCAATTTGCAGTGATTGAAGAAGAATGGGCAGGAGTGGTAAAATAAACAGAGCTGAACCAACTGATGTAGGATGGATTGAAAAACTGCCTGACTGTGTTGAGTTGTTTCAACAAGCTGGTTGGATGGATTTTTTCAGGAAGATCGATGGGTATAATGCAAAGGTGTCCTGTAAGTTTGCCCAGGGTTTCAAGAATGACATGGTGATTTTTGATACTCTGAAATTCAAACTGACAGTAAAACTGATTTCAGAAGCCACAGGGATTAAGGATGAGGGCGAACAATGGTTTAAGAAATTGCCCTTTGACTTTGATCCACAGATATTTCTTTTACCAAATGTCACACCTGATTGGAATAAAGGTGTCCTGATCCAAAATGTCAGAAAGGAATGGGTTGAGCCAATCAGAATATTACAGAGCTATGTTACTTGTGAGGGCAGGTATGCTTTTGTATACAAATATCATTTTAGATTCCTTCAGCACATGGTGGGGTGTCCAAGATGAACCTGCCATTCTTCTTTTTGAAAAGTTTACAGAAAATGTCCAACAAGGTGAAAGGGCCAATAGATCACTCTTCTCAATCCATCTTTCACCATGGATTAATCAAGTTGATTATTAGTATTGTGTTGCAGCATGAAGGAAAGACTTGGGACTTCTTCATCTTTTGGTCTGGTTTTGAAGATCAAAAATCTAAGAGGCAAGCAGATAAGGGTAAGGTCTTGTTGAGAAAATTAGGTCATAAGCCAAAACTTGAAGATAAGGAAGAGATCAAAGTTGAAGAAGCATCAGAGCATGTGGAGGAAGATAATGAACCAAAGCCATTCTCAGCCAGCTCTAAAGGCAAGTATTCACTGTTTGAAGATAAGAAGGAACAACCTAAACAGAATTTGGCACCTGTAGCAGATCCTCATGAAGTGAAAAATGTTGATATAAAAAAGGTAGCTGTACCTAAAGAGGAAATTCACACTCAACCGATAAGCCCTATCACTATTCTCTCAGATGATGAGGGATATTTATTGGAAGAAGAGCAGCTCATCTCCAAAACATAAATCAAAGCTGAAATAGAAGAAATCCATACTTCAGATAATAAAGCAACAAAATCTAGCAGGAAAAGGAATAAGCTTGAAGTAGTGGAGTTGGCTGCTATCCAACATCAAGGAAAGGAGCTGAAAATGATGGGAGAAGCAGCATCATTTTGTAGACCTAAAACTAGGTCAAAGAACAAGCTAAGATTAAATATGAAGAAATTTCTCAATCCCAAGTTAAATACAAACAAAGTGACTGTCTTAGATGAGATATCCATAGATGATAAACCGGAACTAGATAAAATGCAGCCACCATTAAAAGAAGAAACTCCTTCAGTTGAAGCAGCAGGTGAAGAAAATCAAAAGCCCAACATTGAAGACACTGCTACAGAACTATTGATTGAAGAGGCAGAAATCTTCAAGAAGCTTGATATACCTTGGAGACCTGATGAGGAACAAGATTCTACAATGGACAAATTAGTTAATTCTGACAGACAGAATTTGCAAAAAACTGTTAAACAATACAAACACCAGATGAATTACATGCAAGAGGTCAATGATGGATTAATGATGGCTAACAGAAGATTGAGAGAAGATCTACAGGATGTAAATGATAATTTTCAGGAGCTGATAGCAGATGCAAAAGAAGCACTAAAAAGAAAAAGGGCTGCTGACATGCATTGTACAGAATTGGAGAAGACAGTCCAGGACCTGCAATAGAGAAACAAGGAGCTCATCAAGAAAATAAATGACATGGAGCAGGAGCAGAAAAAGGCTAAGAGAAAAGATCAAGCATCAGATGGTATCGCTCTGCTGGCTGAGGTGGCAAAAGACCTATAAGACAGTTGTACATTCAGTTAAGCATTCAGTTAGTTGTCATCAGTTAACAAACATATATGTTAGTAATTTGCTATTTTTAGCATATTTTGCAACTTTGTAAAGATTGTACTTTTACTTTACCTCATCGAATAGGTGGAAGGCAGTTAGGGTTGAAACCCTGACTAATTTTGTAATAATTAGTATTTAGAGGGGTTAGAAAGTCATTGAAAAGGGTTCAATTTTTGGGAGCTTCAGGAGGTCTCCAGACTACCTTTGTCTTCAGACTTGTTCAGAGCTAAGTACTATGACTCTTGTATGCATTTGATGACAGACTATGAAATATATGACACTTGTTACCCTTCAGTATATGTTTTAGCTTTATTTTGAGTTTGTTTAACTACTGGACTGATATATTCATTGCTGGTTCATGATTTCTTTACTTGTGATGCTTGTCAGCCCTGAATGAACTTTAAGATTATATGTTGATTGATATTTGTTTATTATATGATGTATCTTTGTCTTTACTTGTTTATAATTCAGTTTCTTGCTTAGCTGATGAATGTAATCCCTGATTGATCACCAAAATTACAACCAAGAAAACATTCCAGAAAACCTAAAACCTAGTTTACTTTGTTGAGTTTTATTTGAGATTGTGTTGGCTTGTTTCTTTAGCCTTGGAAACAATTTCTGGCATAAACAGAAGGAAAAAAATTGGTCTTCTTAATTAGTTGTAACTGTTTTTGGGAACTTAAATATAGTGGGTAGACACCCAAGTGTCCCTCAAATTGTATAAATATTGTAAAATGACTCTCATCCCTTGTTCCTCATTATTGATTGCACTAAGATGATTCTCAAAAGAGAATGATTGATTGGTTACTCACAGTTCCTACATTCTACCAATGTACACGGAAATGAGTCTTTCAAATCACTACACCTTTTGCTTACAGACCTAAGAGACCAAAAACCTACGATCTTTGCTCAATACAATTGAAGTTTTCACCCTTGGGGTTTGTTAACGCCTAAACATTGCACACATGCGACATTTTGGAAATTCATCTTGTAAAGCGTCATCAATAGAAAGAATGCATCTCACTACATGCATAAACAGTCAAGACAAAGTGTAGCGCGGGTATTACACAGGTTACTTGCGCTATAGCGCAGGTTATCTGAACAATGCATGCGCTACACCCGTGCGGCTTTTCCTTCGATAGTCGTGCTACTGTCAAAACGGCGAGACCACTTCATCCCAGCGATGCAGTAAAGGCTCAATCCTCGCCAACGATTAGAATTCAGCTCCTCACACACTTGGTGGCATTAATCAACCCCCCTTGTGTACCTTGGAACTAGTTCATGAAGGAGGAGAGTTCACATTTGGATCTAGTTGTTTTTTGGCCACCTATTGGCCTATAAAAGGAATTCATTGGCATGCATTTTGTAGAGAGAAATTAGAGCGAGGTTATGTTGATGGATTTTAGTTGGAGCTTCCTAATAGCCGACAATTTCCTACCATTGTGAGCATTCCAACCTTGATTTCCACCTATCATCAAGTGGCAATTGTTTCTCTCCATTGTTCTTCCATCTACTTAGCATTTAATTTGGACAAGAAAGGCCTCCCTAAGGGAGATTGTTGGCTTCCCTTGAAGCCTTCACCTCCTAGGTGTTTTTTTTTTAACCGAAACAGATAATTGATATTAAAAAATAAAAAAATGGTTGAGCCGTGGCTAAGGCCAAATCCGGCTAATTACAATGTTCAGAAGATTCAACAACATTTGCTCTATGAACTGAATTTTTTCTCTATTTGAAATTGATTTCTATAAGCCAGGTTGTTGATCTACCAATGATTGATGCCATAACCAATGCTTTATGAAATTTGATCTATAACCGATGTATTCATTTGAATTTGATCTATAGCCGATGTATTCATTTGAATTTGATCTATAATTGATGCAATCAATTTGTTTGTTCTATAACCAGTGCGTTTTCTCATTAACCAATTGTAATTGTTTGATAATTGCTTCATTTTCACAGTCCATGGAACAGTTGCATGATGGCTCGGTTTCTCTGTGTGTGTTATCAAATGATCTTGAATTTGCGTGAGAGCTCGATATCTCTGTGTGTGATGTCCAATGATCTCGAGTCCTTCGCTTCATGACTTGGATAATTGGATACTTCGTTCATTGTTCAGCGGGATATGAACTGAATTTTTTTTATTTGAAGTTGATTTATGCTAACTAGGTTGTTAACCTTCCATTGATTTGATGCCATAACCAATGTATTATGCGGTTTGATCCTATAACCAATGTGTTCTCTCAATAACCATTTGCAATCGTATGATACTTACTTCTTTTTCACAATCCATGGAATCAATGTCTCTTTGTGTGATGCCAGATGAACTTGAGTCTGCGTGATAGCTCGATATCTCTCTGTGTGATTCCAAATGTTCATGAATCTTTTGCTTTATAACTTGGATAATTCAGATCCTTCCTTCATTGTCTGTGAGTTTGAGTTGCTTAAGGCATATGTTGATGGCTAGTTTCTTTATTGGAAAATTCGGTCTTCTCGGATTCAAGGCTAGTTCCATCTTTCGCTTCCAAATCTGCTTCGTA
This sequence comes from Larix kaempferi, assembly GCA_027924585.1. Lineage (NCBI taxonomy): Eukaryota > Viridiplantae > Streptophyta > Pinopsida > Pinales > Pinaceae > Larix > Larix kaempferi. The sequence goes on from BSBM01000017.1 coordinate 32,964,526, forward strand.
ATTAAGATTTCTCACAATATGGTATGATTTGAATTGGTTGAATGAGTTTGAAATTTGCTAAATTCAATGGACAATAAGTTTTAGTGCCAAATTGTCGAGGTATGAATTCAAGTTGAGGGCTTTGATAATTACAAGGGAGTCTCCAAACATCTGTAGATTTTATATTCTTTGTTCCTTGGTGATATGGCATCCTTTTGACAGAGCTAGGGCTTCTACTAGGTTATTTGAACATATTCGTATTCCCTATCTGTATCTTAATCTCAACGTACCTCCGATAGACAACAGAACCCCCTTTATCCTGCCACTCCGAGTATTCTTTTGGATGCGCCATCAAAATGTAGGCTGTCCATAGTTTGCTTATTCCTCCAATCTTGAAAGTCAGAATTGGGAAGTCTGATTTGCCATGACGGTAGATGTCGAGATCGAAGATTTATTTTTTTCCTAGGGCTTGGGGAAATGGTTCCAATCCAATTCAATTCATTCGTGCTGAGATTTGTGTTCGTCCTCAGGTTGGAGGAGTTCAATCATTCAATAAGCAAGCCTTTGGCTTGTCCAATGACTTGCATTGGAGTATAGTAGGTTTCATGGAAAATGGCTTTGTTCCTGGCAATCCAAATTTTCCAACAAGTGAATTTGGGTAGGGTTATCCAAACTTGGAGCCAGAGCTTTTTTTTGGAGAGGGGGAGAGGATAGATGGATTTCCACTCCTTGAATAGGAAGGTGAGGGTATTGAACGTTGACATGGTTATATTGAGTTCATGGAGCATGTGATTCCAAACATTTTTTGAGAAGTGGCATTCCAGGAATAAATGATCTAACGTTTCATAATTACTGCGACATAGAGGGTACCAATGTGGCTTGATGATTCCTCTTTTGATTAGGTTGTCTCCAGTAAGCACCTTCCGGTGAATAAGTGTCTAGATGAAGAAATTTATCTTGGGGAGTCCAAATGGATTCCAAACTAGTTTCCATAAACTTTTTTCTTGAATCTTCATGAATTTGGAGAGCGTTGAAGCCTTGGGATGTAGTGTAATTTCCTTTTGGACCCCATCCATGTTCATCCTTATCCCGAAGATGAGTGGGAGCGCAGCCATTTAGTTTTTCTATGAGGAGACTTTTGGAAGATTAAAGATTGGGTAGAATTGATAAGATTTTCCAACTTTGCCATGTGCCAAAGGTGTCATCCCACATGCTAAAATCATTCAATGTTCTGATACCTTGATTTGTAAGCCATTGAACTATATCATTGAGCTCTTGGATATTCTGTAACGGTCTATTTCCCATTATTTTATCAATGAATATGTTTATTTTCCTTCCATATCCAGGAACCCAGTAGATTTATTGGGAGAAGAATTCCCAAGCGGCTTTGCATAAGGACCATATCGGGGATCCTTTGGTGGTGGGATAGCTATCAAGACATCGAATTTTATTGCCAACTAGATATTTCTTTCTTAACACTTGACTGACACGATGCTATCTGTTGTGTAGTATTTTCCAAAGTACTTTGCCTCCCATTGCCAAGTTTGTCTGGAGAGGATCGCTGATTTGGAGGGTGCCCGAGAGCTTTAATTGTTTTATAGTGTACCAATTCACTAAATGAATTTTATTCTCGTTGTTTTTCCCTCCCGTCCAGAGGAAGTCTCTCAGCAGTTTACTGATTTTTTCTGCCACTCCTTTAGGCGCCAAAAGGATGGAGGATTGATATATCGGAAGAGCTAATAAGACAACTTTAACTAAGATCATCTTTCCAGCTTTGTTGAGCCATTGTCCTCCCCATCTTCTTATTTTGGCGTTGATTTTTCTTATCGTTTCTTCCCAAATTCCAGAATTTGGTTGTCCTTGTGTAATTGGGAGGTCAAAATAAGTGAATTTGTCCTAGTGCTTGTGGACTTTGATTCCAAGGATTTTGCCAATGTTGACTACGGCGGTGTTGTTTAGATTCCATCCATAGACTGTGCTCTTGTGGAGGTTGATCTTGCCTCCTAAGGCATTGCAATACCAGGTCAAAATTTGTTTGAATTTTCGAGCAATAATGGAAGAACCTCTTCCCAATAAGAGGGAGTCATCGACAAAGAGTGTGTGATTGGGAGGCATGGAGTCAGAGGCTAAATTGAGACCCGGTAGGGAGCCTATGTTTAGGTCTGAGTTCAGTTTTCGACTGAGAGAGTCAGCTAAGAGGATGTACAAAAAGGAGGACAAGGGTCATCCTTGTCGGATTCCACGCGTGGCTTGGAAAAATTCAGTGGGGCGACCATTTACTAAAGGGGCAATCCAGGGGCTTCTTATGCAGGTTGAGATCCAGCTCATAAAGGTTTCCCTAAATCCAAAGTTTTTGATGACTTTAAAGAGGAATGTATGCTTGACACGGTCGAATGCATTGGCCATATCGAGTTTGATCAACATACCTTTTTCCTTGCGAATCTTACTGGAGTAGATGGCTTCCCGAATGAGGATGACGTTGTCGAGGATTTGTCTCCCTTCCAAGAAGCCTCCTTGATTGTATGAGATGATTTTGTTGAGTAGAGGCTTCATTCTGTTTGCCAACATCTTGGTTATTATCTTGTAAGATGAGTTACATAATGAAATCAGTCGAAATTTTCCAAAGGAGTTGGGATTTGTCTCTTCTGAAATAAGAGCCAGGAATGTGGAGTTGGTGCCACCACCGATCTTTGCTTTTGAATGGGAATTCCTAACCATTCTCATATAATATTTTTTAGTGTACTGCCAGCAGGCTTTGTAGAAGTGTATTGAGTATCCGTCTGGTCCTGGTGCTTTGTCAGGATCAAAAGACCATATGGAATTGGTGACTTCCTGCTTAGTAAATGGCTTGAGAAGATCGACGTTGTCTTCGGGCGTAATGCTCTTTGGGATGTGCTCAAGAAGGATTTTCTCTCCTTCTTCACCAACATTGTCATCCTCCGTGTAAAGATTTGAGAAGTGATTGTATGCTGTGATTTTGATATTTTCTTGTCCTTTAACAGTCAACCCTTTGTTCGATTTGATTTCAGAGATATAATTGATTGAATTCCTGACTTCGGTTTGTTTGTGGAAGTAGGAGGTATTCCTATCGCTGGCTTTGAGCCATGTGCTTCAAGATTTCAATCTCCACAATTCTTCTTCTTTACGAAAGGCTTGGTAGGCATTAATCTGATGCGAGACCTCTTCCTGGAGCGTGATATTATCAAGCAGATGTTCATCCAATGAATTTTTGATGGATTCCAATTCGTCTACTGCTTTTTTTTTTCTGAAGTTAGAGGGTGGAGGGTAATTAGATTTGGCCCATTCCTTTAAGGACTTTTTAGTTATGATGAGCTTGAAATGGGAGTTCTCGAGGATTTGTCCATTGTGTCCCAAAAACTTGTGTGATCAAGCCATTGAGGGTTGAATCTGAAGGGGATCGGACCGAGATCTTCATTTTCTTGAATTTGGAGTTGAATTGGATTGTGATCCGAGGCCAAGTTAGCCATAAATTTTGAGATGATTGTATGTCCATCTGTCAAGAGGCTACTCTGGATGAGAAATATGTCTAACCGGGCCATTATGTTTCCTTTGCCTAATCGCTTGTTGGACCAGGTGAATTTCCCTCTCTTGGGTTCGATGTCAAGCAGATCCCATCTTCAAATAAGGGCTTCTACTTGAGGTCTGAATATATCCTTTCCATTGAGTCCTCCTTTTTTTTTAATTGTGGAGATACTAATGTTCATATTGCCAGCTAGAATAAGATTTTGTGGAGCATATGCATCAAGAAAATCTTCTAGGAGTTTCCAATAGTATTTTTTTTTCAGAGTATAGGTTAGGAACATATAGATTGAATAGTGCGATTTGATTGTTTCTTTGGACATGAGTAAGCTCAGTGTAGATCCAATGTTGAGTGGCGAAGGAGCTATGCAGTTGGAATTTGTCTGAAGACCATAGGGTTGCTAAGACACCGGAGTCTCCTCTGGTGCTAATAGCTATACCTATGTTTTTCTTCCATTTTTCCTTTCCAATAGTTAGGACGACCTTTTCATCGAGTTTGGTCTCTTGGATCAAGACTATGTCTGGCATGTCTATTTTTTGGAGATATTTAACTGCGTCTATTTTGCTGGGACTGCCCAAACGTCTGCAATTCCAAGAGACCAAATTCATTATCTACCGTTGTGGGTACAAGAGGGCCCTCCCCCTGCCGAGTCTCTCATTTTCCTCCCTACTATTCTAGGAGACCATGTTCCAGATCTACTTCAACGCAGATTCTTGCACATGAAAATTGATCTTTTCGATCTACTTTATCTATGTATTTTTCGAGGGTGTTTTCGATGGATTCTAGTGATTATGAGTTCCAGTAGTGGAGGGCTAGATGCAGAAGTCTCACCCAAACCGAGACTGCAGATGGGATATCTTGGGATGGGTCAAAATATGGATTCCATTTTGTTCATGTAAAGCCCTTGTGGCCCCATGAAGTATGGCTCATTCTTGAATATTAACTCGCGATCTTGTTTGCTCTCAAAGACAAATGCGAAGAATCCTTTTCCCAAAAAGTAAGATTTTACTTCTTCCGAGATCAAAGGTCTCCAGTTTTTTTGCACCCATATTTCAGTGGTCTTCGAAGAAGTCCATAAACCTGTGAACTGGCCGATTAGTCCTCATTCCGATAGATTAAGAGTTGTCTTGCCGGGTTTCTCTATTGGCAACGCGATGGTGGGTATCTCATCGAATTTTTTCACGAACTTCTGTTGAGTGGCGATGAGGATATTTTTCTCTTGCGTTGCAATAAGCTTAAAAAATTGGGCAGATCGGAGGGGAGGGGAGGGTCATTTCCTCTTGAGGCCATTTGAATGGCTCGAGGGCCGAGCCCTAGCTACGGGGGGGGGGGAGCAGCAGGGATCAGGGGTCTTGGATGCAGCAGGAAGATCACTTGTGGGGCCCTGGACATAGTGGGCGCTTGAAGCAAGCTCGCACAGTCAGGGGTAGGGGCGATCGTAGCGAGGCTCAATCCTGCTTATTTTCCCAATATCAAAGCCAAAAGATTAGAAGAATTATTGGAATAGTACATTTTGCTACCAATTACCTCTTAAGTGTTGTACAACTATTCCATTAGGCAATATAATAGTTCTTTAGCATATCTTTGATTGTTGTTGGAGTTTGCATCTTTCCCCCATCTATTTCATTTTATTTTCATCAATATGTTCATGTTTGGATGTGAACTACACTAACAATATCTTGCAGGATCACTTGGAGAAATACCAACCACCAAAAAAGGGGCTTTAAGGACTGAGGCCTTGCAACAACCTACAAGGCTTAGCCCCTCACCAAGTGGAAGAGAGCACTTGTGCAATTTTTTCCACAACAGTTTTAATGGAGGCCATACTTATTTTTGTTCATTTATTTTTAAACTAGGTTGTTTTATGCTAAGTATCTAATTCCGGGTGTTTTTCACTTGCAGTAGAGCAGGTATTCCACCTCTTGCTTCAAGAATTTGGCCCCATCATGACCATAGTTTATTTTTTCACGTAGCCACGCGGTTCCCGACGTCTCTCTCGTGTTGACAGCGTGGAATCAACTTTGACAGTCGCGCGTACGCGTAGGTTACCAGTTCACAACCTGCTCTACACCTCCCATTGCATACACGCGGGAGGTCAGTTCATTAACTGCACTACACACTCATCTATTTTATATTTACATGTGCTATCCACATGGCAAAGTGTGGTTTAGCTGCACTATTGTTGTTTATTTTCTTTTTATCTGCATAGTTTAGATTGGCAGCCCATTGGCTGCTTACTAGTGAACTTAAATTAAGGCTAATTCACCCAATTACTTAATTTTTTAGTAATTACTGCACCTATACCAATATTAGGAAGTAAAAAGTACATCCCTCTTGAAACTTAACTAGGTAACCAACTTTGAGGCTTTCAATGGGCCCCATTGTTGTCACTAGTATTCAAGACCATTTCTTGTTTATGCATCAATCGACATGTTGTTTTCAGTAGTATTGCTAGTTTAGAAAACACTTTTTGCACACAAGCAAGGACCTAAAGACACTTGTTGGCCGAGTATGCTCTTCACCTCACACTTCATGTGAGATTGGTGAATCAAAAAAAGGGTGAGAAGTGTTAAATACCTCCATTGCACACCTGTCTATTAGTTAGAATATTTGATTTTGCAAAGCACCACTAGCATCTCTTAGAGTTAAAAGTACATGATATATTCTTTTAGTTAATTTTCCAATAAAATCATTTTTTGCTTTCATCACATGTGTTTTCTCCACTAGCACACAATAAGAGGCCTAAAGACTTTTCCAATCCAAGTATGCTCTTCACCTCGCACTTTATGTGAGCTTGGTGAATCAGAAAGGTAGGGATTGTGAAATACCCTTCTTACACTCCATAAGTGAAACATACAAACCCCTTAAAATCAACATTGTAATTGTCTTAACCAACTAAAATCCTCCACAGGAGGTCGAAAAACAACATTTTAGTTAGGTAGGATTGATTGGGCTAAGCATCCATTAATGCCCACCAATCTAGTTTCATTAGGAATATTTTGAAACATAGCATTGTTGTCTTTTAGGGTACTTACAAAATCCTACTATAAGCAAGTGTTGAAAGAAAACCCGGATCATAAGTGCGCCATGACCAAGGAGGTGAAAGCCGAGGTATAGATTCCCTGCTCTCCCCTACAATCCACTCAACTTGTTATAGGGAGACGACACTATACCGTACAGGTCGAACCACTGATCCACACTTGACACAAGGTATCTTATTGGCCCAACTTAGGATATCAACAAGGAGCAATTGTGAGTGCAGTTGACTCCTAAAGTTATCTATTTCCATTAGGAGGTGTTGCCAAATCTTCTTGTTTAGATCATTGGCCCCATCGCCGGTATAACTAGCTCTTTGTTACCTCCACTAGTTGATTGGTGAGTGGATACCATTATCACCATCAATTGTACTTTTGGGAGGCCTAGTTGCATTTGAGAGGAAGGGCATTAGGTCTTCGAGGGAATTTACATCTATTTTCTTTTTAACTACAAGTTCACTAACTTGTAATAAAAAGAACCTACATGTGGGAACTCATGCACTAAAACCAATATTGCACATATCATTCACTTATTGCACCATTTTGCATATGTTGTGGTTGGCATATTTTTGCATTTGTTCAATTGTGTTTATTCATCTATCACTCTCATATTGACACAAAGCCTTCACCATTGAGGAACAAAACAACATCCCAAGACAGTCTCGTAGACTGCAAGGCCTGTCCCCTCTCTCGAGGGGTGTTTTTGTTAAGTATGATTGTCATTGATGCCAAAAGTATTCATTAATGACAAAGTATATGATGATATGGAATGTATGATGATGTGGCATGTGTGATGAGTGTGCAAATCCATCTTATGGTGTTCTAGTACCTTCATGATGTCATTGTTACAATTTGACATCATTATATAAAGGTTTGATAGTTTGGTGAAACTCTGGAAATTGACTAAGTATTGGAAAATTAGTCTAAGTTGCTCTAGGAAAATGCCCTCCACCTTCTGTATTTGGTTGATTAATTAATTCTGAGGATATAGGAATGTAGATTGTTGGTTTGTGCATCCAACCATATGATTAGTTTTCCAAAACAATCATTGAGGGTGAATATATTGGCTTGCCAAAAATGCCCTTTGGCATGATTTACATTGTCCCAGTAAAATGCCCGCCAAGGAGAGGATGAGGTTGCAGAGGATGGAATTGACATGGATGGAATCCACATGATGTACCCCATGTTGACTTAGGGTTTGATAAAATTGTCTAAGTGTTAAATCAGGGGTTTAAGAGGCCATTTGCAAATGCACGCCAGATGCTCTCTTTGTGTCAATAAATTCAACAAATGATATGGATTTGTTCTTTATTGAATTGTCCATCCAACCATGTTCTTAGTTTGACCTCTGGTGGTCACACGTGTGAGAAATGGACCTGCCAAGTTGAATAAAAATAATGTCTACACAGTGCATGGATATGCCCGCAAGGGGCATGGGATATGCCCACAAGGGGCTTTAAATATGCCCACACAAGGCATTAATACATGCCCGCATAGGGGTTTATATATGCCCGTAAAGGCATTAATAGTATGCCCGCACAAGGTTTAATAATATATGCTCACAAAGGCATTCATACATTCCCGCACAAGGCTATAATCTGAGGAACCACTTATACTATGAAACGAGAACTATATACTAAGAACGAGAACTCTAGCCATAAAAACTCACATTTTTGCATAAAAAACACCGAAAACAACCCCCAAATCAAAAAGTGTTGATGCCAGTATCATGTTTTCATAAAAAACACCAAAAACAACCCCCAAATCGAAAAGTGTTGATACTAGTATCAACGTTTTTTTTCTCTGGGTTAAAAATATAGCCATGGCTTAAAAATCTCATACGGTTGTTTACGAAAACCTTGAAATCAACCCCTAAATTGAAATTTTTTGTTTTCAACAAATAAATTCCTAACCTTAACCCTCAACAAACTATTACAAAAGTTAAAAAAAAAATTATAATGTGCCCCTCCTACCTTAACCCCCCTAACAAACTATTAATAATTTTTTTTAAAATTTACATTTAAAAAAATAATTACATATTTGACCCTAACCCCCCAACGAACCATTAATAAATGTTTGAAAAAATTACATTTTAAAAAACAAAGTACATTTCCTAATTCCCTAGCCCCCTACATTACCCCCTACCTTAACCGCCCAAAAATTACATTTTCTAATGCCCTACCCACTGCGTTAACCCCTCAATGTTACCCCCATTGCCCCTCACACATTGTTTTAAATAAAAAAAATTAAAACCCAACTTAAAAAAATTAAACAATTAAAATAAAAACTTAAACTTAAAAAATAAAAAATAAAACCTAAACTTTACCCAAAAAAAAACAAAAAACAAACTAGACTTCACAAAAAAAACAAATTAAAAATTAAAAAAAAAAACTATACAAAAAAAATTAAAAAACAAATTAAAAATTAAAAGAAAAACTTTATAAAAAAAATTAAAAATTAAAAAAAAACAAAATGACGGGCGGATGTTGGCTCCAACCCCTTGGGCCCGCGCCCAAGGGGGCGACGCCAGCATCCGCCCGTCCAAAAATATAAATTAAAAAACAAATTAAAAATTAAAAAAAAAACTTTAAAAAAAAATTAAAAATTAAAAAAAAAACTAAACTTTACAAAAAAAAAAAAAATCAAAATCAAACAAAACAAAACTTTATAACAAAAATTTAAAAATTAAAAAAAAAAAATTAAAAATACAAAAAAAAACACAAAAATCGCCCCCCCCCCATGGGCGCCCAAAGGGCCGCCCCGCGGGGGAAGCTCGATGCCCGGCATCGAGCTTCCCCCGCGGGGCGGCCCTTTGGGCGCCCCGTGGCATCGAGCTTCCCCCGCGGGGCGGCCCTTTGGGCGCCCACGGGGGCGGAGCCAGCGCCCGCCGCCCACTTTTGGGCGGGCGGGCGCTGGCTCCGCCCCCGGCATCGAGCTTCCCCCGCGGGGCGGCCCTTTGGGCGCCCACGGGGGCGGAGCCAGCGCCCGCCGCCCAATTTTGGGCGGGGCGGGCGCTGGCAAAGTGGGCGGGCGGGCGCTGGCTCCGCCCCCGTGGGCGCCCAAAGGGCCGCCCCGCGGGGGAAGCTCGATGCCCGGCATCGAGCTTCCCCCGCGGGTCGGCCCTTTGGGCACCCATGGGGGGGCGATTTTTGGTTTTTTTTTTTATTTTTAATTTTTTTTGTTTAATTTTTAAGTTTTTGTTTTAAAGTTTTGTTTTTTTTAATTTTGATTTTGAATTTTTTTTTTTTGGTAAAGTTTGGTTTTTTTTTTAAATTTTTAATTTTTTTTTTAAATTTTAAATTTGTTTTTAAATTTATTTTTTTAAAGTCTTTTTTTTTTAATTTGTAAAGTCTAGTTTGTGTTTTGTTTTTTTGTTGTTGTAAAGTTTAGGTTTTATTTTTTATTTTTTAAGTTTAGGTTTTTATTTTAATTTTTTAAAGTTGGGTTTTAAATTGTTTTTAGTTAAAACGATGTGTGAGGGGTAATGGGGTAGTGGGTAGGGCATTAAGAAATGTAATTTTCGGGTGGCTAAGGTAGGGGGTAATGTAGGGGGCTAGAGCATTAGGAAATGTACTTTGTTTTTTTAAATGTTTATTAATGGTTGGTTGAGGGGTTAGGGTAGGATATGTAATTATTTTTTTAAATGTAATTTAAAAAAAAAATTATTAATAGTTTGTTAGGGGGTTAGGGTAGAAGGGACGCATTATACTTATTTTTTTAACTTTTGTAATAGTTTGTGGGGGGGTAGGGATAAGGTTAGGGTAGAAAGGGGCAATGTAATTTTTTAAAATATTTTTTTTTTTAATTTTAATAATAATTGGTTAGGTGGTTAAATATTATGAAAAATAATATGAAATAGTATCATTTTTATACAAAATGACTAAAAATCTGTTAAAAATGGGTTTAAATGTCTTCTTTTTCTCGATTTGTTTACTATTTTTTCCATAAAAATATATTATTTATGATTAAATTTTAAAGATAAATTTCGAAAATCTATGTGTTTTTCATTATAGCTAGCTTCTAAATGTATGTTTTTTGTTAAATTTCTAAAAAACACACTTGAAAATAGAAATTAAAAATACTTTACAATAAAGATGTGTCAAAGGCCCAAAAAAATGCCTCAAAATGAAAATGTGTGATACTGGCATCAACCCTTTTTGAAACGGAGGTAAAAATAGCTACTAAAACTAGGAGAGAGAAAAACGAGAACTGTGTCGAGTTCTCGTTTCATAGTATAAGTGGTTGAGGCAGTTGTGCCTTTAAATAATCTTGGTGGATTGTCAATCATTACATAAAGAGATCATGATTAATTTAGTAGTGTGAAGGTGCAAACTAAGATGCGAGAAGTTAAGAAATGCGCAGAAGAGTTTAATCATGCTTGATCGAAAATTAGTCAATAAACCAAGAATTAATTAACCATGTGTGAAAGGGTGTGATGATGGAAGGGACTCAATGATACAAAGGAGACACCATTCTCAATTGGAAGGACGCGAAGGTGAATGGACATGATGGATGAAAATACACAATGGTTTGATCTCATAGAAGAATATATAAACATAAGATTGAATTGAAGGAAGAATGTCTCTGAAGTCCAGATCGATGTAGTGGCAAGAAAAGACAGAGACCAAGAAAATGAAGAATAACCAGTGACATAATTGAAGAAATAAGAAGATCTCGAAATTTGATAAAATCAAATTAGGGTGGTTGGGAGGTGCAAGTACAGGATGCAAGACTGTAGGGGGTCGTAGCCTCCTTTCAGTTGTTTATAGTAAAAAGGTTGTTGGTGCATCCTTCAGTCGTTGCTGAAAAATTTGGGTGTTGGTGCATCCAGCAAGTTGGTGCTTGCAAACTATTTGTAAATATAATTTTGCAGTAATAGAAAGTATTGGTGGTTTTCCCAATTTGGCTTCCACGATAATATTGTGTGTTCCATCTTCATCGTTGATTCTGTTTTAAGTGATAAAAAATTAAATAGATATCCCAATACTGATTCACCCCTCCTCTCAGTATTACTTGATATTCTAACAATTGGTATGAGAGCGGGCTCTTCACTAAAAGTTTAAAACACTCGAAGAGAATTTGTTTTTATCACTATGGATCAACAAGTAAAAATGTCCTCCAAGGTTCCAATATTCAATGGAGAAGATTATGTGTTCTGGAGCATCAGGATGAGAAGCTATATAATGTCTCTTGGATTAGATGCTTGGATGTCTATAGAAACAGGGTACACATATCCCAAAACCCCTCCCATGGATATTGAAGGAATACAAAAATTTGGAAGCAATGCCAAGGTTGTTAATGCAATCTTGGTTGGATTAGCCAGAACAGTCTTTGCCAAAGTGATGCATTGCAAAACAACGAAGGAGATATGGGACGAATTGCAGACTATCTATGAAGGAGACACCAAGGTAAAAAGGGAAAAACTCCAGACTTTTAAAACCCAATTTGAAAGTCTAAAAATGAAGGAAGAAGAAAAAATTTCAGAATACTTTGAGAGAATTGATGAAATTGTGAATGCAATTCAAGGGCTAGGAGAAGAATTGGAAGAAAAAGAAATAGTTGAAAAATTACTAAGATCAATTCCAATGATTTTCAATCCTAAGATTTCCACACTAGAAGATAGAGAAAATCTTGACAAACTCACCATGGAAGAACTATATGGAATTCTCATAGCTTATGAAATGAGGATTGGGAAAGACAATTCTCAAAAGAAAGAAGCAGTTTTTAAAGCATCAAAAGAAGATAAGAAATCTAAAACGAAGTTTCAATCAGAAGACTTCGATGATGAAGAAGCACTTCTTGTTAAAAATTTTAAGAGAGGTACTGGAAGGTTCAAAGGGAAATTGCCCTTAAAATGTTTTAACTGTGGGGGAATTGGTCACTTTGCTTCCAAATGCCTTTATCCCAAACAAGAAGACGATGATGAGTGCCCTGATGACTTCAAGAAAAACAAAAAGAAGACCTTTTATTCTATGGATGATAGCTGCTCAAATGAGTCTAGTGAATATGAAGAAGCAAAAGTCATATTCATGGGAGTAGAAAATAAAATCTATGAAGAAGAAGTAGAAGGTGTGGTATATCTTAAAGCAGAACTTGAAAGTGTCATCAAAGAATTAGACAGAATTATTGTTGACTTAAAAAATCAGCTTCAAGAAGCCAAAGAGGTAAAAAACAATCTAGAACAACAACTCAAGAAACGAGAGGAAAAAATAGAAAAGATCGAAGCTTAAATGATCTTGCTTAGAAAGAAGACTGATGAAGAATCCTTTCAATAAAAATTTAAGAGCAACACACAAACTCTAGATGACATCCCAAGTTGTCAAACATCATTAAGCAATAAAACTGGCCTATGTTATGACAAAGGAAAGAAGTCAGAACAATGCTCTTTCATAAATAAAGAAGGAAATAAAAGAAGTTATGCTGATGCACTTATGAAATCAGTTGAAAAGGAATACAGTAAAAAATTTGCTCACTCTCAAAATAAAAGCAGGACATATAATGTGCCAAGTAAACATCATCAACTCTTTTTGGGAAATTGTTATGCCTGTAACAATTTTGGACATATACATAGAAATTGTAAACTAAATGCTCCTATTGGGAAAGGAATTACATCATAGTCTCTGTTGTATAAGAAGAATGTCACTAGAAGCAATCCAAAAGGAAGAAGCTAGAACTATTTTGCTCCTCTACAGAGTTATAGTATAGAATGTTACAAATGTGGTAACCTAGGACACATAGCTAGAAATTGTAAACTAGTGATTCCTATGAAGAATGACACCACAAAATCTCAAGGCAATAAGGAAAAGAAGGTTTGCAAGAAGATGGAAGACGTGGAATGTTCATTAGCTCTATGTGCAAAAACAACAACAAAAAATATATGGCATGTGGACAGTGGATGCTCAAAGCATATGACAGGAACCCACACAAATTTATAAGCCTAAAAAGAAATAAAAAAGGAAAAGTCTCTTTTGGAGATAATATATCCTCTAAAATAATTGGGAAGGGTACAATGGCTATGAGAGACAAAATGAATGCTGAAAATGTTTTTCTTGTAAAGAACTTGAAACCTAATTTTTAAGTGTGATCCAAACATGTGATCAAGGACACATATGTGTATTCGATTCCATGAAGTGTGAAATCAGAAGAAAAGATTCAGGAAAACTTGTCGGGACTCCTGTGAGAACTCCAAGCAATGTGTATATTCTAGAAAATGGAGAACAATGTTATATGAGTCAAATTGATGAAAGTTTTATATGGCATAGAAGGATGGGACACTTGAAATTTGAAAATCTTGTAAAAGTTAGTAAGAAGGGAGATGTAAGAAATTTACCAAAGATCATAAAACCACCAAACCATGTTTGTAGACACTGTCTTCATGGGAAGCAAACAAGAACAAGCTTCAAGGTCAAATAACATACAACCTCTCATCCATTAGAAATAATTCACATTGATCTTTGTGGACCTACAAGGACTAAAATCTTTCAAGGTGAACACTACTTCATGTTATTAATTGATGAGTATACAAGGTTGACTTGGGTGGCATTTCTTAAAGAAAAATCAAAAGCTTTTATGAAGTTCAAAGCCTTCAAATCACTTGTTGAAAATGAAGCAAGTCTCAAGATTAAGTGTCTAATATCAGATAATGGTGGTGAGTTCACCTCAAATGAATTCAATGAGTTTTGTGAAACTCATGGAATCAAGAGGCAGTTTTCAGACCCAAGAACTCCTTAACAAAATGGAGTGGCCGAGAGGAAAAACAGGACTGTCCAAGAAGCAACTAGAAATATGCTAAATGAAGCAAAACTTCTTGATGGATATTGGAGAGAAGTAGTATATACAGTTGTCTATGTACAAAAGAGAGGACAACTCAGAGTAAATAGTGACAAAACACCTTATGAGCTATGGTTTGGAAGACCAACTTCAGTTAAATATTGTAGAGTTTTTGGAAGTAAATGCTACATAAAAAGAGATGATGATAATCAAGGAAGTTTGAATCTAGAACAGATGAAGGTATATTTCTTGGATATCCTTCCACCAAAAGAGCATACATATGTTATAATCTAAGGTTGCACAAGATCATAGAAAGTGCAAATGTAACTATAGATGACACTAAACCAAGAAGGATACAGATCAAAGAAAGTGTAGACGTTGAAGAAATAGATGATGAAGAAAAAGAAGAAAGTCCACAAGAAGAAGATATTCATGAAGAAGAAGAAGAAGAAGAGAAAGTAGAGAATGAAGACTCCCCCTTATCAAACACAAAAACACCATCCAGACGGGTTCAAAAGAATCATCCTGAAAGTCAAATAATTGGTAACAAAAATTCAGGAGTTCAAACAAGGAGAAAACTGTTTTATGATGAAGAACAAGCACTACTTTCGATAATAGAACCCGGAACCTTTAAAGAAGCTTGCAAAAGTGAGGATTGGATCAATGATATGAATGATGAACTTGATCAAATAGAGAAGAGCCAAACTTGGGAACTTGTCCCAAGACCTAAGTGCATGAATGTTACTGGAACCAAATGGATCTTTTAAAACAAGTTCAATGAGGATGGTCATGTGATAAGGAACACGACTAGATTAGTATGCAAGGGATGTGCTCAAGTAGAAGGTGTTGATTTTGAAGAAACGTTTGCACCTGTGGCAAGACTTGAAACCATTAGGATGTTTTTAGCTTTTGCGTGCTACAAGAACTTTAAAGTGTATCAAATGGATGTAAAATTTGCATTTATGAATGGAGAACTTGAAGAAGAAGTATATGTTGAGCATCCTGAAGGTTTTCTCTTATCAGAAAATAGAGATTATGTTTGCAAACTTAAGAAGGCACTCTATGGTCTTAAACAAGCTCCAAGAGCATGGTTCTCAAGACTTGACAAGTATTTAAAGCAGCAAGGATATAAAAGAGGGGCCACTGACAATAATCTATACATAAAGTTTGAAAAAAAAATATGATCATAGTTGTAGTCTACGTAGATGATATCATATTTGGAAGTGATCTACAAATTATGAGTGTAAACTTTGCTTCAGAAATGAAGAAGGAATTTGAAATGTCAATGTTGGGGGAACTAACATTCTTTCTAGGTTTACAAGTATCTCAATCAGAAAAAGGGAGCTTCATCTCTCAAACTAAGAATATCAAAGAGATGTTGAAAAAGTTCAAAATGGAAAAATCCAAACCTGTTAGTACTCCTTGTTGGGTCAAGGAAATGACCCTTTTTGGCCATCCTTATTACATCATTTTCCTTGATTACATCCTATTTTCACAAGCTATACCTATGCCTTTTCTCTAGATCAACCAATGATATTGACAGGTATAATTCGTTATTACTTTATTTATTTTATGCCTAATATTGTTAAGGTTCTAGATCCTAGTCCTTGGTTTATGCTAATCTGTGTGATTTCATTTAGTCAAGGTCTAAAGCGCAGGTGTATCAGCCAAATGGCGCCAGGTGTTACTCTTCAAAGCCCGATTCGTCATAACTCCAAGGAACAATGCATTCCTCCATGAGAATATGTAACAAGCCTCCACTAAAACATAACCCAGCTACAACAGACAGATTGCATTTCAGCTTGCTAAATCAGTTGATCCATTGATTACTGGAGTAACAACTCTTTCATGAGTAACAACCTTTTTTAATACGGTTGTAACAGTTAGCTGTAACTCCGCAGCATGAAGATCATAGATCTTCATTGCTGCACGATTTTAGTGGATCGCAATCTGTACTTTCAATGTATAAATATGAGAAGGCTCCTGTAGCCTGGGGTTGGACAATTACTATTTTGCATAAGCTGTAACAGAGCACTGATACTGTCAATTTCCATCATTAATATGAGAGCTAAGTTCTTCATTTATGTGTCTTAATTTGTTGTGATTCTCGGCGTCTCTGTTAGAAGGCTAGGGCCCGCCTTCTCACAGAGATAGCCGACTTAAGTAGGTAGGGTAATTTAGTTTTCTTTATGTTGTGTGGTGTGGAATCATTGTAGATGTTACTGTTAGTTGCAACAGAGATTAGCTTTCCTTTTGGTAGTTCACGCTTGCATCTTGAATAGTTGTAGCAGAGTGGTGTGACAGTCGACTGTGTAGGTTAATTCAGTTTAATGCATGTGTGTTCGATATAGCTGTAATAGCCAAGCTCAATTCCAATATCTTTCAGTTGTTCATGCTTTCTAGGATTTCCAGTAATTATCAGTTAGAGTTCAAGCTTATGTTTAGATTCTGGTTGTTGTTGTATCTTCAATTGGTTTATTAGAGTAGGCAGATTGTGATTGAGTAACAGTAGCCACTGGATGGATCATTTTGGTAAAGATTGAATATTGTAGTTTGATAATTATAGGATTTAACTTCTTGCAAAAGCAATCTAGTTTATTTCTATTCTTAATTTTATAACTGCTAGGTTGATTTCTGTAGGAAGGTAGCTGCAATTGAATTCCCAATTGTATGAGTTAGATTAGTTTTCTTTTTGGAATGAGTTTGGATGGATAGACTGGTAGGATCATTATCTCCAATTATTTAATTGACTGCTTGACATGTTTATGCACAGATTATGCTTATTGCCATTGAAACAAAAGACCTTCCTGGGTTTGACAATTTATATTGACCATCCCGTGTGTTAGCTTTAATTAATTGACATATAGGGTGACCAACATTTTGGCGCCGTTGCCGGGGATGGTAATAGATAGACAGAGTTAGTAGTTGGTTTTATTTGATTTTATTTTGGTTTAATTATTTATAGCATGCATGAATACAAGAAAAACAAATCGGGAACCCCCTTTGAATACTAACATTGTAGGTGGAAGAGGTCGAGGTCGTAACGCAGGTCAGGGAAGACATACATACATTGATGAAATAATTGCTAGAGCTGATTCTTCCACTAGACCACCGCGGACATCTACAGGCAAGGGAAATTCTATTCCTCCCAATCTTGAGAATTCAGCATCAACAGTGGAGAACACAACGGGACCTTCAACTCCTGTTGCAGAAAATAAACCTCCTGAAGATAAGGGAAGTGCTGTGGGTGCACCAGATAGAGAGGAGATCTATCATATCAACGGAACCAGAGTTACTAAAGAAGTGTGGTTGGAGACTCGCTGAGTAGCATAGGAAGAGAGAAGGCGAGAAGAAGAGAGTGGACGAGAAGAAGAGAGTGGACGAGAAGAAGAAGCCAAAGCAGAGGAAGAACGCATAAAGGAAGCTGTTGAATTTTGGACTAGAACCATGGCTGGTAGAGAACAGGAAGGGGAGAATGAACATGGAGAGAACCGGGAAGAAGAAGGAGAAAATAATCATCCTGGTAATATTGTGGCTACATTAGAATTCCCTATCCTCCAGACACTTGGAGCAACTCCCATGAAAAATATCTCACCATCAGTTCTCCCGAACTTCCATGGTAAGTATTCTGAGGATCCTGATGAGTTTCTTTTTGAGTTTGATATCCTCTGTTGTAGTTATGATTACACCTCCAGTGCTCAAAAGCTGAAGTTATTCCCAGCCACCTTGTAAGGAAATGCTCTGCGCTGGTTCATGAGTCTGGGTCATGAGACCATTACTACTTGGGACCAAATGAAAAACACCTTCCTTTCCAAGTACCAAGAATATTGTAGAACTACGGATAGAAAGGAGGAGTTGTTTAAAATGGTTCAGAAGGATGAAGAAAGCTTGGAAGACTTTGTGGAAAGATTGTTGTATAATTTACAAAGATCTGGTCACGCTGAGATTGGAAAGGATGTGCTCAAGATCATTTTACTACGAGGAATTAGAGAAGACTGCCTTGATATGTTGAATTTGCTGGGAAAATGGGACATCTTGAAGGAACCTTTCGAGAAGGTTGTTGAATTATGTCGAAGGTACTCCAGGGGATCCTCTAGAACCAACAAACGAGACAAAGATCGAGACCAGGATGTCTTCACTAGGACTCAGAAGTCAGCTAATGGAGGGGCCACTCGAGCAGAAATAGGAAACTTACTAGAGAATTTTAAAACATGCATGATGAGATCCATTTCCTCAGAGTTAGATGTCATGAGAGAAAAGCAGAAGCAAGTAGTAGAAGATCTTACACTTGGTGTATTCTGTCCTAAATGTAGGAAAAAGCACCCACTGAAAGAATGCCCGCTAGACAAAGCAGAGATATGTAGGATATGTGAACTGGAGCATGATACCAAGGAATGTCCTTCACTACCTAAGGTTAAAGCATTCATGCAGGCATCCATTCTGTATGTGGAGCCAGCTTACTTCATTGCATAGAAGAAACCATGGCAGCCTCACAATCAAGGTATGAATCTAGACCCATCATTTTTTTCTGAATAATATGAATGGAATGAACAATATGGATAATATGAATACACAATTTCCTTCACATTGTTCTAACAATCAGTGGCATCCATCTCAGAACCCAATGCATAATCCTAACCCATGGACACCATGGTCACAACAGTCAAACAACCAAGCTCCTTGGAATTCCAACTGGAGAAATTCTTACCAAGGAAATAACTTTCCCCATCACTAGACTCAGTATCAAAAATATCCTCCTCAACAGTATCAGCACCAACATTATCAATAACCACAACTCCCATTCCAAAACAATGCTGCACCTATGAATGCACCACTTCGACCATATCTACCTGCACAACCTAACCTGAACCCAAACAATAAAGCAGTCCATTAATTCGAGACTGCCAACATGCCTGCATATTCCATCACCCAGATTCCCTACAATGATATACAATTACAATCAGGAAGGGTGGTGGAACCTATTATCACTGAGGATGTTTCATCCCCAGTGATTGAAATTGGAGTGAATCAGCACTATGAGAATATGGTTTATTCAGCAAGCCCCATCATTGAGGATGCTAATACTCCTACTGAAACAATAGTTGAGACTTAGAGAGTAACACATGATGTATCACAACCTACACAGTTGATGAGAGTACCTCCATACCCTGAATGATTGGCCCTGCAGAAAACAGTGGAACAACCTTGATTCGATCTCTTGGGAGAATTGAAAATTTTCTATGTTAAAATTCCACTGTTATAGGCCCTCCATGATGTGCCCATTTATGCCAAGACTGTTAGAGATTTATGTGTCAAGAAACCAGGAAGAAGACCCAGGGACCCCCCCCACTATCCACGTACTGGGAAAACTTTTCGAATTAATAATGGGGAAGGCCCCTGTGGCAAAATACGATGACCCTGGAAATCCGACTGTTATAGTTCACATAGGGAACACACAAATCCCCAATGTCTTGGTATATTTAGGCGCAACTATTAATGTTATGACCATATAGACTGTGAAGAAATTCGGACTCACTAATCTTTGGCCGACCCCTACTGTTTTGGAACTTGCTGACAGATCAACGATCAAGCTTGAGGGGATCTTAGATGACCTCGTGATCTCAGTTGACTCGTGGGAATACCCTGTGGATTTCTTAGTGTTACAGCCGAAATACCAGTTGGGGGGACACCCATTGATCCTGGGAAGACCGTGGTTGGCCACAGCAAATGCTTGTATCAGCTGTTGGTCAGGATCTATGACCATTTCATACTGGACTGAGATCAAGAGCCTAACCTTGTACCCTCCAGCTCGACCACGCATAGAAGCTGAAACTCCATTGTGGGCAGATTTGGAGGAGGAAGAAGGTGTGTAACCATTATTAACAATAGGGAGAGCCTTAACGTTTAAAGATGAAACAGAGGATGATGCCATTAATAGTTTCATCAGTGAGCCCACGTCAGTCAATAAAAATGTCTATCAGATCTTGGACAGTACTCTAGCTACAACAGAACAAGAAAATCTTACAAAAGAAACTCTAGTCAGTGATGCCAGCATAATTCCAGTACTCAAGAATTCGAAGAGTGTTCCAGTAGAAATCAGGCCAGGGAAAACATTGAATATCAATCCAAATCTTGCGCCTAGCGAGCTGGAACAGCTAGTCACTTTGCTGAAACAATGAAGGGGAGATTTCGCTTAGGAGTACATAGACATGAAAGGGATTCCTTCCAATCTATGCACCCATCACATTTATATTAAGAGCGACTCCAGGCCTGTGTGTCAACCACAACGAAGGATGAACCCGAACCTAATATACATAGTGAAAGAGGAGATCCAAAAACTTTTGGAAGTAGGATTTATATACCCGATTTCAGACAGTGAGTGGGTTTCTCCACTTGTGATTGTGCCAAAGAAGAATGGGAAATGGAGGGTCTGCATGGATTATAGAGAATTGAACAAAGCAACGCAGAAAGACCATTTCCCCTTACATTTCATCGATTAGGTCCTTGATACCTTGTATGGAAAAAAGTATTTTTCCTTTCTGGATGGCTTTAGTGGCTACAACCAAATCCAGATTGCTCCAAAAGACCAGGACAAAACCACTTTCACCTGTCCCTGGGGAACTTTTGCATACTGAGTACTTCCTTTTGGGTTGTGCAACGCACCAGCCACATTTCAGAGTGCAGTGATTGGAATCTTTTCGAAAATGGTAAATGATTGCATGAATATTTTTATGGATGACTTTACTCCATATGGTGATAGTTATGAAGAAGCACTGAAAAAATTAGAAAAGGTCTTGAAACGCTGTGAACAAATCCAGCTCTCTTTAAGCACTGAAAAGTTCCATATGATGATGAGTGAGGGCATAGTGTTGGGGCACTTCATCTCTTCTGAGGGTTTCCAGGTAGATCCATCCAAAATCAAGGTAATTGAAAATATACCAACTCCTGGAACATAGAAGGATGTACGCAGCTTCTTGGGGCATGCTGGCTATTACAGAAGGTTCATAGAAAAATTTTCCAAACTAGATTCTCCTTTTTTCACTTTGTTGATGAAGGATGCACAGTTTGTCTGGAATGATGCATGCCAAACAACGTTTATTGAGCTAAAGAAAAGGCTATCTACAACACCCATCTTACGAGGGCCCAACTAGGCTTTGCCTTTTCATATTTCTTTAGATGCTTCAGACACTGCCATTAGAGAAGTTTTGGGACAGCGGGAAGGTAATGCTTCTTATGCGATTTATTACATTAGTAAGAACTTATCTCCTGCTGAACTAAACTATACTGTCACAGAAAAGGAATTTCTTGCCATTGTTTATGCCATCAACAAATTTAGACATTATATTACTGGATATTCTACTTTTGTGCACACTGATCATTCCGCTATCAAGTATTTAATGAATAAACCAATCATGAATGCTAGAGTTACTATATGGCTATTACTGTTACAGGAATTTGATATCACAATTATTGATAGACCACGGAAGGAAATGTTGTTGCAGATTTCTTATCTCGACTTACTAACAGTGATGACAATTCACCAGTCAAAAATTCCTTCCCTGACCAACATTTGTTTGCAGTGTCAGCTCATTCCCCATGGTATGCAGATATTGCTAACTTTTTGGCCGCAGGTAAGCTCCTAGCACATCTGTCGAAGAGAGAAAAAAATAAGATCATACAACAAAGTGCTAGATACTGCTGGATTGATGGCCATCTTTTCTACACAGGGCTTGATTTAGAGATCAGAAGATGTGTTAGAGAAGATGAGATCTTTATCATTCTTAAAGCTTGCCATAATGAGCCCTGTGGGGGACATTTTGTTGACAAAAGGACATGTCATAAAGTTTTGAGAATGGGCTATTTCTGGCCCACATTGTTCAGGGATGCAAAGAAGTATGTTCAGGCATGTGATAGCTGCCAAAGGATGGGCCAGCCCAACAGATTAGATGAAATGCCTTTGCAGCCACAGCTTGTGGTTGAACCATTTGATAGGTGGGATCTAGATTTTGTAGGGCCTATCAACCCTCCCTCAAAACAGAAAGTTCACATCTTGGTTTGCACAGATTACATGACCAAATGGGTAGAAGCCATAGCCTTGGTTAAGGCCAATGATCAGGCTGTGATTGATTTCCTATATGAAGAAATTTTTACTCGGTTTGGAGTACTTAAGGAAATCATTACAGACGGTGGACCACAGTTTGTGTCTCACAAGCTGGAAGCACTATTACAGAAATTACATATTCAGCACAGAATAACCTCGCCATATCATCCACAGGCCAATGTCCAAGTGGAGAGTACACACAAGGTTATTGAGGCTATTCTGAAAAAAACAGTGAAGAGCCATTGTAAAGATTGGGCTGAAAGGCTTCCAAAGGAACTATGGGCCTATCGTACTACATGGCGTAACACCACTGGTTTTTCCCCATATGAGTTAGTGTACGGTAAGAATGTTGTTTTTCCAATTGAATTTGAAATAAGGACCTTGAAAACAGCTGTGGAAGCAAACCTTGATTTATCAGAGGCATAGAGGGACCGACTGAATCAACTCAATGAGTTGGATGAGAAGCGCACAACTGCAGTACATCATACAACTTTAATCCAACAACAACGCTCTAAGTGGCATGATCGATTTATAAAGAAGTAAGTCTTCCAAGAGGGAGACTGGGCTTTGTTGTATGATTCACGGTTTAAGAGGGACTTTAAAGGCAAGTTGCATACCCGTTGGTTGGGCCCCTATCAGATAGATCGGGTATTTGATAATGGAACAGTTCGGTTGACCACCATTGATGAAAACAAAATACCATTATTCACAAATGGTCATCGGCTGCGACTGTATCACAAGCTGATCTCAAGGGAAGCTTTCGTTTCGCATGTTGCAGATGATCCAGACTATCAGTTAACGCCGGGACAGGGATTTTTCTCAACCCCTGTCAATTTTTAAGAACTAAAATCTCCACATGATTTGTATATAAATAATTCATTTTCTTTTTCATTCTGTATTTTATCTATTTTTTTATTTTGCATTTGATCGGGTTTGTTTTGAAGAATCCTGTGCAGGAATTAATTGGAGGAACAACGGTTGTGACTGGGCCAGACGATTGCAGGCACCTTGCATTGTTCCTGATCTAATAAAGCTCTTTTTAAAAAGATGGATGATTTGTTACCTTTCAGCATTCAGCTGAAAATTTGCCTGTTAATTCATTATTGCGTAGCTGCGACTCCTTACCTTGCTCATTCTTCCTATTGCAGCAGCTACGACTCCACTATTTTCACTCCATTTTCGCTCTCTGCCAGTAGTTGCGACTCCTCTATTCCTGACCATTCTTCTAAATCCAACAACTACAACTCCGCTATTTCCACTTCATTTTCGCTCTTTGCCAGCAGTTGCAACTCCGCTATTCCTGACCATTCCGCTAAATCCAGCAATTGCGACTCCGCTATTTCCACTTCATTTTCGCTCTTTGCCAGCAGCTGCGACTCCGCTATTCTTGACCATTCCGCTAAATCTAGCAGCTGCAACTCCGCTATTTCCACTTCATTTTCGCTCTTTGCCAGCAGCTGCGACTCTGCTATTCCTGACCATTCCACTAAATCCAACAGCTGCGACTCCGCTATTTCCACTTCATTTTCGCTCTTTTCCAGTAGCTGGGACTCCACTATTCTTGACTATTCTGCCAAATCTAGCAGTTGTGACTCCACTATTTTCCATTTTGCTCTTTCTGTATAGCCGCGACTCTGCCATTCTTGCCTATTTTGCTAAATCTAGCAGTTGTGACTCCGCCATTTTCATTTCCATTCTGCTTTTCCCGTACAGTGGTGACTCCACCAGTCTGCCTGCTCTCCGAATGATGATGCCAATAGTGATTCAATTGGGCGTCAGTTTAGTTGCTTGCTCCACAAGATCCAATCACAGTTCGCCACGAAGGAAATTTTTGGGTGTCTTGGGTATCTGTCAGCTCGGGTGGCGGTGGCCACATCACTTCAGCACATGTGCATTTATGCTCATTTTAATGGAGGACATGACGAAAGCAGACTATGATGATTAATTCACGGCTGAACACATAACGCAGAGGTACGGATTCATAACTTTTACATGATTTGGCAGGGAATTAAATATGGTAATAATGATTATGCACTATATTAGCCCTCGATTAGCGAACCATACCATTTAAACACCAGGGAATATGTTAGAATCACGTTTGTATTTATTTCCCGGCACCTTACCCAAGTTATACCGAAATACTCCAATTATGTCAACTTTCCATAACTGTCTCATTTTACCTGGACTTCACACTTGTGTCGACTTTCCTAAAATACCCTATTTTCGAACTCCAACTATCCCTTGCATGTTCGTATGCTAAAACTCCCACGTCTAGACTGGTAATTGTTGTATTCATTCTGAATTTTGAGGGGAGATTGAGATGGGTAACCCAGTCTGGCATGAACCCATAAACATGGAAGCCTTGCACGCCAATATAGAAGTTCTTAACATTTTTATAGCAGCAGGTTGGATGGACTACTTTGAATGGTTGAACGGTTTCCACACAGAAACCGCACTACAATTCACCCTTAACCTGACTGATACTCACTTTGAGTTCAGGGGACTACGTGTGGATGTTACAGAAGAAATCATAGTAGAGGTGACTGGCTTACCCCAGGTTGGGAAGAAGTCATTTGGACGGAAAGCACATAATGCAAATGCTGTGAGAGAATTTTTCGCAGTCAGGGAGCATGTTAGTCTAAAGCGCCTTGGGTTGAAACTGGCATCTTTACCACGAACCTGGGATCAGGTAGCAGTCTTCGTGAAGCAATATATCTCTTGTGAAGGTAGGTACCAAACTGTGTCCATCTCTGAACTTCCCTTATTGTCTCATTTACGCCATGGTAATTTGGTAAATATACCATGTTATCTTCTTAACGCCCTACAAACCATGGCTGGATATGCAAAAACTGCCCAACACCTAGTTTCCTCCCTTACTAATCATGGCCTACTCAAATTACTAGTCTTGAGAGCCATTTCAAATCGTAATTTAACCTGGGAGCAATTTCTGGCTGGGGATGGGCCAATCATAGAACCTGTATTAGAAGTGGAGGATGTTGGAGAAGGTAATGAGGACCGACGTTCCTCAAATCCAGTTGGGGGGAATATTGGAGCATTAGGAAACTAGACTAATGACGAAGAGGCGGTAAATAAGGGAGAAGCAACATCGGTAGAAAACCCTGTTGCTGAGGAAATTGTGATGGAAGCCATGGCGCAGGAGGCAGTGACATCAGAAGCTGTAACTGCAGAAGCAGATACTCAGATGAAAGAAGTTGAAACTGGAGAAACTATTGAAGCTGCGACAGTAGAAGCTGTAATTGCAGAAGCAAGAATTCAGGAGGAGGGATATCAGGAAGGAACAGTAGGAGAAGGGACTGTGGAAATTTTGGAGGTTGTGTCCTATCCTGAGATAAGGGGGACCATTATTAAAGAAGAGAAGACCGAGGAAAAGATCCCTGTGTCAAAGAAAAGAAGAGGAAGGTCAGGGAACAAGGGTCAGACATCCACTATAACAAAGAAAAGAAAAACCAGAGTTGTCACAACACCAGTAGCAGTAAGCAGTGAAGAACACCCAGTGGGAATGGTGAGTAAAAGAAGGACTCGATCGACTGTAGAAGCAAAAGCAGCTGTAACAGCAATAGAAGCAGAAGTAGCTGTAACAGTAATAGAAGGAGAAGCAGCTGCAACAGCAACAGAGACAGCAAAAGAAGCAGATACAGTGGATGCAATTGGGGGTAATAATGAAGCACCCTCAGCAGAAATGGCAGGAGCAATAAGAGAAAATAACGAGTCACCTATGGCAGAAATAACAACTGTAACAGGGGTAGATATAGACATTCCCATTTTGGACCCCAAGTCATCTGCTGTTATGCAGGAACCTTCCATAGAAGAACCTCAAATTTAAAATCTCCTGTATGAAAATGAATTATTAAAAGAGGAGGTGCAGACATTGCGAAATGAGTTCAAAAGATGGAAGGGGGTAGTTGGAAAACAAGTAGAGAAGAATTTGAATACATTGTCAGATGCTGCAAACTTATTAGAAATTTCATCTTTTGCATTAGAAAATGAGGAGCAAGGAGAGACTGTTTTCCCGGAGTGTGGAGACATATTTTTTGCAGTAGGACACAGAGTTATTATGTTGGGAGTTGTATCACAAAAGCATGCACAGATAGAGAAGGAGGAAGAAAGAATTCCAGAAATAGAATTGATGGGGGAAAATGAGCCAAGAATTGAAGAGCTTCCTGATTCGAATTTAGGAGATGAAACAGTGCAGTCCCAACCATCAGGGGATACTGAACTTCTTCAAGACCAGTCTAATTAGTAAGAGGGATTTGATATAAGCCAGAAATAATCTCAGCAGTTCGAGGAAATTGAGGGACAGGGGGTTGTTACACAAGAACCAGCACCCTTGGAAATATATAGTGAGGCTGCAACTCATACAACAATATTTAACATCAAGGATCAAGAAGAGAACACTGTTACACAAGAACCAATGTTTTCAAAATGTTTTGTTGAAGCTGCAACACAAACTGAGATGGCTGAGATTGAAATGGAAAGAAAGGATGTTGACACACAAGAACCAGCAGTCCTAAGAATATTTTCTGAGACTATAACACAAACTGATCTCGCTGAGGTTGAAATGGAAGGAAAGGATGCTGTTACACAAGAACCAACATCCTCAAAATTAATGGCTAAGACTGCATTACAAGCACAGACCACTACAACACCAATGGGGGATGAAATTGTTACACTGCCAAAGAAAAACAAGGAAGTCATTTATCTGGACTCTGATGATGAAAAGGATGTGGAGGACAGAAGATTTCAATGGCTAGAGAAAAAGATTCTCTGGATAAATCTCGAGTTGGATAAATGGCATAAATATATTGATCAGTTCAGGACAGGTATGATTTCTCTCAAAGAACATAAAAATGTCATTAGGGAGTTGAGAGAAAAATGGGCTGAGGAGTTATTCTTCCAGAAAGTCCGGTGGGAGAAACTTCAAGAAAAATTGGAAGGGTTGAAGAAACTTAAGTCCCTGCAACAAGAAAAAGACAAAATGTATACTCTTTCCCTAGAATTATTGAGTTGCAGGGCTCCATCCCCCTCTTACCCTGTCTTTCTCCACGAGCAGAAAATTTTATTTCAATTAAGGGCTCTGAAAGAAGGGAGATCATTTGATTTGGCAACAGCTACTCAGTTTTTGGAAACTTGTCTGAAAAGTGATTTTGAGGATCAACATTTGTTATGTGAATTGTATTTACATGACAGGGCTTTTTATATTAACTCTCCATCCAATCCATTGCCTTGTTTAGGGGATGTTCAGCTGAGGGCATTTGCATCTTTTGTCATTAACCATGTAAAATGGCGAGATGCTTTCCAAACCATCCTCAGGAATGAGGAGAATTCTACTCTCTGGATTAGGGGTGAACTTCAGGATCCAAAAGGACTCATAGAAAATCATGCTGGATCTCTCAGGGTTCCTTCAATTGCCCAATACTTCGAAATTTTGCGAGATAAAATCCTCACCACATGTGTCTCGATGATTCTTAATATGTAGCAGAGTGCTATGGAAGGTAGTGAATACAGATGGCTATATTCGTCTTCATCTCTAAAGGAAAAGGACCCATACTGCTTTGAGAATTTCAGGCAAGCTTTGACAAGGGTTCCTAGATATGTGCAGTGCATGGAAAAATGTGGGTCTTGGTGGATTGGATTAAGATTCATTTTACTTCTCATATGGCTGCCTGTGAGTCCTTACAGAAAAAACTATGCTTTGACTGTAGAAGAAGAAAATCTATGTTGGGAGAAATGGACAGCTTGCTATGGGTTGTGCCTCGAGGGGAGACACCAGAATTTGCCTACAATCTTACAAATCTTTACAGAGTCAACTCAGACTCAGATTCAGACTAAGGGAGGTAGTTGCATGAGGACATGCAACCAGATAGTTGGTGGGAGATGTTGGGTCCAGGAAATGACCCTTTTTGGCCATCCTTATTACATCATTTTGCCTTGATTACATCCTATTTTCACAAGCTATACCTATGCCTTTTCTCCAGATCAACCAATGATATTGACAGGTATAATTCGTTATTGCTTTATTTATTTTATGCCTAAGATTGTTAAGGTTCTAAATCCTAGTCCTTGGTTTATGCTAATCTGTGTGATTTCATTTAGTTAAGGTCTAAAGCGCAGGTGTATCAGCCAAATGGTGCCAGCTGTTACTCTTCAAAGCCCGATTCCTCATAACTCCAAGGGACAATGCATTCCTCCACGAGAATCTGTAACAGGCCTCCACTGAAACAAAACCCAGCTGCAACAGACAGATCGCATTCCAGCTTGCTAAATCCGTTGACCCATTGATTACTGGAGTAACAACCTTGTTTAATACGGTTGTAACAGTTAGCTGTAACTCCGCAGCATGAATATCATAGATCTTCATTGCTGCATGATTTTAGTGGATCGTGATTTGTACTTTCAATGTATAAATATGAGAAGGGTCCTGTAGCCTGGGTTTGGACAATTACTATTTTGCATAAGCTGTAACAGAGCACTGATACTGTCAATTTCCATCATTAATATGAGAGCAGAGTTCTTCATTTATGTGTCTTAATTTGTTGTGATTCTCGACGTCTTTG
Source organism: Larix kaempferi (assembly GCA_027924585.1). NCBI lineage: Eukaryota > Viridiplantae > Streptophyta > Pinopsida > Pinales > Pinaceae > Larix > Larix kaempferi. Next base: position 32,993,527 of record BSBM01000017.1, read on the forward strand.
TTAGAAGGTCAGGGCTCGCCTTCTCACAGAGATAGCTGGCTTAAATAGGTAGGGTAATTTAGCTTTCTTTCTGTTATGTGGTGTGGAATAGTTGTAGATGTTACTATTAGCTGCAACAGAGATTAGCTTTCCTTTTGGTAGTTCACGCTTGCATCTTGAATAGCTGTAGCAGAGTGGTGTGACAGTCGATTGTGTAGGTTAATTCAGTTTAATGCATGTGTGTTCGATTCAATTGTAACAGGCAAGCTCAATTCCAATATCTTTCAGTTGTTCATGCTTTCTAGGATTTCCAGTAATTATCAGTTAGAGTTCAATCTTATGTTTAGATTCTGGTTGCTGTTGTATCTTCAATTGGTTTATTAGAGTAGGCAGATTGTGATTGAGTAACAGTAGCCACTGGATGGATCATTTTGGTAAAGATTGAATATTGTAGTTTGATAATTATAGGATTTAACTTCTTGCAAAAGTAATCTAGTTTATTTCTATTCTTAATTTTATAACTGCTAGGTTGATTTCTGTAGGAAGGTAGCTGCAATTGAATTCCTAATTGTATGAGTTAGATTAGTTTTCTTTCTGGAATGAGTTTGGTTGGATAGACTGGTAGGATCATTATCTCCAATTAGTTAATTAAATGCTTGACATGTTTATGCACAGATTATGCTTATTGCCATTGAAACAAAAGACCTCCCTGGGTTTGACAATTTATATTGACCATCATGTGTGTTAGCTTTAATTAATTGACATATAGGGTGACCAACACTCCTATGGTCACTAGTTGTAAATTGAGGAAGGATGATGAATCCTTAGAAGTAGATCATACTATGTATAGGTCAATGATTGGTAGTTTATTATATGTAATAGCTACAAGACCAGATGTAATGCAGGTTGTAGGTTTGGTTGATAGATTCCAATCAACCCGAAAAGAAACACATGTGGCTGTAGTAAAAAGAATTCTTAGATATCTAAAAGGTACTATGAATTATGGATTATTGTATCCAAAAAGCAATAACTTCACTCTAAGGGCATTCACTGTTGCAGATTGGGCAGGAGGTATTGATGATAGAAAAGCACTAGTGGAGCAACATTTTACTTAGGAGATTGCTTGGTGTCATGGCTAAGCAAAAAGCAGTCTTCCATTTTTACTATCTACAGCAGAAGCTGAGTATATTGTTGTTGCATCATGTTGTACACAAGTCATTTGGATGAAGAAAACATTGGAAGATTTACTTGTAAAATATGAGGATCCCATTGTTATACATTGTGACAATACAAGTGCTATAAACATATCCAAAAATCTAGTTATGAACTATCAGACAAAACATATTACAATCAAATATCATTTTTTAAGAGAGCAAGTGTCACAAAAGGTTGTCAAACTGGAGTATGTTGATACAAAGGAACATATAGCTGATATTTTCACTAAACCATTTCCTAGAGAGTCATTTGCCTATCTTAAGCAAAAACTGGGAATTATCTTTCTTCATTGAGATAAATTGAAGATTGTAACCCTGTCACAAAAGGGACATAATTGATAGGGGGGGAAATGGTGACAGGGGCAGATTTATGAATCTTTGTCATTAATGTCAAGAAAGGGGGAGAAAATTTTGAAAAGTTGTTGTCATTAATGTCAATAAAGGGGGATTGAAAAGTTGTTGTCATCAATGACAAAGGGGGGGAATGTTGAGTATGATTGTCATCGATGCTAAAAGTATTCATTAATGACAAAGGATATGATGATATGGAATGTATGATGATGTGGAATGTGTGATGACGGTGCAAATCCATCTGATGGTGTTCTAGTACCTTCATGATGGCATTGTTACAATTTGACATCATTATATAAAGGTATGACAGTTTGGTGAAACTCTGGAAATTGACCAAGTATTGGAAAATTAGTCTAAGTTGCTCTAGGAAAATGCCCACCACCTTTTGTATTTGATTGATTAATTAATTATGAGGATATAGGAATGTAGATTGTTGTTTTGTGCATCCAACCATGCGATTAGTTTGCCAAAACAATCATTGAGGATGAAGATATTGGCTTGCCAAAAATGCCCTCTGGCATGATTTACACTGTCCCAGTAAAATGCCCGCTAAGGAGAGAGGATGAGGTTGCAGAGGATGGAATTGACATGGATGGAATTTGCATGATGTCCCCATATTGTGGATGCTTCATATTTCCAATATTGGTGAAAATAAAAATCACCTCATGTTGACTTAGGGTTTGATAAAATTGTCGAAGTGTTAAATCAGGGGTTTAAGAGGCCATTTGCAAATGCACGCCATATGCTCTCTTTGTGTCAATATATTCAACAAATGATATGGATATGTTCTTTGTTGAATTGTCCATCCAGTCATGTTCTCATTTTTCCCTCTGGTGGTCACACCTGTGCGAAATGGACCTGCCAAGTTGAAGAAAAATCATGTCTACACAGTGTATGGATATGCCCGCAAGGGGCTTTAAATATCCTCGCACAAGGAATATATTAATATATGCCTGCACAAGGCATTAATACATGCCCACACAGGGGTTTATATATTCCCTCAAAGGCCTTAATAATATGGCCGCAGAAGGTTTAATAATATATGCTTGCAAATGCATTAATACATGCCCGCACAAGGCTATAATTTGAGGCAGCTGTGCATTTAAATAATATTGTTGGATTGTCGAGCATTCCAGACAGAGATCAAGATTAATTTAGTAGTGTGAAGGTGCAAACTAAGATGGGAGAAGTTAAGAAATGCGTAGAAGAGTTTAATCATGCTTGATCGAAAATTAGTCAATAAACCAGGAATTAATTAACCCTGTGTGAAAGGGTGTGATGATGGAAGGGACGCAATGATAAAAAGGAGACACCATTCTCAATTGGAAGGACGCGAAGGTGAATGGACACGATGGATGAAAATACACAATGGTTCGATCTCATAGAAGAATATATAAACATAAGATTGAATTGAAGGAAGAATGTCTCTGAAGTTCAGATCGATGTAGCAGCAAGAAAAGACAGAGACCAAGAAAATGAAGAATAACTAGTGACAAAATTGAAGAAATAAGATCTGGAAATTTGATAAAATCAAATTAGGGTGGTTTGGAGGCGTAAGGACAGGCTGCAAGCCTATAGGGGGTCGTAACCTCCTTCCAATTGTTGTTGGTAAACAGGGTGTTGGTGCATCCTTCAGTCGTTGCTGAAAAATTTGCGTGTTGGTGATTGCAAACTATTTGTAAATATAATTTTGCAGTAATAGAAAGTATTGGTGGTTTTCCCAATTGGGATTCCACAGTAATATTGTGTGTTTTGTCTTCATTGTTGATTCTGTTTTAAGTGATAAAATTTTAAATAGATAGCCTAATATTAATTCACCCCCCCCTCTCAGTATTACCTGATATTCTAACAGTTTTGACACCCCCCCGTATTATAGGCAGAGGGAATTCAAGTCGGGGTCGTTCCCAAGCAGCATTGATAGGATCATCTGGTCGAGGCCATGCCTTGCTAGGTACATTTTATCCCCTTAGAGAATCTATTAATTACACCACTTCTTCCCCCATCGGAAGTAGTACCCATATGGCTTCTCCCTAAGGATATCCCTCATATCCCTTTGACCCATCCTCTCTCATAGGAGGTCAACCATTGTTTACAACACCACCTGGGTCTCGCCCTTGTGGAAATCACATCCCAAACAGAATTCCAAGACCTGTCGTCCCTACGTTACCATTTATGGATAGTTTAAATCTACCTGATTTGGCCAAACTGACAAATGACCCCATTGCTCATGATGTGACATGGCCAACTATGCCAGACAAGCTTCCTTTCAACATTCCCAAATTCTAAGGAAACTAGGGATATGATCCCTCCAACCACGTTATGTCTTTCCACCTATGGTGTTCATCTAACATCATAGTGGATGATCCCGTGAGGCTTCGCTCTTCTAGCATACCCTCACTGGAACGACAACAAAATTATACGTAAACCTAGAAAGTGACACTCATTCCACATTTGCGACATTGGCCACCGCATTTCTTACGTATTTTCAACTGCCAATCCGACATGATCTAGGCCTCGAAATTCTCACCGAGTTTCATCAAAATACTTCCACTCACATTGTGGACCACATCCATGAGTGGCATAGATGTCGCGCACTATGTAAGATCAAAATACAACCTCCCTTTCCGTTGGATTGGTTCATCAAATCTCTCCAACCCGCCATAGCTAAAGATGTTGCCACCTCCATGCCACAAAACGAGGAAGAGGCTATCCTGAAATTACAACATTTTGACCTCATATATGCACAATATGGATACCTTTACATAATCCTCCCTGATGCCCCCACCATCGGTCGTTGGATCCTACATCTTCAGGATCCTCACATTGAGCGAGTGGGATTATTGGTCCATTTCCCATTTAGGAAAGGTTCCTCCCACCACATCGGTGTCATTCAACATGGTTCTGTATTACTCATCCATGGCACCTTCGTCGGTATCCCCTACGCCGGTACCAACACCATAAGTTGGTCAATTATAGTATGCACCATACAGTCCTGGATACTCAAACGTCATCCAAACAATGACGGTTCCTACACTACCAATGGTGCACGACGCTCCTACATCCACCTATTATGGAGTACAAACAACATTCATCCCACCGCTAAGATATAATCCATATTACCCTTTCCCATGCCCAACTGGTCAAAAACCTCCCCCCCCTCCCACATGGGGGTTAACCTAGTTCATGTTGGGTATGTGTTATATTCTCTGCATGTATGTGAAAGGGAGAGTGCGCCTGCCAGCGCGCGTGGTTATTTTTGGGATTTTTCTAAAAATATGTCATTTAATCCCGATTAAGGGATTAGGGTCTATTTACTAATCTGGATTAACGAATTAGGGTATTGGATGCTGTGGAATACCTATATTGTATTGTGAGTGATTCATAATGAAATAATGAGAAGAATAGGAGGTGTGGCTCCAAGGTTTGCTGGTTTTCCCAGTTAAGGGTTTCCAGGGTAAATCTCTGTGTACTATGTGTAAATGTTGTGATGTAATCTCTATTTTGCTTAAAAGAATCTGTATGCTTTGCTTCTATACATAGGTTTAAAACTTACATGTTGTATCAAAGCTCGTTTTTGGTTTCAGGGGGACGCCTCTGTTGCTGAGGGTTTGACGTGGTTGATAGATCTTGGTTGTGTTATAAACTTGGGTTCAGTGGGAGCTTTGTAACCTTGATTTGTGCATTGAAAGAGAATGGCGAGCAGTTCAAGAATTGAGATCGAGAAGTTTAATGGCCATAAATTTGAGCTATGGAAACTCAAAATGGAGGATCTTCTTGTAGATCGGGATCGGTGGATTGCTGTGGATCCGGGTACACAACCCAATGGAATGTCGAAAGAAGATTGGGATAAATTATATAGAAGGGCGAGGGGTATGATTTGACTGTGCTTATCAGACTCTGTGTTATTGAACATATCTGGAGAAGATACTGCGGTAAAGCTTTGGACGAAACTAGGGAGTTTGTATCAATCAAAATCCCTTGTGAACAAGTTGTTTCTGCAAAAGAAACTGTACCACCTCAGAATGGATGATAATGACACAGTGACGGAGCATATAAATGTCTACAATACTCTCGTAAGTCAAATAACCTCTGTTGGCATTACAATGGCTGAAGAAGATAAATGTATTACATTAATGTGTTCTTTGCCATATTACTGGGACAACCTAATTATAGCAATAGGGAGTGCTAATCAAGCGACTTTCAAATTAGATGAAATAGTATCATCCCTGCTATTAGAAGAGATGAGGCGAAAAGCCATGGATACTCATAGCATGGATGCCTTGTCTATGAGAGGCCTCCCCCAGGAGAGAAACAAAAATAAGGGATCTAGGGGGAGATCCAAATCTAAGGGTAGATCTAAATCCCCAGGAAAATTTATAAGGAAGTGTTGGAAATGCGGTAAAGCTGGGAACTATAAAAGGATTACAGATCTAAGAATATTGATAAAGGAAAGGGACCAGAGGATACCTCTACCACCAAGGCAAAGACTTCCTCAGAAGAAGGAGGGGATGTGTACCTAACATCCACTGGTATTCCTTCAGAACGTGATATATGGTTGATTGACTCAGGTACATCGTGTCATATGACCCCTCATAGGGAGTGGTTATGTGAATATGAAGAGTATAATGGAGGAGATGTGTTCTTGGGAGATGACTCACTAGCCAGTATCATTGGACGTGGTAGAGTCAAGGTGAAACTTATGGATGGAAGGATTAGAACTCTTCATGGAGTACTACACATTCCAAATCTAGCTAGAAATTTGATATTTGTCGGAAAGATAGATATTGCAGGTTTACAGACTGTGTGTGGAGATGGTGGTTGCAAAATGGTTCGAGGATCAATGATATTGATGAGGGGAATTTGGTATCGAACTCTATACAAACTATTGGGAAGAACCATCATTAGTGAATGTAACATTTCTGTTGTTCCTGAGGGGGGAGATATAGAACATAGAACCCTAACTGCATCAGGAGGAAAGACAATGCTATGGCATCAAAGATTGGGGCATATCAGAGAAAAGGGACTTCAAGCATCACAAGGTAAAAGTATGGTTGTAGGTATGATTGATTGCACTCTAGATTTTGATTTATGTGAACATTGCATATATGGAAAACAAAATCGAGTAAGATTTGCATCTGGTGCTACAAGAGCAAAGGGAATTTTGGTGTTAATACACAGTGATGTGTTTGGGCCTATGTCTGTCCCATCATTAGGTAGATCTGTGTATTATGTTTCATTCATAGATGATTTCTCAAGGAAAACATGGATTTATTTCCTTCGAAAGAAATATGAAGTGTTTTCTAAGTTTAAAGAATTTAAGGCTCTTGTCGAGAATAAAACAGAAAAGAAAATAAAGGTGTTGGGGACAGATAATGGTGGAGAGTTACGTGGGAATGAATTCGAGGAATTCTGTAAGAAGTGCGGTATAGCAAGGCAAAAGACTACTCCATATACACCTAAACAGAATGGAGTTTCTGAAAGGATGAATAGGATGCTGATGGAAAAGGCAAGAAGTATGCTAAGCAGTGTCGGGATAGGACAATAATTATGGGCAAAGTCAGTGGAGACAACATGTTACTTGGTAAATCGATCACCCACATCAGTTTTGGTTGAAAAAACTCCATAAGAGGTATGGACTGATAAGAACCCTCTATTAAACATATGAAAGTTTTTGGCTGTGATGCTTATGTACATGTTCCAAAGGAGAAAAGGAATAAGCTTAACAATAAAGCTGAAAAATGTATCTTTATTGGTTATAAAGATGGTATGAAAGGTTATAAGCTTTGTAATCCTGTAACTAAGAAGACTGTCTACAGTCGAGATGTTTTGTTTAGAGAGGTCAAAGAACTTCCCAGACATGAAGTGACTCCAATGGAAAAGGAACTAGAGAAGATAGAGTTTGAGTTAGAATATGAAGAATCTGACTCAACGGAAGAATATGAATTAGAAGAAGAAGAATCTCATACCCCATTTTTGAGGAGATCATCTCGAGAAAGCAGGAAACTAGAAAGGTATTCCCCTCTTGATTTTCGGTATAGTTTTGCTTTATCTATTACTGATGATGATCCTAGAAATGTGAAGGAAGTTGTTGATTCAGAGGATAGAGATATATGGAAGAAGGCCATGCTTGAAGAAATTGAAGCCTTGGACAAAAATGAAGCGTGGGATCTAGTTTAGTTACTTGCTAGAAGAAAAGTCGTTGGCAACAAATGGTTGTTTAAAAAAAAGCTAAATGTAGAAGGTAAAGTGGAGAAGTACAAAGCCCGCCTAGTAGCAAAGGGATATTCTCGGGTAGAGGGAATTGATTTTGGTGAAATATTTTCTCTAGTTGCAAAATTAACTTCCAGTATATTTCTTCTTTCTATCGCTGCTTCTTTTGATCTTGAAGTAGAGCAGATGGATGTGAAGATAACATTCTTACATGGGGATCTAGAAGAAGAAATCTACATGAAACAACTAGAAGGGTTCACAGTAAAGGGAAAGAAAGATCTGGTATGTAAACTAAAGAAGTCCCTCTATGGTTTAAAGCAATCTCCAAGGATGTGGTACCAAAATTTTGACACATACATACTTGGATTGGGGTTTGTGAGAAGCAAGGTTGATCACTGTGTATACTGCAAACAAATTGGTGATTACTTCATTAACATAGTTCTGTATGTTGATGATATGTTGTTAATTGGAAACAACAAAGATGTCATAAAGGAAGTGAAGTCTCAGCTACCCTCCAAATTTGACATGAAGGATATCAGTGCTACAAACTTCATACTAGGAATGGAGATTAAAAGAGATCGCGCAAACAAGAAGATTTGGTTAAATCAAAGAAAATATGTCGAGACAATACTATAGAGATTTAAACTGCAAGAAAGTAAGTCGGTCAAGGTCCCTATTGTTAGTTTTTAATCATTTAATTCAATATGATCTAGGATCTTAACTGAAAGAACAACATGTACAACATATCAAGCATAAGAGACAAGAGACAAGAGACACAAAGCATTTCACCAGGGAAAACCAAGAAGGTGAAAAAACCCGCAACTTCCTCAAAGATAGAATAAGCACCAATACAAAGATCACTAAGATGAATCCCCAAAAGATAAATGTATGCAGCATCTACTCCTCCTCCACTTGTGTGCACTCCTCCTCTCTCTCACTAATGCGGAGTGAGTGAATGAGTGAATGAATAGAATGAGAGAGACACACTCTCTATTTGTACAATGACTTGACTTGCCTTTTACTCTAACTGGCCCGACCTCCCTTAGGAGAGTCTAATAACCCATTACCACTTGTTACTAGGCCGACCCCACTAGGGTGGTCTAATAACCCTTTAACCCACATGACTCATACAGGGCTGACCCCACCAAGGTGGTCTAATAACCCATCAAATACAAATGACGACACTTACAATGTAACTTGCGACACTTGCAAATACAAATGATGACACTTCCAATCGGAGGAATAATACATCTCCGTTGGGGATACAATAAAGTACAAATGTAATACATACAATATACAAGTGAATATCTTCTAAAGTTACAAATACAACAACACTCCCTCTTAACTAGGAAGGTATTCTCTTGACACAAGTCATCAATACATATAGGCACAAGTCTTCAATACTCGAGCTGGATCATCTTCATTGGATCACTAGAGTATCATCGCCACTACTGCTGTACTCTTCATCTCGATCACTGGTGCTATCTCTCAATTCTTCTCGGCATAGGAAGTTCTACAAAGCCAACCCTTTTTCATGCTGGATGTAGGCCTAATCTCATGTAGGTCTTCATCATCTCTGTGAGCTAACCATCATGTGGAATCCTCAGGACTGATTACGTGCATCAACAAAACCTCGAAAGAGCATCCCAGGACTGATTACGATCTTACTGCTTAACCTATCGGATCTCCCGGGATCTTTTACATGTGACCACCACAAAACCTCGAAAGAGAATCCCAGGACTTTTACGAGCACACAGCTCAACCTATCAGATCTCCCAGTATCTTTTACATGTGGACAAGAAAAACCTTAAAAGAGTGTCTTGCAACCTGCAAGATCTCTAAAGAGCATCCTAGGAATTTTACGAGCACACAGCTCAACCTATCGGATCTCCAGGACTGATTACATGCCTTCTGTAGCAAAACCTCGAAAGAGCATCCCATGACTTTTACGAGCACACAACTCAACCTATCGGATCTCCCAGGATCTTTTCTATGCTACCTATAGCAAAACCTCGAAAGAGCATCCTAGGACTTTTACGAGCACGCAACTCAACCTATCGGATCTCCCAGGATCTTTTCTATGCTACTTGCACAACCTGTCCACGGCCACGGAGTATTGACCTAATACTCATGATCCCACTGATCATCCTCTTCGCATGGAGCATCATCCTGATGCTCATGATCATACTAATCATCATCATACAGTACATCCTCCTGATGCACAATCATCTGGAGCATCGACCTGATGCTCATAACATATGATCATCCTGATCATCATCATACAATACATCATCCTTATGTACCACATCTGGAGCATCGACCCGATGCTCACCACACATGATCGTCCTGATCATCATAAGCATAATCCCAATACATATCATCACATGATCATCCTGATAATCATCACAGCATCATCCTGATGCATATCATCATCACATGATCATCCTCTTCAAATCATCTCATCGTCCACGGAGCACATCCTAGATGCACATCATACATCACTTACACCACCGACATGGGAGAACACATCTACCACCATTTGGGGAAGGTTCCAGCCCTTACTTTTTCACCATGGGAGAACACATCTACCACCATGTGAAAAATGGATTCAACCCTTACATCTACACCATGGGAGAACACATCTACCACCATGTGAGAATGGCTCCAACCCTTACATATGCACCATGGGAGAACACATCTACCACCATGTGAGAATGGCTCAGCAATTACATCACGAACATGGGAGAACACATCTGCAACCATGTCAGAAAAATCCCATGTGCATCTGCGTCTTCTGGGCTCATCACTTCCCCTCGGAAGGAACCTCGATCTGAAGTACACCAAGTGTCTTTCTGAAGTACTCAAACTTCACTCTTGATAGTGGTTTGGTCAACGCATCTGCAATTTGCTCATCCTTCGCAACATACTAGAGCTTTACTGCTCCTCTCTGCACCATATCCTTGATATAGTGATATTTGATCTCGATATGCTTCGACTTGTCATGGAACACTGAGTTCTATGACAACTACACACAACTCTGGTTGTCACAGAAGATACAAGTAGCATCCAACTGGAGATCAAATAAATCAGACAGTAGCTTCCTAAGCCATATTGCCTCACAACTAGCCGAACAAGCTGCCACATACTTTGCTTCGGCTGTACTCAGTGTTACGCAAGACTGCTTCCTTCTAAACCAAGAGATCACACCTGATCCCATATTGAAGCAACACCCTAAAGTGCTCTTCCTATCTGCAACACTGCCTGCCCAATCTGAATCAACATAACCCTCCAGGTTAAACTTTTGATTCGCATCATACTTGAGCCGATAATCAATCGTACCCTTCAGGTACCTCAGAATATGCTTTACAGCAATCAGGTGAACATGTCTAATATCCGTCAGGAACTGGCTCAATGTGTTCACCGCAAAGCAAATATCTGGTCTCGTGTTTGTCAAGTACATCAAGGACCCAATCATCTAACAATACATCATGGAATCAACCGACTCTGATGAAGCATCACTCAATAGCTTCAGGTTCAATGCCATAAGTGTGGCCATGGCCTTGCATTCCATCATCCTGAACCGCTTCAGGATCTCTACTACATACTTCCCTTGACCAAGGAAGATTCCATCTGCACTCTGCCACACCTCCATACCTAGAAAGTAATGCGTCATACCCAAGTCCTTCATCTCGAACTAGACAAAAAGCTTCCTCTTTGTATCAACAATCAATCCAATCTCACCTGTCACAAACAGGTCATCTACATATAGTAGGAGTATCACTGGATTGCCTTCCTCAACCTTGTAGTAAAGGTTGGAATCCGCTTTACTCTTGGTAAAGCCCAAACTAGTTAGGAAGTTGTCAATCCTGCAGTACCATGTCCTAGGTGCTTGCTTCAAGCCATACAAGGCTTTCTTCAATCTACACACATATGACTCCTTGTCACGTGTCTCAAAACCAAGTGGTTTCTCCACATACACTTCCTCTTCGACTACACCATTCAAGAAATTTGTCTTGACATCCATCTGGTGTATCTTCCATTTCATCACTACAGCTAGAGCAAGTATTGTTCTAATGGAAGTGTATCTGGCTACATGAGAAAAGGTCTCTTCATAATCTATCCCTTCTTTCTGGGAGAAGCCACGAGCCACAAATCTTGCCTTGTATTTCTCTATGATGCCATCCATGCTTGATCTTGTAGATCTACTTGGAATTCACAACAGACTTCCCTTCTGGTCTTGGGACCACATCCCAAACATCATTCTTCATGATCGATTGGTATTCCTCGATCATGGCATCCTTCCATTACTGCATCCCTGGTCCCGGGAAATTCAGATTCTTCAATATCTTCAATAGGTAGTTTTCTTGAACTTCGTCGCTAGAACAAATGTCGTTGTCCTTCTTTTGTAGGTGATTGTACACGATCTTTCCTACAAGTCAAATTCAATTGCATGATTAGAAACTTCTCATAGTTTTCAAAACAAAATCTTACACATAAGGACATATGTCATACAATCATGCAATTATCTTAGCCAATGCTTCAATACAACATTTATCCATATCCCGTAACTTTCTAGATGCCTTCCATCTCTACCAGAACATTTGTTAAGAGTATGCACAACTCCCAACATGTCAGCAAATAGGTTTCATTCTAGATAAGTAGCAATGGAATGTTGTATAGTACCATAGACCACTTACCCATTACTTGCATATTAGTAGTATATTGTTCATTAATGCAACTTTTCTAATATGCATAATATACATCCTAAATCTAGGAACAAAAGCATGTACATGACTGGAAAACATCATTTAAGTAATCAAATATATAATAAATGACAATTCAAATACTTATCTTTGTTTGGTTGTTGGGTGGACTCCCGCAATCTTTGCTTCCTTGCAGGAACTACTAGAGTGTGCTCCCTCTTGATCTTTGCTTCCTTGCAGGAACAACTGGAGTGCGCTCCCTCTTTATCTTTGCTTCCATGCAGGAACAATTGGAGTGTGCTCCCTCTTGATCTTTTCCTCCTAGAGTGTGCTCCCTCTTGATCTTTGCTTCCTTTATGATATCATCATGATTATATGTCCTTGAACTTCTATCCATCCTGGACCAGTATGCGTGCTTAAGTGTGTATTAGTGTCATCATTATGTCATCCTCAATATCTCATACATAATCATACATGCATTAGTATAATCTCATTACTATCAAAACATTATGATTCTAAATAATCTTAATCATGTATGGTCATGATCATTTCATACACAAGCGTTAGTATTCAAGGTTTCAGGGAGGACTTCTTTTACTCATGCATATTCTTATTTGACTATAGGACTCTTCTAGTTTGTCATATCATTAATCAAAATAAGAAGCATAATATGCAGAAACCCATGACTGCCCAAACTTATAACTTCATGAATTATCAATCATACCAAGTATACTTATATAAGATCCTAACACAAGGTAGGATTTTAACTTGATATAGGAAAAACATACCTGGATTATCATGTTTGCGAGTTATGTCTAACATACCCAAACAATGTCTTCTTTGTTCTCTTGTGCTGGTAACATGCATATCTCATAAGTTAAGCATTGTCGAACCAAATCATACATACCTCGTAAGTATATCTTCTATGTGATCAATGGCTATGGATGAGTCTTTGTCTTCATGTCACCATGGTCATATGTTCTAGATCTAGAACTTGATTTGTCTTTCTTGATATACTTTTCATGTTAGAGGACAATATCATCCTCATACAACACCACAGTGCATTAGTACAATCATAAGTGTTATAACCCTAATCAATGAATGTCTTCTATCATTCACATGTATTCACACTTTTACTAAGGTGATAAGACAATTCTAAAATTAATCAAGATTGTACTAACCTCAATAATATGAAGACAAACATATAAAATTAATCATGAACAAATTTCAAAACATACGTGTATCTCCTCAATTCATACCTTACGGGATTGCTTGTAGTCTTCTTATGTAAGGCCTTAGCCTCATCTCCCTTTGGAACTGGAATCTCTTCACTTATGTAGGTGTCCAATTAATTCTCTTATAGGATTAACCCAATCCACTTTGATTTGTTGAAGCTAGATCTGGAGTTGGATTAGGGTTTGTCAGATTCTCTTATAGGATTAACCCAATCCACTTTGATTTGTTGAAGCTGGATCTGGAGCTGGATTAGGGTTTGTCAGAGAAACCCTAAAAATTCAAACTTTGAATTTCAAACTTCTGATTGGATGAAAAAATGCGCCTTGCTGAGTTGATCAAGCTGGTATACTTCAATTTTGAAATCTCCAAAATTTGATCCCTCAAAATTGACTTTGAAAGTTTCAGATCTGCAGCTTCTGTCAAATTCTGGTTTTCTGGTCAAAGTCCCGAACTAGGGTTTGATAGAGCCCGTGGTTCTACCGAACCAAAAACTTTGATCTTGGTCTCTAAATTTCAATTTTGATGGGGAGAATCCATCCGTGGTCTCAGATTCCAAAAATTCCAAATTTTGCATAAACCCTAATTTCCCGCAGCAGTGACGAGCCAAAAATGAAAGTGCTCAGAATCCAATTATGTTTGGACAAAAATATATGCCATATTGTTTATGATGTATCTCTGAAATTTTAGATCCTCGGAGTCTGAAACTTTGGCCTGTGCTAGAGTGACTTGTCATCTTTCCAAACCCACAGATCTGAGCTTTAATGGATTCTCTGAGAGAGAGATATGCCAAGTGTCGCAACGTGACCTGTTTATGGGATGAAACAATATAGCGAACTTGTACGGAGTGCCACGTGTCACTGTTTCAACTTTGGCCTCTGAAACACGGACCTGTGAAACTACAGTCTGTTCCCTAACTGTAACCTTTTACGGAATTCCATTTGGAGCTTCCTATCCCGAGATATGAACTTTTTTTCTAGGTCACCTGTTTAGGACTACATTCTGGAAGAGGCAGAAACCCTAACTTGTACGGATCATATCTCACAAAGTACAACAAATCTGAGGCCGTCCTTCGGACAAAAGGTACATGGACATTTCATATTCAACCTGTAAAAGTTTCTGATCCCGAACCTTCTCCAAAACTGATTTATAGCGAAAGTGTCACGATGACTGGTTTTTACTATACCAAGCCCTAGCTTCCAATTTGTCACAAGTGCAACAAGTGTCATAAATTCCATACAATGCCTTCCTTCAGGCTAGCTCTGATACCATGTTTGTTTTTAATCATTTAATTCAATATGATCTAGGATATTAACTGAAAGAACAACATGTACAACATATCAAGCATAAGAGACAAGAGACAAGAGACACAAAGCATTTCACCGGGGAAAACCAAGAAGGTGAAAAACCCCACAACTTTCTCAGAGATAGAATAACCACCAATAAAAAGATCACCAAGATGAATCCCCAAAAGATAAATGTCTGCAGCAGCTACTCCTCCTCCACTTGTGCGCACTCCTCCTCTCTCTCACTAATGCGAAGTGAGTGAATGAGTGAATGAATAGAATGAGAGAGACACACTCTCTATTTATACAATGACTTGACTTGCCTTTTACTCTAACTGGGCCGACCTCCCATAGGAGAGTCTAATAACCGGTTACCACTTGTTACTGGGTCGACCCCACTGGGGTGATCTAATAACCCTTTAACCCACATGACTCATACAGGATCGACCCCACCAAGGTGGTCTAATAACCCATCAAATACAAATGACGACACTTACAATGTAACTTGCGACACTTGCAAATACAAATGATGACACTTCCAACTGGAGGAATAATACATCTCCGTTGCGGATACAATAAAGTACAAATGTAATAGATACAATATACAAGTGAATATCTTCCGAAGTTACAAATACATCAACACCTATACCTGTAGGTGTAAAGTTATATGTAGAACAGTGTTCCAAGACACAAGAAGATGAAGAAGATATGGCACGAGTTCCAAATGCTAGTGCGGTTGGTTGTACGATGTATGCAATGGTCTGTACGAGACCGGACATTGATCATGCAGTGGGATTTTTGAGTAGATATATGTCAAAACCAAGGAAGGAGCACTGGACAATGATAAAGAGGGTGTTCACATATTTGCGTGGCACTACAGATTATGCAATCTGCTACCAAGGAAGACCTGGACTAGGCAGAGTAATAAATGTACATGGATTTGTTGATGCAGACTGGGCTGCAGAACTTGATCATAGAAGATCTACAAGTGGGTATGTGTTTGCCTATTTGGAGGAGCTATCAGTTGGATGATTAAGAGACAGGATGTAGTTTCTCTCTCAACTACTGAAGCTGAATATATGGCAACCACTCATGCAAGTAAATAATTTGTATGGTTGCAAAGATTATGTTCAGGTGTTGGGTTTGTATAGAAAGCTGTAAGGTTAGATTGTGACAACCAAAGTGCAATCTTCCTAGAAAAGAACCCTGCTTATCATGCTAAGACAAAGCATATTGATGTGCAATATTAGTTTGTGAGAGATATGGTTGAAGACCGGAAGGTGTTGCTGGACAAGGTTGACACCTTGAAGAATGTTGCAGACTTATTAACAAATTCTGTCAGTATAAAGAAGTTCTCTTGGTGTAGAGAATCTATGGGCATCGATTCCCTAAACCTGTGACTTTATGAGTACATGGCTCATTGTTATGCAGAGAAAACAACAAATGGGAGAATGTTGGGTGTGTGTTATATTCTATGCATATATGTGAAGGGGAGAGTGCGCCTCTCAGCGCTGTGTGTGACGATCCCGGTTAAGGGATTGGGGTCTATTTACTAATCTGGGTTAACAGATTAGGGTATTGGATGCTGCAGAATACCTATATTGTATTGTGAGTGATTCATAATGAAATACTGAGAAGAATAGGAGGTGTGGCTCCAAGGTTTGTTGGTTTTCCTAGTTTAGGGTTTCCAGGGTAAATCTTTGTGTACTATGTGTGAATGATGTGATGTAATCTCTGTTTTGCTTAAAAGAATCTATATGCTTTGATTCTCTACACAAGTTTAAAACTTACATTTCAACCTACTTATGTTCAACAAGCTCAACAATGCGAGCAGTTGAACGCTGCAAACCCCCAGAATCCACAGAATCAGGGGAAAAAGAAAGGTAAGAACAAACAAAATCAACAACCTAGAAAGGGGAAAATCCCCCACCCAACAAAACTAGAACATGGGTAATCCAAATGCAGGGTCTAACAGTCCCCCCAAACAAGGGGATAATCCTCCCCTAAGAACCAATTATTGATGCTCCATTTGCGACGATTATGGTCATTACACACATCATTGTCCTCTTATCCTTGACTGCCAACAGTTAGTGGAAGCTAAAAAGAGTATGGTGATGAACCCTCCTAAGGTAATGAATCCTCCCCAACCACAAACAACAATGTTACAACAACCCTTTTCCAATTAAGGGGTAGTTACACAAGAACAAGATCCTTGTCCATCTGACAATGACTCTTTCCAAACTATCTATATGTTGCATATAAACCTTCATACACGAGCCAAGGGTTATAATGGGCCTTCGACCCTCCAAGTGTAAGATGTTTCTATCCCCTCGGGGGGCCCTCTACAAATACCATGCCCAAATACCGAACAAATGCCACGAATTCTAAAAGCTCCACTCAGGCGTACCCCTAGTAACCCCCACATGAAAGCTGCCCATAATTACAATATTGTGGATGACTTGGCTTAGTCCCTCGAGGCTATGTTGTTACAAATATAAAAATAATAAAATATATAATTACAATAATTAATAATAATCAAATAAATATAATTTATGAGGAGATGCAACTCCTCATTAAAAGGTGCCCAAGATATATTTAAGCAGGCCACTCATTGTAATTTAATATCATATTATCATTTATCAATATATTATTTATCATTGAAATGTGGGATTAGAAGTATCCGTGGGAATTTTAGATTATTTATGGCGTTAAGAAGTTTTTACACTTCATGTGGTATCAGAGCCCCTTCTTGGGCATCTCCAATACTGGATTTTGGCTAAAAATTCAGACTTTGTATGATCGTTTCAGAGGTTCTCTAAGTTTTGAGGTCCTTGAACTTAACCATCACTCATTCACTCACACTCCCACGATGACGATGCACCCACACTACACCCACATTCCTGTCCAACGTTCTCCTGCCTAACTCCACGCTCCGCACACCTCCCTACATACCCCGCCCCTTGCTCCTGTCCTCCCCCGCACTCCACCAGTGCCACTCCACCTCCTCCCCCTTCGTAGCTCTCTCCACCTCCCATTTTTTCCACGAATCCACCACCACCTTCCCTTATGCACCTCCTTTCCACCGCCACCTCCCGCGCCCACCCCCACTCCCACCCTCGACCACGCCCTCCCGCGCTTGCACTCTCCCGTGAGTTCCCTCCGCCAAGGCTCCTCCGCCTCCATCCAGCCACGCCACCGCGTCCAGACCACGTCACCTGTGCCTCCACCGACACGTGCACCCACCTCAGGCAACTGCCCCGCCATCCCGCCTTCCTCTCTGCGCAGCTCCAACTCTATCCTGCTGCGTCCAACCCCCAATCAACCCATCGCATCCAATCCATCCCTTCACCCTCTGCCTACGCCGCTCCCTCTACCTGCTCCAACCCTGCATCTGCTCGCTAGTCTTAAACCCTAATTTTGTTCACCTTTCAAAAACAAAACATTATAATAATAATAATTATTATTATATGTTTAAAAAAAACAAGTTGCCATTTAAATAAAAGTATAATAAATTATTATTGCAATTAATAATAATCGTTATTATTATTAATTTTTAATAATAGTAATAATAAATATATACTTTTAATAATTGTAGTTATTACAATTATTATTAAAGAAAACAGGAATATATATATAATAATATTATTATTATATTTTGATAATTATTATTATTATCAAGGAAAATAATCAAATTCTTTTGAATAAGAATTATTTGGAGAACAAAACATGACAAAAAAAGAGAGTCAAAGGAAGGCTTAACAAGAAGTCGAGACTCACTATCATTAAAGAAATCTAGTCAACGAAGACTAATTATCGTTAAAGAAAGTCGAGACCAACTATCATCAAAGAAGACAAAGGTCAAAGAAGATTTTCTTTTCCCAAGGAACAAGAATGAAAGAAAAGAAGACAAAAGCGAAGTAAAGACATAGTCGCAAACGATGGCACCTACATATTCAGAAATGAAGTTGCATTTGCAAACAATATTGGACGAGTCAGAGAAATATAAAGAGACCAATAAAGATCTTCAATTCGATATTATGAAGCAAGAAGTGCGAAATCATTTAGCAGAACAGGAGAATCATAGCTTAAAATATCCAAAGCGAGAGCTCGATAAAAGGTTATTAGATAAGGATTAAGAAATTTCACATCTAAGAAGCCGCATTTAAAACCTGGAAGACAAAATTAGAATCTCCAAAAATATCGAAGAATCACCTTATAGAAATGATAATGACTTCGAAGAAGACATGACCCGTTTAAACAAGCTCATCATGGATAAAGATACTGAATTGACGCAAACCGAGAGAAAACTAGAAAATCAAGAATCAGAGAGATGTCGACATCAACAACAGAAGGAAAAACTCCAACAACAGTATGACGACATTAAGAAGACACATAAGTAGGAAATTACAAAAATCAACAATACGTTATCAAGTAATACCGAGGAACTAACTTGACTACGAAATCATAACAAAACATTAATTACAAATATTAAAAAGTTGAAACATAGTCGAAAGAAGGAACATTCCAATGAAGACCTCGAAGGAAGAATACTAGAAAAGCAAGAAGAAAACTAGAGCTTAAGAAATCTTAATCAAGAACTAGAAGAACAAATTGAAAAGTTAAAAAAGGAAAAAAAGTCACAAGACGAAAGGTTAGAGGAGATTCAGAGTGTGCAAATCCAGAAGAAAGCATCTAGACTCCCCGAAAAACAAATTCAAGTTGATGAAGAAGGAACGAAAACAAATTCAGTCCTCATCATAGTTCAAAAAGAAGTCAATTCAACAAAAAAGTGAACAATAAAAACTCGTTATCGACACCCCAATCATAAAAGTCTTTTTGACCAACGACATGGTCAAAATGAACATAAATAGGGAAGTTATGATATCAGATGCGAAGGAACACAAAATCTACAACCTAAACAGAAAACAGGAAGATTTATCCATCAAGGTGACCAATAGTCAGCCCCGAAGAAAGTAAATCTCAGATGGATCACTTCCAAGGAAATGCGACATTTCAGTTCAGGGATTCGAAAATTGTATCACTGTGTTTAATCAAGTGTCAGAGTTACAGGTTCAGAGAGACACAAGAAGATGTTACAAACTAAAATAATTGATAAGTCCTTCACTAAACAAGGCTTTGAGGACAAAGCTTCCCCTAAGGGGAAGGAAATCTTACAAATATAAAAATAATAAAATATATAATTACAATAATTAATAATAATCAATAAATATCATTTATGAGGAGATGCAACTCCTCATTAAAAGGTGCCCAATCTATATTTAAGCGGGCCACTCATTGTAATTTAATATCATCTTATCATTTATCAATATATTATTTATCATTGAAATGTGGGATTTGAAATATGTGGGCATTTTAGATTATTTACGACATTAAGAGATTCTACACTTCATATGTCCGCATTAGAAGTGCTACAGTCTTACCCAACACAGATAAATGCGTTACTCAATGCACTCGGTGCTATCGACCCTTCCGACTCGTACCTCATTACCTTTGATGTTGACAAAAGTGATCCGCGACTAGCATCATCAATCGCATTTCAAGTTCCAGTAATGGTTAAAAACATCATGATCCATCGATGCATCATCGATGAAGGCGCATCCACTTATGTTATGTCCGTAAAAGTCTGGAAACGATTAGGATCCCCGAGTTGGTTCCCTCATATATCGCTCTTAGCGCATATGATGAGAGACCATCCCAACCAAGAGGATTGTACCAAAATGTCCCCATAGAGCTGGGGGGAAAGATGGTTATGATCGATATTGAAGTAATCGATGCTGAGCTCGACTACAACATCCTCTTGGGGCGTAGTTACATGTACGCCATGAAGGTGGTAGCCTCCTTAGTCTTGTGTATCATGATGTTTCCCTCAAATGGGAAGATAGTCACCCTTGACCAGCTTAACTACTATGACCCTAATACCACAAGCAATCCTGACAACGTCCTACCCATTATATTGGGCGATGATCAACCATATGTTGACATTGCCCTAGGTATGTACAAGGACTCTAATTTGTTAGGATCATATTCTGGACCACCACCAAAGATCCCTACATCTATCGATTGCCTAATGTGCATAATTTTTACCGTTAAAAATGGAGCCACCTCTACCTCAACACTACCATCATCACCACCGCTAAGTCATGGCATTGAACAAACGTTGAGTCCATCAGTACCACCAATATTTCAAATCCCATTCTTGTATCCTCCCATGGGTATACCAGGGACATCGATATGGCTTAATTAACTCTACCCGGGCTAACTTTGGGAATACGGTATGGTACCTCACACCACTATACCCAAAGATGGCTTCCAAACCTGTATCCCATTATGATTTTTTCCACGTTTCGACCAGTAAGACTGCAAGGCTCATAACACGTTCAGTTACTACAACCCAACCTATGACATCCACAACTACACCACAATTGGTAGTCGCTAAGACTTCCATTGGGGGCACCAAACAATGGGAGTTGAAAGGTCCCCTATTACCTAACCCGACATCTAATTTAGTAGAAACCACGACTCCTAAAGCACGGGGCATCAACGATAAGGAGTTAAAATCCCCAGTTATGATCAATACTTCCAACCATGATAAATACTCCCAACCAAAGAGTCATGCCACCATGTTCTCTTTGTGGGATGCAAGGCCACGCAACCAATGTTACACCTAAAATCTACCCATCATTAGATTCAGTGTATACATCCCTGAAGTCACCTGGACTAAGTACTTTCATTTGGGAGGATTTGGACTCAATCTTGCAATCTTTTGAGAGGTCGTCGCAGGTTGCACATTAGCAACATGTGACGTCGCAGCTTGCTCCACTGCAGGGTGCGACGAAGTCTGTTAATGGGAAAAAATAGCCTATTTGAGATCCTTCTCAAAACTTACCCATTTAGGGGCTTATCCCTGACCTCTAGGGGAGCTGGTACTCAACCCCTAACTATTTGGGAGGATCCCCTATCTCTCTCCTACCATCTCTCAACCTATCCTATCCATACTCTATCCATTTAGTCCTATATAAGTGAAGCTCACTCCCATTCCAAAGGGAGGAAGACTATGGTATCTACATGCTGGTGAAATCTATCTTAGGAGGAAGACTATGGTATCTACATGCTGGTGAAATCTCTCTTAAGGCATCCCCATTCACCTTTTGGAGAGCTCATACTTCCTTGGAAGAACGTGGCAATTGGCTTGGTCGGAGAAGGGCTACTGGGTTAAGTCTTTGGTTGTAGTTCTATATCTCTATCATGTACTCCTCTATTTGCAGTAATACAAATGCTTTCCACCAATATTGTTCTTATGTGCAATGATATTGCGTAGTTTACCTGCTTAACTGTTTACTTAGATCGCTTATTGTATAGATGTATTTTACTGGTTTCTCTTGCTTCTTTGTCTTAACAGGTCTTGCAGCTTGGATCTGACGACCGTGGGACGTGTATCAACATTCGGGAGAAAGGATTGCGTAGTAAAAAGGTAAGACATCTAGTACTTGGTCCTTAAGTAGATCTAGGAAAGGTGTTTGTAGTCTGTTCTATTTGTTCTAGACTCACATTGATCTAGGGAGATCTTGCTCGCGTTCGCTCGAGTGGATTGTCCGATAACAAATCTAGCGACCATACTGGGGAGTAATATTTGTCTTGTTTAGTGGTCATTAATTTGAGAGTAATTTTTAGTTGATTACTTGATACAAGCCTCTTTTATCATTTTTGCCATTTACTTCTTAGGATTGATTTCACTATTAGATCTTCACGTTGAAGACTTTGATTTGCTTCCTCTGAGTTTATACAACTCATTTTCAAGCCTGTTTTTGGTTCATTGTTGAGAGATCTAGTTCATTTTTGAATCTAGACCTTGCCTGTCGCACCTGGGCAGTGGAAACAGAGTGACACTATGTCATTCTGAGTTATATTCTTCACCTGTTAGTCACCGTCGCATCCCTCGCATTAGTATACTGCGACATCGTTGCACCTCCCATGAAGGAAAATTGCGACGTCGCACTGTGTGTGAAGACAGAGTGCACCGATCTATCAAAAGTTGGCATACTGACATCCCTTCCCTCATCTGACAGTCTGAACCTTGGTCTGATGTATGAACTCCCTCTGTGCTGCAAGATACAGCCAGAGACCCCATTTATGATTTGTGTGTTGAGAGTTTGGTTTCATTTGGATTGACTTTGGGTTTCGTCTTGGACAAGTTTGAGATAGGTAGTCTCCTCCACCTTCATCCGTTCACTCTTGCATTCCCTTCTTTCCATCCCTGATCTGATCATTGCATCGGATCAACTTCCAGACCTCATTTACATTTGTTTTGAGCTTTGCTTGCTTAGTTTGCTTGCTGCTGCTTGATTTTGAGTTAAGTGTTTTTTTCAACTTGGTTGAGTGCTTGTCTTTTCTTGAGTTTTCTGAATGTATGAGTGCTGCAAGTAGTGTTTTCTTTTCAGTCATTTAGATCTGAAAGCAGAGTTGTCACCAAGTCTATTCTTTGGTGCATCCATCGAAATTTTTTAAAGTGCTTCTTTCCCATTGTTTCTCAAAAAATTAATTGGAGAAAAATTGTTGTGCATTGGAAAATTCTCATTTATATTTTGGAAAAGTTGAATGAATGTATGATCTATTGTGTTTTTCTCGAATTATGAATCGCTCATTTTCTTGAAAGGCTCAAAGCACACTTCGATTTTTGCAAAATTGATTCCATGCTAAGGAAAGATAGATGCTTTTTTAATTCTTGTTGCTCTTAGATCATTGAAATTGAAATTGAAAAGCTTGCATTTCTCATTTCAGAATCCTCTCTTTTCATCATTTAGTGTCATTTTGCTTTGAAAAGAAGAAGAAAAGAAAAAATTTGTTTTGATTTGGTTTAGTAGTGTTGTGTACTTTTGTGTTTCGTTGAAAAGGAAAATAATACTTTCATTGTCAAATTTGTTTGCATTGGGAATTGTGTTGCATTGAGTTTGTTTTGGCAATACCATTGGAAAAAGCTTTCTCCTTTCCATAGCTAGAATTCATCGAAAGAAAAGAACATTTCGTGCATGTAGTCAGGGCTTGCATTATGCTTTTGATTATGTACTCACCTCATGCATTCACCTAACCGTCCAAGATAAAATTAACGCTAGAACTAGGTAAAAGTTTTAGCAACTTGTGTGTAAGTTAGAGACGTGTTCCGGCGTCGTTAAGCGTGGCAGCTGTCGTTATTTGCCAACACTGTAGTCTGGGGGTATGTGAAAATCCTCACAGCAGATCTAAGAGATGATGTATCTCACAAGAGAATAATTATGATTAAGCAAGAAAATAGAAGAAGAGTGATACATGCAGTATAATGAGCAACAGAATAATATGGTACAGTAGAACTCAGATAGAAGCAATAATACTTCGGTCATACTAAATTATTAATCACAAATGGACATATAAATAATACAATGCATGAGGAATTCGAATGCCTAAGGTGGCAATTCGAATTAGCCTTCATGGAGTGATCAAAGGATCACTGGAGTGTCATCGGAGCACAACTAGGTGTCCTCATGATCATCGGAGCGCAACTGGAAGTCTTCATCATCATCAGTGGAGTCATCAATGCTCAAGTAACTGTCAACCATCAGTCAAACTAACTCTGGTAGGTGTAACTGAGTGTAACTCAATGTAACTGAGTGTAACTCAATGTAACTGAGTGTAACTGAATGTAACTGAGTGTAACTGACTGTAACTGACTGTAACTGAGTGTAACTGAGTGTAACTGAGTATAACTGACTGTAACTGAGTGTAACTAAGTGTAAGTGAGTGTAACTGAGTGACAACTGGACTGGTAGGTGAAGGAGGGCGAGTTGCTCCCTAAAATCAAGGAAGAAGGGCGCATTAAGCAACTGGAGGGCTAAAACTAAATAGTGAGAAGCTCCTGGGGGCTGGCTAACTGAGGGCTAGGTGCTGGACTGATGACTGGGATGCATGCAAAATGCATGCAAACCCTAGAATGCATGCAAACCCTAAAAGGTGCATGCATGACTGAAAATGTAAATGATCAAAATACTGGTGGGACTAGGATGGAGTATAGGAATATCCTAACACCCCCCCTTAATCCATCCTGGGCCCTGGTAACTAAGACCAAAGGTCACCCAATACAATGAATAATAACAATCAATAAACCAAGGAAGTGGGAAAATTTCATGGGAAACATACCCCCTCCTCAAAAAATAGACTGTAAGGCACACATAAAAAGTAAAAGCTCCAAACTCAAGCATGTGTGATGCTTGGTCATATGTCTGGAGGTATCTTCTTCTTGGGAAGAAGTGGATCATGCTCAAAAAGCATGTGCTTGTACTTGCTCTTCAGATCGAATGTGATGAGAACAAATCCAACAGTATTAGAATGATCCTTGAACCTGTGATTCGAATCAGCTGAGGTAGGATCAAATTTTTGAATGTGCATATAGTCCTTTGTCTTCTCCTTCGAACCACCATGGGTGAGATTATGCCAAAAAGAACTATTACATGTTTGCTTGAAATCAAAATCAGATTTAAGACTTTCAAAACAGTTTCTTGAGATCTCCTTTGAACCAGTAGGGGTGAGATCAAAACTATCATATGATGCATGAGAAATTATCTCAAGCGGGTGGCAATGGCCATATTCTTCAATAACCTTCTGAAAGCATGTGCTAATGATCATATAGTAGTAAATAAGAGATGTTTGCTGAAGAGGAGCGAATGCATTACCTCCAATAGCTGATGTTACCTCCGAAATAATCATGTGATCATGATGCAAACCAACAAACTCTGGTGCAAGAGAGGATTTAGGACCTTCTGCAATATCTAGAGTGTGAACTGGCACAGAAAGAGAAGAAAGTTTGAGCATGAGCGGAGAATCTGCAAGTTCTTTGTCAACAACTTCAATATGAGATGATACTGGTTCATGATCTGAGAGATCATCAAGGGGAGCGAATGCAACATGATCTGAGAGACCATCAGGAGGAGCGAATGCATCATGATCTGAGAGACCATCAAGTGGAGCGAATGCATCAACTTGCTTGCTTTTGAAGGGATTTGGACCAAATCCATCATTCTTTTTGCCGAATCTTTCATCCAGATGAGCCCATAACTCTTTTGGAGTTTCAATATCAAAGATGGTCGGGTACAATATGTAATCGGTCATAGCAAGCTTCATTCTTCCAATGTGCATGTCACCTTTATTCAACCATTTAATCTTCTTTGTAGAGGATTCGAACTCTCTTTCAAAATAGCAATCAAAGAGATCATGGCTCTTCAAATATGCTATCATTCTTGGTTTCCATTCATCATAGTTGAATGGAGAAAGAGGAGTAATTTCTTCTAAATTCATTGAAGTTGTAGAAGACCTGCAAAAACAATATAGAATAACTGCAACTGCTACTGCTGCAAAAATGCAGAAACTGCTGCAACTGCTGAACTCGAAATCTTGGTAATAACCTGCAAAAAACTCTCAAGAATGGAGATAAACAATACTCTCAACATGCTCTGATACCATGTGAAAATCCTCACAGCAGATCTAAGAGATGATGTATCTCACAAGAGAATAATTATGATTAAGCAAGAAAATAGAAGAAGAGTGATACATGCAGTATAATGAGCAACAGAATAATATGGTACAGTAGAACTCAGATAGAAGCAATAATACTTCGGTCATACTAAATTATTAATCACAAATGGACATATAAATAATACAATGCATGAGGAATTCGAATGCCTGAGGTGGCAATTCGAATTAGCCTTCATGGAGTGATCAAAGGATCACTGGAGTGTCATCGGAGCACAACTAGGTGTCCTCATGATCATCGGAGCGCAACTGGAAGTCTTCATCATCATCAGTGGAGTCATCAATGCTCAAGTAACTGTCAACCATCAGTCAAACTAACTCTGGTAGGTGTAACTGAGTGTAACTCAATGTAACTGAGTGTAACTCAATGTAACTGAGTGTAACTGAATGTAACTGAGTGTAACTGACTGTAACTGACTGTAACTGAGTGTAACTGAGTGTAACTGAGTATAACTGACTGTAACTGAGTGTAACTAAGTGTAAGTGAGTGTAACTGAGTGTAACTGAGTGACAACTGGACTGGTAGGTGAAGGAGGGCGAGTTGCTCCCTAAAATCAAGGAAGAAGGGCGCATTAAGCAACTGGAGGGCTAAAACTAAATAGTGAGAAGCTCCTGGGGGCTGGCTAACTGAGGGCTAGGTGCTGGACTGATGACTGGGATGCATGCAAAATGCATGCAAACCCTAAAAGGTGCATGCATGACTGAAAATGTAAATGATCAAAATACTGGTGGGACTAGGATGGAGTATAGGAATATCCTAACATTGTAGTCTTCCACGTACATCGGTATATCGATCTCCTTCACATACCCACCAAGTACCATAATCCGTAATTGGTGTATATCGAAGGGGTATCACGTACTCGACATGTATATCGAAAGGTCTCGTGCCAACGGCTGTGCATTAGACAACACCACTACATATTTGAGCTCCCACGTACCTTGCGTATATCGGGAGACACCATTAGGATTCCTGAAACCAACCGAGTTAACCATTTGACCATCTTGGCAAAGAAATACACCGAGAACAACACTCGGGGAGATTAGCATACACGTACTATCTAGGTGATCGGGTATGCAGGCAAGGGTATGGTCCCAATCCTCCTTGTCGCGTCATATTGTTGGACCCTGCAGTATATTGCGGTTTGCGATGCCTTGATAATCTCGTAAGATTCCAGACTTTTGAATCCACTCTGTCACATAAGTTTGCTTGTTGCCTTAGTTTGAGTAGGTTTTTCTGGACTGCTTTTCTTCTAGCATACCCTTAGGAGAAATGCTGTTTCGGCCTTTCTGGCTGATTTTCCTAATACTCTAGCAAATTTTCCCTAGAGAAGGTCCCGTAGGATCTTAAACTTATCACCCGAATATCCCCTTAATTCGGAGGTTATTTCGAGGGTAAGAATGGATCAGCGTAATGCGGTCGTAGTTACTGAAGTGGAGAACCCCACATTGAATGTTGGCGAACATTTGTTTCCACCAAATTCACCTGCCTCTCATCCCCCGCAGGATGAAGAAGCACACACCCCCGCTTCACAAAATCTTTCTCCCGTCATTCTGGGAGAACCTGGATTGTTGGAATGGATAAACCGATCTCATGACGACCCTACAGCAGCTGTTGGTCCTTCAACAACTTATTGGATGTCTTCTACAGACCACCCAGTGGCTCATTTTACCATCTCATCCCCACCTAACTGGACTACTCTAGAGTTCTCTAGGCCTTACTATAGGCCTGACCCTGCCAATATTTTAGGCCTCATCCATGAACGTTTGGAATAGTTACGTATTAAAGGAGATGAGGTTCGAAGACAAAGTCTCGGGAAACACTCTGAAGAGTTCCATAATCGCCATTTCCAAATAAGATTTGACGATGGAAACATCAAAGTTCACCCGATATTTTTCAGATCACCTGAAGTATCCCACCACATGACCACTAATAAGACTGGTCAACCCTTGCAAGAGTCCAGTCCTGCACCTCAAGTGAACCAACCGGTGGAAGGACAATAGTCCAACACACCTGTCACTACCACAGTTACTTTACCAGTTCCTCCTCCACCTCAGAATTCGAGGGGAGGGTATTCCATTCCCACGGATTATCCTATTGGTAATGTTATTACCATGGTAGCTAGGAAACAACCTACGTTGGTTCAACCTTTGAATAGTGGTCAACCTGTTATGGCTGGGGGGCAACCCCCGTTTCCTAACTAGAACGTAGGCGGTGGAATCCCCAACGGGCCTTCTGTTGGACCTTCGCAACCCGCTAGACCGTCCACCATGGGATTATCTCATGTTGGAGGCCCGTCAAATGTAACTCAACCCTCATGGAGTCAAGCGTATCCAGGTTCCGTTAACCTTGTGCCGGGCCAACCTAATCCCAGAAACGCACCATACGGGATACCTTATCCTGGAAATACATACACTCTATGGGGGAAACAACCTGTGTTGCAACATGGATCCCAATCGACTATCCCTCAAGTTCCACCACCCCTGATCAGTCCTCACCCACCTCCTGCCGGAGGTGGCGGACCCCCACCTAACATTGATGGAGGCCCACCTCATTTTACCTACAACATCCCTCACCCCTTCGGCGGTGGCGGGAATGGTCCACCACCCCCTCCCGGCGGAGGCGGCGGGGGACCACCCTCTCATGGTGGAGGAGGAAATTTCCCTTCGGGTGGCGACGGTGGTACACCACCTCCTCTAAGAAGACGCAGTGTAGGACCTAATTACTATGGTGGTGGCGGTGGTGGTGGAAACCCTCATCCTTCCGGCAGTGGAGGTGGTGGGGGCCCCCATCCATCTGGTAGCGGAAGTGGTCCACCACCCCCTCCAGGCGGAGGCGGTGGTGGGCCACCTTATTACAGTTATGGACCCCCACCTCCTCCCGGTGGTGGAAACGGACCTCCACCCCCTCCCAGAGGTGGAGGTGGATCCCCACCTTATTGGAATGGACCACCTTACGGTCTGGGCAGCACACCCCCCTACGGTCAGTTTCATCCTGGTACGCCTTACGGTTAGTTTAGTCCTTACACGCCTTATCCGTATAATCAATACGCACAGCCTAATCCACAGCTGCCCTTTCTGGCTACTTTGGACCTGCCTGGCCTCTCCCATTTAACCAACGATCCTATTTACCACAGATCTAACTGACCACCGATTTCGGTGAAACTTCCGTCTGATATCCCCAAGTTTGACGCCAATCCGGGTGAAGACCCCAAAAACCACGTGATGACATACCACTTATGGTGTTCATCTAATTCCTTAATGGACGATTCAATTCATCTTAGATTGTTTCAAAGGACTCTCACCGGTTCGGTTGCCAAGTGGTACATTGAGTTGCCACCACACTCTTTTCTTGATTTCGGCTCTCTTGCTATGAACTTTTTAAATGCACTTCCAGTTGCCTATACGGTATGAGACTGGTACCGAGCTTTTAACCTCGCTCCATCAGAATACCGCCACTCACATTTCGGATCATATCCACGAGTGGCAAAGGAGACGACGTCTCATTAAAGCTCTGATTCCATATCAGCTCCTAGTAGACTGGTTTACCAAATTGCTCATTCCCACCATAGCAAAAGATGTCGCCATGAGAGGTGCTGTCACTGGAGAACAAGTCATCGCGAGTGCCCATTTGTTAGACCTAGTCTACACTCAATCTGGCACTCTGTTCAATATTCTACCTAACGCACCCCGTGATGTTAATGACCCCACGAAACCACATAAGAGACCCCAAACTGATGGAATCATTGGTTCCCTTAACACCCAGCCTGTTGCTAACGCTGTTGGATCATCCAACCCGACTCCGGCTGGCCACAACACCACCAAGTCCACCACTCCTGCTATAACTGAAGAGGTGAATTCTGTTCAATCAACTTCATCTCATAAGTTTAATGGCAAGAAGAAGAACAAGGGGAAACCCAAAAAGTCTTATGCCCAGCAGGAACCAAAGAGCACTCCTGACGATACCAAGCAGAAAAGGAAACTGAAGTATCCTTGCTTACTGTGTGGAGATGACCATTTCTCCAAAGAGTGTCCCCATAGAGATGAAGTAAAAAAGTTTCTTAGGGGTAAACTAACTCCCGCAGTCCTCAACGACCCGTTTCCTACTCAAAACCAGCAGATGATTGCTCAAACCCCCCCAGCCTAGGGGGAACCATCCAATACTGCGCATGTTCTCATGTTGCATAACGAGGCGATCAATTTGACTACTCGTTGGTGATCTTACGAACCGGTCCCTTCGAAGGAATCCATTGGAAGTAATACTGAAAAAGCTTCTGACTCCTTACCTGATGTCACTGTACCATCGACTTCTCTCACCATTGAGAAGCCCTCCTTAGACTCGATATTGCAACCTCCCAAGAGTACGATTCAAAAAGTTGTTTTCAATCCTAATGCTCGTGCGGCACATAATTACAATATCGTAGAGGACTTGGCACAAGCTCCTTGCGCCATGTCTACCTTGGAAGTTTTGCAGAATTGTCCCAATCAACGCAAAACTCTCCTTGCATCCATTGGTGCAGTAGACCCGGATTCCTCGAACACCATCATGTTCCGACTTGACAACTTTAAGTCGAGGCTCTCACACCAGCTCGCATTCCAAGTTTCTGCGAACATTGCTGGGAAGATTATCCATCGTACCCTTTTGGATGAAGGAGCCTCCACTTTTGTCATATCCATCGCTTGTTGGAGAGCCATTAGCTCCCCCGAATTGAATCATTCTCCTACCACGTTGAAAGCATTTGATGGGCGTGGATTTCAACCTCATGGGATCTTACAAGCTCTTGGAGTGGAGTTGGGCGGAAAGACCGTAACCATTAAAGTGGAAGTGGTCTCGGCCCCATTAGATTATAATCTCTTGCTCGGTTGCAATTGGTTTTACACCATGCAGGCAGTAGCCTCTTCAGTCTTTCGCATAGTACAATTCCCCCACCAAGGACGAATTGTTACTATCGACCAGTTAGATTTTTGTACACCGGACACCACTACTCATCTTGGTGACCATGTTCCTTCCATTGGACAGATGTTAAAATAGTATGAGGGTGTAGGGGTTGGCCTTTTGAAAGATTCATCTCTCATGGGCGTTTTTCCAGCCGCGGACCACCCTAATCATGTTGCTACGGTGAACATGATCTCCACAGAGATTTTATATCACTCCAGCGATGCTTGGCTTGTACCGGATGAAACCACAACACACTTGCTTGGAGATATGATGCCTCTTTCACCTGCTGAACGTATTTATGAGGCTATCCAATCAACATCGGAGGACCATTTAACCATGGTCTCTCCATCTTGTTCTCTACGACGGATGTCCTCTCTACCTGATCTCTTACTTCGGACTTTTCATTCAAACGAGTCCATCATGGAAGTAATGATTGTTGACGACAATCCATGGGATGATATTCATTATAGGTCATATTTTCTTCCTCCTTTGGAATACATAGAGAACAACATCCATACCCTCTTTTCACCAGATATCTACCCATCCCCTCAGTCTCCCATTCTTACATGTCTTACGGACACAGAGGCCAACTTGGCCAACATTTAGCCAACCACCCTGGTATACATCTCGGTGAAACCTGGTATAGTGGAACACATTCGATAGACCAGAAGTGTTCCCCTGAAGAAATCGCTGTTAGCACGGCCTTGTTCAAGCAATTTCGAGATGTATTTGCTTGGTCTTATGAGTAGATGCCTGGGATAGACCCCACAATTGTTTCTCACGAAATAAAAACCTATCCCGACATAAAACCTGTACGCCAAAAGTTACGACCGATACACCCCCGAAATACTGTGACAATAAAGGTAGAGATTGAAAAGCTCTTAAAGGTTGGTTTTATTTATCCTGTCCCATTGACGGATTGGGTCTCAAACGTCATTCCTGTGAACAAAAAGCAAGGCACCGTTCATGTATGTGTTGATTATCGGGACCTTAATCGGACTTGTCCAAAAGACAACTACCCGGCCCCCTTCATCGACCAGATCATCGACAACTGTGTCGGAAGCATCATCTTCTCATTCATGGATGGCTTTTCTGGTTACAACCAAATTGAGATCAACCCAGCCGACCAACATAAGATGACTTTCATCTTCCTGTGGGGAACGTTTGCATATCGCAAACTCCTGTTTGGCCTTAAAAATGATGGCACCACGTTTCAGCGGGCTATGTCGTATGCCTTCCACGATATTAAGGACTTTGTGGAACCCTACTTGGACGGTCTCCCTTCTCATTCAAAGCAGCGCGAGTTCCACATTGATCATCTGACGACCATTTTCCTCAGATGCAGACGGTACAATATCCGTTTGAATCCTCATAAGTGTATCTTTTGCGTTGAGTCTGGACGCCTCTTAGGATTTATCGTTTCAAAGGATGGGATCCGCATTGAATCCTTAAAGGTGGAGGCCATCATCAACCTACCACCCCCGACTGATGTGACGAAACTTCAAAGTCTCCAAGGGAAGGCGACTTATTTACGACGTTTTGTTTGTAATTTCACGGAGAAGACTCAGGGCTATATGAGACTGCTCAAGAAGGACGTCCCGTTCATTTGGGACGATCAAGTTAAAAAAATCCTTCAACAGTATCAAACATGCCATCACGCATGCCCCCGTGCTCCAACAGCCTAATTATTATCGAGATTACATTTTATATCTCGCCGCTTCTGCTACCACTATCGCCATGGTTTTGGTACAGGAGGATCAAAACGCCCATGAATATGTAATATACTATGCAAGTAAGGGTCTAGCCGACGTTGAAACTAGATATTCACATGTCAAAAAACTCGCTTTCGCGGTGGTCATCACACTGGATTGTGATACTGCAAGAATTTGATCTTCTTTTCGAGAAAGCTAAGTCTAAAAAGTCTTTGGTGTTTGCCAAGCTCATTTGTGACCTTCCCCGTCCTAATGCAAAAGTTGAGCACAATGACTCCTTTCCAGACGAATCATTGTTTCTCATCAGTACGTCTAACCCCTGGTATGGAGATATCTCATTCTATCTTCAAACCCAATGCTTCAACCCTCAACTCTCTTGCGCCGATCGTCGTAAGATACGTCACCATGCAAATTATTATTTAATCATTAATGATACTTTGTATCGTCGTGGCATTGATTCAATTCTTCGACGTTGTCTCACTCATGATGAGGTTGAATGCGTTCTGAATGACTATCACGCTGGGGCATGTGGCGGTCACCTCTCTGGGATGGCTACAGCCCAGAAGATTTTGCGCGCAGGATATTTCTGGCCTACTATCTTCAAAGATTGTATTGAGGCCGTAAAAAAATGTCCTCCTTGCCAACACTTCCATACGAAGAAGCGCACTCATCCCGCCCCATTACATCCGGTTATTGCCGTTGGCCCATTCGCAAAATGAGGCATTGATTTTATGCATTGTAAGCCTACCTCGGCCAGGGGGCATAGTTACATCATCATAGCTATGGATTACTTCACAAAGTGGGCCGAAGCTATGCCTACATACCAAAGCGACGGCAAAACCGCCACACTCTTCATGTTCAATCATGTAATAGCGTGGTTCGGAGTTCCTCAGGCAATTGTGACCGATCATGGTTCTCATTTTCAGAACCATATGGTTGTTGAATTGAGCGACAGGTTGGGTTTTCACCATGAAAATTCAACACCCTACTACCCACAATCCAATGGCCAGGTCGAGGCCATTAACAAGGCCTTGAAAACTATGGTCCAAAGGATGGTAGGGACACATAAGTCCAATTGGCACAACATTCTCTTTTCAGCATTATGGGACTACCGAACTTCCGTCAAAACCACCACAGGCTTCACTCCTTTCCAATTGGTATATGGATTGGAGGCTGTTCTGCCGATAGAGTGCAAAATTCCGTCGTTACAACTTGCTGTCGAACTTCTTCCTAACACTACTGCTGAGGAAGAACGTCTCTTGCACTTAGAAAAACTTGACGAGTCTCACCGAGATGCTGCTCTCGCTAATGAAGTACACAAGAAACGCATCAAGGCCCAATATGATAAGTCAGTTGAACCTCGTATCTTTAACAAGGGTGACCTGGTCCTCATTTATGACCAGAAGCACGACAAACTAGGAGTAGGGAAGTTCGAGTCCATGTGGCATGGACCTTACGTTGTAAAACGTGTGTTGGAAAAAGGTGCTTACAAGCTTGAATATTATGACGGAATCTCCTTGGGTGAACCCCGTAATGGGCTTTACATGAAGAGATACTATGCTTGATCCCTCATGCATAGACTTGATTGTATATACTGTACATGGCATGTTTTTGTGTGGTGTGACGCATTTATTTTCGAGTGTCTTTTGATCTTGTTTACGTTTCTTATACCATGTTCTGTTTGCGTGTGCAGACGACAACGTGCTATGGATTCACGGACGGTGCTAGCCGGCATACCCATAACCTTACTTCGGCAGCCTGGGTACTATATTCCCCAACAGGTGATCTCATTTGCTCAGGAGGAAGTTTCATAGGGTTTGCGACCAACAATGCCACAGAATATCAGGCAGTAATCGGAACCCTAGCTAACGCCATTTCCTTAGGTATGGACCACATTGTCATCCACATGGATTCTCAATTAGTGGTTTCCCATTTGAACTAGGTATATGCCATCCATGATCCCATCTTACTCCATCTCTTCAGACAAGTACGTCTCCTGGAAAGGTCATTTGAATCCGTTCAATACCTACACATTCCACGGGAGTTAAACACAGTTACTGACTTGATGGCCAACTTCATTTTGGATTGGTACATCACACACACATAATACTCATAATATGTAAAAGCATTCACAACATGTAAATATAATGTATAAAAGCAAACATGTAAACAAGATCACATCACTGATCATTTTAAAAAAACACATAATGTATAAATTGCCGATAATGTCTATATATATATAAATTGCTCAAAAAGTAGTGCTGGTACAAAAATCTAAAGCACGATGGCTTTCAGTGAGTCTCTACAAAATCTGAAGCATCATAGCTTTCAGTAGTACAAAATCTGAGGCCTCTAATCTCTCAGTACAAGTATGCAGTGTCATCAGGCCTGACGCCTAACCCATACACCCCTAGCTCGAACGACACGCTGCCGTTGGGTGAAAAAGCAGTCCACGGTTCAAGCCACCTTGCGGAGTAAGACGTTGAAGCGCACAGATGCTCCAACCCCAAATCTCTACATGGGCCTCGGTAAATCATCAATAGATGGCTCTGGTACCTCCACAGTCAGCTCGGATAGGTTCCTGTACACCTCCTCCATCTCCTTGATGGCAGCATGAGCACCTGTAGGAACGAATGCCTCCCCGCCTCTGTCTCTCCTCGCTAGAAGGGAGAGACCTACTGGTCGCACGGGACCCACATCTGCACACACATACTACGTACTTGTCAGTACTACATAAAAAAAATATGATATAATATACAAAACTAAAAAAATACAAGGGTTTTATTCTCACCTATATCACCCCATGCTGCACCCTCTGGCAGCGCCAAGTCGGGGTCCTCTTGGAAGTCTGTGCCGTTGTATGGAAAGTCCTCGACCATAAGTAACTGGCCCTCTAGTCAGCTGAAAAACTCGGGACCAAAGCTAATGATGGGCCTGCCACCATGACGGGTCATGACCTCAGCCCATCTGAGCATATGGGGATCCCTGGGCTCCCTGTCATCAAGAACCAACTGTGGACATAGAAGAGGAATCCACTCCAAGAGGAACGATACTATGATCGATCCATACCCAAACTGCTTGAGCTCCCCGCGCCGACACTTGGTCAGCTGAGCTTGGATGTTTGCGAGGAGACCCTCACACCAGTTGAAAACCATGGGGGACATACAGTCCTCCGCATACAACATCTGGGTTCGAGTAGCCGTGTGTGGGGCTTGGCTACCCGCCACCCTATCAATGGTTAGCAATATGGTCCACAGTGGACGGCTCACCACATCCCTGATGAGTATCTTCCCGCTGGAAGGACGAGAAGTAGCAACACAGTACTGTGACACCATGTCCTCAACTGTACGGTCACTGGCCCATATCCCAGTGAGTTGTATAGCGTCCCCTCTACGGGACAAACTGGTCAGAAAGTAGATATCCTTAATGTCAATCATGAGGATATGCTCACCTATCACAAAGTATTGTTGGGCCCCATCCCAACTCTGGAGCATGTGTGTCAGTAACGGGATTTGGGCTCTCGTCCCCTGTATCTCAAAGAATTTGAGCAACCCGCAGTTTCTCAAAGCTTCCACGCATTGTGGATCATTTGCAGCTTGTTCATCTTCTACTTCATGTTCTCTCTCTTGCCAATCCAGTACCATTTTTGCTTGCTAGTAACCTGCCAAAAGGAACATTTAAACCTTGTTAGGTCCTTCCTCAACTTTCACAAACTCATTTTTTGGATTATTTTTGATGTTTGAGTTTTGGGTTTCCGTCGTCGCAGGTCTCGTTTCGAGGCTTGCGACAACTCGGTCTCGTCGCAAGTCCCGAAAGGGCCACTTGTGACGAGCCGAGGGCGCATAAAGCCCTGCATTACACCATCAAAAACCCAAAAAATGGACAAAAAAGAAAAAGGTAAACCACTGGAAAGTTGCAGGATGAGATTTAGGCCTACCTAGTCCGGACGGTTGGTAAAATGGCGGATTGTAGCTCCCGAAATTGGCAAAGGAAGTTTTGGCTCCAAATTGGTACTTCTCCACCCAAATTGGCAGTTTGAACAATGAAATCTATTTTTGGCCCATATTTCTATTTATAAATAGAATGGAATATTCCTTTTCAAATATTTTGATGCTTTTGGGC
Organism: Larix kaempferi; assembly: GCA_027924585.1. Classification (NCBI taxonomy): domain Eukaryota; kingdom Viridiplantae; phylum Streptophyta; class Pinopsida; order Pinales; family Pinaceae; genus Larix; species Larix kaempferi. The sequence goes on from BSBM01000017.1 coordinate 33,030,850, forward strand.
TATTTACTATAGTTTCGACCGTTTGTCATCATATTTGGGACTATCTGACACTTTCTCTAGTGTACAGGAGTCGTAAAGTGGTCTTTTGTGCCGTTTCTCGCACCACCAATGGTAACTACAGGTATGAACACCCCTTTGAATGTTTTTTCATTATTATTTTTGGTTAGTTGTAATTATTGCATGAGGATGAGTTTACTCTTCCTTTGTTCTCGTACTCACATAACTATGAGAACAAGTACTGAGTTATGATTTATCACTTTTTCGGGCTCGTTAAACTTCCACGGAAAAGGACACCCCCCAGAGTCTACCATTAAGCTCTTTTCAGGCTCTCAAAAAATGAAAAGTTTTCCAAGCGAACTTATCGCATTCATGCTTGTTAAAGTATTTGAATGGTCATCTTCTTGGTGATAGTTTACCCCTTTTTCAGACCATGGGGCACTAATTACGAAAAAGGAATACTCCAGCGAATCATGACTGGAAGAGTCATCTCCCGCGTTGTTTTACCCTTTTTCGGGGGATGAGGCTAACTTTACGAAAAAGGACCGTTGGAGTCTTTAGTTCTTTTCAGACTCTCTAAATATGAAATGACGACCGAGTTTACCTTCTATGGACTTGTTAAATTTTCACATTGAAGGGCCCATCATGGGACGAACCCCTCCTATCCTAGGTTCGAAAAATATTTGGGATTGGAATCATCTATGAGATGAGATATACCAAGCATTTGGTTACCCTCATCAAGCTCGTAAAAAACACATGAGGCACTCATCATTCATGATGGGGAAAAAGGAAAGTGTTTGTGTTACATACCTTAGTGGCAGTATATAGTTGTTCTTGAACATGGCACTCATCTGCATTTGCATACAATACTTGGGTCATCTGTTTGTCTATGAGTCGCCACTTACTTTCTGAGTCTTGTTAATCCTCTGAGTCATTCAGAGAAATCTTCCATCATCAGTTGCATTAGAAGTTTGCGTCATTCTCATTGTGTCAATACTGCCAAGTCATGCCATGCCCATGTTCAAGAACACATCCACTATTTATCATCTACAGTCAGTACACACGTCGTCATGCCGTTGTTACTTTGAGTCAGTCTTACATGTTATTGTACCATCCGATCCACTCTACACATCTTTTGTCGTGTTTCATGTCGATTGATGGGGGATTCATCATGGACCTCCTTCAACGGATTCATCCTTGTCGACTTCAACAAATCATCAGAGGATTGAATCTAGAAATCAACCAAGTACCTTGGTCGTGCATGCCTCAATGGAAGGTTACCTTGCCTTCATCATGAGTTTACATCATTGACTCTTGATTGAAAGATTTCATCTTGTGTTCGACTTCAAATCATTTATTCACACTTGATAATATGTACTGTGATAACTTGGGAATCATTGACATCAATGGTGATCTCCCTCGCACTTGTTAACAGTTTACATCAATGGTCGGTAATCAAGTGGTTTCTACCATGTTCGACGTCAAGACATTTGTAATCACATGGATAGATTCGTATCATTGCAGGTTCAGCTTGAAGACCCTGCGGAGTCATGTTTTACTCAGGTTGTGATGGAGTTTGTATTGAGTCATATTACACGGATCCACTTTTGTATTGGTTGTGGCTGTGTTATCATCTCATCATGGATCTATGCTTGTGTCTAGTAGCCATGATTGTGTTCAGTCGGTCATTATTACCATGGATCTGCAATGTATTGGTTGGCAGTCATGTTATACTTCATATGAGATTGTCCGTTCAGAGTCAGTTGTACTACATCAGTGTCCTTCGTCCGTCAAGCCTATTGCCATTATTTCTTTCAAAGCACTTCACCTGTACATCCTTAACAACTTCATGCTTTTGGGGGCATTCTGTTACACCTAAAATATACCCACCATTAGATTCAGTGTATACATCCTTGAAGTCACTTGGACTAAGTACTTTCATTTGGGAGGATTTGCACTCAATCCTACAATCTTTTGAGAGGTCGTCACAGGTTTCACATTAGCAACATGCGACGTCGCAGCTTGCTCCACTGCAGGGTGCGATGAGGTCTGTTAATGGGAAAAAATAGCCTATTCGAGATCCTTCTCGAAACTTACCCATTTAGGGGCTTATCCCTGACCTCCAAGGGAGCTGGTACTCGACCCCTAACTCTTTGGGAGGATCCCCTATCTCTCTCCTACCATCTCTCAACCTATCCTATCCATACTCTATCCATTTAGTCCTATATAAGTGAAGCTCACTCCCATTCCAAAGGGAGGAAGACTATGGTATCTACATGCTAGTGAAATCTATCTTAGGAGGAAGACTATGGTATCTACATGCTGGTGAAATCTATCTTAGGAGGAAGACTATGGTATCTACATGCTGGTGAAATTTCTCTTAAGGCATCCCCATTCACCTATTGGAGAGCTCATACTTCCTTGGAAGAACGTGGCAATTGGCTTGGTCGGAGAAGGGCTACTGCGTTAAGTCTTTGGTTGTAATTCTATATCTCTATCATGTACTCCTCTATTTGCAGTAATACAAATTCTTTCCACCAATATTGTTCTTATGTGCAATGATATTGCGTAGTTTACCTGCTTAACTATTTTCTTAGATTGCTTATTGTATAGATGTCTTTTACTGGTTTCTCTTGCTTCTTTGTCTTAACAGGTCTTGCAGCTTGGATCTGACGACCGTGGGACGTGGATCAACATTCGGGAGAAAGGATTGTGTAGTAAAACGGTAAGACATCTAGCACTTGGTCCTTACGTAGATCTAGGAAATGTGTTTGTAGTCTGTTCTATTTGTTTTAGACTCACATTGAGCTAGGGAGATCCAGCTCGCGTCCGCTCGAGTGGATTGTCCGATAACAACCAACTTATGTCCTCCCCTACCGGAGCTAAGGAATTTGATCAACACTCCCGTTAGCATCACCCACATTCCACCGATAGTAAAAGGGGGCACATCACCCTTGTCCACATCTAAGTCCAGGACATTGCGTATGAATCACGCATGTTCTATATGCGCTCAGTATAGGCACTACACACATCATTGACCCAAACTCCCTCGATATTGAGAGGCATTGGAAACCGTTCATATTACTCATGTAATGATTAAGGAACCTCTCTCCTCATCCTAGGAATCTGCATCTATTAATATGGTCACCACATCATCAACATCGTCAATCACCCCTCTCACAGAAGTTGCACCAGTTGCCAAAACCATGATAGAGCCTACAACGTTGCAAGAACCGTCTAGTCTTACGACAATGCTGCCACACAATGAATGCTCGTCATGTGGACATTCCACACACTTGCTTCCTCCTAGCGCCATTGCATGCATAATGGAGAAAATCAACACCTAGGAAGTCCAAGAACGCTTATGTCCATGTGTACCAAGATCTTTCCAATATTGTGGAGATACCACTCACTTCTCATTTCAGTGCCAAATGAGAAGCTCGTCTATAACTATTGAGACTGCAAGGTCAAATTGCTCCCCTCCATGTGTCCCCGCAAAGGAAAAAAACCAGGAGGTAACACCTACCTTACCAGACACCATTGATACCACATCATCTTTGGATGGTTTACTCGCTAGTGACGATTCATCATCTTTTGACGAATACTTGGATCCGTCGCATGTTGCATAAACATTAGGTAAAGGTGCGTTATGTTTCTGGTTATTATTTATGCATCATGAATACCTTAGTCATGTTATTTACTACACTTGGGTATGTGCAGGATTACAACTGATACACGCAGGAGACTCTGAACATAGAAAATGAGTAAGTGAACGAGCAAGAAAGCGAACATAGAAAAGCAAGAGGATGAAGTAATGGATGGTGATGGTGTAGTCACCATGAAGACACATGAAAAAAAAATAATGGAGCAATTTGCATGTAAAAGGGAATATGGCTGTAAGACCTAGTAAGGCATGCATACCCCTGGTAACTCACCGGTAAAATCGGGAGAAAGACCTAGGTGATAGGGGGTGTATGTGAAATTCCTCAATTAAAAATTTGAGGGGAGTTGGTGATTTACTCCCAATTCAAGTTTAAAGGGGGGATTGTTAGGTTTAACCTTGACTTGGGAATGATTCAAAGGTGGTTAGGCCCAGCACATGGTTTTGGGCACATGGTTTGTTGTATCCCATGGTATTGGCCCAACGTATTGCATGTAATGAAGCCTATAAAGGGCTTGGTGTACTCCATTGTAAAGTGGCATGGAGGTGAGCGGGTGAGCTCACTTGGATCGTTTGACCAGTTTGGTTTTGGCCAAGGTAATGAAGATCTTCATTGGATGGTTTTTCCCGCATGGGTTTTTCGAGGGTATATTGTGTGTCTATCTTAAATGGTTGCTTGTTCTGTTTATTTATCTCGCAAGTTATTATTTAATAATACTCGTTAAATCCTAATACCATCAACATTATAATTGGAAATAACATGATCCTCCATGGGTGTGCGCACCATTTCCATCCCCGTCATCAATTGACACCCGTGAGGTCGACCCCCCACAAGCCCAATGAATCTGACCAAATTTGAAAAGACCCTCCCTTCAAGTATCATTTTTGCATTTGGGCATTTACTCCACCCAATAGACACTCATCATATTCTTCAACACATGCCACGAGAATGATTCACAAAGCCCCCTCATACCTCCATGAGCACTTTACCCTTCACCATCTCCCTTGTATCATCACCCTCGCAATGACACCTATGGGGCCCCCACCCTTATAAACAACCAGTTATATTCAGTTATCTCACAAGTATATACTACATAACATCGTTTCATGGGGCACCCGTCTTTGCATCTTCAAATTGGCCCTCAATCCATCATTGGAAAGTATCCCCCGATCCACTCAAAACCGTGGGGACTCTGCCCATCATCAAATCGATCCCCCGACACACACAAAATTGTGGGGACCCCACCAACATTCTTTATGTACAAATGATTCCCACATCACCTCACATTGCGAGCACACCATATTATTTTGGTAGAAACCCATGGTCGCCTTTGATCGATGTATTTGAGTCTCCATATGTTCAACAATATTTGTTTTTCCAGTTGCCATTACCCTGTGTTTTGCGTCTCCATAAAAACACCTTTCATTTATAGTTTGTCTCCATCTGTTTCAACCTGTGTCGCCCTGAAAGAAAAGTTGCCGTCCACGCTCCCCATGTTTACATCGATCAAATGAAGTTATGAGCCCCACACTTATAAACCGGTCTTGTGTAAGGTTTGTCCATCCACTAGTTCGTTACAATATAATCCCAGTTCTCAGGATAGGACTTTCGTCCTATCCAATACTTCAGATCTCGTCGACGTCAATACACTATATTTCGAGAGTAGCAGTAGTTTCAAGTGTATCTTGGGATCACTTTCAATGACTATAAGGGATCACCTCAAACTTACTAGGGAGAGTCATTGGTGCTCCCTAACTAGGTGGTTTCCCCTATGATCGACGTTAGCACATCATCGCATCAGGGGGAGATGTACTTTTGAAGGCAACAGTGTTCACATTCAGAAAATCATGATAGCAGTCTATTGGTATGGTACAGCCCTTCGACAGATTTACCTACCAGTTTGGTTCCCCACCACAGTGGATTTATCATGGTGACCAGCCGTCCCACTTCTTCAATATTTTAGAGTAGTTCCGGGGACATTTATTCTAACATGGATTGAAGCCACCTTCATCCATATCCCAACAATATAGTAGAGTTGACACCTCTGTCCTCTCTCATTGTAATCACTATGACAACATTTCACAAGCATGGGTATACCCACCTCGTTTGTATAAAAAACTATTCTTTATTACCTCTCCAACGGTTGCCACCAACAACCTCACCCCATGGGAGGAACTTCTTTTGTCGACACATGCTTCGTCCTATAGAACATGAGAGAAGAAACAAGAATCATGTATTATCGACTCTACGGTACCCTCCAAACCTCATACATCAGGGGGCATCTGTTAACGCCTAAAAATCACACACATGCGACATTTTGGCGATTCATCCAGTAAAGTGTCATCAACATAAATAATGCATCTCACCATAGGAATCCTCAATAGATCCAAAAACACAACATGATCCCCACAAGTGCCCAGAAACAGTAAAAAAAAGGTATCGCGGGTATTACACAAGTTACCCGCGCTATAGTGCAAGTTATCTGAACAATGCCCGCGCTATACCCACACGGCTTTTCCTTCGATATTCGCGCTACTGCCAAAACGACAAGACCAATTCATCCTAGAGACGCATTAAAGGATCAATCCTCCCCAAGGATCAGAATTCATCTCCTCACACACTTGGTGGCATTAATCATCCCCACTTGTGTACCTTGGAACTAGTTCATGAAGGAGGAGAGTTAACATTTGGATCTAGTTGTTTGTTGGCCACCTCTTGGCTTATAAAAGGAATCCATTGGCATGAATTTTGTAGAGAGAAATTAGAGAAAGGTTATGCTATGGGATTTGAGTTGGAGCTTCCTCATAGCCCACCATTTCCTGCCATTGTGAGCATTCACAAGCTTGCTTGCCACCTACCATCAAGGGGCAAGTGTTTCTCTCCATTGTTCTTCCATCTACCTAGCATTTAGTTTGGACAAGAAAGGCCTCCCTAAGAGAGATTGTTGGATTCCCTTGAAGCATTCACCTCCTAGGTGTTGTACAGCTATTACATTGGGCAATACAAGAGTTGTTTAGCATATCTTTGGTTGTTTTTGGAGTTTGCATCTTCCCCCCATCTCTTTCATTTTATTTTCATCAATATTTTAATGTATTGATGTGAACTACAATAACAAGATCTTGCAGGACAACTTGGAGGAATACATACCACCAAAAAATGGGCTCTAGGGACTGACACCTTATAGCAACCTACAAGGCTTAGCCCCTCACCAAGTGGAAGAGTGCACTTGTGCAATTTTTTCCACAACAGGGTTTCTATGTTATTAATTTGTGTCTCACATTTCTCTGTGATTGGACTTGTCTATATCTTTGCGGTTATTTATTGTCTGGTTGTTTTTTTATATATCTGGTTTCATTGACCAGTCTAGCATATTTAGCTTCCGCTATAATAGATACTGACTCATTTAGTCGACTCTATTGTCCTCTTGTTGACTTCCTGAGTGACACAGATCATTGATATTAGAGCATTCTAGTTTGTTCTAGACTTGCTTAAACACTACTTGCATAGTTAAGCCAACTTATGCCTATTTAGGCACTCTCAAAGACTCAATTATTTAACTTGCCTTTACCTTTGAATTATGATTAACTATCTACTCTAAATCCTGGACTGAGATGGCAGGTGAAATGGAGGACACATCTCCTTGCAGTGAAACTGAACAACTCATAGAGAAAGAACTCGTTCGACAGAGAACTGAAATGTATACACACTTTAATGAGATTCTTGCATGCCTTACCAGTTGATTGGGCTCAACTTCGATTGGCCACATGATGAGAACTACCTTCAACAAAGTTACCCCTTTTAAGGTACAAATGAACTTGTACATACCAAATATGGAAGGAAATATCGATGCATAATTTGTAGATAACTGGATACAACAATTAGAGTCATACTTCTCCACAAATCAACTTTCTGAGGCTAAGAAAGTCACCCTCGCATCTTTGAAGATGTCGACTTATGTACACTTATGGTGGGAAAACCTTTCAACTAAATAAGATTAATATGGTAACCCCATCGATACATGGGAAACATTCGTTGAACATGTTCGAAAGGCATTTTATCCACCTAAATATATAGAACGACAATATAAGAAGTGGTAGCAGTTGAGACATTGGAAGGATCAAACTATACAGAGTTATATTGACGAATTCCACCAAGTAATGGCACGACTTGGCATTAGGGAGGAAGAGAAGTTACTTATTCTGGAGTATATCAATGGTTCAGCTCCCTATATCCAACCAGAGATGGAATTTATCACTATTAGTACTCTAGAAAAAGCATCCGATTACGCGATTAAGCTTGAGATGAAATTGAAGACAAAAGGACTTTTTCCCACCAAACTGACTAGTCGACCTTTGAACAAGAAATCTCAGTCAATTGCTGACTCTGATAAATCAAAATGACCTACTCAGACTACTTCCTATAATCCATATCAGAGCAAGAAATCTTTCAAGAAAGGCACGATAAAATAGAGTAAACAACCCCCTACAGGAAAATGGCGTGTTTACCAAAGTTCAACTTGGCATGACACATCTGAATGGAAAGCTCAGAAGACATTCTTGGTGCAAATGTCTACAGGTGTCTCAAGACCAACCTACAGAGCTATTGTGTAATCATATCTAGACTCCTCAAATATATTTGCATCAACTTCAACAATCCTCGTGAACTCGATCATTTTCGACGAATAGGAAAGAGAACGACTATTCCATACACAAATGTGGGTGTAGAATAGACCATTGCATCTTATTGTGGACAATGGTAGTTAAAATAACTTTTGTCTCTGAAAACATTATGAATAAATTGATTCTTGTTACTACTCCTCATTCGCAACCTTGAAACATCGGTTTGATGAATCATAGACAAGAACTAAGGATCACCCAACAATGCAAAATTGCTTACTTTATTAAGCCATTTCAAGATGAGGTGCTTTATGATGTGGCACCACTTTCAGTAGCTAATGTACTATTCGAGAAACCTTCCTTGTGGGATATTCATGGAAAGCATCAGTCTAGAACACAGAAACTAATTGCCAAAATCCACAATTAGTGATTGGAATTCCTAAATGTCAACCCACATCGATAGTCGAGATGGTTTCAACGAAACAAGCCTAAAAATTGATTAGCCATGCATATAAATTCATGTTGCTAATGATCAAACCTCAACACTCCCAAAATATCTCATCAATCAGTTGATTCTACACCGACCAAGACTCTCGACAACAGTAGCAGGTGGATAGAGTACTTGATGAATACAAACACGTGTTCAAATATCCCATTTGAGTACCGCTACGTTGCCAAATAAAACACTCCATTGATCTCGTTCTTGGTTCTTCACTACCCAATGCATCTGTTTACAAAAGGTATGTTGTATAAAATGAAGAAATTCGTAGACAAATTCAAGATTTAATTGACAAAGGGCATATTCGACCTATTTCGTCTCCTTGTGGAAGTCCAATTGTCCTAGTTCCTAAGAAAGACGAGACATGGCGCATGTGCACTGACTACAAGGATATTAACAATATTTCAATAAAGAATTGGTATCCTCTTCCTAGAATAGATAATTTAATTGATTATTTGAAAGATGCTAAATTATTTACCAAGCTTTACCTTAAGTTAGGATACCATCAAATCTTGATAGATTCCTCATATGTATGGAAGCTTGCTTTCAAAACTAGGGAAGGTCTATTTGAATGGTTAGTCATGCCTTTTGGTCTAACCAATGCCCCTGCAACTTTCATGAGAGATATGGATGATGTTATTAGACATTTTGCTGGAAAATGTGTCAGTGTTTATCTAGATGACATCTTGAGTTTTAGCAGAGCATGGGATGAATGTTTGCAACAGCTTCAACAAGTGCTTAGTGTTCTCAGTTGGCACAAACTCAGTTTGAACTTTGAGAAGTGCTCTTTTGCGATGAAGAGTATCAAATACATGGGCTATGTGATCGAATCTACAAGAATTCGTGTCGACCCATAAAATATACAAGTTGTTAGGGAATGGCCTGCTCCAAGAAACATTCATGAACTAAGGAGTTTCCTTAGTTTAGCGATTTTTTACTGCAGATTTTTGTTGGGATTCAACCATTTAGCTTGGACTAGTTGACTAAGGGAGGTAGAAGAAAGCATTCAAATGGACTACAACACAACAAAAATATTTTGAATAGCTCAAGGAAAAGCTTTGCACTGCAATAGTGCTCATGGTAGTTGATTTGCATCATCCATTTGAAATCAAGATCAACGCATCTGACTATGCCATGGGCGCCATGATCATTCAAGAAGGTCACACATTGGTGTTTCATTTGGAAACTTTCAATGATATTGTTTGTAATTATTTGACTTAAGAAAAAGATCTATATGCCATTATATACGCTCTTAAACAACTGAGACACTACATTCTAGGCAAAGAAACAACCATCCATACAAACCATAAGCCTCTATAGTTCGTTCCGTCATAGTCTAAGCTACAAACAACGAGACAACTCAAGTGGATTGGTTACTTACAACAATTCTAGTTGGTAATTAAACCTTAAAGAGGCAAACCGGTGCAACAATTGATTGCCTCATCCGACCCCTAGTTACTTCACTTCTTACAATGTTGAGTATGCATGGTTATGACACCATTACGTGGCTTCAATTTTATGGAGTATATATCTATTTCACTTCAATATATCAACAAATCCAGACAGGTTAGTCAATTGTTCTCTACTACCATGTGAAGGACAACTTGATTTACAAGCTCGGAAAACTTTTTGTACTGCTAGCTGAGCATAGACAGAAGCTCATTTGGGATGCACACTACAACAAAAAAACATGACATTTTGGAGTGGCAAAGACTCTCATAGTGATCCAAAATTTTTGCTAACGGACTTCATTGAAGGTAGATGTCGACAATATATAAAGTCATGCATGGTTTGTGCCATCACCAAGTCACTGAACCAACGATAGGGTTTCTACACACCCTTTCCTATTCCCAATTGACCATGTGAATATATATACTTGGATTTATTAATGGGATATACCATCACCAAACACCAACATGATGCAATATTGGTAGTGGTTGACAAATTATCCGAGATGGTTATCCTCAATCCTTGCAAGAAGACTACAATAACTCAACAGTTTTCTCATCTCTTCTTCGAGCATGTTTGTAAGCACTATGGCTTGCTAACTACAATCATCTCCGATTGTGACTCTATATTCATTGGTATGTTTTTGAAGACACTTTGGCAACAGATCGACATACAACTATCTATGTCGACTGCATTCCATCCTTATATCAATGGACAAACCAAAGTTGTGAATTGCATGGTGTTACAGTTGATTCGCATGTACAACTACAAGCATTGTAGAACATGGGATGGAAATATCCCATACATCCAGCATAGCTATAATCGAGCACAACGCAATTCAATAGGTAAGAGTTCGTTTGAAGTCTATTATGGATTTCAACCCTCAGTGCCTATTCAATTAGTTAGTCAACCGACTGGGTTGATCAATGCCAACCATGAATAACAAGAAATCGATAAGGCACTCGAGTTAAAGGATAAGGTGTGTGAGATCCAAAAACATGTACATTATATGTTGCAATGAGCTAATGAAAAAGTCAAGGCCCAACGTGATAAGCATTGTATTCCTCCTTCATTGAAAATTGGGGATCAAGTTTGGTTGCATATCAAGAAAGAAATATTCAATGGCCCATACAGGAAGTTAAAGCCTTTACAATATGGTCCTTATACCATTCTTGAGAAAATTTGGGAAAATGCTTTTAAGCTCAGCATTCCACCATACCTGGGTTTGCATCTAGTATTCAACGTGGATTTGCTTCGATTGTATTTTTCACCACTATTGGAACAAATCAAATTATAACTAAAATATCTAGAAGACCTCCATCTAGATGTTCAAGATCCCCTTTCCGTCGACACCATCATTGAAAAACAAGTACACCATGCAAGGATGAAGCAATTCCCTTGATTCAGGTGGTCAAAGAAGGACAACTCCCATCGCAAGGAAAGTGGCATTCTCTCACTGAATTGGAGCAAAAGTTTCCTCATCTGAACTAGAAGGAAATGGGGACCATTTCCCCTTAATGGGGGAAGTTTGATCCATCCCAAGACTCGACTAGCATTGTCAACTAGTGCCTAGTCCCAGTCGATTCCTTGGTTGGATACATCGACTCAATCGACCCTACCGATCAGTCGAGTGTCATACTTAGGTTTCATACTTTTTCATCATGAAAAAGTAACTATATTTATCCCTAGATGTGTTCTAAAGGTAAACCTAAAGCCTATTATGGTCCCTACCTATGATGGGGAGTCAAATCCATCACTAGGAGGTCAAAATCCCATCATTTGGACCTTCATTTCTGCCCATGTATAGGAATTTTCGCCCCCTGCTCCTTTTCTAGGGAGGGAAAATTACAACTTTGTCGCTCCTTGCTAGTCTATTGGGGAGCAACAATTTCAACATTTTTGCTCTTTACTCTGCCTTAGGGGAGCGACAATCATGTTTCCACCATTTGAGCTTGGATATAGGATCTTGATTTAGGCATGATTTTGGGAGGTTTGTTGCATCTTTCGAGTATGGTCTCATTTATATTAGAGGTGGACTTCATCTCCTTGGATCCACATTATCCTCCCTTGATCCACCCTTCTCTCCCAAGTAATTTGGCCTCTCTACCCTATAAAATGAGGCCAATTCTTGAGTGAAGGGGGAGGGCGACTTAGAGATACCATCCTTATGATTGTGTGATTCTCACAAGGAAATATAGATTAGATAGGTGGTCCTTATGATCTTAGGTTGATCAAGCGGATTCTGATAGAGAGCTTGGAGGGGATGTTGCTGGTGCAATATCAGGTATAATCATGTCATGTACTTGTTTCCTTTAGCTTTCTAATAAATGAACTTAGCTTATTCTCCCAAATTGTGCTTCTTATGTTGAATGCATGAATTTGTTTACTTGTTAGTGAATAGATTTAGTTTGGTACACTTGTTCTTGGAATGTGTTTTGCCTTTCCCTTTTGTTTGCAGGTTCATTAACTTGGATCCTCAATCTAGGGTCTGGATCAACAAGGAGCAGCAAGGACAACCTTTAGGACCGAGGTAGGACATATACCCCTCTAGTCCTTCTCGTGCATATGTTTGCTTGGATTGGCTTGTTTATAGACTAGATCTCAGATAATTAATTAGCAACCATTTGTTTCTTTTTTTGTCTTGGGTTAGGTGTCTAGGGAACCTACTTTTTCCCAAGAGGAATCCTACTTATCCGTAGGGAGGATTTCCTAACACACTAAGTCATCAACCTAGTCAACTCATGCGATCTTTTGCAAATGTTCATCATACATGTTGGGAAACATAGATGACTCAGACACATGTCAACTGACATTTCAAGTAGTTCAAAACACCGGGAAACATCATCGATGTGGCATTGGTGTCCCTTGTTCTTCTTTAATTGATAGATGGAAGGAAAACAATTGGTCTTCTTAATCAGTTGTAACTTTTATTTTTAATTGAAACACAATGGGTATACACCCAAGCATCCCTTAGATTGTATAAATATTGTAAGCTCAAATATGAAAGGACTCTCGTTCCTCATTCCTCGTTCTTGATTACACTAAGACAAGTCCTGAAAGAGAAGGATCGATTGGTTCCTCGTGGTTCCTACATTCGACCTCTCTACATGAAAACGAGTCTTTCGAATCACCACACCTTTTGTTACAGAATTAAGAGACCGAAAAAATATGACAACTACTCAATACAATCAGAATTTTCACCCTTGGGGTTTCTCCGTTATCAATTCTTGTCTCACGTTTCTCTGTGATTGGCTTTGTCTACATTTTTGCAGTTATTTACTGTCTAGTTTTTTTTTCTTTCTATATCTGGTTTCATTGAAGAATCTAGGATAGTTAGCTTCCGCTATAATAGATATCGACACATTCATTCAACTCTACTATCCTCCTGTCAACTTCCTGGGCGACATGGATCAAGCACTTACATAAGGATCTTTGATGCTACTAAAATCCCCCATCTCTTGCCTAGATTCATCCTAGACAAGTTGGTGTTGCAAGAGATTGCATACCAAACTTATGCCCATGGAATAACTACGAAGAAATCACCATGGCCTCCTATGCCTCTCGTTGTAGGATCATGTTGAATATCAAGCAAATATGAAGTAAAGCTTGAGGTTGATATTCTAGAGTCATTTCTTTTTGGAGAAGAGAATTTTCAGGTGCATGATCCAAAAAATATAGTGTATAACCACTACAATGCTTGCAAGCCAAGATGGCCCTATTAGAATGAATGTCAGCAACATGAAGAATACTATGCAAGAGATGCCACATTAGAGGACGTTGCAAAAAGGATGGGAATCAGAAGAAAAGGTACTTATTCCTCCAAATTGAAGTAGTAGAAGCAAGAAGGTGATGTAGCCAAAGCTAGAAATCGGTGCAAAAGCAGAGGAGGAAGAATAGAGAAGGAAGCAGGAGGAAGAAAAGCATAACAATGATGAAACAAAACCCATGGACATTGAAGGACAAAACTTCGAAGGTCTCGTTGAAACTCAAATTCCAACTATTACAGGAGGACACTTTCCACTACAAGAACTAGGTTTGGGACTTTTTACTCCTTCTAAGTCAAAAGCAGTGGCCTCATTAGAATCCTTTGTATTCGATGAGAGTAATAAGGGGGTGGTAAAGTCGAAAGGGACATGACACACCCTAAAGTCGAAGGGGCATGACATGCCCTAATGTGGACATGATGTGCAACTTTTTTTAACATCAAAATAGTCGATGCAAAAAGGAAATTTGCATCACAACGAAGATAAAACTATAGTTCAAAACCCTAAAAACGGTAAACTCAAAGTTTGTGTCGCTAGACTTGTTATTTCAAACTTAAAGTGAAAAACAAGATTTTCCTCATTTCAACAAATGCAACCAAGCGGGATTTCCAAGGCATCACAAAAACCTATTGTATTCTAAGGTAATTTTGTTTCTTAACACTCCTCATCGTCTCTCGCTTACCCATCCCCACCCCCTCACCCCCCAACAAAAAAAACCAACCTATGTTTTCTTTTGTTGAAAATTTGAGATGTGTTTTGGAATGTAATTTTGGATGGAATTGGGTTTTACTTAGAATGTGTTTATGACCCTATGAATTTACCCCCAAAAAAAACACCAGGTATTAAGGATTGCATACATATTATATGTTCTTCTTCCTCCTCTTAATCTCCTTCTACCTCTCCTTCTTTATCTTATTATTCTTGTCTTTTGTCTTCCCCTTTATTTTTCCTCCCACCCTCCTCTTCTTCTTCCTCCTTCCTTTTTCTTGTCCCTCTCCTTTTCCTTCCTCTCCCTTCATTTATTTTTCCTCTCCCTCCTCCCCTCTTCCTCTCCCACTCCTCTTTTTCTTACTTCCTCCTATCCCCCTTCCTCTTTTTATCCCCCCCCTCCTTTACCTCTTCTCTTCTCTCCCCCCTTCCGCCCTTTCTCTTATCCCTCCTCCTTTACCTCTTCTCTTCTCTCCCCCCTTTCCCTCTTTCTCTTATCCCTCCTCCTTATACTATTATTGTTCTCTTCTTCTCCCACACTCTCTACAACAAGCCAAGATAACCCAAATAATTGTACTATTATTTACCACATTCATAAATTGTTGTTGTTATTACCATTAAATTATTATTTTTCATC
The DNA here is from genome assembly GCA_027924585.1 of Larix kaempferi. Lineage (NCBI taxonomy): Eukaryota > Viridiplantae > Streptophyta > Pinopsida > Pinales > Pinaceae > Larix > Larix kaempferi. The sequence goes on from BSBM01000017.1 coordinate 33,046,182, forward strand.
CCTTAAAATAACCCATAATTCATTCAGGTAATTAGTTGTTCCAAAAGGAACCAATCCCTCTATACGAGGGCATTGATAACACCCTTGCAAAAGTTGGTGAGCCAAGAGCTCAAAACAATAGTGGCATTTTAAGACTCAGAGGACGAATATGTAAACTCTGTTGAAACTCCTATGATAACTAGGTGAAAAAGGTCTCATGTAGAACAAATGTTTGTTAACTATACAAAAATCACCTCTTTAAAGTATATGAAAAGACTCGATTGTGATACCAATGCACAAACAAAAAGTTATAATTTATGAGGACTAATAAATCTAGGATACCTAGCTTACTTAATATTTCCTATATAATAAAGGCATTGTATTGCATTGCAAGTTTCTAATAAAACAATAATAGGCTTCAACTTACAAGTATAGGAAGGCAAGTATTGCAAAAAAACCAATAAATGTTACTCTTGAATTTCCAAAGTCTAGTTAGTAGTCACATGGACAAAAATTGTATTTTTGAGAAGAAGGGGAAATGATTGACCCATTCCATGTAGAATTAGTTCAAAATCAATATCTAATTGTTCAATACGAGATAGAGATTACTGAAGACAATATTCTAGTAGAGTAACAAAAAAAATGCCAGGGAACCTCTCTTTGAAAAATAGGATAGAAAATAAAGAAGAGCAGAAGAAGTAAATATTCCAAGAATATTGGTAGTGTCTAAAGACATCATTATAGCACTTAAGCACAACACATTTTGATAAGAACATCACAATGCATTCTTAAATTTCAACATAACATGATTAAGCATCTTTCAATATAAATATAACCCATAGGGTCATTCTTTTATAGTCTCCATATCTAACAAACTCCCTTGAAGTGAGGATGATTTGGTCCAAAAATAGGGGTCATTGGCTCTAACCATTTCCACGAAATATTTAATGTCCCATAGTTAGTCGGCTGCTCTAGTTGAGCCAACCATGGACTCGTTGACTGATCAGTCGAACCTCTAGTTGACTGCTCTACTAGTTGACTGTTGTCTTTCGACTGACCATCTCCAAAATATCTAAAGGTGTGATGAAGCATTATAACATTTGGTTCCAACACCCCCCCATCAACACAATGCTCTAGATATTTAGGAGGTGGAATTATGTTCTCTACCCCCCCCCATAAATGCAGTTTCCTGAAGCACACGCATAGCTTGAAGTTTCACAAACTTATCTTATGGTAGAGGCTTCGTAAAGATATCGACAATCTGATCAGTTGTCTTGCAATAAACAAGAGATACAACATTTTCCTGTAGTAATTGTCTCAAATAATAGTGAACATGAAGTTCAACATGATTCATTTTCCTGTGAACAATAGGGTTATCAATAACCTATATTGTACTATGATTGTCACAATGGATAACAATTGAGGCTTGAACAAGAAAACCAAGCCCTTCTAAAAGCTGACGGGTCCACACTACCTCTGTACCTGCATTGACAACTCCATGATATTATGCTTATGTAATCAAAAGAGAGAATACCTTCTATTTCTTACTAGACTAAGGGTCCAGAACTAAGTTGAAACACATAGCCAAACATGGACTTTCTATTGTCAATGTCACCTCCCTAGTAAGAATCAGTGAACCCGACTAGTGGTTTTGAGCTCTGGCGATATTTAATACCATACCGATAAGTCCCCTTAATATAGAAAACAATTCTCTTTGTAGCTTTCTAGTGGCTTTATCGAGGATCCTACATGAACTGGGAAATGACACTAACAACAGAGGAGAGATTAGGTCAATTGTTAGTTAAGTAAATTAGGCTACATACCAACTGTCGATAAAGGGTGGCATCAACTCATGGAGAGTCACCATCCTTAGATAATTTAACACTCGATTGATAAGGTGTAGCACAAGAATTACAATCGTCCATCTTGAATCGTTTCAAAAGATCCAACGACATATTTTGGTTGAGAAAGAAAGATACCATCATCCATTTGCAAAATTTGAATGCCCAAAAAAAATTCAACAAACAAAGATCAGTCATTTCAAAGGTATCTAGAAGTTGTTTCTTCAAAACCAAAATCAGATTGACATTATTTCCTACTATGACTAAATCATCAACATACAATACCACAATCAAAGTATCACCATGGACATGTAATACATAAATATTGTGATAAGATTCACAATGTTTGAAGCCAAGATTGATAAAGAAATGATCAATCTTCTCATATGAAGCACGAGGTGCTTATTTCAAACCATACAACTACTTGTTCAGTCAAAAAACAATACTAGAATCTATTATAAAAGCAGGAGGTTGTTCCATATAAATTTCTTCAGACAAATCTCCATGAAGAAAGACACTTTTAACATCCATTTGATGAAATTTTCATCCAAAATGAGCAGCAAGAGAGAGAATCAATCTAACAAAGTTTATCTTTGTTATAGGAGCAAAGGTTTCGGTGTCATCGATGCCTTCTTGATGAGAGGAGCCCTTGGCTACCAGTCGAGCCTTGTGACATTCAATAGAATTGTTGAAAGTAAAATTGGTCTTGTAGACCCATCGAAACTTCACAACATTCTTTCCTTGCAGTTGGGGAACCAATTCCTTAGTGTGATTCTTCTTTAAAGAATCAATTTCAACGTCCTTAGCATTTTCCCATTCAAGCACTCCATGAGCATCAACATAAGTGTCTGGATCACAAGTTTCAAGAACACATGCCATCAATGCAACACTTCCATGTTGTTTCTAATTGCGGGTCTACTGACCAATACTAATATCTCCAACGTCAAGTCCAACAACTTCAATTGTTTTAGAATCCCACCAAGGTAGACAAGTCCGTGATGATTCATGTTGGTGATTATTAGTCGAATGAGCAGGTGTGTCGATGATCTTAGTCAATGTAGACCAACTACTAGTCGACTCAGGAGTAAAATTCAACTATTTGGTCAAAACTTCAAAGAAGGATACAATTGATCCACATTGCTTAGAAATATCAAATGGATCAATGTACAATAGACCAAAAGAGGAGTTCAATAACTTAGTACCTGAAACATTCTCATTAAAGAACACATTTCCACTCAAAAATATATGTTGTTTGACTAGGTCAAATAATTGATAGGATTTTGATTCATCGGAATAGCCCATCATGATGCAAGCATGACTCTTTGCATCCAATTTCTTCCTGCAGTTTAGTTATCACCGATATGTTCCCTAGAAACACATGCAAAGGTTATGAGGTGTACGACAAAGGGATTTATTCCTTGCCACTTCTTGACTAGAGTCATCTCGCTGACATATCTAGTTGGAACACGATTGAGGAGATAGTTTGAACACTAAATAATTTTTTCCCAAAATTTAGTCAAAAGGTCTTTGATCTATAGTAGGCACTGAGCCATTTATACCAAAATCCTATTCTTCCTCTTTGCGACACCATTCTGATGACATTTTGCAAGAGATATTCTTCAAATTTTCGACTCACATATTCTCCACCATTGTACGATCTCAAGCATTTAATAGACCTTCCACATTGCTTCTTAGCCAATGTCCTAAATTCCTTGAATCTTTCAAAGACGCGTCTTTTATTTTTCAAGAAATATACCTATGTAAATATAGAGAAATCATCAATGAAGGTTAAAATATACTTCGCACTTGCTAATGAGGGTTTGTTCATGCAATAGATATCACCGTGAATAAGTTCTAGTCGAAGAATGTGCTCACAATTCTTTTTCTGAATCAAAGGGTGCCTGATGATGCTTTTCAAGCACACATCCTCTACAAACTCCATAAGGTGGAACAATATTTGGGAGACCAGTAACCATATTATTTGTTATCATCATCTTCAAACTTCGAAAGTTCAGATGTCCAAGTTGTTTATCCTAAATTCGACTTCTTTTGTTAGTCTAAGCAATGAGTGCAGTCGATCTAGTCAGTCAGAAATCAGTCCTGGGAGTCACATAACTTGTATAGTCCACATTTCAGATCTAATTATCCTGAAGAAACAGTTGTCCCCACAAGCCTAATATATTTTACAATAATGTGATCTGACCAAAACTCAAAAGTCTTATTAGTCTGTGTAAGTTGTGCAATAGACAACAAATTTGCGCTCAAGCTAGGTAGATAATAGACATTGTATATTGAACCATGCCTACTTTCAACATTGCCACTTCCAACAACCATGAGATCATAATCATCAACTACATAAATCTTCTATCCTAGAGCTCCACTTAAGGAAGCTAACAAAGAAACATCCTTAGACATAAGATGAGTGCAACCAGAATCGACTATTGTGAGCATGTAATGCCTGGGAATTGCTAGCATAAAATATGAAGTTTTATGCAGGTTAGTTGATCGAAGGACTAGTCGAAGCACCTTCTTTGAGATGCTTGACCTTTTATTCCAAGTCCTTTGTCTTCTTTCGATAAGTTTTCTCCACATGCCCTACTTTTCCACAGCAGTGACATGTTTTCTTCTTTCAATTCTCCTTGGTCAATGTCGACTCATCGATATTTCATTTTGTAGGTTGGTTGATACACTACGGTTGTTGATCTAGTCGACCACATTCTTTATAATTTTTCTCGACCTTTCCTTTGGGCAAGTGAGCTTGGTGTTTGGTACCAAGCTTCCCTTCTTCAAGCAATTTTTGTTGATCCTTGATCAATAAATCATGAAATATATCAAAGGTGAAATCCTTACCATCTTGTTTGCATGAAATCCAATTGGCGTGAAATGAAGAGCATAATGCTTCATAAGGTGTCCTCAAATTAATCAGTACCAGTTCAATGAGATGTCCATCCTTGTTTGGAAAACTTTGACTACATTCACCTCATTTCAATTGTAGCTTGTTGATGTGAGCCAAATAGTCCTCAATCCTTTGAAAGGAATGGGGTTCAAGAGGGATCAACTCTTTCTCTATCTACATCATATGACTTTCGTTAACCTTGTTGAACAATGACTTCACGACTTACTCCATATGTAATGAGGTTAGTCGATCCCACTTGTATTAAAGTGAACCTCCCATTAAATGTAGGTCGTAATGACCCCAACAATCTCATCCTTCTTTTCGTTGATGATAAACTTATCCTGGTCATCAATTGAATCTGGAATAACGACCTTAGTATATTTCCATAGTCCCTTGCTCTTCAACAAAGTTTCCATATCTGGTGCCCATATTGCATAGTTATACCCATTCATAATAACATGTTCTATCTTGGAAGCAATCCTTATGATGAAATAGATTTGATCCAAATTCAAAGAAAAAGGTATCAGTCGACAAATATTTAGCCCAAAGTTGAACAACCCTATATTTTGTTAAATTTTCAGAATTTACTTCAATCTGATCTAGGATCTTAACTGAGATAACAACATGTATAGCAAATCTACAGCATATCATTCATGGACACAATAATGCAAGCACATAAGAGACACCGAGTTTACTTGGGGAAAACCATAAAGGTGAAAAACCCCAATAACTTCCTCAGAGATAGATAGAGCAATGATACAACCATAATACAAGAGATAACTTCTCCTAGCAGCAGAGCCTCCTCCTCCACAAGTGCGCCACTCTCCACAGTGTGAGTGAGAGAATAGAATGTGTAAAATGAGAGAGACACACTCTCTATTTATACACTAACTTGACTTGACCTTTACTCAACTAGGTCGGCCTCAACTTAACCACTTAACATAATGTTGACTAGGCCGACCCCCACTAGGGTGGTCTAATAACCCTTTGACCCACATGGCCAACCCCCAATAGGGTGGTCTAATAACCCTTTGACCCACATGACTTATACAGGGCCGACCCCAACAAGGTGGTCTAATAACCCATCAAGTATAAGTTACGACACTTACAATATAAATGACGACACTTTCGTATAGAGGAATAATAACATCTCTATAGGAATACAATATACATATATGTGAAATACATTCTGAAGTTACATATACATCAACACTCCCTCTTAACTAGGAAGGTATTTCTCGACACTGTCTTCTAGCACAAGTCTTCTTCTCTGGATCATCATCATTGGATAATCGTCATCAAGACATCATCATTGTCACTGCTGCTGCTATCTCAATCAATCTCTGAATCTACTCGTCATAGGAATTTCTACAGAGCGAGTCCTTTTTCATACTGGATGTAGGCCCACCACCTCCAGGTCTTCATCATCACTGGCCATACTGTGGAATCCTCAAGACTTATTATGTGTGTCACAAAACCTCGAAAGAGCATCCCAGGCTGTTACGAGCACACGGCTCTACCTATAGGATCTCCCAGGGCCATATTATATGTGACCTCACCACAAAACCTCGCAAGAGCATCCCAGGCTGTTACGAGCACGTAGCTCTACCTATAGGATCTCCCAGGGACAGATTATATGTGGTCACCACAAAACCTCGCAAGAGCATCCCAGGCTGTTACGAGCACGCAGCTCTACCTATAGGATCTCCCAGGGACAGATTATATGTGGTCATGGCAAAACCTCGCAAGAGCATCCCAGGACTTATTACGGGCACACAACCCAACCTATCGGATCTCCCAGGGATAGATTATATGCCATAGGACAAAACCTCGAAAGAGCATCTACCAGATATCCCAGGGCACAAATGACATGCCATAGGAAAAACCTCGAAAGACTATCTGCAGATCTCCCAGGGCCAAATTATATGTCCTCCCAGAGAAAAACCTCGAAAGAGCATTTGCCAGATGTCCCAGGGCACGAATTACATGCCATAGGCAAAACCTTGAAAGACTATCTGCAAATCTCCCAGGGCCAAATTATATGCTCATCTGCACAACCTGATCCACGACCATAGAGTATCAACCTAATACTCACCATACATCATCCTGATGTACACATGATCATCCTAATCATCATCACTGCAACATCCTGCTGCATGTCATCTGGAACAACATCCTGAAGCTCGTCATCCACGGTCATCCTGAGCATATAATGTATATACCTGATGCATACCAAGTATCTACCTGATACATATCATCATACATGATCCACCTGATCATACAATGTATCCACCTGATACAAATACAAATACATGATACATATCACCATACATGATCCACCTGATACATATATAGATACATGGTCCAAGCATCCAACATGATGCATACAAAATACATACAAATGATCCAACTGATCATATCCAGCAGAAACCAGAACATCATCCCGATGTTCATCATCCAACGCTTACATCCACAACCATGTGAAGGATCCTCCTTCCAACATGCTTGGAATGGCTTCAACAAATGTGTCCATCACTTCTTCCTCGAAGTGTCCTCGATCTGAAGAACACCAAGCCTCTCCCTGAAGTACTCGAACTTCACCCTGGCTAGTGGATTCGTCAGCACATCTGCAATCTACTCGTCCGTTGCAACATACAGGAGCTTCACATCTCCTCTCTGCACCATATCCCTGATATAGTGATATTTGATCTCTATGTGTTTCGACCTGTCATGAAACACTGGGTTCTCGGACAGCTTCACACAAATCTGGTTATCACAAAAGATACCAGTAGCATCCAATGGGAGATCAAATAACTTAGACAGTAGCTTCCGTAGCTATACTGCCTCACAACTAGCTGAACAGGCTGCAACATACTCTACCTCAGCTGTAGTCAGTGCTACGCAGGACTGCTTCCTGTTGAACCAAGAGATCACACCTGATCCCATACTGAAGCAGCACCCAGATGTGCTCTTCCTATATGCAGCACTGCCTGCCCAATATGAATCAACATAACCCTGCAGGTTAAACTTTTGATTCGCTTCATACTTGAGCTCATAATCCACTGTACCTTTCAGGTACCTCATAATATGCTTTACAGCAACCAGGTGAACACTCCTCGGATTTGTCAGGAACTGGCTCAATGTGCTCACCGCAAAGCAAATATCTGGTCTCATGTTTGTCAGGTACATCAAGGACCCAATCATCTGACGATACATAGTGACATCAACTGGTTCAGATGAAGCATCACACAGAAGCTTCAGGTTTGATGCCATATCTTCGTAGTCCATCATCCCGAACCTCTTAACGATCTCTACTGCATACTTCCCTTGTCCAAGGAAGATTCCATCTGCACTCTGCCACACCTCCATACCTAGAAGGTGGTGCATCATACCCAAGTTCTGCACATATATGACTCCCTGTCATGTGTCTCAGAACCAAGTGGCTGCTCCACATACACTTCTTCTTCAACTACACCATTCAAGAAAGCTGTCTTGAAATCCACCTGGTGTATCTTCTATTTCATCACTTTTATATTTCTCTATGCTGCCATCTGCAGCATTATTGATCTGATAGTTCCATTTGGAAGTCACAACAGACTTTCCTTCAGCTCTTGGGACCGCAATCCAAACATCGTTCTTCATGATCGACGGATCATGGCATTCTTCCCGTATCCTGGGAACTTCAATATCTTCAATAGATAATTTTGTTGCTGAACAAATGTTGTAGTTCTTCTTTTGTAGGTGATGGCATACGATCTTTCCAACACAACAAGTTAAATTGCATGATTAGAAAACATCTCATAGTTTTTTAGAACAAATTCTTACACATAAAGAAATATGTCATACAATCATGCAATTATCTTAGCCAATGCTTCAATACAACATTTATCCATATTCCGTAACTTTCTAGATGCCTTCCAATCTCTACCAGAACATTGTTAAGAGTGTGCACAACTCCCAACATGTCAGCAAAGAGGTTTCATTCTAGATAAGTAGCAATGGAATGTTGTACAGTGCCATAGGCCACTTACCCATGCATATTAGTAGTATACTGTTCATCAATGCAACTATTCTAATATGCATAATACACAACCTAATTCTAGGAACATCATTATATACATTATTGAACAGTATTATTTAAACAATAAAATATGCAAGTAATGACAATTCAGATACTTATCTTTGTGTGTTTGTTGGGTTGACTCCCTCTCAGTCTTTGCTTCTTTTCTGCAACTCCATTCTTATGTGGATTGTGAGAAGTGGTCAACTCCCTCTGAATATCTGCATCCTTGCAGAAACTACTGAAGTGTGCTCCTTTGCTTTCTTGTAGGAACAACTAGAGTGTGCTCCCTCTTGATCTTTGCTTCCTGGATTACCTGTCCTTGAACTTTCATCCATCCTTAATCACTATGCATGCTTATTAGTATCATCATTGTGTTATCCTTCAAGTCTCATACATAATCACACATTTATTAGTATAATCTTAATACTATCAAAACACAATAATCTTAAACATGTATATTCATGATCATTCACAGATAATAAACATTAGTATTCAAGGTTTCAAGGAAGTCTTCTTTTACTCATACATTTTCTTATTTGATCATAGGACTCTTCTGGTTAGTTGAATCATCAATCAAGATAAGAGATATAATATGCATAAAACCCGTGATTATTCAAACCTATGCCTTCATGATTCTTTTGGTTAGTCATATCATCAATTATGGTAAGAAACATAATATGCATACAACCATGAGTATTCAAACCTATGACTTCATGAATAATCATTAACACAACAGTATAAGATCCTAACACAAGGTAGGATTCTAGCTTGATATAGGAAAAACATACCTAGATTAGCATGCTAGCTAGTTATGTCTAACATACCCGTATAATGTCTTCTGGTTCTCTTCAGTGACTTGTGCTAGTAACCTGCATGTCTCATAAGTTAACCATTGTAGAACCAAGTTATACATACCTCGAAAGTAGATCTTCTATGTGATCCATGACAATGGATGAATCCTTGTCTTCATGTCACCGTGATCATATGTTCTTGAAGTAGAACATGATTTGTCTTCTTGGTGTACCTTTTATGTTAGCAGACAACATAAACCTCATACAACACCATAATGCATTAGTACAATCATAAGTGTCAACACCCTAACCAATGAATATCTTCTATCATGCATTCATAATTTTGTTAAGGTGATACGACAAATCTAAAATCAAGATTGTACTATCGTAATAAAATGAAGACAAACATACCATAAACTTAATCATGAACAAATATCGAAACATACCTCGATGAGTCATACCTGTCGAGATCGCTTGTAATATTCTTATGTAAGGCCTTAGCCTCATCTCCCTCTGAAACAGGAACTTCTTCACTTATGCAGGTGACCAATCCATCTTCTTCTAGGATTAACCCAATCCACTTGATTTGCAAGAACTGGACCTGGAGATGGATATGGGTTTGTCAGAGAAACCCCAAAAATTCAAACTTTGAATTTCAAACTTCTGAAAGGATAGAAATATGCGCCTTGATGAGCTAATCAAGCTGGTATAGTCAGAATTTGAAAACTGCAAAGTTTCACTCCTCAATTTTGCCTTTGAAACTTCCGGATTCACTGGACGTGACCCTGAACTGGGGTTTGATGAAACCCACTCTTCTTCCCAATCAAAAAGTTTGATCCAAAGCTCTAAGCTTCTATTTTTCTGAGGAGCTTCCAACCGTGGTCACAGATTTCAAAAATTCCCCTTTTTACAGAAGCCCTAATTTTCCACTTTTTTTATCAAAGTCCCGAACTAGGGTCTGATCAAGCCCGGCCTTTTGCCCAACCAAAAATTCTGATCTTGGTCTCTAAATTTCTATTTTGATGAGTATCATCGAGCCGTGGTCTCTGATTACAAAAATTACAACTTTCTCTGAAGCCCTAAATTTCGGAAGCCATGAATGAAGGTACTAAAAAATAATTATGTTTTGACAGAAATATGTACCTGATTGTTTCTGGTGTAACTCCGAACTTTTCCATCCATAGGGTCTGAAACAGCTTCCTGAGACAACCCGGCCTGTTATATTTCCATCCCAATGGGTATGACCTCAATTGAATTCTCTGAGAGAGATTTATGCCAAGTGTCGCAACGTGACCTGTTTATGGGATAATACAGGAGAGCGAACTTGTACGACGTGCCACGTGTCATTGTTTCAAATTCGGCCTCTGAACAATTTTCCTGAGATAGCCCGACCTGTCATCTTTCCATCCTGACAGGTCTTACCTCAATTGGATTCTCTAAGAGAGAGTTATTCCAAGTGTCGTAACGTGACCTGTTTATGAGATAATACAGGAGAGCGAACTTGTACGACGTGCCACGTGTCACTGGTTCAACTTCGACCTCTAAACAATTTTCCTGAGATAGTACAGTTTGTGTACTACCTGTCACTTTTTATGAAATTTCATTTGGAGCTTCCTAACCCAAGTTATGACCTTTTTCTCAAGGTCAACTGATTTTGACTCAGAACTGGAAGAGGCAGAAACCCTATATTGTATAGATCATAAATCACAAAGTACAACGAATTAGAGGTTTTCCTTTGGACACAAGGTACATGGGGATTTAATATTCGATATTTAAAGGTTTCAGATCTGAAAACTTTTCCAAAACAGATTTATAGCGAAAGTGCTACGATGACTGGTTTTTGCTATATCAATCCCTAGCATCGTAAGTGCAACAAGTGTCATACATGACATATCATGCCTTCTTTCAGGCTAGCTCTGATACCATGTTAAATTTTCAGAATTTACTTCAATATGATCTAGGATTTTAACTGAGAGAACAACATGTACAACAAATCTACAGCATATCATTCATGGACACAATAATGCAAGCACAGAAGAGACACCGAGTTTACTTGGGGAAAACCATAAAGGTGAAAAACCCCAATAACTTCCTCAGAGATAGATAGAGAAATGATACAACCAGAATACAAGAGATAGTCTTCTCTTAGCAGCAGAGCCTCCTCCTCCACAAGTGCACCACTCTCCATAGTGTGAGTGAGAGAATAGAATGTGTAAAATGAGAGAGACACACTCTCTATTTATACACTAACTTGACTTGACCTTTACTCAACTAGGTCGGCCTCAACTTAACCACTTAACATAATGCTGACTAGGCCGACCCCCACTAGGGTGGTTTAATAACCCTTTGAATCACATGGCCGACCCCCAATAGGGTGGTATAATAACCCTTTGACCCACATGACTTATACAGGGCCGACCCCAACAAGGTGGTCTAATAACCCATCAAGTATAAGTTACGACACTTACAATATAAATGACGACACTTTCGTATAGAGGAATAATAACATCTCTATAGGAATACAATATACATATATGTGAAATACATTCCGAAGTTACATATACATCAACATATTTGACTCAACACGGGCTAGGTCAAAATAGATAGCGCTGATACCTTGCTAGGGAACCTCTATTGGAACAACATGACAAAGAACAAAGAATAATAGAAATGATAAATATTCCAACAAGATGGGCAATGTCTAAAGACATCGTTACAACACTTAAGCACAACGCATTGTGATCAAAACATCACAATGCATTATTCAATTGCAACATAACATGATTCAACATAATTTATTATCAATACAACCCATAGGGTCTTTATTTTATAGTCTATAGATCTAACAAACTCCCTTGAAGTGATGATGATCTTATCCATAAATAGGGTTCATTGGCTCTAACCATTTGCAATCACAACAAGTATTGTTGTCACACTAAACACCTTGACAACCAACACCCATCTTATCATGTACGAACAAGGTATAGTTTAGTTTACTAGGTCATGTATTAAGGGGTTACTTTGTAACAAATTAGATAATTAAGGGTGTGGGGGTAGGTGGTGAGGGGTTAAAATTTGATTTTGATTTTAAATAGGATAATGGGATAGAGGGTTCGATTTTTGCTTATTAGTGGGTTAGGGAGTTAGAGGGTTATGTTAGAAAAATATAAAAATATAAGCAAACAACAGTAACAATAGAACACGATATTTACGTGGAAAAACTACTATACATAGGTAAAATCCTAAGGCAATAGCATCTTCGAACTTTTATTATTACTTGGGAAAAAACTTACAACACTTTCTTCTATCTCTCTTACTTACAATGCCTGGGGGTCACTCCCCTTTTATACAATACATATGAGGGTTCCAGAAGGAACTAGAATACACTAGAAGGGTATAGAAATTTTTGCCTTGGGGGATCCTCCCTCAAACCCCTAAAGAGTAGGGGCCTAGATTGGAAGGCCCCCCTCTAATCCTCTTAAGCACCTAATGCATATGAGCAACCCATGGGCCTAGATAAGAGATATACATAAAGATTATTGGAGATCTAGATATTGGCTCCATCTCTTAACATTCTTACACTTGAAATCAATATATAGGAAGTTCCTTGCTAATGTTTTCCACCCACGTGCCATTTCCCAATGCTGCCTTCATGACATTTTCAACAAGCCTAGAGAAGTTTTACACTCTTCAAACTTCTATGTCCTAGTAGACTTTGTAAGGATATTTGTAGTATTCTTGTCAGTATCAATTTTTTCCAACAAGATCCTACCTTCTTCCACCACTTTCCTTGTGAAAATGGTACTTAATGTCAATATGCTTGGTGCGATCATGAAATGTTGGATTCTTCAGTAAGTGAATAACACTTTCTCTATCACAATGCAATGTGATCTTCCCCTATATCATCTTGAATTCATCCATCAGTTGCTCTAGCCATATTGCCTCTTTACTAGCCTCAATTGTTGCCACATATTCTGCTTCAATGGTGGATAAAGCCACCACTCGCTACAACTTAGATGTCCAGCTTACAACTCCACTAACAAGAGTGAAAGTAGAACCTGTAACAGAATTTCGTCCATCTTTTTTTCCACCAAAATCAGAATATGCAAACCCTTTAATTTGTAAAGATGTTGACTTGTAGCAAATAGTAGTGTTTGATGTGCCCCTTAAATATATAAGTATTCACTCCATAATATTCCAATGCTCTTTACCAAGATTCTCCTTGAACCATATAAAATCTCCCACTTCTTGAGATATATCCAATTCGGTGCTCACCATGGTGAACATGAGGCTCCTTACTGTTGATGAATATGGTACATGAGACATGATTGTCCTCTTTGATTCTGTGCTAGGACACTATTCAGAAGACAAATTGAAGTGTGTAGTAAATGGGGTGCTAATTGGTTTTGTATTCTTCTTATTGAAGTGTTGCAAAATGTTTTATATATATGAATTTTGACTAACCAGATCTTCCTAATTTTTCTATCACTATGTATCTTCATCCCTAGAATTTGATTTGTTGCTCCTAAAGCCTTCCTTTCAAATGTCCTAGCTGTCAAAACCCAAAATTTCCGAAAAATTTAATTTTTTTTAAAAATAGCATGTAATATTATTAAATGCAATCATTTAACTGTTTGATTAGCTTTAAGTGATCATAATTATGTATGAATGATCTTTTGTTATATCTAAATTTTAATATGAGTTTCTTTACAGTTACTGATTGTTTTTCTGTTTTGCAACCACAAGGGGGAATTGCCATGACAGACTGGGCTTACTTAGCTTCCAAGCTAATGCAACATATTTTTCTTTCTCTTACAGATATACATGTAATGTTCGGGTTGCTGCAGATAACCTTTAAAGTATTATAATTCAAATAGTTGTACCAAATCATTCAGTAAAAGGTCTAAGCATGCTAACCCTGTTATCAAGTGTTTAAAGGTAGCTTTCATCCTATGACCTCCTTCTGATCTTACTGTTATAGAATTAGAACTACTAAAGAGTATGATAGCTATGTTTTCTTGAGAACAAATGAATTAACTAACTCTATGGAGTATTTTTCCTTGAATGATATTACTGTAATGCAATTGTACTTCATTACTAGCACTGTAAAATACAACGGGGTGACCATACTCAGATCAGTTTTTTACTCATCCATAATTATTGTATCAAGCCAAGTTTTATGTTAGAATATATTTTTGATTCACAATTTCCATTATGCAGGACCTGAAATTATCCATATATATATACTTAGCTTGTTTCTAGCATTTACAATGTATTTTGTTAGTTACAGGTCTCTTTTTGACTTTTCAGGGTTTGTTTGGATTGAAAAACTATTCCTATTTCTATGATTGACAATGGATTAAGAACTATGAGTTATCTTGATTAAACTCATTGAGCCTTAAGGATAACAAGAGACTACTTGTTATCACCAGAAATCTGTAACAATTAAGTGATTGTTATTACATTGTATCAACAAGTGAAATGTACTAGAGTAATCCTAATCATAAATTGCGAGTTAGGTAACTTAAATCCTACAGTCATAGTTACCTAAAGAAGAAAATTGCAAGACCTGTACCATCTGTGCAAGCTATAGCAATTGGTATTATTGTAGTAAAATTGTAAACCACTATACCCAACATCGCTACCCTTATCTTAGAGACTTAAAAGAGATGCCATATCTGTTGTCTCTTCCCATGAGGCTAGGGTATGTGGAAATATAGTGATAAGTTGTTCTGAACCATTTATGACTTACATTACGCCCTTATCCTTATAACTTTTATAATGCAAAACACTTCCTCTATGTCTAGAGTACTTCAAGACTGAGTTTTGAACGATGTTTATATTGCATGAATTAATAAGTCAAGGTTTAATCTATACAATTGCAAGATTTAAAAGTATTATCCTAATGTTTTAATTGTAAAAAGGATGACATGTAAACTATGTTATTTCAACCTTTATGGATAACCATGCAATAATTCTATTACCCATGCTATGATTTTTATTTCTCAAACAATGATGAAAACCTCATCGAAATCTGGAACATTATTGACAATGCATAATTTTGTTGTTTGTAGGGCAAGGTATTTATGTTCTCTAGGCAAACTTCGAAGGCATTGTTTTAACATGATTTATATGGTGGGTTTAAATTATGGTGTCTCGACCATATTAGAATATCCATGCTATGATTATCGTTTGATTTTGGTGTACCCACGCTATGATTTTAATTAAAACACAAACAATTGGAAACTCATCGTGGAACATTGGATCGTCGACCCACTGCATGGAAAATATTTAAAAGATACGTGGTCACTCCAGAGCCACGTATTTCATAATATAAAATTGTTGACTAACCCTACTTGGCCATTCTTCCCTCGCCTTCGAGCTCGGTCGCTCTGTAAACCTTCCTGTTACAGTGTTTGGTAGTAGCTGCTATGCTGCTTCAGTTCTCCGTGCTTGTCTACTGCAATGTATGGGAGTCATTAAGGGTTTGTTATCGACGACCTTACGATGGTTAAAAACCTAGGGTCTTTCTTTTGCTGCCATCACTGGCCCTATCACGGCGTGACTACATCTCTTGTTTTGGTTCTGTTAAGGCTTCCATTGAGGGAATTACTACTTGCCTCTGTCAGCTTATTCTTTTCAATGACAAGAGAGGGGTCTTACACTGGCTCAGCCGTGGTTATCAAACTATCTACTGTGTTTACAACTTCTGTCAATTTGCTGGTAAGCTATAAAGATTTCTTCGTCGTTTTTCAGTTTAAAAGAATTTGTTTTGTTTTTAAGAATAAAAATTTGTAACTGAATCGATTTTGTCATATGCAGGTGCTTACTACTCTTGAAGGTGTAAAAGACACAACCCTCGACGCTTGGCTCTTACCTGGTAAGCCTGGTTTCACCATGGATTTTCCTCCTTGCTGGTTGTTAGAGTGGTTAGGGTTTTGGTTTGAGTGAGGCGAATGAGTCTTTTGATAAGTTTATTATGTAATGTAAGAGTAGATTATGGCCTCGGTCAACATGGTAACTGTTTGTCCTTCCTTTTGTACTTAGGTTTTTCTACTGAAGGTTAATGTATAACAAGGAAAACCAAGGCCGTGAGCCTGTCTGAGGTTATGGCCTCGTTATGTTGTTTATTACTGTACTTCTTAACTCGTTTTAGGGTTGTTAACAGGGTTTTGTAATAAGACTTTAAAATACGTTTTTCCTGTGTAAATGTGCTTTGATAATTTTACTTTGTTGCTAAACTCTTGAATTATTCAGGGTTTCTACCCCAGGTTTTGATAATATAACTTATTAAAATTTTCTCCTGTATATTCGAGCTGGTGTTTAACGCGTGTATTTGTAATTTCTATGTTTTTATAAATGCTTATATTATGAATTTAGGTTGCGGCCGCAGGTGAAAACATGGTCTTAAATTCCCAGTATTTATTTTTACTTGTAGTCTGTAATGATAGGGTTCAAACTAAATCTTACAATTATGATATGGTTTAGTTATTCTTTCTGTCATTACGATTTCGACTCTATTGTTATTTGAAAGTAAAAGAAAAAAATAAATAAATTGATATTACTTTACTGTTGAGCTCTATAAATGAGCTAAATTACTATTATGCTATTTCTTTGGTTTTTAAAACAATAACTAGGTTTTACGATTAAGACTCTGTCGATAATTGAGAGTCAAAAGAAAGATATTACAATAGTGTTTAAGCTCGATATTGAGCTAGATACTAATCTGTTAACCCTACTGTTTTTAAATTAATAGCTAGGTTATTTAAACCGTTGATAATTCCTTGTGATAATTTCCTGCTAGGGTTTTTGCACAATGATTTAGTTGCTATGAAATGACTGGTTAAATTTTTGTCTTAGGGTTTGTATCATGTTATAGATATTCGAACTAAGGCTACCATTCTTCTGCAATGTTATTGATAATGATTTAATACTGTAATTTATCTGGTTTAATTTTATTACTGTCTCCTATGTTTGTTAAGTGAATTTTGTAACACACAACATAAAATTTCTTATACGTAGACCTTATTTATCTATTTAACAATCATGATTAAACTAGGTTTATAATTACAATAATTAACTATTACTTAAAGTATTACTATTGTATGGAATGTATTAGAGATACCTTATCAGTAATGTAATAATGATATTAAGGGATGCTGGAAACACAGTAACTCTCATCAAATCTACTACTGATATTCAAAGATACTAACTTTTACTAAATTAAATACTATCCAGACACATAGATGATAAACACAACATACATTCATTCATACTTGATAATCATAAAGAAATAAAGAGCAGAACCTGTTTAAGCTATGGACAACAACAGCAATGGGAGGCTGTTCCTCCCTACCAACTCATGGAGAGTGCCCAGACAACACTTCTCAGGACCCCCGAGCTTGCTTTGGTCTCCCTGGCTGGAACTAGGTGCAGCAAGTGAATTCTCTCAGCCCAAACAGCTACAATGGAACCAAGTTACTGCAGCATTCCTCTCAAACAACTTCCTTACCGTAGATTCCCTCTTCCTCAATGGGATTCCTGAATAACATTCACCTGAATGAATTCTCCCTCTAGAACCAAATCGAGCCCCCAACTCTGTTCATTGAGTACTATTTAAAAGATTGCCTAGGTCTGTTGGGTTAACTGTCATTAATGAGCCACCTGCTCTGATTGCACTTCCTTGGGGAATCATGACCCCAAATATAGGGAAGTTGCCACCTGCAACTTAGGAAGTGTTTGAGGATGCTGCCACTTGTCTTTTGTCTTTCCACCTAGTTCCATCCACCAGTTTGACCAGTAACCTCTTTTTAACATCTTTCCCATGCTGTTGTCTCCATAATTTATTTATTAATAATAAAATATTCTAAATTACATTCCATTTCTAGTGACTCTGCTGAGTCATCAATTCCTACTTAGCATTAAATTTATCATAATGTCTCAGGAATATAATAAAACAATTACATAATTTTTACAAAATTGGGGTATGTGAGACTAGCCATATGAGCCTTGAGATCAATGATTTTTTTCATGCTAAGGCTTGCAACTAGCATATCATCAACATACACCAACAAGATAATAAAACTACCATCATAAAACCTCTTATAATATGCACATTTGTCAAATTCACTTCTATTGAAACCTTGTCTCTTCGTGAAGGTGTCAATTTTTTTGTACCGCATTCTTAGCACTTATTTCAATCCATACATAGATTTCTTGAGTCTGCAAACCAAATTCTCTATGACTCTTTCTTTATAGTCCTTAGGTTGATCCATATAGATTTATTCATCAAGATCACCACGCATGAATTTTTTTTTTTACATCTAGTTGTTCCAACTCTAAATCTTGTGTTGCTACAAGTGTAAGTAAAACACTTACAGTAGTAAGTTTTACAACTATTGAGAAGATTTCATCAAAATCTATACGTGACTTTTGCACATAACCTTTTGCTACCAAATGAAATTTACAACACTCTAGTAACCCATCATTATTCTTCTTTCCTTTATACACCCACTTATTTCCAACAAATTTAAGTTTCCAGGTTTGAGTCTTGTTTAATGATTTTATTTCTTCATCCATGGATTTCCTCCATTTATTTGCTTTCTCAGATTCTCTAGCTTCCTGAAATGAACTAGGTTCACCGCCATTAATTAACAAATGAAAATAAGATTGAAAACCACGAGAATACCTTTATGGACATATCTTGGAACATTTAGATCTTTTGAGTTGTGGCTGATGAATTCGTTGTTATCATTTTTTTATCAAACGCTTTATTTTTATCTTCACTCATTTCTACTTCAACTAGTACAATCTCGGGTGATTATTGTACAACCTTCCTTTTCATGGATTTAACATTAAAAATAACATCCTAACTAACGATTACCTTGTGGTCAGTAGGATCCCACAATTTATACCCCTTTATTGTATTATCATAATCGAGAAAACCATATTTCCTTGACTTTGGGTCAAGCTTGGACCTATTTTATTTAGGCACATGGGAAACTGCATCACTACTCAAAATACGCAAATGAGAATAATAAACTGGCTTACCACAACAAACCTCCTTGGGAATATTTCCATCCAACAAAGCTATGAGTGATCTATTAATCATATACGCAGTGGTATTAACAGTCTTTGCCTAGAATCCATTATCCAACCTAGATGTGTGGGAATGCTTCTTGCATGTTCCATGATTGTGTGATTCATCCATTCAACAACATCATTTTGTTGTTGGGTATACGCAACAGTCTTATGGTGCTTAATTCTTTCTTGCATACAAAATTTATCAAATTCCTTGGAGTAATATTCTCCTCCACCATCGGATTAGAGGCATCAAATAGACTTTCCCAAACTTTTCTCTACTCGTGCCTTGAACTCTTTAAATTTCTCAAAGGCTTGTGACTTATTTTTCATAAAATACACCCACACTTTTATAGAATAACCATCTATAAAAGTCAAAAAATATATTGCACCATTTATAGATAGAGTGGGAACTAGTCCAAATATATCAGAATGAATAAGTTGCAAAAGATAAAAAAATTTACCAAAGCTTGAAGTAAACCAAACTCTCTTTTGTTTACCAAAAATAAAGTGCTCACACAAGTCTAAATCACAAGACTTATTCCCAAAAAGCATTCCTTGGTCATGCAGATTTTTTAAAACTTTTCACTCATATGTCCAAATCGTTGATGCCATAACATCACTGCATCCAGAACATTTCTTGAGCCTAATGTTGCTACATGATTTGTTATTGTATCACCACACAAATGATACAGGGTCCCACAAGATTCTCCTTTTTCTACCACGAGGGATCCTTTGTAAATTTTAAATCGATTGTCACCAAATGTAGTAGAATACCCCATCTTCTCCATCATCTTTATTAAGAGCAAGTTCTTCTGTAGATTTGGTACATGTTATACATCACACAAATTCATTTCTCTTCCATCATCCATCTTGATCTTAATGTCCCCTCTTCCCACATTTTCTAAAGGATGATCATCACCCAAGTAGACCATTCTACCACTATAGGGACGATATTTGATAAACCAGTATCTATGTAGAGACATGTGGAAATATGCACCCGAGTCCAAAACCCAATCATATAATAGAGATCTGTGATTACTGAGATAAAATGGCTCACATGTTTTCGTCTCTTCAAAATCTATAATACTACATTCAGTTGGTGATTAATCTGGATTTTCATCCTTCTTTTCCTTCTTCAAATACCAATAATACTTCCTCCAGTGCCTTGGTTTCCCACAATTCTAGCACTTCCCTTTCTTGCATCCTCTAGACTTGGGATCTGGATTGTGATCTCCCTTGTTGACCCTTTCGCTAGATCGACCTCTCACAGATTGGGGTTCACTCATAGAGGGATCTAGAGATTATTTTTGCCTCAACTCTTCTACCAACAAAGTAACTACCACATCATCAAATTTCAGAGTTCCTGATGATGAGTTGGTGATGGTCAACGCCACATGATCCAAAGTATCTGAGAGGGAACAAAGTAAAATGATTGCTCTATCCTCATCCTCCACCTTTACACCAACCAAGAGAAATTTTATAATTAGGGTATTAAACCCATTCAAGTGATCTACTATAGTTGAACCCTCCTTCATATTTAGATGATAAAGTTGTTTTTTCAGGTAAACTGTTGTGGGGAAAATGCACCTATAGTTCAGGGGAGAAACTACCAACTTACGATGATAAAGATAGACTTACAAGCATTCTGCAAGTACAACAAATAAATGAAGAGATTAGGGTTTAGAGATGTAGGCACCTTATTCAGAAGGTTGATCCTAGCTTTTCCTCCCTCGCTCTTCAATGCTTATCCAGTGTCGCAATGCCCAGACCTGCAAAACAACTTGATACCTTTCTCAAATACATTTGACTACATATATAATACTGATATCTATAATGGAAAGAGACATCAAACTATAATCAAACAGTGATCAAATATTAAGACACATTAATAGGTCATATTTGGAAAGAGAAGAACGTCTGATCTTTATTAATGAATGAAAGCAAGTACATACAATTATACCTTCCTTCAAGCTTGGCACTTCACGAAACCTAGATTCAAGGTCTCCTGCTTCCGTTCTCCAAGGATCCCAGCCTCTAAGCAATTGTACTAGGGTTTACCAAAACTGAAGCACAAGAGAGGGGGATGAGGGTCTCCATTCCTCCAGCATAACTTTGCAATTGGGCTTGGTCCCCTCACATGACCCTTCTACCCTCCTTATATAGTCAATGAGGAAGAGGAAAAGAAGTTACAACCGCTCAAGAGGTTTCCCAACCAACTTAACTTACTCGAATTTCGAGATTTTGACCAAAACAAGAGTGTACCCTACTCTACAGTATACAAATTCGCGTACATATGGCAATGGGCGCTACTTTAAATGAGACAAAGTCGCGTACATATGGCAATGGGCGCTACTATGTCCACAGTAGAGTCGCGCTCATATTGAAAAATGGCCAAAAACAGGCTTTTCTACTCATTTTCAGGAGATGGTTTGGTCTGGAAAAATGTTCCTAAGGGTCATATACATCAAATGGGTCAAGAATGAGGTAATTTCAACCATTTTTAGTGTCCCAAATGACTCCTCCATCCACAAATGTCCTGTTGTGTGACTGAACTTGATCTCAAGAAATGTCGTCATGCGACCAAGGGAAGCAAGTGTCGTCACGGACGGAGAGGTGTCATTTCAAGCTATAACATAAACCTTATTTGTTGTCGATTTAGTCTCATACAGATTCCCAAGTTTCTCCTAGTCACGCCGCTTGGTTTTTCCACAACATCTTTCAAGGCTAGGGCTTGGTTATTCTGAACCAACAAATCCTCCACCTTCATCTTCCACGGGGAGAAATTCTCACCATCAAACTTGTCAATCTCAAACTTGGTTAAACTTCCTATTATTGTTGTAGCTCCCACTCGCATAAAACCCTATGTGTACAAGTTTTTCAGGCTCTAGTAGCAAATGTTATAAAAATAGAAGCAAACAACAATAACAATAAACACAATATTTACGTTGTAACCCTACTATATGCAGGTAAAACCACTAGGTAATGGAAGCTTTGATATTTTATTATTAATCACCAAAAAACTTACAATAATTTCTTCTATCTCTCTTGTTTACAATGCCCCCACTCCCCTTTTATACAATACATATGAGGGTCCTAGAAGGAACTAAAATACATTAGAAGGGTCTATAAATTTTTACCTCGGGGGATCCTCCCCCCTCGAATGCCCTCTCATACCTGACTCATACGAGTAGCCCATGTCCCTAGTCGAGAAGTATAGAGGAAGAACATTGGAGATCTGGATATTGGATTCATCTCCTAACATGTTAGTGGCTAAGAGGTTCAAGTTACCTTCAAAAACCATGCACATACCCTCTTACATTATTCTCAATGCATATGAAAAGGATAAATTTACTTTGACATTAACTATTTCTAGTTGGAGTATCCTCTTCATGTACTATATTATATGCAATATTTATTAATGGGGAATGAATTCCCACATAGTGATATTCCACGATAATGACAGTGTGTAATAAATCAAATGGGGAAAAGCCACAAGTAAGAGTTGTCACGTCCCCACCCCTCAATCCGACCAACAAGAGGGGACATTAACTGAATCGGGGCCTCAAAATTTCGCCCCATAACCATAATCATGAATTCACAACATCTAAAATGCACGTGCAGACATGAAAATAAAAACAAACAGCGGAATGAACTAAGTCCACACACACAACATGCAATTTACAGGCATAATTATCACATGAATACAAATAAAATCATTGCATATCAAATACATAAGAATACTTATCTTTAAACAAAGAAGATCCAAGCAACTGGTTGTGTAAGAGCGATTTTCCACCTAGCCATAGGCACTCTGTCCAGCATATACTCTTTCTACTAAGAGGCCACCCCCAAGCTGGGCTATGAGGCCACCAGGGAAAAGGAAAGACCTATAGGTTTCTATCTCTCAGTCCACAACCCATTATGCTCACCGTGCTTAGCCAAAAGTTGAACCAGAGCTCTATAGGGGTATCACTAAGCCTTCACAGCCATGGAACTCCTTCCAACTGCCTCACACAACACAAGGAAGGCATTTCCCTTCACTGATGCAAATTTCCCTCAAGAAATCCAACCCCTACAATGCTTACCAGTGTGTGCAGTAAGAGTCCAACCTGCTGTAAGCTATGGGAGAACCTCCTGTAACATTAACCCATGGCTTCTCAAGCATCCAAAAGTAGCAGAATTCAATGGGTAAAGGTTCCTAGATTGCCCAACCTCGATGCTCACTTGAAACCATCTATTTTCCCTTCCAAAAATGTAGCTTTGTCTCCAAATTCGAATTTATGGGTTGAACACAGTTTTGGTAATGGTCATGAACAACAATGGAAAACTATACATAGTGTAGAAGCTTGCTTGAGAGAATGGGAATGATTAAAAGAGTGTTGACTCCAAGGGATATGAGGTAAGGGTGAAAGGACAACTGACATAGCTTCTGACCATAGAAGAAATATGACTATCGACAACTGACATAACTATCACAACTCCCATGCTTCAATAACTATATGAAGTGACTTTTCCCACCAACCTCACATATGCATTCAATGATTGTATTTAATAGTCAAGAGGAGGTAATTGACTCATTTAAGGCACATGTCAAATTTTGGATGAGTTCTAAGGTTGACAAATGGCAACATAGGATTTGGTTTCCCCATAGGATCCTTTCCTCTTCCCCTTTAGTGGAATCATATCCCCTCTTGTGCTCATTACACAACCATCTTGGACCATTTCATTAATTTTCAACATAATATTTATATACATTCTGAATGTGCATAGCAAGCCAATAATATGGTCCAAATAAAAATATATACATCATACATGCCTAGCCATTCACTAGTTGGTCCTTGGCCTTGAGCTCCACACTAGGAATCCATACTAGCATATTTACATCATTTACATAATTTTGATTAAATACATTCCATGTCTAAATTGGGGGTGTTACAATCCCCTCCCCCTTGGAATAACACAGTCCTCGGTGTTTGCTCAAAATCAAAACAAAAATGGGTATTCCTCTTTCATGGCATCCTCTAACTCCCACATAGCCTCATCGGGACCGAAGTGCTTCCATTTCACTTTTATGTGTCCGATGGCTCGGTTCGAGAGCAATTTTACCTTCCTATCTAGGATGCATAGTGGCTCGGTTTGGAACTCTCCCTTAGGTTCTACTTGAATCACATCCCAATCAATCACATGGTTACGATCATTTACATATTTCTTAAGCAAAAAAAACATTAAAAACATTATGAGCTCTAGTCTTAGAAGGCAATGCAATTCTATATGCAACTGGCTCTATTCTTTCAAGCACTTCAAATGGGAAACAATATCTTGGAGATATCTTGGCACAACTTCCAAGCTTCAAGGAACTCTTCCTTGGCCTCACTCTAAGGTAAACATGATTCCCAACACCGAATTCTCTATGAATTCTATTCTTATCTGCATAGCTTTTCTGCCTATCTTGGGATGCCTTTAAATTCTGTCTAATTTTTGCAATCTCTTGTTCCATTTCCTTAAGCAATTCTGGCCCAATTATAATTTTGTTCACTGGATTATCCCATGTCACTGGTGTCCTGCACTTTCTTTCATATAAAACTTCAAATGGACTCATTCCCAACGAAGCTTGCTGCCCATTATTATATGCAAACTCTACCAAGTGTAGATAATCTTCCCACTTGGAGGGTTTGTCCATCACATACATGCGAACCATGTCTTCAAGAATCTGATTTACTCTAGTTTTCCCATCTGTTTGTGGATGGTAGGAAGTGCTAAAATTTAGTTATGTTCCGAAGTCTGCAAAAAGAGTTTTCCAAAAATTTGAAGTAAATTTGGTATCTCTCTCTGAAATTATTGCCTTAGGAAATCCATGCAATATGAAAATTTCCTTCATGAAAATCCTTACAATGGAATCTGCATTATACGTGGATTTAAATAGAATAAAGTGTGTTGATTTTGACAATTTATCCACCACAACCATGATGGAATCATGTTGTTTCACAGTCATTGGAAAACCTATAATAAAACCCAAGGAAATTATTTCCCATTTCCATTTAGGAATTGGCAAAGGATGCAACAAACCTGCTGGGTGTTGTGAAAATCCTCACAGCAAATATAAGAGATGATGTATACCTCACAAGAGTAATTATGATTAAGCAGGAAAATAGAAGAAGAGTGAACAATACAGTATAATGAGCAACATAATAATATGGTACAGTAGAAATCAGATAGAAGCAACAATACTTCACACACACTAGTTAATTAATCACAATATGGAAAAATAAATAGTACAAGCATGAGGATTCGAATGCCTAAGGTGGAAATTTGAATTAGACTTCATGGAGTGATCAAAGGATCACTGGAGTGTCATAGGAGCACAACTAGGTGTCCTCATGATCATCAGTGGAGTCATCAATGCACAAGTAACTGTCAACTGTCAGTCAAATTGAGTCTAACTGAGTGTAGTAGGTGTAACTGAATGTAACTAGCACATGGAGACACTAACTGGATGAAGGAGGCTCAGTGGAGGATGCAGTAGGAGCTTACTAGAGTCAGAACAGGCAGTTTAGTCTCACTGGAGGCCCATCGAAGTGATAAGGTTAGTAAAGAGTCAGTTAATCCTTAAATCAAGGAAGTAACTGAAGATAACTGAATATGCGCATTAGTCACTGGGAGGGCTGAAACTACAAGGAAAGAAGCTCTTGGGGCTAGCTCACTGAGGGCTAGGTGCTGGTGCTAATGACTGGAATGCATGCAAACCCTAATATTTTCATGCATGACTGAAAATGCAAAGAATGGAAATGCTGCTAGGACTAGGATGGAGTATAGGAATATCCTAACACCCCCCCTTAATCCATCCTGGGCCCTGGTAACTAGGACCAAATGTCACCCAATATAATCAAATGAATGATAATAATAAAGAACAGTCCATAAACCGAGGAAATGGGGAAAACCTCATGGGAAAAATACCCCCCCTCAAAATAAATTGTAGGTCACACACAATAATAAATGCTCCAAACTCAAGCAAGTGTGATGCTTGATCATATGTCTGGAGGTATCTTCTTCTTGGGAAGAAGTGGATCATGCTCAAAAAGCATGTGTTTGTACTTGCTCTTTAGTTCGAATGTGATGAGAACAAATCCAACAGTATGAGAATGATCCTTGAACCTGTGATTTGAATCAGCTGAGGTAGGATCAAATTTTTGAATGTGCATATAGTCTTTTGTCTTCTCCTTCGAACCACCATGGGTGAGATTATGCCAAAAAGAACTATTACATGTTTGCTTGAAATCAAAATCAGATTTAAGACTTAAAAAACAGTTTCTTGAGATCTCCTTTGAACCAGCAGGGGTGAGATCAAAACTATCATATGCATGAGAAATTTTCCCAAGCAGTAATTGCTTAGAACCTAATTTAGATACAAGACTTGAATCATGGTTTCTTGAGATCTCCTTTGAACCATGAGAGGTGAGATCAAAACTAGTAGATGCATGAGAAATTATCCCAAGCGAATGGCAATGGCCATATTCTTCAATGACCTTCTGAAAGCATGGAATTATGATCATATAGTAGTATAAAAGAGGAGATAGCTGGAGAGGAGCGAATGCATTACCTTCAATAGATGTTTTGACCTCCGAAATAATCATGTGATCATGATGCAAACCAACAGACTCTGGTGCAAGAGAGGATTTAGGACCTTCTGCAATATCTAGAGTGTGAGCTGGCACAGAAAGAGAAGAAGGTTTTAGCATGAGTGGAGAATCTGCAAGTTCTTTGTCAACAACTTCAATATGAGATGATACTGGTTCATGATCTGAGAGACCATCAAGAGGAGTGAATGCATCACTTTGCTTTCTTTCGAATGGGTTAGGACCAAGTCCTTCATTCTTTCTGCCAAATTTTTCATCCAAGTGAGCCCATATCTCTTTTAGAGTCCATAACTCCTTTGGAGTTTCAACACCATTACAGTATTTGAATTGGAATCTCTGGTATGTAGACAAAGAAAGCATCATTGCTCCAAAGGCATCATCACCTTTATTTAACCAATCAATCTTCTCTTCAGGGGATTTGAACTCTCTTTCAAAATAACAATAAAAAAGATCATGGATCTTCAAGTGTGCTATCATTCTTGGTTTCCATTCATCATAGTTGAATGGAGAAAGAAAATGGATTCCTTCTAAATCATACATTGAAGTTGTAGAGGACCTGCAAAAACAATATAGAATAACTGCAACTGCTACTGCTGCAAAAATGCAGAAACTGCTGCAACTGCTACTGCTGCAAAAATGCAGAAACTGCTGCACTCGAAATCTTGGTAATAACCTGCAAAAAACTCTCAAGAATGGAGATAAACAATACTCTCAACATGCTCTGATACCATGTGAAAATCCTCACAACAGATCTAAGATATGATGTAGACCTCACAAGAGTAATTATGATTAAGTAGGAAGATAGAAGAAGAGTGAACAATACAGTATAATGAGCAACATAATAATATGGTACAGTAAAACTCAGATAGAAGCAATAATACTTCACACACACTAGTTAATTAATCACAATATGGACAAATAAATAGTACAAGCGTGAGGATTCGAATTCCTAAGGTGGAAATTCCAATTATCCTTCTTGGAGGGATCAAAGGATCACTAGAGTGTCATCAAAGCACAACTAGGTGTCCTCATGATCATCAGTGGAGTCATCAATGCACAAGTAACTGTCAATTGTCAGTCAAACTGAGTCTAACTGAGTGTAATAGGTGTAACTGAATGTAACTAGCACATGGAGACACTGACTGGATGAAGGAGGCTCAGTGGAGGATGTAGTAGGAGCTTACTAGAGTCAGAATAGGCAGTTTAGTCTCACTGGAGGTCCATTGGAGTGATAAGGTCAATAAAGAGTTAGTTAATCCTTAAATCAAGGAAGTAACTGAAGATAACTGGATATAATTGAATATGCGCATTAGTCATTAGGAGGGCTGAAACTGCAAGGAAAGAAGCTCTCGGGGCTAGCTCACTGAGGGCTAGGTGCTGATGCTGATGACTGGAATGCATGCAAACCCTAATATTTGCATGCATGACTGAAAATACAAACAATGGAAATGCTTCTAGGACTAGGATGGAGTATAGGAATATCCTAAAAGGTGTTGATGCTAAGTTCTCACTTGTTGGCATTTCATACATCTTGAAATATACTCAACAATATATTTTTTAATTCCCAACCAAAAATATCGTTTCCTAGTTGTAGCAATTGTTTTCTGATATCCCGGGTGAGAAGAATATGGCATTTTATGGATTTCATCCATAACAATTCTTCTCAGTCTACCTCTTTTGGAATATAAGTTCTTTTTTTATAAATAAGATGTCCAACATCTTCCAAATGATACCCTTCATTCCTCTTTTCAAAATTCTGATGCTGTAATTTTTCTTTTATTTGCACATATAATTCATCTCTAGCAAGAGAATTAACAATATGTTGTCTTAAATCTAATTGACAAGTTGTGACGGTTGCCACATGCATTTCATGCAACTTTCTGTTGAGTGAAACCACTACTTTATTCTATTTTCCTTTTATGTGTTTGATCTCAAAATCAAACTCACATAAAAATTCTAGCCATCTAGCTTGCTTGGCATTTAATGTTGGCTGCTCAAATAAACATTTCAAACCACAATGGCCTATCCTCAATTCAAATTTTTTGCCCATTAAATAGTGTCTCCACATTTTTAAAGCATGCACTATGGCTGCAAGTTCCATGTCATGTGTGGCATAATTCTTTTCGTGCTCCTTTAATTTTCTAGACTCGTAACACACCACATGATTTTCTTGCATAAGAACTCCTCCAAGTTTTTGTTTACA
This sequence comes from Larix kaempferi, assembly GCA_027924585.1. Classification (NCBI taxonomy): domain Eukaryota; kingdom Viridiplantae; phylum Streptophyta; class Pinopsida; order Pinales; family Pinaceae; genus Larix; species Larix kaempferi. Next base: position 33,075,672 of record BSBM01000017.1, read on the forward strand.
TGCATCTGTACACACCACAAACTCTTTTTTTGGGTCTTCAATTTTCAGGATCGGAGCACTTGTGAGAAGCTTCTTCAACAACTGGAAGCTTTCTTCACATTTTTGTGTCCATTCCCTTCTTTTGCAAAGAAGTGATTGGGTGTGCAACCTTGGAGAATCCTTCAATAAATCTTCTATAGTAACTAGAAAGACCCATAAAATATCTCACATCTGTCACATTCTTTGGAGTTGGCCAATTCATAATGGCCTCAATATTTTCCAAACCCACTGATATTACTTCCTCTGAAATAATGTGACCCAAATAATGAATTTTATTCCTATAAAAGTCACATTTACTTAGCTTTGCATACAACTTATGCTCCCTTAACAATTGCAAATCCATTCTCAAATGTTCTCCATGTTCCTCTTCATTCTTAGAGTAAATAAGAATGTCATCTAGAAAAACAAGAACAAACTTGTCCAAATATTTGTGGAAAATGCTATTCATGAAACACATGAAGGTAGTTGGTGCATTAGTGAGACCAAATGGAACCACTACAAATTCATAGTGTCCATACCTTGTTCTAACGGTTATCTTGTGAATATATTCTTCTTTGATTCTTACCTAATGGTAGCTAGACCTCAAGTCTATCTTTGAAAATACCTTAGACCCTCTCATTTGATAAAAAAGATCATCAATTCGAGGCAATGAGTACTTGTTATTAACTGTCACTTTCTTTAGTTGCCTGTAATCAATACATATCCTGAGTGTATCATCTTTCTTCTTTACAAATAGTACTGGTGCTCCCCATGGAGACACACTTGGCCTTATGTGTTTATTTTCTAATCATTACTGCAATTGCATTTTCAACTCTAATAATTCTAGTGTGCTCATTCTGTAAGGTGTCTTAGACACTGGTGCAGCTCCTAGCACAACATCAATTGTGAAATCAATGTCCCTATTGGGAGGGAGTCATGGAACTTCATCGGGAAATACATCCTTGAATTCTTGCACATGACAGTCTCCCAAATTTGTAATTTCATTTTCTGATTTGTCCAATATATGGGATGCATACAATTGGCAACCTTTCCTACAAAGCTTCTTTAGATACATGTCTGAAACATGCCTAACATAAATTTCTTTTGGAATTACTTTTACAACCCTTAGGTTTCCTTCATCATCAATGCACTCAAAAATCTTTTTGTAGTAGTCAAGTTTAACTCTATGTGCTTCCAACCAGTCCAATCCAATGAGAATGTCATATGAACCAAGTGGTAAAATATTCAGATTTGCACAAGTGGAAAATCCACCCATTTCTAATGGACATTTCTCCACCATATCACTAACTTCTCTCTTGGTTCCTGTGGCTAGTTGAACCAACCATGATTTACTATGCTTGGTTTTCTTAAAAGCACAAATCTAAACAATTTGAGGATCGACATAATTGTGAATAGATCCAGGGTCAATCAAAATAGAAATAGATTGCTTATCAATCTCAACCACAATTGATTGATGATCTACTTGGTGGTCCTATAACGCAGCATAAATCCTAGGGACAGTCCTTGCCACTTGACCCACAGTTTCAACCTCTTGGATGTTGTGAACTTGCTTTGCACTCCCATTCCGATGTGGACAGTTCCTAAGCAAATGGTCTTGTCCACATCCCCAACATTGAAGTGGATCTCTTGGCTTGTATCCCATCATCCTAGCTCGCTTTGTCAAAACTTGTGGTGGCTGCCTTGGCTTATTTCTAAAACGAGGATGCTTGAACCCCTTCTTCCTTTGCTCAAACTTCTCATTCTTCTTGTCCTTCCATGCTTTATGGAAATATGGCTTACTTTTGGCTTGATCATAACAATACTTATCATTTCTTATGGTCTCATCTAGAGTTTGAGGCTCATCAAACTCAATTCTATCTTTGTAGGATTGAGGAATCCCACTTAGAAAACGTTGAATTTTGACTTTGTTTGTTGGTTGTGGAGCTTGATCCTCCTTATTCAGAGGTTTTGTTTCAGCCATGTTAGGATCCCAACCCATGACGGGGGGATTTGGGGGGGCTTCCCCCCCAATATAGTCTCTATGGGGGATCTAGGGGGAGCAGAGACTACATTTTAGGATCCCCCCCTGGCTGGGGTTTGGGGGCAGCGCCCCCTTAGCAAAAATTTCAAAAAAAAATCCTTGTAAAATGTTCTGAGTTCATAGTCATGGCTTGGTCAATAATGGGTGATTTACGGGCCCATGGTATTGGGTGTCCCATAATGTTTCCCATGGTAATCCCTCTTTAAAAGGAAGGCATTGTAATACGGTTGTGTATTGTAGCATTGTAAAGATCTCTATGATTATGTAAGAGAGAGTGTGAGAGAGTGAAGAGGAAATTGCAGCAGATGTGTTGCGGGTTGTATCCCTTCATTTTACTGGATGGTATAATAATAAAAGGATTGGCAATTTCTCCGTGGATGTAGCCCAGATTGGGTGAACCACGTATATTGGTGTCTCTCTTGTATTGTGTTTATGTGTTTTATATTTGCATCTTATTTATTATTATTTCTCTGCGATCTTGTTTTTCTAACAATTGGTATCAGAGCCAAAGGTCTATTTGGCATATAAACTCGTGGGAAAGAAGGGTTCCTGGTTCGAGTGGGAGCAATGGCGGAAGAAGGAAAGTTTAAGTTCGAGAAATTTAACAACCAAAACTACCAATTATGGAAGATGCAAATGGAGGACTATTTGTATCAGAAGGATTTATTCCTACCATTGGGGGGGAGAGAAAAACAATCGGAAACTATGGAGGACGAAGAATGGGAGGTTCTTGACAGAAAGACACTGGGAACAATACAGCTGTGCCCGACTTCATCAATGGATTTCAATATCTAAAAAAAAAAGACAATGGAGGGTCTGATGAGTGCGTTGGGTAAACTGTATGAAAAACCCTCGGCCTCCAACAAGGTATTTCTAATGAAGCGTTTATTTAATATGAAGATGTGAAAAGGTGGATCTATTGCTAATCATTTAAATGAATTTAATACGATTACAAATTAGCTAAGTTCTGTAAAAGTGAACTTTGAATATGAGGTTAGTGTTCTTCTAATCTTGTGCTCATTGCCAGAAAGCTGGAACAACTTGGTCATGGTTGTAAGTAACGCTATCTCTTGTTCAAACACTTTGAAATTTGATGATGTTGTTGGTGTTATTGTTCGCGAGGAAATGTGATGGAAAAGCACATGTGAGACATCAGGTAATGCGTTGACCATGGAGAGCAAGGGAAAACAAAGGGAGAGAGGAAAGATCCCAGGTAATCGCAACAAGTCTAGGAATGACATATCCAATTCCATACTAGGAAAGATAGAGTGTTGGAACTGTGGAAATAAAGGACATCTGAAGAAAGACTGCAGATCTCTAAAGAAGAAAGGAGATGGATAGCAGGAGACTACTTAGGAAGCAAATGTAGCAGGTGATGTGTTACAAGATGTTTTGATTCTTGCATTAGATAGTACTAGTGATTATTGAGTGGTAGATTTAGGGGCTTCATGCCATGCTACACCCCATAAGAAATTTCTTTATGATTATGTTCAAGGTGATTTTAGACATGTTTTATTGGGTGATGATGAACCATGTAAAATTGTTGGAATGGATAAGATACAGATAAAGTTAAAGAATGGAGGTGAATGGCTGCTGAAAGATGTAAGGCATATTCTTGCTATGAAAATAAATATGATCTCAATAGGGTAGTTGGGAGATGGTGGTTGTTTATCTATGTTTGGAGAAACATGGTGGAAAATCACTAAATGATTGATGGTGATAGCAAAAGGAGACAGGATAGGTACATTGTATTTATGTCGTCATAATACTGAATGTTCTATCTATTTAGCTTCCACGAGAACAAATACGACATTGTGGCATCATAGGCTTGGCCACATGAGTGAGAAGGGGATGCAAATTCTCCACTCAAGGAAGTTGCTTCCAGATCTGAAGCAGGTAAGTTTTGAATTCTGCGAGAACTGTGTTTATGGAAAACATAAGAGAGTTAGATTTCTCAAGGTTGGGAAATAGAAGAAGAGTGAAAAGCTAGAGCTTGTGCATATAGATGTATGGGGACCATATCAAGAACAATATGTTGGTGGCTCTCGTTATTATGTTACTTTTATTGATGATGCAACTAAAAAAACTTGGGTTTATTGCATTAGAAAAAAATCTGATGTGTTTGCTACTTTTAAGAAGTGGAAAGCTTTGGTTGAGAATGAGACAAGAAAAAGGTTAAAGTGTCTCAGATCTGATAATGGAGGTGAATACTGCGGCAAGGAGTTTGATAGTTATTGTTCATACCATGGGATTCGTAGAGAGAAGACAGTCCCAGGAACACCACAAGAAAATGGTGTGTCAGAAAGGATGAACAAAACAATCATGGAGTGTGCAAGGTGTATGTGATTGCATGCATAGTTGTCCCTACAGTTTTGGGCAGATGTTGTAAATACTAATGTTTACTTGATAAACAAAGGGCCTTCAAGTGCTTTGGATCGTGGGATTCCAGAGGATGCATGGACATGTAAAAAGGTAAACTACTCATTTATGATAACTTTTGGTTGTGAAGCATTTGTCCATATTGATAAAGAAAATAGAACAAAGCTTGAGGGTAAATCCAAGAAGTGTACCTTTATTGGATATGAGGTTGATGATTTTGGTTATCGCTTATGGGATTATGAAAATAACAAATCATTAGGAGTAGATATGTGGTATTCAATGAAAATGTCACGTATAAAGATCAGTTGCAGGGAAAGAAACGAGAAAATGAAAACATAGAATACATAATGCTTGATGAAATCAAAGAAAATGAAGTTCCAAAGGTGCCAGAAAATCAAGAACGAAAATAGGTACCTCAAACTCCTACAAGTGTTAGAATATATACTAGGTCAAGTAGACCCCCTGAACGATACTCTCATTCAATGTATTATTTTTTTATGACTGACTTTGGTGAACCAAAATGTTATGAAGAAGCAATGCAGGTTTAAACTAGAAAGAAGTGGGAGCAAGGCATGAATGAAGAGATGGACTCATTGGTAAGAAACTAGACTTGGGATTTGGTTGAGTTTCCTGCAAGTAAAATATCACTGCAGAATAAATGGGCTTACAAGTTGAAGGAAGAAGATGGAGGAAAGAAGCGGTACAAGGCCAGACTTGTTGTAAAGGGGTTTGCACAAAATAAAGGTATATATTTTGATGAAATAGTTTCTCTTGTTGTTAAAATGACCTCAATTAGAACTATTTAAGTCTAGTGGCGGTTGAAGATTTGCATCTTTAACAATTAGATGTAAAAATAACCTTTCTCCATGGGGATTTGGAGGAAGAGATTTATATGCAGCAGCCACAGGGGTATGAGGTCAAAGGGAAGGAGAATTTGGTATGTAGGTTGAAGAAGAGCTTGTATGGCCTGAAGCAAGCTCCAAGGCAATGGTATTTAAAATTTGGCAGGTTTATGACATAACAAGGTTATAGTAGATGTCATTCTGACCATTGTGTTTGTTTCAAGAGGCTAAAAAATGGAAGATATATTATCTTGTTATTGTATGTGGATTACATGCTTGTTGCAGGGTCTAACATGCAGGATATAAATGTGCTAAAAAATAAGTTAGCTAATTCATTTGCGGTGAAGGATTTTAGTGTTGCGAAGCAAATCCTTGGTATGAGAATAACAAGAGACATGAAAAATCGCAAATTGGCATTGTCTTAGGGTGAGTACATACAAAAGGTGTTGGAGAGGTTTAGAATGCAGAATGCAAAACCAGATAGTATACATTTGGCCAGCTTGGAAGACAAATGAAGAGACAGACTACATGTCCAAGGTTCCCTATTCATCACCAGTTGGAAGCTTGATGTATGCCATGGTGTGCACAAGACCAGATATTGCACATGCAGTGGGAGTTGTGAGCAAGTTTATGAACAATCCAGGTAAAGAACATTGGAAGGAAGTACAATGGATTCTTAGGTATTTGAGAGGTACTACTAGTCATGCATTATGTTTTCGAGGTCCAAACACTGTTCTACATGGATATGTTGATGTAGACATGGAAGGTGATAAAGATAGCAGGATGAGGACCACATGGTATGTCTTTATTATAGGTGGAACAATAGTAAGTTGGATTTCGAAACTATAAAGGTTGTTGCACTTTCAACAATGGAAGCAGAGTATGTTGCTGCTACAGAGGCTAGTAAAGAGATGATTTGGTTACATAGGTTCATGGAGGAATTGGGTAAGAAGCAAGAGAATAAAAGGTTGTACAATGACAACCAAAGTTCCATTCATCTTGCGAAGAACTCAGTTTTCCATTCTAAGACTAAACATATACATCTCAAGTACCATTTCATACGGTCTGTTTTGGAAGATGAACTTTTGAAACTGAAAAATATACACACTAGCCAGACTCCTGTAGACATGTTGACAAAGGTAGTAACGTGAGAGAAATTGAGCCTGCTCAATTTCTATTGGCCTTCAATCATGAAGGTGAAGATGAGAAATTTTCCAGGTCCAAGGTTCAAAGCATAGTCCAGCAAGTGCAACAGTGGTGGAGTTGTTGTGATAAGTCTCCAAGTGGGAGATTATTGGTTGTGGAGCCTGATATTCCTTATTCATAGGTCATGTTTCAGTCGTGTCTGTATCCTAGCCCATGATGGGGAGGTTTGGGGGGGGGGTTTCCCCCCAAATATAGTCTCCATGGGGGATCCAGGGGGGTGACTACATTTTAGGATCCCCCCCTTGGCGGGGGTTCAAGGGTAGCTCTCTCGTAGCGAAAATTTTCAAAAAAATGCCTTGTAAAATGTTTTAATTTCATAGTTATGACTTGGTCAATAATGTGTGATTTACAGGCCCATGGTATTGGGTGTCCATAGTATTTTCCCATGGTAATCCCTCTTTAAAAGGAAGGCATTGTATATGGTTTTGTATTGTAGCATTATAAAGATCTATATGATTGTGTAAGAGAGATTGTGAGTGAGTGAAGAAGAAATTGCAGCGGATGTGCTGCGGGTTGTATCCCTTCATTTTACTAGATGGTATAATAATAAAACGACTGGAAATTTCTCGGTGGACATAGCCCAGATTGGGTGAACCACGTATATTAGTGTCTCTCTTGTATTTTGTTTATGTGTTTTATATGTTCATATTGTTTATTGTTATTGCTCCACGATCCTGTTTTTCTAACATTTGTCATCCCTAATATACTTGACATACCCCGACAGTTCCAAAAAATTATTTGCATATTCCTCCATTGTCATTTGTCCCAACTTCAACTCATGGAATTCTTTAATTTTTCCATCATAGTACCTATCAGATAGATACTTTTGCTTGAAGTATTTCTTGAATTGCTTCCAAACAATTTTCCTTTCATTTATCTTCTTCAATTGCCTAAGGTGATCCCACCATATAGATGCCCTTCCATTCAGATTGAATATGGCCACTCTTTCTTTCACATTTCCAAAGTAGTCTTGGACTTAGAAATACTTCCTCATCCCAATAAGCCAAGGCTAAGCAGCTTGACCAAATTTTATCTCACCATTAAATGTAGGAGGTTTGGCGTTCCTAAATTCTTCATGTGAGTTGTTCTTTGAAGACCTCTTCCTCTTCTTCCTATGAGATGAAGAGATTGATGCTTCTGTGGAATCCTTAGACTCAAATGACTCACTAGAAGATATTTCTGGAGTATATGACCTGCCTCTAGAAACTCTTCTTGAACTATGGGACATCTTATGAGAATGCCTCCTTGAGCTACTCCCACTCTTTTCCTAATTTTCATAATGATGTCCAGAGTTAATATTTCTCTGTATGTCTGCCAGACTTTGAAGCATAGCTGCATTTAGCTGATTCTTCTCCTCATGGTTTCTTCAATTTATGGGGGAGTCACTTGGTTTCTCCTACCATTGGATTTTGTCTCTTCATTCTCAACCTGTATATTCTCTCCCATTGCATCTGGCTCAAATTCATAAGGATCCTGTGCATCATCCATGATGATGACCTTCTTGGCCCAACCAAGATCATAGGTCTCTCAACTATTGACCCTTTAACACTCATTGTTGACCCTTTAACAGTCACTGATATGATTCTGAATCTGCAAAAGTGTTTATATAAACGCATTTGTTAGATATATTACAAAATAAAATTCAATTTTCAAATATTTTGGATATTACCCATATTGACAGTTTTTGTCAATTATGGCTACAAGCACTTTCTTGATCAAATTATAGAATCATATGAATTGCCAATTCATAATTTAACTTTGTAAAATCGTTCCCCTATGGGCAAGATTTCCAATGACTATAAATATGCTCAATTCTGAACTCTGAGCACAAAGTTACAGTTTTTGGAAATTGTTAATTTGGTCCAAACTCTGCACTTTTCCTATAGGTGCATTTAACCCAAAATGCCAACTTTAGACACCTGTAGAAGATCACCTATGGAGATCTAGAAAAACTTATCTATTGGCTTAGATAATAGATACAACCAGGATTACTCAGTAAGATTTGGTTCTATAGTTCTACTTGATGCTCTACTTGATCTGCGCAATGGGACATAACGAACTGCTTCAAAACGGGAACTTCTTCTGATCAATTTGAACTTTGCCAAAAGTTGGAGTTGAGAGTGAATTGATATGATCATCTATTCCTTTGAACAAAATTGGGATTGATATCTTTAGATGCCAAAATGTGTCAGTCTAAGCCTATATCAAAAAGGTGTTGCTGGCAATCAACCCCATTAGTATCATGCATGCATCCTAGTTAGGAAAAAAGAAGACTACAAACTGAAAAATTTCTATAATTCTAACTAGGATATACACATTATTCATCAACTTGTTACCATAGTGCTTCTCTTTTCGGTCCTAAATGACTGATAAAAGAAGGAATTAGATGACTTTTCTTACCCTATGTTGGGATCCATTAGCTTGGTCCTTAAATTCTCTGGATTTCTCAATGGTTAGGATGGTTCATATTATTTCTTCTTCTTCATAAGGGTATTCTATCCATGAAGGTTCTTCCACTAAAGGTTTTGCAGGTGGATATAGGGTGAGTTTCTTCATGGATACCCCATTGGAGATGGTCAACTCATTGGACCTATAAACTGATGAAAACATTGATTGCGGCTAGCCAAGGTCTCCCTAGGATCAAGGGATGTTCTCCCATGCTAGACTTGGGTTTTATAACCACAAAGTCTACTAGATACTCCCAAGAATATAAGGTCATTGTGATGTCATCTAGCACACCTACAGGTTTGACTTGAGATATGTTTGCTAATTCTATCACTGTGGGTGTGGGTCAAAGACTGTTCAAATTCAAGTTATTCATGGTTATGGCGGTTATAATGTTGATGTAAAGCCCTAAGTCACTGAATGTATTTTCAATGGGAATATTGTTGATATAGACGGTAACCATGGGATTGCCTATATCAACGTATTTTTCCAGAACAATTTTTCCAAACATAAGGTCAGCTAGTTTACCAACAATTTGGACTGAATGGGGATCTTTCCTTTTCCTTCTCGGTTTCTTAATGCACATTTCCCTGATAATCTTAGCGTAGATTGGTATGTATTTAATATCTTGCAACAAGGGAATTTTCATGCAAACATTCTTTTACTCGGCTTCTAGGTCAAATTCAGAGTGAGTTGGAGACCTCTCTGAAGCAAATATTTTAGGGTATGGAATATCCTTGGATGATTGGGGTAGCTATGAATGTGGATAAGAAGAAGTTTGTTTGGTTGGAACAAAAGTATTATTGTGGAGATCATCATTGGATAGATGATTAGGAGTTTCCTCCTATGGTTATTCTTTAATGATGACATAAAAGTATTTCTTCTAGAGGACTTTTCCTAATCTCAACTTAATATATTGAAATTGTAGGGGAGATATCAAATATGTTGGGAAAGTCTGTAGCTCAGTGTTGTGAACAAGCAGGGCTACCTTATTATTGGGGTTAGGAATTGGCTGGGAAGGTAGTTGAGTAGGTCGAGGAGGGTTTTGATTTGGAGGAAGTTGCAATTGAGGTTGAAGAATTGCAAGTTGGGGGGCTTTTGTGATGCCCCCATGGGATATTGTAATGGAGGGTATGATTATTACATTGTATAAGGAATGAGAAATTGTTGCAATGAAGGATAAAGGTTTGTTCCCATAATCATTTCATTGCCAACCTTGTTTCCAATCTTGGTTCTGATTTTGTTGAGGGGGCCATGTCTGCCAAGGCATGGAAGTACTTCACTGTTGAGGATATGAATTATTTGAAAAAATTTGTGGTGTGGAATCTAGTGACATACCTGGTGCTCTCGGTTTCCAAGGCCTTTTCTGAGAGACGAAGCATGGAAGTGATTCAGCTGCCCCACTTTCTCCTTTGTATATGGATTTAAGTCTGGGCAAGAAAAAACACTCCTCATTATGATGATCATTTGCACACAAATCACAAATTTGAACTTTATTTAGTGAACAATCTTTCGTAGGATGCTTTTGTCTACACCTAGAACACAAAATGGACAAGGTTGCATTTTATTCTTCTTATATTTTCTTGATTTTCAAGGTGTCCAACTATGTGCTTTAGGTGCTCATAATGTCAGTTTTAAAATTCTCAAGGACATTACCTAATTCTTCCCTTGTTACCCCACCTATGGATGACTTAATTACCCTTGAAAGAGGATCTCAAAATCTCTTACTAGATTTTTCTTGACTCCTAGAATATTTTTGCATAATTCACAAATCTCAGAAAGGTAAGCCAAAAATATCACATGATCCCATTAAGTTAAGCACGTTTATGAATTCTTCTTATAGTCCCTTCAAAAAGATGGTTCTTATTGTATCACTATTTAACCCATGTTGTTTATAATTTTGGAGGCTGTAAGAGAACCTTTCAACGTAGTCTTCCAAGCTCTCATCCTCCAGTTGGACCATTTTGAAGATATCCTCATATGAGTTTCTAATTTTATAATAATCTTGATACCTTTTTAGGACATTTTTCTTCATATCATGCCAAGATCTAATGATACCCTCTTCTAATCCCATAAACCATCTTAGAGCGGCATCCTTCAAAGTTGTAGGGAATAGTTTAAGCTTTTTAGCATCACTGACATAGTTGTAACAACGACATAAAATATCAAATTAAAATAGGAAAGAGTTAGGGTCTTCAATAATAATTCCATGAAAATGTGGCAAGACTGATGGTGGAATGTTTTTCATAGCCATATTCGATGCTAAGTCTAGAATTGGGAACCCAAAAGTTACTTCTTTGTGTGTTGTTTCATTTGATGCTTGTAGAATCCTCTTCATCTTCCATACTTCAAAAAAGTTTGAAGCTGTCTAAAGTAGATTCTACTGACCTTCAACAATTGGATTTTCTTTTGGAGTCTTAATTCATTCTTCAAAAGTAGGAGCAGTGATTGGTTCAATGATTGGGTCTCTACTTGGCTTTCCTCCTTTCACCAAAGGAGTGGGAATTCTACCTGAATATTTTGATCATAATGTTCTTCCAACCAATGAGTTAGTAGGGTTTTGGATTTTCTTATATAAATCTACCTATATCGTTCCTAATCCTATTCATTCAGTACAAAACAAGACGAAACTTTGTAAAAACTCACTATTGTGAATGCAAAGGGCTATTACACTTACACAAATCTTGAAGTGAATTCATCTTTGCATCTTACCATTTCCACTCCCTTCTGTGAAAAGATGTATGTACTAAAAAAACAACACAAAACAAGAAATATCTACTACTTCTATGCAATCAAGAGCCGTGAATTAATCAAGCAACCTTTAACAATTCCCCAATAACACCAAAAATGTCAATCAATTTATTCGTCATTTAATAAACCCTGCAACATTTAATTTTACAATCTGGGGTTGTAAGCTTATGAATTGTTGGCACAGTATGTGCAAAGTGATCAATTGATTCCTAACTTTCTTGATCTATTGAAAATAAGGACTATAAATTAACAAATTTCTTAATCACCCTTTCTCAACTCGTAACTCAAATGAAAATATTGATTAGTCTTATGAGTGCTTAATAAAATTGGACTTGAGATAATTCTCACTACTCCATTCAATGGTAATTTTGCATATTCAGATTCATTGGTGGCTAATATTTATATGACCCTGAAAAGGAACCTAATATTAAAGCATGCAAATAGAGTATAGTTTATTTCATTCACAGAGATGAAGAACTATGATATTATGACTCAGATGTACAAAATTGTTATCGAGTCATTGAATCATTCACCACAATAATTAAGGTACCAAAACTCAGCCTTTCATCCTACATTGTTATTCACAAAATGTTCCTAAGGTCATGTAGGTTGTGGAAATTTTTAGAAAATGAATAATTATGAGTATATATCATGTACTATGTCTCTCTCTTTTAACCATTCACAAATCAAGGAAAAAGGTAATGCTTTGAGATCCTGACCATGATAAGTTTATGAAGTACTTATAGAGGAAATATTACCTATCAACAATACACCACTTCTAAATTTGCAAACTAAAGTGCATAAGACAAAATTGAATATATCCAAAATAGAGTATATCACACACATAAGCAAGCTGCAAATGAACAACATACCACTCTTTGTTTTGTGCTATACACAACACATAATTAGAAGTATATATAACATAGTATCTCACACATAGAAACACTATCAAACAAAAAACATATTCATGATCTAAAACATAAAAAACTTGAAACAAAAACTACTTACAAAGTTTAGAGCGACACACATATGCTCGACGGGCCCTCTCGAGTGAGATGGCATGCTATGGAACTCTTACAAGATTACATGCAACATAGAATTCATCAATCCACACCAACATTCTATTATTCAAAGGAACGGAGTTTGAATCTTGCAGAGTCTCGATAATACAACATTTCTATACATAATCTAATTCGTAATTTTCCTCCCAAGTGAATAGATATTTATACATAGTCTTGAATAACTAAATTGCCTTTGTCCAAACTGACTAATAAATAAGAAATAACAATCTATAGTTACGGCATAATGGACTTGGTTTTTATGGTTCAATAGCAACGATCTAATTTCGTATTCACGCCATTACCATGACATGGAATGCATGGTAATGGCATCTACTGCGTGAGTGATTCCAAGAGTTCATTGTCGGTGTATGGTAGGCATTGTGGTGGAACGAAATTTGCACACTCGATTCCACTATCATTGGCATGCCTTGAACCGGTCTGAAAAACATGCAACAAAGTTGGGATCCTATTATAACCAAATTTGACACTTCTCCGTATGTGATGACACTTACATGTTATGCTTTCGTGACGACACTTCATGAAGCTGATGTGGTTCACAAAAAAGGACATTATGGATGGAAGAGCCATATTTGGGAGCTAAATAATATGGCCTTAACTTATTCATGGTTCATTCAACAGTTTGGGAGCTTATGATCACATTTGGAGACCAAAACACCCCCTGAAAAGCCCTAAATTTTGCAGTTTTTGCCCATTTTTGTCACCCACACGTTGGTTACACATGGCTCACCTACGTGTTGTCTGCACCTTTCCCCTTATGTCACCAACGTGTGCCTCAAAAAATACTAAAAATATAAAAAATCTCAAAAATTGGGTGGTTTTTGAAACTTCCTACTCAGTTACAACTGCTCCCTCCTCGACCTAACCTTTTTCTTCCACCATAAAAGAGAAGGAGATGGGCCATGAATGGGTATCTCAGCCAAAATAATGATATGCTGGAGAAATTTATACTCCCTCCCCCATCATTTGTGCCCTAGTTGATTTGTGGTTGGGATTCTTGGAGGAGAGAAGCAAGGGATCCAGAATTGAAGGTTTCATGAGGTGCCTGAATTGAAGGAAAGTGATATTATGTACTTGCTTCATTCATTAATGAAAGAATAGAGATGATTCCCTTTCCAAATATATATGTTCATGTCTATCTCAGATTTGATAGCTTATTAATGTTCATTCGACCATTATTGTATGCTCTTTGGATGCCAAATATTTATTGGTAGTCAAATATTTTTGAGGAAGGTGTTTGAATTGTTTTTGCAGGTTCAGTGATTGGATAGCAAGAGGAAATTACAAGAATTCAAATAGAAGGCTAGGATCAACCTTCAGTAATGAGGTACATACCCTCTTAATCCCTAAAATTTTACTTATTTTTGTTTATTGTAGAACCCTAGTTATCTGTTCTTTCCAATCTTAGTCTGTTGGTGGCCTCACCCCAGCCATAGGAACGTTTTCCTAACAACAGAATTGGCGACTCCGCTAGGGAGAATCCTATCTGCTTTGGGGTATCCAAGGTTATTTTTTCTATTTTGGTTGAAGGTCTGAGTCTAATCTAAAGTTAGGAATAATCTGTTCTTTAATAGACCTTTCCCTATCATTTTCTGAGTTGGATTTGCTTTTAATTTGGAGACTTCCAATACCCATGCATAGGTGACAATGCTTACAGGTGCGTGTCTATTGCATAAACGCTAGTGATAGTCCTCTCACCAACATGTTACAACCTACTTGCTAGTACTTCACCATCATGTCCCTCATGTAGGTGACTTTTTCACTTTCAGGCCTGTTTGGGAGGTTTTGGGTCGATTTTGTTTAGTCTTTATTGATCCTTGGTCTATGTAGGACCCCTTGGAAGGGTGATATTTGTCTTTTGATTGCTCTTGACTTGATTTTAGGGATAGTTTGGAGCCAATTAGGGCTTGTTTGGAATAATTTCGAACCTCTAGACCCAAGTTGGATCTCTTTGAACCAATTTGGTGTTATTTGACCCAATTTGGATCTAAATGAACCTATTTGCTCCTGTTTGATTGGATTTGCAACCTATTGAGGGTATTTGAGCCAATATGTACCTATTTGAGTGATAAATCCTCTCTCGGTAGGGTTCGTGTGCTTTCTTATGCTTTTGGTCTTTCCTTTGAAGTGAAAGCTCAAGTGTTCTTTCTATTGTTTAGAACCTTTATTGCGTTTGTTGTATGCAGATATGGATTTACCAAACCATATTTATCAGTAGATATCTTGGTTTGTTTGGGTCTAAAGGTATTTATTTCTATCTTTCCACTACTTGGAATGCTTACATGAATGAGAAGTCTAGTGTTTATGGATGCTTTTATTGTTTGATAAGGAGATCATAAAGCTTTTGCATTTGATTGGATTGTGTGTGAATTTGATTTTGATCTTTATTTCTCATTTTGGAAAAAGAATAAAAATTGGATTAGTGTTGAGTTGACATTAGTTGAGTACTTTGAAAAGTCTCTCGAAGGATTTGGAATTGATTCATATTAAAAACAAAATTTCTTTTGCATAGTTA
Source organism: Larix kaempferi (assembly GCA_027924585.1). Taxonomy (NCBI): domain Eukaryota; kingdom Viridiplantae; phylum Streptophyta; class Pinopsida; order Pinales; family Pinaceae; genus Larix; species Larix kaempferi. The sequence goes on from BSBM01000017.1 coordinate 33,090,948, forward strand.
GTTGTTTTGGGCACTTGCATGCTTATTGTTGTAATCCCACGGTTCACATAGTTATCATAGATACATTACACAATATAAGCAAGCATACACAATGACACAGATACAAGAGACGAGACAGATAGAGAGAATAGCCTTTGTATTAACCAGCAATAGCAGAACAATATGATAGAATCAATATTTACTAGTCTATCGGCTCACCAGCCTAGATATATATATGTGCAGATACAGTTACATAACCGTCTGTCGGTTTATCCAACTGACCCAACCCATACTGGTCGACGCGACTAATCGACATATGCTGCAGAATGGTCGGTCTGAGGGCCTAGTCAACAAGCCGACTTAGGCCCCTCCAACATCTCCCCCACCTCAAAATCTTTCTTCGTCCCGAAGAAATGGAGAGATCAAAATTACAAAAATTGAAATACAGAAACAGTTATGTCAAAGAAATGCTAGAGTCCACAACATCAAGAATCTGGAGACAAGCTTCAATGATAACTTCAGTAGAGACAGAGAGATGGTGTTGGAACTCTTCTCAAGTGTGGAGCAGATTCTGGATGTCGACAGTCAAAGTTGTGAGTTTTGACAGATTTCCCATCTTGTCATGAGTGGATGTAGCTTGCAAATGGATCATGTCGGGACCAAATGCGTTAATTGTCTTGTCGGTAGTAGCAAGTAATTGATTGAATCGGGGCTGAATTTCTTCAAGTTTGTTGAGGCCTCCTTGGGCCTATGACATCCACTGAATTTCCTATTTTTCTAACTTTTCCAATTGCTTGTTCTCCATGATGATCTGGTTATCAAGTATTTCAATATGGGGTTTCATATGTGGTCAAGAGCTGTTGCTGAAGCTTGCTTAGCAACGCTCTTGTTTTCTGAAGATTTTTGTAGACATCACCATAGTAGACATACCAATTGTTGAGAACTGAGGTAAGTTTTTCTGCCTGATTAGCGTACTGCTTGAGTGCTTTGGAGGCTTCTGAAAAGGATGTAAACTAATTTGTCATCAGGGAATCTACCTCAGTAGCTTGATCATGCTGTTTCTTGAGAAGCTCAGATTGTAACATCGACACGACAGATTCTAGTAATTGGTATGCTTTGTCTAGAGGTGGTGTCGTGTCGGAACTAGCTGGAAGCGGGATCACTTGCTGAGCTAATTTTTCACACTTAGCAAGAAATGTGGCCCGTTCGTTCTGTAGTTGTAGTAACTGATCGTTTGATTCCTGTCGGTGACATCTTTGCACTCTGAAAGATGCATCTTCAAGTAAATCGAGTTCTATTTGGGAAGCCAACTATGGTTGATAGCTTATGGTAGCTCCAAATTGGTCTAAGTATACAGAAGGAATATTTTCTGATTGTCCTTGCTGTTTTTGCTGCATTTGCAGTTGCTGCTACAATTCTCTTTCTTTATGTTTCTTCTCTTTATGTTTCTTTCAGCTACTTGTCTCTTTTTCTTTGCTTATGGTTTGTTGATATGGCCCCTTATCTTTTCCGGCTGTTGCTGGGTGATTGTCGATGGCTACTTGTGCACTGATGGAATCCTGTTCTGCTTGACTGTGTGTACTGGGTATTGCTGTTGTAATGAATGGATTGTCATGTTCTGGTCCTTCGGCCATTAGTGGATTTGCTGATGATGTGCTAGAGATTTCCATATTGCTTGTATTAGTAGCTGGAGCATTCATGTGTTCTGATGGTCCTATCGTGTCGGCTGCAACTTCTCGAGTCCTGACTGGTTCCGTGACTCTCTCTGCTTCTGCCGTGTCTGCTTCTTTGTTGAGCTGTTGTGAAATTGAACTAGACTTGGATCCTTTGATAGGGGAACTCGACTGGTTTACTGGGAATGATGGTAGGTCGGCGGATGTCGGAATTGGACTTGGTGAAATGGTATTGTCGAACGGATCCGGACTAACTAGACTAGACTCGACCTGGGAACTGACAACTTGGGATTTTTTTGTGCTAACGGTTTTTGCTTGAATTGGACTCGTTTGCTGTGGTAGTGATTCGACTGGAAGAGGAGTGAATACACCTGTTTGTTGTGCATATATTGGATTTGATGGATTAGGATTTCTAATATGGTGGGTGGTCATGTGATCGACAATTTCTGGGCTGGGTAATGGCAAAGGTGAAATTACTGTTTGAATGTTGTCGGATGGGGCTAAGTTAACCGGGACAGTAGGCGGAGAGGCAAAAATGGGTAGTTGGATGACCATCTCGCGCCTTTTAGGGTAGAGTGTTGGAATGTTTGCAATGAATGTATTCAAGGTGGAGTCTTTTGTGACAGGGGGAACAGGTAATGCTAAAAGACTTCTTTCTTCTTCTACTATAGTTGGGGAATGGGGGCGAGACTGGATGGTTAGATCAACATCAGGAACGACTGAAATTTTGGGTTTCTTAACAATGGTTTGAGAATATGGATACTTATATTTTTCTAAGAACTTTCTGAATTGTTCTTCGATGGGCAATTTATTCTTGGTTGTGTCTTCTAGGATTTGGGTAGCGCTGTCGTATAGCTCGATCTCATCTATCATCGACGGTTCTTGAATTGTTACTTGTCTTTTTCCTTTCCCTTTTGTCAATATTATTCGGTTCTGTCGGGCTGTGACTATTTCGGCTGCTACCTTTTGGATATTATTGTCTGTCAGAAGATGTTCTGGATTGTCGGATTCTGTATCATTGTTTGACTGCTCTCCGGCTTCTATGTTCGGAATCTGGGTGAGTGCTAACATCTTAGTGCTAAGTGTTGGCTCGGGCTGATAGCTGAAATTGTTCATGTACAACCGACTTTCATATGCTTCTTCTTGTTCCATGTCAGACAGAGGTTCGACATATTTGAAGTTGGTTTTCAAGGCTTGTGCTGGAATGGGTAGTACTTGATTAGATTGACGGGTTAATTCTGAGAATATTTCGCTTACTGAAGGGTAATAGTCGAGTCGTTTTGCTGGACCTGTTGCTTCTTCCATGTACCATACTGTTGTGTCGTCCAAAGATAGTTGGATGTGCGTTGTTGGAGGTAGGCTTTGACAGATGTTCTGTGGTACCCTCCATCTTGTTGTTATTTCTTTAAGGTCATTAAACCATGCTTCAAGCCAAAGCTTTGTTAAATTTTCAGAATTTACTTCAATCTAATCTAGGATCTTAACTGAGAGAACATGTACAGCAAATCTACAACATATCAATCATGGACACAATAATGCAAGCACACAAAAGACAAAAAGTTTACTTTGGGAAAACCATAAAGGTGAAAAACCCCAATAACTTCCTCAGAGATAGATAGAGCAATGATACAACTAGAATACAAGAGATAGTCTTCTCCTAGCAGCAGAGCCTCCTCCTCATAAGTGCGCCACTTTCCGAATGAGAGAAGTGTGTGAATGAATGATCAAATAGAGATCTCTTGATCTCTATTTATACTTGTTTTGTCCTACCTGAAATCTCCCAGGGCACAAATTACATTCCATAGGACAAAACCTCGCAAGAGAATCTCAAGATGTTACGGGTACACAACTCCGACCTATAAGATCTCCCAGACATGCTCATCTGCACAACCTGATCCACGGCCACAAAGTATCATCCTGATACTCACCATACATCATCATGATGTACACACGATCATCCTTATCATCATCACTGCAACATCCTGTTGCATGTCATCTGGAGAAGCTCATCATCCACGATCATCCTGATCATACAATGCATCCACCTGATGCATACCAAGTATCTACTTGATACATATCATCATACATGATCTACCTGATCATACAATGTATCCACCTGATACATACACAGATACATGATCCACACAATGTATCCACCTGATACATATCAAAATACATGATCTCAGTATCCACCTGATACATATACAGATACATGGTCTGAGTATCCAACATGATGCATATATACATAAATTATCCAACTGATCATAACAAGCATCCAACATGATGCAATGATCCAATTGATCATAACAAGCATCCAACATGATGCATATACATATACAGAGTAGTAACTGGAGCATCGTCCTGATGCTCATCATCCATGATCCTCCTGATCATCATAGCATCGTTCTCTTTAGATCATCTCATCGTCCACGAAGCACAGCCTAGATGCACATCATCCAGCACTTACACCACTGAAATGGGAGAACACATCTACCATCATTCGGGGAAGGCTCCAGCCCTTACTTTTTCACCATGGGAGAACACATCTACCACCATGTGAAAAATGGTTCAGCAATTACATCACAACCAAGGGAGAACACATCAACCATGTCAGAAAATCTCATGTGCATCTGCATCTTCCAGACTCATCACTTCCCTTTGGAAGGAACCTCGAACTAAAGTGCACCAAGCCTCTCTCTGAAGTACTCAAACTGCACTTTGTCCAATGGCTTGGTCAATACATCTGCAGCCTGTTCATACATTGCAACATACTCTGCTTCGGCTTTACTCAATGCTATGAAGGACTGCTTCCTGCTAAACCAAGAGATCACACATGATCCCTATCTGCAGCACTGCCTGCCCAATCTGAATCAACATAACCCTGTAGGTTAAACTTTTGATTCACATCATACTTGAGACCATAATCAACTGTACCCTTCAGGTACCTCAGAATATGCTTTACAACAACCAGGTGAACACTCCTCGGATCCATCAAGAACTGGCTCAATGTGTTCACTGCAAAGCAAATATCTGGTCTTGTGTTCATCAGGTACATCAAGGACCCAATCATCTGACGATACATAGCGATATCAACCAGCTCAGATGAAGCATCACACAGAAGCTTCAGGTTCGATGCCATAGGTGTGGCCATATCCTTGCAGTCCATCATCCTGAACCTCTTCAGGATCTATACTGCATACTTCCCTTGTCCAAGGAAGATTCCATCTACACTCTTCCACACCTCCATGCCAAAAACAAATAGTGCATCATCCCCAAGTTCTTCAACTCGAACTCGGCAGCAAGCTTCTGCTGCATGTCGGAAATCAATCTATCCTCACCTGTTACAAACAGGTCATCCACATAGTAGTATCATTGGATTTCCTTCCTCAACCTTGTAGTAAAGTTTGGAATCCGCTTTATTCTTGGTAAAGCCCAAACTGGATAGAAAGCTGTCTATCCTACCATACCAAGTTCTGCACATATATGACTCCCTGTCATGTGTCTCAGAACCAAGTGGCTGCACCACATACACTTCTTATTCAACTACACCATTCAAGAAAGTGTATCTTCCTCTTCATCACTGCAGCCAGAGCAAGTATTGATTTAATGGAAGTGTATCTCGCTATAGGAGCAAAAGTCTCTATGCTACCACCTGCAACATGCTTGATCTTGTAGATCCTCTTGGAAGTCACTACAGACTCCCCTTCAGGTCTTAGGACTGCATCCCAAACATCTTCATGATCAACTGGTACTCCTCGATCATGGCATTCTTACCAGATCCTGGGAACTTCAATATCTTCAATATTTTCAATAGATAACTTTGTTGTTGAACAAATGTTGTAGTCCTTCTTTTGTAGGTGATGGTATACAATCTTTCCTACACAACAAGTTAAATTGCATGATTAGAAAACATATCATAGTTTTCAGAACAAATTCTTACATATAAATAAATATGTCATATAGTCATGCAATTATCTTAGCCAATTCTTCAATACAACATTTATCCATATTCCGTAACTTTCTAGATGCCTTCCAATATCTACCAGAACATTGTTAAGAGTGTGCACAACTCCTAACATGTCAGCAAAGAGGTTTCATTCTAGATAAGTAGCAATGGAATGTTGTACAGTGCCATAGGCCACTTACCCATGTATATTAGTAGTATACTGTTCATCAATGCAACTATTCTAATATGCATAATACACAACCTAATTCTAGGAACATAAGCATATACATCATTGAATAACATTATGTAAGAAATGACAATTCAAATACTTATCTTTGTTTGGTTGCTGGGTGGACTCCCTCTGAATCTTTGCAACTCCATTATGATGTGGATTGTGAGAAGTGGTCAACTCCCTCTGAATATCTGCATCCTTGCAGAAACTACTGAAGTGTGCTCCTTTGCTTTCTTGCAGGAACAACTGGAGTGTGCTCCCTCTTGATCTTTGCTTCCTGGATTACTTGTCCTTGAACTTATATCCATCCTTAATCACTATGCATGCTTATTAGTATCATCATTGTGTTATCCTTGAGGTCTCATACATAATCACACATTTATTAGTATAATCTTAATACTATCAAAACACAATAATCTTAAACATGTATAGCCATGATCATTCACAGATAATAAACATTAGTATTCAAGGTTTCAGGGAAGTCTTCTTTTACTCATGCATATTCTTATTTTATCATAGGTCTCTTTTGATTAGTTAAATCATCAATGCATAAACCCGTGATTACTCAAACCTATACCTTCATGATTCTTCTCGTTAGTCATATCATCAATTATGGTTAAAAACATAATATGCATACAAACATGACTATTCAAACCTATGACTTCATGAATAATCATTATCAACAACACAACAGTATAAGATCCTAACACAAGGTAGGATTCTAGCTTGATATAGGAAAAACATACATGGATTAGCATGCTAGCTAGTTATGTCTAACATACCCGCATAATGTCTTCTGGTTCTCTTCAGTGACTTGTGCTAGTAACCTGCATGTCTCATAAGTTAACCATTGTAGAACCAAGTTATACATACCTCATAAGTAGATCTTCTATGTGATCCATGACAATGGATGAATCTTTGTCTTCATGTCACCATGATCATATGTTCTTGAAGTAGAACATGATTTGTCTTTCTTGGTGTACCTTTTATGTTAGCGAACAACATAAACCTCATACAACATCACAATGCATTAGTACAATCATAAGTGTCAAAACCTTAATCAATGAATATCTTCTATTAAGGTAAGACAACAAGTCTAGTAATTAATCAAGATTGTACTATAAAGACAAACATATCATAAACTTAACCATGAACGTAATTCGAAACATACCTGTAAGCCATACCTGTCAAGATTGCTTGTAATCTTCTTATGGAAGGCCTTAGCCTCATCTCCCTCCGAGATAGGAACTTCTTCACTTATGCAGGTGACCATTCCATCTTCTTCTAGGATTAACCCAATCCACTTGATTTGCAAGAAGTGGACCTGGAGCTGGATTAGGGTTTGTCAGAGAAACCCCAAAAATTCAAACTTTGAATTTCAAACTTTCGAAAGGATAGAAATATGCGCCTTGATGAGCTGATCAAGCTGGTATATTCAGAATTTGAAAACTGCAAAGTTTCACTCCTCAATTTTGCCTTTGAAAACAAACTTTCGGATTCACTGGACGTGACCCCTAACTAGGGTTTGATGAAGCCCACTCTTATTCCCAATCAAAAGTTTTGATCCAAAGCTCTAAGCTTCTATTTTTCTGAGGAGCTTTCAGCCGTGGTCACAAATTTCAAAAATTCCCATTTTTGCAGAAGCCCTAATTTTCCACTTTTCCAATCAAAGTCCCAAACTAAGGTCTGATCAAGCCCGGTCTTCTGCCCAACCAAAAATTATGAACTTGGTCTCTAAATTTCTATTTTGATGAGTGGCATTCAGCCATAGTCTCTGATTACAAAAATTCCAACTTTCTCTGAAACCCTAAATTCCGGAAGCCATGAATGAAGGTTCTCAAAACTAATTCTGTTATGACAGAAATATGTACCTGATTGTTTCTGGTGTAACTCCAAAATTTGCGATCCACAGGGTCTGGAAAATTTTCCTGAGATAGCCCGACCTGTTATCTTTCCATCCCGATGGGTATGACCTCAATTGGATTCTCTGAGAGAGAGTTATTCCAAGTGTTGCAACGTGACCTGTTTATGGGATAAAACAGGAGAGCGAACTTGTACGGCGTGCCATGTGTCACTGGTTCAACTTCAGCCTCTGAAAACGTTTCCTGAGATATTTCAGTCTGTGTACTACCTGTCACTTTTTACGAAATTTCATTTGGAGCTTCCTATCCCAAGTTATGACCTTTTTTCCAAGGTCACATGTTTATGACTGAGATCTGGAAGAGGCAAAAATCCTATATTGTACAGATCATAAATCACAAATTACAACGAATTAGAAGTTGTCCTTTGGAAAGAAGGTACATGGGGATCTGATATTCGACCTGTAAAAGTTTCAGATCCAAAAAAAATTTCAAAATGGATTTATAGCGAAAGTGCTACAATGACTGGTTTTTGCTATATCAAGCCCTAGCATCGTAAGTGCAACAAGTGTCATACATGCCATATCATGCCTTCTTTCAGGCTAGCTCTGATACCATGTTAAATTTTCAGAATTTAATTCAATCTAATCTAGGATCTTAATTGAGAGAACAACATGTACAACAAATCTAAATCATATCAATCATGGACACAATAATGCAAGCACACAAGAGACACAGAGTTTACTTGGGGAAAACCATAAAGGCGAAAAAACCCAATAACTTCCTTAGAGATAGATAGAGAAATGATACAACCAGAATACAAGAGATAGTCTTCTCCTAGCAGCAGAGCCTCCTCCTCATAAGTGCGCCACTTTTCGAATGAGAGAAGTGTGTGAATGAATGATCAAATAGAGATCTCTCGATCTCTATTTATACTTGTTCTGTCCTGCCCAATAAACTAATGGGGCCTACATGTCTAGCTTAACCCATGGTTAACTTAATCCGGGCAGACCCCACACTTGGTGTTCTAATAACCCTTTGACCCACATGGACAACCCCCAATAGGGTGGTCTAATAACCCTTCGACCAACATGACTTATACAGGGCCGACCCCAACAAGGTGGTCTAATAACCCATCAAGTATAAGTTACGACACTTACAATATAAATGATGACACTTCCGTATAGAGGAATAAGAACATCTCTATAGGAGTACAAAATACATATATGAAATACATGGGTGAAATACATTCCGAAGTTACATATACATATATGATGACACTTCAGTTTGTTCCAGGTGCAAAACAGCGGAAATTTTCCATCAGGACGAGTCGGACTTCAGTGAAATCTTTGTTTCCTTTTGGTCGAAAATGGGTCATAGCAATCCAAATGAGTAGAGATGGGTAGAGGATGCTAGCTCCCTCATCATGGCACTTCTGGCATGTATATTTGAGAATGTCGGCCAAATAATCTGCCCAGTTGTATACCTTGCCGTTCATAGCCATATTTTTAACAGCTTCTAGCATTTCAGGCTTTAGGTCTGAACCTCTACCTGTTCGTGAAAGCGCATGTGATACAATCTTGGCGGTAGTTTTGTGATTGCCAAAGACAATCTGACTCACGACTATACCTCGTGAATTCTTTCCAACAGGAGAATAAAAAAACTCATCAATCAAGTCTATACCCGAACTTGCTGGTATAACATCTCCTTTATGTGAAAGGCCAGTGATTTTGTGGATGATTTCACCATTGATTTCGACTGGAATATCAAGGTAAATCCTCCCATTGTGGTATCTTATAACGATGAACTGTGTAAGGACTTCCTTCAATCCTCCAAAGTTATCCAGTAAAGGTGCCTTCAGGTAGTGCAGGATTGTGGCTGTCTGCAACCTTTTTTCTTCCTCTCTCCAGTGACCGTTTGATTCCTTTCCCCAATATTCAACACTTCTCCATGCTTTCTTCTAGGTGGGTTCTAATGCCTTTGCATTCCGAATCAACAGGAGTCTAGTTTCCAGTGGCGTCTGTTCTTTCTCCAATTCTCTAACTGTTGTTGCGGCGGATCTGCTAGCAGTTAAATTTTTTCAGGGAGCCATGGCGGATTCAGGGTGCGAGGTTGCAAGAATGGTTTCAGCGGAGTTAGGAAATTTTGTTTCTTGGAGTTCAAGTTCTCGGCAGAGGAGTAACCAAGAATCCTCGAGCTCTGTATTTATGGAAGAATTACTCGGCACGGGCAAACGAGACATAGAGGCCTGTATTAATGGCTGATGTGATGGAGTTATTAAATTAGGCTAGCCGGATATCGGCGCTTCGTCAGGTGCATTACTTTTGGCGGTGTGATTATCTTTAGCCTTTATTGCTTTGTCATCATGGTGCTGCGACATCTCATTCGTTGTGTTAGGTCGACGGGCTTCTCTCTTTATGTTTGGTCGGTCCAATCTCCAATACTTCTGTCGTGTTGGATTTTCTTCTGTAAACTGTCGATGTTCTTGTCGGTGTCTGTAATATCGACGGTTATGTGTCGGACTTCTTTCTCTGTTGTTTCCTTGCTTCCTTTTCCATTCTCTCGTCATTTCTGCTTTTTGCCACGATCTACTATATTTGGTTGATTGCTTTATATTACTCTCGTTCGGTTATTTCTAACCATTTTTTTTTTCATGTTCATGATTTATACCTTTTTAGTCGGGCACCGTTTACAACTTTCTTGAAAATATCTCCTTGTAATGGTTTTAGTCGGGTTGAGCCATTAGGATTTAACTTTTTGATGATGTAGGGTCCCATCCATTATGTATGCAACTTTTTTGGTTTCCCTTTTACTCTGTTATTATAGAGGAGTGCTAAATCTCCAACTGACAGATTCTTTTGTTTGATATTTCTATCATGCCATGCTTTCTGTTGTTGTTCTTGCACTCTCTGATGTTCTAATGCCAACTGTCGACTTTCATCCAGCTTCGACAGTTGTAATAGTCGTTCGTGTCGAGTATCTTCGACGTCGATATGTAGAGCTGTTGCAATGGTCGGTTCCTGTCGTAAAAAATGTAACGGGACGACAGCCTCTTTCCCATAGACAAGTGAGAATGGTGTCTGTCCTGTCGTTTTCTTATATGTTGTTCTGTATGCCCAAAGGACAACAGGTATTTTATTTTCCCAGTCATCTTTCTCTATATTGCAGATTTTTGTCAGTCCTTTTGTAAGTGTTTTATTGAATGATTCTATTGCATCATTCGACTGAGGGTGATAAGTTGTGCTTATTCTATGATCGACTGCAAACTCCTTAGTCAATGCTTTAATGGTTTTACATACAAAATGTGTGCCTTGGTCACTTATCAATGTTATGGGACATCCAAAGCATGTTATGATGTTTTCATAAATGAATTTAGCAGTAACTTCACTTGAACATGTTCCGACTGGTTCTGCTTCTGCCCACTTGGTAACGTATTCGACAGCAGTAATAATATACCGAGCACCTGTTCGTCTTCCTACTACTGGAAATGGTCCAATAAAATCAATAGCCCATATTTCAAATGTCTGGCTAGGGTTAATTGGGCACAATGGCATTTTTGTTCTTGGTAGTGGTTGGCCCATGCACTGACATTTATCACACTTAGATACGAACTCTCGACAGTCTTTATGAATCGTTTCCCACCAGAGTCCTGCCTGCAGGATTTTTCTGGCTGTTATATCCGCATGATAGTGTCCTCCTGCTAGTCCAGGATGGGCTTCTATAATTAGATCTTGTCATTCATGCTCAAGTGCACATCGGCGTAATATATCGTCCAAGCCAAGTTTATAGAGGAAGTCATTGATCAAGGTGTAGGGGGCTACTTTCATTGCTAATATATTCCTCTTTTTCTCATTCATTCCCTCAAGAGCTTGCCCATTTTCCAGAAATTGTGCAATTTCCATAAGTTCTGAAGGTACTGCTTCAATGCGAAACAAGTGTGCGTTCGGTAAGTCATCTTCAATTCCTGTCGGTTCTTCTCATGTGTCGATTCTCGACAGGTGGTCTGGTCCGACATTAACTTTTCCAGGTCGGATGATTACTTTGAATTCAAATTCTTGAAACAGTAATAGCCAGCGACATAATCTCCCGTGATGTAATGGCTTATTAACTAAGTATTTTAAAGCTTGGTGATCTGTATAAAATACAAAGGGGTTAGCCAATAAATAATGGTGGTGTTTCTGAAGGGAAAATACCATACCTAATGATTCTCTTTCAGTCGTAGAATAATTTCTTTCAGCTTTATTCAACTTCCGACTGCTGAATGCATTAGGATAATCGATGTTATCATCTCCAGGTTGTGTTAGGATGGCTCCTACTGCTATTCCAAGTGCATCAATATGTACATGAAATTTCTTTGACCAATCTGGAAATCGAAGAATCGGTGATTCGACCATTTTTCTTTTCAATGTGTTAAATGAAATGTCGCATTCCTCCATCCATTTATAATCTCGATCTTCTTTTAGCAATTCTTCCAGAGAATAAGTCATATCGGAATAGTGTCTGATAAATTTTCTGTAATATCCGGTATGACCTAACAGAATTCATACTTGTTTTGGATTTACTAGAGGCTTTAGGTCGAGAATGATTTTGATCTTTGCGTAGTCAACCTTAATACCTTCTTTGCAAATGACATGGCCAAGTCATATGTCCATAGGTGTTGCGAAGATGCACTTTTTAATGTTAAGGGATAGTTGTATCTGTCGGCATCTTTCCAACATTAGTCTGAGCCATTTGCAGTGATCTTTCAGCATTGTATAAATTGTCCAATCATCAAAGTATACAGCCATGGCTTTGTAAATATATTCTTGGAATGCTTTGACGACAATTCTTGAGAAGACCGCAGGTGCGTTCTTCAAGCCAAAAGGCATAACTTTATATGCGAATGACCCGAATTCGCACACGAATGTTGTCTTTTTCTAGTCTTCTTTTGCTATAGGTACTTGGTTGTACCCTGAGAATCCATCCGTGAAAGAATAGCACTCGTGCCCTGCAACTTCATTGATGATTTCAACTGCAAAGGGTGTAGGGAAGGGATTTGTTAAGGTTACTTTATTCAACTCTTGAAAGTCGACATAGATTCTCAGTCGAGTCGGATCTTGTTTCTTTGGCTGAATGACCATTGGGCTAGCCCATTCCGACTGGTCAATAGGATATATTATTCCTGCAGCAAGCATGCTATCGATCTCCTTTTTGACAATATCCTTATATTTGTGAGCAAGTTTGTAGGGTCTTTTCTTCATTAAACAATAGACTCATACAATGGTATGATGAATTCTTCACAGATGAGCTTGTAGCATGTTATGTAATTATGGGCCCAAAGTATTTTATAAGCTGTGTACACTGGGGTATTGCCTAATCCCAAACGCAACCTAACTTAGGGAAAGGAAGCTTTTCCAGAATGCAATCTATAAGATATGACGACATATAAAATTCTGACTTCTTTAGGGCCAGACCTTCTTTGGCAGTAGTTATGGTGGATGATAAACTATCAGAGAGAATAGTTTCCCAATTAAAGATCATTCCCTTGAATGCCACATAATGAATTATGGGTACCCACTGTATCTTGTAAATGGTTCCGTCAGCGATGCCAAAAATTCTGCTTAACATAAGGGCAATCATCCAGAAAGGGGCCCTCAGGTTTTGGACCTCATACTCACCACTGTCTCTTTTCCTTAACTGTTTTCTTGCGATTAACAACTTCTTAGCCATTTCAAAATTGTCCATCTTGATCTGCTCTAGCCATTCATCATTTAGTGGTTGTCGAGCACGCGGTAAGTTGTAAGTTGCTGTGATGTAACCTGGATGAAACAAAGCAAAGGCTTCTCCATTACTATCAGACAACACTCTTGTTTCCGGGTTTGCGTGTTTCAGGATCCAACCGATCACTTATGAGTAAGGAAAAAGCTCAGGGTGTGTGGAAGCTTTAGATATACCAAAGCTTCTGATGTTTTGGTAGATATGTTCTTCCTCCAAGAGTGCCCCAGGGATATCCTGGTCTCTTAACATGCGATATACATCTCCCCTCTTGACTTCAGGAGGGATTCCTGTGATGGACTTAGTATCCTAGAACAAAGTTTCCACTCTTGGTTCCTCATATTCTAGTTCGTTCATCTTAGCTTTCTTTTTGTTACCTTTCTGCATCGTGGCTTAATCCTGTCCAGCAAACACATATAAGTAGACATACAATATAGCGAAAAGCAACAGCGGAAATATTGGATTATTATAACAACACGGCCGAAATATGCAACAATATCAAAATAACACTGTGTTGTGAAAATAAAAGCAAGAATTAGGAATTTTACTAACACAGAACCATATTCCTCCTAGGTTGATAAGCATTTTCGGGAAGACGCCAAATGGGCTTCAAAGGAGACCGAGTTCAATATGTCTCTAATGAAAGCGCGAGTGAGGTGGTAGGTTGGTGCTGCTTAGGAAGGCTGAGTTTTGCAGGCTCAAGGGACTAGGAGAAAGTTGTAAGGCCCTACGGACATAAGTTTTACGCTTGGAAATGGCCAAACAATCAATCAAACATAGAACGTTCGCAGGCCATGCAACTGGTGCGACGACAATGATACCGAGACTGGCTTAACAGTAAAAAAGTGAAACAACAAGAAAGTTAAAACCACCTACCTGGAAAGAGAAGGTTGGTTTGACGGCGGTTGACTAGGCTTCAAACGGGCTGAGCTGGAGCAGCTTCACAGTCCTCAATGGGGTTTCCACAGCATAAAATTCTACCAATGACAACACTAAAACCGCCTAAACCCCATATATAAAGTTTGGCACATGGGGGCATTTAATTGGGTTGGTGGGGTTTTAAAGCGAGTACAGAAGGGGTACCTTGGCACACTTGACATTTAACTTATCAGCCGAAATCAGAATGAAAAGGTGAGTCTGCCTGATAGTTTGCGGCGACAACTCGCGCGTTTCAAGCGACGTTGCGGATGAAAAGGTTGAGTTCGACCGCCCGTTGCGGCGGGACTTCACAAGTTGATCAGTAAGTTTAGGCAAAAACATGGAATGACTTCGCATTTTAATAAAGCGCCCGACCGTTGCGGCAAACTTATAAGAGTCGTTCCGACGTTGCGGTAGCACTTGGTGAGTTCGCCCAACGTTGCGGCAGAACTTGTCGAGTTCATCCGAAAAGTGGCCTCGTGCCTTGGTAAGAAATTAAGACCTTCCGCCCGTTGCGGAAAAAACTTTTGAGTTTTCTGCCGTTGCGGCAAGACTCGCCGAGTTCTCCCTCCGTTTCGGGTTGACTTGGTGAGTTTGCCCGAAAAAGTTACAATGTGAACAAACTTGATAAAAAGAGGCACCCATTGCGGCAAAACTGTAGGCGGGAAAAGCTACCCTATAGTAAGGAAACTGATACTATCAACTGAAAGGGGATGACAGGTAAGTGTATTAACTGCATTACATAAATGTTCATGAAAAGAAATAAGTTATAGGCCTTGAGAACATACCTTTCAAATGACGTTCGATCCTAGCTCTTATTTGATCTTGCTCTCGATCCTCAAGTCCACTTCCCATTCATTAAACCTACAATACAAGTACCTTTCTCAGCATATCTTGGATAATATATAATGATTGAAAGAGACAAATCAATTTAAACATTCAATATTAACCAAAACATATCCAAACTAGTATATTATTTCAATGAACACTTAATTTGGGACAAGAAAGACACTTCAACCTCTTATTGTCAAATGCAAATTGATGTTACAAATATACCTGACTTTGTGACATGCTCCTGCAACTTGATCCTGGGATCCTACTCTTCTCTGGCTTGGATATCTTCCAGCATAAACTCCTCCAATGCAAGCTTCTCTGTAAAAGTCTCTTAATAACATTCATGTCTCTAACCCCTCTCTTTATTCTTCCCTGTATTTATAGGACATGAGAAGCAGTTCAGGTCGAGAGATGGTTATGGAGGAAGTTGGGGAAGTTGGGAAACAACTACAACTAATCCTCTTCGTGAAATTAATTAATTTTTAATCATCTTTTGAGATGTACGCTACTATTGTTCAGTGAAGTAGCGTTTAGGGCGCCACTATAGTGCTTGTAAACTAGCGCTCATCACTTTTTAAATGTTGACCGCTACTATGATGAAGAGGAGTAGCGCTCATAAGGCTTGAGCGCTACTATGACACACTGGAGTAGCGTACAGGCACCAGTCTATTGAAGTAGAGTAGCACTCATATCTAGGGTCAAAATGCTCCTCCATCCAAGTTGTCCTTTTGTGTGATCAACAGCTCAAGGTGATCATGGACGGAGAGGTGCAGGTTTGACCTATAACAGATGCCCCCTAATGTGTGAGGTCGGAGGGAAACGATGGCCGAAATACATTATAATCCAAAGCCAGAGGAGGAGCAAAGAACCGTAGAAACAAGTCACAAGAACACCTGAAACAAAGATCAAGGTCAGCAAGCAATTACATCTTTGACATCATATAGATGTGCAGTGTGATATAACATGATCTCCGATACATAAAAAGGAGATGTATATATAGCATGGCCACTTGGAATACAAGCGTGGATCCATGTCAAACTGAGAGATCGTAGCCATAACAACAAACTGGATCTATGTCTCATGGAGAGCCAAATGTAAGTGAGGCTTAGTCTTGCGCAACTTGGGTGATAACAAAATGAGGTAATGTCATCCAAAATCCCAAGGTCTTCATCCAAAACAACTCTAGGTACAACCCCTAACCATGTGAATAGATGAGATGACAGTCAAACATGGGGGGTATCGTTTGATTACCGGTCATTGATGTATACCGTTAACAAACGCGAGGACTTCCACCGATAATGATGATGGGGCCCAAGGTACCAAGTACGGTCCACCAAGTGTGAATAGATGGACTTGGAGTCGAACACTTGGGGATCCTGTCGAAGAAGAGACATTGATGTATTCTCAACATTCAACAGCGAGGAAAGTTTCCACTGGTCACTGCAATCTCCAAGGTACTAACCAAAACTCTAAACTTCATTCCCAGAGTAAAATGAGTTGATGTCAATGGGAAGAAGTTCGTTGGAAGGGAGGCCTTAAGGAATCCTCCATCATCCAACTCGAGGAACACTCAACTGGTATGAGATGATATGGAATAATATGTAACAGGACTGACACTAGGATGGCCAACACACGAGGTCAAGGTAAACTGCAGAATGGCCGACACAGGGTATATCCTTGAACAGTGAGCACGACACAAAGTGACTCAGGAAGTTTCCGACATAATGGGGTAAATGATAAGCCTGAAATGTAAGAGACATTATCAGACCCTCCATATGGTTGGAAGAATAACCAACTGGGGGAGTAAACAACTCGGAGATCAGGTTCACCCTGAGGTAAAAAACTAAACCCAACCGACAAGATAGACTCAAGTAGGTGTTGTGTTCAAGGATAGGACTGATTGACCTGCCTTTGACATTGAAGATATGACACGTCTTTCCCATCCCTTATTCTTTTTAGATAAAAGAATACCTTTCTTATTGTTTTAATGAGTTCAAGAAAGAATGAAAACTCAATAGATCCAACCATGTAAAAAGTTTAACGAGCCCATGGGAGGAAGACTCAGGACCTTCTTCATTGTTTACAGAGTTCGAAGAAGAGATAGAAGATTACTCTATATTACTGATCTCTGGATTTTAATATCGAGCCGAGATCTGTTCTTGCTCGCCAGTGTTTTCAATTTTAAGGAGTCTGAAAAACTTAAACAATAACTCCATATATCTGCTCGTGGATTTTAATATCGAGCCCAAGCAGATTAATGCTCGCCGGTGTTTTCCTGTTTATAAAGTCTGAAAAAACTTAAACAATCCTATTTTTACCTATATGTGGATTTTATATCGAGCCCGGATTGGTTTGTGCTCGGCGGTGTTTTCTTGTTTATAGAGTTGAAAAACTTAAACAGTCCTCTACTTACCCTCTCGTGGATTTCACATCGAGCTCGAGTAGGTGAATGCTCGCTTGGTATTTTCATGTTTAGAGAGCCTGAAAACCCTAAAGAAAGGCTCCAAAAGGTTTTTTTTTGTGTAGTTAGTCTCCTCCCCCGAAAAAGTATAAAACAAAGGGAAAAGAACTCTTCTAGCGCATACATAAGTATACCTAGAGTATACCTTTTCCGTAATTAATCCACCTAGGCCCGGAAAAGGGATAATTCTATACCTGAGTGGATGAGCCTTCAATTACTTTAATGAGCTCGAAGAGGACAAGTTTGCTCGGAAATCTTGTTTAGGTTTAAATAGTCCAAACAAGATCTTAAAATGACTTAAAGGTCAGCTTCTGGGATCATAGCTTCATAATCTGCCAAAACTAGGTCTTCAACAAAATGTTAGTTAATGCGACAAAAAATCTCAAATGATATATGAATTTGAACTATTAACTAGTTGACAAGGTCTTACATTGAGAGTTTTTAATATTAGGAGATCGATCCTACAAAACTTTAAGGAAAAATGCGAACTGGATTGGTATTGCACCATATGTATGTTTCAATTGATTAATTAGGTGATTTTGAAAAAAAATTGAAAGTACAGAGAACTAAACAATGGTGGGTAAAAATTAAACTCCAATATATATATATATAATTTCATTTTAAAAATTAATTTCCAATTTGGTTTTGTAGGGAAAAGATTTGGGGAAACCTTTGGCATTTTCGAATCTCTGTGACGATCAAATCAAGCATCCAAACGCCGTTCTTCTTCCACCAAGTAAGTTAGAATCCTCCCTACTTGCATTTTCATGATTTAGTTTTCATTTTTTGAGCCAAAAATTGCTTGCAACGCGATGCTCACAACTCTTACTGCGCGGGTGCTACTGTGTAATAATAACAATAGCGTGTAAAGGGGATGAGCTCTACTGTGCTCAAACAGAGTAGTGCCCATACGTTACTGTGTAGTATACACAGTAGCGCTCAAGTCTGAAAACCTACAAGCAAGTGTCGAGACTAAAAAGAACGTCATTTTTTGTGCAAGATGGTTCTTCAATGGAGGGAGAGAGAACATGAGGACATGGATAGGTTGGCCATGCAAGATCCGGCCACTCTCCATGCTCTCCGAAGATACGGTTTATTGAAGTTTTACCGAACCGTAAACATGAGGGCCCTAAACAAACTATTTCGAATACTTATTCAGTACTAGGATGTGGATACCAATACTTTTTTCATCCGTGGGCAAACTTTGGAGCTTACAGTTAATGACATATATTTCATTACTGGTCTCTCATGGAGAGGAGATGTAATCAATCTGAAAGGGTCTTCTCGTGTGGGCATAAGATCTTTGCAAGAGTACGTGAATTCATATTGTGTGGCTGGAGCTGAGAAATCAGGAAGCCAAGTCTTGATTTCAACCATTGAAGGCCTCCCCTTGAAAGTGATAGTGAGTATGATCAACCGAGTGGCAGGTAGTGCCTCACTACACCTAGCTTCCAGGCACACTATGCATGTTGGTGTACAATCTTACACGGTCATGTATATGATTGGTGCACTAGTTTACTGGCGAGCATGAAATCTCAATTGACAGGTTGCAAATCTGGCTCAATGAAGAATTTTGGGTACGGTAGCATTTTGTGAACTTTCTTCTTTGAGAGGATGCCTGCTATCAGTTTGGGGATGCCTCTTCCTCAGATTAACCCCCATGAGCCCAGACTAGGC
Organism: Larix kaempferi; assembly: GCA_027924585.1. Taxonomy (NCBI): domain Eukaryota; kingdom Viridiplantae; phylum Streptophyta; class Pinopsida; order Pinales; family Pinaceae; genus Larix; species Larix kaempferi. The sequence continues at coordinate 33,110,281 of BSBM01000017.1, forward strand.
CATTGGGGTGACATATTCCTTCGCCAAGGTGGTGGGGAAAGTCACTACTGTTATCATACTGATGATTTATGGGGGTGGTGGGAGAGGCGAGTGCCCGCTTTTGAGCAGTTTCCATATGTTTGATTGGATTTCCGTCATGATCCAGAACTGGTGTTTCCTCCAGGTGGAGACTGGGGAGATATTGGTATGTTTAATTTTTTAGAATTATTTATTTTTTTCAAACTTTTCAAGTATTTGGTTTTTATAAATGAATTTTGAAGTGCTAAACAAGTGTCATATGCAGATCTTGGGCCTGTCCGTCCCGAGGGACATCCTACCACCTTTGTGAGGCCAACTGATATTACTGCAGCAGATGCTATGTTAAGGACCATAGAGAGAAAAATGAGTCGGTTGACTCATGAAGTTCCTGCATGCCGTATGGATCAGATACTTATTGATATGCAGGAAGATGTTGTTGGGGTGCCACCAGCATGGCTTAGGGTGCTGCGGAATATAGCTAGGCTAGTCATATGCTATCGCAATTCAGTAGATGATGATGAGGTCCCTCCTTCTCCATAGGAGAGGGATACATTCTATGTATATATTTTTGAGGCTACTATGCCCAGTTTTGTACTTTTATGACATGACTTGATAGACTTGTGATCCAAAACTCATATATTTTTTGATACAATATCGGCTATATACAATATCGGTTATATATGTATGTGTTTGAATTTTATGTGTGCAATGTTGTTTATGAAAGTGTATGATACAAATGCCAGTCTAACATAGAGTTTTCTAATGAATCAGCTAATGTGTTTAAACTTCTTGGAATGTGTTCATATATAATAGAATCAAACTGTCTTTCCAATAGTCTAACTCGTAGAAACTGACGTAACAATCCAGGATCCCTAATCTGGTAGACACCTGTTAACTGAAATACAATTAATTGTGAGTCAAGTCTTACCTCCAAATGTGAAATGCCATGACTGAGAGCATCTCAGAGAAGTTCTATAACTGCACTGTATTCAGCCACATTATTCGTGGTAGGACCCAAACAAACCCCCCTCGAAGAGACAAGTTGGCCAGTGGGTGAGCAAATGACCCAAGCTGCTGCAGCCAACTGACAGGTGTGGCGATTGGTGCCATCAGTAAATCCTAAGAAATGTTCGGTTGACATCTGGTACACGAAACGAAAAACACACATAAGATTAACTAACAAGCATAACGAAAAACTAGCTTTACAAAAATATACAGCTATGTTACAAGAAAAAGTATGTCAGCCCAAGCGTAGTACTTCTTCAGGTAGGGTCAATGCCTAGATCCTCCTCGTGAGGTCAGGAAAAGGTGTCATGGAAATCATGGAAAAGATTGGTATACAGAATGATTTCATCGAGATAACATCCCGTTTCAATAAAAATGTTTCCGATGACCCCAGTGGAAATGTTGACCAGAAAGGTATTCAATCTACTCTCTTCAATAAATCCATCTTGTAAAGTAGAAGTGAAATTATTATTTCCACTTGGTGTTGGATAAAACTCGCCTCTCTCTATCAAGTTAAGAAAGGGGATCAAGAAGGACCTAGGATCTATATGTTCACAAGGATGGTCCAGGTCGGTTATGGCTTCTAAAATTTCCTCCTCAGAAGGTAAAGTAGTATCCAAACTGTCAAGAGAGTGGATCGGGTCAGGTGACTGAGTAGCAACACACTCCATATTTGACTCAACAGACACCAATGGAGTCAATATATGTTCTGTCGCAGTTTGATATGAGTCCAAGTGGGTTACTTCTGCAACAAGAGTGGGCACAGAGGGGTTTGAATTAGTTGGGAGAAACCCAGGTTCAGTTGTTAAACTAACCATGGAAGTTTCAGACGATGAACATCCCTCATAACCAACAAATAAGGTAGGAGCCGGTAGGTCAAAAGTGCCAATTAATGACCCATAAAGTCCTGCTCCTAAACTCTCACCAACCGGGGCGGTTTGATCAATTAAGGGAATTGTGGTCTCTGAAGAAGTCTGGTTGTTTCTCTGAGTGAAAGAAAGTTGATCGACCGTAACGACCTTACCTTCAAACGGGAACATAACAACTCAAAAAACTGTTGATGCAATGGCTCACATGGCATATGTCCAGCTCCTGCCTAATAACATATTGTAATCAAGCGGAGCATCCAGAACTTCTACTTCTATAGCAACTGTCTTACCGGCCATTGTGACATCAAATGATGGCAAAACTCCATGTGGGCGGAAGGTCCTTCCATCAAATGCAGTAAGTAGTGTGTTAGAAGGGGCTAACTCGGGGGAACCCAAAGCTTTCCAACAGGAAATTGACATTACGCAGGTCGACGCGCCCTCATCTATGACAGCTCGTCTGATGGTCATTGGGCCATGGACGACTTCAATCTGGAGAGCGACGTGGTAGGGCAACCGGTATTTGATATCAGTCATATCAAATCGCGCAGACATATTAGAGGATTCCATACTTCCAATAGTTGCCAGAAGTGCATTCCGTTGTAAAGGACAACTTTGCAAGACTTCTAAAGTAGACATGGCACAAGGGGTCTAAGCTAAATTTTCAACCACATTGTAGTTGGAGGCGGCCTGAGTGTTGGGATTGTGCGATGCCCATTTCAAGACACCTTTCGGGATCTTGAGCATTGGGTCCACAGGTATGTGGAGTGGAGTGGAGGATTCTGGAATCTCTTTATCCTTTTTTCTGTGCGTCCGGGGTATAATTCCTGGCTCTCGTTTGTAAGAGTGCATCCGAATTAACCATGTTAATAAAAGTTTGATCAATTGTAGCATGTGTAGTGCCCCCAGTGTTGGAGGTGCCAGAAGTTGAGCTCTGCCCCTTAGGGAATGGATCTTTCAGTACGGCAGGCTTCTTTTCTCTTAATACCTTCTGGGCTTCTTCAAGCAAAGGGCATTGGTGAGTAAGGTGGTCCTGCTTGCAAAGTTTACAAGGGAACTTAACCTTCTTTTTCTCTTTGTTACCCTCTTCGGCATTCTCTTTTTTGGGCTTCTGATGGTTCCCCTCTCCTTTGTTGCCCTTCTTTTTGTTATTGGGATGCCGAGGGCCCTTTTGATTGTTCTGAACTTGGTTGACAGGTTCAGAAGTAGAAGGAGAGGTTGTGACGGAAGAAACTTCTGCAGTCGATTGTTTGACAGATAAGGCATGAACTTGTTTGGTCAATGCTTCGAAAGTTGCAGAGTCAACTGAACCCACTATGCCGTCAGCATGTGGTCCAGGTTTAGTTCTACTTAGATCGGTATTCTATCACGGTGCATCAGGTATGATCTCATACAGTAACCCAGATTGTGCATAAACGAGATCTAACTGTTGAGTCCGTAGGATGGCTTCTTCCTCGTTAGACACTCCAAACGTAGCTACTTCCTTAGAAATGTAAGGAAGGAGTGATTTCAAATACCACTCAAGAAGGAATTATGGAGGTATGTTGGCCTTAATGAGCCTCTTCCGTCTTCGCAACTCATGAATGTGGTTAGATAAATGAGTGGATTTATTTTGCCTAAATGTAGACAAAAGATCTGTTCCGGCATCATACCGAACAGGAAGCTGGAAGTGATTCAAAAAGACAGTCGCGAGATCCCCAAAATTAGAGAATGTAGCTGCAGGTAACTCAATGTACCATTTGGTTGCAGCACTGTTTAAAGTCCTTTGGAACAGTCTCAATCTAATGGAATCTTCATTTAATGAGTTCGAGGAACACCATAAATGGAAAGTAGTGACATGGTCACCAGGGTCTTCACCTATTTTGCCTTCAAAATTTGGAATGTCCGAAGGTAACTTGGTAGGAACTGGTGGCCATGTAGCGTTATGATACACTGGATCATTGGTCAGTTTGGAAAGATCTGGAAAATTTAAGGTTGCTAGAAATGGTAAACGAGGCCGGTAAGACGGTACTTGATAAGCTGGGGTCAAAAAAGGGGAACCACCCATAGTTTGACCCGTGAACTGCTAGTAAGGGTTGCCCCCAACCATCTGTTGGTAAGGGTTTCTCCCGGCCATCTGCTGATAGGGGTTTCCACCTACCATCTGTTGATAGGGGTTGCCCCCAGCTACTTGTTGGTAGGGGTTTCCCCCTGCCATCTGTTGTTGCACGAAAGAATTATTGAAATTTCCCCACCCATATGAAAGTGGGTTAGTGCTCTGTGGGTTCGTCCACTGTGGCTGGGTGTTAGCCCTTCCATATTGCTGGGTAAAAATATTACCCCCTCCCCCTGAAAATAAGGAAAAAGGGACATTACCTGCAGGCATATTACATTGATTCATGTTGGGACTTGCAAAGGTATTGAAACCAGTGGTAGCTGACGTAGACGGTGCGGTCATGGTACTCATGACAGGCACGGTTGCAGAAGCACTTGGCCCTACAGCGGATGTGGAAATCCAAGTACTGGGTATATGATATAGCGGTTGAAATGCAAGAGGTGGCACTAAATTGGTTGTACTGCTAGGTCCAACAGTAGGTGTAGAGGTAGATGTCATAGTTGTTGAACTCGGCATACCTAACGTACCAGTATTAAAACTGAAAGACGGAGTAGACATAGAGGTTATCTATGACGAACTCGGTGTAGCAGTAAAATGAGGATTTACAGTGTTAGTGTTCATACCTATGGTGGGATTTTGTGGAACTCCCTGTTCACCTCCTAGAGTAGACATCAAATGTCCAGGCAAGAAATCATATGCACTGTAATCGGGTTGCTGGAAACCAACGGGTAACAGAAGTAGATTTCTAGAATTGGTCAGAGGAGGATTAAAGGGAGTGCTATACTCTGCAGAAGTAAGATCTTCAATCTCAACTGAACTAAAATGTCCCTGATCTGGAGTACCCGGTTGTGGTTCCTCAGGAACCTCTATTTCAGGGTTTTCTATTGCTATTTGTTATTCTTCAGGGAACTCAATTTCAAGTGGTAATTCCTCAGGAATTCCTATTTCAGGATTTTTCGTTGTAAAAATTTCCTCAGGAATAGTTTCTGAGGAACCACTGGGGTTCACCCGCTGTCGTCTCGCTGGCGGTAAAGGTTCTGTTCTAAGTGGTGGGAGGTTTTGAAGCCTTCTCGATCTACGAAGTTCTTGATTCTCCGTGATTATATATATAAATAAAAACTAGAAAACCTAGTGGCCACTACGACTAGGGGGCAAACAGCACGCCAACTAAAAATATCCTAAGTATGCAAACCAAGCAAACGAGATGCCTTCCAAAGAAGAGTCTTGGATGATGAGGGCCCAGAACAGATCAACGAAGGAAGAAGAACAGTTACCCGGGGTCCACAATACAATGACTAAGGGTGCAAGCGTTGGAATCACCCAACCTCCCTCCCAAAGACCTGCAAGGGATTTCCTCCCACGTCTGTCCTAGGTACAGCAGATATACCCTCCGCTGTCACCTGTGTATGAACCTATGGTCAGATACTGAGGATACCACAACATCGAAAACTCCTAGGGGAACAGTCGCTGGTCGAATCAGAAGGCGTGGGCAGGGTAACTGAGCCCGAAACTAAAAAGAGTCCCCATACACGATCCAATCCTGGTATATGCTCGAAACAGAAAGTAGGAGGAGTATTCCCAACAATCTGATCTCACAAGACCTACTGCATAGATCCCAAGCAAGCTTTGAGTGAAATGGATTTACCTGTGATAGTCAAACTATGATTTTTGCATAATGTGTGATCTTGAGTGGTTTAAGGTGATTTAAACTCAAGATCCTAACCAAGACTAGTTGGCGTAGTGTATCCCTAAAAAAGAAAAATTGTTTCTATTTCATTTTATTAAAAAAAATTAAGGCTGTTATTACTCAAAGGTAGTGCGTTTGTGTGGTGTGGTTGCAACAGAAAAGCAAAAGTGCATAAATTCTAACTTTTGACAACAAAACTCTTTTTTATTTATTTTTTCATTTAAAATTCTTTTCCAAACTGAAAAACTGAGCAAATCTACTTAAATCTCTTTTTTGTTTTCTTTTGGAATTGTACACAAAATAACCTATGCTATCTTGTAACAAAAATAAGCCTTATTAATCTTAAGCTACCAAATTTTTGCTTTTTCTATTATTATAAACGAAAAAGAACTATAAACATGGAAAGCAAATAAGACTTGTGTGCAATGCGTAAGTATGGCTAAAAATGGTTCTTAATCTTACAACTGTCAAGGCACTAGCTTAACAAAGACTTGTCCTACATGCTTTTTGCAAAGAAAAAGCCTCTATACTCGGAAACAAAGTGGGGAGAAAACAAAGGAGAAAGATACAAGAGGACTGACCCAAAGCATCCAACCCTATCAAGACCACTATGCCAAGCAAAAAGTAGGCAAGCAAGCTACCAACCACCTTACTAATACAAGGAACTGAGAAATGAATAAGCCTAAAACACTTTAAACACACTTGAAACTAGAAAAGACAACAAGTCACAGAAGGTTGGAAATCAACAAGTTCGGAAGACACCCTAAAGGCTCACTAACAGACCAAACCCTAAAACAAAGGATAGGATAGGTGAAGAGCAAACAAATGTTGCTACAAATAAAGAATGCAAAAGTATGCAGGTTTGCAAATCAGCAACATATAGTCAGGGCAAGAACAAGCGGAAATGTTCACCAAAGAACAAAACCTAGTCTTCCAAAAGAGTTATAAATAGTCCAAACATTCCACAGGTAAGCAAGCGATCTAAAGATGGTAAAAAGACTCAAAGAAAGGTTCTATGACTTAAAGAAAAGTTTAAAACCTCAAACACTAGTCAAGGAGATCTAAAAACAAAGTCAGAAGTCCACCAAAAAGGCTAAAACTCAAACAGACCACTAACAGAAGGCTACAGGAAATATACCCTATTGTGCAGTAGGGAAAATCGCGCTCCTGCAGAGATGGGCGCTACTATATGTATAGCACAGTAGCGTATGGGCGCTACTGTATGTACAACAAAGTAGCGCTTAGGTCTTAAAAGTTTAAAAACTGACTTTGAAAAGATGCAAAAAGACTGATTGAAGCAAAGAAAAACAACTAGGGGGTACCTACAGGGTTTCTCAACACATAAAAGGAGTTAAAATAATTCCGGGAAGACAAACAAGAAAATGTTTCCTAGAGCAAAAACACAACTATCCCCAGCGGAGTTGCCAATCTGTTGGCGGGAAAAGCTACCCTATAGTAAGGAAACTGATACTATCAACTGAAAGGGGATGACAGGTAAGTGTATTAACTGCATTACAGAAATGTCCATGAAAAGAAATAAGTTATAGGCCTTGAGAACATACCTTTCAAATGACGTTCGATCCTAGCTCTTATTTGATCTTGCGCTCGATCCTCAAGTCCACTTCCCGTTCATTAAACCTGCAATACAAGTACCTTTCTCAGCGTATCTTGGATAATATATAATGATTGAAAGAGACAAATCAATTTAAACATTCAATATTAACCAAAACGGATCCAAGTATATTATTTCAATGAACACTTAATTTGGGACAAGAAAGACACTTCAACCTTTTATTGTCAAATGCAAATTGATGTTACAAATATACCTGACTTTGTAACATGCTCCTTCAACTTGATCCTGGGCTCCTGCTCTTCTCTCGCTTGGATATCTTCAAGCATAAACTCCTCCAATGCAAGCTTCTCTTTAAAAGTCTCTTAATAACATTCATGTCTCTAACCCCTCTCTTTATTCTTCCCTGTATTTATAGGACATGAGAAGCAGTTCAGGTCGAGAGATGGTTATGGAGGAAGTTGGGAAACCAACTGCAACTAATCCTCTTCGTGAAATTAATTATTTTTTAATCATCTTTTGAGATGTACGCTACTATTGTTCAGTGAAGTAGCGTTTAGGGCGCCACTATAGTGCTTGTAAACTAGCACTCATCACTTTTTAAATGTTGAGCGTTGCTATGATGAAGAGGAGTAGTGCTCGTAAGGCTTGTGTGCTACTATGACACACTGGACTAGCGTACAGGCGCCCGTCTATTGAAGTAGAGTAGCGCTCATATCTCAGAATGACATTTTTATGGTTTTTTCAGTGTTGTCAGGAGATGGAGTAACTCAAAGTCTCATTTAGGGTCAAAATGCTCCTCCATCCAAGTTTTCCTTTTGTGTGATCAACAGCTCAAGGTGATCACTAACGGAGAGGTGCAGGTTTGACCTATAACAAAAACTTCATGAGTTCTTCCGCCGTTGCGGGTGAAAAGGCTGAGTTTGGCTGCAGTTTCGGATGAAAAAGTTGAGTTTTGACTTAGAAGAAAAATACCAACAGACTCAAAGAAGAACTTCTCTTAGAAAAACTAAGTATAAAAGACCTTCTAGGGAAAGCTTTAGCTCCTAAGTAAACTTACTAAAAGAAAAATAATGAGGGACCCCAATATTTACAAAATTTCGGGGGGATGTTGTAGCAACAACACTCCTCTACCACAGGATTCAACCATGAGGTCATGTGAGGTTGAGTTGCGGAGATATACCTCCAATACTCAATCGAGCATCAACCAAGGATTTTGCGGGTACGGGGAATTTCGACAGTACATAGTGTTGTTGTAGAGTTTCAGGATTAGTTACCCTACCCATACGCACGATCCCGACCTAAGACTGTTCCCCCAGATGTTGTTTATGTTTGGTAGCCATAGAATCCTGTCTTTAGGATCATACACATGTGTTACCAAAGGATTTTATCCGACCACCTTGAGTGGACCTTGTGATTGGAGCATTAGTACCCTTGGAGGGTGTTTTACATATTTATCTAGCAAAACACTTTCACCAATAAGGGAAACATGCCCAACCTTGGTAACTGCTCTCAGATCTCCATTGATTAGACTTGGGCCCTCATCAGCCCAGGTTGATCTTTAGGAGATCATATATCGCTCTTCATTGGATTGTGCTTGCATCCAAGTACTCTTTCAATGTGAGAGTTGTTTGCTTGTTTGACATCTTTCAGGGACTTTTTAGTGTATGTTGTTTGATGTTTATTTTTTGTACATTTTAAACTTAGTGTCTTCTGCGAGCCACCGTGTCTGATCAACCTCCACGCAAATCCCGAAGGATTCAAGGAAAATATCCTGAATAGAGATAAGTTGTAGTGTCCCTTTTAGGAAAATTGCACAAACTAGGAAAAAATGCAATTTTTAACCAATTCAACCCTTATACTAGTATTAACATTACTGCTTCCAAATGACTCCAAATGCTTCCAAATTGGTTTTGAAAGTATTTGAAATGTATTAAGACATATAACTGAGGTTTATGGATGCTTAGAAACCCTTAAAACACTTCTGCAACATTCATTTACAATCTGGACAAAGTAGGGAAAGTTACTAGCAATTTCGAGCTTCAAAACCCCCAAGGGTAGTGGACAAAGATGAATTCCCAAATGTTGTTAAACCCTTCCAAATTTTTGAATAGATGTATGGTACTAAGAAGTGGCTTTAATGAGCTCCCCAAGGTATCCTTAATTAGTTCTTATGGCCTTCTTAAGTTTAATTAAATCATATGTTTATATGCAAGATTTCACATAGGGGGAAAAGCTAGTAATTTTCACCATGTGTTGTGAAATTCAAATTTTAGGTGCCAAGGACTTGTGCACTGATAATGAAACTTCTTTAGAACATTAATAAAACTACATACATCAACACAATCACAGATAATAACTGATACAACTGGAAATAATGTCCCCTCAAACTCCAAAAACAAGATCTAGGGAAAATGGCATCATTTATGCATTGTTTGGTATTTTTACATAACTTCACTTGGTATTTCGACCTGAGGGCGCAATTCGACAAAGTGATCAGCATCTCACCAAGGGTGCAATTCCTCCAGGAGCCCAAATATGCAATAAAATGTGAAAGAGATGCAAGAATGAGTTGTATCTAAATGAACCACGAGCTCTCCTGTAGCTTCAACCTGTAACTAAAGACTCCATTGCAGATCCAAATGAAAGGTCTGAGTGGCCTCTCCAATTTCCAATTAGGATGGGAATATTTCACCCTCGAAATTGGTGCTAAGGCAAGTAGACTAGCTCTCTACTAGCTCTTCTCTCCAAATGCAAAATGTAAAATGATCAAAAGTTGGTCTTATTCTTTGTTCCTGACTTTTATAAACTTCCTAAGGCTTCCCCAATTTGAATTCCATCCATGAGCTTCATGCCAAATCAATTTGGGAAGAGATTCCCAAGTATGCTACTTGTCCTTCCAATTCTAGCCTCCTCCTTCACCAAATTCGAATTGGTGTCTCTTTAACTCCCTAACTCACTTGGGAGCCTTCTTTGAGGCTATTCTTATCCCTGACATGTCAAGTATGTCAGATGTCAGTCATCATGTCTGATTTTTCAGAAATTTCATAGGCATCTTCATCATTGGTGTCATAGAGCTAGGGAATCTAGCCCAAGTGTCCCACTAGCTCCAAAATGCCTCTTCCTCTCCCATGGGAGTTACTCTTCCTCTACATTTCGACCTAATTGAGTCATGCCAAGTAATATTCCCTTCCAACTACCCCAAGAATAGTGGACTCCACCTTGGATTCGAATGGGTGAGAGTGGAATGTCATGTGGCATGGGGAATCTAGCTTTTTGGGGGTCCCACACCACCAATGTGTCTCCATGACCAAATGCCATCTTATTTTCTCACCATAAGTATTTAGTTTTCCCCTATTAATATATTTATTCCCAAACCAAAGTCCATTTGGGTTTATTAGTCTCCTTATTCTAATTTTAATGTCTCCCCCCAACCTAGGAAACTAGTAGGTTGGTGGAATTTTCCATACTTTATATTTATTTGAATGGGGACATTACAGTCCTCCCCACCCAAGATTGCTTTCCCTCAAGCAATCTCATTTTAGTATGCTTTAAAATTGTTCCCCCTCTATCAGGTGGCCTTCCATGAGGAATGTCTCCCAAAACCTTTTCATTCTTGTGTTTCATACTATGGGAGGACACTACCTTATTCAGATAGGTGTGAATTCCTCTCAATACCCTTTGTTTTCCCTCTGAATCTTTGAATTTCATTTCAGGGATTTGATAGTTCACTATATGTTCCCCTATAGAGTATATCCATTGCACTCCCAAGACCACATTAGCATCAGCAACATCAACTACATAAAAGCTATCAAAAAATGTGTAATTACCTATGGTGAATTGTAGCTTTGGAATCCATGTTTTGGACTCCATAGTATGGTGACCTGGAATGATGACTATGAATCCATCGAATGGTTCAGTAGGTAGCTTTCTCCTCTCCACCATGGCTGTATCAATGAATTTATGTGTGGCTCCTCCATCTACCAATACTGAAACCCTTTTCCCTTGTACAGCTCCTTGGCATAAAATAGTGTGGAAACGAGGCACTCCTAAAAGCACTGCTAGTCTCCCTTTTTCAGGTAATGGATGATCTTCTTATTTCTTCTCTTCTTCTTCTACTGTGGCATATCCCTGTTTTTGGGATGAAATATGTCATCCTTCCTCCATTCCCCTTTCATACTCATCATCACAAATACTTCAATGAATTGGGCCTTTCCCTTAACACATTTATGTCCCGGTACCCATGGTTGGATGCATGAGTAACATAGTTTCTTCCTTCTAAGTTCTTCCCTGCTTAGTTCCTCTTTCTTATCCTTTCCACATTCATCTTCTTGCCATGGCTTCTTTTCAGATCTTAATTGGGAAGGGAAGTTGGGCTTGGGAGGAAACCTTGTCCTAGGTAGCACATTTTGTAGATCTCTTGTCAAGTTCATATCATCCTTCAATGAATTGGGTTTGTGGGACTTAACTAAACCTTTTAAGGGTTCATACAAACCTTCAGTAAACAACAATACTAATCTTACCATAGATATATCAGCCACCTTAACTTATAATTTTTGGAATTCCATCATATATTCAGCAGGGGTTCCAACTTGCTTCAGTTGGGCTAGTTCTTTGAAAGGCAATTATGGGTCTTTTTGCTCAAATCTTTCTAATACCCTGTCAACAAATTCTCCATAGGTGGTAACCTGATCATGTACCAAATTTTTCAGACCATGGAACCACCAATCATTGGCATCTCCTTCTAGATGCAAAATAGCCATTTTCCACCATAGGATTCAGCTGAAAATAAACATCTAGTTTTTGTACCCAGTATTTGTAGAAATTTGGGGTGAGCCATCAAAAGTGGGAAGGGGCATTTTACCAATGGCACAATTCAACTTTTCCCATTCTGTCACCACTTCCTGCATATCAAATTGGGTGTTAAGCTCTTCTATGACCTCAATACATTTAGGTGTAGTAGGCCTTGGTGTGCTTTGAAATTCATTAGGTCTATTATGGGGTCATGTGCTTGAGAAAATATGCTCACCCATTGCCTTCTTTTCCTCAAAATGAGAGCTACTGTTGCATCCTATTACTCCTTTGCTCCCAAGTTGACTGGCCAATAATTCGAACCCTTTCATGATCTGTTTGGTCATATCTTCAAAGAATGGTTTCATGAATTTAGTAAATTATTCCTTATCCTTTGAGGTCTCCTTCTCATCCTTAGCCATAGTTTCAGCAAAATGCACTTCTTTTCCTATTTCTTCCTCTTCAACAACAACACCTTCAATTTCAGGTTCTAAGGGTGGGGGATTATTTTTTTGACTTATTGTCTTCATAAATGGTCATCCACATCAGGTGAAAGGACCATGCTCTGATACCACTTGTAGTGTTCCTTTTAGGAAAATTGCACAAACTAGGAAAAATTGCAATTTTTAACCAATTCAACCCTTAGAATAATATTGACACTACTGCTTCCAAATGACTCCAAATGATTCCAAATTGGTTCTGAAAGTATTTTAAAGGTATTAAGACATATAAATGAGGCTTGTGGATTCTTAAAAACCCTTAAAACACTTTTTCAACATTCATTTACAATCTGGACAGAGTAGGAAAAGTTACTAGCAATTTCAAGCTTCAAAACCCCCAAGGGTAGTGGACAAAGATGAATTCCCAAATGCTGTTAAACCCTTCCACATTTCTGAACAGAGGTATGGTACTGATAAGTGGCTTTAATGAGATCCCCAAGGTATCCTTAATTAGTTCTTATGGCCTTCTGAAACTCAATTAAATCATATGTTTATATGCAAGATTTCACATAGGGGAAAAGCTAGTAATTTTCACCGTGTGTTGTGAAATTCGAATTTTAGGTGCCAAGGACTTGCGCATTGATGTGTTGGAGAAAAATCACTATGGCTTGGGGTATAACACAACATAAATCTGACTACCATAAATAAACTCAATTCCCAATGCTATGCTATATAAATGACAATGCTAAGATAATGAAGAATATAACCAACCTCGGTCCGACGTTTGATGTAGATCCCTGTTGGAGCTTTTCAATCCATGCACTCGAATCTGCAAATTAGTCTCGACGGCCAATATACAACAAGTACATATAATATATAAATAGAATTAACATCATCAATATCAATGGCCCATGATATAACAAGTAAATGCAACCCAATGTAAGATAAACAACATTTACAACATTAAGGGACGAGAATATGAGTATTTCTATTAATAAACAAGAAGAAGTACAATGTGATACGACCTCTTGCCGGCAACCAATATGAACCAAGATCTGGATCAATCCACTTGTGCCTCCACCACTTCAATCCTCCATGGAATGGAAAACTCAAACTAGAATAGGAGTTTGGAAGGTGAACATAAAGGGTTCACAACTACAAGGATCAATGAGTGTAGACTCAAGATTGGGCAAAAATCCACCAGAGTTCTCTTGCTCTTCTTTATCCTCCTGTCCATAAGCCATATGTTCTCAATATATAGTCCTCTCAAAGGTAAGTGAAAGGACACATCGAGGCATTTCTTGGGAAGATGGAGAGTCAAAGGTCACCCAATGACCGCTTTTGGGGAGTAAAAAGTAATAAACTAGTGATTTTTACTATTTTACATGCTACCCACGGGATATAGTGATGCAACTTGCGGGTACGCCCGTTGTAGTGATGCAGCAAGCGTACAAGGGAAAAAATAGGGGAAAATAGTGTATGAAGGATATAAAGGTTCTAAGTCAGTGGGATGGATCCTCTAGGCCAAAGATTGTTGATTCTCACAAGGTGGAAGATTACGTTGTAACAGATGCCCCCTAATGTGTGAGGTAAGAGATTCATGCTATGATGGCCGAAATACATTATAAATCTCAGAAGTGGAGTGATGGAGACACAAGTGGAAAGAGCAGCTCACTCGTCATAATACAATAGTGTCCATGAATATATGTCGGTAGTACAACAATCTGATACAATGGCCATGAATAGGCAGTACATAGTGAATATATGTCATAAGTGATCATAGCCATGATCCCTCTACAGTAAGATATGGTCTCCTGCTGAAAAGGAAACAAATGGTGCAAACTGTTGATATCTGAGAGGTGATATCTCAGATGTAAAGTCATCATCATAAGTAGCATACTGAATGCCACTATCGCCCGGGGTCTTCTACACAAGTCTTTGACAGTGCAAGTCCCATCAAGTGAATAAAGGAGTTGAGGTCGAACCTGATGTGACATCGTCTAATTACCGGTCAATGATGTATACCGTTAACAGATGCAAGATAACCCACCAATAATTAAAATGGGCATCAAGGCACAGAGCACAATCATCGGAGTGTGAATAGATGAGTTGAAGTCGAACACTAGGATGAATCCATTGATCAGGGGACATTGATGTATTCCCAAAACTGTCGATAGTGAGAGAACTTGCCACTAATGACTGCAAGCCTCAAGGTAATCAACCAAACTCTAAGCCTCAAGTTCTGGAATAAATGGGTTGAAGTCGACGAAAGGAGACTCGCTGAAAGGAGGGCATTAAGGCATCCCCCATCAACCAAAACGAGGTACCAGCTACGCTGAAATATTTGGAAGAACTCAGGTGAAACAGACTGACTAAATAAGGATGGTCGACATGCAATAGTCAAGAGATCTGAGGAGTGGCTGACTCTGGGTTCAGGACTTCCTTTGAACAAGAGCATGAGCAGATGGATAGAATCAGGCAGCATAGACTTGACATAAACTGTGCAATGCAGGAGGCATTACAAAGGGCTCTATAATGACTAGAAGCTTAACTAATCGGTGGAGTAAACTAAGAAACAAGTACAGCTCCTAAGGTCCAACTATAGTCCTGATTCATAATGTATGGAGTGGAATGAATGCTCTGTTCCAAGGCGACACAACAGCTGCCAACAAGAAGTAGTAACCATAATCCCATTTGGCTTTTTGGAATATTTTATTTTTTTGGTCTTTTTCATATTTGGTGAAAGCTTGAAAAAGAATAAAATTGCTTATAGTACAACAAGTGAGGGAATGAATGTCAAATAGCGAGCAGACTAGTTCCAAGCAGTGGAACATACCTATGATCAATGCAAGGAAGTGCATGCAGGATGTGGACACTCGGGGGGTGTGTTCCCTCGGGGTCAAAAGGTCATCAAATTGTGAAGGGAAAATATAAGCTCTGCAAGGCTCGACAGGGAAAAGTGCTCAGGCACCAAGCTAACAGCTAAGTAAGTAGGAGACGGCACAAGGCTCAAGCGGCAAGCAGGATAATGCAATGCAATCACAACTTGATATAAACGGGGGAGTCCTTATGGGAGATGGCCAGTATAAGACAAAGTAGAGTATGAATCTTTATCACAACATCAGGGCGTAACTACAAAGGACTCCCAATCCTAAGGACAAACAACGGCATGGGCACCATAATGCATAAAGGGGTTCTAACTAGGGTACCCATGTTCGAAAAATCCCTACCGCCACATAACGACACTTCTATAGCAGTGTGAAAGTTCTGTGCCGGTTAAGAAGCGGGGTCGCACCTAGGGTTTATGGAAGTGGTCAAAAGGTCAAATGCATAATGCATGTGAAAATGACATATAACCTATATGCCAGGTGTGAAACGTACCTGCCGTAGGTGTGAAGTGTTTGGAAACAACTTTCGTTGAAGAAATATGGTTAAAAACACTACTCCATGACATTGTATTAGTCCATAACAACATTAAATGGCAAAAACTATAGACAAGTGGGTCTTGAAAATTATAAATAGTAATAAAAATTTACAATTTACAATTCATTTTTACTATTCACCCATTTGGAGTTTTGTGGTTAGTTTTCACCTCAAAGTTTAGTTGTCGATTCTGGAAGCTACAAGCGTCCGTTCATCGAACCGTCCGGAGCAGGTTGTTAGTCTCATCCATACCTTAAATTTCATTACATTTACTTTAGTTTTCAGTGGTGGGATTTTTAGTTTGGCCAAGCCCTAAATGGCTTCGGCGCTACCCGCGGGCTACTACTATGCGAGTCGCGGGTAGGGCACCATATGCGCAGTCAACGCACAGGTTGACCGCGGGTACCCGTAACTGTATGCAAATTTTCCCATGGGTACGGCCGTGAAGTTGATTTTGCAAAAGAATTTGACCAAAATCTTTGTTTTTTCTCACTCCAAGATGGTTCTAGGGTGGAGGGAGAGTGAGCATGACCAAGTTGATGAGGTCGTGCGCAACAATGTGCAAGCATTGCAAGCATGTGGGTTGTACAAATTCTACAGTATAGGGGGTTTGAGGGCCCAAAACCTACTACTCCGCCGCTTGATAGATTATTGGGATGTTGATGCACAGAACTTCAATCT
Source organism: Larix kaempferi (assembly GCA_027924585.1). Taxonomy (NCBI): domain Eukaryota; kingdom Viridiplantae; phylum Streptophyta; class Pinopsida; order Pinales; family Pinaceae; genus Larix; species Larix kaempferi. Next base: position 33,126,857 of record BSBM01000017.1, read on the forward strand.
CAATGGGAAAATCCTCACACTGGAAGTGGAAGACATCTACTTCATTACTGGTTTGTCTCGTCGAGCTGAGGTGGCCAGTCTTCGGTCTCGTACTGTGGGTGGTGGGATCACCGTCCTTGATTACATAGCACGGTATTGTCCCGCAAATACACGAGCAGTGGGGAGTCAGGTGCCCATCAATGCCATATTTAATCTTAGCATGAAGATCATTGTGGCTACCTTAGTACGGATAACGGGTTTGAAAGCTCTGCACTAGGCATCCAGGCCAGTGATGTTCTGTGCATCACAATGCATGCAGCCCATAGTATTTGATTGGTGTACCACACTACTGGGGTCTATGAAGACCCAACTGACAGAATGCAAAGAAGGGAAGGCAAAAACTTTGGGTATGGCAGTATCTTGTGCAGCTTCTTCTTTGAGAGAGTTCCGGGACTTAGTCCGAGGGTGGATGTCCCTCCTCATAGTCTCCGCGATCCAGCCATGATCCGATGGGATGAGATCTTGACACGATAGGGTGGTGGCCGTCTGGCATCACCATATACTCAGGATTTCTTCCGCTCATGGGACCGACAGGTCGTTTCCATAGAGGACTATCCCTATGCAGGGATAGACTTCCGCCGGGATCGAGACATGCCACTCCCACCAGATACAACATTCAGAGACATTGGTGACTACTCTTTTTAGGTTTTTGTGTATATTAATTTTTTATGGATTTTTTATTATAGATGTGAATGCAAAAATCTTTTTGGTGGTAGTATCATATGCTAATGTTTGACTGTTTGCTCGCAGACAAGGGCCCAGTGAGACCCGATGGCTTCCCGAGACATGGTCACCGGGGTAGGGGTGATGAGGCAGGTGGTGTTGTAGCAGAGCACACTCTACAGACCTTACAGCGCAACCTATCACGAATGGTTGCCAGGGTTCCACAGATAGAGGTGGCGCGACTACTTGAGGCCATGCAGCGTCGAGTAGTGGGGGTTCCGGGTGAATGGGTGCTACTACTACAGCAGGTAGCCAATGCAATTCACTATTTCTATGAGACACATCCTGTCAGGGCGGCAGCTAGGCCTCCTCACAGGGAGTAGATATCCCAGGATCTTATTTTTATATCGATATGTATATTTTTGAGGGCTACGGGCTCCTGTTTTGTATGACACTACCATTTTTGGACATATTTATAAAAAACTTTGGTTCTCCGGTTCTACTATGTGTGTGAATGTACAAATGTATGAATGTCTCTTTTATTTGTGTGCTTCATGGTGAATGTGACAAATGCCAATCTAATACATAGTTAGCGTATGCATCAGATATATGATTAACACTTCTCGTAACATGTATGTATGTAATTGAAACAAAATGTCGTTCCAAGAGTCTTACCCTTAGGAATTCCCATAGTAGTGTAGGGTCTTGCACACGGTACTGCCCATTCAGCTGAGACACAACTAGCTGTGAATCCAGGCGGACATCTAAAGACTGGATACCATACGAAATAGCATCCCAAAGTAGCTCAATGACGGCACTATACTCAGCCACATTGTTAGATGTAGGACCAAGACAAGCACCTCCTGAGGACACAACTAGGTGTTCAGGTGAGAAAATAACCCAGGCAGCAAAAGCAAGTTGCTGCGTATGACGGCTAGCACCATCGACGAACCCTAAGAACGTAGGAAACTTAGGTGACATCTGTCAATCAAACGGAAGCTAATCAGCAGACCTGAAAAACCAAAAGAAAGCTAAACTATGTACAGAAGTAACTATACAGTAGTATACAAAAGTATTAGCCTGAACCAGAGGTTCAAGCGTAATACCACTTGAGGTAGAGCCAATTTCTAGGCTCCTTCAAGATAGTCCCCTCGTATTCTTCTAATTCATAGGCTCCTTTTTCCAGGACACGCCTCATGATGTAAGGGCCATGCCACATGGGGTTGAACTTGCCTGCCCCCAGGGGTTCTTTAGCTTGGTCATATAAGAGGAACAAGTCACCTTCAGCATATTGTTGGGGACGGACAGACCTATCGTACTGAACCTTAACACGACGCTTGTTGGCATCTATAGCCACAGCGGCATCTCAACGTTGTTCGCCAAGTTGCTCAAGGTGGATTAAACGTTGCTCAAGACCCGTCGTATTAGGGAGGATCTCTATGGCCAGTTTAAGAGAAGGGATTTCGCATTCAATCGGTAAAAGTGACTCCACACTGTGAACTAGCTGAAACGGTGAGAACCCGGTGGCAGTCTTGACTGCAATTCGACATGCCCACAAAGCAGGATATAACATGGTCTTGCTTTGTTGGATGGTATGCTGGAGACTGGTCTTCTAAGACTTATTAATTGCTTCAACTTGACCATTCGCTTGGGGATAATAAGAAGATGAGTGTTCTTGACGAATCCCAAGCTTGAGAGACAAATCCTCCATCATCTTGTTATGAAAGTCACTGCCATGGTCAGTGACAATCTCTTTCGGAATACTGAACCGAGTTATAATTTGATTGAACACGAAATGGGTTGTTGTAGCACCATCGGCTTTAACAGTAAGCATGGCCTCAACCCATTTGGAAAAGTAGTCCAAAGCCACTATGATATGGTGATGCCCCCCAGCTGAGGTTGGTTTGCAATCCATGAAATCCACCCCCCACTTGGTGAAGGGACCGACGGTGACAACCAGATGAAGGGGTGCTGGATGTGAGCGTATGTTCCAAGAAAACACCTAGCAAGGGTGACATCTCTTCACAGAATTAACACAGTCCTTAAATATGGAAGGCCAAAAATAACCTACTCGCATAATACGTTGGGTTGTTGCAATCCCGGATAAGTGACCGCCACACGCCCCAACATGGCAATCATTAAGCACCCGCTCCGCTTCTTCATGAGTTAAGCGATGACGGAGAATATAATCCTTTCCTCGGCGATACAAAGTGTCACCGACGATAGTATAATCTTTAGCGTGATGTTTCACACGCCGTCGCTCATCTCATGAATAGTGCGGAGGAAACTTCAAAGTTTGGAGATATACAATGGCATACCCATACCAAGGGTCTTCGGACGAGATAAGAAATAAGTGCTCATCCAAAAAGGAATCTTCATGAATGACATCCTCATCAAGTCTCGGAAGGTTCGACATAAGCTCAGCAAACACCAACGATTTCACCGACTTCGCCGAAGCAAAATCAAGATCGAACTCCTGAAGGATAACAATCCATTTATTGTAATTCCCCCCGATAAGGCATCGTGATAGCACGAACTGAAACGGATTAATATGCGCGACAACTGTGGTTGTTCTAAGAAAAATGTAATGTCGTAACCGTTGGACTGAATGAACAGTCGCAAGTGCCAGCTTTTCCACATGAGTATATCTTAGCTCAGCGTCTACTAGATTTCGACTAAGGTAATAGATGACATGCTCGACAAGTGCGTCATCAACCTGAACCAAGACCATGCCAATCGTCTCTTGAGACGTGGCCACGTAAAGAATAAAATCTCGTGCGAAGTCTAGTGGACTAAGCACAGGGGCCGATACCAAAGCTTTCTTAAGGGCTTCGAAAGACTGTTGGGCTCTCTCATCCCAGATAAAGGGTGTGTCTTTCTTCAATAGTCGCGCGAAACCTTTGGTAAGATTAGCATAATTGACTACGAAACGACGTAGAAAAGTGGCTCTCCCTTGGAGGCTCTGAAGTTGTAACAAGTTGCGCGGAGGAGGCAACCGAAGTATTGCCTCAACTTTAAGAGGATTGACTCTAATACCCTATTTCGAAACTATGAAGCCCAGAAGGTGATCCGTCCTTACAGGAAAGATGCATTTGTTAGGATTCAATCGAATCTTGTATCGTATACATCGTTCGAGAATCATGCGGAGGTGCTTGGGGTGGTCCATCCTCTTGCGAGAATGGCCAGCAAGGTCATCCAAGAAAACCTCCATAATCGTTTTAAGATTGTGAAAGGCGTAGGTCATGGCACACTGAAATGTAGCTCCGGCGTTCTTAAGGCCGAAGGAAATTTTCCAATATGCAAACATTCCCCAAGGACAAATGAAAGTTGTCTTATGTTGGTCCTCGGGTTTGATTTGAATCTGGTTATATCCGGAAAAGCAGTCCATGAAGGAAAAAATCTCACTTCCGGTGCAAGCATCCAAGATTTGATCTATGAATGGTGTGGGGAAGTTGTCTTTCAGACATGCACGGTTCAAATATCTAAAATCGATGCATACACGGATCGTTCGCTGCTTCTTATCCACATGAACGAGGTTTAACACCCATTCGGTAGGGGGAACGGGGTAGATGAAACCGGCTTTGAGCAGTTTCTCCACCTCTGCCTTGATAGCGGCTGCTTTTCTAGGTTTCACAACACGTAAGCGTTGTCGAACCGGTTTAGCATTGGGATACGTTCTAATCTCATGTTCAACAATGCAGGGGTCTATTCCTGGCATCTCCTCATATGACCAGGCAAAAGCTTCCCGGAGTTCTGTAAATAATTAAGTGTAAATAGCAATCTCCTTAGGAGTGCAATCGTCACCGATGTAGACATTCTCAACCTTTCCGGGAGTACGAGAGATATTGATCGACATAGTTGGGGAAATGTTAGCCATATTCTCTTCCGCAAAAACATCATGCGACTCTAAAAGAGCCACAGGGTGACCAAACATCTCTGCTAGAGTCATCCTAAACTCTTCTCGTTCGGCGAGCTCAAGGTTAGGAAGGAAATAGGAGCGATGGTGCATATCTTCCCAAGGTATCTGACTACCACACATGGCCTCCATAATAGCTTCATCAGAAGGCAAAGTATCATCAAGGAAATCGTGTGAACAAGACGAGTTAGCTGCCCAAACTGGCAACGTAACGGGATCTTCCTTGACTGTCTGAGAAGAAGAGAGATACGGCTCTGCAGTGGCTTGTTGAATATGCTGGTAAGCAAGCTCAGCTACAGACAGTGGCATAGACATCCCTATATGCGTAATGTTTCCAGACGTAGAACTTGTGGACGGTAAAGTCCATGGATCATCAAAATAGGAAGTCCGGAACGACATATTATGTGAAGGAGGAGACGCATCGTCGGTAATGGTTCCAATAAAATTCACAGGTGTGGAAAAATCATAAGTTCCCATCAATGAAGGGTACATGCCAACACCCATGTTCCCAATTGCCGGCTGAGAATGAGTAACCTGCGGGACTATGGATCCCGTGGATGCTGTGGAAGAGGAGTTAACAAAATCCAACTGATCGATGGTCATAATCTTGCCTTAGTGAGGAAAGCAGATAACTTTGAATACAGTGGACGCGACAGCTTTCATAGCATACATCCAATTCTGACCCAGCAAAAGGTTGTTGTCAATGGGCGCATCAACCACCTCGACTTCAATAGGCACAGATTTACCTCCCAAGCAGACAACAAGGGAAGGGATAATTCCATGCAGCTTAAATGACCGATCGTCGAATGCAGTGAGCGCGATTCTAGACACAAGTAGAGGAGGAGAGCCTAGAGATTTCCAACAAGATAACGACATTACTGACGCAGAGACACCTTCGTCAACCATCGTACGTTTAACAAAATTCTGAAGGCACGCCACCTGGATTTGAAAAGCCACTTGGTAGGGTAAGTGAGGTTGGACATCAGTAGTGTCGAACTTGATAACAGTGGGACTTCCCCCATCCTGAACTCCTAATGCACTCAAAAGGGCATGCTTCTGAGAAGGACAGTCTTGCAAGACTTCAAGACCCGACATGGCACACGGAGTTTGGCCCAAATATTCCACGATGGAGTAGTTATGGGTGGCTCTAGCATTAGGATTATGCGTGGAGCGCTTAAGAACACCTTTCGGTATCTGCGGCATATTAGAGGGCTTCTCGATATGCAAGGAATTGTTAGGAGGAGGGGGAGGCTCATTCCGCAAATTGGGTTGTGGTGCATCATAATCGCGTTGATGAGTGGCAACACTAACCTCCGACTGAACCATGTTCACACATCCATAACCACTAGTATTGGAAGAAGACGTTGCCATCTCAGTAGGTCCATAACCAGTGGTGGGAGCATGCGAAGCCATGTTTTGATGATGAGGTAGCGGATCCTTTAACACAGCTGGGCTCTATGCCAAATGCTTCGATGCTTCTTCAATTCAAGGACATAAGTGAGTAACATGGTCTTCCCCACAAAGCTTACAGGGAAACTTTACCTTACGCCTAGGTTTACGGTCCTCACCAGCATTTCCGCCTTCCCGAGGAGGGTTGGAATTATCTTTACGGGGGGTATTGCGATTGCTATTGTTATTCCCATTGTTTCCACCCTTACGGTTGTTTTTCCCCTTTTTCTTACCACCAGGTTGCTAGTTACGTGATTGGTTCATCGATTGCACATTGTGTACATCGGACGATGGGGTGGAAGTGGACAAGGTGTGAACCTGTCCGGGATGTAAAATTAGTCACAGCAGATCTAATGAACAAGTAAATCAATCACAACAGATGAACATAGAAAATATGGTGCAAAACTGTGCAAAACATGCAGCAGTGCTCTCTATCCCAGAAAGGGTGAATGAATTACAATACAAACTGTCACAATGACTGAGCAATTCGAATTGCCTAAGGAGGTCATTCGAATCACAGAAATGGAGTAGCTTGACTCTGTCTAGTAGTCCTCATCAATCATCGGTGGTGCTCATCAATCACAACAACCAGTCATCCAGGTGTCAATCTGAGTCTAACTGAGTATAATAAATGTAACTGAAGTGTGTAGCACTGATATAGGATCTGGAGGCTCAGTGGGGGCGCATGGGAGGCTAACTGAAGTCAGAACAAGTCACCTAATCAAACTGGAGGTCAATCGGAGGTGAAACAGTCAGTCTAGCCTCAAATCAGGGAGAATCGGAGCTAACTGAATGTAACTGAAGTGAATCTGCAGTGGTAGGTGAACAAGTGCGCCCTTCTCTGGCAGTAGGTGAGAAGTGGACGCCTTTCAGCTTGGGAGGGCTAAAACTCTGTGGTAAGTGGCTCCCGGGTGCTAGAAGAAGGTGGATAAGGTGCTGGAGGCATCAAACTGGTGACTGGGATGCATGCCTGTGCATGCAAAACCCTAGATTCTGCATATCCTGAAATAGATCATGCAGGATCCCGAAATAGATGATGTATCCCGAAATAGATGATGTGGATATCCGAACACCCCCCCTCAAGCTAGACTATGATGTGCCAATAAAAATAATGTGGGGCCCTGGTAACTAAGACCAAAGGTCACCCCAATACAATAATCCAAAAAAATGCTGAAAATAAACTAAGTGAGGAAAGAGGGAAAACCCAGTGGGAAGAAAGCCCCCCCCTCAAGCTAAAGCATAATAATGAATCAATCTGTCTCCACCATGATGGAACTCACCCCCAACAGTGAACGGAGGTAAGAGAACTTCTTCTCAGTGAAGCTCTTGGTGAAGATGTCTGCAATTTGCTCATCAGTAGGGCAATATTGCAGAATGATGGTGCGGTCATGCACCAACTGTCGAATGTAATGCATATGAATCTCAATGTGTTTGGTCCTCTGCCGCTGAACTGGATCTGTGGAGATCTTGATAGCACTTTGATTGTCACAAAATAGGACAGTCGAAGTAGTGCCACCAAAACCAAACTTGGAAAGAATACCCTGCAACCAAACTGCCTGAATGCAGGCATTGACTGCCCCTCGATACTCTGCCTCTGCTGAAGAAAGTGCAATGGCTGCTTGCTTTTTGCTGGACCAGCAAATAGCACCATGACCAATCATGAAAACATAACCGGAAGTGGACTTCCGATCAATGCTATCACCTGCCCAATCTGAATCAGTAAAACCAATGAAATCTAGCTCAGAATCTGCAGCATAGTGTATGCCAAACTGTCTCGTACCTTGCACATACTGCAAAATCCGCTTGGCTGCTCGCCAATGAAGCTCATGTGGCTGCTGCATATATCTTGACATGGCACTCACGGCATATGAGATATCAGGCCGTGAATGTGTCAAATAAAGTAGTGAACCAATCAACTGTCGATACATACTGCAATCTGCAAGCGGTGTGGAATCTCCCTCCTCAAGACTGATTCCTGAGAGGAATGGGAACGGGGCTGCCTTACATTCAGCCATATTAAACTTCAATAACAGGTCGGAAGCATATTTTTGCTGAGATATAGTGATCCCATCAAAATTTTGAGCTATCTCCAAGCCCAAAAAATGACTCAGCAAGCCCAAATCGCTCATGTCAAAAGCTAGATTTAAGGCAGATTTTAGCTTGTTTATTGAAGTAAGTGTGCTACCAGTAATAAGCAGATCATCAACATAAAGTACAATAACCAACAAATTACCTTTAACTCGCTGAAGATAGACATTCGGATCAGATTTGCATCTTTGGAAATTCTGAGAAAGAAGGAAGGAGTCCATCTTTGCGTACCAAGCTCTTGGGGCCTGTTTTAACCCGTACAAAGATTTCTTCAATCTACAAACCAATGATGGATCTGATGTATAACCCTCTGGATGCTGCATATAGACCTCTTCAGCAAGGTCTCCATGTAAAAATGCACTCTTCACATCCATATGGTGCACTTCCCAGTGCTTGGATGCGGTAATAGCTAAAACAAGGCGGATGGAATCCATCTTTGCAACCGGTGCAAAGGTCTCTGTGTAGTCCACTCCTTGGACTTGGGAAAAACCTTTTGCCACCAACCTTGATTTATATTTGCTGATAGTGCCATCAGCAGCAACTTTAGTACGGTAGACCCATTTACACTTCACTAATTTTCTTCCAGGTGGAAGAGAAACTAGCTCCCATGTATTGTTCTTTTGAAGAGAACTGTACTCTTCATCCATGGCACTTTTCCATCTCGGATCTCGATGGGCTGAATAGTATGATGTAGGATCTGAACCAGCCATCAAATAACAAATCTCAGGAAGAAATGGATCAGCAATAGAAAGAGCCATACCTGCTCTTTGAAATTCTCCTCTTGTTCGTCTCGGATCAGCAGGATTTCCAAGATTCGAACCAGCAGATTGTAGAGTATTTTGGGCCCACTTTGGTAACTGAGGAGGATCATCATGATCGGATTCCGAACCTGATATGTCATGATCATCATATGCTGCTACAATATCAGAAATATCAGAACTCATACCTTCATTATCGCTGCTCGAATCTTCTTCTGGTGAAGGCGGTGAATCGGCAGTTTTCTCCTCGACTAGTTGCAATTCTTGAAGCGGTTCTTCAAACTGCACACTGCGCTCTATGAATATCTTTTTAGATCTGATATCCATGAGTTTATATGCTTTTGATTCTTCCCCATATCCTATCAATATGCACTCGATACTTTGTGGATCCAAAGCTCGTCTCTTCTCAGAAGGAATTCTAGCCCATGCAGTAGAGCCAAAAACTCTCAAATTTGACACATCCGGTTTGTGACCAAAGAATGCTTCGAAAGGAGTCATACCTTTCACGGATGAATGTGGAACACAGTTCTGTATATATGTAGCAACATTGATTGCTTCATCCCAAATATTTGCAGCCAAACCTTTTGATTCAATCATGCATGTAGCCATCTCTTTCAGTGACCGGTTTTTCCTTTCCGCTACACCGTTCTGCTGGGGTGTGTAGGGAACTGTATGTTGGATCTTGATTCCGCTTTGGGCACAAAGTTGCAGCAACTCGGACTTGATATATTCCCCACCATTATCAGATCTAAGAGCTTTGATCTTGCTCTCAGTGGTGGTCTCAACAGAAGCCTTAAAATCCTTGAATTTTCCAAGCACTTCTGACTTGTTTTTGAGAAAGAATACCCATGTAAAGCGGGAAAAATCGTCAATAAATGTCAAAACATACCTTGAACCATTTAATGACATATGGGACAGCGGACCACTGATATCAGAATGGATCAATCCCAAAATAGTAGAGGCTCTTCTAGCCTTGCCGCGGTCGAATCTGTGCTCGGGGTGCTTCCCAATAATGCAACCGGTGCATATTCCCTTCGAGGAACGGAGTTGTGGAAGCCCATCTACCATGGATTTATTTGATAGCAGCAGCAAATACTTATAATTTAGATGTCCAAATATTTCATGCCAAAGCCTACTAACCTCATTACCATGTGTGCGAAGAGCAGTGGGCTTTGCAAGCGGTATAAAGTGTGAAAACTCATAACATTTTGCAGTGTGGTTTGCCTTCCCAACCGCAACTAGTCTTCCACTTTTGATATCAGAAATTTCAACTGTATTAGGGCTGAATGTGACTTTCTTTGGATCACCAGTATGTGTCATTTGATACACAGAAAGGAGATTCGAAGCTAAGGAAGGCACATAGAGAACATTCTGAAAGCATCCATGTTCTACATGAATCGTACCTTTGCCCTTTGAAGAAATTTTTGAGTCATCTCCCAAATGGATGGGGATGGAGCTGTTTGGATCGAATGAGGAAAAAGAATCAATATTTGCAGCCATATGATTTGATGCACCCGAATCTATCAAGAGAGTGGGCTTCGAAACCGTTGCCATGAGTGCTTGTCCTCTTTCATGACCGTCATTCCGATCCTTCTTCCTTGCACCGTCAGGAAGGGTTATGTTGTTCTTTTCCAAAAGGAGGGCCATTTGATCTATAGTCTTCTTCATACATGAACTTTCGGGATGAAAGCCACGGTTACAATAAGTACATTTAGATTTTTGGTTACCTTCTTTGCCCTTTTGCTTGGATTTCGAACTGGATGGTGCATCCATTTGCTTGCCTTTGTCTTTTTGCTTGTGAGGCTCGAATTTGGGCTTCTCCTTCTTTAGCTTTCCTTTACCATTCGAGATCTTGGGTCCTTGAACAAATAGGGCTGAATCTTTGGAGCTTATGGACCCCATTTGAATCAACTTGTCATGCTCTTTCGTAACGGACTCAATGAAGGCATTCAAGGTAGGCATCTTCCAATTCGGGGTAGTTAGCCGACCGGAATTGAAAGTGGAGACAAATACCGAATAATCTTTCCCAAGCTTGCTTAGAATGGAGAGGATCAACTGTTTATCCTCTTTGATAACACCACTGTTCTTCAATTGCAAGTTCAAGTTCTTGAATTTTGTGAAGAATTCATTGATGGTCTCGAAATTCTCAGGATTAAGGCCAATCAATTCATTCTCTAATTGAAAAGCCCTAATCTCATCCTGCTTGCCGAATAGTGTTTCAAGTTGCTCCCATATGGCTTTTGGAGTCTTCAATCCGCTGAGATGGAAGTGAAGATCCTTGGAGATGGAGAGACAAAGAAGACCGTAAGCTTCATCAAGCTTGTTGTAGTGTTTGGTTCTTTCTGCTACATTGTTTGGCTCCAATTCAAGACCAAGAGTGACTCGGTAGTAACCTTTTGAACGTAATATGATCTCCATATCATCTTTCCAATCAAAATAATTGAATGGGGTGAGGATAGGATTTGAAGAAGAGTATTCCATTGCAAGGATTGAGTCAACTGATGAAGAGGAAGCTTGCATGCAGACTATAGCGAATGCAATTGCTGTAGAAAGGCTTGCATGCAGAAGGTAGCGAGTGCAATTGGAGGAGACAATAAACCTGCAAATCACATCAAAACAACCACAATAAGGTCGAACAATCCACCCTTTGAGAGTTGCATCACACCTGGGATTGGATTTCAAGCAATGTTGAATGGGTCCAATGTATCAGATCCAGGAATTATGTGGTAACTCAAGCTTCTGGAGTGGTATTGGAATATTTTTCAAGCTTTGCATGCACAGGAGCGAATGCCCTTGAGATATCTCATGCCAAACTTTTTGCAATTTTTAGCAATTCAGTCAAATCTTCTTGTATAAACACCTGTAGAAAAGAGATCTTGTCCCTGCAATGGCTCTGATACCATGTAAAATTAGTCACAGCAGATCTAATGAACAAGTAAATCAATCACAACAGATGAACATAGAAAATATGGTGCAAAATTGTGCAAAACATGCAGCAGTGCTCTCTATCCCAGAAAGGGTGAATGAATTACAATACAAACTGTCACAATGACTGAGCAATTCGAATTGCCTAAGGAGGTCATTCGAATCACAGAAATGGAGTAGCTTGACTCTGTCTAGTAGTCCTCATCAATCATCAGTGGTGCTCATCAATCACAACAACCAGTCATCCAGGTGTCAATCTGAGTCTAACTGAGTATAATAAATGTAACTGAAGTGTGTAGCACTGATATAGGATCTGGAGGCTCAGTGGGGGCGCATGGGAGGCTAACTGAAGTCAGAACAAGTCACCTAATCAAACTGGAGGTCAATCGGAGGTGAAACAGTCAGTCTAGCCTCAAATCAGGGAGAATCGGAGCTAACTGAATGTAACTGAAGTGAATCTGCAGTGGTAGGTGAACAAGTGCGCCCTTCTCTGGCAGTAGGTGAGAAGTGGGCGCCTTTCAGCTTGGGAGGGATAAAACTCTGTGGTAAGTGGCTCCCGGGTGCTAGAAGAAGGTGGATAAGGTGCTGGAGGCATCAAACTGGTGACTGGGATGCATGCCTGTGCATGCAAAACCCTAGATTCTGCATATCCTGAAATAGATCATGCAGGATCCCGAAATAGATGATGTATCCCGAAATAGATGATGTGGATATCCGAACACGGGAGTAGACTGGTTTAGCGACAAATTTTGCATTTGATTAGCTACCAAATCTACAGGGCGAGTGCTTGCGGATCCTACGATGCCATCGGCATGCGGTCCAGGAACTGACTGAGGCTCATGACGTGTGCGCGGTGCGTAAGGAACAATGTCATACAAAATGCCAGACTGAGAGTATAGTAAGTCTAACTGCTGGACTTTCAAGATGGCTTGTTCCTCAATCACAATGCTGGACATCGAAACATCCTTAGCAATGTATGGGAGTAGAGACTTGAGGAACCATTCCAACAGGAACTCTGGAGGAATGTTGGCTTTCACTAACCTCTTCCACCGACGCCACTCTTGAACGTGGTCAGAAATATGTGTGGCTTTGTTCTGACGGAAGGTAGATAAAAGTTCAGTACCAGTATCATAGCGAACCGGCAATTGGAAGTGATCCAAGAAAACCAAAGCGATCTCGTTAGAACCCCTATAAGTGTTCCCAGGCAACTCAACATACCACTTCGCGACTTCCCCCGTGAGGGTGCGTTGAAATAGTTGCAATCTAACAGAATCGTGATTCAATGAGATGGAGGAGCACCAAAGGTGAAATGTTGTGGCATGATCACCCGGGCCCTCGCCACCTTTCTCCTCAAACTTAGGAATGTTCGAAGGGATCTTGGTAGGGACCGAAGGACAATTAGGGTCGTGACACACCAGATCATTCGTGAGCTTCGAAAGTCTGGAAGATTCAAGCATGCAAGGAATGAGAGCTGAGGCTGGAAAGCTTGATTATAAGCTCCCATAAAAGGTTGTTTGAATGGAACCAAATTATAAGATGGACCATAAGCTTGACCATGGCCATAGGATTGATAACCTCCTCCGACCTGACCCATTTGAGAGTAAGCAGGTATATACGTGTTTTGGGCACCATATTGGGGTGGGTTGTACTGGTGGCCAGCATCGACTGTGTTGTAGTAAGGGTTGCCACCGTGAGTATGGGGCATATACGTACTATTCATAGCGGGAACTGTGTTGTAAGGACCATAATGGTATGGTATGTTCCCACCCCCAACATTTGGATCAGCTTGAGCAGTCGTGTGGTGACCAGAAGCATGAGATGTATTCCCAGCCCCAACATTGGTATTACTAGTAGCAGGGATGGTGGCGTTATGTCCATGTGGATAGGATATATTCCCACCTCCTACATTGGCATTACTAGTGGCGGTAATGGACGCAAAAGTATGTGGTATATATCCACCCCCGTGGTTAGGAGGAGCATTAACATTTGTGAAAGTAGTCTTGGGTTGACGAGTAGCGGCATGTGTATTAGGTGGTGGATGACTAGTCGTGTTGTGCATAGTGTTCCTATTAGGTTAGGTAGCCCTAGGAGGTGGTCGTCTTCCAACATTATTATTGTTAGGAGGAATCTGACCAGTCCCCATACTATGTGTGTGAGTGGAAAATGTAGTGCCCCCAGTGAGGGTAGTTCCCCTAAGGGGTATAGTATGGCTAACACCATGACTAGTGCTAGCGTGACTACCAAACGTAGTGGAAGGATCAACTGTACTATAATTAGGCATACCAAAAGAGAATGTGGTTGGGTTGACCGTAGGACCAGTGTCGTCATGTAACTCTGGCATCCCGTGTCTATAATTGTGTGGAAACGAAGGAACGAACGTGTCGTCCTCAGGTGGATCTGGACCAAACAAACTACGTTGAGTCTCAGGTGGATCACCTCCCCATGCCTCACGAGGAGTAGGGGAGTCTGAAGTGTGTTCGACTCTAGCCAATGGATTCGTAGGTATCTCTTCAGTATCAGAATGTGCAGCGGTCATGATGTCTAAGATGTATGTCTCGTAAGAATCTGAAGACTCAGAGGGAGCCCCCCAACGTCCCCTAGCAACGCGGCGTGAAAGCTCGGTAGGTTCTAAACCAGCTAACCGACGGGATCGACGGAGAGTAGGAATCCACGCTACGATATCTCCGGAGAGAATATAGAATCAAAACGTCCCCTAAAGGCCAACTATCAATCAAAAACAGTAGATCAAAAGCACACACCTAGAGAAACTACAGCCAAGAGCAGAGAAACAGAGTGGCTAAATGAGCTCCCGACACTAGAGCTGGTATGTCTCGCCTAGGAGAGGCTTGAGACTCCCAAACTATAGCCGGAGGTAACAGAATCAGTTATAACGGCCCCCAGACTTCATTGCGTGCACAGGGTCAAGTCCCTATACAACGACAACTGTGTTGTCCAACCCCTTTCTGACTCGGGACACAAACAACATAACCACTGCAAGTACCCTGTGCGATACCTAGGTAAGGAAACTATGGTCACCGCAATATAACCAATGCTCAAGCGGACAGTCACAGGTGGGATCCGTCCTATGGGCAGGGTAGCTAAGCCCGAAGCACAAGAGGACGAACCTCCGGTACCCCCAGATACGAACAAACCCTGGAAATATCTCCCATGTTCAGCCGGTATCAAAGGGATATCTCTTCAACCAACCTCTCGTGACCTCGTGCTTAACTCTGGCTTGAGTAGAGCTTCCTGAGAACACCGATATATACCATGGATTCCTCCACTCCCTGGTTAGACACCTAATGTTTCGTCTAGTAGTCTTGGATTGTTAACTCACAATGATCTATTCCAAGACTCTAAACCTATGCTAGTTGGTATACCCTATCAATAAAATCAATCTAATCAATTTTAAGATTAAGCATTAATTTTAATGGTTGTGATTACTCAAGGGATATGATCGTGAAACTAGTGATGTGTAAGACTCAATAGTATGCAAAATTGTCAAATCCTAGACTCAGCTATCCAATGAAAACAATGCCACTAACATGCAAAATCAATCCACTGGTTCCGAAATAAATATGCAATCCTTTTATATTTTTCGATGCACAATCAGAATCTAAATGAAGGCAAAAAGCACTCAATGCAAGATGCAGTACATAAAAGCAATTTTTTTTTTTGTATTTTCTCTTATAAACAAAAAGGAAAATGCAAAACTATGTGTATTTTTGTATTTTTCAATATATGGAAATGAAAAATGTAAGCAAAATCCTACTATCTAGTCATTGATATGCCAAGGAGATCACTAAGAAAACCCAGCATATACCAAACAGTAAGACTCGGCCAACGGAATGAGCTCAAAAGGAAAAAACCCACAAGGCTAAATCCAAAGATGGGTAAAAAACCAACAAGGCTCAACCAAGAGAAATAAGAGTTCTGGTCACAACCAAGGCATGAAACAGTCAAGAAACAGGCCAACAAAGACTCAGGATCAACCAAAACCAACCCAGCAACAACCAAAGCCGGAGTTGTACGCTACTGTCGAAGGAATACCTGCGGGTACCCGCGAGCAGCAGAGTAAACAGAGTTGGGTATACGCAGGCAGAGCTAAGCTAGCCCGCGGGTAAGGAAAGGAAAATGGGCAAACAAATAGTCCAATGGCTCAGAAAAAGCAAGTTTTCTATAGTGTATCTCAACGACAAATAAGTGACACAGAGCTTCGACAAACAACAACTCTAATTAAGGACTAATGCTCAAAAATCCCCAAAAATGGATGTTTAACCCAGTGGATTCGCCATTTCTGTGTTGGATAAAACTCACTATGGTTTGGGGTAGACCGCAACAGACAGTTGACTACTAGAAATCAACTCAATTCCCAATGCTATGCTATATAAATGACAATGCTAAGATAATGAAGAATATAACCAACCTCGATCCAATGTTTGATGTAGATCCCCGTTGGAGCTTTTCAATCCATGCACTTGAATCTGCAAATTAGTCTTGACAGCCAATATTCAACAAGTACATATAATATATAAATAGCATTAACATCATCAATAGCAATGGCCCATGATATAAAAAGTAAATGCAACCCAATGTAAGATAAACAACATTTACAACATTAATGGACGAGAATATGAGGATTTCTATTAATAAACAAGAAGAAGTACAATGTGATACGACCTCTTGCCGACAACCAATCTGAACCAAGATCTAGATCAATCCACTTGTGCCTCCACCACTTCAATCCTCCATGGAATGGCAAACTCAAACTAGAATAGGAGTTTGGAAGGTGAACATAAAGGGTTCACAACTATAAGGATCAATGAGTGTAGACTCAAGATTGGGAAAACATCCACTAGAGTTCTCTTGCTCTTCTTTCTCGTCCCATCCATAAGCCATATGTGCTCAATATATAGTCCTCTCAAAGGTAAGTGAAAGGACACATCGAGGCGTTTCTTGGGCAGATGGAGAGTCAAAGGTCACCCAATGACCGCTTTTTGGGAGTAAAAAGTAATAAACTAGTGATTTTTACTATTTTACATGCTACCCACGGGCTATAGTGATGCAACTCGCGGGTACGCCCACTGTAGTGATGCAGCAAGCATACAAGGGAAAAAATAGGGAAAAATAGTGTCTGAAGGATATAAAGGTTCTGAGTCAGTGGAATGGATCCTCTAGGCCAAAGAGTGCTGATTCTCACAAGGTGGAAGATTACATTGTAACAACTGATAATGAAACTTCTTCAGAACTTTGATAACACTCCATACATCAACAAAATCAGAGAGAATAACTTATACAACTGGAAATAATGTCTCTTCAAACTCCAATAGCAAGATCTAGGGGAAATGGCATCATTTATGCATTGTTTGGTATTTTTGCATAACTTCACTTGGTATTTAGACATGAGAATCTTATGAGAAGTAAATACAGAGTATATATATATCAGAATACAAAGAAATGGATATTCTTGGACTCTCACAAAGTGATCATCATCTCACCAAGGGCACAATTCCTCCAGGAGCCCAAATATGCAATAAAATGTGAAAGTTGTATCTGAAAGAACCACAAGCTCTCCTGTGGCTTCAACCTGTAACTAAAGACTCCATTGCAGCTCCAAATGAAAGGTCTAATTGGCCTCTCCAATTTCCAATTAGGATGGGAATCTTTCACCCTCGAAATTGGTGCTAAGGCAAGTAGACTAGCTCTCTACTAGCTCTTCTCTCCAAATGCAAAATATAAAATGATCAAAAGTTGGTCTTCTTCTTTGTTCCTGAATTTTATAAACTTCCTAAGGCTTCCCCAATTCGAATTCCATCCATGAGCTTCATTCCAACTCAATTTGGGAAGAGATTCCCAAGTATGCCACTTGTCCTTCCAATTCTAGCCTCCTCCTTCACCAAATTCGAATTGGTGTCTCTTTGGCTGCCCTAACTCACTTGGGCGCATTATTGGAGGCTATTTTTATCCCTGACATGTCATGTATGTCAGATGTTAGCCATCAGGTCTAATTTTTCAGAAATGTCATACGCATCTTCATCATTGGTGGCATATAGCTAGGGAATCTAGCTCAAGTTTCCCACTAGCTCCAAAATGCCTCTTCCTCTCCTATGGGAGTTACTCTTCCTCTACATTTCAACCTAATTGAGTCATGCCAAGTAATATTCCCTTCCAACTACCCCAATAATAGTGGACTCCACCATGGATTTGAATGGGTGAGAGTGGAATGCCATGTGGCATGGGGAATCTAGATTTTTTGGGGTCCCACACCACCAATGTGTCTCCATGACCAAGTGCCATCTTATTTTCTAACCAAAAATATTTTTTTTCCCCTCTTAATAAATTTATGCCCAAACCAAAGTCCATTTTGGTTTATTAGTCTGCTTATTCTAATTTTAATGTCTCCACCCCAACCTAGGAAACTAGTAGGTTGATGGAATTTTCCCTACTTGATATTTATTTGAATGGGGACATTACATAAGTCCCTACATCGAGGTGAAGATTGGATTATACTGATCCATCCCCTCAAGGGGCAGAAGAGGAAAATCGGGAACATCAAACAGAACAACCAATAGAAGAAAACGGTTCTAGGTCAGGTGAGTCTGAGATTTCTTCTGACGAATGACACTTTAGAGATACTGAGGAACATTTACAACTCTCCTAGAGTCCATTCTCCTCAGCCTGAAGAGAATTTAGGTCCCATTGAAATTGAGGACCTCTAGAATACGTCTGGAATTTATAACCTACCATAAAGTCCTAGTTTTTCCCAAATAACTAGTATCAACGTTCCTAATCCATTGTTTATGTGGTTTAACATGGAAAACAGAGAACAAGTCTTTACTTCAAGGGACATATCTACTCTTGTTAGTACTTTTCCTATAGGAGGAGTTACTTTTAATACGACATCCAAAATAGGATTAGGATGGTTTCCCCCATTTTCGATGATACTTACTAGTACTAGTTCGTCAACTCAAATGAGTTCGAACCCATTCTGATTTGGATTCCCTTTTTCAAGTTGTCAACCTATGACTACTACAATTCCTCCTAGTTAACCATGACCATTGCTTCAGGTAGTGGCCCATCTATTCATTTCCATACTCTCCCACCCTTTGGTGGACATATGTCTATGCCTAACCCACCCTTCTCTGGAATTGTTTCTAATTCCACCTTACCCCAGTTAAGCTTACCTTTCCAGTCCGTTGGAGGTATGAGTTCTGGTAACCCCTTTGGACTAAATGTATCACAAGGTAATTAATTTGTACAAGGGCGCACTAGTACTAGATTTCCATGGGGGGGGAATTCCACTCAAGGAGATGTCCCTTTTACTTGGGTGGGTAGTTCTAATATGGCTAATCATGTTATCACAAGTGTATTACAAGGAATCCAACCATTAGGAGGGATGGGAGGGACTGTTGGAATAGTAAATCCTTCTTTGCAACACTACTATGTTCAGAACTTTCGGCAACCCAATCTGCTTTTCACCAATCCTGGAAATACATATATTTTGGGACAACCATATGCCAACACCAACCAATGGGAAACTAATGCTCCTGGAACCTGGAACACAATGGCTAAGACAAAGTTTTCGTTTTTGGCCACTTTGAATTTTCCCTATATTTCAAAGTTAACTAATGATCTAGTGTTACATGACCCAAGATGGCCACCCCTACCCAGTAAAATTCCTTCGGACATTCCTAAGTTTGAAGGTAATTGTAACCTACATAGAACTAGAAACATTTTATGTTTGTGGAAAAACATTACTCTAAATTTTAATGTAAAGTTTTATGTTATTGACCAAGGATGGTCAAGGATGACTGTAATTGATTATTATAATTATTTAATAAATTAAAATAGGAGACACTCATCCAAAGAAGACCGTTGAAGAGTGTTCACTGACCCACTAGGAGGAATGAAACTGGTGTAGAAGGCAATTGACAAGTGGCAGCATCTGTACTCACTTACTAGTTGTCGCAAGGGGCAACTTCCCTAAAAATGTGGTTGTGTTCCCCAAGGATGGTGGAACTGAGCAGATGGCTCATTAAATGTTAAACTGACCCAAAAGACCTAGGAAATCTTTATATCCATCGAATTAAGCAGGGGGCTCACAATTTTTCCTTGTGCTGGCTGGAAACTGCTATGTTGAGCACATAAGAGATT
This sequence comes from Larix kaempferi, assembly GCA_027924585.1. Taxonomy (NCBI): domain Eukaryota; kingdom Viridiplantae; phylum Streptophyta; class Pinopsida; order Pinales; family Pinaceae; genus Larix; species Larix kaempferi. Next base: position 33,146,849 of record BSBM01000017.1, read on the forward strand.
CGATGAGGGGATGCTAGCTAATGAGTTGCAAAGTAAGACTGTCTTATGCTGCTGAGTTGCAGAGAGAGTGTTTTGTATGCAGGTCTTCGTGATTACTGAAGTACAAAAGAGTGTTTTGTATGCAAGTCTTCATGATTGCTGAAGTACAAAGAGATTGTCTTGCTTCTACATAGTATCTTTATCCTAGTGGTTCAGTGAATAGGCTCGTGGGTCCTAAAGCAAGTAAAATTGGCTGCTTTCAGGAGACAGTTGGGAGCAACGGCCTTCTTTGGGTGTTTGTCCACCTACTCAGTTTAAACAGTTTCTGCATTGTCCTGGTTTATTTTTAAATTGTTGTTATATGTTCTGAAGATTTTATTTATATATATCTGTATTTTCTAGATGCTATTATGATACTAACTTAGATATTAGATTGATTATCATACAGCACTGACGATTGTTTTCTGATTAAAAGATTGAATGATTTGATTAGAAATTTCAGAATGATGAATATAACTCTTCTCTGTATTTTTCCTTTCACTTTCGTGATGTACTCTAGTACAGAGAAGATTGTCTTAAGTAATAGATTAGAATGATATCAATATTTTGATATGAAAGTTGATCCCTTATTTTTACAATAGATGTAGATACAACTAAAGAATGTATGCTGAAATAATATACAGAAACCTTAAAAGATACAGACTGTAGTTCTTCTTCCCGGTTCTTATAATTATAGAACCATAGTTAGTTTAAATAATAATTAATTATACATGCTGATCATATTATCATGTTTCAAAGATATCTATAAACTGCAATAATAAGCATGAATCATTAAAAGAAAACTAGACATGTATCTTTATACAATCATTGTCATTATGCAGTAAATACAAATTATAATACAATAGATATCTAAACATATAAAACCCTTAAGATTTGAATGTATGACATCAAAGTACATCAGTATATTATATACTATATATATAAAAAAAAACAAATTAAGCCCTAATTAATAAATTTAACAAGTTAGGGATTATAACTCATAGATTAAGCTAGAATTGAATTCTCATTACTATCTCTGGAACAACTCAATGAAATAAGAAAAATAAATACATGTTAAACAGTAATATCGAATCAAACGAAAGATTCTTATATCTTTATAATAACTAGGGCTTTGACCAAGTTTTAAATATCTCATAACCAAGATAATTCTTTATAGCCGAAAGGTTTAAATAAACAAGCATAAAATATTATGCTCGGAACTTGTTGTCACGTCCCCTCCCATCCTACCAGCTAGGTGGAGAGGATCATGACGTTAAACCGGGAAATTAGCCCCATATCCATTAAATTAAACTCATTGATACAAATACATGTATAAGGGCATGCAATAGAAAAACAACAGAAATTAAGTGAATGTTGTTGATATCTAATCATACACTCAAGATTTCTGTGACAGCCAAATAAAGACCTTTGCAGAATTATAAAAGGTCATATGGACATGCATAAACTTGTAAAGCTCAGCGGAAGTAAATTCAATAGCACATCCATCATTCACTCTAATATTCATCCAATGATAATTGCCAATTTAACACACAAGAGAATACTTATCTTATACAGAAGTAGTCCCACGCAACTGGCTATGCAACTGCAACGTTCCACCCAACCGTAGGCCAGTGTGCTCCTCAATCTCTCAGCACCACTGCCACCCCCGAGCTGGGCATGATCTCTACAAGGAACCAGGGAACAACAGACTCACACATAGCCAAGCATACACCAAAATGAGCCAAGCCAATCTACAATTGGGTTTATCAGGCTGCTAGGAGATGGAAAGGAAGAGTTGCTAAGCTAGTGAGATCCAGCACAGAGCCAGGGATAACCTTGCAAGATCTATCTAGCTTGGCACCCACAATACCTACACACCCAACACAAGGAAGTATTCTTTTCTCTGCTATACAGTCCCTCAAGCCATACCTTCCCTATCTAGTGCTCTCAGGGTATGCATAGAAGAGTAACCAAAGCCCTCTTGATCTTCTTGAGAGGTTGTCTCCCCCACTAGGTTTATCAAGCTACTTCTGTCCACTACCACTCCAAAACTTCAATTCACAGGTTCAAACCACAAATGAGGATGCACACCACAGCAGAACACAATCATGGGGGCAGGATAAAACGTTTTTACAGGTAGATGCATGAGATGGGGTTTCAGCTAGCTCAGCAAAACGTGGGAACCCACAAAAACAAAATGGGAAGTTGGGGAATAACCCAGGAAGCCAAATCCGTTTTTAGTAAAACGTCCAGGGTCAATTCGGGGAAAAAACGACCTCCCTCCTAGTCCCTAATTCGTGGCCTTCCTCTCCCAACTGTTATACCAGGCAAAAACAACTCCCAGGCATGGAAAAAATGCAGGATTTTGATGAAAAACGTATATGGAAAGACCCAGCTAACTCCAACTGCGTGAATGAGTGAAGACTGCCCATTCCCCATGGCTTTGGGCACCATTTCATGGGTGTTTTATTGCCCCACAAGCAAAAACATGAATTTCCAGGTTGATGACTTGCCCATGCACGAAAATGGCTTGCCCATACTTCTTCATTTCCAAGGCATTAACTGCCTTAACCAATTTCTTGGGAGAATTAAATGATTGGGTGCATGAGACAAAATGGGTAGTTGGTGGTTTATGGGTTTCCCCATTGACACATGGATTAATACCATTGGCTCAAGGGTTTGAATAATTTCCCTCCCTATTCCTTGTAGAACCATGTCCCATCTCTTTTGTTGCATTGCATAGCCGATTGTGGATATTTTTCATTAAAATTCATATTTACATGATGTCTCATTTACATTGTGCCCATCTAGCACGAGAGTCATAAGCATCTAGTTTAATTGCCGATACATAAACGCTAAATCAATGGTGGGGCCTTGGCCTTTAGCTCCTCACCATGATTAAATATCAGTATTTACATCATTTACAATTTGATACAAAGGGGGTCAAAATGGGGACGTGACATACCCCTCCCCTTACATTAGCACTGTCCTCAGTGCTCATCAAAATTGAACAAAAATGGATATGCCACCCTCATGGCATCCTCCAGCTCCCATGTAGCCTCATTGGGACCGTAGTGCTTCCATTGCACCTTTACCTGTCCGATGGCTCGCTTCCGGAGCAATGTTACTTTCTTGTCTAGGATGCGCAATGGATCGGTTTGGAATTCTCCCTCGGGTTCCACCTGGATCACATCCCAATTAATCACATGGTTAGGATCATGTACATATTTCTTAAGCAAAGAGACATGAAAAACATTATGAGCTTTAGTGCTAGCAAGCAAGGCAAGTCTATATGCAACTGGCCCTATTCTTTCAAGCACTTCAAATGGCCCACAATATCTAGGTGATAGCTTGGCACAGCTCCCAAGCTTCAAGGAACTCTTCCTTGATCTTACTCTAAGATACACATGATCCCCAACATTGAATTCCCTATGCATTCTGTGTTTATCTGCATAGCTTTTGTGTCTATCCTGGGCTGCTTTTAAATTTTGTCGGATCTTTGCAACCTCTTGTTCCATTTCCTTAAGCAATTCTGGCCCAAGTACAATTCTATTCACTGGATTGTCCCAAGTCACTGGTGTCCTACACCTTCTTCCGTACAAAGCCTCATATGGACTTATTCCCAATGATTCTTGCTGCCCATTGTTATATGCAAACTCTACCAGGTGCAGATAATCTTCCCACTTGGATGGCTTGTCCATTACGTACATACGGAGCATGTCTTCAAGCACCTGATTTACTCTTTCTGTTTGCCCGTCTGTTTGAGGATGGTACGCGGTGCTAAAGTTCAACTGTGTACCCAAATCTGCAAAGAGAGCTTTCCAAAAATTGGAAGTGAACTTGGTATCCCTGTCAGAAATTATTGCCTTAGGAAACCCATGTAATCTGAAAATTTCCTTCATGAAAATATCTGCAATGGCATCGGCTTTATGTGTGGACTTAACCGGTATAAAATGTGCTGCCTTTGTTAACTTGTCCACCACAACCATGATGGAATCATGTTGTCTCTTAGTCATTGGAAATCCTGTAATAAAATCCATGGAAATTATTTCCCATTTCCATTCTGGAATTGGCACTGGGTGCAATAAACCTGCTGGGTGTTGGTGTTCAACCTTCACCTGCTGACATTCCATGCACTTAGATATGTATTCAGCAACATCCTTCTTCATGCCTGGCCATAAATAATATTTTCTTGCTGTAGCAATTGTTTTCTGATATCCTGGGTGACCAAAGTATGGAGCTTTATGGATCTCATCCATAACCATTCTCCTTAAATCTGTCACATTTGGAATATAGACTCTATTCTTATAAGTAAGAAGTCCGCCTTCTTCCAAGTGATAGCCTTCATTCTTTTTGCCAAGGTCTTGTTGCTGCAATTTGTCCTTTATCTGCTCATACACTTCATCCTCAACCATATGGTTAACAATCTGTTGCTTCAAATCTGGTTGGCAAGTACTAAGTGCTGCCACATACATTTCATGTACCTTCCTGCTGAGTGCATCAGCCACCTTGTTTTCTTTCCCTTTTATGTGTTTGATCTCAAAATCAAATTCACACAAAAATTCCAACCATCTAGCTTGCCTAGCATTTAACATTGGTTGATCAAACAAGTACTTCAGACCACAATGGTCTGTCCTTAACTCGAATTTTCTTCCCATTAAGTAGTGCCTCCACATCTTTAAAGCATGTACTATGGCTGCAAGCTCTATATCATGAGTAGCGTAGTTCTTCTCATGCTCCTTCAACTTTCTTGACTCATAGCATATCACGTGGTTGTCTTGCATAAGAACTCCTCCACCAAGTCCTTGATTGCATGCATCGGTACACACCACAAAGTCTTTTTCCGGGTCTGCAATTTTCAAAATTGGTGCACTTGTAAGAAGATTCTTCAACCGTTGAAAACTTTCCTCACATCTTGGTGACCATTCAAACTTTACCCCCTTCTTTTGCAAAGAAATGATCGGGTTTGCAACCTTGGAGAATCCTTCGATAAACCTCCTGTAGTATCCAGCAAGGCCCATAAAAGATCTCACATCAGTCACATTCCTTGGAGTTGGCCAATTCATAATAGCTTCAATCTTCTCAGGGTCTACAGATATTCCTTCGGCGGAGATGATGTGACCCAAATAATGAATTCTATCTTTATAAAAGTCACATTTGCTCAACTTTGCATACAGCTTATGCTCCCTTAGTAGTTGCATTGTCATTCTCAAATGTTCTTCATGCTCTTCTTCATTCTTAGAATAGATGAGAATGTCATCTAGGAACACAAGAACAAACTTGTCCAAATATTTGCTAAAAACATTATTCATGAGACACATGAATGTAGCTGGTACATTTGTGAGACCGAATGGTACCACTACAAACTCATAGTGTCCATTCCTCATTCTAAAGGCTGTCTTATGAATATCTTCTTCTTTGATTCTTACCTGATGGTAACCAGACCTCAAGTCAATCTTTGAAAATACCTTTGCTCCTCTCATTTGGTCAAAAAGGTCATCAATTCGGGGCAATGGGTATTTGTTCTTCACAGTGACTTTGTTCAACTGCCTGTAGTCGATACATAACCTGAGTGTCCCATCTTTCTTTTTCACAAATAGAACAGGTGCTCCCCACGGGGACACACTTGGCCTAATATATTTCTTTTCCAACAATTCTTGCAATTGCATCTTCAATTCTAGCAATTCCGGTATACTCATCCTGTAGGGTGTCTTAGACACTGGTGCCGCTCCTGGCACAAGTTCAATTGTAAAGTCAATGTCTCTCTTTGGAGTGAGTCTTGGAATCTCATCCGGAAAAATATCCCCGAATTCTTGCAATACACGATAGTCCTCCAATTTAAGAGTTTCACTCTCTGCTGCCTCTAAAATGTGGGCTGCATACAGTCGACATCCCTTCCTATAGAACTTCTTTAGTTGCATGGCTGAAACCTGTCTAACAGAAGTCATCTTTGGAATGCCTTTTACAACCCTCGGGTTTCCTTCTTCGTCCATGCATTCAAATGTCTTATTGTAGCAGTCAAGTTTAACCCTGTGTGCTTCTAACCAATCCATTCCAATGAGAATATCGTAGGAACCAAGTGGCAAAATATTCAGATCTGCATAAGTGAATAGCCCATCCATCTCTAATGGACATTTCTCTACTATTTCACTAACTTTTATCTTGGTTCCAGTGGCTAGTTGAACTAACCATGATTTACTATGCTTTAATTTCTTGAAGGCACAAATCTCAACAATCCTAGGAGTGACATAACTGTGAGTAGATCCAGGATCAATCAAAATAGAAACAGATTGCTTAGCAATCTTACCTTCAATTTCAACCACAGTTGACTGATGATCCGCTTGGCGGTCTTCTACTGCTGCATAGATTCTAGGGATTGCTCTCGCCACTTGACCCACAGTTCTAGCTCCTTGGATGTTGTGAACTTGATTTGCATTCCCATTCCGATGTGGACAGTTCCTAAGCATGTGGTCTCCTCCACAACCCCAACATTGAAGTGGTTCTCTTGGCTCCTTTGGATCTCTTGGCTTGTCTCCCATCATCCTAGTTGGCTTAGTCACAACCTGTGATGGCTGCCTTTGCTGATTCCTGAATTGAGGAAGCTTGAACCCCTTCTTCCTTTGATCAAACTTTTCATTTTTCCTATCTTTCCATGCTTTATGGAATTCTGGTTTGCTTCTGTTTTGATCAAAGCAATACTTGGTTTTTCTTATGGCCTCCTCCAGAGTTCGAGGTTCATCGAACTCAATTCTATCTTTATATGACTGGGGTAGTCCACTTAGGAAACGCTGAATTTTGACCTTATCATCTCGAATGTACTTGACATACCTCAGCAGCTCCAAAAACTTGTTTGCATATTCTTCCATGGTCGATTGTCCCAATCTCAGCTCATGGAACTCTTTGATCTTATCATCATAGTACCTATCAGAGAGGTACTTCTGCTTGAAGTGTTTCTTGAACTGCTTCCACACGATCTTCCTTTCGTTGATTTTCTTCACTTGCCTGGTGTGTTCCCACCATATAGATGCTCTTCCATTCAAGTTGAAGATGGCTACCCTTGCCTTCATATTTCCCGAGTAGTCTTGGACTTGGAAATATTTCCTCATCCCAAGAAGCCAAGGTTCAGCTTCTTGACCAGATTTTACCTCTCCGTCAAATGTAGGAGGTTTTGCCTTCTTAAATTCCCCATGTGAATTGTTCTTGTAGTGCTTCTTTCTCTTACTCATGTGGGATGAAGAACTTGAACCCTCAATGGATTCTTCCGAGTCAGATGATTCATTAGAAGATATTTCTGGAGTATATGTCATGTCTGTAGAAACTCCTCTTGGGCTACTGGCCCTCTTACGGGAATTTCTTCTAGAGCTACTTCCACCCTTTTCTGGATTTGATATCTGATGCCCAGAGTTTATTTGCCTTTGGATGTCTGTTAAACTCTGCAGCATGGCTGCATTCAGCTGATTTTGCTCTTCCTGAGCTTTAATCATCCTTTCATTATCTTCTCTGCAACTTTGCAATTCCTCCCTTAGGCTTCTCATGGTGGCTGCAATACCTGGAGGAGTCTCTTGATTTCTTCTCCCATTAGATTCTGTTTCAGCATTTTCAACATGTATGTTTTCTCCCATGGCATCTGTCTCAAGTTCATAGGGATCCTGTGCATCATTCATGATGTTCATTTTCTTGGCCCAACCAAGATCCAAAATTTTTTCACTGTATTAACTTAGAGTGTTACCCTGCTGTAACTGTGGCTCTCTGAAATGTGTTCATCAACACAATTGTTAGTTGCATTACATTCTTAGAATTCACAATTACTTCATGCATGTGGGAAAAATTCCATACTGACAATTCGTCAAATCACAACAACGAAATATGAGGGGAAAAGAAAAAGGGGGTCAAGGGGGCTTGCCCCCTTATGGCTTCACAGCAGGGCGGGTCGAGGGCAGCGCCCTCGTTTTTTTTTTTGTTTTTTTTTTTTTTTAGGAATCACGCCTCATCGGGCGGTTCACGAAATCCTGCCGCAACGGGCAGTTCGCTGAATCCTGCCGCGATGGGCGGTTCACGGATTGCTCTCGCAACTACGGGGCGGTTGGCTGGGGGCGCTTGGCTGAAGCCTTCCGCACTGCGGGGCGCTTGGCGGAATGCTTCCGCAATTGCGTAGTGGTTCGACGACGGCTTCCGCAATTGCGGAGCAGTTCGCCGAACGCTTCCGCAATTGCGGAGCAGTTCACCGAACGCTTCCGCAATGGCGGGGCGATTTGCCGAGCGGAGCCATTCGGCGAAGGCTTCCGCAGTTGCGGAGCCATTCGACGAATGCTCCCGCAATTGCGGAGCCATTCGGCGAAGGCTTCCGCAATTCCGGAGCCGTTCGCGGAATGCTTCCGCCGGAATGCTTCCTCGATTTCGGGCACTTTTGCGAAATACTTTTGCAGAAAGACTTGCGGAATGTTTCCGCAATTGCGGAACGATTCGCCGAAGTCTTCCGCAGTTGTAGAATGATTCGGCGAAGTCTTCCGCAGTTGCGGAACGATTCGCCGAAGTCTTCCGCAACTTCGGAACGACTCGCCGAACTCTTCCGCGTTGCGGAACGATTCGCGGAATCCTTCCGAAATTTCGGAAGAGAATTCCTTCCACAATTTCGGAAGAGATTTCCTTCCGAAAATTCCTTTTCACGCCGACAATTAGAAAAAATTTCGCTTAAAGAAAAAAAAATTCTCCGCTGTTTCGGAGCGGTTCGCGGAATCCTTCCGCAATTTCGGAAGAGAATTCCTTCCGAAAAACTTCCCTTCGCAAATTTTCAAAAAAATTCTCGGAACGCTTCCGAAATTTCGGAACGATTCGCCGAATGCTTCCGCAGTTGCGGAAGGCATTCGGGAATTCTTTCCGAAACAGTCTTAAACCAAAATTTTCAAAAATAAACTTAAACCAAAATTTTCAAAAACAGACTTAGGAAAAATTCAAAATCCTCCCTTGTAATTGCTATCAGGTTTGGCCCATAGAGGCCCAATGCTGCAACGCAGCTCTGATACCATTCTGTCACGTCCCCTCCCATCCTACCAGCTAGGTGGAGAGGATCGTGACGTTAAACCGGGCAATTAGCCCCATATCCATTAAATTAAACTCATTGATACAAATACATGTATAAGGGCATGCAATAGAAAAACAACAGAAATTAAGTGAATGTTGTTGATATCTAATCATACACTCAAGATTTATGTGACAGCCAAATAAAGACCTTTGCAGAATTATAAAAGGTCATATGGACATGCATAAACTTGTAAAAGCTCAGCGGAAGTAAATTCAATAGCACATCCATCATTCACTCTAATATTCATCCAATGATAATTGCCAATTTAACACACAAGAGAATACTTATCTTATACAGAAGTAGTCCCACGCAACTGGCTATGCAACTGCAACGTTCCACCCAACCGTAGGCCAGTGTGCTCCTCAATCTCTCAGCACCACTGCCACCCCCGAGCTGGGCATGATCTCTACAAGGAACCAGGGAACAACAGACTCACACATAGCCAATCATACACCAAAATGAGCCAAGCCAATCTACAATTGGGTTTATCAGGCTGCTAGGAGATGGAAAGGAAGAGTTGCTAAGCTAGTGAGATCCAGCACAAAGCCAGGGATAACCTTGCAAGATCTATCTAGCTTGGCACCCACAATACCTACACACCCAGCACAAGGAAGTATTCTTTTCTCTGCTATACAGTCCCTCAAGCCATACCTTCCCTATCTAGTGCTCTCAGGGTATGCATAGAAGAGTAACCAAAGCCCTCTTGATCTTCTTGAGAGGTTGTCTCCCCCACTAGGTTTATCAAGCTACTTCTGTCCACTACCACTCCAAAACTTCAATTCACAGGTTCAAACCACAAATGAGGATGCACACCACAGCAGAACACAATCATGGGGGCAGGATAAAACGTTTTTACAGGTAGATGCATGAGATGGGGTTTCAGCTAGCTCAGCAAAACGTGGGAACCCACAAAAACGAAATGGGAAGTTGGGGAATAACCCAGGAAGCCAAATCCGTTTTTAGTAAAACGTCCAGGGTCAATTCGGGGCAAAAACGACCTCCCTCCTAGTCCCCAATTCATGGCCTTCCTCTCCCAACTGTTATACCAGGAAAAAATGACTCCGAGGCATGGAAAAAATGCAGGATTTTGATGAAAAACGTATATGGAAAGACCCAGCTAACTCCAACTGCGTGAATGAGTGAAGACTGCCCATTCCCCATGGCTTTGGGCACCATTCCGTGGGTGTTTTCTTGCCCCACAAGCAAAAACACGAATTTCCAGGTTGATGGCTTGCCCATGCACGAAAATGGCTTGCCCATACTTCTTCATTTCCAAGGCATTAACTGCCTTAACCAATTTCTTGGGAGAATTAAATTATTGGGTGCATGAGACAAAATGGGTAGTTGGTGGTTTATGGGTTTCCCCATTGACACATGGATTAATACCATTGGCTCAAGGGTTTGAATAATTTCCCTCCCTATTCCTTGTAGAACCATGCCCCATCTCTTTTGTTGCATTGCATAGCCGATTGTGGATATTTTTCATTAAAATTCATATTTACATGATGTCTCATTTACATTGTGCCCATCTAGCACGAGAGTCATAAGCATCTAGTTTAATTGCCGATACATAAACGCTAAATCAATGGTGGGGCCTTGGCCTTGAGCTCCTCACCATGATTAAATATCAGTATTTACATCATTTACAATTTGATACAAAGGGGGTCAAAATGGGGACGTGACACTTGTATCCGGTATGATATTGAAGTATAAGGTAAAAATAACATTGCTCTAATAAAATCAACAAATCTAGATTGGAATCGATAATCACAAAAGATGTAAACTATTCTAGATCATAACTTGTATAGAAACCATGTTATACAATCCATTTAAATAGTCAAAAGGTCTATATTACAAACAATCCAGATTATACATTAAAACATAGGATTATCTTTTAACTGCCGACGACTCGAAATAGACAAGTCTAGTTGTCCCATACTTTGAATCAGATTCTGAAATTAAATAAAACAAGAATACAAGCCAGGGCATAACGTCTGTTAGGGTTTGAGAACTCTGGAGTTACCCCAACAATCAAATCGAACCTACAGTTGAAATAATCGTAAGGTTAAACAGAGCACAATACATTATTAAAATAATAATATATAGAATCGGTTCAAGTCAAAGGGGTCGAGACTCATAATATTTTCCCAATATTTATTATAGATTATAAACAAGCTACGAGTAGGATCATTAAAATTGTCTACACAACAGAGTTTAGGGTTTAAGCCCGAAGATCTCATAACATTATTAACCAGAATCAATACTGGTGTTTTTAAATACAACATTTACATATCATCGCACAAACTCAAATCCAAGCCCAGTATAGGGTATGGTACAAGGTCGAACCCTATTGCAATAAATTTAATATCATCCTAAAACATTGAGCTAAAATATATCATGGTGATAAATTAAACATACGAATTGTAATTCAGGGCTTAGCCCAAAACTAGTTTTCGCAAATATTAAACATTATAAAAACAGTTGCCATTACAGCACAAGATTTTAAACAAGTAACGAGATAGTGGGCCTTTGTATTTCCGTCAAAAATATTACAAGCACGTGTTACTGCCCAGGGATACACGAGAGTTCCCAAATAGATAAACCATGTATCAAAACCTTATTCATTAAAACAGTTGGTCGAAACCCCATCACTGGATTTTAGCCATGAAAAATTTTACCATAGCATTGTTGCCCTAAGTTGTGAAATGACTCACTTAATAAACAAACAAACATTGTAGAAGGGCAACGCAAACAAGCAACCCAGACCTTGTTGACAAAGGTGTCATCTGGGGAAATACCCGAAGCTTACCGTGGTTTTTCCCAACCACTGGAGTTTGTCTCCTTCCTAAAAAAACTATCGCCAAGGATTACAAGTTGAGAGTAGGAAACGTGAACCCTAACCCTGTCATTACATACAACTCGTGGTTAAAAGGTGAATGCCAATGCATAGGTAAGAAACCTCACAAACAATAAATAAGTGATAAAACTTATATAAAAGAAATTTACCTTTGCAAGATTCGAACTCAGGCCGAGAACCGAGTAATTGGTTCTCCATTGCACGCCTGGGATACCATAAAGACACCACAACCTAGTACATTCATTATGAAACTACCTCTGCGAGTGGTGTTCTGGTTGCACAATGACCATGGCGGCCGAGAGAGCTCAGCCCTCTACAACATCGCTGGAACAAACAAAAAATGCAAAGACCAAACCCCCCAGTGTAGAGATAGGGTTTCCCTATACAGGGATAGCATTAAATCAACTATCACATGGTCGCATTCAATGCTTGACCTGTCAACCACTAGCATTTAGATTTTAACCACTATGCTATAGTCCAAACTTGCATTTGCTTGTCGTAAATTAATACTATAATGTTGGTCGCTAGTTAACCTCCCTTTTTATATAGTTTTGGATCAATTATATAATTACAATATAATTTAACCTTGCCAAGAAGTGCTTATAACCTTGGTCATAATACCAACCCCAATCTAAGTTGTAAACCAAACCTGTAACCTGCCCAAGGACATCATGAAGCATTAGCTTAGAAAGCTAAGTAAGCTTCGGGGCATCACCAAGGACCCCTTCAACAAAAGAAATACATGTTCAGTATTAACATAGTGATTATAACTACGAATTCATATACAATCAGAAAAGAGACAAATTAAATATCAACGTCATTATAAGCATTAAATTATCATATTGAAGACATTCAAAAGAACATTGCATTCAGTGATTAATACGCATTAATAAACGATGCATTTTGTAGGAAAATAAGTGTTGTCTATATATAAAATATAGATAAACCGTTAACTAATACCCATTTATACATGTTACGTGAAATGAGAAACGAATGTAAGTTTTGCAGATTCACTTTTATCACAAAACAGTTATACATAGATTGCATCGTCGTAATAATCAAGGGAGGCATTCCATAATTAATTTCAGAGTTAATTATTCACAAATATATTCCGCACAGTAATTCCAAGGAAGACCTAGTTAACCATGTGATGACTTTTCATCTATGGTGTTCATCCAAATATTTGATGGATGATTCTATTCGATTGCATGTTTTCCAAAGGACTTTAACAGGGGTAGCAACAAAGTGGTACATTGAGTTACCACGAGCATCTTTTCAAAATTTTAATGCAGTCGTGATGGTTTTTCTAAACCACTTTCAGCTCCTATTTCGTTACAAAACTAGAACTGAGTTGTTAACATCTTTTCGTCAATATAAATCGACCCATCTCTCAGACCACATCCATGAGTGGCGGAGGAGATGTAGTTTGATAAAGCCTCAGATATCTGATGAATTCCTTACTGATTAGTTCATTAATTCATTGCAACTTGTTATTGAAAAATATGCGGCTCTTTCAGGGGTTTAGACCGAAGAGCGGGCTATTATTAAATACCAACAATTGTATTTGGTTTATTCCCAATCCAGAATGTTGTGTAACATTCTGCCGAGTGCTCCTAGAAAATAATTTGACCCAACGAAACCCATACCTACACCTGTTGATGGTGTGATTGGTGTAGTTGAGAACAATCCAGTTAGCTTGGGTAACAACTTTCCAAGTCAAAATTCACCGGCAGCCGGTTATATTAACACATAGAACCTTGAACCCAACCCTCCTTCTGATGTTTTGTCAGTACATAAATCTCAGGGCAACAAAAAACCTGGAGGGAAGAAAAATAAGAATAAGAAAAATGGGAATAAGGGAAACAACAATGCGAACAATAATAATAACATTAATGTTGGTGGGGCAAGTAATGAAAAAGATAAGATGAAATTCCCTTGCTTGTTATGCAAGGAAGATCATCTAACTTATAAATACCCTAAGATGGAAATGGCACAAAGTTGTTGGCTCGGCAGGAAGGGTCCTCCCAAATTGTTATCTTAACTAATCCATTTCCTCAACATCAGCAACAGATGATCGCTGGTGCTCACCAAAGCCCTACAGCCTCCCAAGGGGGGAAACAAGGAACCTCCTCTCAAGGGGGAAGTTCAGGCCCAGGTGAAGTTTTCATGTGTGAACGAGATCTTTTTCTCCAAACTAGGAACAATAATTATGAAACTAATTCGTCTAGATCCAAAGGTAAGGATCCTCTTAATGCTGATAATGATAATTCTTTACATGTAGAGAAACCTTCCAAGGATACTGTGCCTAGAATACCAAAGGGTGTTCTTAAGAAAGCAACTTTCAATCCTAATGCACGCGTTGCTCATAATTATAGTATAGTTGAAGATTTGGTCGAGGCTCCATGTGTAATGTCTACACTTGAGGTACTCTAGACTTGTCCATCTCAAAGGAAGACCTTACTTTTAGCGTTAGGAGCTCTAGATCCTGCACACAGTCAAGTGATTTCTTTCTATTATGAGAATTGGAAGCCTCGTCTACCCCACCATGCTGCTTTTCAGATCCAAGTTGTATCTAGAAACACTAAGATTCATCGGACAGTTCTAGATGAGGATGTGTCCACATGCATTATGTCTTTATAATGTTGGAAGGCTTTAGGATCTCCTGATGTGATTGCTCATGTCACCGTGTTGAAAGCTTTCGACGACCACCTTTTACAACCTCATGGAATTATCCCAGCTTTTCCTATAGAGTTAGGGGGCAAAGTAATCAAAGTAGATGTGGAAGTGGTTGATTCCCCACTTGACTATAATTTATTACTAGGGGGAAATTGGACTCAAGCTACGATGGCAGTGGTCTCTTCAATATTTCACGTGATCAAGTTTCCACATGAGGGAAATATTGTAACAATCAACCAACTATCCTTAAACAGTAATGAGTTCAACCAAGATCATGGATCCAATATTCCTTTAGTATCCCATTCCACGAGGAATTGTGAAAATATTGGTGTGAGGATGTATCCTTCATTAATGGGAACTTTTAATCTTCATCCAACTTATCTACATATGAATGCATCACCGGTACACACAATTTAAACAGTTTCCATAGCTTCCACACATAAGATTGTGTACATTAACAACCCTTGGAAGTGTACAACCTCTGAAGTTGAGTGTAATCATATCAACCAACCATTGTATCCCTTGAGTACAATTGGTACTGAGAAGAAGCCTCTGGATTCATGTTTACTTTCTTGGGACTCAGTACTGATAGTTGACCAGGTGATCCATCCAATAGGGTCATTGGAGCTTGCTCTCCACCCTGATGATCCAACTGAATGTATGGACATGTGGGATGATATAATTCCCTCTGGCGAAGTTTTCTTAGAATCTATAATATAGTATGCCATTCATTTGGATGATGATCCAGTTGCACTTCAATCTAGCCCCGGTTTGTCTTTGGAGTCTGATATTACTAATAATAAATCTTCAAACACTACTACTGTTGAGTCTATAGAATCCTCCAAAGAGCCGCAAATCAGTGTTCATGTCGAGTTTGATTCTGCTTCTAGAATTTTCAACTCCCGTGACGATGAATTTGTTTCTGCAAATTTCATCACTTCTTTCAACTTTGATCTTCCTATAAATTTTGATCCAGTTGATTGTAGGTCTTCATGCTTTGGTACTATAGAGTCTCCTTTGATTAACTCTACCTTAATTATGCCTATTGTTGAAGATGGTGAAGTTGAATATATTTCTACCAAAGTGACCTGCATCAGATCTTTTCTTACATATTTTTTTAATGTGATCTTGGTACTATTGTTTGTTGGAGACATGATTCTTAGTTGGACTCATGGATGTTTATTGATCCTTTTAGACATATTGTTCGATCATGCCAAGTATATTCAGAACCTTGCATATAGGTTTAGGCTTCCTCGTTGTAACAATGCATTTGAACCTTTTTCCATATGAATTAGCCATAGGGTCGAACCTGTTGGATATTGGTGTGTTATCCATCTCTATATGCATCGTGTACCAGTATAACAACAAATCCTACCTAACATGGGTTACCCTAGTCAACACCCATATGCCATTTTGGTGCCCATGTTGATTTTTTCTTATAGGCTTGGGAGCCTTTCTAGTTTTACCATGAATTTGAGAAAAAGCCTCATATCTTTCTTTCTCATACATTTATGGCCATTCCTTATAAGTCTCCCATTTGTGTGTTTAAATTGCATATGCATTTTCCTCGATCCCGCTTGCGCTTATGAGCCCAATGCCAGCTTCCACGCTTTCAAATTGTTATATAAGACTACATATATTATCTCATTTCCGTTAATCCATGTATCATTTGGCCTTTGCGACTTGAAACCCCTTACCCGAAGGAGACATACCCCGAGTGTCCTTATCCTGCTCATGTTTCTTGCATTATGTATAGGATTGTTCCACGTGCTTGGAACTAGTTTTGCATGACCTTGACACTCGTCTCCTCCCTAGTTATGAGCATTCTTCCATCCTTCCTTCGAGCTCATTAAAAACAGAAGGAGGACACAAGTTTACTTTTTCGTGCTCGTTAAACCTTCACGATTTGTTTTTGTATGGAGTCTTCTTTAAGCTCTTTTCGGACTCCTTAAATAGGAAAAGTTTGTCGAGTCTATTTGTCTCTTTCATACTCGTTAAAGTAATTAAAAGGTCGTATATATGGTATAAGTTTAACCCTTTTTCGGACCATTTTGACTATTTACAAAAAATGAATACTCTAGTCATACTTGGCTAGAAGAGTTCTCTCTCTCATTGTTTTCCCTTTTTCAGGCAAGGAGACTAACTT
This sequence comes from Larix kaempferi, assembly GCA_027924585.1. NCBI lineage: Eukaryota > Viridiplantae > Streptophyta > Pinopsida > Pinales > Pinaceae > Larix > Larix kaempferi. The sequence goes on from BSBM01000017.1 coordinate 33,163,628, forward strand.
TACGAAAAATTCCACCTTGGAGTCTTCTTTAGGATTTTCAGAATCTCTAAACATGAAAACACCTGCGAGCATTTACCAACTTGGGCTCGATATAAAATCCATGAGATGGTGTATAGAGTTTTTGTTTAAGTTTTTCAAAATCTCTAAAATTGAAAACACCGGAGAGCATGAACAGATCCGGGCTCTATATTAAAATCCACGCATCAGTATTTTATCGAGTAATTTTCTATCTTGTTTTCAAACTCATGAAACAAGAAGAAAGTGTTGATTTTCCCTTCCATGGACTCATAATATTACACATGGATGGACCCTTATCGAGCATGCTTTATTTCTTTTTCCAACGTGTTAAAAAATGAAGAAGGTACTTAAAAAGAGAAAAGGAAGGGGAAGGATCCCAAACGTATTTCAATATAATGGCAGCGAGTCAAACATGTCCTTGAACAAAGTACCTACTTTTGAGTCTATCAAGCAAGTTGGGTTCTAGTTTTGACCTTAGGATAAACCTGATCTCAGAGTTGTTACTCTTCCAATCATATGGAGAATCTGTCAATGTCTCCTACATTCCAGATTTATATCGTGGTTCTCTTTGTGTTCAAATTTTCCCAAGTTACTTATGTGTCGTGCTCATTGTTCAAGGATAAAACCCGTGCTTCCATTATGTATTTTCCTTGACATCATATGTCGGCCATTCCCTGGTATCAGTACGTTTCATCATATACTTAGTCCTACTCCAAATCATACCAATCCTTGATTGTTCCTTGTATTGGATTATGGAGGATGCTTTAAGGCATCACTTCCAATGGGCTTCTTCCCATTGACTTAAGATCATCTTTCTCTGGGAATGAAGTTTAGAGTTGATGCTAGTACCTTGGGGATTGCAGTCATCAGTGGAAATTTCCCTCGCTATCGAGTTATGGGAATACATTAATGTCTCTTACTCGATGGATTTTTCAGGTATTCGACTCCAAGAACATCTAACCATACATGTTAGAATGTACTAGGTACCTTGGGGGCCATTTTCATTAGTGGTGGGTTCCCTCGTGCTTGTTGACGGTTTACATCAATGACTGGTAATCAAATGATATCCTCCATGTTCGATGTGAGCTCATTTATTCACATGGGCAGGATTCGTACCTTTATTTGGTTTGGATTAAATACCTTGGGCCTATAGTAACATCATCATATGTCGTTATTTCCCAAGCTATGCAAGACTGATCCACGCTTATTTTGGCTCTTGATGATACATTAATCCACTTTGTTCACTGTGTCTATGATCTCCAGTTTTGGCATAGATCCACCTTTGTATTCTTGTGGCTATGTTCATGCTTATGTTTCTCATGGATCCACGCTTGTATTATTATGGCCATGATATATGTTGCAGCTATAAATATGTATAGGATCACTATTGTATCTTCTTGGAGTTCATGTTCCATCATTTGAACATGGACAATTATCCCAGGGATCAAATTGTCTAACACTTTCCTATCTTTCAGGTACTTCATTCGAGCCTATGATTCTTGGTTCCTCTGGTTTCCTCGACTCCATATCCCAACCACTCATTGTTTATAATGTATTTCGGCCATTGTGTTCCCCTCTGACCTCATATATTAAGGGGCGTCTGTTATAACCAAATTTGGCATTTCTTCGTATGTGATGACACTTGCATGTCATGCTTTCGTGATGACACTTCATGAAGCTATTGTGGGTCACACAAAAGGAAACTATGGATAGAAGAGCCATACTTGGGAGCTCAATAAGATTGCCTTAACTTATTTGTGGTTCATTCCATAATTTGGGAGCTTATGATCTCATTTGGAGACCAAAACACCCCCTGAAAAGCCCTAAATTTGGTAGTTTTAGCCCATTAATTTTACCCATGTGCAGGTTTCATATGGATCACCTACATGTTGTGCACACCTTGACCCTTATGTCACTAGCGTGTGCCTCAAAAAATACTAAAACTATAAAAAATCTTGAAAATTGGGTGGTTTGGGTGGTTTTTGGAACTTCCTACTCGGTTACAATTGCTCCCTCCTCGACCTAAACTACTTCTTCCACCATAAAAGAGAAGGATACGGGCCATGAATGGGACTCTTAGCTGAAGTAATGTTATTTTGGAGAAATTTATACTCCCTTCGCCCATCATTTGTGCCCTAGTTGATTTGTGGTTGGGATTCTTGGAGGAGAGAAGCAGGAGATCCAAAATTTAAGGTTTCATGAGGTGCCTGAATTGAAGGAAGGTGATATTATGTTCTTGCTTCATTCATTAATGAAAGAATATAGATTCTTCTCTTTCCAAATAGATAAGTTCATGTTTATCTCAGATTTGATAGCTTATTTATGTTCATTAGACCACTATTTTATGCTCTTTGGATATCAAATATCTATTAGTAGTCAAATATGTTTAAGGAAGGTGTTTGAATTGTTTTTGCAGGTTCAGTGATTGGATAGCAAGAGGAAATTTTAAGAATGCAAAGAGAAGGCTAGGATCAACCTTCAATAATGAGGTACATGCCCTCTTAATCCCTAAACTTTTGCTTATTTTTTGTTTATTGCATAACCCTAGTTATATGTTCTTTCCAATCTTAGTATGTTTGTGGCCTCCACCCAGCCATAGGAAATTTTTCCTAACAACAGATCCCTAGCTTCAAAACACATGTGTCGGAATTCTGACTGAGCGCACACAACAATGCTAACATTGGAGGACTAGTAATGGATTTGAACTAGAGTGCAGGAACGAGGTTAAAGTACCGAAACTAAACTATGCACAAAACCGTCATTAGAAAAAACCTTCATTATTCATCTAATTCATCAAAGAGTGGGGATAATTAATGATATTAACGACAAAATATCTTGTTAAGCTTGCATTGGCACTTGGCATCAAAATATGAAGAAATGTGGTGAAAGGGGTAGTGGATGGGTGTAAGAAAGGGAAAAATGGGTCCAAAAGGATCTAACTAGTAGTGTAGAATATTCCAAAACACCATCCCAACACTCTCCTTCGAGAAATTGAACAATCAATAGTGGAATTTTTATTTGAAGATATTTAACTTGCTTTGGTGTTCGTAGAGAAACTGTCACAGATCAGGGTTCACAGTTCACATCAAATCTTTTCCAATCCATCACACAATAGTACCAGATCAAACATTGAAAGTATTATCCATACCACCCATATGAAAATGTGTAGGTGGAATCTACCAACAAGATTTTGGAGGCCATATTGACCAAGACAGTGCAACTCCATCACTGAGATTGGGTAGATCAGATTCCAGAGGCATTATGGGCATATAGGACTACTTGGATAAATTCAACTAGGTTCACACCTTATGAACTAGTATATGGTAAACATGTTCTTCTCCCTTTTGAATTCCAAGTCAAGAATTTTGGTACTACAATACATACTTACAGTTAGGGACGAATCTATTAGATGCTCATAAGCAAAGAATATCACAACTCAATGAGTTAGATGAAATGTGTAAGGATTCCATTTGACACACCACCCTTATCTAGCAACCGAAAATTAAATGGCATGACAAGTTTATCAGAAAGAATCAATTTAAACCAAGTGATTGGGATCTTCTTTTTTATTCTAAGTTCAAAATTTTTAAAGGGAAGCTCACTATTCACTGGTTAGGGCCATATGAGATAAAGCTTGTCTTTGAGAATGGATTTGTGAAGATAAAGACTATCGATGAGGAAGAAGTTTATTTTCCAATTAATGGCCATAGATTGAGATTGTACCAGAAGCATATGACTAAAGAAGAATTTGTTCATGAATTGTTGCAGCAGTCTGAGATGGAGGTTACGAGTAAGGGTTGTTTTTCTCCTACTTCCACCTCAACTTGATTGTTGTTTCCTTTTTGTGAATATGTGTGTGTGTGTGTGTGTGTGAGAGAGAGAGAGAGAGAGAGAGAGAGAGATATGGATGTGTGTGTGTGTGTGTGTGTGAGAGAGAGAGAGAGAGATGGATGTGTGTGTGTGAGTGAGAGAGAGAGAGATGGATGTGTGTGTGTGAGTGAGAGAGAGAGAGATGGATGTGTGTGTGTGAGTGAGAGAGAGAGAGAGAGAGATGGATGTGTGTGTGTATGTGTGTGTGTGTGTGTGTGTGTGTGTGAGAGAGAGAGAGAGAGAGAGAGATGGATGTGTGTGTGTGTGTGTGTGAGAGAGAGAGAGAGAGAGAGAGAGAGAGAGAGATTAAATATAAAATAGTAAAGAGAAAAATAACGTTCAGTTGTGAAAATATGGCTTCTGGACAAGAACTTTGCTTGATGTGTGTGTGTGTGTGTGTGTGTGTGTGAGAGAGAGAGAGAGAGAGATGGATGTGTGTGTGTGTGTGTGTGTGTGTGTGTGTGTGTGTGAGAGAGAGAGAGAGAGAGAGAGAGAGAGATTAAATATAAAATAGTAAAGAGAAAAATAACGTTCAGTTGTGAAAATATGGCTTCTGGACAAGAAATTTGCTTGAAAATCAGGGTCCTGTATGGTAGAAGTTCAAGAATAAACAAGCCTTCTAGTATTTTCAATTATTATAGGATTAACAATATCCTATAACCAACTCCATATTACCAGTGTTTTAGATTTTGATTTAGTGTTCAAGGTTTCTTTTCATATAAGCATGTTGCAGGGATCGGATCCATATCTTCGTTTCCTCCAAAATATTCCTACCCCTGCATAAGCCGTTGGATTATGTTCGGAAGCATATTTTTTTTCCTTCTATGTAATAAAAAATTTCAGCCCTGAAGGCTTCAGTTTTAAGGACCCATCTCTGAAACGTTCCATCGTGCAAACTGCATCATAGAGACTTCATATTCTAGTTTCATTTTTCTAGTAGCTAGAGTTTGTTTCATCCCAACATTGAAAGGTTCAATCACTTCAAGTTTTAGTTAAGGAAGATTCCAACTCTTTCCCTCCATTCCTATGGTGAAATTCCAATCGTCAGAGCTCCCTTTTTTGCAGCATGTTTCAGAGACCAAGCATTTATACAAGGAAAGTGACCCAACTTTATCTAGCACCAACTCTTAAGAAGACATTTCTTATCCATTTTAAGAATGATAAGGATTTCCAAGACATAATGGTTACCAGATTACGTTGTTACCGGAATTCTTGTAACAATGACTCTCATTGTTTGTTTCAAAGTTCAAAAGGTTGTTTTATGGAGGATTTTTTAAGGCCCGTGCTCAATTCAGAGGCTCCTATTCAACCTTATCCAGCTTAATTTCATACATCTAGACCCGACCTTTTTTTACGTACCTCAAATCTATCATCAACACAAGTCCTTTGCTCCAGAATTCAAGTTCATCATCATCATAATTCTTTTTTTTAGATTTCAAGTTCAACATCAGAAGACTTGTTCTAGTAGTAGTGGAAGATCACTTGCTCAAGAATTCAAAGTCTCAGAATCAATACTCAGATCAACATTCTCTCAAGAATCCAATGATCCAAATCCTCACCATCAAAACTCAAGGCAAAATTTGACTCAATACAAGTAATCCAAGTAAATGATTTTTCGACCTATATTATTTTATCAGAAGTATGGAAGTGTGTAAAGGCAACTTGGATAGTCTCCTTTGTTGGAAACATAACATCATTCCTAAAACTTTACCTTATCTTATTATCATCATACCTTACCCTTTTCCATATTCATCCCATCCACGGTATCGAATTACGATATCCCACACTTATCCATTACATAACCAACCTCTAATAATTATGTCATAAGGATCAATTTTTTCACCACATGCAATGATTTATTGGCGTTGTGGGTAATCATACGACAATTATGCCTCGGAAATCAGCCCCTTATTCAAAGCTCACCCTTCCATTTATTTCAAATCTTAATGTGATTCAAAATAAATGTTACGAATTGTCCATCATGTCGATTTGCGTGTCGAAACCCTGAAGCATTGTTTAGAGAAAATTACCAAATTTTGTGAGTTAGATCAGAGCGATACCACCATTTCCCATTCCCTTACACCCTTTGAATAGTTGTGGTGAGAGTTGAAATCAAAGACCAAACGTATCCTCTGCATCATAGGTATTGATTATGGGTTGATCAAGAGTAGTTCATCATGAGCCTACAGGAATTGAGTTATTAGAAGCCTACTTAGGTTACAAACGTATGTTCTAAGATGCAAGATGGTTCCAATCCTTCGAAAAGTTTCAATGGCATAATAATAAGGTCACATAAGCGTTTGTTGAGAGTTTCAATGGGACCAAAGATCATATAGGATACTCGACACTACAGGTATCTGAAGCATCGATCACTAGTGCTACCAAGTTGCCACAAAACGATGAGAAGTGGTTTAAGAATATGAGTGTGGAAGATGGATCTTGAACAAAGTTTCCACGAGAATCAAGGAAAAAACCTAATTGGGAAAAAGGGGTGCCTTAGACATGGTTGAAAGTGAAATGGCGGGATGTCCTCTTCGTCATTCAAAAGTATGTCACTTGCGAGAGGAGGTATGGTCTTGTATTCCTCTATCACATCATATTACTATTGCATTTCCAAGCTAGTAAGACAATAAACTTGCTTTTCTACTTATGGAGAAGTCTCAAAAAGATAGCAAAGGGTATTCAGGGAAACCCCAAAAACGTAGAAAGGAACTTATACCACCACATTCTAATGATCAAGATTCTTTTTGAGGGGGGATTAAAGAAGAGGAATGAAACTTGGGCACACTTTATGGTTCAAAATAGTTTCCATGTGGGCCCTATCACAGAAGTTCATGACATAGGTGATGAGAACCCCAGATCTCATAGAGTCGAGGGTTCGAACCCACGACCAAGCAAACTAAAGATGAAATTGTCAAAGAGAGGGGCTAGTCATGATGTAAGACCTCATCCCTAGCATAGGTATATATGGAGTATGACTAAGCCGACTCGTATAGAGAAGAGGCACTGTCATAATGCATAGGAAGATGAAGTTTTGGTTCTTGAAAATTTGTCAGAGAAACCAAGCCACGAAGGGAAATAAGATGAAGACACAGTTCCTGAGAATGTATCTACGATACCAATTCACGAAGATACGAGGGATGAGGTTTTCATTTTCGAAAGCCCGCCTAGGAATCCAAGGACTAAATTCTATACTATAAGTTTTCCCCCGAGTCTTGAAGTTGAAAGTAATATGCCCATAATTGATGATTACGAAAGAATGTCCCCAAAACAAATGGAGGTGGAAATAGATCCAAATCTTGTACCTACTTCTTCAAAGCTACATAAGAGAAATGAAAATATTCAAAGGTTGAAAGCAAAAATTAGAGAGATTGAGCTCTTGGACCGATATGTCAAGAATAAGAATGGATCTTTGCAAAATCATGTTGCTAGGATTCAAAGGGGAAATGAGAAACTTGAGTCTGAAAATACATTGTTGAGAAAATAGGCCAAGAAATGGTACAAGAAGAGTCAGCAGATCAAGATACTATCAATGAAGCTAAAGATAAAAGTTCTGGTGCAGAAAAATAAGCAATATACACCCTCAACATCTAACTTAGACATCTTGATTAGTGCAGCAACAAGTACACGAGGTAGCTCGGAATCAAACACAATTTTGTTTAGTTTTGGAAATTTTTTGGGAATAAGTGTTGTACTAAGGCCATGAAAAGATTATACAGTATTGTTGAATGAGGACATGCAAAACCTTCCATGTGGGGGAGATGTTGGCTCCTCGTTTTGACACTTTCACCACTACTAGTCACACCTTTTTCCTCCACTATATGCCTCAATATTGTCCCTTTTTGCCACATTGTTCACATTTGTTACAGGGCATGCATCTCAAGGAGTATTGCAAGGTAAAAGTTGTCTATTTTACATAGTTCCTAATTTTGGTATGCAAATGGGTTGAATTTCATTATACTAATCCATTGTTACAGGAATTGTAGATCTTGTAACAACTTTGATGTTTTTCATGGTTATAATATTCTAAATGAAGAACCACCACTTGGAGATTCTTCTCGATCTTCTAGAGATGGTTATGTGTTCCTTAAAAGAATCCCAAATCAAACAAGGAAAACGATTGATCATGGTCAAACCTCAAGTGAATCGACACTATAATAGGGGTGTTTCAAGATCATTTTTGTCCATGCCAACAACCAAATTGATTCCACGTAGGCTAGCAGATCGCATCGAAAATTTTATGATTTTGTCGTGAAATTCTCATTATGAAAAGAATGAGTAACGAATTCTTTGGGTAATGATGAAAGCAATATGGTAGAATGCGGATCCCCTACTCCTAAGTTGGTAATAGTGTATACTTTCTTTCGATCAATACAAACTCCGTTCATATCTCAACTCCAAATAGTTACGATTGGTTGGAAGATCCACAAGTTATGGGATTTGACAATATCCTAGCTAGTGTTGCAATTTGTATATTGTAACTTTTATTATAAACTTGGCTTAGATAGCCTGAATAACTATTGATATGTGTATCTGTGTAGATGAATGGAGATTTAGGGAGGACACATATTCAAACATAGAGGATTCATAAACATTGTTGTTATTTATTGTTGAACTTTATTTCGAGTTTTTAATACAAGATTGTTGATATCCAATGGCGTGTTGATTATCGTTTAAGTACTGTGACTTTTCCTGCAACATAACCCAAGCCAGAAATCCCCCCTAGGTCTTGGTATGCATTGCATTATCATTATTAGAGTAGTTTATTTTATGCTCAATAGTTTGGTTTAATTAATTGTGTGTCTTCTCTTTCCTGTCATGTGATGATTTGATTCCATATAATCTCTTTAATGAATTTGATAATTGAAGTGCATTTATAAAACTGCAAAGAATATCTATGCATCAAATTTCATTGAACAAGATTGCTTAGATTATTTTTATAGGAACATTATTCTTTTGAGATAAATGAAACATCGTAACATGGTGTTCTGAATTGTGATTCAGTAGATGACAATTCAAAGTGTTTAGAAATATTCATGTAGCATAGTTGTTCATTTGATTGATTTTCCTTTAAGCTTGTTCCTAAATAGTTAAGTGTCCTTCATAGTAGAGTTATTTCTATTGAAATAGAAGTTGTTAATGAGCTCCCATTGCATATTTAGTGCCTACATTTCACAAGGATATGTACCTTGTCGATAATTAATTGTAACATGATTTGAAAGAATATAAATCACCTGACATAGATCATAGCCATGAACAGTTAAACAATGGATATATGTATTAGTATATAGTAGGAGGATGATTGGAATTGTAGTGAATGTCAACTGGTTCTCCATATAGTACCAATGTTATATGATGTATGGTATAGCCTTGCACAACTCATGCAATATAAAATGTGGGAGTGCTATTGAAACCCAAGGTCTTCCATCCAAACCACTGACATGTACTTGTTATTACCATGTGGATAAATGATCTAAGGTCGAAATTGGGGAACACCGTTTGGTTATCGATCATTGATATATAATGTTTAAAAACGTGATACAACCCACTGATGATGATAATGGGAGTCAAGGTACCTAGTAAATCCTAACAAGTGTGAATAAATGAGTTGGTGTCAAACACTTGTAGAATCTATTAATCATGGGACGTTGATGTATTCCCACTGTTAATAGTGAGGGTAATTGCCACTTATGAATAGAAGCCCCAAGGTACTAAAAGCCTCTAAATATCATTCCCAGAGTAGGATGAGCTGATGTCGATGGAAAGAGATCCATTGGAATGGAGGCATTAAGACATCCCCCATCAACTAACACAAGCAGATATCAGGAAATGATTTGTTTTTGGAAAGGTATTGGACAAAGTTTTGTAAAAACATACCACCGAGTATGCCTCTCGCGTGCACCTGATGTGAATAGGACACGAAAGAGGCCCTCTAAGCAACAATCGATAATGAAAGTTATTGATAGAGGCGAGGAATTCTACCAATGATGAAAATGGAATCCAAGGTACAACGCGAACCCCAAAATGTGAAGAAAGGTCTTGTATCGAACATAACGGGAAACTGCTCAGTCATAGACCAATGATGAGGTGTCATTTTCTAAGCACGAGGTATCCTATCAATTATGTAAGCATGGATAAGGTTCTATCAACTCTAGGTCATATTCCCATAACAATGTGTCATCATCGATAAGAAGTGACTCGCCGGTGAGAAGTCAATGGGAACCTCTACACTAGCACAAGTCTGAACACTAGATGAGATGATACTAAGAACAATTTGACAATAGGAGATGCCCGCACGCAAAGTCATGGAATATGAGGAATGGCCAACTTAAGTTTAAACTCCCTTTGAACACAAAATATACACATTATGTGACTTGAGCCACAACCAGGGCCCATGGATAGAGCAATGATATAAAGTCAACAATGTACAAGGCCATGAAGACTAATCCATAGTGGTTGGAAGAGTAGCTAACTGGAGGAGTTATGGAATCAAATCATGGTTCTACTTATAAGGCCAACACTACAACCCAATTTGTGAATATAGACACTGCACAAGTGCTTTATTCAAAGGCGACACGACTGTGTTTCTCAAAACATTCATAGGACATGAAAAATATTTTCTCCCTCTCTCTCTCTCTCTTTATAACTATTTGTTTTTGTGTGTGTCTTTTTCATATTAGGAAGCTTGAAAAGGAATAAAATAATGCTATAATGCAGTGGGGGGAATGAGTGTCGTAAGGTATGCAACTATGTTCCAAGCACATAGAATAGACCTATGCAAAACAAAATGCACAAAAAGATGTTGGGAAAGAGGTGGACACCCATTAACATGTTTCTTCCAAGGACATAGTCCAAAATGAAAATGCGACGGATGCAAGTGATGAGCAACATAATGAATTCAATGCCAATATAAAATTTGCAATGGAGCATTAGGTATAGTTGTGCAAGTAGCAATGAGCAAAGGCAAATGCATAATGAACAAAAATGTGAGCCTTATAGGGAATGGCTAGAAATAGATGGGAAAGAGAGGCACGAGGCTTCTTCTCAAAGTCATGGTAAAACTAAAAAGGTTCCCGATCCTATGAGAAACACTCGGCATGGTCACCAAAATGGAAAGTGGGTGCTGACTATGGTGTCCCATGTTAGGTAGTCTCTTTTGTTGGACTAGTGCAAAGTGCACATAGAGAAGGATGACACACCAAATAGGTTTGACCCTATGGAAAATTTGGGTGGCAAAAGGTTCAAATGCATCATAACAAAGGGAAGGATTAAACCTATATACAAGTTTCCAAATATACCTACGTAGATTGATCAACGAGTAGAGCATGGTCCCTAAGCAACCACAAATCCAACTTAAAATCTTGTATCCAAGAAACAATAATACCATGGTCATATTAAAAAATCTAAAAAGAAAAATATGATACGGGTCACTTTGGTAGGGGTATTTTCAACTTCAATATCTTGAACAATATTCATTACCAAAGCAGAGTCTACCAACGAAGACTCAAGATCAATGAGGCCTAAGGACCTATAATCGATAAGATCAAACTCATGAGAAAGATCGAAGTTAAAAGCAATATAGAGCCTATGAGAATAGTCTCATCATCTCAAGATTCTAACAATCTACTAAAAGAATCAGACTCACCAGGAACATCAACTTGCAGCTCAATGGTGGAGTCCAAAGACTTAAAAATGCCATCATCTGAGGATCCACAAATAGTGAGATCAGACTCGAAAGGAAGATCAAGGATGGATTTGATTGCAACTGGGTCTAATCTAGGGAGATGATATTTGGAAAGGACGTAAATATACGAAGGAAGGTTAGACTCGATCATAGCCTCTAGGAGAGTTTCATCTAAGGGAAGGATTTCATCACAAAGAGAACATATGTCAGAACATTAACTTGGACCAACAGGGGGTTTACAGTCTCTAATGCCCCCATTGGATGAATCACCTCGTCAACTACCGAAACCAAGTCCCAAGAAGGTGAGCATGAATGCAGAGACTTATTCTCAGTTGCAATTGGACACAAGGGATGTGCGGCCACATATTTCACCTGTGGCGGGGTAGTGTATACCAAAAAACTAGGAACAAACAAAGGGGCTACTTGGTCTAAAGTCGGGTAATTAGGAGGTTCAACAAATGCAAGTTGATCAATAGTGAAAATGATTTCATTGTGAGGAAAATTCATCACATGAAAGAGTGTAGACACCACATCATTCATAACATATACATAATCATACCCAAGGAGCATATTGAATTCCAATGGGCTCTCCACAACCATGTAATAGGAAATTGAAGGAGAACCCCCGAGGTTCATTGGGTATTATATCAAAATCCATTAACTAGCTAGCAGTCGGCACAAGGTTGGGAGAACCCAAACATCCCCAATCATATGCGGATAAAATGCTAACAGAGCTTCCTTCATCTATAATACAATGAAGAACTGTTTGGTGTTTAACATGAACCCTTATTTGGAAGGGTGTAGAAGAAGGAAGGTGAGGTCCAACTAGACTATTCCAATCAAAAGAATCTTAAAGGATTTAAAACTCAGTAGTATTAATTTGATTGTGTACTCAATAAGAACAATGGACACAAGCTACTTGATTGACCATATACAAATTTAATAGTGTTATGAACAGTGAGATGAAAAACATCAATAATCTTAAAAGTTGACATATGAAAAATAACCAAAATTAAATAAGGGGACCTCTTCCATTTTGTTTACTCCACCCCACCTTATTGCAAAGAGGAGGCATATTCATATGCATGCAACTGTCCACTAGTAACCATTTTATGCATAACCCCTTTGTACAAGATGTAATTAGCTTCACTTTCTTGTATGCATATATGCATGCAATATAAACATAGGAACAATGAATGATATCACTAAAATAAAATATAAATAATTCAATTTGCACTTATTTAGATGATTCATGAACCATCGTTGATTATTCACAACACACAACCCCAATGATGATGTCAACAAATATATACATTAATAAGAAAACGAGTATTCACATGGAGGAAACCACTATTGATAATGTGAGTATTAATGTGTAACAAAATCCCAACATAAAGATATGTATTGTAGCGAGATAGTGTGTAACACCAAATAGATGTAACGCCAAATAGATAACGGCCGCAAGTGAAAGATGACCCATAAAGGAACAACACCAAAACTTGCAACATTGTTAGTACCATAGCAAGGTCAGGGAATGCTATCACACTAATTTAGGGATTTGCACTCCAAAGGCAGCTTCTAAACTGACAAACCTTTGAGTGCGAGTAATGCCTTGTAACCAATTTTTGTCTCACGACTGTTATGACTTTGGGATTATTCACAACACTGACATGTGCAACGAATTATCGAAAACACACACAATGATGTGAGCACACACATTATTGAGAAGAGGAGTGTTAACATGGAATAAAATCCCAACACATGGATATACCATTGGTGCAGGGTAAGATGTAATATCACATAGACAACAACTAAAAGCCAAATACAACCCATGAGACGTGGCAATGAAACCATTGTTGATGTTAGCACAAGAGTGAGGTAGGACGTCATCTAATTAACTACAAGCCAAAGACAATGCACGAGGCAACATTGGAACCTTATACTATCCTATGGCAAGCTCACTATGTTAAACATGTGTAGTTGACTCAGAGAGGGAGTTAACAATCAAGGGAGTTGACTGACCAATGGACTAGGTGTTGGGAGTTGTCACGGTCCACGTTGGTCACTCATATCCTTATTAGCTAGACAATTATGGGTTATGGTCCCATGGTTTATGGGTTTTGTGTTAGGATCCTACTCTAACCCCCTTAAATGGATAGATAGGTTGCAATGTATTGAGGCCATCTATATCAAATAAGGCCCATGAAGTAGATGTAGTGTGAAATCAATATTTGTAATAAGACTCACTAGAGGTTTCGCCTATTAGAAAGTTCCTTCACTAAGAAATATTACAAGAAGGTTCCTTCACTAAGGAGGCTTACTAAAAGGTTTTTCCTACTAGAAAGTTTCTTCATAATAAATTACACAAAGGAGTAGAAGCAATGTAATAAGATGATTTGTGAAGTGTATTGTGATTGAAGCTCTACTCATTTGAAGGTTGCCCCCTTGAAGAGGCAAGTGAACATTTTTCATCAATAAAGGTATTGCTATTTTGATATTTGGTTATCTACAATTGTTTATTGTTGTAGTAATTTTGTCCTTCCATTCTAAAATATTGATTTATTTATTTATTTATTTTTTTATGTCTGAATTTCCTATTATGCTATTAAGGTACATAACATTTGGTATCAAAGCACTTTCCTATATCAAAAATTTTAGATTTGTTTTAGGCTAAAGACTTATTCTGACATCTATAAATAACATAGTGATATGTCATTTAGTGAGTAAATTTGGGGTCTAGGAATACTACATGTAGGAAATACAAGAGGCTTCACTTGGTTGGACACACTTGTAACCCCTATTAGTATCCCTTTGAGTAATACTGTGTCAAACAACACCTATATATGAAATTTCACTTCCACATACCCTTGGGTATATCAAAAGAACCTTATGTGACCTGAATCAAACTTTAGATAATTCGATTGGTTGTCTCACTACTATAGTGACACCGAGCACAACACTTGGGAATGTGACTCTCTAGTACTTGGGGAGTCAGATATTATTACTAAGGGAATGGTCGAGCCTCCTTAGTTAGTGCCTTGAGATATTGGGCCAAGTACTAATGTTGGACCCTGCAAGTATACCAGAGATCTATAACACCTATCATTCCCTTGTCCTTCGGACCCTCGAAGCCCTATCCTCTATGAACAATATGTGAAATTCCTACATAATTTACAATATTAAGATTTTTGTCATTTACAGTATTAAGATTTTTGTCATTTACAGTATTTCAAACCTATCTCAGCAAACTTCATGTGTCATGTTGATCCCGTTGGTACCACTCGCTCGCAGCCCTTATTGTGGACATGCATCTCCATATCCTTATTTCCAAGCCATCTCAATAGCATCCTTGCGCCAAGCTAATCGCAATGGTACCACTCTTTTGTAACCCTTTTAATTTGTGGACCCATTTCTCCTATGGCTACCACTCGAGGTATTGAGCTCTCCCACAAAGTTTCCCACTTGGAAACACTCTATGATGAGTTTAAAAACAAGTTAGACTGCAACCACTTGTCTAATCAACAAAATCTTGATGATATCTAATCCAAGATTACCAAATTGGATTCGCTTTCTGACCATATGACCTAATTAGTGACACTCTTTCCTTCATCATCTTTGGGATACCTATTGTAAGACCAACCTTCCCACAAGGAAGGAATTGCACCATCCAATCCCGTTGGGCCTCCACTCTATTGGTTTGTGATCCGATGACTCAAATGTGGCATAGACTTCCTAAAGTCAATATCATTAAATTCAATGGGTCAAACCCCATAGATTGGGTCACTCATATAGAACATTACTTTTCTTTGCATGGCATTATAGATGATATGATGAAACCTCAAGTGGGTGTCTTGTATTTGGATCCCAAATGTTGGTAATAACATAATAAATCCTACAAGGGTTATATTCCTTTGCCACAATTTGTTTTGTATCTCTGTGAACGTTTTGAAACAAACACTCATTATTTGGGGCAACTAATAAAGCTCAAACAATATGGCAAAGTTGAATATTTCATCTCCTCTTTTGAGCAAATGACCATCCACACTAAATGCATGTCTAATACTTTTTACAAGGAATGTTTCACAAACCTTAATGGATCATTCTACTATTTGATTGGATGCCACTCAAATAGATAGAGAAGCAAAAAAGGTGATGAATGCTCAAATTAAAAATGCCCTATTTATTCCCCATCCCCATCCACCTACCTTTCCTTCCACTCATCCCTCACCAACCTCTCCACTTCTCAAGATCCAAAAGTTAACCCAACCTTAAGTAGTGGAGTGCCAACTCTAAGGTCTATGCTATAGTTATGATGAGAAATATTTCCCTGGCCATAAATCTAAGAAGAAAAAAATCTCCATGGCCATTTAAAGAACATTTATGATGGGTAAGTGGAAGTTAGCAACCATACACTCCCTCATGCCTGATATTCTCAAGGTGGAACCCTAGATCTCTTTGCATGCCTCGAGTGGATTTTTAGCTCTCTAAACCCTAAAATTGATTAGCTATATCGAACATTGCAAGCTCATAGTCTTAATTGACAGCGGTAGTACACATGACTTTATTCATCGTTGGGTATCCCAAGAAACACATTGTTATATCCATGTAGTGAACAACTTCCAAATCATGATTGCAAATGGAAGAGCAATGCAATGCGGTGGTCATTGTGAAAATGTATTGTAACACCCCCAATTTTGACTGGGAATGTATTTAATCAAAATTATGTAAATGATGTAAATATCCTAGTATGGATTCCTAGTGTGGAACTCAAGGCCAATGCCGAATTAGTGAATGGCTAGGCATGTATGAGGTAAATAGTTTTATTTGGACCATGTGGTTGGATTATCATTCCAATTCGAAATATATGTAAATACTATGTTGGAAAACAATAAAATGGTCCAATATGGCCATGTAAAGAGCACTAAAGGGGTTATGATTCCATTAGAGGGGAAGAGGAAAGGAGGTCTATGGGAAACTAAATCCTTTGATGCCAAGTGTGAACCTTAGAAATCATCCAAATTCTGCCATGTGCTTCAAATGTGCCAATTAATTTCTATTTCACTATTAAATCCAAGCATTGAATGCATGTGTGAGGTTGGTGGGAAAAGTCACCTCATGCATTATTGAAGCATGGGGATTGTGGAAGTTATGTCAGCTATCATAAGTCCTTTTCTTCTATGGTAAGAAGTTATGTCAGTTGTATTTTCACCATCATCTCATATCCCTTGGAGTCAACAATCATTCTATCATTCTCTCATGTAGATTTCTACACTATGTAGAGCTTCCTATGGTTGTTCATCACCATTACTAGACTGTGTTTAACCCCTAAATTCAAATGTAGAGACAAAGCTACAGATTTGAAGGGAAAATGGGCGGTTGTAGGTGAACATAGAGGTTGGGAAAGCTAGGAACCATTGACCATTGAGTTTTGCTACTCATAGATGCTTGAGAAGCCATAATTTATGATACAAGAGGTTCTCCAACAACATACAGTAGATTGGGCTCTTACTGGACACATTGGTAAGCACTGTAAGGGTTGGATTTCCTGAGGGAACTATGGATTAGTGAAGCGGAATGCATTCCTTGTGTTTTGTAGGTAATTTGGAAGGAGTGCCATGGCTATGATGGCTGAGTGAGATCTTTGTAGAGCTCTATATGAGCTTTTGGCTAAGCATAGAGAGCAGAATATGTTGTGGACCGAGTGAGAGAAGCATGTAGGTGTTTCCTTCCCCTTGGTGGCCTCATAGCCTAGCTTGGGGATGACCTCTTAGCGGAAAGAGTATATGCTGGGTAGGTGCCTACGGTTGAGTGGAAAATCGCTCTTACAAAACCAGTTGCTTGGATCTTCTTTGTTAAAGATAAGTATTCTCTTTGTATCTGACGTGCAATGATTTTATTATTATGCCTGTGATAATTATGCTTGTAAATGCATGTGTTGTGTGTGTGTGGATGGAATTTATTTCCATTGTGTATTTTTATTATGCATATGCACACATATTTAAAATGTTTTGAATTCATAATTATGGTTATGGGGTGAAATTTAGGAGCCCGTATTTAGTTAATGTCCCCTCTCATTGGTCAGATTGAGTGAAGGGGGTGTTATATGTGCAACTTAAAATGGGCGATTATTCCCTCAAAACCCACATGTTTTATAATGAAATGGGTGGTTGTGATATTCTCTTGGGCACTAAACGATTATGGACATTAGGTCCCATCACCATGGATTTTGGTTCCTTATACATGAGTTTCCAATAGGCATGACATAACTGCACTCTCAAAGGAGTTACAAGTGGATCTCCAAACATTATCAACTCACACCATATGGAAAATATTCTTAAAAAATACCATTCAAACATTATGTCTCAATTCCATGCCATTCAAGCTTTAGAGCCCCCATCTCAACCCATTCCTTCCTACATGCAACTAGTCTTGGAAAAACACCCATCCATCTTTAACACTCCCAAAGGACTACCCCCTTCATGTGGTTAGCATGATCATTCCATTCCACTCATACTCGGTAGCCTCCCACCTAATGTACACTTGTATCACCATATTTTTTCCCAAAAAATGAAATAGAAAAGACAATCAAGGAGTTTCTAGATGTTGGTGTCATATGCACCAGTGCTAGCCTTAATTCGTATCCAATTGTTATGGTCCTCAAGAAAGAAGGTTCCTAGTGCATGTGTATTTACTTATGTGCCTTTGATAGATTGACCATCAAGGATAAGTTTCCCATCCCTATCATTGATGACCTTCTAAATGAGCTAAAGGGTGCTCAATTCTTTACCAAACTTGCTCCTCATTTAGGCTATCATCAAATTCGTACGAAGGAGGAGGATATTTCCAAAACTACTTTTTGCACTCATGAAGACCATTATGAGTTCTTGGTGATTCCTTTTTTTCCTTTGCAATGCAACCTCCACCTTCTAGAGTCTCATGAACAAAGTATTTAAACCATTTTTGCATAATTTTGCCCTCTACTATTTTTATGACATCTTGATCTATAGTAAAACTTGACAAGCCCATGAAGCCCATGTGGATAAGGTCTTACAACTACTCGTGGATCATCAAATATTTTTTAAAATGTGCAAATGTGCCTTTGGTGTCTCTGGAGTGGAATATTTGGGCCATATTGGTAGTTAAGAGGGTGCACATTTGTATCCAAAGAAAATTGAAGCAATAAAGGATTGAACTTGCCCCAAAACTCTTGAAATCCTAAGAGTTTTTTGGGGTCTAATTGGCTATTACATAAATTTTGTACAAAAGAATGGTAAGATTGTAGCTCCACTCACAAATTTGTTATAAAAAAATACTTTCACAAGGAATGATGCAGTAGAATAGGCTTTACGGGACTTAAGGAGTCTATGTGTACCACCCATGTACTCGCTTTTCCCAACTTCACTAAAACCTTTCTCTTAGAGTGTGATGCATTGTAAAAATCCTCATGCAATAAGGTAGGTTGTTGAATTTTACTAGCAAACAACCCAGTGAGTGACACTTGGTAAAATCGACTTATGAAAAAGAGATGATGGAAATATTGCACACTATGGACATCCGCCATCCATAACTCATAATTGAGCAACATTTCTAGATGAAATCATTACAACTTTAAATACTTTATGGAATAAATAAATTTCTTCCCCAAGCAACACGAACGGGTCACCAAAATGCTAGGATATGACTATGAGATAATTTACCCAAAAGGCAAGGAGAATGTGGTAGTAGATGCTCTCTCTCAGAAGTATGAAGATGAAGGTTTCCTCTATTATCATTCCTTCATGATAGCATATTGGTTGAATGACATCTATCATGAATGGTTCATAGATCCCACACTCACTACCATGATCCAACAACTTCAAAAGGAACCCAATTTATATATAGGCTACACTTGGCACGCTGATGAACTTCACTATAAAAGGATGTCTATATTTGCATAAGTGGTCAACTGTGCAATCACGAGTGTTAATTGAGCTACATTCCTCCCCACAGCTAGTAATTCAAGGTTTCATAAAACATATGAAAGGATCAAAGGATCATTTTTATGAGAAAGCATGAATAAGGACATCCACACATTTATGGCTGAATATGACACTTTCCAATGTCATAAAGGTGAGACAATGAAACCTCCAAGTGAACTTCAACCACTTCCCATTCCACTTGGAGTATGGGTTGACATTTATGGAAATAAGTTTGTAATCATGGTTGTGGTTGATCGCCTATCCAAATAACGGCTCATTTTTGTTCCCTACACCACTATTTAAAGACCTTTATGGTAGCTCAAGTCTTCATGGATAATATATTCAAAATCCATGGTATGTTGTAGTCTATTGTCATAGATCATGGCCCCACCTTCACTAGTAATTTTTGGCAAGAATTTTTTCGGCTCCAGGGCCCTCAACTGAATCTTAGAACCACATATCCCCTCCAAATTGATTGCCAAATTGAAGTTGTCAACAAATGGTTGGAAGTGTATTTGTGATGCTTTACTTCAAAACAACAATCCCAATGGGCTCACTGGTTACCTCTAACCAAATTATAGTATAATATGACCTATCATGTTTCCATTCGAATAAATCCCTTTGAAGCTATCTATGGGCAAAAGCCCCCCTCAATGCTATCCTACTTACCAGGCATCTCTAAGGTACAAGAGGTCGACTAAAAAATTCACACCTTGAGACAATAGTCTTCACACTCTCAAGGCTAATATGGACATGGCTCATAATAAGATGAAGCAATAGACTGATTAGAATAGTTTAGAATGCCATTTTTCGAAAGGGGGTAATGTATTCCTCTACATACAACCCTATAAGTAGACCTCACTTGAGGCCAACCACCGTCAAAATCTTGCTCCCAAGTTTTATGGGCCCTATAAGGTCCTCAAACATGTTGGTCTAGTGGCTTAGAAAATGGAGCTATCTAGCCACTCTAAGATTCATCCCATATTTCATGTATTTTGCTTGAAGAAAATGGTCGGCTCTCATTGTCATAATCAAACTAGCCTTCCAGAATTGTATGAAGAAGGTTCCATTTGGTTGCAACCCAAGGCTGTTATCGATAAATAGGAATGTCATCTCCGTTGGTGCACCATCCAAAAGGTCCTGATCCAATGGAAATATATTTGGCCTAAGGATGCTACATGGGTGACCAGCATAGATACTTTAGTAATTTTCGCATATTGAGCCTTGAGGACAATGCTACTTTTTAAGGGGGGGCATTTTAAGGTCCTTCCATAACCCCCTTAAATAGATATATAGGATGTTATGTATTGATTCCATCTATATTAAATAAGGCTTGTGAATTAGATATAGCGTGTAAGCAATATTTATAATGAGACTTAATAGAAGGTTCCACCTACTATAAAGTTCCTTCACTAAGAAAGCTTACTAAAAGGTTCTACTTACTACAAAGTTCCTCCACTAAGAAGGCTTACTAGAAGGCTCTGCCTACTAGAAATTTCCTTCACTAGAAACTATATAAAGAAGTGGAAGCAATGCAATAATATGTCTTATGAAGTATATTACAATTGGTGCTTTGCTCATTTGGAGGTTACCCCCTCAATAAGGCAATTAAACTTTGCTTTCATAAATAAAGATACTACTATTGTGATATTTGGTTATCTACAATCGCCTATTGTTGTGGTAATTTTGTCCTTTCTGTTATGAAATCTTGCTTTATTATGTTATTTTTGCTATGAATTTCCTAATCTCCTATTAAGGTACATAAGATTTTGTTTGTAAACATAAACCTATATTTTTATAAATAATCCTATAGAATTATGGATTGGTATATGATAAAAAATACACACAATTCAGTTATGGGGACATTGAACTATGTTCACCATTATTCTTTAGCATTGTAATGGTGTCTTTGACACCATCAATCCTTTGATTCATTGTTATTAACTTGTGTTATTTTTCCTATTCCAATTTGACATCATAACTCTAGATTTTTGGATCAAGGGTTTACAGAAAGTGAGATGGGTTCTAAATGGAGTTAGTGGTTATGATGAAGTTGCAATGATCTTATTTGTGATTTGTTGAGTATTGTGGCTAGGTATCTTGGCTATCTCCAATAGCTTGTCATAGTTCTATTGTTAGAGTTTGGCATTATATCTTGTCCTAGTTTGCTTGGGAAGTATCTTTTGCGGTGTAGTTTAATGTAATGGTGTTGTATGGGCAATTCTTCTACTTTAAGATCATATTAAGTGCTCGCTAGAGTATTAACCTATTTGGAGATGATTTGTAAATCCATCCTAGGATTAAAGTTGATTGGTGGATGATCGATTCAATTTATTTATTTTTATTCGAGGATGAAACCCTTTTGTGTAAATGAATGGTAGATCACGACCTTTGAGTCTTGGAATGATTGATTATGACCATGAAATTCACTACTTTGTGATTTGTTGGGCATGTATTGAGAACATGTGTGTTGTGGTGAAGTCATAGTGTCAACCTACTAGTCTAAAGAAGAGATAGTCAACATAGTTATCACTTTTTCTAAAATGACTCTAGATCTAATGCTCTAGCACATTTGTAGAGTGATTAAGATGGATTTTTGTAGTTGACTTTCATATAGTTGACTAGCAATGAAAATTGATTTTTGGGTTGTCTAGTTTATGGTTTACTAGAAGTTTGACTGGGCATATCATTATGGTAGGCTCATGTGAGGTTGTATATCACTAGAGTCTTTGATCTAATTGAGGATGACTTCTAAAATTGAAGTTTGTTGTGATTGGAGTTGCATGGTTTCTTTCACGTATTAGTTGATTGAGAATTGGCTGGATTAGGCATGTATGACCGATGAAAATTATTGGGTGAAGTTAACTAGCTCCATCCATTTTGATGGTTAACTAGAAACTTGAAGTATAGTTTAGCGTGTATGCTACTTAGTCCTTTGATAAGCTTCATAATAAGTGTAGCATGTCTCCTGATGAAGAGAGCGGTGAAAGAAGCTTGTTATCATAAACTAGAATTATTATGACTAGTAGTTGGTGGATCGACTGAGGCATAATAACATCGACCAGTGCATGATGATTCTTGATCAAAGGTTTAAAACAACATATTGTTCCTTTGATTATTAAACTTTCCTTATAGCCAAATTGGTGTGTTGTATGGTTGGTAGTATAAGGGGCGAGAGCCAATTCCTTTGGTTCTATTCTTTGTTAAACATCGAGGATATATTAACGTTATATGTTTTAGCATTGTAAACATAGTCTATTGCTATGTTGTGTATATGACTCAATTGATTTAAGAAGGTAGACTAATGAAACCTTTGTTTTTGTAGTCAGGGACCAAGGATAACATTTCCATGGGTAGTCTATTGTCCATTACTGGAATATTGATGTTTGAAGGAGTTAGATTGTTGTATAATCAAGTATTGGTGGTTTTTTTTGACCAAGTAAAAAATCAACCAATGGTTAGTCCACTTGTTTGCGAATCAACTAAGCCTAAATTTGAGGTTCTCTAAACCCTTTGTTGAGAAACGAGTGTTGTTCAAAGACTATATTCATGGAAAAAGAGGAGGTTTAAGCTTAACCCATGAGAATAAACCATTGTTGAGTTAAATAAACAAGTTTCTCAACTTAGTCATGTGATAGATGAGAAGGATCAGACCATTCAGGGATTGTAGTAGTGCAAAGAGAGTCTATTGAACTTCAAAACATGTCTTCTAAAACCTTGTGGATGAGTTTGGGGATAAGGAAGACCTACTTGATTCTTTCGAGGAGAATGCTAAGAACCTTCGTCATGCCTTTCTTGATAATATTGTTGGTAACATTGATGATTGTAAGAAGGATGATGTTGATAGTGTGACATATTCTCATGCCTTGTTGGCTACTATTGTCGTGATTTCTTTGGAATTTGAAAAGCATATTAGTGGCATTGGGTGCCAACTATTGAGTAAGATGGGGTATACTAATGGTGGACTTGGGAAGAGTGATTTAAGGTATTGTTGTTTGGATTATGCTTGAGATGAGACTAATTAGAGTTATTCTTGGATAATAATGATGAGACTTCATTTGAAAATCAAGGTTACTCTACTTCAACCACTAGTTTGTTTGTTGCAGTTGGAAGCCATTTGATTGAGTTGTTGCAAGTGCAATTGAATTTTGATTGTTTTGTTGAGTAGATTGATGATGATATGCCAAAGACGAATATTGTTACTTTTGATGACATTGATGCCTTGCCCTTTTGGTTGAGCAGGAATTTCACTGTGTGCCTTCTATTTTGCAAGAACATAGTTCTCTATTGTATAGACATCCCAATGATAGAGTCAAGAGGGTTTTGTTTAGGAGTTGGAATTTTGGGAACGATGGTAGTAATTCTTATAGCTCTTTGTAGAAGGGGCAAAATGGGGATAAATTTGGATTAGTACTCACAACCAAGGTTAAGTGTGATTAAATCGACGAGTGGTCATGGGATCATTGCATCAATGTTTAAGACCTTCTCACAAATGTGTATAGTCAACTATATAACAATACAATTCTATGCTTTATCCATGTTGATTGCTTTAGCAATCACCATTGGAGTGTTGATGGAAAATTAAAATCTTTTGGTACATTGCATATGGGTTGGAGGCCTTGTTTGTTTTCCCTATTGTCTAATGTTCTTTGACCCCTTAGTTGTGATGTTTAAGAGGGGATGATGTTGAAAAGTTGAGTGTAAACCTAACTTGAGAATTAAGATGTCTAGTCTAGTGATCAACTTGGACTTGATCCTATTTGAACTTATGGATAAACCCAAATGATTGTGCCAATTGGTCTACTACAATCCATTGAGTTCTTTAGTGTTGGGATGTTGGGCCAATATGTAGATAGATTGGTTTGTTACATATCGGCGACTGAAGATTGATATTGCAGATTAGTGTGCATATGCTCAATGCAATGTTGATTGAAATAGTATCAACGAAGGATATTGACAAGTGATGTTAATAGGGTATTGACTCAATGATTGTTGGATTTCTTGAGATCCTTATTTGATATAGACTATTTGGTTTATGAACTAGGGTTGTATTACTTTGTTGTGTAGTCCATTGATCAACCAAGACTATTTTACTTTGTTGTCTAGTCCATTGATATATTGGGATTGCCTTACTTTGTTATTTATTTAGTTAATTGATTAATTGGGACTATTGATTGGATTGTTTGGACCTTGGGGGATTTCAATTCTTGTTATAATCTTGTTTACATATGCTCTTGTTCCTATAATGTTTGAGAGGATCATGTGAACGCTATTTTTTTTATGTGACAACGTCTATACCTTGGCTTAATCGACATATTGGTTTCAAGTAGGTGGTAGTGTTTCAAGTTTCCTTATAAAATATTATTGTACCTTGTTTGGATTACATGTCAACATTTCTTATCGCTATCAAATTAAGGGTGTATGTTGATGTAATTTGACTTGTCCTCCAAGTTGTGTTTAAAGGGGGGATGTTGGAACTTAAGGTTACATGGTAAACTCACCTTATAAGACACGTCTAGTCAATCAAGAGATGGAACCTATAGTTGAGGGAGTTGACCAAGCTAAAGAGTCAACCGACCAACTTACTAGGTGCTTGGGAGTTGACACAGTCCATTTTGATCACTCAAATTCTCATTATGTGGGAAATTGTGGGATTTGGTTCTATACTTTGGGGGGTTTTGATTGTAAACCTAAACCCATGTATAGATGATCCCCATAGATCGACATATTATCATAAACATACATAATCATGATAGTAAGATATTAAACTATGTTCTTCATTATGCTCCACTGATATAACATGATCTTTTGACACCACCACTTCTTATTAAATTCATTATTATTCACTTATATTATTTACCTGTTCGAACTAGTAAAACACCAAAACCACTAAATAAGAAAAAATGCTATAACATTAATTCAAACCTTTGGCATTTGATTTAGCAAAGCTTGTAACCATCACTATCTCTTAATAAATCCAAGTCTTACAAATGTAATTTCAATGAGTATTTTCCATCGTGAGAAGTTAAGAAGATGTTAGTTTAATAAGTGTGCTACATCGTGAGGAGTTTTATTATGAAGTACATTGGTGCATTCGCTTTCAATAATAATAATTATTTAATAAAATTACATCTTGAAAAAGAACTTCCAACCACATCTCATCATTATGAATGCAACTATCCCAATAATAATTATCAAATATTATGAAACGCCATTGTGTTATGGGGAGTTAAATTTCATGTTTATGTGTGATATTCTCATTGGTTTAAGGTTTTGTGTCCATCGAGGTTTGTATTTGTTTTATTTTATTATTCAAACTGAAGTTACGATAATAACAAGTCCAAATTAAATATAGTATGAAAGTTGGCATTTTGCTAATTTTTTTAACTTAGCATTTAGTGTTTGTTTTGGTTAAGGAACACATTGACGAGGACGGTTAACGTTTTGGTTAGGTATCAGATTTATGGAAGTTGTCAAACATTCGACTATTTTTATGGAGGGGTATTTTTACTGGGGTTGGAAGTTTTTTGTTTTGCAAAATTTAAATTTAATTGTTTGAAAAACCGTTTGAAAATCCTCAAACTTCTTTTAGACTATATGATATTAGGAAAAAAAAAATTTAGTAAAAAAAAATATTAGTTAAGTATTATATTTATGAAAAACAAAAAAATTAATTAAGTATTATATTTATGAAAAACAAAAAATATTTATGAAATTTAAGTAATATGTTTGAATAAATATATTTAGTGAAATTTTAGATAAATACCATATTTATGAAGAAAAACCATTAGGGTTTTAATTAAGATCATATTTATGAATAAAAATATTTATGATTTTAGTTAAGATTCATATTTATGAATAAAATGTTTTATATTTTATTGTTATAATTAATGATTTAGTGGTATATTAATAAAAGTGTTTATATGAGTAAAATGTTTTATATTTAATTTTTATAATTAATGATTTAGTGGTATATTAATAAAAGTCTTTATTTTAAATTAAATTAAATTAATGTGTATTTGGTTATTAATGAATTTATTGTTGGTGGTTTAGAAGTCCATGATATTTGATGGCATGACACTTATTAATGGCACTTATTAATGACTCATATTTATAAGTAAAATTGCTGGAGTTAATGGAGTTAATCTTGACTCGGTAAAATAGTAAAAATTAATTTTATAAGTAGAGACTAATAAAAGTGGCACTTTAAAATTAAATTAAGTGTATTTGGTCATTCATGGGCTTGTAGTTGTTGGTGGTTTATGCACCCATGGTAATGGTAATGGGTAACCCATAATATTTTTCCATGGTATTTGATGTGATAGAAGTAGATTTCCATAAGTTTACAACTTTCCATTAGTCTAGAATAGCTAGTTGCTCATAAATTTTTGTAACACCTTATTGTCTCCACTCTTGATTCAAGATAGAGGTCTCAAATCCTAGATTCACATAGAGTTTTAGACTTTCTATTAGACTAGCACAACTACTCTACGCGTTCACCATCGTTTGCTCATAAATTTTGGTAAGTAATTGTTTACTTGTAGTAATTTTTTACAAAACTAGTAAAACTTATTATATTTAATAAAAGTAGGTAATTTTTACAAGTAAATACTAATGAAAGTGGGCACTTCACATAAGTAATCATTAGAGTTTGAAGATTAATGAATATGAATACCTTTCAAGAGACTTTAGTGGAGTGTTTTGTGTTTTTCATTATAGTTTGAAGATTAATGAATGTGAATACCTTTTAAGAGACTTTAGTTGGGTGTTTTGTGTGATAGCTGATATTCATGTATTAAAAGTATTGTGAATTTGAATCTCATAAAAAATCATCTAATTATGATAGAGAACATTTTATAAGTAAAGATTAATGAAAGTGGGAATATTGTTAAATGCCATGGTTTGATGTTTTGGTTAAAAACAATATCATAAGTAAATATTTTATATTTTGTTTTCATTATTAGTAATTGTTTAGTTGCAATAATAAATATTCTACAAGTAAAGATTAATGAATGTGGATGGAAACGACTTTAGATTGGTGTTTTGATTTAAGATTGAGATTTATGTATTAAAAGTTTAATAGTATAATTTGAGTGATTTGATATAAAAAAATAAGTAACTAAAAAATCAATACTAAAATAGAATTTTTATAGAAAATACTTTTAATCACATATATATAAACACAATATAATATCCAATTCCATTTTTTTATAAACATAACAAAAATAAATATTTTAACAAATACTATAATCATTAATTTTAATTAAATCGTAACTTTTGATTAAAAATCTATATCCATAGATACAAATATTGTATTTTTCCAAACAAAATTAGTCCACAAGTAAGTTAGAAAAGCAAAGAGATAAAGGGAGAGACCAGAGACAGGTTTCCTATACTTTAATAGGATGGAGAGGGAATGAAAGAAGATGGTGGTGAAAATGGCATGATGGCAGTGGGGACTTTGCCTAGGGGAAGGGCAACACACATCTCACAGATTCGTGTGCTCTCGAGAGAAGATATGGTAAAAAGTTTTGTTTAAACCCAATTCGAAACATGTACAACAAAAAAGAAATAAACTCCCCATGGTGAATCCAGTCTCCTAGGTGTAAGGTCAAGAGACCATAGTATTAAACTCATATTTTCTATTATTAAATTAATTTTTATTTATAAAATTATGGATGAGGGTACTGTTTGCCGGTGAGGGTGGAAATGGCGGCGAGGATGGAGAGAGAGACAAACGGCGTTAGGGGGCCCACCGTCAAAACGTTCCGTCGGGACGGACGGGACGAGCCCACTCTCTTACAGAATTAATTGACGGAGATATTCGCGGCAAATCTTTGCGTTCATGTATGAAAAGAAAAATAAATATTGTTTGCTATGGCGGCGCCGCCGCCACGTTACGGTAGAAAGCGGCCGTTCTCCGGGGCGACCCACCGTCGCCGTGATCTGACGGCGGGGAGCAGCGCTGGCGGGGCGATCGACGGCCACGGAATGTTAGGGTTTCGATTGTCGGGGACTAGTTTCTCTCTCCTCCTTAAAGCCCCGGAAAAGACGTCTCGGTCGAGCGAGATTTCGCGAAATCGCGACATTTAATTGTCTGCCGGAAAACCGCTTGCATTGCAAGCGTCTGTGTGTGCTCCAGCCTTGTTTTATCCAGTGGCCTGGAAACTTCTTTACGTAGAACGGAAACCGCTCGTGTGCATGGAGGGTTATGTTTTTGAACCTGCGTTATTAAATCGATTTATTATTATTGACAAGGGCGGTTTTCGGTATCCATCGTAACGAGCATAAGGCAAGGCCAAGGAACTCCCATGGTGTTTCAGGTTCGTTTGATATGCAGGCCGGGCTGCCATTTTTGTGTTCCCCTTCTGGGTATTTGCGATATAGGGCTGTTTTTGCTCAGTTGTATTGTAGCAGCTGAGTATATCATGTAAAGAAATGGTGGAAGAGCCTTCTGTTTAGTAGTTGCTGTGATCAGTAAAAGGAAAGATCCACAGAAGCAGTGGAGAAAACGAAGTTCAAGAAGAGGAAGCAAGCTCTGTAAGTTGCAGCATTTTGAATATGAATGTAGATTTTCCTTTGGTTTTTGCCTGTTTGTTTGACAGTCCAGATACTGTAGAGTGTCTTTTATTTAATTTCTTTTTGTCTCACTCTCTTGGGCAACGTAAGGTCAGTTATGTTGCGTCGTATTCTTGGGGTAGTGGGGGGTGTTTGTGTTGTCTTTGAGATTGAGGAAATGGAATGAATTGCGGTTAAATTCTGGGCTATATCGTGTCTGCGTTCTAATGGCGGTATTGGAGTATGCTGTTATGAGGGTTTTGTGGTTTTTGCATTGAAATTGCGTGTTTGGTTTTCATGTTGGGGAGGTCTTTTAGGAAGCTTCGGGAATGTGCTATTTTGAGGGCCAGCTTTGTGCGCCGGTCCGACAGTGTTGATTTTCGGGTTTTTAGTGGGGTTGTCTGCGGGATTTTCTGTATTGTGATGGGCAAAAACGCCAAATGTTGCGGGTGGTCTGCCTGTCTATGCTTAGAAGCTTTAGACGGCTTTGATTTTTGAATCAGTGCAGAATATCTGCAAGGAATTTGAATGCTGAGAAGAAAATAATTGCTGGCATGTGTAGGCGTTGAACTGCATAGGCGTTTAGTACTGGGATTTTTGCCTCTGAATTCGGGCTTGATTTTGAAGCTTTTGTTCACAGGCTTGATTTTGAAGCTTTTGTTCACGAGGTCGAACGCTCGAATCGCTGCTGTGCTGCTTCATCTTGAAAAACGATTTGTTGTGGTTGTTGTTATGATGAATACAGCAGCAGCGCCTGGTCGTGCTTCTTCGGCTTCTTCTGGACATCTGGACCCATGTGCCCAAGAGTTTACACCAGGTCCTTATGCTATGTTCCAGCCGCAACCACCACCACCACCAATATATTATTCTTACCGCATAGATGCACGACCTTATGTTTCACCAACGGCAGGCCCGTGTTCGATTCCTGTTAATCCAGTCGTGCCCTTGTATAATGCTTCTGATATAGGTATTCCTTATCCTGCTGCTTCAATTCCACAGCCGCTCTGGGATAACAGGCAGCAGCAGCACCAGCAGCAGGTTCCTATTGGTTTTCAAGGGGATGTTAGCAGCCATTGCCTTCCATTGTTGCCCTTAAACAGGCCTTATAGCTATAATGATAACAAAAATATGAACAGCACTGGCGTTGCTGCTCGCAGTGGGAGCAATGTCGCGGGTTCGAGTCCGGGGGCTGTTTATCCAATAGGTCGAGAACATGCATCTCGAGCGCTGCTTTTAAGTTCTGTGCCTGCTGAATTGAGCGAAGAGGATTTGAAGCGCGAATTGGAGGTTTGGGGTCCTGTTCGTGCATTGGATTTGGATAGAAGACGAGAAGGGCTTGTCACGGTTCTTTATTATGATCTCAGGAATGCTAAAGCAGGCTTGACCGAAATCCAGGAGCAACATTTGATGCAGCAACGCAGATTGCAGCAGCACTACAATAGTCTGCTTCACAGGAAAAAAGAAAAGGGAGATGGAGATGGAGATGAGATTGCCAACGGCGATGACTACGATCGAATCCCACCACCACCACCGGTATTATCACGGGGACTTGTAGGAGGAAAGGCCATATGGGCACAGTACACCATTCCTGTTGGGCTCCCACCCGGGCCAGAAGGCCATAACCAGGGCACACTGGTGGTTTTCAATTTGGATGCCGATATCGACACTAACATGCTCATATCGATCTTCGAGGCATTTGGTATGTGTGTACTGTTCTGTGTGTGTTCTGGATTTTGACTGATTAGTACACTTTTATATATTATTTTTTGCCTGTTCGCATTTGTTGTTTTGCAGGTGCCGTGAAGGAGCTCAGGGAGACTCCGACTAAGCGGCAGCACAAGTTCGTAGAGTTTTTTGATGTGCGGGACGCTGCGCGTGCCCTAGAAAAAATGGACGGGCAGGAGATTGGTGGGAAGCGTGTGAAAATTGAATTCAGCCGCCCCGGTGGCCAAACCAGACGACCGCCACCGCCACCACTCTCGCTTCAACCCATCATGCACGCTTCTCCACCCCTTCATCAAGGTGGTGGCAACAATAATCACGTCCACCCCGTTTCCATGCTCATACACCCTGAGCCACGTCATCAGCTCGTCTATCCACGCTGGACCAACACGGCCGAGCTGGACTCCACGTGGGTGCAGCGGCCAATCACAGAACGGGCAACTCACACGTCGGCGTTGAATAGCAGGGGTGGCAGAGGCAGGAGTGGTGGCTGTATTGGCAGAAGCAACCCTACCACCAACACCAACCCCAACAAACCCAACATTAACAGCACCACCAACAACAGCAGCTATAATGGTAGATTGAGGTTGGGATTTGATGTCAGAAGACGGAGAGGTAACGGTAGCCACCACCACCAACAGCAACAATCACAACAAGTGAGAGGCGAGCATTCTCCAGCAGAAGCCAATGGCGGCACGAAGCCTGCTCTTCATGCGGCTGCTGGTAAGTTTAGTGGCAATAATTCCGCCAGATTACACAACGAAACCGCTTCTCATTTTGTCTTTGACGAGGCCAAAGCGGAGTCCAATTCCAGCGATGCCAGGACGACCGTTATGATCAAGAACATTCCCAATAAGTACAGGTCTGTCTCTTTAATGGCCAGCTTGACTGGTCTGCTCAAGTGCTTCGAGCTCTTAAAAATACTTCGTTAAATGGAGCTCTGTGCATTCAATTTCTTGGTTGATTGAACTTCCAGGGTATTTATGGGTATTTTCGTGGAATGAATTTGGTCTGTGTTGTTGTTGTTGCAGCCAGCAGATGCTCCTAACAATGCTGGACCAGCACTGCATCAACTGCAACCGGAGCATCACGGATCCAGACGAGCGCACCACGGACCCTGACGAGCCATTTTCGGCCTACGACTTTGTGTATTTGCCAATCGATTTCAAGTAAGAGAACTGTCACTGATTTTGTCATTAATGTTTGGGCTCTTGTTTTTCCTCCGTTGACGATCTAAATTAAACTGGTTGTCAAAAGGAAATTTTTTTCTTAGTCTTCCTTCTGTGACAATCCAAATCTCCAAATCGGCATGAACTTTTTTTCTTAGTCTTTCTTTTGTCGACTATTTGCAGGAAGTCAAATTGCATTTAAGTCGATGTTAAATGTTAATAATATACAAGATTATGGATGCTAATAATATTCAAGATTATCCAAATTGACAAGGAGCCAATTTCTTGTTTTCTTAAATTCTTTAACCAAATTGACAAAGGAGCCAATGTTTTTTTCTTAATCCTTTCTTTTGTCACCTGACTATCTAAATTGGTAATGTTAATAAGATATATATATATATATATTTTCTTGGTCTCCCCCCAGTAATTCCACTGCCAATTGACAACGATCCAGATTGGTTTAGTGCAAGTTAATACGATATAGTTCTCTCCAAATTGGTTCAGTGCAAGTTAATAGTATACTTTTTTTGCTTGGTTTCCTGCAAAAGTTAATTGTATACGATACAGTTCTCTCCAAATTGGTTCATTGCAATGTAATAGTATACTTTTCTAGCTTGGTTTTCTGCTTGTCTGTACACACGATCCACATGGGCAACCACCAGATTCGTTGAGCCACATGGGCAACCATCCAAATTGGGTTAAGTGTATGTTAATATTATATATTTTGCTTGTTTTTATTTCTTGGTTTCATCCAGTTATCTGACCATCCAAATTGGTGATGATCCAAATTGGCTTTAGTAGGATTTTAGTTCTTGATTATCCAAATTGGCTTGATTATCCTAATTGGCTTAGGTGGGATGTTATTTGTTTAAGTGAGGGTGTTAATAAGATATGCATATCAATTTGGTGGAAGTTACTATGGTCATTGTTAAAGTGGGATATTAATTGTTTAAGTGAGGATGTTAATAAGATATGCTTATTAGTTTGGTGGAAGTTAATATGGTAATTTTGAAAGTGGGATATGAAGTTCAAGCGAGGATGTTAATAGGATATGCTTAGTTGTTTGAGTGGACGTTAATATAGTATTTTTCTTAGTAGTTTCTTTCAGTCATCCTTCTCTCAACCATTCAAATTGGTTTTAAGTGGGGATCTTAATAGGATATTTTTTGCTTGGTTTTAGTTTTGTCATTACATTTGAAGACCCGAATTTGTTGAAGTGGTCATCCCCTTGAAGAGGTTTAATAAAATGGATGTTTATAAAATATTTTTGTAATTCAAGTAGATGTTAATATGATATTTATTTTTGTTTCTTTCTTTCTATCATCTGGAATCACACCATCCAAATTGGTTGAAGTTACACCATCAAAATTTGTTAAAGTGGGATGTTAATAGGATGTTTTTATTTTTGGTTTACCTACCTCATCCAATCATCCACATCCAAATTAGTTTTAATGGTAGATGTTAATAATATATCTTTTTGTTTGGTTTTCCATCACCATTATTTATCCCACTATTAATAAGATAGTTTTCTGGCATTTCCATCACCATTATCCCATTGTTAATAAGATACTTTTATCCCATAATGATGGTTTACCATCACCATTATTTATCCCACTATTAATAAATAGTTTTCTGGCCTTTCCATCACCATTATCCCATTGTTAATAAGATACTTTTATCCCATAATGGTGGTTTTCCATCACCATTATTTATCCCACTATTAATAAGATAGTTTTCTGGCCTTTCCATCACCATTATCCCATTGTTAATAAGATACTTTTATCCCATAATGGTGGTTTTCCATCACCATTATCCCATTGTTAATAAGATACTTTTCTGGCCTGGTTTTCCTTTGTCAGACCACCATTCAAATTGGTTTTAATTGGATACTTTTAACTTATTCGTGGATGTCAATAAGATATTATTTAAAGAAAACTATATTTAAATTGATTAGAATACTTCTATATTTGGCAGAAACAAATTTTGATTTAAGTGAAGATTGATAGAATATGTAATATTTTCTTATTATTGGCAGAAACAAATGCAATCTGGGTTATGCGTTTGTCAACATGACAACTTCTAAGGCCACCTGGAAACTGTACAAGGCCTTCCACAATCAGCCATGGGAAGCATTCAATTCCCGAAAGATATGCGAAGTAACTTATGCCAGAGTTCAGGTGCTCAATCTTGTTTGAATGCACATGTATTTTGGTTTTTTAACCTTTTCTGCCATGCCGCTTTTTATTGACAAAGCAGATTTCATATGTCCCAGGGTCGAGTCGCGCTTGAAGACCATTTTCGGAATTCGAAGTTTGCTTGTGATACAGATGAGTATTTACCTTTGGTATTCTCTCCTCCTCGCAATGGGGAGCAGCTCTCAACTCCTGTGGTCATGGGTGGCCACGTAACTTCTCACAAAATCAATAACAACAACAACAATCTTGAAGAAGGAAGAGATTCAGAGGCTCCTTCTACCGAGGTCGCCTCCAACAAGTCTTACGTACCGACAACAACAAATGTTTATCGTAACAATAATTACCCCAACAGAAGCTCTAATGTCCACGACACGCATAATTTCCCTATTAGACGCCGTTTGCATACTGTGCAGCAGAAGCCCATGGGGGCTGGTGGTGGTGATACTAGCACCAGTAGAGTTGGATGTGCATAAGTTCGAATGCCGTACGCACCACCCCCATTTGTACGAGTGGCTGCTATTAAGGAGATGATGGTAATAACACTCAGAGATGATAACATTTCGTCGTACACATCCTGATGCTGCTGCAGTTGTGTTCTCCATTAATTGGGCAGATGTACTGCCCATTCAGCTCAATTCAACCTCTACGAACCTAGATGGTTCCATCTTCTGAGATTTATTATAATTCTTGGACTCGTTATCCTTTGGTCCCAAAACGAAAACAATCAATCCTACTGTAACAGTCAAATCCATGCAATTCAACTTATTTGAAGCTCTTCATTCTCTTTCTTCAAATTGTATCTCTTCTGCACTTTTTGTATGTCTCATGTTTGAATTCTGCATTTAAGTTGACATCTTTTTCAAACATTTTTATCTGCAAAATCAGTTTATTAAAAGTCAAAAGCTTTAATTGTGTTCATGGGACAATCTGACACAGAGCAGTGTGGTGTTAAAGTAAGTCATTAAAAAGAAATGACACAGGGAAGTGAGGTTAAAAAAGTAAAGGTAAAAAGAATCCACTGACAAATAGAAGGATGAAAATAAAGGTAAAAGAGCAGTGCAAGGATGAAAGATTATCAAATTGTTTTGATGAACATAGAGGTAGTAATGGTATAGGTGTGCAATAAATGTATGTTCAAATTCAGTTCCTCTATTTTGTGTATATTCATTTCCTCTATTTAGAGTTATTTAGAGTTAAGTGGATGTAAGGGAATTGGAAAATGATAAATATACAAATTTCGTATTAAAAAATTCTAGATAACTTAGTTAATTGGAAGGAGATGAAAGCGTATAACTTCGATTTGAAAAACATATGATGGAAGTATTTAAATGTGATGTGTAAAGGATTTAGATTTGGGTGGCGGTTCTGAATTTAATTTGAAAAAAAATTGATGGCTCTTTTCAGTGTAAAATGAGCTGATTGATTTTTCCTCTTAATATGAAGGAAAGTTCAAAAATACCATCAAAATTGTTAATGTTAAACTGGATTCAGAGAATAAAGTCCCAAAATACCATCAAAATTGTTAATGTTAAACTGGATTCAGAGAATAAAGTCCCAAAATACCATCAAAATTGTTAATGTTAAACTGGATTAATGTTACTTAATTTCGTGTGAAACTGGATTTATGCTACTTTTTGTTAATGTTAAACTGGATTCATGCTACTTAATTTAATGTGAAACTGGATTCATGCTGCTACTTCATAATTTCATGCTACTTTGTAAGTGGCAGTAGCAAGAAAATTATTGGATGCAAATAATGTAGCTATTTAAAAATTTAAATATAGGATTGAATTGAATTTATAATATAAGTTTAATTTAATGTTTAACTGGATTCATGCTACTTAACAAGTGCAAGATTGGCACTAGTGTTTACACTATATGCTAATATAAAAACATTGTAGTTTAGCCTGGCATTAAACAAAGATCGATTATTTATATTTATATGGATTCATCTTAATATAATAAATAAAGTCTGTTGTGATTGAAAATAATGAAGTTTATTCTTTAATATTCTGTGCTGTTTATAGACTTTATTTTAGACATATATGTTTGGCATTAATCTTTATATTTAAGATGGAGCCACGATATAACATTAATGTTTACACTGTCTATACAATAGTGTAAGGTAAATCTACAAGAATAACATTAATGTAAGATTCATCTTACAGATAGTGTAAACACGAGTCTTATCTGTAAGATAAATGAGATTAATGAGTCTTATATGTAAGATAAATGAGATTACTGATTACACTTTATTAGTCAGATAGATGACATTCTGTGCTGTTTATAGACTTTATTTTAGACATATATGTTTGGCATTAATCTTTATATTTAAAATGGAGCCAGGATATAACATTAATGTTTACACCGTCTGTAAGATAATAAATCTAATACACTAATGTAAGATAAATCTAAAAGATATAACATTAATGTAAGAATCTTCTCACAGATAGTGTAAACATGAGGCTTATATGTAAGATAAATGAGATTAATGTTTACACTTTATTAGTCAGATAAATGTAATATTTATCTTTATATTTAAAAGTGTCTGTAAGATAATAAATCTAATACACAAATGTAAGATAAATCTAAAAGATATAACATTAATGTAAAAATCTTCTTACAGATAGTGTAAACAAGAGTCTTATATGTAAGATAAATGAGATTAATGTTTACACTTTATTAGTCAGATAAATGAGATTAATGTTTACACTTTATTAGTCAGATAAATGTAACATTTATTTTTATATTTAAGATGGAGCCACGATATAACCTTAATGTTTACACTCTTTGTAAGATAATAAATCTAATACACTACTGTAATATAAATCTAAAAGATATAACATTAATGTAAGATTCATCTTACAGATAGTGACTGTAACATCTTACAGATAGATTCTTCTTACAGATAGTGTAAACAAGAGTCTTATATGTAAGATAAATGAGATTAATGTTTACACTTTATTAGTCAGATAAATGTAACATTTATCTTTATATTTAAGATGGAGCCAGGATATAACCTTAATGTTTACACTCTTTAATGTTTACACTCTTTGTAAGATAATAAATCTAATACACTACTGTAATATAAATCTAAAAGATATAACATTAATGTAAGATTCATCTTACAGATAGTGACTGTAATATAAATCTAAAAGATATAACATTAATGTAAGATTCATCTTACCGATAGTGTAAACATGAGTCTTATCTGTAAGATAAATGAGATTAATGTTTACACTTTATTAGTCAGATAAATGTAACATTTAATTTTAAATTATTGAATTTC
The DNA here is from genome assembly GCA_027924585.1 of Larix kaempferi. NCBI lineage: Eukaryota > Viridiplantae > Streptophyta > Pinopsida > Pinales > Pinaceae > Larix > Larix kaempferi. The sequence continues at coordinate 33,201,091 of BSBM01000017.1, forward strand.
AATATATTAAATATAAAAAATTCTGATGTAAGATAAATCTTAGATGTAACATTTAATATTAGATTCATCTCACAGACCGTGTAAATGTTAATGTTATCTGTAATATAAATCTAAGATTAATGCTTACACTTTATTGGTCATATAGTTGTAACATTTAATTTTAAATTATTTAAATTCAATATATTAAATATCAAAAATTATGTCATATGCGAAAATATTGATGTTTATTAAACTTTCTAATGTTTTTTTAATTGATTAAAGTTTAAAATAAACCAAACATGGACCTATCTGAGGTATAAGATGAGTTTATATTAATAATATTGTTCTTTTCCATTAAAATGAATAATATTTTTTCATTTTATTATAATATAGATTTAATTAAATTTCATTAAAGTTAAAATTAAAGAAATTAAAAATTAAAATATAATTAAAGTAAAATTAGGAGACAAAAAAATATAAAAATTCACTTAATTTTTTAAATAAACATTAAAATAATACACATTATTTAATCATAAGCATCATGATTATTATTTAATCAACATTAAAAAAACATAAAATTATATATCCATACATATCTATTAAATTCTACTTTTACATTGTTATATAAATAAACATTGATCAACATTGAAAAAAACGATGAAAGTTGAGGCAAAACTATTAAAATTGAGGCCATGAACCCCATAATTATTATTTAATCAATATTAAAAAAAACACCAGACCATATATGCATATTTATCTATTAAATTCTACTTTTACATTGTTATATTATATGTTATGTTTTAAATGTTAGATATATGGCCTCATATGGATTCGTAAAAAGAAGCTTTTATCAACATAGTAATAGAAATCTGAGTCTCTAACTCTTAAAAAAAGTAGTTACAAAAAAAACTTTGTATCGCTAGAACTTCATGTATCGGCAGAAAAACCAAGCAAAAAAAAGGGGACTCAGGTTCCCATAGTTTCCAATGAGCCATGTAGAGTTGTGTTTTAATGTGGATCCCACATGCGGTACTAAAAATCTCCTATGATGGAGTCTTCAATCTCCTTTTCAATATTCCATTGTCCATTGATGAGTTCCATTCCAAGTTTTGATTGTGAGTTTGCTTCAGTGTTCCTTTCCCTGTAGGTGTGGTAAAAGGAGACCTCTTCCATATCCGTCTTCAAAACCTTTATCTCTTCTAAGATTGGGATTAGGTCAAAGTTATGACATTCCTTTTTTTCATTTGACCAATCAATGATCAATTGTGAGTCTCCGAATACTTGAAGGATCTTTATCTCTTCCTTTTTTGCCAGCTTAAGGAGAAGATTTAAAGCACCGAGTTCGACATAGTTGTTTGTTCCAGCTCCATGGCCTGCCTAGAATATGTAAATAATCTTCTTTTCTACATAAAGTAATCCTCTTGCTCCAGTTCTGCTTGGATTGTTTCTAGAGGCCCTGTCAAAGTAGGCCCAGGGCTTCTTTTTATAGATTCAATTTTCAGGATCCCGAGGCCTTTAACTTTATCCTCCTACCGAAAATCGTTTAAGATAGCTGCTGTATTCTTGGCAGATATCAAAGGACCCGTATTTATATCTTCGAAGATGGATAAGTTTCTTGTTGTCCAAACCTGCCATAAAGTTATAAGGCGCAAACTTTTGAAGCGATTATTTAAGGGCTCTGTTAACTAGTTTTTTAAGCTATCCCGTGCAGAAATACTCGACCATACAAATCTGAATTTTAATAGGACCTCTAACTCTTTCCAAACTTGCCTCAGAAACGGACAGAAGATAGTTAAGTGGAGGTTGGTTTCTTCTGCGTTCCTGCAGAGGGTGTATCTGCCACGACCTTCCCATCCTCGTCTTTGTAAGTGGTCCTAGGTAAGTGCTTTCTCCCTTGGGAGGAACCAATAATCAACTTTGTTTTAGGGGGACAATTCAGATTCCATGAAGGCCTCCACCACCACATAGGGCCCGCCATCCCCAATTCCAACAAAATTTCGTATCCACTTTTGGGGCTGTAAATACCGTGAGGGTCGTAGCTCCATACCATTTTGTCTGGCTCAGAATTTAGATGGATATAGTTGGTTTTTAATTGGTTAGTGTATCCGTTCCAAACTTCTGCCTCTTCTCCTCTAAAAACCTAGGTGTCCCACCGTATGCCAAGCTTGTTCAAAAGGGGTAGACGTCCTTGTATTTGCTATATGATGTAGTGTGCAAAGGCCTTTATATCTTAGCTGAAGGATCATGGAAACATGTAACCTGCTTTTTCCCCCATTTGAGAACCAAGAATCTTCACCTAGTCTGATACTAGATTCCTGTTTCCGATTTTACTTATAATGCTACTTCAATATTTTAAATCCTCATATTTTTTTAAATCAAAATATATAATTTTTTTTATTTTATTTTAAATATATTTAATGAAAAAAAATCTTAATATAAATAAATAAAACAAATTCAATATAAAAATATTGAAAAGCCTTAATTCAATTAAATAGCGAATAAGTTCCCCCGGATGCGGGTGACCACGTGCCATCCACCTCCTACGATTCGCACATGGCCCAGGAGAACAACCACTCCACCACACGTGGAGACACCTTTAACTTGCACGATCCTGGCCATGTGATGACGCCATCTTCACGCAACAGCAACCGGGACGACGACGGGCATTTAAGGGCGGAGGACGAGGGTGTTGATCGCACTCTCCTTCGCGTGAGTTTGGTTTAACTTCTCTCTCGGTCGATGTGTAGTGCATTCATTTCTGCCACCCTCCTGATGATGACAGACTGGTTCATTTATTGCCTCCATAGGAGGTACCTTGCTCGGCTTGGCACTTTAGAGGATTTGGTCGTCATGGTTTTTGCACCCACTGCAGCGCTCTGGTTATTCTCTGTCACTCCCACCGCTGAGTTCACGATTATCCTTGTGATCTCCCTTGTTGCTCTCACCGCCATGATGCCTCGCAACAGAGGTATTTCACGACGCGGCAGCGTTAGATCTAATTCCAGTCGAAGGTCCAGGGTTGCCATGGACTGGACTGTCATGGATGGTTACGCCCCTTGAATTTCTGTGCGGACTTGCGGCTTAGTTGATGGATGGGAAGCTCGTAGGGTGGCGGCCCTGCTCGCCTCTGGCAGCACTGGCGGTGCTATTAATCACTACTGGTTGTTAAAGAACATGATCAGTACGTTAGTGAAGGAGATGGAAGCTAGCTGGCATGCCAACACCAGCATAGTGAGGAACATCAACGCCATCCTAAAAGAGGCCACTGACCATGCGAATACCCTGAACGCCAACATGACCTGGGACATTTTCTCCCTGGGTGGTATTGCTGAACCAGCTGTGTAGGAGAACAACGAGGACGACACTGCTCCTGAAGCTCCGAAACTTGGGTCTGCACAGAAAAAATCCAAGGTTAGAAAAGACAAGGGCATGACTCCTGCAACTCTCGCAACTGAAGCTGCTCAAAATGCTTCTCAAGCTCCAGGTTCTCCCTCTTCCACTCTTCCCCCTCCAAGGACCCTTGACAACTTCTATGCTGCCTGTCCCATTCTCGAGTAGACACCAGATGAACCTCAAGCAAAGCGCTAAATGGGCTGCCATAGCTCCGGGTCATCTCTGCGATTACCAGCTTTTTTGTTTTAATTTTCTGCATAGTTTATTTTACAGCAATACTAGACAGTTTGATACTCTATTTTTGAAGCAAGTCCCAGTTTTTTTATGGGCAGACCATACCCTTGAGGTATTTATTTTGTATTATGTCAGTCAGTCCAAAATTTTTGAGCGATTGGGATGGTGGCTTTACCACTTGAGGCCTCCCCAATCCGCTACAAACTTTTCAACTCTTGATGTATCTTTCAGCGCTGTTTATTAAATTTCTCTCTGCAACTTACAAAAAAAAAAATAGCAAACAAATTCACTATAAAAATAGTGAAGTTTACATTTTTATATCTTTTAATAAATTTCGATTATAAGTGAGGATTCAAGATAAATATAATATATGTTAATAGTATTTAACAGATGATTACTAAAAATCAAAATTTAAAACAAATTTATGTTATTAATATTTTTTATTTTATGTTATTTATATGATTAATAATTTTTATTTTTATTTTATAGAAATGTTATATTTTAAATTTATTTAGTAAATATCAAAACAATACAATAATGTATTAAGCTTAAATTTTGCCTTTTAATAATTTCTAATTCTTAAATTTAATATTAAAATCTACAATTTTTTTTAATTTCTTAAAATTTATAAATTAAATTTAATATTAAAATCTACATTTTTCTAATTTCTTAAATTTTATAAATTAAATTTAATATTAAAATATACATTTTTCTAATTTCTTAAATTTTATAAATTAAATTTAATATTAAAATCTACATTATTTTTTATCAACATTTTATAAATCAATTTTTTTTTTTTTTATAAAAGTAATATATTTTTTATAAAATGACTCAAAATAAATCTAAACAACTCAATATTTATATAAAGTTTCAATACAAAATTTATATCCATAATTTGACATATTATTCAAATTTCAATCAACCATATAAGTCCATACTTAAACAATGTTTTCAAAAAATTAATAGAGCTATATTGCTTAACATAGTGCCCTAATAATATGATGCATGAGAAATACATAAACTTATTATGTTAATAGTATTTAACATATGATTATTAAAAATTAAAATTTAAAACAAATTTATGTTATTAATATTTTTTATTTTATGTTATTTATATGATTAATAATTTTTATTTTTATTTTAGATGTCAGGAGTGGGTGGAGTCATTTATGATGGGAACAAGTAGAAGGAGTACCCCTGGGGAATAGGCAGAAAGACTAACAATGGTAGAGAATGGTTAGCCTTAAGCAAAAGATTAGAGATAGCAAGAAATATCGGCATCGAGGAAATGGTTGTCTTTGGAGACTCTTTAATGGTCATAAGAGAAACGAGGAACTTGACGAATAATAGAAAGCATCCTTCCCCCAAAATGCACTTTCTCCTCAAGTGCATTGTCAATGAATTCAAAGCAATAAACTTCCTTCATGTGGTGAGAGCAAATAATTCGCAGGTAGATGTTATGGCAAACAAAGGAGTTGGTTTAAATTGCAGAGTTTTAGTAAGTGATCGAAATGATTTTGAAAATAACTGGATTCCTTGAAGCAGAGTCCCACTTTAAAAGTCTCGTCGACTCTCGAAACTCTTGGAATAACAAGGTTGTCCATTCTCTTATTGGAAATGGCTTTCACGTCTTCTTTTTCATTGCCACAACTCTAAATCCTACCACTAGTCGTGGTGGATTAATGACCAAAATCCACGAGTTGCATTCTGGGACTCCCCTCTACGCTACATTAATTGATAGGGGGTGGGTTTCACGCATGAGACAACCGGTCTCCATGCGTGGAAACCTTGTGGCAGTTTTCAGGGCATGTGCTAGTTTTAATTCCCGTTCCTGGAGAGGTAAGCATTATAATCTCGGCTTCGTTTGGCACCTGGAGAGCAGGATCCCGCGCCGACTTGACAACACCATGGGCTTCTACAACCCCTCTTGGTCTACATTGCTGGAAGGTGACTTGGCTCCTTCCTTGTTTCAGTGTTTTTGGTGTGGGAAGGCTCTTTCAAAACTCAGCTGGGACACGATGAAGGTATACCCTACGACAGAAGGTCTTTTGGAGCAACCCCAAGTTCCTTGTCAAGTTGAACTCCTAGAAACGGATAAGACTCTGATCTCTTCTCCAGCAAAAAATGACTGTGGAAGTTTCTGTACACATCAGGCGTTTAAAAGACAATGCTTCAAGGAGGAGGGTAGTTTTAAAGATCTGGAAGACCAGGTTCGTCTTCTTCGAAGCGAAAATTTGGAAATAGAGAAGGCCATATCCCGTATATTCTCCTTAGCTCAAGCCACACACACTGAAGTCCGTGGGAGCAACAGCCAAATGAATGTGAGGGTTTCCAATCTGGTAGATAACGTGGATAATGTTGCTGCATGTATTGCAAATTTGGACTTTAAAATTGATACTGTCAATAGAGAGGTCGTTGAGGTGAATGGAAAAATAGATGGCATGAGAACAAAGATTGGGAAAAATTTCTTGGAAATGAAGGCAAACAACGGCATGTAGACAGGAGGATTGGCGGACCCTTCGGATCGAAGCACCTTCAAGCAATAGGACCTCAATCGCCAGACTTAGTTTTCTTGATCTCCGGTACCTCTGTATTCTGGTTTTTTGTAATGGTTTCTACATGGAGAAGTTTTTTGGTTTCACTTAGTCTTTACTTAGGAGCAGTTTTGTGTCATCTTGTTACAAATGATTGTAAACTGTAGTCCTTCAGGATTGTAGGAAAATTCATCTTCTGCATAAATGTTTTGTTTTTGCCTTGTCCTTGAACAATTTGTACGAAGTTATAGTCTTCATTGATTAGGAAAGTTCCATAATAGGTACATAATTGTAAAGGACGACCAAGCAGTCTTGGACGCAGTCTTACTATGGGAACAATCCTTCCCTAGATCTATGTAATCTCTTTTTTATTTAATACAAAACTCCTAAACCATTTCTGTTAAAATTTTTTATTTTTATTTTTATTTTATAGAAATGTTACATTTTAAATTCATTTAGTAAATATCAAAACAATACAATAATGTATTAAGCTTAAATTTTGCCATTTAATAATTTCTAATTTCCTAAATTTTATAAATTAAATTTAATATTAAAATCTACATTTTCTAAACAACTCTATAAAGTTTCAATACAAAATTTATATTCATAATTTGACATATTATTCAAATTTCAATCAACCATATAAGTCCATACTTAAACAATGTTTTCAAAAAATTAATAGAGCTATATTGCTTAACACACTTAAAAAATTTATATCCATAATTTGTCATATTATTCAAATTTCAATCAACCATATAAGTCCATACTTAAACAATATTTTCAAAAAATTAATAGAGCTATATTGCTTAACACACTGCCCTACTAATATGATGCATGATAAATACATAAACTTAACATATTTGTGTAAAGACTTGCACATAGTGGCTTTCCTCCAAGGATTGATTACCTTGAATTTGTTTTGAGTTGGGGAGCTTGGGCTTTCATATCTTACCAGAGTAATCTACTGCATTGTTTCTTCTTCAAGGTCATTCGAGTTAGTGAAATGCCCAACATGACACTGGTTCCATTGGGTAAAGTCCAGAATTAGGTTGAAAAACAATTCAGTTTCTCAAATCAACTTCTCAATATTTTTCCCTTGTCTCTATTTTGTCGTGTTATCCTAGGTGCATATTCAAGCGACAACATTTTTCAACACTCAACTTGAGACTTTCCCCCAAGGATGCACCTAGTGGCTTGAATATTTTTGCCACGCTAACCTTCCCGAGGTGTGTATCCAGCAACAACACTCTCCACTTTGGTCCCAAGCCTACCATGTTTATGGTCCTGCAATATGAAATGAGCAATAATTCATTTAATGGATTGCTCCATTCTCTCCACGTTGACCTTCAACCTTTTTAGATTCTGCTTAATATTGCTAATTTCACTTAGGGCCATGCCCACGTCCAATTCACAGTTCTTGGGGTTTAGCTATTTCGACCCCAACCCATTAACAGTGAAGAACACTACCCCCACACCCGAAAGAAGAAGAGTTATCAACCAATGGGGAGGGCGAGCAGTATAACCTAAGTCTAGGCTCCAAGCCAAACAATACTAACAACTAGGGATCATCCACCAAATTCCACTACTTAGCTATAACAATGACAACAATTGAAACTTTTCTTGGGAAGCCCATGAAGCAGAAAATCTTGAACCGATTTGCCAGAGCTTTGTTCCTCTCAAGAGCTTCACACATGCACCACCCCACAACATCAAAAGCTATCCCACTTGTATAGTTGGAATTAGAGAGTGCCATAATACCAAAAATGTTTGTAGATGTGAATAAGGAGTTGCAATGCTGAAGGTACGCAGGGGAGAGGGCATTCACTTGCTTGAATTGAATGTGATGAGACTTGGCTTTGAGTGCATAGTATTTAACTTTCATTTAGAGGCCATGCATTGAGTAGCCCAATACTTAGAATAATCGTTCTAGCCCCCAACGAAGTGACTATCCTCAATAGACTCGGGGCAACCATCAACACTTCAGAAGGGATTTGTTTCAAACTAACACTCCTTTGTCTAGCTTCATCGTCTCATTTGCACATTGATATGCAAAACTATTGTTATATATTCTTACCTACAAGTATTTTATTTTTCTTGCTTTTTGATGATTCTAAGCATTCTACAATATATCCTACTTTAAAACTTTCCTTAGCTTCTCAACTTGATTTTTCACATATCATTTACATATAAAGACTCTTAAAAGATCATGAGTAGCCAAATATTTTTAACATATTCATTCGATCCTTAAAAAAAGTTGTAACAGATCCAATCCTAAGAAAACTAATTTCTTCCTTTCCATCAAAACCAATAAAACCCCACACCTACCACCAACACTAGATAAATCAATTTAATTAATAACTACTAAATAAAACTTTATTATTATAAAATTAAATTCAAATTTAAATCTCATCGTATAAAATTATTATCAGTAGAAATTTAAATTCAAGTTGTAGACGAATACAGATATCGAACTCAATTAGTAGTTTAGCAGTTTTTAAACATAGTTCAAAAAGGTGGTGACATATTATACATATAAAAAATACTTATATGTTTACCCTTTATTTATTATTTTTATTAATGTGAAAACATTAAAATTTGCAGTTCATTATTATTAATAAATTTCAATTTTTGATCTTGGTCTCTTTTTGATATTAGATGTAACGGTGAGATTATCTTTCATAAAACAGATCTTTATTCTTAATTAATTTCTATCGATTTGTCGAAAAACAATAATTCAGAATGATAAAATGATAAAGAGACAAGTTTCGTATTCTCATCAAGCCGAGTTCAAATCCCCAGTTAAGTTCCGGTTATTTAAATGACCAGACCAACAGGCAAAGTGAAATGGTAGGGTTCAGGTTTTTAGTCCTAGGCGAACCGTGAACGGTATCCTGGCCGTGTAAAATGGTCTTAATATTGTTGAAGATACCTGGCCAGGATTTGTTTTGCACGAGTGCTGACACTGAGCGAGTGGATTGACTGATATACATTAGGGTCTTATTACAGGAAACAGACAATCTTGATGAGCTGAATCCGCATAAATATTTTTCTGTTCGAGGAACACGCAATTCAAAGCATTTTCTTCAATATAGTAAGTTTGTAGTTAAAGATCTCTGTGAAGCTTTCCACGAATTATTTATTAACTCGCCGGAGTGCTCAGGTCTGACTGTTTGACCGGTCATGACATTGACATAAAGGAAGAAGAAAAAAACATCAGAGATAAGTTATCACGGGGATGGAAGTTGTGTACCGTGCCAGCAGACTGCTCTGGTATCTTCGGCAAGTTTTTCTTTAAAACATTTTACTTTTTTTAATGCATTTTCTGCTAAAAATTCAAGTAGAGATCATAAAATCAAGTATCTCACAAGCTTTTCAGTCCTTTTCCCTCAATTTATCACCTGAATTGCATTAACCGTAGGCAATTTTAAAGCTAGGGCACTGGAAAAGTTTAGTGAAATCATTTTCGTTTGCCAGATAATTGAAAAAGGAAATAACAGCAAAAATTACGAAAATTACGGCAATGCACACTAGGGCAATTCACACTGGTTTTTCAGTGGTGTCAGCTGCCCAGTTTTTAACAATGGAAACAAAGCCTTAACGGTGGAGTATCAAGCTTAACTTGGCATGCACGTTTTTGGATTTATTTCAATTTTGAATTTATTATTATTAAATATTTAAAAGCAACGAGGCAAAAGAACAAGAAACAGTCCACTAAGCCCTTGGAGATTTGAAAATGGAAGTTGTGCGCGAGAAAATTGAATCAACAAGAGACAAGCATGAAGTAAGTTCATAGTAAGCATGTTTTATTTATTTATTTTAGGTTTGGAGAATTTAGGTTTCCTGGTATTGTGCAAGCTAATTTTGTGCTTTTTGTCACAATTATTTGTGAGACTAAACTGCTCAGTCCAGTCCAGTCAGCTTTTGGAGATTTAGAAATGGAGTTCATAGTGACAAGCATGAAGTAAGTTTATAGTAAGCATGTTTTGTGCTTTTTGTCACAATTATTTGTGAGACTAAACTGCTCAGTCCAGTCCAGTCAGCTTTTGGAGATTTAGAAATGATATTTATAAATGGAGTTCATAGTGACAAGCATGAAGTAAGTTTATAGTAAACTTGTTTTATTTATTTATTTTAGTGTTTTCCTGGTATTGTGCAAGATAATTTTGTGCTTTTTGTCACAATTATTTGTGAGATTAATCTGCTCAGTCCAGTCCAGTCAGCTTTTGGAGATTTAGAAATGATATTTATAGATGGAGTTCATAATGACGAGCATGAAGTAAGTTCATAGTAAGCATGTTTTAGTTATTTATTTTAGGTTTGCAGAATTTAGGTTTCCTGTTATTGTGCAAGAAAATTTTGTGCTTTTTGTCACAATTATTTGTTAGACAAAACTGCTCAGTCCAGTCCAGTCAGCTTTTGGAGATTTAGAAATTATATTTATAGATGGAGTTCATAGTGGGCATGTTTTTGTTAATATCATATTTGTAATATTTTCCAAGATAATTTTGTTTTGATAATTTTGTTTTGAGATCAATGTTTTAATATATATGTTTTTAAGATTTTTTTTGTTAGAATTTTGGGTAAGATAAATTAGTATAGCATTTGGTGTTTAATTTTGAATTTTGAAATTTTTGTAATTGTTTGGTTTATGGAAAAAGCTTTTTTATTTTGAATATTTAATTTAAAAAAATAAAGATAAATTTGTGTTAAGTGTTTCATTTTATGAAGATGATAATGAAAGATAGTATCAAGGAGACAAGGCAGGCAGCTGATTGGGAGGAACAATGTTTCCAAGGCTATCACCAGGTTCATTCTCTGGCCATCTCTTGATTCCAATGTGAATATCACATATTTTAGATTTAAAAAAAAATAAAAGATCAATATTACTCTATTGAAACTTAAACTTCAAAACTAATGATTTTGTTTTATTATATGGTTTATAAGAACAAATGACTTACAAATAAAATTATTTATTTCATTTTGGTTTTGGTCTTCATGGATATTATTGGTTTTACAAATATTTTGAAAATTAGATGCATTCTTTGTGTAGGTTGTGCATTTCCTATTTAAAAAGAAAAAAGAAAAAAGAAAAAAAGAAAATGTATTTTTACATTAAAAGAAAGCTTGCAATCCAACATGTTAATACAAAATGAAGAGTAAAGATTTGTCACTCATATCCAAAAAATATCAAAAGAGTTTTCTTTGCTTCCTAGCTTGGCTTGCTTCCCGTTAATGTTTTTATTACTTCCTATCTACCAAGTATATTGCCTTACAAACTATCTTAATATAAGACAACACATAGTGTGACTTTTAGAAACAAAAATTTAAAACAAGTCCCTCCCATGATAATGTGCAGTTATACCTCCAATCTTGGAGATCTAAGTATCATTTGAGTGGTGTTGGGATATTTGTTGGACAATGGTCTCTTCTTTTAGCTTCGACCCCTCTTTCCCATAATGCTCACCATAATGCTAGTTATTGGGAGAATTGGAGTAATCTACCCATTTTCTGGGCTTTCCTTTAAGTTACCCATTTTCATGGCTTTCATGTAAGCTACCCATATTCTTAATTAGATCCTTCATTTTTTTCTCAAGCCATCCATTCTAAAAGTGTTATTTTGGTCTTTTATTTTTTTCTTTTGATGTGTGAACTTCATTGCTTCTATCTAACATTCATATTCATCCAATTAATGGCTCCAATGGTGTTCCTCTTATTCATTTTCCCTTGCAAATTTCACCTCCATTTTTCTAGCTTATGGACTAGTAATCCACAGCACTCGTGGAGCTCCTCAATGTGACTTGTGCCTTATGCCTTGCTTGATCTCGAAAATTTCATGAACTACACAATAGTTTGGTTGTCGATGCTCTTCCATAATCACTCCTCTCCTAAACGACCCTAGATCAAAACACCCGCAAAGAGGCAAACAAGGATAATGAGTGGACATCCTTCCTTTTCTGTAGGGTATATACCATACAAAGCATCCTTCCTATTATAATAACAGAGCCCCTATGTGCCATTAAATAAATACTTTAGAATGCCATTAAATTTACATGCTGGATCCCAAATTGTAATCTCCCGCATGAGGAATGTCTCCCATCCTTGGAAGGCTTATTAGCTCATTCTAGATGCTTATAGCACTAGTTGATAACATGGTATTATATGAGGTGATGCACCTTAATGTCATTGTTGAGATGCTTAAAGAAGTGTTGCATTCTTTTTTGGAGAGTCTACTTCCTTTAAATTTATATTATTATAACATCATATAAATAATAATATATTATATAGTTAACTATATTGTAAATGTTATCAATATTGTTTATAAAACAAACATATTAATATTAAAAAAACTTTAATTTTTTTTTTAATATTGTATAAATGTTTTAAAATTATTTTTACATCATATCAGATTTCTCCTTATAACCACTATATATATCTGCCACTATTTATAACTATCCTCCACGTAAAACAAACACATTATTATTAATGTATTCAATTGTGCTAACACTATAGTATTAATATTATAATATTATAACATTATATATTATAGAGTTGATATTATAGTATTCTAGTTAGAAAAAAATACTTTTAAAGATTTAGTTTTTTCAAATATTAAATATAATCATAATTTTGTATTTATTAAATATTTAAAAATATATTAAAATTTTATATAAATTTTTATAAATTATAATAAATAATTTTAAAAATTTAAATAATTGATAATTTTTTAATATTATTATTTTGAAAAATATTATTTAAAACTTACTGGAACATGTTTTCATCTTTCTTTTCTTTCTAAAAGTTGGAATAATACTTTGCATCTTCATTGTAATAAGATGAATTTATGTTTTTTTTTCTGTAATAAAATAAATTTATGTTTTCTTTCTTTCTTTTATGACACAATCACTTTTTAAGAAACCATGAAAACAAATAAACTAGCTTTTTGTACAATAAAATTTAAATTTTAACAAGTTTGTTCAAACAATGCCAACCATTATTTTAAAATACTGAGGCTTCTTTCAACTATTGGAATCATTAAAATGGTTAATACAAACCAGTGACATCTTCTCTATAATTTGCGGATGCCCTATCTAAAGAAGCTGTCAATTTACTGGAGGGTAACCTTTACTATTCCGCGTTGTATGTTTGTTTGAGGGCAGCATAGCTGCCTATTGATGTATGAATTTCTGTGCGAGTCTATGCACAGGAACTCCTTTGTCAAATTACTGGAGGGTCACCTTTACTATTCTGAGCGCAGCATAGTGGCCTATTGATGTATGAATTTCTGTGCGAGTCTATGCATAGGAACTCCTTTTTGCTATCTTTGGCATGGAAGTTTCTCGTCCACTGTGAGTTATATGTACTAGTCTTCTTGGTTTTTTTTGTTTGCATTGGTTGAAAATTCAAAAAAGCTTTTTTATAGATTTCTATGAGATGGAGCAATGTATAGTTTTTTATATAATTTTGATTTTTTTGAATATCAATGTGTTTTTTTTTCCTTTACAACTTTGATTTTTTTTTAATATCAATTTGTTTTTTTTCCTCTTGAAAAAGACCAATAATATCTATTCTTAACAACTTCTGTTTGAACATCACCAACAATGGTCACTTCTATCAACATCTCTAATGGACTGCCAACTGCATTTCTCTAGTAAAAGTCACTACTGTTAGCTGCTTATTAAGGATCAACGACCCATTTAAAAGGGCACAGTGTTAACTAACCATAATAACAGTGTCATGATAGTAACATTGTTATAAAAAACAAAAACCTGTAATTATAAATTTTTATTTTTTAGTAATAAGTAGTCATGATTGAAATTTCAAAAACATTTTACCTGTGATAAGTTTGATAAGTTTAACAACGCATTGTTGTTATTTTGTCTATCAAATTCTAACACTAACAACTACTTTAATAAAAATAACTTCATTAATATTATGATGTAATTAATTTTTGGTATTTTTCTCAATCAAGCACTTAGCAAAATTTTAGTACATCTCTGCATTTGTTTGTTGGTTTGTCAACCTCTGCAGGTACATATAAATGTCTCTTTAAAAAAAGCTAAAATCATGATGGGCATTTATATTTCATCACTGATAAAATCCTCAGGGATTGAATTTTTCAAACATAATAATGGATAACTTTGCTGGACAAATAAGAAAACAGATTCGTAATGCACAGTTCTGAGGACGCATGAAAAAAAACCATATTGCTATTGCATTGTCCACAATTATTCCAACATTGAAATGGACTGGACAGTATTTGAGGACCAATGGAAAAAAAACTGATACCCTTTTCAGAAGTACATGGTATCAAATTTTGTCAAACATGGTATCCATGTTTCACTCCCGGTCCCTATCTTTCTTAATCAGCTTACATCATTTTGTATACATCTCTTTCAATGCTTATAAAACAAACTTTCCATTTGACTACTTGATAAAGTCATTAACTTTTTATGTTACAATAAAATTTAACATATCCCTATTTAAAAAAAAATAAACATATTACATATTATCATTTTTCCAAAACAAATTGGCAAATTGTATTCATATTGTCTATGCTACAGATTGTTAATATCGAGAGATTGGAAAATCTGTTTATAAATTTTTAAAATAAACTGAAAATGTTGTATTTGTAAATAAATTATAATTCAAAGTTTATATGATTTGGATAATGTTTATTTTGAATAGGGAAAATAATACCTTAATTCAATTGATAAAATAAAATTATTATTATATTAAAATATTAAGATTTTTATTTTATTTTATTTTTATGTGTAAATAAAGCTGTATTTTGTATTATATGGACCATAAATGTTTTAGTTATCTTATTTATATATAAATGTTTATATTGTGAATAAACAACAACATTTCAAAGTTAAACTAGATGGTATATAAATGCTTATAACATGAAATAAATAACAATACTTTGTGTTTATTTTATTTTCATTCTTGGGTATATTAGCTTTCATTGTTAACTGCGGTTACTATTTTTCTTTAATTTTTTACATTGTATAAAAGCCGTAGGAAGGATTTTGAAGACTTTGCTACTTTAAAATGATTGTTAATAATAATTAATTGCTCTTGTTGGGTGAAAGTTAGAGTGATTGGTCATGCTATCACAAGGAAGAAGCCCTAAGATTGAGAGTTTGGAAGGGACGTGGAGTACTCACCTTGCATTTGGTAGAAATTGAAAAAAACTAGGACAAAAAGAAAGAGAGGATAAAAAAGGAAATTGGCAATTAGGTTGATTATGATTAAGAATTGATTATGTGAGATTCACGGCTATAGGTAAAGTGTCAAGCTTCAAGGTAAAGTGTCAAAGTGTCAAGCTTTGAAAGGTCGACTATGCAAACATCAAATCAATGTTGCATCTCTGAAACTACCCTCCACAATATCATGGATCACATAAGCTTGAAATCCATCATGTTAGGCTTAAAGTTTGATTAGGTCTTAACAACAACAAATAAATGAATGATTTGAATTAACAATAGAAAGGAAAACAAACTTGTGTTTATTATCCTTATATCTCTTTGTGACCCAACTTACATGAAATGAAAGAGTTTAAATAAGAGAACATCCATCTAGTTTCCAAATTTAATGCATAGCAACCAACAAATATTCAATTAGTTATTTCTTTTACTTATGATGAATACGCAAATGGGTGAAGGACCCATGTTTATTAGCTGCTCTATGTGAATTAAAGCTCTTAACTAAGTTTTGGAGCTAAATAAACAAAACAAATTAGAAGTTCCTTGGGTTAAGGAAAGGAACACATAATAAGCAATGAAGCAGTACTAGGAACCCTTCTCCATGTACCTTGAGGGTGTTGGCATCTTCTTACAAAATAAGCTTTTAAATACTATCTCCACATATGGTCAATGAAATGAAGTGCAAGTGCACAAGGAATCGATCATATATATAAGATAAAACCCTAGATGCAAGTATGATGGTTTAAGTTACCTTAGTTAGAAGGTATCTTCCTTATGCACATACTATTTTGGAACCTCCCTTGAGGTGGTTATGTTAATTGACTGAGATAGGGGAAATAGATGAAGCCAAAGACACCTTAGAGAAACCAATTGGTCCGACACTTGGGAAGAGAAGGCTATGAAGAGAACCCATTGATGAAACCTTCAACTTGTGAAGGTTTGATGGAGACAAAAGATCCAAGTAGGCTAAGAGGGTGAAATAGGAGAGGAAGAGTGCTATATCACACATATGGCCTCAATCTGACAAAGTTTCGACATGTATAAGAGAATAATATTAAGAACCCATTACAAAGAGGATATCAACAAATTAAATATGCTTCAATGTGCTAAGAGCATAGAAAGATGTTTCCCTAGCCATTGGAGATGATCATTTTTCATATGAAGTGATCCACAAGTTTTTACTAAGGAAATATTGGTTCTAAGACTGTACAATATGTAGTGTCGGGGGAAATCGCTCTTTGATCCACGATTATGGGGAACACAAGTGGCATGGTATGGAAAATTCATGACTCACATCATATATCAAAATTAAAGGGGATCAAGGAAAGTTTGACTAGATGAACCTCATTAAAAAAACATTCCCAATACATTTGAGAATGCTAAAGATCAAAATGAGTCGATTCCACCTGAAGACCAAAATGAGTTGATTCCATCTAAATAGAAATCAAATAAAATACATAAAACAAAAAATTAATCTTGTCATTTAAAAAATACTTCTACGTAAAAACACAAAAAAGTTAAACAAAATAAGAAAAAAATAAAAACAACAAAAAAAACAAAAGAAAACAAAATAATAATAACTCATCATAACACTTTACATCATCATAACACTTTACATCAAATGAAAATACCAAAATCAAATACACAAAATATGAGAGAATGACCCAAATGAAAAGATTCCAAACACAAGGGAGCTTTCACATGGACAAATGAAACGCCCTTGCCATCATTCATATACAACGAACACATGACCACTTGTTATATATACAAGACGGCACCAAACACAAGGGAGCTTTCACATGGACAAATGAAAAGCCCTTGCCATCATTCATATACAACGAACACATGACCACTTGTTATATATACAAGATGGCACATTGGATCATAATAATATTATAATGATTAACATTGCTATTGAGGATATCAAATCTTATGAGCTTGAAAAGCTTTGATTTAACATTAATCATAGAAACCTGTAAACTATGGTCTTCTTTGGAAAGATACCATCAAGCACATTTGTTGGGAGCAAAATAGGTACTTCCTCTTGTGATTTGTTGGTTTCTCAAAACTCTTTGCACTTTACAATTCTTGTCACCCACGTGGAAGGAAACAAAGTGCAGTGAATGTTTTTTTTGAAAAAGTGTTAGACATCATAATGCATCCAAGATAAAATCCTTGATATTGCAATGGCCACAAGTACAGTTTTGGAGTGAGAAAAACACCGGTAGGTACATAAAATAAAACTTGCCAACAACGAAGTCCATCTTTCATTCAATACCTAACCTTTATAACCTCTCGTTTGTACATTTTTTATTATTATAATAAAAATACACATTTTATTCACAACATTTTTTTAATGTAATTATTAAATTAATATATTTTATTTTTTAACTAAAATATTTTATTTTTTAACTAAAATATTTTATTTTTTCGAGATATTGGTGGCTTTCAACATCTAGGATTTGTCTAAACCAAAATGTCCCTTCTGTCGTAATAATCACATTACAAAGTACTTGTTCTTTTGTTCTTATGTTAATTTTAGGAGCGGGTCTATAGTCTTTATAGCGAATATTCTGTGCCATGATTTTCTAAAAATATTATCGAGAAGTTGAGTTCGACGCAACATGGTAATTGGTTAATGTTAACGTTGTTTTTTGGGAAAAAAATAAATGATTTCTTATTTTAGAATACTAAAAAATTAGAAATTTATTGGATATGTTGATGCTTAAATATATTTCAATTTATTTCTATATAGTTATATTTCAAAACATTTCATCATATTCTTTTCTCTTTTTCAAAATATCCATCTAGATGGAGGATGATGTCAATTGTCATTCACAAAAATGATTGATATGTACGCACACACATACACATATATAAAAATAATAGTTGGAAGAAAAATTGCCCCTACAATAACTACTTGCCTTTAGTTAGTTTCATGTCGTTAGGTGCTTGGTTTGAATCTCCGATGAAGTGCACTAGTTTACGTTGACAAGTTTATTAGGGACGTCGCCCATAAATGTGGGAAAACATCCCTTTGGTTTCCATGCGATGGTTCCATAAAATATATATAAGGATGGAAGGTGACTCAATTGAAAATCATAATAATAATTGGTAACCTAGCGAAATTAAGATAGATTCAAATTTTAGTCGCCACTAAGATTCACACACACACATATATATTAATAATCTTACGTAGTATAATAATAATAATAATAATAATAATAAGGTCACGACAGTGAATATTTCTATTTTGGTGAATGGAGCTCCTACAAATTTATTTAGTTGCTCTAGAGGTATTCGTCAAGGTTGCTCGATGTCCCCTCTTCTATTTCTCCTGATTATTGATGGATTAAGTCGGCTGATCAAACAAGCACATGAGCAAGGAAACTTTAAGGGCATTAAAATTTCAAAAGAGCTCTTTTTGACTCATATACTGTTTGTTGATGATGTGCTTATTGCTGGGATTGGGACTGTGGCTGAATGGAGAATGCTCTCTGGTATTATTGAGCTCTTTTGTAAAGCCTCGGGCATGAAGGTTAGTTTATCAAAGTCCTGTCTATATCATAATTTGGTAGATGTTGATATCATATCAGACATAGTATCATTTCTCCCATATAGCTGTAATTTGATGATTGATGGTTTTACATACTTGGGCTTTCGTCTTAAACCTAATGGATATCTGGTGAAAGATTGGGAGTGGTTGATTAAGAGATTTGAAGCTCGAATCTCACATTGGACTTATAGGCTTCTTTCCATTGGCGGAAAACTCACCCTTGCAAAATCTGTGTTGATGGGGATTCCTGTTTATTGGTTTTCTATTCTTCCTGTTCCGAGCTCAGTTATTAACTCTCTGAGGAGACTTATTTACAATTTCCTGTGGACGGGTGGATTGAAACGAGCTAGTGTGACCATGGTTGGATGGGAGAGGCTTTCAGTTCCATATAAGTCTGGTGGTTGGGGTTTAAAGGACTTACATGCTTTTAGTGATGCATTAAGACTTAAGAGTATGTGGCGGGCTATATACAGTGGTTCTCTTTGGTCTCAGGTTATATTCTATAAATACATCAATATTAAGATATCTTTCTGGCTCAGAAATCCAAAGAAAAAGTTACGGGGAGTCTCTCCAGTTTGGAGAGGTTTTATGAAGATATATTGTTGGTTTGCACAATATCTTTGCTGGAAAGTTGGCAATGGATCTGAGGTATCTATTGGTGTGGATCCTGTTATGGGTATTAAGGGCCATTATCAGCTTTCAAATGATTTGGTTTCTTTTTTGAGAAGTTCTGGGTATTTTACTTTGAATTCAATAGTTAAGAATGTTGATTCGGGATATTGGTTCGATGTTGTGGATTTAAACTTGCCGCTGGGGTTGATAAATGAATGGGACTGTTATGTTCAGAGATTGAATGCTGCAGGCATTCGGCTCCCTGCAGAAGAGGATATGGTTGTGTGGGAAGGAAATGAGATCTCCGGTTACATTACTGCTAAATCTGCATATGAATGTCTTATCCGTAGAAGGTGTATCTATCCTAATAACTGGTGGTATTGTAAGCTATGGCAATGGCATGTGCCCTTAAAATTGAAATGCTTTTCCTGGTTCTTATTATGCGATATATTGAAGACTTGGGACAATTTGATGTATATGGGATGGATTGGTCCTAGTTGTTGTATCCTATGTAAGTTACAACATGAGAATATTAATCATCTTTTTATTAACTGTTCATTTACTGTGGAGATCTGGGACAAATTCTATCAGCTGTTTGGTATTGTACATAGATGGTGTGGTCCATCGGTGGGTGTATGTCTTCAGTATTGGTGAGATATGAAAAAAGCCACCAAATGTTGCCATTGTTTATCAGCTGGTCCATCTGGCATTATCGGAACAAGGCGACTTTTGAAGGTCAGCTACCAAATTTATAGGGTGCTGTCAACAGTATCTTGGTTCTCTATTCACAGTATCAGTCTGAAATATCTGTTCCAGCTCCAAGAAATATTGGGGAGCATCATTTTACCTTTAAGGTGCCATTACTTTTTTTTGATGGGGCTGCAAACATGGGTGAATGTGGTGCTGGTGGCATTATATATTTGAATCAGCATCATTACTTTTCTCTCCGTTTAAAGTGTGGCAGGGGTTCAAATATGAAGGCAGAGCTCATGGCTTTGTGGTGTGTTGTCCGCGTGGCTAATATTTTTGGTTTAGTGGCTGTGAAGATTTATGGGGATTCCCGGGTGACTATCAAATGGGCTCGTGGAGAGTATGATATCAATGTCTTGGGTCTGATCGGCTGGTGTAGGCGTATTAAAGATGAACTTGGGCTGCTGGCTTCGGTTTCTTTGGAACATATTTATAGGGAACATAATGCTCTGGCGGATAGTTTATCTAAGTTGGCTCTTGAAGGTGAAGAAGACATGCTGTTTTGGGAAGAATTCTATGAGGAGCAGCAGATAGCTTATGGGCCCTATAATTTTATGATATAATGCTGACCTAGATTTGAAGTTTCATGGCTTTTTTTTTTTATGTATTTTGTAATATCTTGGGTATCCGTTGATGGGATTGCCTTGATGACAATTTCGTTGTATTTAGACCTTATCATGTACTGTTTGATTCAAATATTGAATATCAATAGTATGCTTTTTTTGCGGGAAAAAAAAGATCACGACCAAGCCAAACACCAAATTGATGTATGAGACCCCTTATTTATGGGACAAAGAACCCATGCATATTATGTTCTTGTTATTATATATTATTATATTAGGTTATTGTTATTATATATTATTGTTGAATAACTATACTATAAAATTAATTACATAGAAAAGCTATGCTTAATCCATACATATGGTATTAACATCAAAAGTAATATGTATGGAGTTTTATTATGTGGGGAGGATTTCACTTCATCTCACATTCGTATATGATATTATATATATCATTGGTAATTATTAGGTGGTAAATATATTATATATTATTTTCAGTTTATTATTATTATTATTATTATTATTTTTTAATCTAATGAAAACATTAAGGAAGACATCACTCAACCACTTAAGCTAAATCACAAGACTTATTTTTAGTTTATTACTTAATATATAAATAGTTGTACACCCACTTAAGTTAAATCACAAGACTTATTTTTAGTTTATTACTTAATATATAAGTAGTTACAATATATATGTATTATGTAATTAAAATCAATTTAATTTATTTCAATCTCATAATTGGTAAGTAATTTAACCTCAATCATAATTATAACTCTCGATTGATAAGTGGTTTAACCTCAATCATAATTATAACTTGTTTTTTCTTAAATTCTTCTATTCATAATGATTACTTATATAAACATGGATTCCACTAATAAATTTCAAATATAAAAATCTCAATAAAATTAAACACTTAATTACTTCCTAAAAACACGCACATGCACACATAATTTAATTATAAAATGAAATTATAAACTAATACTGAATTCCAACTTCCCTCTTCATCCAATGACTAAGTTTGCAAATTAACACCTACACATGTATACGTATTTTACTTATCAATATTATATCTACCTATATGATGAAACAAACCTTTATTTTTTTTGTTTGAAAAATTTCAAATAATTATAGTTTTAAAAAAACTATTATTAACAATTTTTAAGGATATAAAACTTGATATTTTAGAAATTGATATAAACATGCTCTTAATAAGACCTTGGAAGTAGATTTAGTGTACTATTATCTCAATTTTGTAAGGTTTGAGTTTTCCCATTTGAAAAGTTCAATTCAACCAGGTTTACAACATCCTTTGTAAGCTTTCCTTCTTTGAATATGTTTATCCCAATTTTAGTTATCATATACAACAACTATGTTACAATTTCATAATGACATGGTTGATAGCTTAAGGTGTATTAAATGTTTTATTCTAATTTTAGAGAGTAAGTCTATCCCAATTTTAGTCATTATATACAATCACCCCATATTATAAAGGTCTTCCTTCTTTGATTATGTGTATCCCAATTTTAGTCATCATATACATCAACCATTCTATGTTATAATTTTACAATGACATGATTGATAGCTTAAGGTGTATTAAATGTTTTTATCCCAATTTTAAAGAATAAGTCTATCCTAATTTTAGTCATCATATACATCAACCACTCCATGTTATAATTTCACAACGACATGATTGATAGCTTAAGGTGTATTAAATGTTTTATCCTAATTTTAGAGAAACATTCATCATTTACAACAACCACTCCATGCTATAATTCCACAATGACATATACAACAACCACTCCATGATATAATTCTAGAATGACATGATTTGATAGCTTAAGGTGTATTAAATGTTGTTTTTGTTTGAAGATATTAGTATGAAAGAAAGGCATAAATGGACCAAACTAGGTAGTTGTTTTACAAGTGGATGGCTAGAATTTAGCCCATAAACACCAAATAGAGTGAGCATGATTTTGACTGTGGGCAGTCTTTGATACAACTTCTAAGGAATCATAAAATCTTGTACATTGATCATTATAGTTGTATTTCTTAGTAGCGATTTTCTTTTTTTATAAAGTGAAAATAAGTGTAAGTTATGAAGTGAAAATAAGCGCAAGTTCTTCTTGTTGATCATTCATTGTAATAAACTAAGTGCCATTAACATGTAAAGTGAAAATAATTTAGAGTAAAAAGAGATAAATACATATATTCAATCCATAATCTCTTGATGTTATAAAAGTGACATTAAAGGTTCCACAAACTTTCCTTGACCTCTCCTTGACCTTCTCTATCACACTTATAAGATCATCTTCCAATATTTACAAAGTTTATATGGTGGATTTAATCAAGGTTTTAACATATTGATTCCTCTTCTCTTTATTTTAGTTCTTTGTAACCAAGCTCTACAAATAAATTTAGCCATATGTGGTATTTTCTACCCAATTAAAGGGAGGTTCTTGGAAAATTATCATCTATTTGGTTTGCTGCAACATTAATCTCAATGAGATATATTTCATCCTTTATATAAAAAAATGTTCATGAGATCCGAACAATAACTTTGTATAAGCATGTTTGGGGCTTTCATGGTCCATCATTATGATATATCATTTTTTGGATTAAGTACAGAAAGTATTAATTCATTCATAATGATCCATATCCTATGAGATTGAATAGTCCACTTAGCGCTCATCGCATCAGATGATTCTCACATGGGTAAAGAAGTGGGATGGAAACTAGTGAAATAAATCAGACAAGAACAATTGTTGTACTTTGGGACTTACATCTGATAACTAGGGATCCTCGATAATGCCATCCATCCCAAGAATCCTCTAACTCAAGTGCAAGCATTGAGTTCCCCCCATATTAAATCTAACCTAGCTTGTTACCCCATTTGTAAAACCCTAACTTGTATCCTTAGGAACTTTTCATTTAAAGTTCCCACTCAATACATTAGAATAATGTCACTTGGTAGTATGCTTTTTTAATTTTTCTTTTCTGTTTTAGCGACACAAAGGATGACATGCCTAGGGGCATCATCCTTTGTGTCACTTTTTCATTACAACTAACAAATTTTGGGTCATATACGTTGATGTGTGCTAGAATTGGTATATTCATTGCATCGATATGAATGTCAAATACAAACATTTTCATAGTAGGGAGTTGTTTTTGATTGCATTGGCATTGGATACTTTGATGCATGCTTAAATTGGGGTTGAGATCATGTCACAATCCATGCCATTTATTTTCCTATGTGTTGGGTATTGCATTGCATGCATTGTATGTTGTGTCAACCTATTTGACATGATAGATAGATTCAATGTTTTGGTATAATTTTTGCATCATTGTTGTGTTGTTTATGTGTTCATTGTGTCTATGGGATATCATTTTTGGTTGCACTGGCATTGATTGGGAATCGTTTACATTTTCAATGTGTTGGTGGGGCACCGTTTTCAGTTGCACTAGTGTTGATTATTTCAACATGCTCTTAGTATTAGGTCAAATTAAATTCAATGCCTTTTATTTTCTTAAGTTATGTAGTACTTGGAGGCCTGTAATCAAAGTCACATAATGAAAACATTCACAACATACAACAAATCTACAAGTGCATTAAAATACTAACATACATTCCACAAACAATATGTTGGAAAATTAAAATTATATTAAAGAGATTCAATGATAGCCTCTACAAACTTTATTGAATCATGGGTCATTGCTGTTGAGCCTTATTACATTCACAAATCCACTCATAGTGTTTATGGATCACACACAACCAACAACTATAGAGAGTCCAAACCATGGAGAACCAAAAGTCCATTATTACATCAAATTCTCAAATATTTAAACTATGTTTGGATGACTATTCGATTCCCAAGTCTTTTGGTTTCTTCGGGAAACCCAAACATTTATTTAATTAATATCATATGTTCATAGATAATAATCACCCCTTTAATTTCCAAATACAACCTAGGTTTCCTATTTTGAATAGTCAAAATTGGCATGGAAAAAATGAAAACATGAATTATGTAATTTAGTTTTTTTGTTATACTCTATGAAGGGATTAGAAACACCCCTTAAACTCCACACATTTTGATTAAATTTTGTGTGAAAGTAGAGGAAGGTTTCATATACAATATACACAAATTTTAGATTCTAACTCCATGTATTGATTGCACACTAGTCAAGATACTAGACCCTTATTATTGCAAAAATTAGAAATTTTTTGTGCATTGGTTCCAAACACATGCTTGGTACTTAAGCATCCATATATTTTTATGAATTTGGTGGACATGAGAGGAATGTGTCCTATAGAACATATACAAATTTCATACCTTGAATCCAAGCGATGAGAGTGCATTGATGAAAATACTAGGCTCTTCTTACTGCAAATGTTAGGAAAAAAGCATGGTATAAAACCAAAACAATCTGGAAATATTTTTAGATGTGTAGAATTTCCATGACTCGAGGGATGATATTACATCACTATGCACCGATGTTTCATCATATACAA
The DNA here is from genome assembly GCA_027924585.1 of Larix kaempferi. Classification (NCBI taxonomy): domain Eukaryota; kingdom Viridiplantae; phylum Streptophyta; class Pinopsida; order Pinales; family Pinaceae; genus Larix; species Larix kaempferi. The sequence continues at coordinate 33,226,425 of BSBM01000017.1, forward strand.
TGTATTTTTTTTGTAAGCTAGTGGTAACATAATATTTCTAAAATATACATCGTTTGTGGCTGATCTACCACTTGGGAAACCTAACTAGCAACAACCAAAGTTTGTCATCCTCTTCTCAGTTTATCAAAATGTCAGAGAGTCTATCAAACTGTCCAATATTGGCAAAAATAATATCAAACTACTTAAAAGGACTAAGCATGTGAACAATCTTGCTATCTACCCCTACCTTATTTACTACTATGTAGTTTGTCTCTGTAGATATCAAACAAAAACACACAATACAAAAAAATATGAAACTAAGGATCATCTGAAATAGTAATAGTAGTGGGAATATCAAGCTCTACTGGATCAGAGCTATTTTTCCCCTTTAGAATCCTCTTTCGAAAGATTGTGCCCATTGTTTCCTTTGCCAACGCGTTCATCTTAGCATCCAATTCAACTTGACCTCGAGCTATCAATTTGAGAGTCGTACGAACCTGCCCTAGGTGCTGTTGGATTTCATCTTGCTAGAGAAAGATAGTTTTTTTCATGGTAACAATCTTCATATACTTTTTTTGTCTGGTTCTAGATGAACTGACATCTTCCACTATCAACCCGATCTCAACCTGGATATCCTCTAAACTGGTAATTTTTCTCTCCTTCTACCCACTCCTCCATTTTAGAAATTTGGTCCTGAATTTGACCTGAGATTGATATATTGTATGTGGATTTAGCTATATGGATTCATGTAACACCCTCGACATATGAGTGGGGTGTTGTTTCCTTTGAGTAATGTGCTTTCCCCTAACTAGGTTTGTCGTTTGCGAGGGAGTCCACACAAATGGAGTCCGAAAGTGTTTCCCACATGACCAACACCTCAAAGGACAAGACCAACTATCTACCAGAAGAGGTCATAAATCCTGCAGGGTCTGCAAGCGACCAAATGACAAGGAACATCGTGCCCTCTTCTCACTAGACACCAATGCCCTTTTAAATTCACCGTCAAAATCATACCTTTTCGAACATATGAGTAACCTTTGCCATTTGACCTAGGATTGGAGGAGGCTAGATATTTTGGCCATAAAAATCTTGTCGATCACACTTTGTGGTTTCCCTGTGGATTGAACCTAAGCTCCAAACAAGCAAACATACGAATTTCCAAACAAAGACAAGTTTTGAAGCAATTGAAAAACTAGTGGAGGAAGCTCAAATTGCCTTCATAATTGCTTGGAATTGCCATCACTCCAGGGTATTCCAAATTTCTAGTACTATTATGACTGCATGTAGCTATGAACTTGCCATGATGGCCCTTGAGCCAAACCACATTTCACCTTGCGTTTGCTTGTCGATACCGAACAACTTATCACCTCGTCTCATTATTTCCCATTTCCTGAACCAACCTTCTTGTTCACTTTGCCCGACCATCATTTCACAATGAATGCCCCCCGTGCCACTCATCCAGTTAGCTAGGGTGGTAGATCATACTCTTTGTACGTGGCCTGCCCACCATTAGACACCTGTCGCGGGGACATATACAATGTATGTTGCATCAAATTGTCGGATGAAATTAGAAATTCAATATTGTAGCATCATTTCCATGTTCATTGTGTCATTGTTGCACCGAAAGTAGTGAGGTGCTATGTATCCCTATATGAGCGAGATGTTGTCTCGTACATGGGTAATGCTTACATGTTGGCTTTACAAAAATACAATACTTATAATAAATAATATTAATATTATATATTAGTAAAATATAGATACAAATAAAAATAAAATATATCTCTATATATGAAAGAGAAAAGATTTGATATATACACCTAATATAAAAACTAGAGATAAAAGGAAAGGTAGAGATTTAAAAAAAAATATAAACACTATAAATATGATATTTATATAAAAATATTGATATCCTTCTCTTCATCTATTTTTTTTCGATGGATTGAACTGTGGGAAACCCTTTGAGTACTTCCACATGGTTTATGGATGACCAACATGGTAAATTGATGACCCTGATTATGGAGCCTAACTCGGAGGGGATCAAGAGAGCCGAACCCATTATCCTTCTGCTCATCTATATGCACATGCCTAGATTATTCTTAAATGATAACATAATTTACACCTCAAGAGATATGATCCCTCTTGATGTTTAATAGATCCGGAGGATGGATCATAAATATTTCAAAGTTGAAATAGATTTGTATACACATGTTTATTATGTGGAATGATAGTGTGTGTTGATTGTGGTTTCTATTTTTTCTTTCTTTTAAATGATATTAAAATTGCAACAAATATTTTGAAGACTTATCTACTTTAAAATACATTAATTCAATTAACCATCAATTGACCTTGTTCTATGATGGTTAGAGAGAAGGACCATGCTACTACAAGGAGGAATCTCTAAGCTTGAATGCTTGAAAAGGAAGTGGAGTAGCCACCTTGTGTTTGGGAGAAAATGAAAAAACTAGGAGAGGAAAGAAAGCAAGGAGACAAAGGGTTATGAGTTGATTATGTGAGATTTAGGGCTATAGATAATGCGTCACACTTCAAATTTGATTAGGTCTTAACGAAAACAAACAAATGAATGAATGAATTATCAATAAAAAGGAAAACAAATTTGTGTTTATTATTCTTAGATTTTTTGGCGAGCTAACAATCATACTTACATGAAAGGAAAGAGTTTATAGAAGAGAATATGCATCCTAGTGGACTCTAGTTTCCAATTTATTGCACACCAGTCAACAAGTATTCATTTAGTTATTTATTTTACTTACGAAGAACAAACAAATGGGTGAAGGATCCTAAGGCTTATTAACTAGACTAGGTGAACCAAAATCCTTACTTAAGTTTTGGAGATAAATGAACTAAACAAATTTACTGCTACTAAGGAAGGCATCACATAACAATCAATGAAGCAATACAAGGAACCCTTCTCCATGCACCTTGAGGGTGTTGGTATCTTCCTACAAAATAAGTTTGGACACATTACCTCCACATATGGTCAATGCCATGAAATGCATAAGGATTCAATTATACATATATGATAAAACCCTAGATGCAAGTATGATGGTGCAAGTTCCCTTAATTAGAAGGTATATTCCTTCTGCACAGACTATGTTGGAACCTCCCTTTAGGTGGTCATGTCAATTGACTGAGATACAAGCGATAGATGAAACCAAAGACTCCTTAGAGAAACCAATTGATTTGATAAGAAAGAGCAATCTATGAAGGTAACATTTTGATGAATCCTTCGACTAGTGAAGGTTTGATGGAGACAACAGATCCTTGAAGGACAAGAGGGTGAAATAAGAGAGAATGAGCTCTAGACCACAAGTATGTCATAAATCCAACAAAGTCACAATTTATAAGAGAATAATATTTGGAACCCATTGCAAATAGGAGAGAAATGAATTAAATAGGCACAAAATTCCCTAAAAGTGTAGAAAGATGTTTTCTAAACAAGGTGGTTTTTCATATGTAATGATTCATGTACAACCTCTTAGCCTTACTTCCTTAATTAAACATCATCCTATACTAACTAACATCAAAACATTCTTAGAAACAAGACAATATAAAGTAATAAGTATAACATGAATTTTAATCAATAACTTACCGAAAAGTACCTGTTTAAATGCCAAATTTATCCAAGAATGTAGTAGTATTTTAGAAGCTACAAGGTTATATTTTTACCTCCTTTGATGTCCAAAAAGGAATTAAGCCTCCCTGCCAACTAGGAGCCTAGTCGATTTTCTAGCTCCAAGAAAAATTTCGATATCTTGGCCCTCCGTGCCCGTGGATCTAAGAACAATAGAACTTGTTCCATGCAAATATTTCTTCCAAGAATCCTTCCACCTATCAACAAAATAAACCTTTCCACAACTTCCCATAAAAAGAAACTCCCCCAACTCCTCTCCACTCTCTCTATTTATCAAATTTTCATGCACATTCCTAAAAGTCTCCCCAACCACCTTGATTTATGGGCCATCGACCACCCCTTCTAGATTTTAGGGAAAACATATCTAAAATTAAACAATGAATTAAATAACAATAAATAAATATAAAAATACTTTCTTTTCATGCTAGCTTATAAATCAATTTGGCATTCTCCCCCAAAATTTATTACACCCCACCATACATATTTAATTCATCATATCGACAATTAATGAAAGTCAAAAAGTGTATTTAATGCTACCAGATATTTATATGTACTCCATATACTCCCTATAATTATTAACCATTCATTTAATAATTAATACATCAATTATTTATACTAGTGTACATGTACAATGTAGGTATACATACCTGCGCATGTACTAATTATAAACAATCATTCCTCTAATGCATAGTTCCAGTATGTTCTCATTCTCATCCAAGTATGCAAGATAACAAATATAAATCTCAACATATAACAATCACACTAGTGTACAATAACTCAATACAAACAACACAACATAATCATATCATCACACATGAGTAAAGCAAGACTTTTATAACACAAAAGTAATCATGTTAAAATAACTAAATCACAACATCCTTCTAATTTACTTCAAACAATCCTTCCTCCCAAACCTACTTCGATCTTCAACATCCTATCCTTTCCTCTACTGGAATGTGCTAGAGCATTATCTATATTGACCTAACCCCACATAGAACCCATAAGTGGAAGTGTCAACTATATCAACCAAGCCTCCCTAGCAAGCAATTGGCAGTCATCATCACACAAATTGGGGAGTGTGTCTTTGCACAACCCTCCCACAAATACAGGTTTTGGAGGATACATGGTGGGAAATTCCTCCACCCCTTATGATATAACTAGGGTTTACACCCTATATTGAGCCATATTGTGCAATTATTGTTCTTATAGTCATGTCATCGAACAACCATTCTGGGCAAGTAATGCATCCTGTCAAAACCACACTTACCCACATATCATAGTATTGTTTGAAATCATAAGAGAAACTTCATAGTACACATTATTTTCATGATGTCAACAACATCCAATTTACAACAATAATTTGACTACTACATACCACATCATCTTGTAGGTTAGATAATCATTGGCTTAAATACCATACAAAATATAACCATTTCTTTTGAACCTCAAGTTATGTACTACTATTTAGGTAAAAAACACATTTTTATTGAGCATGCATCATATCCATCTACATCCATAGCGTTAACTTGAACTAGTATCCATGTGTCTAAATTTCTCATCTTATTTTAAATGTTCAAAGTGAATCACATAACTATCATAATCATGAGAATATAACAATAAAAATCATATGTTTTCTAGACATAATTAGATCCACATATACACATATGTAATTCCTATGTTAGTCCAATTGAATCCAAATAGCTACTATGTGAATGCATTACTAAGATGCGTAAAATTAAAGTTCTGATTGCTTAAGGCCGAAACATGGGGTGTTACAATTCACAAGTTTTTAATGAGGAACCATTGGTTCCAAGGCTATACAATATGTATTTTTGTGAAAATCCCTCTTTGATTTATGGGTTGTGGGACACATGTGTGACGTGGCATGGAAAATTCACGACTCATGCCATGCACCAAATTAATGGGGATCAAGGAGAGTTTGACCAAGTAAATCCCAAAAAGACATCCCAAACAATTTTAGGGACACCGAGAACTTAAAATGAGTCAATTACAACTAATTAGAAATCTAATCAAATGCATAAAGCTCAAAATTAATCCAATCACTTAAAAAATATCCCAGTTTAACAAGACCATACAACCAAAAGAAAAAAAAATAAAAATAAAAACAATAATATTTTTCATAACATTATCATAACATCATATAATAAAAAAATAACCATCATAGCATTATCATAACATCGAGTCGATTATATAGATTATAACAAAGTAACTCAAATGAAAAAATTCCCACACAAATTAGCTTCCACGAGAACAAATGAAAAGCCCTTGCTATCATTCATATACAACGAACACATGCCATTTTGTTATATATAGGATGGCACAATGGATCATAATTATATTATAATTATTAACATTGTTGTTGAGGATATCAAATCTTATGAGCTAGGAAAGATTTGATTCAATATTCATGATAAAAAAATGTACTTATAAACTACGGTGTTCTCTCGAAAGATCCCATCAAACAAAACAATTGGTACTTAACGTGGTGATTTGTTGGTTTCTCAAACCTCTTTTGAAGTTTACCACTCTTTCTCGAGTAGGTACACAAAATAAAACATGCCAACGACGAGATCCATCTTTCATTCCATACCTAACCTTCACCATCTCCTTACCTTCTTTCACCCTCCTTTATACATTGTTTTTTATTATAGTAAAATTAAGCATTTCAATTCACTATCTTCAAAAAGGAACATTTCTCTATGTAATTATTAAATTTAATATATTGTATTCTTTAAAAGTTAAATTGTATTTTTTTTCAACATATTGGTGGTGGAATTGAAAATGGAAATGCATTAAAAGTTCGAGAAATATTAGTTGTATATGGCATTGTACCAAAGGGTTTGAGATATACTTGCTTATAGATAGTTATCCTTGTTGAGTAAAACATTTGTGATGGATGTATAGCTTAATAAAGCTTGGAAAGTACCTTTCAAGTATACGACCTAGTTGCTATAACTTCAAGCCATTAATTAAATCTATAAAGGCAATTTTTGCTTTGTCATTGATATTGGGTGGCCTTTCTTTTGTTCAATGACTTCAATATCTAGGAGTGTCTAAACTGAAGTGTCCCTTTCATCATAAGAATGACATTATAAAGCACTTCTGGTTTTGCTCTTATGTTAATTCACTTTAAGAGTAGGTTTATGTTAATTTACTTTAAGAGTAGGTTTATAGTTTTTGTAGCCAATTCTCTTAACCATAATTTCCTTATAACATTGAGTAGTGGAGTTTGATGTAACATGGCAATTGGGTAATGTTGAATTTTTTTTTCAAGAGTTTGATGTGGTTAATGTTAAATTTTTGTTTTTTGTTTGGAAAAAAATAAAATGATTGCTTTTTTAAGAATCTTAAAAAATTGACAAGTTTAGTGAGTATGATGATGTTTGAATATGTATCAACCTTATATATATCTGCAAAACATTTTATGTGATTTTCCCTTATTTTTCAGAATACTTACATGGATGATGAAGTTAACGACAACCTACAAAATGGTCGGTATACATACATACATACATACACACACACACACACATACATACATATATTGAAGAAGATTTCATGGGATTTTCCCTCTCTTCTCCATAATATCTAGATGGAGGATGATGTCAACCACCACTTGAAAAAGTGATTGTTACCTAAGGTACTTGACTAGATTTGACCTTGCAATCTATGGCCTCCCCATTGGAAACATGCCCTTGACTAGTTCCATGTCAGTAGTTGCCCAGTTTGAATCCACTTGAGTGGATAAATTATTTATGTTGACAAGTTTGCTAGGGATGACATCCATGAATGGGGGGAAGCATCCCTTTAATTCTCATGTGATGGCCCCTTGAAATATTTTTTCCCAAAGCAAAAACCTTTATATTGATATTTTTGAGATGGAAATCAAATGTACATTAAGTTATAGTTGAAGGAATTATATTCTACTCCATTCCTTCTTGTTCACAAAGCAAAAGCGAAAAAATGCGATACCATCTTTGAATTAATACAATGTTTCTCCTTTGATAGAGCCCATATCATTACATATTAATCTGGGCACTTATATTGACTTCCAAGTTGTTACTATGAAAACGCACTTTTCATTTTGTAATCCTATCATCATCTAAACTAATACAATGATATCTTCGAATCTCAAAAGATAGCTCCTCCACTGTACTCACGAGGCAACATTCTTACGTTCCTAGGAACCAACCGGGCCTTAGAGAAAAAACTCCATTTCATGAAGCTTAACCAATAATGCCTTAGAAAATATGTAATTTCCCTTTGCCCCAATTCACGGATCCTCTTCAATTTGTACCTTTTCGCCATTTCCAATTTGCCAAGATATCTAAATTCCTACAAAAGGAAAATCCTTTTCCATTGCTTTCCAAACTATTGAATCTCCCTAAATTTTTCCTCTACAATCTAAACCAATCTTCTATAGACATCCCTTTTAAATGTTTAGAAATTATCACTATGCTCCATAATCCATTAATACTAGATTCTCCAAATGATTTTGACTGAAACTGCAATGCCGAAAAGGAATATATTTTTAAGTCCCCATCCTCCTGCATCTTTAGGAACAACTAATCTTGTCCACTTGACCAAGGGTATTCCTTCTTTTTCCTTCTTACTAGTCCACATAAAATTGCAACTTTTCTTTCTTATTTTGGTTAGAATTCCCTTTGGTATATTTGCAAGAGTCATCGAGATATTTGCGAGAGTAATCCAGTACACATGTATGCTCTCTAGCAGACATTTAACCAAGACTAGTCTCCCACGACAAGACAACCATTTATTGCACCAAATTGAGATTCTAACTTCAATTTTGTTATAGATCCATAATCGATTAGCATAATGATAATCATTAGGTTTTAATATGAAACCTAAATTCTTTACCCCTTGATCTAGATTGACATTTTTTATTGTGAAAATATATTCAACCTATCTCTTCACCTTGCCAATCATTTCATTGACCATCAAAACAATTTTGTTCTTGTTGATTGCCATTCATGTGGATTTGCAATATAGTTGTAGAAATTCCTTAATTTTTTCCATCTCCCTAAAAGAGTTATGTCTAAAAATCATGATGCCATATACAAATAGAAAATATGAGATACAAAATGAGTTCGTAATTCTAATCCCCTTCAAGTCACCTCTCCTTTTTGCATCCTTCATTATTATGCTTAAACCCTCTTTCACTAATAGAAAAATAAAAGGGGATAAGGGGCACTCTTGTCTTAAGCCTCTAGTGGCATTGAAAAAACCCGAGGATGATCCATTAATAATCAACAAAACAAAATATATTGATTCCAAACACCCCATGATCCAATTAGAAGTCTTTATATTCATGCCCAATTGTAGCATCAATAATCTAGGAAACAACTAGTTAACTTTTCCATATGCATGGGCCAAATCAATCTTCAAGATATATGCTGGAAATTTTCATGTTTTAACTGAAAGCATTCATTCTTGTGCTAATCCCACTACATCATTGATTTTATGACTATTGAGAAAACCAAATTCATCATTAGAAATAGTACTCGTTAAGATGTTCTTCAGTCTATTAGCAATGATTTTGGAGATAATCTTATAAATCAGACCGCACAAGGAAATTGGCCTAAAATATTCAAAGGAATTTGCATCTTTCTTATTGGGAATAAGGGATATAGAGGTGGCATTGATTGCTCCCAAAAATTATCCAAAAGTCTTGGAATATTCAACTACTTGCACCAAATGATTCTCTAGAAGATCCAAAAAACCCAGCTAAAACTCCACATGCATACCATCATGACTTGAACTCTTTCATTTTTTATAGGAATATAGAACATACTTAACTTTTGATCTTGCAACCTATTATCTAGAGATTTATTCGTATCTTCATCTACAAGGCGAGTGAATATACTTATAATTTTCATAACTTCACTATATTGGGCTCTTCAAGATCCTTAAAAATATATTTGAAATGCATTCTACTAACCTCCACAATCTCTTTGGAAGAGATGACCTTGTGGCCTTATGGATGCATACAATCCCAAATGGTGTTGATGTGTTTTATGTGATTGGTGTAGTTACAGAAGAATTTTGTGTTGTTGTCTCTTTCCTTTATCCACAATGCTTAACTCTTGAGTCTCCAAGAGGCTTCCTCTATATCTCACCAAACATTCATTTTATTCTCCAAATTCTTCAGAGTAATAACTTATTCTTTTGAAAAAATGCTACTATCGTTGTTTTCTAATAAATAACTTATTCCTTCTTCAACCTCCCATAAATCTTTGTGAGATTTTTTAGTGAGGGTTTATCCCAATCCTTCATTAATCCTTTAATTCTTTTAAGATTATCTATAAATTGCTACATGGTTGATATGCCCCTTGTGGATCAAAGGTGATCCAGTTCTTTGAGACTAAATCCTTAAGACCCTCTTCAAAAATCTAATTATTATTAAATTTTAAAGCATTGGGGGGCTTCCAATAATCCGAGTCCAATTTTAAGAGAATCGGAAGATAATTTGGCAAGCCCCTAGATCCTACCCAAGATTCGATTACGATATTATCATTAAGAAAATATTATGCAAACAAAAACTAGTCCATTTTTTTTTAAACACCTTCTTGGCCTCTTTTGGCATTCCTCCACATTGAGGCTCATTTGACTAGTTCCATATCTAGGATGCACATTCTTGAATAATTGAGAAAATAAGTCTCCAAGAGGATCCCTCCTGGAAACGTCCCCCCACATTTCTCTCATATTTAGGGTTAAGTTCAAATCTTCTCCCAAGATAACATTTGGACCTATGAAATAATCATAATCTAATAGAGGCTCCTAGAATGGTCTTTTCTCCCTATATAGACCATCTACATTTATTACATGCAAATATGTACCTAACTCCTTTGATATCAAATCACTACAATGGATAAATTCAAAACTACATAGGAGATAGAACTGAATTTAGAGTTCCATCCAATGATCAAACCTATGGATTGACCAACAACATCTACTAAACTAGGACTCCAATATTTTAAAATAGAGGAGAAAGAATCAAGATTTTTATCCATAACACATCGTATCCTGGATCATAACTAAATTAGGCTTATATATATCAAACATTCTTTTGAGGGCTATCTATTTGTGGGCACCCTTGACCCCTCGAGCATCGAAAGAGAGAATGATCATTTAATAAGAAAATTTTGGGATTTCCCAACCTAAGTGTTCTATCAATTGTTAGTTGTTTTCCTTCTCGCTACTCTTTCTATGCTTTGGATTTGGTCAATCTAACATGTGATTTTCTACCAACACAAGGGGGTAATCCTTTATCTAGTGTTAAACCCCCTTTAATTCCACCATGATCCTCTTCCACTTTGGATTTGTATCTTATATGGTAAGATGACTTCACAAGATATTGTAGTTGTTGAGCCTTTTGTCTCGAGGATTTAAGAGGAATTGGAAAGGATTAGAACCTTATCCACTTTGAGGCTTTCATTCTTCCAATTAGAACCTAATTTTTCTTGAACTGAATCTCAGGAAGGATCTAATCCTAAAGGATTATACCTATCCACATCTAACGAGGGACTTGAATCAAGGTTAAAACCTCCCCTCCATCCCTCTCCTCCAAACCAAGATTCTTTGAAGAAAAGTTCAAGGGCTCAATATGACTTATTGTAGGAGAGAAACTCAATTTTGTTGGGGCCACTTTACTTGAGGGATCATAAAGATGCTCAAAAGGAACAATGGATGAGATTGGTAGAAACATAGCTTTTGCATGCAATAAGGGATATGGAGGAACAATCTTAAATAAATCTAGCTTAGGTTCAGAACTTGTTCCAATTTCTCGTTCCAATAATTCCTTGCCTAAATCATTCACCTTATGTTCATTGTCTCCAAGATCAACTATTATTGTTGAAAACCAACTTGAGTCTCTAAGGTGAAATCATGATCTGAGTCTCCATTCGGTGAGAATGGCATGAAAAAATTCGTAACATGCAACTTAATTTAGGCCGAATTATTTCATGTTTTCGGCCAAAAAGTGTCTACTAACTTTTGATTGAAAATATTTGTTTGGCTGAAAGTTAAAGTTAACGTCGACCTCATATTCATATTCTGTGCGACACTCAGTTGCCTAGGAAAACAAATTCTCTGACAACTAATTTATTCTATTAGCTGGACTACGCCTTACGACTGGTGCTGCAATCTGTAGCTTGTAGCCTCCATTGTCCAACTATTTTGGATGATTAAGCTGCTAAAGCAATGTTTACAAATAGTAATACAAACCTACACTGGACAAGTTGAATAAAACTGAATAATCATAAGATTTAAGAGCATGAGTTCAGTGTCCAGATGCTCGCGGGGCCATTAATTTACTCAGGTCAATCCGATTAGACCTACAAGATCCATGGCTGGGAAAACCATTCAACAGAGTTTTACTAACTAATCCTTTAAGTAACAGAAATTGTTACGTAGAGTTGATGCTCCAATTTGCTGTGGGTAGCCTCCATTGTCAAACTGCTTTGTTTGACTAAGCTGCTAATGCTGCATTTATTCCCACATATTTTTTTTATCCCTTTCATGGCTATTTTTGGATCTGATTACATATTACACCTACCGTCTTGATCTTGATGTCCAACATCAACACCTTTCATATCTTTAATCCCCATGAACTTAACTTAGGACCTGTGGGTATTGAGTATTTAGCTCTGGCTTGAGCTCTGCTTGTGACTTGAACTCTGGCCCTTGCTTTGGCTTCTGCTTTGACTCTATTCTTACTCTCGGGTTTTAACTCAGGTTCTGACCCTGGCTTTGACTTGGGCTCAATATTGGCTCTAGCTTCTATATTATCCTTCCATCTTTATCATTGTCTTGCTCTAGCTGCGTGGCAATCTTATACTAGGTTGATATTTTATTGTTGAGCTCTCTGACCCAATCAGCTCTTTGAAATCCAAAACTATTTTTGAATATCTTTTTATGATTTTTTTACTTCCTTTTCCAATTATACTCAAAGAATAATTTAGACTTACGATTGTTTTTTGCTATGCCTAGTAATCATTTCTTAGGCTCTTCCATTCTCATTGGCCGAGTTAAGTCTCCAAGTAGGAAAACTTCTCCAAGGATATGCATATGATTGTCATCTAATAGGCCATTATCACATATTTGATGATCTTTATTGGCCAATGTCAGGAAGCCATACTATTTTCTCTCGCTCTACTGCTCTTTCAACCAAATGCTTACACATAACATCATCTAGCAATTTCTTCACTTTCCAAGGATGCATATGCTCATACGAAAATGAACCTTTTTGACAAATCTTGACAAACACATTTTACAACAAGTTTTTCTTGCTGCTAATACAACATTATTTTTTTCATGTGGTTCACCGCCCTGGAAGATGGAGGGCTCGCTACATCCACGATAATAAATCTCAAGGGACCCACTCGAAGGGGGCTCACCTTGTCGGCTCCAGGTTTGGGAACCTAACCCCAAAGTACCCAAAGATTTGAACCTCAGACCTTGACTACTTCGGTCTTGGACTTGGAAGCTACAACCAATTGAGCTACCCCTCAAGGCTACTAATACAACCTATTATAACATTATACGTTGAATAAAAATGAATAAATCAGAAGCTTTAATAACATTAATGGAGTGTCCAGATGCATACAAGACCATCAATTTACTCATACCAATCCACGTGAACAAAATATATTATTGCTAGTGATGCAAATGCTATTGTCTTACAAGGGGCTATGTGAGGTGTTTGAGTAGTTCAGATGACTTTCAAAAATTACACAATTCTTTATGATGGCTTAGTTGCTAGGCTAGATGTTATCAACATTTATAAAACACTAAGACATGTTTACATTGTCATCTTTTTTTCAACAATATTGTTGGAAGTAAGGTCCAAATATTATCGACATTTTTAAAATATTAGGACATTTTTACATTGTCATCATTTTGTCAACAACTTTGTTGGAAGTAAGGTCCAATTTTTGCATGTGTCAATTTGGTCTTGTCATTTTCCAAAGGTTTTTATGTGAAAAAATTCCGAGTGTGGGTATACAACTTATTTTCTTACCAATATGTGTATTTTGTTTGTTATTTATAGATTTGTCTTTGTAAGTTGGGCTTGATATTGTAGCCATTATGTATATTTCAAAATTAAGGGATAGAAAGTAAATCTACTTACACGAGACGTAAATATTAGGAATACAAGATGAAAGATGAAATATTATATACCTATGTGCAAAGGTAAAACCATAGTAACATAATTCAATCGTATTGAACTTTCATGTACGGAAATTCATAACAATTTGAATTCGTCGAATATTCGATGTAGGTGTAATACGAATACAGGTTCCTACTCGCGAGCAATTAAATATTGAAAATCAATTTTAAAAAATCAACATCAATTATTTAAACCATAAAATATAAATAATATTCAATTTCATACTTCCTAAACATTAATCCTTCTCCTATAAATATGTTTTTACTTTCTTATTAAAATAATTATTAATAACTAAATGCGGTCTCTCACAATATTTTTGTTTTTTAAATATTAATTTTGAAAATAGTTATTAATAACTCAATGTAATCTCTCACAATATTTTTGTTTTTTAAAAAGTTTTTTTTGTTGTAAATAACGTGTGAGATGTACATTTATGGTATATTCTTGTATATATTTGATTAAAAGTATTATATATAAGTAGTCTACTCTCGTATTTTATTCGTATTTGATTTTTTTATTACATATTTTTTCGTATCGAATCGTATTTGTATTCGTACTCGAATTATGCTACTATGGGTTAAACCCCTCCTATTTTATCAGGCTCCTATAAAATCTTAATGTGAAAACAAATGTAGTAGAATTCGATAGCTTACAATAAAATACTCATAGAACATGAAAGATTTGCTTCAACATTGGATGATTACATTCTTCATGTGCATTTTTTTTACAAATTAGAGAGCCAATTATCTTTTGCAATTTCCTTTATGGTCATTTAGTAGTTGCAAAGTATTCCAAATAGTAACATTTTAGGAATATCTCATAGGCGATTGTTGTGTCGATTTGTATTCCTCCTACAAATATTTATATACCACTGTACTTTCTTTAAACGAGAAAGCATTTCTTCTTAACAAACGCTAGCGTGAATTTGGAAATGCTAATATGAAATTAAATATTTCATGATGTTTGCCACTAGTATATCAATCTTCAAGTAGATATCAAGTACTACACATTATATTTAAATCCAGTTGATGGTATAACAATTATAGTAAAATATAAGATTGATTGTCGGCTTTATCCACTACAAGTCTCATTTTCCAATCCCAATGTGTGTATCTTTTTTTTTCAATAAAAAAAACTATAACTTGTTATTTTTAGTAGGAAAATCAAAGTTACAACAGTTGTTCCAGATCAAACATAGTCTATCATAAACTCAGAATTCTATCCCCTGATAATGGGCATTGGAGAACATACATTTGAAAACATAACAATAAGGAAGACTAAGCAACTAAGGAGCTATAAACATGGCAGAAAGTATCCGAGCAGTATGCCAAATTATCATAGCCTTTATCAGAAGAATACACATGCAAAAAGACAAAAAAACAAGATCCCCACTCTTTATACAACCCACATGGTACCCTGAACAATAACAATGTTATCCAAGGATTCCACAAAATGAAGATACCCATCCATTGGTCCAATGGCATCCTTCGATAATCTGTCCGCCTCCAAATTAGCTTCATGGTAGATATTCTTGCAACTGATCCGTGTGAAGGAGGCCACCAAGCATTCCACATCCTTAAGCCAAGGTTCCAATATAATGACATCAACTTTAGACTTTATGTTGATCCAATTAGTGATAACCTGAGAATTTCTGAAAATGGACAAATGAATAAACCCCCTCATGGATGCAAACCAAAGGAGGAAACGAGACGCTAAAAGCTCTGCTTTAATGCAATCCCCCTTCCTAATTCCCATTTTGATACGAATAATGTGGTTCCTACGAAGATAGAAGATCACACTAGCACCACATAACCCTTGCTTCGAATCCCCATCAAAGAACCCACAAATGATTTCACTATCAATAACCAGATAAATGACAGGCCTGCACTTCTTGCAAATCCAATCATCAGGATAACGACTATAAAAACTCAGGATCCTTTTACAAGTACCGATAACAAAAGGAGAGATGTTTTCGAAAATGATTTCATTCCTCGACCTCCAAATGATACCAATCATGAACATCGAGAGTGTCTTGAAAGAGACAACATTACAATTCCAATTGAGAATGCACTCATGAAGGGAGTCACCACTCCATTCCTCCAGGACATGAACCCAAATTTTTAATTCATCCCAGACCTCTTGAGTAAATCTGCACTGAATAAAAATATGGTGAATGTATTCACAATCCGATCTGCACAGAGAACAAATCCTCGGTTTCTGGAAACCTCTCGTTTGCAGATTCACCCAAGTAAGGATTTTATCTTGAAGACACAACCACAAGAAACATTTCAACTTTAACGATATCTTCCATTTCCATAACTTAGAATGCCACCAAGTATGCATCGGTGGTGAAGAAAAGTCATGTAAAACCATCTTGTAAACCCGTGCTACCATCAAAACCCCATTTGAATAAGGACAGTCACATACCAGTCTATCATAGGAATCCGAAAAACGAATGCCCGAAAAAGTAAGCTTTTCAGTATATCTATCCCACATAGGGGCCCAATGTGCAGGGAGATCCAAATCCCTGGAAGACAACCAACACGGTTTACAAGAATCAGATCCCTCCTGATAAATCTGGGCAAGAACCACCAATTTTATTTCATGTAGCTCCTTAACCAATATGTTAGGAAGAAAAAAAAAAAATCGTCACCACCGATATAGGGGTCAATACCAATGAAGAACTCCTTATCACTACCCACCTTCCATTTTATCCATGGGCCAATATAGTGGTAGGTATTAATGAGGCTACGGTAGACAACAGAGGCTTGATAAAAGGTTAAAATTGGCTTACGTAACCACTAAAGCACAGAGGGAGTTTTCAAGTACTTCAATTGGATAACAGTGCTCCATAGTTCCCCATCAACCAAAGCCATCCACATACTTTTTGTTCTCATGGCTATGTTAAAACATTCTAGATTCTTCAGGCCCCAACCTCCGTTTAACTTGGGCCATGACAAAATTTGCCAGGATGACAGGTGAAATTTCTTCAAATGTGGTTTTCCGGACCAAATGAAGTGAAACATCTTGATACAGATACTATTAATGATAGAAGTAAGCACCTTCCTCAAACCAAACCAGTAAATCAGGATGATCTGAATAATCGATTGTGCTAGAATGAGCCTACCGCCAATAGATAACCATCGATATGCCCATTTATTAATTCATCACTCAATTTTGTGAAGTAACCATCTTCAGTCCTCCACCCTGTAATTGTTATCTTTTAGGAAGTACCCTAAGTACTTGAACCCAATGTCAAGTGGATCAAAATTGAAAGGAAAGAGGGATTTCATAGCTTCAAGCACACCAAGGTCATTACAATTAAACAAAAATGAAGACTTACAAATACTGATAGCCATGCCCGGGGCTAAGCAGAAAACATCAAATTTTTTTATTATAAGCCAACCATTCATTTAAAGAAACAACCCCAAAGATCAAATCATCATCAACGGACAACAAGTGTGTGATGGCCATAGCACGGGTGATGTTAATACCTTTGAGTTTCCTCTCCGATTTTGATACATTAATAAGACTACTCAGGCCTTCAATGGCCAGAATAAACAACAATGGAGATAGCGGAAAACCTTGTCTGATACCCCTGCTACTCGGGAAGGCATCTGTTGGAGAGCCATTAATAAACACAACAAAACTGGTAGAAGAAATACAAGCCATAATCCACTGCACCACATTCAACGGCATGCCGATATGGATGAGAATAAACCAGAGATATGTCCAATCCAATTGATTGTAAGCCTTAATCAGATCCATTTTCAGAATAAAATCTTGAATATCCTTAACTTTCACCGAATGCAAACATTCTTGTGCAACCCCCACATCATCGAGAATTTTCTTGTTGAAGAGAAGACCAAACCGTTCCAATGAAATGTGTTTAGCCAAGAAGGGTTTGATACAACAAGAAATAATTTTTGAGATTAACTTATAAAGGATGTTGCACAACAAAATAGGATGAAAATCATTGAAATCCTCTAACTGGTCCTTCTTAGGAATTAGAGCAAGATATGTAGAATTTAAACTCTTAGGAATGGTAGTTTTTATTCTATATTCCTCCACAGCAACGAGTATCTCCTGCCCCATCAAATCAAAGAAATGCAAGAAAAAATCCACTGTCCATCCATCAGGGCCGGGGATTTTTTGCTTTATAAAATTCCTCAAGACCTTCTAAATTTCATCCAGAGACACCGCTTCACCAATCTTCCTACCCTCTTCTTCACTAAGAAATTTAGGAAACAATTTGACAATATTCAATTGAGCTTCTAAATTATTAACTTGGTCTTGATGATAAGACCCCAGAAAATGCTCCTCTGCTGCCAATTGAATAGAAAGATGATCTGTTCTAAAAATTCCATCTCCACCTTTGATCTCCCAAATCGAATTCCCATTTATCATATGATTAGCAAAGTTATGGAAGAATCTAGTGTTACGATCACCTTTAACGATCCATATAGCCCGACTCTTGAATCTACAGGCATTTTCATGTTGGCTAACTAAGTCCTCTTTCCTCTTAAACAACCCCATCATAACCTTCTTCCGATCAACAAAAAAATAATCTCCATCCACAAAATACTCCATCTCAATAAGTTGATCCTCCATAGAACACAGTTCCTCTGTGATGGATTTTTTCTTTGCACGATCCCATGCAATCACCTTGAATCTAAGAGTTGATAAATTTTGCAACAGATTATGAAATGAGATTGATGTTTAGTCTAAGACAAAACCATCCATTTGTTTTTGACCAAATCGCAGAAAGCTTCCTCCTCCAACCACGTACTATTGAATTTGAACGGGTAACCATTTTAGTTTCCTGGAAGTCAAATTGCATGAAGACTACTTTATGGTCCAAAATACCTGTAGGTTCACTCCACGTTCTAATCCTGTTCTCCATACCAACCAAGGATTCATGTACAAGAAAGCGATCAATATGTTTATCTATTCCATTCTTTCCAGACCGACCATTGTTCCATGTGGGTACCAGGTGGGACGAATGGATATCAATTAACCCCTGTTTTTCAAAATGCTCTATGAAATAAGAAGCTAAAGGATCCTCCAAATGACCCGAGCCCCAAGTTTCGTCAGATGATAACGTAAAACTCATATCTCCTCCAATAATGAGCCCCTGCTCCTGTAAGCCAGGATTAGCAAAGACATAATCCCAAAAAAGTTGACGATCCCGGTAAGGGCCATATAAATTTAGAATGTTGACTGCCTGATCCACCCTCCGGAAATGTCCTTCCAACTTAATGCCTGCACAATATTTGTAGGCCACAAAATCAACTAAATTAGGGTTCCATGCAGCAAGAAGACCACCTGACAAACCATTTGAATCAATTCCACAACATCTCTAGTTCAGACGTATCTTTAAGAAAAAACCGCAAGCTTTGGAGCCCAAATGCATAGTCTCCTGTAACATAATAACACAAGGCTTGACAAAATCGAGTAACCTTTGAAGGGTCGCCTTTTTGGGATGGCTACCTATCCCTCTAATGTTTAACGTTACAATAATCATCAATGAACTAGAGCGGGGTCTTAAATTGCTCTAAGTGACCCATATGACGGTCGAGAATTCAAGGACATGGAAATATCGGAGATGCTAGACAGTTTAGGATTTACCCACCTCCCCTCATCACCCCCAAAACGACTGGCTTCTTTAATCTTCTTCCTGTTAGGTTTTTTATGGGTGGTAACATTAGCAAAACGTATAGAACCAAAATAAACCCTTGGCTTAGTTTCATCCACCAAGATAGTGCCTCCAAAGATCGTTAAAGGGACCTTGTCCGGTTTAGGAGTGCTTTTCTCAAATGGGTTCGACTCACCTAACCCCAGCTTCACTAAAGTCGAGGAATCCTCCACAGAACCCATAAGAGGAGGTAGAACAACATGGGAAACAATACCCGACATAGGTTTATGAACTGGAGAATCCTTGTCAGGAGAGGAAGTTATGAGGATACCCAACCCCCCCCCCCCGAGGTCTCTCTACAGGGTCCCCATCAGAACCCAAAGTGACCCTATCTAATGCAAAATACCCCCAGGAAAAGGGGGAAACAAGGATCTGGGAATGAAAGTGGCACCACCACCGGACATAGAAGCTTCCCCATCAACCCGAGTATTCAAAATATCCTCAAGCGAAAAGGATTTCAACAGTAACGAAAGGAAGGTTTTGAACTTACCCAGAAAATCCATCGCAGAATCAGTGTAAAAAGGAATAGGAAATGAGATGATCCGAGAAGGGTCCTCACATTCCAAAGGCTCCGCCAAACCCCTATCACTACACACGCTAGTTCCTTTGCATTCATGGCGCAAATGACCAGTTCCGTGGCACTTAAAACATTGAAACGGTAATCGCCAGTATTCCAACCATTGAACAAGAGCTTCGTGCTCCCAAAAAACCTCTATCTCCTCAGGCAAGCCGTCTTCCACATCGATTTCAATCAAAACCCTAGGACACTTGCGCTCATTCGGAAGAAGTGTACTTTCCTCAATAAGAATGAAGCGGCCTATAGCATTGGAAATGCCCATAAAGGCCCGAAAGCTCCAACATAATAGAGGGTAGCCAGGAAAGAGGACCCAAATATGGCGCTTTGATAACTTCTCCTTTCTAGGATCGAAAGAATAATGCCATCGCATGAGAACTAGCGAACCAGTGCCTAAAACCCAAAACCTGGAAAGAAGAGTTTGTAAAGATTCCTCTGATAAAAAATGAAAATATATCCAGCCATTGTCCAATAGAATGACCATTGGAACATAATGTATCTGTGGTTTCCAGCACCTGGATATCCATTCCACCACCTCCTCACAGCTCAAACTAAGATATTCCAATTTTCCAACCAGAGCCCTCATGGACAGTTTTGGGACTATTTCCATTGTCACATCACTGCCAAGAGTGCAGTGAACTCTATTCCTTTGGGCCTTTTCCACCTTTAAACCTCTCCTAACCATCGTCCAATGCTTAATAGTGCCGTCACACTGAGCTTCCGCTGCTTGCGGCATCTGGTTGGATAACGACCTAGTGGAATCCACAATAGTAGCCTAAAAAATAGTAGCTGTCGTCACCTTACCACGACCTGAGGAAGGAACCGTTTTGAGCGGAGATTGAAAAACCACCGATGCATTAGGGTTTACCCTAACCGAGTCTGAAAAATAATGGGTACCTATTGATACTATTTTAAAATATCATTGGTTCATATTTTATTTATTTTGTTGTATTAATACTATCTGAAAATATCATTGATTCACATCAAATTTATTTATGCTACCTTTGATGTGCATACACATGCATCAAATATGTGATTAATTTTTTATGTGATAATTTCTTTAATGTACTCAAAGTCATAGGTTTCAACTTATTGTTTCTTGTTTATTTTCACCACAGGGATATCATTGGATTGTTGAAACTCAATAAATGTGCCATATTTATCTAGATGTGAAAGATTATGGTATTCAATATCCATCCTAATAAGCCTTTGGGATTTCATATCCCTAATTACATCCTTCAACATAACACAACTAAGATATAAAGGTCTAACAAGTGTGTTAGGCGCAGACCCTTTCAATAAAATCCATTACCCATAATCCCACTCTTAGTAATTAAAATCACTATTGAGTAATTGATATTGAAATTTATTTAGTTGTGTTGAAGTAGCCTAATTACACACATTGTTCCACTCTCTCATTAATAGTTATAATATTTGATTGATTCAACTATTCGTCAATCTTCTATAAGAAGTTCTCCATCATCACAATCACAACATCCTCTTAAAAAACTTAGTCTATCACATGTACATTAAACATTTTATCATGTACTTATCCTTTGTATCACTAATAATTTATTCATTTTTCACAATTAACACCAATACATGTGCTACCCCTATAAATCTATCATTTGCACATTTTTGTGGCACACCAATGCTCAAAGTCACCCAAATTTATTGGGAAAGGAATACATGTCTATTCTTGGGTTCCTTTATCATTGATGGAACAATCCTTGGACCTTATTTATGTTTCCTCAAGCACATGGGTTCTCATACTTTGTCTTCGGGCATTTAGAGTTGAACTAGTTCCTCTTTTAGCCCAATTTCAACATATCAATAAAATCCTTCACTGATGAATTTGATACATAGCTTCTAGAAGGGTGAGAAAACTAGATTAATTCCACTCACACCTATTGATTATTGTGGATGATCACATAAGGTTGTGGGTTTAGGTCTTTTTCTATATTTTGTTAGATATTCACATGTGAAAATAACACTATTTTTTGTGATGTATTAGAATATGGTCAACTAATTGTAATTCTTGTGATACATTAGAATTGTTGCTCATCACAGATTTATAGGCGTATATATGGATCGAGAGGAGTCATTTCCCAAGGATTTTTTCCTCATTCTTCGAGGCATAAACATCCTAGGAAGTCCAATGAGACAAGGACATATAGTCAGACAATGACATCTAGCTAAACACACACATATTTTGGTACTTGACGATTGCCAAATTCATCTAGAGAATCTAGAGTAATGTATGAGATCATGGTATGTATATTTATGAAGATGTAAAATTGTGCATAAATGCATAGTTATCTTGGTTTAATAAAACATTGAAATTGTTAACTTAATATTTCTCTCTTTTCAGAGACATCTTTGAACATTTTGTCTTGTGAGAGTACACATGCATCTGCATGTGGTCTTCGATATTATTCATTGCATGATTGATTGTGGACATCTAGATGTCATTCAAGACAAAGGGATAATGATTTGAGCATGGACAATTATCCCATGTCATCAAATGCACAACATCCATCAAATCAACCACCTTTTGTTGGTAAAATTTTGCATATAATTTATTTATGTTTGTATAAATCAATTTCAGATGCACGTGTATATATGTTTGTATGTGTGTGTCTTTATGCATAATTGTGTCCGTGTCTATATAGGATCGTGGTCATGCTAAAGGATATAATGAGATAGGGGGTTGAGATCAACATGATGTCAATGGTCAGGTGGAGGGTGAAGGTCAACAGAGGGTCACTGTTGAAAAAGAGGATCGTTGCAAGCCCATAACCACCTATACCTCAGATATACTTGAGGATCTTCCTTGGGAAAATGATGTTAAAAAATTGACCTTTCAACGTTACACATCCCACCATACAAAATTGAGGGGTGACCCTACTAATTTTGAGCTCCCTATCGAGAGTCAGCAAAGCTTGGAGATAGTTTTTCACTTTTTAGGAAAATGCATTGATGTATATGAAAGTCTTGGGATAGCCATAGATGGTTTGATTCACTTAATGCAGAGGCTCAAGGTAGAGGTGATGGGTTTTGACAAGTGGCTTGATCGATATATAGAAGAAGGAATCAAAACAACAAGCAATTTCAATGCTTAATTTTAAAGAAGGACTAAAGTAGCTGATGTTGAAGGTGCAATAATTTAAACACCCTCACATTGCACACCATCTCTATGATTGATTCCTTGTGGCCTATGGTAGATTGTCATGGAATGATGAGGCACCCCATTTTTTTACAAGATTTATTTACGTTGATTTTTTTTGAGAACATGAGGCCATATTATATGGACCTTCCATCCAAATATTATGGGGTTGGAAAAGGTCGAACTTATAATTGGAAAGGTGCCTTTCGGGATCCTGCATTTCCTCGACCTCCACCTCCCTTGGTATCTCATCCATACATGATTATTACTTTATGATCAGAGTTGGAGGCTACCTCTTAGGTTGGTCGAGAGGCAAGGGATCCCATAACATGTAGCTTAACGTTCGCCTTTGTGGGGATTGATGTTAGATTGAACCGACAAAGAGCACAAGTTAGTTCTCCTCAACTAATTTTTTATAAAGCATATGGTGTAGTAGATTCTATGAGCCTTGAAGATGTCAGGGCTCATGCCAAAAGTTGTCGTGATGGGTGGTTTGACTTACTCTCTCATGAGGGTCAAGGTAGGGGAGAGGCTTGTGTTACATTTAATTGATTATTCTTACATGTATTATGAGAATTGTTTGTTATTAGATCCACATCTTTGCAAGTTTAGAGATATAAAAATTAATATTTTAAATATTCATTAATTGTAGTTCTATAAAATGTTGAATGAACATGATTTTAAGGTGTCATCAAGTGTAAACTTGGAAGGAATGAAGGATGTGCAGTTTCTTAAATATCTATATTTATGCTTTAATTGTATTGACACATTCAATGTTCAATTGAACAAATTTATATCTTGTCATTAATGTCAACACATTTTTCTAAAATTGAAATTGGTTGTGTTCACAAATTCCATTTCCCTGTTCAGGGACTATGGCTATGGGGTGACTCTCCTCGTCCATCTTAAAAGATATTCCTGATGTCCCAGATATCGTGACTTCACATGTATTGCACGTTTCAAACTTTTTAGTGATGATTTGAAGTGTCAGTTAATTTTAATTTATTTTATATATGAAATGTCTTAGTTTTAAAAAAATTAAATTTTAGGTTGGTGGGGGTAGTTTTTAGTTTCCACCCACTTTGGGTATGGGGCTCACTACTAAGGTAATGATTCACAATTTATTATCATTTCCAATTTTGTTTTTATAAGTTTATTTCGTATTAAAATCAAGTTTAAAATTGTAATTATTTTTAAATAAATATTTGCATTTATATATGCACGGACATGTGTTATAGGCCAACCAGGAGGAAATAGTGCTGGAGGAAAACATTCATACGATTGATATTACGCAGATTTTCATACATGTCTTTGGGGATTTTTGGTATCGAGTACACAAATTATTCATTTTTGGATAAAACTTTATTTTTGGATTGGATATAATAATTTTGCATGATCTCCCTATCATAATTTTGTATGATTCCTATTAATGTAGATTATTTATTTATGTTTTATGATTACCTAATAATTATGAATAGAACACAAATTTAATACAATTCCAATTCATAGATTATTACTATAGTTTCCATAACTTAAATATAATTTCAATTTCTAGATTAATAATATAGTTTAATTTCGTTAGAAGTAAATTTTAAGAACCTATAGCAAAGAAACCTCCTATGAGAATTACTCATTGCCAGTATTTTTTGTAATCTCTTATACATGGATTTTGTAGTTTTCTTCATCAAACATGATTGGGTTAGTTTCTTGTATAAAGTCATTATTTTCGATGGACCTTCAAAACTTCAATGCCCCATTTTTAACTAAAATATTGCTTCTAGAAGAGTCTTATTCTACCTTTGCTTGATAGAGATGTTGCAAGCTATAATCCTTATTTGGTTTCCCCTGTAGTTTCCCATGCTCAATAAGTGAATTCAGGCAAATACCTTTGTGTAATTTTCGAAACTTTTGGACATTGCCTTGAATCTTTGTGTCACCCATTGTGTAATTTTTAAAATTTTATGACACTTGTGTAATTTTCAAATTTTTTGAATTTAGTTGTGTACTTTTCATTTTTTTTGAAACTTTTGGACATTGCCTTATATCTTTATGTCACCCATTGTTGACTTCAGATGTTCATTATTTCCATAACACACATCATTCATGAACTGAAACTTATGGAATGGATTCCTAACAATGATCCCAATATATTGCTGAGCCAACATGCATGGCCTGTAACTGTTATCAAAATATAATCTCCCATCTAACTTAAACCTAAAAAACAGGGCAACATCCTTATAGTTTGGAAGTGCCGTAGACAATCCCACCAATCAAATCATTTCCAAAGTAGTCTTGATTTGCCTAACCATCCTGGACATAGAGATTTCTAGCATTAGTCCTCTATTATCATGCAAAAGATGAATCTCATCAATGATCAAAAGCTTCACAAGTTGGGTGTATGCCCTATCCCTAGACTTTCTAGTAATAATATCCCATTTTTCAGGAGTGGTGATAATTAGTTGGATTTCCTCTATTTGATGGCGATATATTGATTGATATGCTATAAGTACTTTAACTATAATTTATTTAACAGATATTACATAAGACTACACAGCAGTTAGAAAAGTTCCTAACCATCTCTGCAACCAATGCATTCATAGGTGCAACATAAACAGATTTGAACTTGCTCAAATCAACAGAACCATCTACGCCCCTATTTAGAGAAATTTGTTGAAGTATGATTAACATAGAAACATTATTCTTCCTAGCACCCATGGGTGCACAGAAGAGAAAATTCTTAGGCGTAAACAAGGAAATTTCATATACTTTGCTTTTCCCTATGTTTAGTTGCTTCATCCCAAAAAATGCAGGTTGTGCCTAGTCAGTTAATCAGTTTATGAATCAATAATGTTCACTTTGAATTTATGTTTTACTTGGATTTGGTTTTGGTATTATGACATGGGTAGTGACAAATTGGTATCTAATATATTTTATAAGTTTCAAAGGATTTATAAGTTTCAATGGCTTATTTTGATGACTTGTGTTATTTATGATTAAAAAATTAATAACTATTATGCAGACTAATTGTGTATATAGAAATGTGTATGAATGCATACACATATTATGTGTAATTTATCTCTAATGATAGGAATGCATGTTATGATGTTTATTTTGTAAATTTCCTTGAAACCCACTCTTGAGTTACAACATGCAAGATTTTTTTTTTATAACCCCAAATATTACTGTTAACCACAAATGGATTTCTTCACAAATATTGCAGTAGAAAATAAATACTGAGAGAAATAGAACAACAATCACATCAATAGAGACACCAATGTTTTTGGGTATGAAAACTCCCGAAAAAACCCAATATGGGAAAACCGGTGCAATAGTCTGAGGAGATATTTTTATTAGCAAGATATAGAACAATACAATCCAGAAATCGATTTGACCCAATATGGAAAAATCATACAACTGAAACTCACAGATAAAAACCCCAACAAGATCGTACAGACCCCCTGTGTTAGCGTGTACGGACCCTGCATCAACGTACGACCCCTGCGTCAACGCACGGCCTCCCGCGTCAACATACGACCTCCCTGGATCACCCGTACGGCCTTTGCGTCACCCGTACGGTTGCCTGCTTCAACCTACACGACCCTCTGCGTAAGCTTGTACGATCTCCTTTCAACCTTGTACGATGTCTTTGATTTGCTTCTGTCGCGCTGTCAATCTCCGGATAGAATTTCTTCAGTCTCACCCTTTGCAAAAATTTCCTACAAACTTTCTTTCTCACTCTCCGGCTAAAAGCTATGAGTAAGAAATCTCAACTGTGTGTATGTGTCCTCTCCACCAAATCAATCCTTCTTTTAACTCAATGGACACGTAGAAACTCTAACTTCCCACTATGGATCAATGGATGAGATCCTCTGGTGATATCAATGGCCAAGATTAGATTAGCCATCACTTAAATTAATTTCACTTTAACTTTATAAAAGTAACTCCATTAAGTCAATTAATAATTAGATCACATAATGCACTTTCCTAAGTCTAAACTTTGGATAAAGGCATTAATCCATTTGGCTTCCTGTTTTATGTCTTCTAGCATGCAAGGACACATGCAACTGATAGAAGACCTTCCTTGTTGCCACTTTCTAACATAATTGATTGCTTATGTGATGATGCCAATGTGAATACTAGTAATGTTGCTAAGCAAGTGGCAATTATGAAATATTTGATAGTCATTCAAGACTCTTAGATGAAGAAGTTTGATATTGATGTGGGGTAAAGGCCTCAAGGCTAGATAAACCAATGGACTTGAAACTCCTAATTGATTATATACAAACGTTGGAATGTTATGAAAGCATAATTGCATAAGCACAATGAACTAATGCAAGGATATTCATATGCATACATTGTGTTATGATTTCAATTATCTTAGTGATGTAGGTGAACAATCCCTTGAATAATGTGGAATGTTTGGGAGAACTTAAGGTTTGGAGTCTAACAACGAGACCCACCATTGAGAATAACTTTTGAGAATAACTTGTGAAATGAAATGCTTTGATTTAGACTATGTTATGCATTATTCACTAATCTACTTGATGCGTGTAAATGTAAATCTAGTTTTCAAATGACGGAAATTTTATTCTAATGTGGTTGGTTGATTGTTATAACTAACAATGGTGTTAGAAAATGCATAGTTAAGGGTACTTGAACATGGATTCTATATTATATTTCTTAAGATGTTATGAACTAACTTGATACTAGAAAGCATAGGAGACTCAATATTTTGAGTGTGTTAAACTTGTGAAACTTTTGTAAATATTACCCATGAATGCATGGGTATGCATGTTGTAAGACACTGAAAGGTATTTTTGGGAAGTTGTGGAAATTTTTATTTTCTTGGAAAGGATCGAGTTGCACATGAATACGTGCCATTTCTATGGGTAATTGTTCCTATTCTAGTTATGGGAAATGGGTTATAGAATAGACGATTAATTATGAATTCAATTTTGGTTATTTGGTTTTTAAAGATTGTTTGAATCTTTAAGGTTTACAAATTGGATTGGTTTTGGTTTATGAATTAATAAGGTTTACTTTGAATTTTCGTTTTACTTTGCTTTGGTTTTGCTATTACGACATTGGTACTATTAAATTGGTATCTAATTTCTTTTATATGTTTCAAAGGATTTATTCAAATTAAATTGTGAGTTTTTTTTATGGATTGGTAATTTCTTTTATAATTTTCAAAGGATTGATTAAAAATAAATTGTGAAATTTTTATATTAAATAAACTAGAACAAAAAAAGGCATGTACTCACGTGTATAACATCATAATTCAACAATGTAAGAGCATACTCATGTGTACAACATCATAATCCAATGATTTTAGAAGTTGTAAAGTTGGTATTCAAAGGGATGAAATGAGCATAGTTGATTAAATGATTAACTAGCACAAAAAGAACATTATTCAACTTACAAGCAACATGGTAAACGATATTATATCTGTTTATAGAGCCCCATACGTAGAGATAGGGTTTAAGAGAAGAGAGGATCTGTGTTTATCAATATTATATCATTAATTAATTTTTCTTTATCTTGATAATTAAGAATTATATATACCAAATTTATTCTAATAAAACAAGGATTTCATTAAAACATCTAGGTTAGTATATTTTTGTATACTAGAATAACATACATTTTTTCTTTTCGAAAAATGTGTTATTCATATCATTATGAACCATATACCAAATACAACCAAACAAGCGTATGTAAAATAAATGTTTCTAGAGAGAGGCTAATAATGGCTCCAAATCAGATTAAAGGTTAAAATAATACATGCAACCATATCCACAGTATTTTGACCTCAAAATGGCGTCTCTCATGGTAGTGGACATATTAGCTAAGCAGTTGAAAACTTTACCATTTTTCACTACATGATGTACATCTTCTTGTGCCAAAATTCTTTGAATATCCTTGTCTTTCTCACCATATAATTTTCTTATTAAATCTATTGCATATTGGTAAGGATTTCAGATATTGGCAATTAAGTACATGCCCATTGGCCTTGATTTGAATGCCTCTGGTCCCATCCACTGACCTTTCATGATTTCACTATAACTCTTGTTCTTGGTGAACTACACAATCCATACATCTATCATATTGATCTTGGGCTTGTCCAACTTGTAATAAACCTCAAGACTTGAAGGCTAGAAGGATGAAATAACCTTTCCTTGATCATCCCTAATCAATTTGTGCTCATTGTAGACATTGTATACCAACCAAGAAATGAATTTTGCACAAATATGACTGATGCCCACGGTTGTGATCTTATGCAAACACGATCTCTAGATATTATGAAACACTTGAAAATTGTAGTTTGGTCCTTCTATACTCACAACAATTGGATAAGTCTTGTACTTGAGAATTTGATAAATTCCTCCCCACTGTAGATTACTTTACTATATAGTTCTAGATTGCATTCCATATTGCCATAAATGGGCTTGGGGTTTCCTTGGATTTAGAATCCATATGTTTTTCTTGTTCTAAAAGAAACTCTTCAACCTGGTTCCTTTGCAATTCACCAATGGTGACAACAAAGAAAGTCAAAATCGTTAATAATAATCAAAATCTAAAACATAAAATTTCATGATCACATCCTGTCATGTGGTAATATGATGAAATTTCGTTGATAAGAAATATAGTAGATGTGAAAGAGGAATTGAGGTGATTACGAGCATGCAAAATGGAACGCTGAAACACTTTGTGAATAAAGTCTGGATTCACAATTTGCGTGAGGGAAGAAGCTAGCAAGATGGTCATTAATAATTTATGTACAATTCTCATATGAGGAAAATTTAAAGTAACTAGATTTGAAAGAAAAATCTCAAAAAAACATGCAAAGACTTACCAACAAAATGTAACAGCCTCACATATTTTGAAAAAAACATGAGAAGGAAAATTCATCACTCTCATAATTCCGAGCTTTCTTCATTCATTCACAACTAAGGTCATTGGCTAATGATAGGATTGAACAACTTGCTAAAATGTATTAAAATGAAGAATAGACTCTCTTACTGGTCATTTGAAGTTTTCCATAACTTCACAAACTAGATAGAAAAACTATTATCTTGAATGATTTCATGAGTCTACAACAAAGAGAATGGCTTTGCACAAACTCTTGGTTTCTTCTATCTATTGAAAGTTCCCTTTTAACTCTATTTGCATCTGTTCAAATTACTTATTCGTTGGCTTCAAATAATTAATTTGAGTCCTTAGTTTGTATGTAATTTGGAATATATCAGTATACATATTTATCTTAACTCTTGATTTACTTTATAGAGAGATCAATTCCTCAAGGTACAAAATTTGCCTCAAATTCTGCACTTAAGTTTGCATTTAGAGGGATTTGTTTCCTCTTAAGGTTTGGTAGATCATGAGTTAAGATGGATCTATACTGGTTTAATATGTAAATCTCTAGTATGTGCTAGAATCCCCCATATCTGAATCATGGTTTGACGATGGTTCAACTCCCATATCCCATAACAAGAATTATCCAAATTTCATTCATTATTTTAGTTTAAGTAATTGGAAAGTTTAAATTAAGCTTCATTATGAAATTTTTATTTTACTTAATATTTTATTGTTTTATTAAAATCTTACATATAAACTCAACTTTATGTTTGAGCACGGAATTACACTTCTACCTCATACTAAGCTATATAAAGCCCCAAAAAAATCCGCATGCTTGACATCAACATGCTTGACATGTAATCAACATGCTTGACATGTGTACCTTGATATCCTTAACATCTGCATGCTTGACATGTGTACCTTTTGCTAATGTGCTAAGATATATTTAATTTAGAAACATCTGTTTGTGTCTTGGAATATCGCCTCATCTGGAGTTTACGATGCCCAGTTGACATTTTCAAAAGACATCTCTGTTTGTTCGCAGGGGTTAATGATGGCTATTTCACATGCAATTGGAATATTGCTTCACAGCCTCTATGTACATCTCCTTGGCTTTTTATAAATCTCCCTTGGGCAATTTCTGTACATGTCTTCGTCGGCTTTAAAACAAAATTGTGATCTGACAGGTATCATTTCACACTTTTTGGAATTGATGGTTCGCAGTTTTTAGAATGACTGTTTCACGTTCATTTCACAATTTTTTTTTTAAGTTAATGGTTCGCATTCTAACTGTGTACACAAGATCACCACCTATTTGTGGGCTCCTGTAGAAACATGTGTAGAAAACTCAGCTCCAACACTACTCACCCTCTGCTATAGGGTGCAATGTGTTTTTTATTGGTTCTTCCTTTCGTCGCCCATGAGTCCTTCATGTGATCTACAGTGCGCATGGATTGAGATGCCATGCACATCCTGGAATGGGTGCCTTCCATTGCCACCTTTTGCTAGTGGGATTTCTCTAGAGCTACAATTTAAAATTATTTTTCATCTAATTCCATTGATTTAGGTATAGGTATTTATCATTTCAAAATTCATAAATCCTCTAAACTAGCATTGCTATTTAATTTTCCGCCCATGAACATCAATATGTCACAAGTTGAGTGCCATTAATCAATTATCTGAAACTTCATGCTTAGTTGTAATCACCTTCTTTAGTTAAATGGATTGTCTGTCACTACCTCTTACCCATGCATGAGATACTTATTATCCATGCATGAGTTATGAGTTATCCATGCATCAACACCAATTTTTTTTTGTATTTCTTTTTTTTTATAATTGTTTATTTTGAATTTTGAATGACCATAAAATCAATATGGACAGTACACTTGTCTCATCCTCCTTCAATCTAGGAGAATCATAGATAGTGATACACCCCAAATTCTAAGATATAAACACCTATCAGTGTAAATATGCTATTCTAAAGGTTTCAAATTGTAGCTAACATGAGCTCGGACACAGTCATGCAATAAAATCTTTGGACTTAATAAACCCAATTTTAGGAATGCTTCCAAACACTGACTAGTATAATCACGCGACCTTCTGTAGCTTCAAAGACAAATTTTGCAATTGTTAAATTTTCAGGTCAATCTGGCCAATGGATTTAACAAAGGGGATGGATAACATTGCACCAAGAGTATTGAGGCACTTTGGCACTTTACAGGCCAGTATGAAGGAGATATTGTCAAGTAATCTCGATAGTGTTGGTTGGGCAGCTATAATCCACATACAAAAAAATAACATGTTAACTTATAAAATAAAAAATCAAAACCAACAAAATTCATCTTAAATCCTCCTCTATCTAACACTATGAGAGGATCCAATTTCTTGAAATTTTTTTACATATCAACCAAACAAATTCACAAAAAATAAATCCCTTTTCATAGCATTCTTTTTCTTTTCATAGCATTATTTTTTTACATTGCCATGAATGTGGAGCCACTACAAGATTTGAACTAAGCATTCCTTTTCTACATTACCATGAATGTGGAGTCAATACAAGCTTGAAACTTTCATTGCTGGATAGATCTAGGGATTAACATGTATCTATGTTGATTATTCAGCATGATGTATTTTTTTAAAGATCAATGATAGTAACATGGAGGATATTAATGGAGGATATTAATGTTGATGGAAGTTTTTTCGGAACTTTCATAGCAGAGTAGGACAGCGTAGGACATTATGAGAATAATGACTAATGGGAGGATATAGCCAAAACATAACTTGAAAACCCTACCCAGCTCACGCAGCCTGAGCTTATCTCGATTGCTGATTCCCTCCAATGGGCATGGAGCAAGGTCAAAGGTTGACTTTCCTCCTTTCTTGTTGAATGGAGGGAATCAGCAATAGAGATAAGGATCGCCACTCACGTACCATATCTATGGTTCATGTTCTTCGAGAATGAGAGCGATCATTCAGACTACTATTTTCCAGTCACTGCCTTTCTGCTCTCTTTAATTCCATCATGAATATGTGAGGCCAAGTGATGGCGACTCCGTTAATAATTTAAAGACCGGAGAACAAGATTTAAGAAGGATGTGCATAGTTTTGTCAAATCAGATAACATTGATACAAACATGCATGGTAGCCAACTAGCTAAGATAAAATGGAATAGCCAACTAGCTAAGATAAAAAAAACTATGTTCGAGGGTGACAGAAGTAGAAGTAGCTCATTTCTCAGGTTCGTGTTTAAATTCCCTGTGAAGAAGGGACGATTTCATAAAGTTCTATCATTGTCTTTTGTAAGTTCTCATCGCAACCAGTTCTTAGTTCTATCACGGCTTACAAGAAGTTATCCCACTATCTTGGAAGGTTTTAGCATGTCCTTCAGAAGATATTTCTTCGTTCCTTCAAAGAATATATGTTTTTCAGAATATATTTCTTCATTTCTCAGTGGGCTTAATTGTTAAGAACATGTGTTTTATCTGTGGAGGTTACAGGTTCAAACCGACGGGGTAGAGTTGCTCATCGACCCCTTGTGACAAGGCTCGAAGGATAGACAACCTTGGGATAGAGGCTCACTCGAGTGGACTTTGGGATGCTGTGGAAACCTTTCAAAAATCATTTAACAGTAAACATTACCAAGTTTGCATCATGTAGAGGATTTATGATAGAACAATTTTGTGAGATTTCTTATATTTATAAGGCTATATTTATAATCATACTTATATAAGGATTTGAAACCTGATACTTTGTGTTAATACAAGCTCGATCCATTGCTTCGCTCCTCAAGGATGGACCACAGTCTTGTATATAAATAAGTAGACAATTACTTAATTAAAACTTAAAAATTAAACTCTGAAAATTGTGTAAAGTGTGCAATTCCTAAAATGTTATAAACAACCTATTATGGAGGTCAACAAACTTATTTCTTTGAGAATCAATATTTCCTAAAATGTTATAAGAAACCTATTATAAAGTTTAACAAACTCATTTATTTCTGGATCAAAATTTTATGTAAATAACATTTTTTATAAAAAATAAGCTTGCTAAGAACAAAAACATTGGTTTGTAGAATCAAAATTTTATGTAAAGAACATTTTTTATAAAAAAATAAGCTTGCTAATAACAAGAACATTGGTTTTTGTAGAATCTGTTAGCTCACCTTAAATTGATATTATATAGGATTTTAAAACATTAATGAAAGTACACATTTACTTAATTGAAAAACTTAGAAAAACCTTGAGAGTTGTGTTAAGTGTGCAATTCCTAAAATGTTATAAGAAACCTATTATGGAGGTCAAGAAACCTATTTCTTTAAGATCGAAATTTCCTAAGATGCTAAAAGAAACCTATTATGGAGGTCAACAAACCCATTTATTTCAAGAACAAAATTTATGTAAAAAACAATTTTTATAAAAAAATTGGTTTCGCTAAGAACATTGGTTTATAAATTCTGTTAACTCACCTTAAATTGATATTATATGGGATTTTAAAAGTTGATGAAATTTGACAGAAATCATAAATACTTGAAAGATTTTGATCCAAAAATTGCCCTCCAAACCAAACACATGGCAAAGTGTCAATTTTATTCCTAACTCAATTGCAAGCAATTTTATAATGTATAACAATTTCAAATACCCTAGATAAAACTACATAACACTTTAAAAATAAGTAAAATCCATAAAAAAAACCCACAAAGTACAACACAAGTATTATCAATGAAAATACCTACAATATGGCTAAGGTGAATAAAACAAATTCTTAAGAAATTTTATGTAATAATGCAACCACCAAAGATCATGTAATTATGTGATACAACACAAGAATCAAAGTAACATTCATTCCAAGCAATGGCGACCAACAATGTACCATGTCATTTGAAATTAACAGAACAAGGGTTAATGGGCATTGAAATTTGCTTAGCTAAAATTTAAAGGTGGGGCCCAAATGAATCGAGTTGGGGGATGTTGAAGCCTCAACACAACAATCATTAAGCAATGAGACCTATGAGATTTATACTAAACAAGTGGTATAATAACAAAAAAAAATAAAAATATTTAGAAAGTATTGTTGCTAAACATGTTTTTCTATAATATGTAGATACTTGTTAAAACATTATCAAATTAATATTTCTTCTTTATTTACTTCATAAAAATATTAATCCACTTTTATTGTGCCTTTTGTTTTTAAAGAATATTAAGAAAATTAAAACAACAAACTAGATGATATGAAACATGCCCATATAGTATCCAAAAAAGTGCACAAAGAGATGATAAAAAATTAAAATAATTGAATTGAAGGAATAGATATCCAACAAGAATGCACATCAAACATATTTAATCATTTATTTTATATAAAATATATAGAGAGAGTTTTATGACACGAAATACTTATTTTTCAATTGTTTTGTTGCTGTGGAAAAGAAAAAAATGGAAACCATTTAGTACATAAGATGGGAATACATTAATGGTTCATTGCAAAATCTGTAAGGAATAAATGACATTTTCTGATTTAAAATTTTTGATTTGTCATGATTTTTAAATATTCGTAAATTTGAAATTGTCCATGGATGTTTCTACTAGATACTAATATACAAAAAAAAGCGATCTAAACATTTGATTGACATTGGCTTGTAAGTAATGTTGGAGTATCAAGGGTTAATTGAAAAATTTCTCAAACATATGTGGCTTACGCACCAGGTTCCTATGGGCATTCCACTGTGTAAATTCGGTTTACACATAAATCACATTTTTTTTCCCTTCTCCGCTCTACGGCTTGCGTTTGCGACCAGTGGTGAATCCCGCTCATGCGGGAATGAATGGATCGCTCTCTCCTCCCGTTCTGGGTCAACCACAGTATAGTCATTCGGGTCTACGAATTCCTAGGTGGTTAAGTGTCTTAAGGGGCAAGTAAACACATGCCATACCCTGCCATACAGATTCGCAGGGCATGCTCCATTCTCAATATGCCTCACGAACAGGATTCTCAACTACCTTCTATAACATCATTAAATGTCAGAAGGGGAAGTCCGTAACATCATTAAATGTCAGAAGGGGAAGTCAAATAGGTTCATAAATGGACATGTGGCAGCATGGGTACCAATCCCACAACCCCCTCACCTATCCCTAGTGGATACACACGCCCCCCTCTTCTCATTGGTTGCCTCCTTAGCGAGTTCCTTGGGTATTTTATTGCATGATAATTAATAATTACATCATTTACAATTCTTCATGGCTTAATAGCTCATGGATAATCAATTGTCAAATACTTGCCTATGCAATTAACTTGAACATCCACCAGTGGGGCCTTGGCCTTGAGCTCCACACTAGGGAAATTACACACTGTATGTACATAATATTTACATTAAGGCCAATAAACCATGCAGAGAGGGGTGCCACATTGTGGGATCCCATGTCGAGGCTCCTCCTCTGCATCCATTCCAGCTGTCACAATGGCGCCCGCATCCAGGGTGACGAGATCCTTCCTGGCAATGTCTTGGCACTTTTGATTCAGGGATTCAGGACAATTGTTATCGAACTCACCTTCGAAAATATGGATATTACTTGCGACTCATTCGTTGGCCAGATAGTCGGCTAGAGTGTTGGCATTTCGTCTAATGTGATGAAAAGTAACAACTCTAGAATGCTTGAGACTGTCCTCCAGGCGGTGAAGACCATGATCCAATCTGCAAATCAGAGAGAGCTTGGAGACCTGTGAGCCATTCTGAAGTTTGGTGTCCAGGGAGAGGATAACTTGAGAGTCCCCTTCCACAATGAGCGGGAGACAATGTATTTTATTTTCTATGAGAAGTCCTTCCAAGAGACTTGCTAGTTCTGCCACATTATTGCTATCATACCCTATGTTGCAAAAGTAGACCCAGAGAATGGTTTTGTTAGAGTTTCGAAGCGCACCTCCGAATCCTGCATGCCCAGGGTTACCTTTTGAGGCCCCATCGAAGTTGAGTTTGAAGACTTCGATTGGGGGAGGTTCCCAATTGTCTGGGCTAACATTGCGCATACAGGCATTTCTTGGTGAGGGTGGAAGGGATGAGTGATCTAGATTCAGATTAATCAAGATTTGTCTCTCATCATCCAAGATGGGGAATTCCATGCTATTCCAATATATGACAAAGAGGGTTTCTTGAAGGTTCTTCCATATGGTTTTCCAAATGTCTTCAATAGTTCTGCTCTTGTCTTCAAAGATGCAATGGTTTCTTTCTTTCCAGATGTTACAAACAATGAACCCTAGAGTGAGAGTCCATATTATGTTCAGGAGCATGCTTTGGAAGGGATTTTCCACCCGTTGTAGAATGGTGTCAGTAATATTTCCCTTGACTCTGTTAGATTTTCTGAACTTGAGAGCCACCAAGTCCCAAAGTTCATTGGCAAGCGTGTAGGAGTTCAATAAGTGGTCAATGGTTTCTGTATGGTTGTGACATAAGACACAGAGAGAAGGTCCTTGGAATCCCCTTTTCAGGAGGTTGTCACAAGTTAGATTGCGCCAGTGAGAGAGCAGCCACATGAAGCAAGATATTTTTGTCCAGATATTAGATTTCCAGATGGTATTCCATAGGGGGAAGGGGTGGGCACTCGACCTTTGAGTCAAAAGCGAATAAGCTTGCTTGAATTATGTCCGGTCCCTGACTTACTCTGATTTTTTGTTTGTTGAAGATTCTGCTATATTGGATCAAGCATACTAGGATTGATTGCATGGCCCCAGAGAGAGGGCTCCTTCCAAAGGCACACGGGGGAGGATTCCTCTGGCTTCCAGTAATCCTTTAAAACGACGTTGTCGATAGTTTGGGTGATGGGTGGTACTGCCGATTGATCACATTGGCTACTTAGACTTGACATGTGTTGCCACGACCTGCCAGAAGAGCGTGTGAGCCCCTTCTTGGATTTCCCAGAAGATGTGCTGTTGAATTAGATATATTTGGCTGTTGGAGGCTTTCCATATCGCGAAGCTCAAAGAATTTTGGTCAAAGAGGATCAGATTGGACGGGTCCCAATTTTGTGCATACTTTTGATTCCAAAAATGGGCCCAAGGGGAGTCATTTTGCGAGATCCATTTCCACCATATTTTCGCCGAGAGGGATTTATTGTTGGTTTCTGGGTCACTTAATCCGAGGCCTCCTTCCCGCTGCGGTAGGAAGACTATTTTCCACTTGATGAGAGCCCAACAATTTCTATTTTTTTCCTTTCCCCGGAGGAAGGACCGTTGGAGATTTCTTATGGATCTTAGGACCCACTTGGGAGAAGCAAGCACAAAAAAAGGTAGAGTGGCATGGATCGGAGGACAAATTTTAAAAGGATTAGTCTGCTGGCCAGATTCAGGGAACAAAAGGTCCAAGAGGAGATGCGGTTTTCAAGTTTGTCCAAGAGCTCTCTCTAGGAGGGATGTTTAATAGCAGAATCAAAGAGGGGGGCTCCAAGGTATTTGGATGGTAGAGTGGATATTGAGAACCCCAGGATACGAGCGATATTACATTGAGTGATGGCGTCGATGTTGTAGAAGAAGATCTGGGATTTGTCAAGGTTGATGGAGGTTCCAGAGGCTTAAAAAAAATATACAGGATGATTTTCAAGTTGCGTTCTTCCTGAACCGAGGGGTGGCCAAAGAGCAGGTTATCGTCAACGAATTGCTGGTAGGCCAGAGGGGACCTCTGGGGGGGGATAGGCCACGAAGGGATTTGGAGGAGACTACCACCTGAATCATACGACCTAGTCCTTCTACCATGAGGATGAATAGGAACAGGGAGAGGGGCTCCCCTTGATGAATTCCATGAGAGGGAGAGAAGGTTGGGGAAGGTGAGCCATTGAATAAGATCGAGAAGAAGGTGGAGGAGGTGAGGCATAGGATCCACCAAGTCCACTCGTGACTGAAGCCGAAGGCCTGGAGCATTTTGTCTATAAATTTCCAACTTATCTTGTCAAAGGCCTTAGACAAATCCAACTTTATAAGCATTCTAGGGGTCTTGGTGATTTTCAGGGAATGGGTGACTTCGTGGGCCAAAATGATCCCATCCAGAATTTGTCTTCCCTCTACATAGCCTGACTATTTGGGGGAGATGAGCAGGGGGAGCAGAGGTTTCAGGCGATTGGATACTACTTTGGAAATGATTTTGTAAATGACATTGCAGAGAGAGATGGGTCTGAACTTACCAGGGTGAGAGGTGCTAGTCTCCTTGGGAATCAAGGTGAGGAAGGTGGCGTTGAGGGCCAGTAGAACCCACTGCTTTTGCCTAGATTCTTCAACCAACTCTAGCACTTTGATCTTTAGCATGTCCCAACAACGATGGAAAAAGTTGATGGTGAAGCCATCAGGGCCTGGGGCTTTTCCTTCTGCACCACCGCATTTTCTACCTCTTGCATCGTAATTGGTTGCATCAGGGATGCGTTGTGATCAACATTGAGGATGGAAGGGATATGTTTGTTGAGATGATTGATGGCCATCGAGCGATTGGGGGTGGGTTCAGTTAGCATATTTTGGAAGTAGCGAGTGAGATCCATTTCAATATCCTCGTGCTCCTCCAGAATGTCACCATTGTCCAGTTTAAGCTTGGATATTTTGTTTCCCATTCTGTGCTGAATAATGGATCAGTGGAAGAAGGAAGTGTTGTGCTCTCCTTCTTTGAGCCATTTTATTCTGGACTTCTGCTTCCAAAGTATTTCCTCCTGCTCACATATTTTATCCAGTTGAGCCATGAGATAATTTTCCTTGCACTTACTTTCCTCTGTCTGCCCCTGAGCCATGAGTGATTGTTGAATGTTCTTCAATTCTGCCTCCAATGATCCTTTCTCCTTGAATATATTACCAAAAGTTGTGTGGTTCCATTGACGTAGATTTGAGAGAAGTAATTTCATCTTCTGGTGCATGATGGCCATTTTTGATCTTCCCTTAACATGCATACTAGTCCACCAGCTGGTAACAATGTCCGTGAAGGAGGGATGAGAGATCCAAAATTTTTCAAAGCGGAAAGGTTGGTGAAGCAATGCGCATAAGTTGTGCCAATAAAGTAAGATGGGCCAATGGTCAGATCCGACTGCTAGCAGAACAAAGGTGGTGAGAATGCCTCCAGAGACAAGGATGTTATCTATGGCGATGAAGCGGTCGAGACGCTTGGCGATTTGATGATCTCTGCCCCTTCTATTGTTCCAGGTGAAGAACCTAGAGGAGGGCCGTAGGTCCACTAGTCCGTAGGTGGTTAAGGTAGAATTGAATTTCTTGTCTTCGACTCAGAGGGTTCGCAATCCCCATTTTTTCTCCTCCAGTGTTGTGATCATGTTGAAGTCTCCCCCTATGATGATAGGGGAGTTATTGTGCTGTTGAGTGAACCACTCCAAGAAGTTAAGGAGTTGAATATTTTGAATGGAGGATTGAGGTCCATATACATTTAGAAGATGGTTTTGGATGCTGGTACCCAAGATATGAAAAGAGGCTTAGATGGTGTGCGTCGTGGAGGCCAAGTTACCGAGAGAAAAAACCGTTGGGTTCCAAACTATGGAAATTCCTCTTGAGGCTCCTTTAGTGTCGATTGCAGTACATTGATTGCCCTTCCATATCCTAGCCGTTAGGAAAAGAAGGGTTTCAGAAGAACACTTGGTTTCTCGGATGAATAAGATTGCTGACATATCTTGCTAAATTTTCCTTTTCAGCATCCAATGTTTGGATGGTCTGTTAAGGCCGCGAATGTTCCTGGATATAATCTTCATTGGAGAAATAGATTTGAGAGTAGGGAAAGAATTCTGTAAGCTGGGCATATTGCCCTAATTCAACTAACCTTGTGCCAAGGAGGTTGATTCATTGCAGATCGGATTTGCGCCCTCTCTTCTTATTGTCCCTCTAAAGTTTTTGCTTGTATTTCTGAGGAAGGTTTAGAACCCCAAGTTTGTTTTGGGATTTTTATTTTTCTAGGGCGTCTTGCAGGAGCTGTATTTGATGAGCCATGATGGATCCATAGGATTTTCTAGTACATGCATCCTCTATGCCCAACAGATCAAGATCTCCAAGTTCTAGTTCCCCCATTTCTTCATCCATGATGACTTCTGGGCCAGATCCTCCTGATTGGAGATGGGGGTTTACGTCCATGGTGGAGTTGTCTTGAATATTTCCCGTGTCATTCATAGGATCTATGGATGGTGCAGAATCCAGAGTTTTGGGGATCTTTTCTTGAGAATTATGAGTCTCAGAAGAGACATTATTTTGGGCGCATTCCTGTAGTCCTTCCTCAGCGTTTGTATTTTCTGGCTAGCCGTCCAGGGCGGAGAACATGTTGCTTATGGAAGGGACCTCTTCCTTTTTCTTTTCCAGTTATGCTTTACGATCATTGCGTTTCTTTCTGCCATTTTTTTGGAATCCATCAACGTTATTCTCTTCCTCTTTTGAATCTCCAGGGGGGGTTTGCTTCGAAGGAAGTCCTTGTATAGATCATGGCCATGATCATGGCATTTTCGACAGTGGAAGGGCACATGTTCATAGTACAGAGGTTGTATCCACTATAGGTCCTCGTCAGTGAGGCTTATGGCATCTAGGAGGGATTTGGCTATGTGCATGTACACACAGATTTTGGCGTATGAAGTGTACTTGTTGAGCTTGGTTTGGACGGCCGATAAGATGTAACTTCCAAGGGTATTGCCTATATATTTTAGAGTGTCCTTGTCCCAGTACTCTTGAGGAAGTGAGAACATTCGTATCCAGACAGGAGCCCATGTGAAGTCTTCTTTTTTCTCGGCTGAATCTTTCCACCCATTTTTCTCATATATAGGCCCACAAAGTTAAAGAAGTACGACCCTCCATCTTCAACCCTATCTTTGTCTTCCAGGTGGTGGAAGATAATGGTAAAGAAGCCCTTGGAGCCTAACTGTAAATCATAGTGAGCTTTGGGTTTCCATTTAACAACAATCCAACCTCTGAGATCTTGTTCTCTGGGACAGATTCCCATGAATTTGCTTATGAGAGCACGGTCCTTCATTTGCTGATCTATGGCGTTAATCCGTTCAGCAGGGAGGAGAAGGTTGGGGTGTTCAGCCGAACATGCAAAGCAGGTGTGGGTACCTTTGATTCTAGTGTCAGGAGGGAGGGTGTTGATGTCGACATGATCAGAATGAATGGAGTTTCCAGTGTTAAGGAGGATCTCCGTAGAGCCGATCTGAAGTTTGGCTTGAGTTGGGATGCCCAGATTGAAGAGTTTTGCATAGAAGGTGGATTTGAGGACGAGGGGGAGGGGCCTCCTGCCCCTCCCAGGTCAAAGTCCATCAGGACGTTCCAGATCTGTCAGAAGGGGTTGAAGTGAACCAGAACATAGCAAGGAAGAGACCTGACGAAAAAGAACCCTAGCCAGAGTGAAACCCTAGCGTAATCGCCTTTTGATCAGTAGAGGGCTCGACGAACTTTGATTATTTCCAAACTGAGTATTTTATTGTTTCCTATCTGATCCAGAATCTGACTCATGTAGTTTCTTCAGATTAGAAACCATTGGTGTAGACATGCATTTACAATCCATCATAGAAAACCTGCACAACACATCAAATGTGTACTTTCCTTGTGAAAGAAATATCTCATCCTTCCTTTTCCAAACTTCCAGACCAAGATATTAGTGCATAAGATCCAAGTCTTTCATTTATAACTCAGAAGTTAGCTCCCTCTTGCACTGAGCTATCTATTGTTTCTCTCCAGGAAGGAACAAGTAATCAACATAGAGAACCAACATCGGTGGTTGGTTCTTCACAACATTGAAGTACATGTTGGGGTTAGCTTCAATTTGGAGAATCCAAAGCTCTAAAGATAACTTTCAATCCTTGAATAACAAACCCTAGGGGCCTGCTCAATCCCATACAAGGATTTCTTAAGTTTGCATACATTGGAATCCTTCCCATGAACTACAAACCCCTTAGGTTTTTGTATGTATATTTCTTAATCAACTTCACCATTGAGAAAGGAAGTCTTCACATCCATCTGGTTAAGCTTCCACCCCATAATAGAGGCAAGTGAAATCATGGCTCGAATAGTAGTGTACATGGACACATGAGCGAATGCCTCATCATATTCTATTCCTTCTTTATGTGACAAACCATGAGCCACAAATCTTTCTTTATATTTTTCAATACTTCCATCTGCTGCATGTTTAATTTTATAAATCCAGTTGGAAGTTACTATTGACTTCCCTTCAGGTTTAGGAGCTACTTCCCACACATCATTCCTCATGATGGATTTGTATTCTTCCACAATGAAATCTTTCCATACTTGTTTCTTAGTAGTTTCCTCATAGGTGGTGGGTTCTGAATCACTAATGTGACTCATCTGTGCTACATATCCTGAATATATTTATGATCTCCTTCGCTCCCTAGATGTGCTTGATGGTGCTCTATGCTTTTATACCTCTTGTAGAATGTCTCGACACCAAGCATATATCATCTTAGCAAGAGGTTCATTAAGTGATATTTCTACTATTTCTACCGGCTCTTCAGGATCAAGCAGATCTAAGGAATCTTCTGGCTTCTCCCTCTCAACATCTGAAAAAGGAGAACCAGAACATGGATCCTCCATCATGGGAGTCTCATGCTCCTCCATATATGAATCACACTGAAGTTCTTTAATCCATCTTTACATATGAATCCATCTTTGTCCTCTTCCCTTTTGGAACATGAATGTAGATATGACAATCGAAAATCTTCAAGTGTCGAACATCTGTTTTTTCACCAATGAAAACTTCTCCAAATGTCTTCTCTCCTAGGATATCATGCAGGATTCTATTATGAATATAAACAATATTTCTAGAGGATTCTTACCATAAGGAGGTGGGAAGATCCTGATCACACATCATAGATTTTGCAGCCTCATAGATTGCATTGTTCTTTCTTTGGGCCACCCCATTCTGCTGGGGGTTGTAAGGTACAATCAACTATCTTCTTATCCCTTCCTCTTAACAGATGTCATTAAACTCATGAGACTCAAATTCTCCTCCATTATTAGATCTTAAAGAATGAATGTGCTTTCTAGTCAGATTCTCAACCAATTCTTTAAACTATTGAAACTTGTTGAAAGTTTCAATCTTTTCCTTCAGAAAATCGATCCATGACTTGCGAGAGAAGTCATCTATGAAAAGCACATAGTATAGATAACCACTCAAGGATGTTGTAGACATGGGACCACGTATATTTCAATGGATCAATTCAAGAATCCCGTTATATCTTTTATTACTATTTGGAAATATTTTCTTGATGTTCTTACCAAGAGCACAACCTCTACAAATAACATCATGCTCAGATTGAAATACATGCATAACTTTTACCATCTTTTGTAAGCCAGGCAGCGCTTTGAAATGAAGATGAAAAATGCTCCTATGCCTTAGTTTACAAGGATTGACTGTGTCA
This sequence comes from Larix kaempferi, assembly GCA_027924585.1. Lineage (NCBI taxonomy): Eukaryota > Viridiplantae > Streptophyta > Pinopsida > Pinales > Pinaceae > Larix > Larix kaempferi. The sequence continues at coordinate 33,270,928 of BSBM01000017.1, forward strand.
TGGATCGTGGATGTAATGAACTTTCCAGGAAATTTGTAGAGACCTCCCTCTCTAACTCCAATCACAGTTGTAGAATTAGAGTCTAAATTCTTGAGCCACAAGAGCGCTTTATTGTCCATAAATATTACTCTAAAACCTTTATATTCTAGAACTGGAATAGACAAGAGGTTTTTCTTCAGACCAGGAACATAGAGAATATCATCAACATGGAGTACATCACCTGAATTCAATTGAAAGGAAGTGGATCCAACTCCTTTGATCGAATAGGTGGTATTATCTCCAAGCTTCACCTGACATGAAAAATTCTGTTTTTTCAGATCTGAGATAACACTCCTATATCCAGTCATGTGTTTTGATGCCCCACTATCCACCAGGAAAGTCTCAGCACTAGTGGTAATGGATCCAGCTAGAGTTCAGACAAGATAGTACTCCTTCCTTGACTCTTGCTCATTAGAATAATTATTTCTTGTAGGTTCATCTTCTATAGCAATAGAAGCATGAAATATACCCTTGAACTTTCCTCTTTGCTTTGCATGACAATCTCTTGCAGCTGGGTCATTTGAATTTATACTTATCAAAGTTTTTGTTGTATTCTTTTTCATTTTGATGAGGAAACTTCTTCTGAGAAAATGATTTATTTCCTGTCTTTGTCCTTGCCGTAAGAGAAAGGTTCTCTTCTTTGGAGGAATCATTTTTGCTTTGAATTCGCCCTTCTTCTTGAAGGAAATCATGCCACAATATTTCAAAGTTTGGTTGCACCTCTCAACCATTAACAACAACCAAGAATGTCTCCCATGAGGATGGAATACCATCGACAATAGTCTGAATAAGATCATCATCTTCAACACTAACTCCAATTCTCACGAGTTGATATCTTACTTGAGATATATTTGTGAAAAAGGAAGCAGCAATTTCTTCCTTCTCCATCTTCAGATTACGAAGCTCGTTCTTCAAGGCTCTCTTCTGAGTGGGAGTCTTCTTCTCTTAAATATTTGTCAAGGTGTTGAAGCACTCCTTTGTAGTCTTCAATGGATTAATCACCGTCAACAAATTGTCTTTCAAAAAATCATAAATGATTCTCTTTGCTTTGGATTGATTCTTCTTGAAAGCAATGCGCCCAACATTATAAGTAGGATCCTCAACAACATTGGATACATATCCATCTATATCATTCTCTTCCAGGATATTCAGAATCCTGGCATTCCAAGTGTTGAATTTTGATGTTCCTTCAAGTTGGTCTTCTGGTCTTACTGAGATTGAATCCATTATTCTTCAAGTATTGTGCTCAACTTTTGCCACTCAGGATCAACGCAGGCTCAAGCTTGACCGCAAAACTTAGGTCAATCATGCTCTGAGATATGATACCGTGTTAAATTTTTTTTATTTTATTTTATTTTTATTTTATATCTTAATGCGGAATTATAGTATAACTTGAAATCAATGAATAATCAAGAGCATAAGCATTCACATGAGACACAATATTTACCCTGGGAAACCATCTATTAATTGAGGGAGAAAACCCCAACAAAATATTCCTTAGAACATTGATAGATAGTAGAGAATGTCTTTACAATGATCATATTACATCAAGCAACCCTGGTGCATTATCAGAGAGAAATACCAAGCACCCCTGGTGCAATCACAGAGCAAGAGAGAAGAGAGAATAATAAAAGAACCCAATAGCTGATTTTGTATTAAGACCAATTTGCAGTTTTGTTCACATGCACCGTTCCTTCAAGAGAGATTCGCTCTTTACCATGATCTCATCAAAGCCTGCATTACAAGTGTATCATACATCTCATTCTTGGATTAATTTATAGACTTCATACTTCAAGATGAACTCACCTTCCAACTGGATGCTATATCACTTACTTAGGTTACTAACTTAAGTGTTGTAACTCAAGTGCCGTCTTTTAGTTTAAATCAAGTGTCGTCATGGAAACACTTATTTAATTAGATCTTCTACTTAAGGATGAAATAGCCCTTCAACTGGATTCTAGGCCACTCAAGTGTTGTCTTTTAGTTTAGCTCAAGTGTCATCATGTAAATACTTAGTTAACTCAAGTGTGTTCATGCAAACACTTAGTTAACTAGATCTTCTTCGTTATCACTTAGTTAACTCTTTTAAATGAAGTCTTTCTTGTTAACATCACTGAAGTAAACAATTCGATTTCTCTACTAATTAATTGAAGTTTTTCTTGATCATTGAAGTGAACAATTCGATTTCTCTCTTATCTTAACTTATCATATCTTTATCTATTGTCTTATCTACATGATCCAGTTGTGCCATATTTACTTTATTTATCATGTCAAATATACTAAGGATATTTTTCCAATGATGTGATCATCTTTTTCTACTATCATTCCAAGTGGTCATATGCTATAATAATTCACTCTAGAGGTGCTCAGTCTCTAGAGGAGACTTAATAGCTCAACCATGGTTAGTAGTACATCACACACCATTCATGCTTCGACATGCAAAGCATTACATCAACACATGAGGCACCACCTGGACACATGATGATCTATATTGGCACACAAGACCTTATCCTTGACATGAAATACTGTACACCATCATCACTTTGACATACAAATAACTTACCTCAACACATGAGGCTTAAAATTTACACATAAGGCTTAGTCATTCTTGATTCCAACTCAAGAATCTACTCCAAGTTTCCTGATTCCAACTCAGGATCCCTAAGGCACTACCTCGACACACGAGGGTCAATCCCGGAACACAAGATTGAATTGGAGAATGACTAATGATGCCATAAATTTAACACTCCCTCTCAGTAAGGGAGGCATAGGATTTGCCATACCAAGCATGTCTCGGAAGTACCTATACTTCGGACGTACTTATACTTAATCAAGGACAGAGGGTTAGTGAACATATTTTCTACCTACTCATCAATAGCAATGTACTGATGTATTATGACACCTCTCTAGACCATGTATCTGATGTAGTGGTATTTCATCTCAGTTTTATTTGATTTGTCATGAAAAACAGGGTTTTCTGAGAACTTAATGTATCTCTGATTGTCAGAGTGAATGAAAGTAGTCTCAATCTTATCACCAAACAACCCAACAAGTAGCTTCCTAAGCCGCATAGCTTCTTGGTAGGCGGTAATAGATGAAATATACTATGCTTCTGTAGTACTCTAGGTGACAAATCCCTACTTACTGCTGGACCAAGAGATCATAGCTGATCCCAAGCTAAAAAAAAATGGATGTGCTCTTTCGATCCATAATACTACCACCCCAGTCATAGTCAGCATAGCCAAGTAGTATCACTCCGCCACTGGAAGCATATACGAGTCCATAAACAATAGTACCTCGAAGGTATCTAAGCATATGCTTGGAAGCAACCCAATGTCTATGTCTTGGATCAGACATGAACTGACTCAAGATACTCATTGCATAACATATGTATGGTCTACTATGTATTAAATAACTCAAGGAAAAAATGAGTTTTCCATACATGGTAGGATCCATTAGATCTGATCCAAAATATGACTCATGTAGTTTCTTCAGATTAGAAACCATTGGTGTAGACAAGGATTTACAATCCATCATAGAAAATCCGCGCAACACATCAACCATGTACTTTCCTTGTGAAAGAAAGATCCCATCCTTCCTTTTCCAAACTTCCAGACCAATAAATTAGTGCATAAGACCCAAGTCTTTCATTTTGAACCTAGAAGTGAGCTCCTTATTGCATCGAGCTATCTGTATTTCCTCTCCAGTAAGGAACAAGTAATCAACATAGAGAACCAAGATCAGTGGTTGGTTCTTCACAAACTTGAAGTACAAGTTGGGTTCAACTTCACTTTTGGAGAAGCCCAGGATCTAAAGATAACTGTCAATCCTTAAATACCAAGCCCTCGGGGCTTGCTTAATCCCATACAAGGATTTCTTAAGTTTGCATAAATGGGATTCCTTACCATGAACTACAAACCCCTCAGGTTTTTGTATGTATACGTATTCCTCAACTTCAACATTGAGAAAGGTAGTCTTCACATCCATCTGGTGAATCTTCCACCCCAAAAATGAGGCAAGTGAAATCATGGATCGAATAGTAGTGTATCTTGCCACAGGAGCGAATGTATCATCATAGTCTATTCCTTCTTTCTATGAGAAACCACGAGCCAAAAATGTTGCTTTATATTTTTCAATACTTCCATTAGCTACATGTTTGATTTTATAAATCCACTTGGAAGTTACTGTTGACTTCCCTTCAGGTTTAGGAGATACTTCCCACACATCATTCTTCATGATGGATTTTTATTCTTCTACCATGGAATCTTTCCATACTTGCTGCTTTGTAGCTTCCTCATAGGCGCTGGGTTCTGAATCACTGATGTGACTCATCTGTGGTACATATCCTGGATATCTTTCAGGTATCCCTCACTCTTTGGATGTGTCAGATAGTGATCCATGCTTTTCCGCCTCTTGCAGAATGTCTTGACACCCGACATATCTCCTCTTAGCATGAGGTTTATCAAGTGATATTACTACCAGTTCTACTGGCTCTTCAGGATCAAGCTAAAGGAAAATGAATCTTCTGGATTATCCCTCTCAACATCTTAAAGAGGATACCTAGAACCTGGATCCTCCATCATGTGAGCCTCATGCTCTTCCAAATATGAATCACACTAAAGTTATTTAGAGAGTTTGAAGGTATCCTCTTAATGAAATGTTACATATCTGCTAAATTCAATGTGCCTTTGACTTGGAACATAAATTATATAAGATTTGGAGGATTCACTATATCCAACAAATGTGCCTTTCTTTCCGAATGGATCAATCTTTGTCCTCTTCTCTTTTGGCACGCGAATGTAGATAGGACAATCGAAAATATTAAAGTGTCCAACATCTAGTTTTTCACCAGTGAAAACTTCTTCAGGGGTCTTCTCTCCCAGGATAACATGTGGGATTCTATTTTGAATATAAATAGTAGTGCTGGAGGCTTTTGCCCATAATTAGGTGGGTGGATATTCAACACACATCATAGCTTTGCAACCTACCAGATTGTCATTTTCTTTCTTTTGGCCACCCCATTCCATGGGGGGTTGTAAGGTACAATCAAATGTCTTCTTATCCATGCATCTTAGAAGAATCCATTAAACTCATGAGACTTGAAATCCCCTCCATTATCATATCTCAAAGAATGAGTGTGCTTTCTTGTCTGATTCTCAACCAATGCTTTAAACTCTTGAAACTTGTTGAAAGTTTCACTTTTTGCCTTCAAAAAATAGATCCATGACTTGTGAGAGAATCCGTCTATGAAAAGCACATAGTACATATAACCACTCAAGGATGGTGCAGACATGGCACCACATAGATCTATAATCACTTTAGATGTTATATTACTATTTGGAAAGTTTTTCTTATTGTTCTTACCAAGAGAACAACCTATACAAATAACATCATGCTCAGATTGAAATACATGCATACCTTTTACCATCTTCTGTAACCCAGGTAGCACTTTAAAATGAAGATGAACAAGCCTCCTATTCCATAGTTAGTTCACAAGGATTGATTGTGTCATGGACCATGGATTTAATGAAATTTATAAGAACTTTGTAGAGACCTCCCTCTCTAAATCCAATCACAACTGTAGAATGAGAGTCTGAATTCTTAGGATAGAAGAGCACTTTGTTGTCCATAAATATTACTTTGAAACCTTTATCTTCTAGAATTGAAACATACAGGAGGTTTTTCTTCAAACCAGGAACATAGAGAATATCATCAACATGGAGTACATCACCTGAATTCAACTGAAAGGAAGTGGATCCAACTCCTTGGATCTAATATGTGGTATTATATCCAAGATCCACCTGACACGAGACCTTATTTTCCATCATATTTGAGATAGTGCTCCTATATCCAGTCTTGTGTTTTGATGCGCCTCTATACAACAACCAAGTCCTAACACTAGTGGTAATGGAACCAGCTAGACCTAAGAAAAGATAGTACTTCTTCCTTGACTCTTTCTCATTGGAAGAATTCTTTCTTATAGGTTCATCTTTTGTAGCAGTAGAAGCATGAAATATAGCCTTGAACTTTCCTCTTTGGTTTGCACGACAGTCTCTTCTAAACTGGACCTTCTTAATGTAGCTGAAGCATTTGAATTTAGACTTATCAAAGTTCTTGTTGTATTATTTTTCCTTTTGATGAGGAAATTTATTTTGAGAAAAAGGATTTATTTCCTCTCTTTTTCCTTGCCGTAAGAGCAAGGTTCTCTTCTTTGGAGGAAGCATTTTTGCTTTGAATTTTCCCTTCTTCTTGAAGGAAATCATGCCACAATATTTCAAAGTTTGGTTGTGCTTCTCAACCATTAACAATAGCCAAGAATGTCTCCCATGAGGATGGAAGACCATCGAAAATAGTATGAATAAGGTCATCATCTTCGACTGTAACTCCAATGCTACGAGTTGATATCTTACGTGAGAGATATTTGTGAAGAAGGAAGCAACATTTTCTTCCTTCTAAATCTTCAGATTACGAAGCTTTTTCTTCAGGGCTCTCTTATGACTGGGAGCCTTCTTCTCATAAATATTTGTCAAGGTGTCGAAACACTCCTTTGCAGTCTTCAGTGGAGTAATCACCGACATCAAATTGTCTTTCACAGTATCATAAATGATTATCTTTTCTTTGGCTTGATTCTTCTTGAAAGAAATGAGCCCAACATTAGAAGTAGGCTCTTCAACAACATTGGATACATATCCATCTATATCTTGCTCTTATAGGATATTCAGAATCCTGGCCTTCCAACTGTTGAAGTTTGAACTTCCTTCAAGTCGATCTTTTGTTCTTACTCAGATCGAAGCCATTATTCTTTAAGTATTGTGCTCAAAATTTTCTTCTCAGGATCAACGTAGGATCAATATTGACCGCAAAACGTAGGTCATTCATCAGCCCTGAGATCTGTTACCATGTTAATTTTTTTTTTAATCTTAATGCATAATTATAGTAGAACTTGAAATCAATGAATAATCAAAAGCATAAGCATTCACATGAGACACATTATTTACCTTGGGGAAACCCTCTAGTACTTGAGGGAGAAAACCCCAACAAAATCTTCCTTGGAACATTGATAGATAGAAGATTACATAAAGCACCCCTGGTTCAATATTTGCAAGAAATACCAAGCACCCCTGGTTCATTATCTACAAGAAATACCAAGCACCCCTGGTGCAATCACAAAGCAAGAGAGAAGAGAGAATAATAGAAGAACCCATCTGCTGATTTTGTACTAAGACCAATTCACAGTTTTGGTCACATGCACACTTCCTTCAAGAGAGATTCGTTCTTCAACTTGATCCCATCAAAGCTTGAATTACAAGTGTATCATACATATCATTCTTGGCTTAATTTATTTCCTTCTTACTTCAAGATGACCTCCCCTTCCAACTGGATGCTAGATCACTTATTTAGGTTTATAACTTAAGTGTCGTAACTCAAGTGTCGTTATGTAAAAACTTAGTTAATTAGATATTCTACTTTAGGATGAACTCGCCCTTCAAATGGATGCTAGACCACTCAAGTGTTGTCTTTTATTTTAGCTCAAGTGCCATCATGCAAATACTTAGTTAACTCAAGTGTCGTCATGCAAACACTTAGTTAACCATATCTTCTTTGTTATCACTTAGTTAAATCTTTTAACTGAAGTCTTTCTTGTTAACATCATTGAAGTAAACAATTTGATTTATCTCTTAATTAACTAAAGTATTTCTTGATCATTGAAGTGAAAAATTTGAGTTCTCTCTTATCTTAACATATAATATCTTTATCTCTTGTCTTATCTACATGATCCACTTGTGCCATCTTTACTTTATTTATCATATCAAATATACGAAGGATATTTTTTTCAATGATGTGATCACCTTGTATGCTATCATTCCAAGTGTTCATATGCTAAAGTAATTCACTCTAGAGGTGGCCGGTCTCTAGAGGATACTTAATGGATCAAACATGGTTATTAGTACATCACACACCATTCATGCTTCGACATGCAAAGCATTACCTCAAGACATGAGGCACCACCGGAACACATGAGGATCTGTCTTGACACACAAGACCTTAGCCTTGAAAAGAAAGACCATATAACATCATCACTTTGACCTACAAAACACTTACCTCAACACATGAGGCTTAACCTTTACACATAAGGCTTAGTAATTTTTGAGTCCAATTCGAGAATTTACTCCTAGTTTCCTGATTCCAACTCAGGCTCCCTAAGGCACTACCTCGACACATTAGGCTCAATACTGGAGCACAATGTTGAATTGGAGAATGACTCATGATTCTGTAACTTTAACACTCCCTCTCCGCGAGGGAGGCATTCTCTGCCATACCAATCTTATCTGGGAAGTACTTATTATTTGTCAAGGACAGAGGCTTAGTCAACATATCTTCTATTTGCTCATCAATAGAAATGTACTGAAGTATTACGTCACCTCTCTAGAACATGTCTATGATGTAGTGGTATTTCATCTCAATGTGCTTTGATTTGTAATGAAACAGAAGGTTTTCTGAGAGCTTAATGCAACTTTGATTGTCAGAGTGAATGACAGTAGTCTCAAGCTTCTCACCAAACAACCCAACAAGAAGTTTCATAGTCCACACAGTTTCTCGGTAGGCGGTACTTGCTGCAATATACTTTGATTCTGTAGTACTCTAGGCAATAGAGCCTTGCTTCTTGCTAGACCAAGAGATCATAGATGATCCCAAGCTAAAACAAAATTTAGATGTACTCTTTTAGAACACAATACTACCACCCCAGTCAGATTCAACATAATTAAGTAGCATCACTCCTCCATGGGAAGCATATATGATTCCATAAGAAATAGTACCTCGAAGGTATCTAAGGACATGCTTGGAAGCAACCAAATTCTTATGTCTTGGATCAGACATGAACTGACTCAATATACTCACTACATAACATATGTCTGGTCTATTATGTATCAAATACATGAAGGAACTAATGAACTATCTATACATGGTAGGATCCACTAGATCCGATCCAGAATTTGACTCATGTAGTTTCTTCAGATTAGAAACCATTGGTGTAGACCTGGATTTACAATCCATCATAGAAAACCTGCACAACAAATCAATTGTGTACTTTCCTTGTGAAAGAAAGATCTCATCCTTCCTTCGCCAAAATTCCAGACCAAGAAAGTAGTGCATAATACCCAAGTATTTCATTTCGAACTCAGAAGTGAGCTCTCTATTGCATGGAGCTATATGTTTTTCCTCTCCAGTAAGGAACAAGTCATCAAAATAGAGAACCAAGATCAGTGGTTGGTTCTTCACAACCTTGAAGTACATGTTGGGTTCAGCTTCACTTTTGGAGAATCCTGAGATCTGAAGATAGCTGTCAATCCTTGAATACCAAGCCGTCAGGGCCTGCATAAGCCCATACAAGGATTTCTTAAGTTTTCATACATGGGACTCCTTCCCATGAACTACAAACCCCTTAGGTTGCTGTATGTATACTTCTTACTCAACTTCACCAATGAGAAAGGAGTTCTTCACATACATCTGGTGAAGCTTCCACCCTAGAACTGATCCAAGTGAAAACATGGCTTGAATAATAGTGCACCTGGCCACATGAGAGAATGTCTCATCATAGTCTATTACTTCTTTCTGTGAGAAACCACAAGCTAAAAATATTTCTTTATATTTTTCAATACTGCCATTAGCTGCTTGTTTGATTTTATAAATCCACTTGGAAGTTACTATTGACTTCCATTCAGGTTTAGGAACTCCTTCCCACACACCATTCTTCTTGATGGATTTGTATTCTTCCACCATGGAATCTTTCCATACTTGTTGCTAAGTAGCTTCCTCATAGGTGGTGGGTTTTGAATCACTGATGTGACTCATTTGTGCTACATATACTAAATATTTTTCAGGTCTCCCTCGCTCTCTGGATGTGCCTAATGGTGCTCCATGCTTTTCTTCCTCTTGAAGAATGTCTTGACACCAGGAAAATCCCCTCTTAGAAAGAGGTTCATCAAGTGATATTTCTACCAGTTCTAGTGGTTCTTCAGGATTAAGTGGATATAAGGAATATTCTATATTCTCCCTCTCAACATATGAAAGAGGAGAACCAGAACATGGATCCTCCATTATGGGAGTCTCATGCTCCTCCATATTTGAATTACATTCAAGTTCTTTAGAGCATTTGAGAGAAACCTCTTAATGAAATGTTACATCTCTGCTGACTTCAATGTTCCTTTGACTTGGAACATAGATTCTATACACTTTGGAGGATTCACCATATGCAACAAATGTGCCTTTGTTTTTGGATGTCTCCATATTTTTCATCTTCTCTTTGGCACATGAATGTAGACGGGACAATAAAAAATATTCAAGTGTCCAACATTTGGTTTTTCACCAGTGAAAACTTCTTTAGGAGTCTTCTCTCCCAAGATAGCATGCAGAATTCTGTTATGAATATAAACAACAATCTTGGAGGATTCTTCCCATAAGGAGGTGGGAAGATCTTGATCACACATCATAGCTTTTGCAGCCTCACAGATTGTCCTTTTCTTTCTTTTGGTCACCCCATTCTGTTGGGAGTTGTAAGGTACTGTAAGATGTATTCTTATCCATGCATCTCGACAGAATTCATTAAACTCATGAGACTCGAAATCTCCTCCATTATCAGATCTCAAAGCACGAATGTGCTTTCTAGTCTGATTCTCAACCACTGCTTTAAACTCTTGAAACTTGTTGGAAGTTTCACTCTTTGCCTTCATAAAATAGATCCATGACTTGCGAGAGAAGCCATCTACAAAAACCACATAGTACAAATAACCACTCAAGGATGGTGCAAACATGGCACCACATATATCTGAATGGATCAAGTACAGAATCCCTTTAGATCTTATAGTACTATTTGGAAATCTTTTTTTGTTATTCTTACCAAGAGCACAACCTCTACAAATAACATCATGCTCCAATTGAAATACATGCATAACTTTTACCATCTTTTGTAACCCAGGTAGCACTTTGAAATGAAGATAACCAAGCCTCTTATGCCATTGTTCACAAGTACTGACTGTGTCATGGTTCATGCATTTAATGAACTTTCTAGGAAATTTGTAGAGATCTCCCTCTCTAACTCCAATCACAACTGCAGAATTAGAGTTTGAATTCTTAGGCTACAAGAGAGCTTTGTTGTCTATAAATATTACTTTGAAACCTTTATCTTCTAGAACTGAAACAGATAGGAGGTTTTTCTTCAAACCAGGAACATACATAATATCGTCAACATGGAGTACATCATCTGAATTCAACTGAAAGGAAGTGGATCCAACTCCTTTGATCGAATAGGTGGTATTATCTCCAAGCTCCACCTGACAGGAGAACTTCTTTTCCTTCAAATATGAGATAGCGCTCCTATATCCAATCATGTGTTTTTATGCCCCACTATCCACAATCCAAGTCTTAGCACTGTGGTAATGGATACAGATAGAGATGAGACAAGATAGTACTCCTTCCTTGACTCTTGATCATTGGAAGAATTATTTATTCTAGGTTCATGTTCTGTAGTAGTAGAAGCATGGAATCTATCCTTGAACTAATTTCCTCATTGCTTTGCACGGCAGTCTCTTGCAAAGTGGCCCTTCTTATTGCAGTTGAAGCATTTCACTTTATACTTATCAAAGTTCTTGTTGTATTATTTTTCCTTTTGATGAGGAAATTTTTTCTAAGAAAAGGATTTCTTTCCTCTCTTTGTCCTTTCCGTAAGAACAATGTTCTCTTCTTTGGAGGAAGCATTTTTTGCTTTGAATTCGCCCTTCTTCTTGAAGGAAATAATGCCACAATATTTAAAATTTTGGTTTCAATTATCGACCATTAACAACATCCAATAATGTATCCCATGAGGATGGAATACCATCAACAAAAGTATGAATTATATCATCATCTTCAACAGTAACTTCAATGCTCATGAGTTATCTCTTACTTGAGAGACATTTGTGAAGAATTTAGCAACAATTTATTCCTTCTTCATCTTTAGATTACAAAGCTTGTTCTATAGGGATCTCTTCTGAATAGGATCCTTCTTCTCATAAATATTTGTCAAGGTGTCGATGCACTCCTTTGAAGTCTTCAATGTAGTAATTACCGACATCAAATTGTCTTTCACGGAATCATAGATGATTCTGTTTGCCTTTGCTTGATTCTTCTTGAAAGCAATGTGCCCAACATTAGAAGTAGGATCTTCTAAACCATTGGATACATATCCATCTAGATCATGCTCTTCTAGGATATTCAGAGTCCTTGCCTTCCAAGTATTGAAGTTTGAAGTTCCTTCAAGTCGGTCTTCTGGTCTTACTGAGATTGAATCCATTATTCCGCAAGTACTGTTCTCAACATTTTTCGCTTAGTATCAACGTCGACTCAAGTGTGACTGCAAAACTTAGCTCATTCATGCCCTGAGCTCTGATACCATGTTAATTTTTTTTATTTTTTATCTTAATGCGGAATTACAGTAGAACTTGAAATCAATGAATAATCAAAAGCATAAGCATTCACACGAGACACAATATTTACCTTGGGGAAACCCTCTAGTACATAAGGGATAAAACCATAGCAAAATATTCATTAGAACATTGATAGATAGCAGAGAATGTATTTACAATGAGAAGATTACATCAAGAACCCCTATTACATTATCATAGAGAAATACCAAGCACCCCTACTGCAATCACAAAGAGAGAGAGAAGAGAGAATAATAGAAGATCCCAGCAGTTGATTATGTACTAAGAACAATTCACAGTTTTGGTCACATGCACACTTCCTTCAAGAGAGATTTGCTCTTCACCTTGATCTCATCAAAGCCTACATTACAACTGTATCATACATCTCATTCTTGGATTAATTTATGGCCTTCTGACTTCAAGATGAAATTGCCTTCCAACTGGATGCTAGATCACTTAGTTAGGTTACTAACTCAAGTGTCGTAACTTAAATGTACTAACTCAAGTGTCATCTTTTAGTTTAACTCATGAGTCGTCATGCAAACACTTAGTTAATTAGATATTCTACTTCAGGATGAACTTGCCCTTCAACTGGATTCTAGAGCACTCAAGTGTTGTCTTTAGTTTAGCTCAAGTGTCGTCATGCAAATACTTAGTTAAATCAAGTGTGTTCATGCAAACACTTAGTTAACTAGATCTTCTTTGTTATTACTTAGTTAACTCTTTTAATTGAAGTATTTCTTGTTAGCATCACTGAAGTAAATAGTTCGATTTATCTCTTAATTAACTGAAGTCTTTCTTGATCACCGAGGTGAACAATTAGAGTTCTCTGGTCTTATCTTATCATATCTTATATTTATCTCTTGTATTAGCTACATGATCCACTTGTTCCATCTTTACTTTACTTATCATATCAAATATACTAAGGATATTTTTCCAATGATGTGATCATCTTGTTCCATTATCGTTCCAGGTGTTCATATGCTAAAGTAATTCACTCTAGAGTTGGAAAGTCCCTAGAGGAGACTTAATAAATAAACCATGGTTAGTAGTACATCACACACCATTCATGCTTCAACATGCAAAGCATTACCTCAGCACATGAGTTACCGCCTCAACACATGAGGATCTATCTTGACACACAAGACCTTAGCCTTGACAAGCAAGACTGCACAACATCATCACTTTGACATACAAAGCAGTTACCTCAATACATGAGGCTTAAAATTTACACATAAGGCATAGTAATTATTGATTCCAACTCAAGAATCTACTCCAAGCTTCCTAATTCCAACTCGGGTTCCTTAAGGCACTATCTTGACACACGAGGCTCAATCCTGGTACACAAGATTGACTTGGAGAATGAATCATGACGTTGTAACTTTAAAACTCCCTCTCAACGAGGGAGACATTCTCTGCCATACCAAGCTTGTCTTAGAAGTACCTATACTTCATCAAGGACATAGGCTTAGTCAATATGTCTGCTATCTTCTCATTAGTAGTAATGTACTGAAGTCTTACGACACCTCTCTGGACCATGTCTTTGATGTAGTGGTATTTCATCTCAATGTGATTTTATGTTTCATGAAACACATGGTTTTCTAAGAGCTTAATGCAGATTTGATTGTCAAAGCGAATGACAATAGTATCAATATTCTCACCGAACAACCCATCAAGTATATTCCTAAGCCACACAAATTCTCAGAAGGAGGTACTAGCTGCAATATACTCTACTTTTGTAGTACTCTGGGATACAGAGCCATGCTTCCTGCTAGACCAAGATATCATAGCTGATCCCAAGCTAAAACAAAATCCGGATGTACTCTTTCGCTTCACAATACTACCACCCTATTTAGAGTCAGCATAACTAAGTAGCATCACTCCTCCATTGGAAGCATATATGAGTCCATAAGCAATAGTACCTTGCAGGTTTCTAAGAACATGCTTAGAAGCAACCCAATGTTTATGTCTTGGCTCAGATATGAACTGACTCAAGATAATGACTGCATAACATATGTCTAGTCTACTATGTATCAAATACATAAAGGAACCAATGAGTTGTCTATACATGGTAGGATCCACTAGATCCGATCCGTAATTTGACTCATGTAGTTTCTTTAGATTAGAAACCATTGGTGTAGAAGTGGATTTACAATCCATCATACAAAACCGACGCAACACATCAACTATTTACTTTCCTTTATGAAAGAAAGATCTTATTCTTCCTTTTCTAAAATTCCAGACCAAGAAAGTAGTGCATAAGTCCCAAGTATTTCATTTCGAACTCAGAAGTGATATCCCTCTTGCACTGATCTATATGTTGTTCCTCTCCAGTAAGGAACAAGTCATCAACATAGAGAACCAATATCAGTGGTTGGTTCTTCACAACATTGAATTATAGGTTGGGGTCAGCTTCAATTTTGGATAAGCCCAAGTTCTAAATATATCTATCAATCCTTCAATACCAAGCCCTCGGGGCCTACTTAATCCCATACAAGGATTTCTTAAGTTTGCATACATGGGACTCCTTCCCATGAACTACAAACTCCTCAGGTTTTTGTATGTATACTTCTTCCTTAACTTCACCATTGAGAAAGGCAGTCTTCACATCCATCTAGTGAAGATCCCACCCGAGAAATGAGGCAAGTAAAATCATGGCTCGAATAGTAGTGTACCTAGGCACATGAGAAAATGTCTCATCATAGTCTATTCCTTCTTCCCGTGAGAAACCACGGGCCACAAATATTTCTTTATATTTTTCAATACTTCCATCAGCTACATGTTTGATTTTATAAAGCCACTTGGAATTTACTATTGACTTCTCTTCAGGTTTAGGAACTACTTCCCACACATCATTATTCATGATGGATTTGTATTCTTTTACGATGGCATCTTTCCATACTTACTGCTAAAACCACTTAAACTATGAAACGAGAACTGTTTTTCTCTCTCCTAATTTTAGTAGCTATTTTTACCTCCGTTTCAAAAAGGCTTGATACCAGTATCACACATTTTCATTTTGAGGCATTTTTTGGGGCCTTTGAATTATCTTTGTCGTAAAATATATTTAATTTCTATTTTCAAGTGTGTTTTTAGAGATTTAACAAAATAACGTACATTTATAAGCAATTTATAATAAAAAACATATACATTTTGCAAGTTTTTCTATAAAATAAGACATTTTTATTGACAAAATTGTAAACAAATTCAGAAAATAAAGACATTTAAAACCATTTTCAATGAATTTTTAGAGATTTTTTGTATAAAAACAATACTATTTCATATTATTTTCCGAAAAGTGACAATTTACATAAATTCAAGAAAAACTATACCATATATTTGTAAAAAACATATTAAAAATATTATATATAGAAATTTTATTTCTATAATAAAATCTGAAAGTCAAAACATTACTAATATATCTTATCAAAAAATTGTCAAATTTAACATTTTCTTCGAGACATGAAACTAACATCACTTTAAGTTATTAGGTACTTTTAGTCTCTTGTAATATTTATTGGAATGAGCATAGGTGACAAATACATATATCTTTAGAGATTTTTGTATTACTTTGTGGTTTACAGTCTTTTTCTATTTCATACATTAATAGAATTTGAGTTTTTTTATATTACTATGTTCTTTGCAATATCTTTTTTTGTATATTTCCCTTTTATATTTCTTCCTTCATTCTATGAAAAAACTAGATCAAACATCTCTTCCCTATACCATTGATGTTTATGAACATGATACATTATAAACAAGGAACATATCTTTAATCAATTGGAACACAGATGTCTAAGTGTTAAGACTCCATAGGAGGCCAAATATTTGTATTTTATCAATATTAAAAAGAAAAATATACGATTATAACAAGTGACTATAATCACAGTTACATTAGAGAAAAAAAATAATTGGTAGAAAGACACAAAGCCTAGTTCATGGCTTAAAAATTTAGACATGGAATATATCTATGTAGAAAGGTTGAACACCACAAACTTCACAAAGAGGGTTATCTTAATTGGCAATATAAAATATTCCTTTGCACCATTCTTAAAAATATGTTTAGAAAGATAGAACACTTCAAACTTCACAATGAGGGTTATCTTAATTGCCACTATATGCCTATCCACCACTCTTTTCAATTGTTTCTTCGAATATAATTTTATTGATTTTATTATAAGATATATAATAAAATTCTTAAACTATTGAAAACCTATGAACAAGATTGTGGAAATGAGGTATATATGTTTGTGAAAATATCATAACATTGAGCTAAAGAGATATCTATGTACAATAAATACTATTTTTACTAATATTTATATCTACATTAAAACTTTTTACACTTTTTTATAAAAAATAAAAATCATTATTAAACATTAACAATCTAAATCTTTCTATCTTTGAAATAATGACAATAATCTAAATCTTTAAAATGAAGATAAATCTTTCTATCTTTGAAATAATAGCAATAATCTAAATCTTTAAAATGAAGATAGTTGTCAATATATACATATATTTGACAATTTTTTATAAAGGTAGAAGGAATTTAGGAATCTTAGATAAATAGATTTATTCTTACATCAGGAATATTAAACCCCTATAAGGAAGGTTATATATTATTTACCTTTAATAATTGAATTTGATTCTTAAGCTTCATATATGTTCTCTTAGACTTTAGGTACCCCATAGCTTTTACTCCTTAACCCTTCACAAGGACAGATCCTTAGTATAGTATTATTCTTATACTCTACGAACAACATTAGTATAAGGAATAGATAGCAAGATTATAACTCTTTTCTCCTAGACTTATACTTTACGAATTCTTATTCTATTATTTTATATCTATAGATATATTATTATTATTATTACACTACAAACTTATTTGACAATTTTTTTAAATGTAATTTTCTAATTTATTTCAAGTTCTATTTACGGTATTAAAATGCATTTAGATCATTACAATATTAAAATGCTTTTTAAAATTGTAATCGGGTCAGACTTCTTAGAAATGAAGCATATATTAATTCCAACATTTTGTTCTTTTTTTAAATGTAATTTTCTAATTTATTTCAAGTTCTATTTACGGTATTAAAATGCATTTAGATCATTACATTATTAAAATGCTTTTTGAATTTGTAATCGGGTCAAACTTCTTAGAAATGAAGCATATATTAATTCCAACATTTTGTTTTTTTTTTAAATGTAATTTTCTAATTTATTTCAAGTTCTATTTACGGTATTAAAATGCATTTAGATCATTACAGTATTAAAATGCTTTTTAAATTTGTAATCCCCTCAAACTTCTTAGAAATGAAGTGAAAATGCCCCCTCCTCCCGCTGCACCTCCCTCCTCCGTGCTCCTCTGGCCACACTCATTTTCTCATCTAGGCACCCAAGGGCCGCCCTCACAGGGCTGCTCGATGCCCGGCATCGAGCAGCCCCGTGAGGGCGGCCCTTGGGCGCACAAGTGACCAAGCTCCACTCACTTGAATCATCCACTGGTGTTTCCATTTGCTGCTCACTCCCAGGGCTCTGATCTTTCTCCACCTGCTCTGCATTATGGATGGGCGTTTCTCTCCCTATTGATTGTCGTGGTTGTCATAACAGTGGAGCTGCTCACTTGGGCACCCAAGGGCCGCCCTCATGGGGCTGCTCGATGCCCGGCATCGAGCAGCCCCGTGAGGGCGGCCCTTGGGCGCCTAGATGAGCAAATGAGTGTGGATACTCGATGAGCTGGTTGGACGAGATAGCGTGCATAGCAGCCAAAGCCAGAGGAGTACTCAGAGAATGAGTGTGTTCGCCTTCGTAGGCTGTCATTACAATCTTAGGGTCTTCAGCGCATCTCTGAACCTGCTCAAAATTTAACATATTGAAACTGGTAGGCAGGCTAATTGTATGTATTTCATAGTCGATGAGAGTATTTAAGCAACATATTTCTTTAGGGAGAGATCGAGGTCGAACCTGTTTTTTCACTGGGCAATTGGGCGCGCCAACACATTTGTCATAAGATCTTGGAAATGGATTGTTTTTTGTCATCTTTTGACCATACTTTTGCCACTGGAAACCATCGCTTCTCTGATGAGAATACATCAGATCAAATTCTCTAAATGGAATGGATTATAAAAAGTTCCATTAAAACTCTAATTTTTGAATTGCGAGGTTACAACAATAGAGAAAGTTGCCTCGTCAAAATAAATTAGGTTATTACGGCAAATTGGTCGATTCTTATCCGCAAGGCTACAACTCTTTTGGGCGCGGCCGCCGTCTGTTCGTCGGAGGCCCCGCTTGGCACCTTGTTTTGTAAATCCATGGACGAATTGATTCCATTCTCAATCTGTTCCGACTGCATGTAATTTCTATTCCTATTCTTTAAAGTAAGGTGGTAATCGTCCATACGTTCGACATTCTTCTTCTCCTCAGATTGGTCAGAAATTACACGGTCAGAGTCGACAGGACACAATAAGTTTTTTTTTTTTTTTTTTTTCTTCTGATGATTTGGATTGAATATCTACCAATAAAACGAAAACATAGAATATTTTATTGAAATTCATGAAGATCAATAATAATCCCTGTGAAATTGGATTCCCAAAACGACAAGGTAATATACTTGGTGGATTCCATCAACGTACTTTGGTTGTTGCACCAGAAACCTGATATGCTTTTGCAAGTCTTTATATTGACTACTCACGATCTTCAACATAGACTTTAAGGGAAACCTCATGAGGGCGGCCCTTGGGAACCGGATAGCAGTGATACACACCACACAAAATTATGTACAATTGGTCTTTCATGGCAAATTAGATAACCGAACTAGCTTCCATAGCTAAAAGCGATTACCCACTGCTGTCTTGCGCGCTCTCTCTTTCAATGAGCCACTGTAGATACTCGAAATCAGAAACTTGGCAGGGAATAGTGAGAACACCCTTCTGGTGAAATCCATAGACGTGTTCGGCTTCTTGGAGAAAATGCAGGAAGAACGGATGGTTGAAATAGTAGACGGGGATCACAAACCGAGTTTGCTCTTCTTGGTCATCCCCCCAACATACAACGCCAAGAAACCCTTGGGAACGTCTTTGGGAGGATACCGACTTTTATTTTCATTTTCCTCCCTAAAACTTATATGACATGATAACTGGCGGCCAATATGGCTTTTCGTGCGAGCAAGAAGATTGGAGCAACTGCCATAGGTCTTAATGTGATATATACCAAATATTGCCACGTCTCATAAAAACTGTGCTTAATGCTCTTTCAAAACATATGATACGACCTTTGTAAATGGTCTCTCCCCTTTTGAATTTATAAATTAATAATATTTTTTTCATAAAGCTTTGAAATATGAGCCTCCATTCGAATGACCTTAATAAATTAGGGTTTCAAAATAGGATGGATGAATAAAAAGGGGAAAAGGGATATGAAATATGAAGGTAGAAGATTGGTAAAAATGAATATAAAATTTAGATTATAAAAAGGTTTATGAAATGATTGGTAAAAATGGATATAAAATTTAGATAATAAAAAGGTTTATGAAATGAGGAATTTTTATATATTTTTTTATTAAATGGAAAGGGTAAATTCATGAAGAGATATTAAAGGGGCTTTAAAATAAGTATGAGGAGATATTGAATGTTTTTTTAATTTTTTAATAATAAGGGGATAATAATAACATAATAATAAGAGTTCAGTGAGGCCATTTGGTAAGAATGTAAAGGATATAATTAAAATAATGAAGAGGGGGTGAAGTCTTAATTTTAGGCAATGGCCCTTTAAATACTTATGGGAAGGGATAAAATGAAAAGGGGTTAATGTCATTATTCAAAGGCTAACTGTGACTCTTTGGTTGAGTGGATCTAGGTTCCAAATACTGATCCCCACTTGCGTTGCTGGGGACAAAGACAGACTGAACATGAGACTTTTGGTTTACTCGTGTCGAGAGCAGCAGATACACATTCATTTCCGGAAAAAAATGAGCACTAACAGGAAATTTCTTACTATTAGTTCATAATGTCATATGCGACCTTTACGATTTCATTGCAAAACTCACCTTAGCTGATACAATAAGAAAGTATTTTTGTCCTAAAATTTGCAATTTATAATTCATTTTATTTATATGAATTATTTGTTCTTGTATGGTCTAATATATTATTTCATTATGAATCGCATCATAATTTATTTGGGTTTTTTTTTGTTAAAGTGGTGAAATTATTTATGAATTTTTTTTGTTTGTTTAATATGCAAGTTTCAAAAAAGTTGTAATTTATCTCTTGAAGAATTTCTTTTTTTCCAATTTAGGAGTTGATTTTAAAGTTTTTGTATGGGATGTTTGATTTTAGGAGTTGAGTATGGGATGTTTGGGCCATGGCTCTATTTTTTACCCCCCCAAAAAAATCGTGTATACTGGTATCAACACTTTTCTATTTGGGGGGTGTTTTTGGTGTTTTTTTTGCAAAAAACATCGTTTTTATGTCTAGAGTTCTCGTCCATAGTATAAAGTTCTCGTTTCATAGTATAAGTGGTTCTAAGTAGCTTCCCCATAGGTGGTGGGTTCTGAATCACTGATGTGACTCATCTGTGCTACATATCCTAAATATATTTCAGGTCTCCCTTGCTCTTTGGATGTTCTTGATGGTTCTCCATTCTTTTCTGCCACTTGCAAAATATCTCGACACCAAGAATATCTCCTCTTAGCAGGAGGTTCATCAAGTGATATCTATACCAGTTCTACTAGATATTCAGGATCAAGCGGATCTAAGGACTCTTCTAGATTCTCCCTCTCAACATATGAAAGAGGAGAACTAGAACCTAGATCCTTCATCATGGGAGTCTCTTGCTCCTCCATATCTGAATCACACTAAAGTTATTTAGAGCATTTGAGGGAAGCCTATTCATGAAATGTTACATCTTTGTTGACTTTAATGTGCCTTTGACCTGGAACATAGATTCTATAAGCTTCGGAGGATTCACTATATCCAAAAAATGTGCCTTTATTTCTGGATGGATCCATCTTTTTCCTATTCTCTTTTGATACATTAATGTTGATAGGACAACTAGAAATATTCAAGTGTCCAACATCTGGTTTTGCACCAGTGAAAACTTCTTCAGGAGTCTTCTCTCCCAGGATAGCATGCAATATTCTGTTTTGAATATAAATAGCAGTGCTAGAGGCTTCGGCCCATAAGGAGGTGGGCATATTGTGATCACACATCATAGATTTTTCAGCCTTACAGATTATCGTGTTCTTTCTTTCAACCATCCCATTCTGCTGGGGGTTGTAAGGTACACTCATCTGTCTTCTTATCTCTACCTCTTGGCAGAATTCATTAAAATAATGAGACTCAAACTATCCTCCATTATCAGATCTCAAAGCACGAATGTGCTTTCCATTCTAATTCTCAACCAATGCTTTGAAATCTTGAAACTTGTTGAAATTTTCACTATTTTCCTTCATAAAATAGAATCATGACTTGCTAGAGAAGTCATCTATGAAAGGACCATATATATCTGAATGGAGCAAGTCCAGAATCCATTTAGATCTTTTAGTACCGATTTGAAATATTTTCTTGTTGTTCTTACCAAGAGCACAACCTCTACAAATAACATCATGCTCAGATTGAAATACAAGAATACCTTTTACCATCTTCTGTAACCTAGGAAGGGATTTGAAATGAAGATGACCAATCCTCCTATGCCATAGTTCACAAGGACTGACTGTGTCATGGATCATGGCTTTAATCAACTTTCCAGGAACTTTGTAGAGACCTCCCTCTCTAACTTCAATAACAATTGCATAAATCAAGTCTGAATTATTAGGCCACAAGAGCACTTTGTTGTCCATAAAGATTACTTTGAAACCTTTATCTTCTAGAATTGAAATAGACAAGAAGTTTTTCTTCAAACCAGAAACATAAAGAATATCATCAACATGGAGTACATCACCTGAATTCAACTGAAAGGAAGTGGATCCAACTCCTTGGATCGAATAGGTGGTATTATCTCCAAGATCCACCTGACATGAGAACTTATTTTCCTTCAGATCTGAGATTGCGCTCCTATATTCAATCATGTGTTTTGATGCGCCATTATCCACCAACCAAGTCTCAACACTAGTGGTAATGGTTCCAGTTAGAGCTAAGACAAGATAGTACTCCTTCCTTGACTCTTGATCATTGGACGAATTCTTTCTTGTAGGTTCATATTCTGTAGCAGTAGAAGCATGAAATCTACCGTTGAACTTTCCTCATTGATTTTCATGAAAATCTCTTACAAAGTGGCCCTTCTTATTGTAGTTGAATCATTTGAATTTAGACTTATCAAATTTCTTGTTGTATTTTTTTTTTCCTTTTGATGAGGAAACTTCTCCTGAGAAAATGATTCCTTTCCTCTCTTTATCCTTACAGTAAGAGCAAGGTTATCTTCTTTGGAGAAAGAATTTTTTCTTTGAATTCGCCCTTCTTCTTAAAGGAAATCATGCCGCAATATTTGAAAGTTTGGTTGCACTTCTCGACCATTAACAACAACCAAGTATGTCTCCCATGAGGATGGAATACCATCGACAATAGTTTGAATGGGATCATCATATTCGACAGTAACTCCAATGCTCATGAGTTGATCTCTTACTTGAGATATATTTGTGAAGAAGTTAGCAACAATTTATTCCTTCTCTATCTTCATATTACAAATCTTGTTCTTTAGGGATCCTTTCTGACTAGGATATTTCTTCTCATAAATATTTGTCAAGGTGTCGAAGCACTCCTTTGTAGTCTTCAATGGAGTAATCACCAGCATCAAATTGTATTTCACAGAATTATAAATGATTCTCTTTGCTTTGGATTGATTCTTCTCGAAAGTAATGCGCCCAACATTAGAAGTAGGATCTTCAAAAACATTGCATACATATCCATCTAGATCATGCTCTTCCATTATATTTAGAATATCGACCTTCCAAGTATTGAAGTTTGAAGTTCCTTCAAGTCAGTCTTCTTGTCTTACTAAGATTGAAGTCATTATTCTTCAAGTACTGTGCTCAAATTTTTCAACTCAGGATCAACATAGGATCAAGCTTGACTGGAAAACTTATCTCATTCACGCCCTGGGATATGATACCATGTTAATTTTTTTATTTTTTATTTTATTTTTTATTTTTTTTTAATTTTTATTTTAATTTTAATTTTTTTTTATTTTTTTATCTTAATGCATAATTATAGTAGAACTTGAAATCAATGAATAATCAAAAGCATAAGCATTCACATGAGACACAATATGTACCCTAGGGAAAACCTCTAGTACTTGAGGGATAAAACCCCAGAAAAATCTTCCTTAAAACATTGATAGATAGCAGAGAATGTCTTTACAATGAGGAAGTTACATAAATCACCCCTGGTGAATTATCAAAGAGAAATACCAAGCACCCCTGGTGCAATCACAGAGCAAGAGAGAAGACAGAATAATATGAGAATCCAACAGATGATTCTGTACTAAGATCAGTTCACAGTTTTGGTCACATGCACACTTCCTTCAAGAGAGATTCGCTCTTCACCTTGATCTCATCAAAGCTTGCATTAAAAGCATGTCATACATCGCATTCTTGGATTAATTTATGACCTTCTGAATTCAAGATGAACTCTCCTTCCAACAGGATTCTAGATCACTTAGTTAGGTTACTAACTCAAGTGTCATCTTTTTGTTTAAATCAAGTGTCATCTTTTTGTTTAACTCAAGTGTCGTCATGCAAATACTTAGTTAATTATATATTCTACTTCAGGATGAACTCGCCCTTCAACTTGATGCTAGACCACTCTAGTGTTGTCTTTTAGTTTAGCTCAAGTGTCGTCATGCAAATACTTAGTTAACTCAAGTGTTGTCATGCAAATACTTAGTTAACTAGATCTTCTTCGTTATAACTTAGTTAACTCTTTTAACTGAATTTTTTCTTATTAACATTACTGAAGTAAACAATTTGATTTCTCTCTTAATTAAATGAAGTCTTTCTTGATCACTGAAGTGAACAATTCGAGTTCTCTCTTATCTTAACATATCTTATATTTATCTCTTGTCTTATCTGCATGATCCACTTGTGTCATCTTTACTTTATTTATCATATCAAATATACTAAGGATATCTTTCGAATGATGTGATCATGTTGTTCTACTATCGTGCCAAGTGTTCATATGCTAAAGTAATTCACTCTAGAGGTGGCCAGTATCTAGAGGAGACTTAATAACTCAACCATGGTTAGTAGTACATCACACACTATTCATGCTTCGACACGCAAAGCATTACCTCAACACATGAGGCACCACCTCAACACATGAGGATCTATCTTGACACATAAGACTTTAGCCTTGATAAGCAAGACTGTACAACATTATCACTTTGACATACAAAGCACTTACCTCAACACATGAGGCTTAACCTTTACACATAAGGCTTAGTCATTCTCGAGTTCAACTCAAGAATTTACTATAAGTTTCCTGAGTCCAACTCAGGATCCCTGAGGCACTACCTCGACACACGAGGCTCAATCCTGGTGCACAATATTGATTTGGATAATAACTCATGATGTCGTAACTTTAACACAATAATGCCATGAAGGGTGAATTAGTAATGTTCCATTTGGGTGACTCATCCTGATGGGTTAGAACCATAAAATTTGTTCAAGTCCACTTTAAGAAAATGGTTCTAGGAGTTATTATCCATGGAGGGTGGTTTATGGATGTGAGGATATCTAGGGTTTTGTTGATGTCTATATAGTCTTGAGTGAGATGTTTCTTCTTGGTGTGGCTCACTCTATTGTGTAATACAAGGGATTTCTTCACAAGGTGACATTTGAGATCACATTTCATATATACCTACCAACTTCTGACCCAAATTCTTATCCAACTTTGGTCTAGGATGCTTACTTCCTCTTGAAGTTTTTGAATCCCTAGACTACTTACTTCTTCCTAAAATTTTCAAATCTCTCCCATATTTTATCCTCATTTTCCTAGATTTTGGCCTGGAGATTCTTGTATTGTTCATAGATGGCGTCAATATTCATGATATTAGAGTGGGTATTCATGTTGTGTGGGGTGTTTCAAGGTGGTCTATAAGGAGGAGGATCATCCACCATGGGATGGTTGGGGGAGAGTAAGGTTTACAAAGTCTTGAATATGAGGGAGTGTTAGGTTCCATAACTCTTTGATATACGTGTGGGGTCTTGCAACAATAGTACTCGACCCAATATATTAGTGCGCTAACTAAGGAGTCTAAACCATTCCATTAGCCATATTAATAGAATACCCATGTACTAGAGAGTCATCTACCTGGTTGTTGTTCTTGGTGTACTATAGCAACAAGACGACCGATTAGTTTATCTAATGCTAGTTCTAGGTACACCTATGAGACTTCCAACATATCCAAGGGTACATGGAAATGAAATTTCGTATACATGTTATGTTTGATACGGTACTACTCAAAGGGGTACCAATAGAAGTTACAAGTGTGCATAATAATGTGGCTTAAGCCCTTCTATTTTTGCGTGTATGCTTCCGTAACCATAGGTTTACCCACTGAACAATATATCTCCATGTTATTTAAAGAAGTTGGAAAATGTCTCTAAAAAGATTTAAAAATTGATCTCGTTAACCTTAGAAAGAGCTCTACAACTAGTAGAAAATAACTTACTTTTCAAGGTAGGGTTTAAGGCCAAATTTTAGAAATAAGCACAACTGCTTGTAAACCCTTAGTTGGGAACAATTTGGAGGCTTATGTAACTCTAAAATTGTTGCACCTCTAAGTATTTTTTTGTAGTAGTTTGATATGTCTACTCTGTAATGCCACAGGTTTTATTGAATTCTGATGTGCCAAGCAAAAATTAGGGTAATTATCCCAAAACTTGTTGATTTTGGCCTTCTCAAAAGGGAGAACTTGTATGGTCTGCCACGTGCCCAATTTTTCAGGTCCAAATATGAAATTTTTATTGTAAATAATCTGTTCCATCTTATTTGGCACTCAATTTGGATTTTCAAAACTTCTAATATAACAATTTTAACCATAACTCAAGTTTAAGGCTAGTTTTTGGACCAGTAAAAAATCCTAAATTACATAGTGTATCTCTGAAAGTAGTGACCCAGAATTTGAAATTTTGACACATGTTACTTACATGCATCCTATCTGTAACCTAAAAATTTTGGACCCTAAAACTTCGTATAAAAAATTTGGAGTTAAAATTCCAAGATGACTTGTTTGAAGGAGCCAATCCTTCTGGATTAGTGACAAACCCAAACATACAAAGAGTGTATTTTCAAAATTATAACATTCTAGATGTTTAAATTTTGATACAAGTTACAATCATATGTCCTTTATGTACCTTGGAAATTTCATACCCTAAAACTTGGCATAAACAAATTTGGAGTGAAAATGACAAGATGACTCATTTGAAAGAGCCAAACCCTAGTTTTAAAAATTCTTTCCTTTTGGCCCAAGAAAGAGCTCTTATATCAATTGTAATATACTTAAACCCATATATTCAAAGAAAACATAGAAAAAACAAGAGAGAATAGATAAAATAGATAGCTATGTTCACTTTCCTCTTCAAAGGGGAAACCACCAAGAGAGAAGCTCCAAATACAATGACAATTCTTAACTCAACATTACATATCTTACTACTCTATATATAGTTCTTCAACAACCAAAGTCCTAAATACTTGTGGTCCTGCTATTAATGAGGGTCAACCATTTAGGGGCCTTTATTCAATAAGGAAGGCCTCTTTACAATAAAACACTACCCACTAACTAATTAATGGAACTTATGGCCTTGTACATTGATAAAGTAAGGGGGTTAGTGTTATAACTCAAATCGACACTTCTCCATCTGTGACGACAGTTCAAAAAATGACACTCAAAGTGTCACTATACACTCATAAAAATGACACTTATGGATGGAAGTGCACATGATTTGATCCCTAATGATGGCCCTAAGAATTTAGAGTGAAATCCCAGCTCCATTCCCTTCATATTGAGAAGTCGTAACCAAAAAAGAGAAAATTCACAACTTTCACATTAGCAAGGCACAAGTCATTTGCACATTTCCCTTGGCCAAGGCATGTATACCTCAACAAATGAAAATTCATATCTTGCACACTAGAAAGGAGCGAATCATTTGCATGTTGCTTTGGCTAGCGTGTGAATTACCCATAATTCCATGAAAAAAATATAAAAAATTGAAAAATAGGGAGTTATGGAAGTTTTTTAAAACAATTACTCGGTTGCAGCTCCTTGAACCACCTGGAAACCATTCTAAGTACTATTTCCTCCAAACATAAAAATGAAATGAGATGGACCAAGGGGAGACACCCAATATACTAAAGTAATCCTAGAGTAATCACTCACACACCGTTCATCCCTATCCATCAACAACCCCTATTGTCGACCCTTATATCCCTGAGTACTGAAGTTCTTCCCTCAAGTAACTTCATCCCTTGTATACATTTGGTCGATCAGAGTGGGATCTTCAGAGTGCAAAAGAAGAAGAACCAAATCTTCAATTTCGATAAGGTGTCAAATAGTGAGAAGGTATAGTTTGTACTTGTTTCATTGCCATAATTGAGAGGTCTCCCCCAATCATGTGTCTTTTATGATTGATAATTGACTTAAAGAATGTTTCATTATTTATGTTGTTAGAACCTAAGGTTATGCAGGTTCATCACACTCCTAGATATTCTAGAGATAGTAAGTCGATAGACACCAGTCGACTAGCAAAGCAGTTGATTGGACCAGATCGACTTGGAGAGGGCATCAATATTCATGATATGAGAGTGAGTATTCATGTTGTGTGGGTTGTTTCAAGGTGATATATAAGGAGGACTAAAGAAACCAAATAAACTATGGGACATTGCAGATTTTTGTGGAAGCAGTTAGAACCAACAACCCCATTTGTGGACCAGATCTTCCTCACTTCAAGTGAGTTTGTTAGATCCAGAGACTATAAAAGAAAGACCCTATGGGTTGTATTGATATCTATTTGTGTTCATATTGAAGAATGTATTATGATGTTCTGACCACAATGTGTTGTGATTAAGTGTTGTAATGGTGTATTTAGACACCACCTCTCTTCTTGGATTATTGTTCCCTTGTGTTATTTTCTTTTATGTTCTATGGTTCAAGGTGAAGAGGTTTCCCCAACATAGTATCATAGAATTTGGTTTTGACCTACCTTGTTGTCTACGAATTGTGCCAAGTCAAATTTGGGTTGATCGACTCTGGGTTGAAGATTTGTTAACTGATACCTCTTCTTGAACTTGGATCAAATATATTTGATCAAAAGGATGACTTCCAAGATAGAACCTGTTTTTCTAAATGGACACAATTATGCAATATAGGTGTCTGATATGGAGACTTTGTTGAAGAGAAAGGGATTGTGGAAATATACGAAGGTTGCTGTTCAAAAAGGTTAATGAAATTCAAGTAATGCAAATAGAAAAAGAGTTTATCTCTCTGGAATCCATTTCCTTTGATAGGATTGAGGACTATTTAGCTCGTATCAAGGTGCTATAGTTGAAATTGGGAAATTGTGGTAAGGATTTTTGAAAAAGGATTGGAAACTCATTGAACTAGTCCTGATGAATATATTTTAAGATACCCTATGATATATTCTACTCCTCCTTTTGCGCCAGTTGGATGTATTATAGGAAAGATGGTAAGGATTTAACCTTTGATACTTTTTGTGATTTGTTGATTAAATACCAACAAGGGAAGCTTGGTAGCAAAAATAAAGATCACTTTCTCAAAAGCAAGGTCAAGAAAAATTATAAAGAACGTGGTCAACCATATCATCAACCAGAATGTATCAACCAACCTACTAAAGGAAATACTAAAGAGTTGTCATCGATGAAGAAGGATTAGAAGAAGAAAACCTATCATTATTGTGGAAAAGTAGGACATGTCGAGAAAACCTGCTGGAAGAAGAAGAAGGACTTGGAAGGAAAGGTCAAGCATCTTGAGGATAGTGATTCGACTAGTCAGTTAATCAAATGACCTTCTGAAAATTATACCTTATTTGTTAGCACTTCCTAGGAATTACATGAAAGTACCACTTCCACAGAATAAATAGTCGATTTTGGTTGTACTCATAATATGGCTAAATATGCTTCTTTCTTCTATTCCATAACTGGATCCCCATAACAGAAGATTTATGTAGCTGATGATTACACTCTCACTATTTTTGGAAGTGGCGATGTTGAATGCCAACATGGTCAAATATCCAATGTCTATCATGTGCCTAGGGTGAGCATAAATTTGTTTTCGATTGTTCAACTTTCATAGAATAAGAAGATTGTTGAGTTTTGGTCAATATCGCTTTATCGTAAAGGATATAAGGCTTGGGGGGGAAACCGTTACTTTGAGATATTTGGATCCCAAATATGGTATTTACACAGCTTGTGATAATCCACGACTGATTGGACTGACTAGAGTGATGACACTCATTGCTTAGACTAATGAAAAAAGTCGAATTCGGCATGAGCGACTCAGATATCTATACTTTCAAAGTTTGAAGATAATGATAACTCATAATATGGTTATTGGTATCCTAAATACTGTTCCACTTGATGGATTTTTTAGAGGGTGTGTGCTTGTAAATAATCATTAGGCACACTTTGAATCAGGGAAATCATAGTGAGCACATAACCAATTGGAACTTGTTCTGAATGATATCTATTGCATGAACAGACCCTCAGGTGCGAAGTATATTTTGACCTTCATTGATGATTTCTCTAGATTTACATGCATATATTTCTTGAAGAATAAAAGTCATGTATTTGAAAGAGTCATGTATTTGAAAGAGTCACGTCTTTGAAAGATTCAAGGAATTTAGGGCATTGGATGAGAATCAATGTGGCCGACCCATCAAATGCTTGAGATCAAAAAATGGTGGTGAATATGTGAGTCAACAGTTTGAAGAATATATCTTGCAGGATTGTATTTCATGGCAGATATCTGCCCCTCACACCCCTCATCAAAATGGAGTCACAAAGAGGAAGAATCAAACTTTGGTAGAAATGGCTCGGTGCCTACTATAGACGAAAGATCTTCTGACTAAATTTTGGGAAGAAACTGGTTACTATTCAAATGATCTCCTGAACCTTGTACCGACTAGATTTGTCGCTGACATGACTCCAATCAAGAAGTGGAATGGAAGAAGACCCTCAGTCGAACGCCTCAGAACCTTTGAATGTGTTTCTTGGGCAAATATCAATGATGCCTGTAGGAAGAAATTGGATGCAAAGGGTCATGCTTGCATCATGATGGGATATTATGATGAATCAAAATCCTATTGACTGTTTGAACCTATCAAACAATAAATTATTTTGAGAAAAATGTGATACTTGATGAGAATATTTTAGGTAAGTTGTTGAATTCCCCCTCTCGTTTGTTGCAAAGTGATATGTTTGATATTCTTGAAGAATCTGGATTGACTGTACCCTTCTTTGGAGTTTTGACTAGAGCAATGAATTCTAATCCTTAGTTGACTGGTCATTGGTATACCGTGACTGGATATGTCGACACACCGACTCACTCGACTCACAATCACCGACCTGAATTCCTGCTGACTTGTTTACCTCGGTGGGATGCTAAAACAATTGAAGATGGTGAACCGAATGCTGGAGATGCTAGTATTGTTTGGAAAATGCACAATAATAAATAACATGGAAGTGTTGCATTGATGGCATGTGTTCTTGAAACCTATTATCCTGACACTTATGATGATGCTCAAGGAGTTCCCTAATGGGAAAATGCAATGACTGTTGAAATTGATTCCTTGAAGAAGAATTAGAATTAGGAACTTGTCATCGACTGCAAGGAAATAATGTTGTGAAGTGTCGATGGGTCTATAAGACCAATTTTACTTCTTGCGATGCTGTTGAATGTCACAAGGATCATTTTGTATCTAAGGGATTCGCTCAACAAGAAGGAATCGCTTACACTGAAACCTTTTCTCTTGTTGTAAAGATGAACTTAATTTGACTTATCCTTTCCCTTGCTGGTCATTTGGATGGGAACTTCATCAAATTGACGTTTAAAGTGCCTTTCTTCATGGATACTTGTCTAAAGAAATATGTATGGATACTTGTCTAGTCTTGTTTGTCAACTCAAGAAGTCATTGTATGGTTTGAAACAAGCACCTCATGCTTGGTATGAGAAGATTGATCGTTTCTTTGTCAATCTTGGCTTCACATGTTGTGAATATGATCACAACATTTTTGTATCACATGTTCATGGTGATACGTTGATTGTGGAATTTTGTGTTGATGATTTGGTCATAACTGGAAATAATGTCAATCTGATTTTGGGTTTGAAGAAACAACTTGTAGATACCTTTTAAATGACTAGTCTTGGTCTCTTGCATTTCTTTCTAGGCATTCAAATTTTGCAAATGGATGATGGTATCTTTCTTTCTCAACCTAAATATTATTTGGATCTTTTGAAACATTTCAAGATGGAATATTGTAAGTCTTGTGCTACACCTTATCAGTCAGGCATAAAATTATCGAAAGACTGTGACTCTCCACGAGTCGACACCACTCTTTATCGATAGTTGGTAGGTAGCTTGATTTACTTAAATCACAATTGATCAGATATCTCCTTTGTTGTTAGTGTGGTCTCTCAGTTCATGTAGGATCCTCGAGAAAGCCACTGCAAAGATGCAAAGAGAATTATACATTGTATTAAAGGAAATTTTTAGTATGGTATTAAGTATTGTCATAATGCAAAAGGGCTACTCGAGTTTACTGATTCCGAATGGGGAGGTGACATTAAGGACCATAAGTCCACTTATGGATATATGTTTCAATTTATTTCTCGACATTTGGTCTGGTTGCATAAGAAACAAAAGGTAGTCTCTCTTTCGACTACATAAATAAAGTATCGTGGCATTATCAATGCATGTACAGAGGTAGTTTGGATCTATCAGCTTTTAGAGGAGCTTGCTTTTCGTATTCAGGCCTTGAATGTTATCCATTGTGACAATTAGAGTACGATCGATATAGGTTATTGATAATCCTATTGCTCACAACAAGATGAAACATGTTGAACTTCATGTTCTTTATTTGAGACAATTGGTACAAGACAATGTTGTCTCACTTGTTTATTACATGACATATGATCAGATTCTTGATATATTTATGGAGCCTTTACCAAAAGCTAAGTTTGTCAAACTTCAGGCTATGCTTTGGATTTAGGTAGCTACAATTATGGGGGGATGTTCCGAGAACATAATTACACCTCATGAATCTCTAGAGTGTTGTGTTGATTGGGGGGGTGTTGGAACCTAAGGTTATGCAGGTTTATCACACTCCTGGATATTCTGAAGATAGTCAGTCGATAGAAAATTGTCAACTAGCAAAGCAATCGACTAGTGGATCAACTTGGAGAGTTGAATGCTCGTCTCAATGATAAAAAAAGGTGACGATCAACTCGATTCGAACAACTAACTAAACTGTCGGATGTTGCAGATTTCGTGGAAATGGTTAGAACCAATGACCCCTATTTGTGGACCATATATTCCTCACTTCAAGGGAGTTTTTTACATCTTGAGACTATAAAAGAATGACCCTATGGGTTGTGTTAATATCGATTTCTTTTCGTATTGAAGAATGCATTGTGATTTTCTAATCACAATTCATTGTGCTTAAGTGTTGTTACAATGTCTTTAGACACCGCCTCTCTTCTTAGAATATTGTTCCCTTATACTATTTTCTTTTCTATTCTATGGTTCAAGGTGAACAAGTTCCCCAACATATGTTTAAATTGATTAGATAAGTAATGTTCTTTTCATATTTCAAGTCGTTGTCATTCTTCATTATGGTCAAATTGGCTTCGGGAGGGATAACATTCTTGGTTTTGTAGGTTGAAGTTGGGCGATAAGTAGCTTTTATTGAAAAGAGGCAAAGGAGCAACTAGGACAACCTTGGAAAAATATACATACCTCTCTTCTTCCTAATCTTTTCTCTAGTTTAGATTTGTTTTTTAGAGTTTCTATGTGGTATCATGCATGATTGAGAGTCTAGTTTGTCTATAAACAAAGTTATTTAGGCCAGTCTCACCCTAATCAGTACATTGGTGATCTTTCCCTAGTCATAGAATTTGATTATGAACAACAAAATTGGCAACTCCACTGGGGATAAACCAACCTCTGTAGGGCCTTAATGATTGAATTTCTAATTTGTGTTTGGGTTTTTCAGTCTCTAGTAGGCTTAATCATACCCTAGATACCTTTAAATTCCTAGAATTTTTAATTTTTTCTGAGTTTTTCTTTTCTTTTTTAGTCTCTCTTAGGTGCCATTCGTGCTTTCCTATAGTTACAAGTGTGGATGGTAGGGGGTATACACACTCTCTAGTGTAGATAGGCGCAAATATTCATGCTTATTCTTCTGAACATGCACAGATTCATAGAGATTTGGATTTTTTTCATAGTTCTTCCTTATTTTCTGTGAAAGACTTGGGTTGTTTGGACTATCTGAGCATAATAGGAGCTTCTGTGTCTTTTCTAAAACAATTTGGTTGGTGTTTGAGTGTGTTTGTCTTGATATCGAGTCAAAATTTGTGAAAAGTTTTGGGAGTGATTTTGCTTCGTTTTCTTTTCATTGTTTGCGAGTCTGATAATCCTTGAGTGTGAAAACCTAGAGCATAATGAAGTTGTTTGTGCTCTTGGTTATCCTTCCTTTAAAGCAAAATTCGCTTCAAAAACCTTGTCACCTAGTAGACCTAGTAACTCGTTTGAGTCTAACAATTGATTGACTAGTTTCTTCTCGAACTTGGATTGCATTTGTGGTCGAAGATTTGTTGCAATATTTAAGTAGTTGTTGTTTAAAATTGCATTTTCATAAAAATTAAGAAGTTTGGATCATAAAAATTATATTTGGTTTGTAAAACAAAAAGATTGATAATTGCATTTGCATTGAAAAGCTTGATTGTGTGGTTTGAAAAGTGCTTCATCTTTCATTTTAAAAAGTGTGAATGCGTGCATTTGTATCAGAATATTTTTAGTCGCACTTAATTTCTTTTTTTTTTGAAATTTTTTTAAATTGCTATTTTTGAAAAGCAAAATCATTGAAAGGAACCTATGAGATTTTATTTTCTAGAAGCTCACCTAATAGTCTAGGTTCTAGGGCCTTGGTGATAGGTGTGGAGAGTTAACTCCTCCAAGTCCACTTAAGATTAAGACTAGGAACAATTAAATAGTGTTAAACCCATTAGTAGCATGAGGTACTTGTCAGTAAAGCACCTTTAACACATGCGTCAAGTGATAGGTAAAGCTAGTCGAATTGGGCAGATTGTCCCCTACTGCTTGGATTAGTGGGGTTATGTGTGTTTGGGGGTTGTTTAGGTGTGAAAATTCCTCAAGGTGACACCACTACTCACTAATAGCTTTGGGTCTGGGACTTGTGTCCTACGTTCCTTGCTTATCACAGAATCCCTTTTCAATGACCATTCTGCTTGATTACCAAGAGTGAAGTGGTGACCATAGTTTCTTTTCCTAGGATCCTTACATGTGACTCCAAGGGGAACATCTTGTGGTACCCAAGGTAGATGTAAAACATTCCTCTTAGCTCCTTGGGATGGTATTAACTGAAGGAAATTACTTGCACCCTTGGCAATTGTTGCATGAAGGTTAGTGTAACTGTCTCACTCGAACCTTCGTTGGTTGGACTTGGGCCCTAATCATCCCTAGATGACCTCCCGAAGGCCCTTATTTACGGCTCTTCACTGATTAGAATTTAGTCCTAAACAACCAGTGCCTATCATTGGGGGAGTTATTCTTCTTGTCTAAATATTAATTTAGGAACTTTTCTAGTTTGTGCCGATTGTTGTATTTATGAAGTTGCAAATTTATTCCTTTGTGTCTTTAGTAGGCCATTTGATCAACCTTTGCGTAGGTACAGAAGGATTCAACAAATTTATATTGAACAGAGAGGGTTACCTGCCCAAGGTCGAAGACTATATCATGAAGATCCACCCCCACAGGAGGTAGAAGAGGAGAACCAAGATCCTGAGATCAATCACGAAGAATAAGAAATCCATTCTAGATCTAGTGAATCTGAGAGGCTATCTAAGGAGGGATATCTTAGTGATTCAGAAGATCATTTCCATTCACTTAGAAATTCACTTCGTCACCCTAAGGAAAACTCGGGACTTTTTGTGATATAAGACCTCACAGATCCACCAAGACGCTTGAATCCACCTCAAAGTCCTAGTTTTGTGTATAACCACGAGTTTGAGTTACACATCCCTAAAGTTAACAATCCACTATTTGAGCGAGAATCTATGGAGAACATAGGATATGTACCTATCAAGGGAGGCACTACACCCATGGTCTGTTCCAATCCGCTAGGAGAAGTAAATCCTAATGTTTCATCCATAGTAGCATCAAGAAGGTTCCCATCGTCCTCATTGATGTCTAATGGAGGGGCTATTCCATCGAATGTTCCTCCTTTGAGTGGGTCTACAACTGTACCACAAGGCACTAACCCCTTCTCCTTTGGGATGATATTAACAGGTTTCCAACCTGTGAATGTCGATATCCCTCCCATATCAACGAATACCACTGCTCTTGGCAGCAATCCATCTATTCCATCACATGATTTCCCACCGTATGGAGGAAATATGTCCATGCCCACCCCTTACACAGTCACTCGAGTCATTCCAGGATCTAGCCTACCTCATAGTAGCACGCCTTTCTAAGGAACGAGAGGTATGAACACTAGTACTTGTCAGTACTCCTTTTAGACCTAGTGTGTTGCAAAACAATATGCTTGGTACAGGATTAGGGGGCAGCGGTGCCATATTTACTTGGGGGTACAATGTGCACCAAGGAAATGTTCCTTCATCTGGGTAGGAAGGATAAACATGGGAAATGTGGAAATTGTCAGTGCTCCTCAGGGAAACCAACTCTTCATTGGAATTGGGGGCACACCCAGAGGGATTGCCACACCTTTGATGTAGACTCAGATTGGTCAAAGCCAAAATTTTGGACAGAGTAATCAACCTTTCACAATTCCTGGGAATCCTTATATACTAGGGAAATCTTTTGTCAATACAAACCAATGGGAAGCTAATGCTATCGGGTCTTGGAATTCTATGGCATAGACAAATTTTCCATTCATAGACAAAGTTTCCATTCTTAGCTACTTTGAATTTTCCAAATATGACGAAGTTAGCCAATGATCTGGTGTTACCCGATCCCAAATGGCCTCCTATTTATTCAAACACTCCTAAGTTTGAAGGGAATCCTAGGGAAGACCCATCTAACCATGTGATGACATTCCATATCTTGTTTTCTTCAAACTCATTAATGGATGATTCTATTGGGTTACGCCCCTTTTGGGGTTACGCCTCTTCCAAAAGGACCTTAACTGGGGTAACAGTGAAGTGGTATATTGAATTGCCACGAGCTTCCTTTGAGAACTTTAATGTGATTTCCATGGCATTACTAAACCATTTCCAATTACTAGTCCGCTACGATACTAGCACAAAAATCCTGAATTCGTTCAAGTAGGATACGTCCACTCACATCTTCGATCACATACATGAGTGGTATAGGATACTGAGCTTGATAAAAGGACAAATGCTTGATGAGTTCTTAACAAATTGGTTCATTAAGCCATTACAATTGTTCATTGCAAAGGATGTGGTCCTCTATGGGGTACAAATAGAAGAGTAAGCCATCATTAAGGACCAACAACTAGATTTGGTTTGTTCCCAGTCAAGAATGTTGTATGAGATATTGACGACTTCTCCTAGAGAATATACCGATCCGACTAAACCCACTCTTGGGTCACATGCTGATGGAATGATTGGTTCAGTTGAAAATGCCACAAATTCAACCAAAATGCATCTACAACTAATAAGAACAACACCAAAAATACCAAACCTAACCCTCCCTTGGATGTTCTATCAATACAGTCAACTAATGCTTGTTAGGATATCTCATCATTCACTTATGTACTTTGCATGCATTGCATGCATCCGCATGCTGCCCAGACATCAATATGGTACCTCTAGCACCCAGTCCCTAGTTTCCCAGCACTCGGGAGATACTTTCCACTCAGATTTAGCCCTCCTAGCCTGTCATGCGCCCACTTCTCACCTTCCACTGCAGAAGGGCACCTTTCTCACCTACCAGTCCAGTTTACTTCAGTTTGCCACTAGTATTTCCTTGATTTGAGGATAGACTAACTCCTCACTGCTGTTATCACTCCGATTGACCTCTGATGAGACATGACTACCTATTCTGAGTGCAGTTAACTCCTCATGCGCCCTCCATTGAGCTTCCATCCCTACATTAGTGCCGCTTACCATTAGTTACACTTATTACACTCAATTAGACTCAATTTGACACCTGTTTGACAATGACTTGTGCATTGATGACCGCCACTGATTGATGATAAGGAATCCTAGTTGGAGCCAAGCTATGCCATGCAGTATATTCGAATGAACTCCTTGGTTAATTCGAATTGCTCACTCATTGTTAAAGTATTGTATTGTAATTCTACCATTCTGGATTATAGAGCACTGATGCATCTCTCTTGCACAGTTTTTACTCCAAATTGTTTTACATCTTTGTGATTGATATTCTTGTTCAATAGATCTACTGTGACTAATTTTACAATGCTAAGGTTAACCAACAGCCCGGAGGGAAGAAGAATAAAAATAAGAAGAATGGGAACATTGAAAATAATAATGTGAATAACAATAACAATAATGCTGGTGGGGATAAGAAAGAGAAAAGTGAGATAATCTGCAGGGATCTAGCAACTGTAACAAACTCACAATCTAACTCTCAAGATAATTTGCAAAGAAGAAGAAGCATGCATTCAATAATCACTCATAAACATAGAATAATGGACAATGTCAATATCATACAATGAATAATGAATGTAGAGAATGTGTTACAATAATCAATGATGAGGCATCATATAGGATTCGAATTAGCCAAGTAGGGCATTCGAATCTGAGCTCAAATTCTAGCATGAATAACTATGGAGATATCATCCAGTTGATAGTATTAGTCACAACTGGTAAGAGTCAGTCAAGTGTGACCAACTGAGTCTAACATAACCATCTAGCCATAAATCAGGGAATGGAGACTCCTAAGTGGGTGCATGAGGCTGTCTAACTCAAAGTCTAGCTTGGATAACAATGAAGACATCATCCAGTCAATAGTATCAGTCATAAATGGTAATAGTCAGTCAAGTGTGTCTAACTGAGTCTAACAGAACCATCTAGGCATAAACCAAGGAATGGAGACTCCAAGGAGGGCGCATGAGGCTGTCAAATAGTCAAGTGGAACTCCATAACTAGCTAACTAGAAGCTACAAGCAGTCAGCATGAGCAATCAGTGGAAGAACTACTCAATCAATGCACTAACTGAATGATAACTCCCGGTAGGTGAGATAAGGCACCCTGATTGAGTGATTACTGAAGGTAGGTGAGTAAAGGTGCTCTAACTGACAGTGATAGGTGAGAAGGGCACACTTCCAATGCACAACAGTCAATAAGGGCGCATCAGGTAGGTAGGAGGCCAATTGGGGGCTGTAGACAGGCTCTGGAGAGCTAGAAACAAGATCTAGGTGCTAGGGAGACCACCATGATGATGACTGGATGCATGCAGTGGCATGCAAAGCATGCAGATTTGCATGCAGGCATGAAAAATAAAAAAATGATGGAGTGAATATTCCAACACCCCCCATACTATGAGATAATAACCAAAAACAGAAAAAAGGGCCCTGGTGACTAAGACCAAAGGTCACCCTGTACAATCAATCTAAATAAACTAAGTGAGGAAAGAGGGAAAACCCAATGGGAAGAAAGCCCTCCCTCAAAATAGACTGAAGGATCCTAAAGTAGCATGTCATCACTCACCCCTAAAGGAGGCAAGTGTCCTTCTTTTCAAAAGAAGGGTTGATCGATCTGAAAAGGATCAATAATGTGAGAAGGATGAAACCTTCCATTCTGAAAATCTGATGTGGTTCTCTGTCGATCAACTGGATCACCAATGAGAGTAGTGGCTGCCCATCTCAGAAGAGGAGGAAAATTAGTTGAGAGATCATAAGGTTCTTGTGGAACTGAATCTCCCATATCCTCATTAGCATTTGTTAGATCTTCAGGTTCTTGTGGATCTGGATCTAGCATTTGCTCTTCATCATATTCACATTCATACTCTGAA
This sequence comes from Larix kaempferi, assembly GCA_027924585.1. Taxonomy (NCBI): domain Eukaryota; kingdom Viridiplantae; phylum Streptophyta; class Pinopsida; order Pinales; family Pinaceae; genus Larix; species Larix kaempferi. Next base: position 33,310,627 of record BSBM01000017.1, read on the forward strand.
TCTGATCTGCCATGTGATGATGGTTTTCACTCTTGGAGCTTGCCAACACTTCCAAGCTTTGAATCTGAAATATCATGTGGAGATGTATCCACAACTAGCTCATCATCACATCCAGGCTCTGAATCCGAACTCTCCTGAGGAGAAGCAAGTAGAATTGCTCATCATCACATACAAACTCTGAATCTGAAATCTCACGAGGAGAAACATGCGAAGCTGATGTCTCATACTCCAAATCTAAACTATCACGTGATGGGAATTCGCTCTCTTGAAACTCATCATCACTCTCAAACTCCGAATCTGAAAGCTTATGTGAAGAAACAAGTGAAGCTACCTCATCATCACTTTTAAACTCTGAATCCGATGAAGTGGGAACATCATGAACCTGCTTCTGAAGCTGCATGTAGATCTCTGATATCTCCCTTGAGCCATCATAGGTGAGATTTTTATCAAAAGAACTAGAATCCGATGATGGATCTCCAACAAGATCCTTAGTGGATGTAGCAGTGATGGTCCTTTTGGCCATAGGAGTTGAACCAATAGGTACTAGATCTTCAGGTTCTTGTGGATTTGGATCTAGCATTCACACTTCTTCAAGATCCCTCTTTTTCTCAATCTTTTTGTATTGATCCTTGCTTTTCAAGCAATCTTGGTAGGTGCCATGAGTAATCTTGCTATTTGGAAAGCCTTCAACCACATCTTGAGCTAGCTTGTAGTTGAGATGAGATAGTCTACTCTCTTCATGAGTATGAGAGCGAAGAGCAGACTCCTTTGAGAGAGGTAAGAAGTGGGAAAACTCATAGAGTTTTGTCTCATGATTTGCACCACCTTTTGAAATGATTTCCCCTGAAACCATGTCTTGTACTTCAACTTCATTTGGAGAAAAGATCACTCTTTTGGGCTCTCCAACATGATTCATTTGGTACACTGAAAGTAAATTTGCTGCAAGAGAAGGAACATAAAGCACATTAGATAAGTAACCTGAGTCAAGATTGATTCTTCCACTCCCCTGAGAGGAGAATTCTGAATCATTTCCCAATCTGATAGAAGGGCCAATTGAGCTTTCGAAAATGGATAAGAGATATTTGGAGGAAGACATGTGTCTCGATGCTCCTGAATCTATGATGAAAGAAGAATCTGTTGATACATTTTCCATGAGGGCATGACATCTTTCTTTGCCTTCAGATCTAGAAGGTTCAGTATCAGGATCTTTCTTCTTTGTACATGCATGCATAGGAAGATTGTTCTTCTTAAGTAACTGAGCCATCACATCTATAGCTTTCCTCATACAATCACTCTCAGGATGGATACTTTTAAGACAATAGGTGCACTTGGGTCTTTTCTTCCGAGAATGCTTGGTCTTCCTTGAGTTCGAATCCCCATCAAACTGGTATGTACTATATGTAGGCCTTGTATCATTCGATCTCTTGTCAGAAATCTTTTGCTTGCCTTTACGATTCACTCTCTCTACAACTGTAAGGGATGAATCCAATTTGGATTTGATCATTCCCACAGAGATCAACTTCTCTTCCTCTTGAGTAAGAGATCAGATGAAATCATCAAGTGAGGGAAACTTCTATTTTGGAATGGACAACCTAGTTGACTGGAAAGTAGAGACAAAAACTGAGAAGTTTGCCCCCAACTTTGAGAGAATGGCAAGTATAAGTTGCTTGTCTTCTTTCACTATCTCATATATTTTCAACTATGATATCAAGCTTTTGAACTTGGTGAGGAAGGCATCGATAGATTCGAAACTGTCAAGACTCAAACATATGAGCTCATTCTCCAATTTGTGTCCTTTCATATCATCTTTCCGTCCAAAAAGGGATTCGAGCTTGTCCCAAACCTCTTTAGGAGATGTAAGATCGATGACATGGAAGTGAAGATCATCAAAAATTGAGAGAAGGAGGAGACCAACTGCTTCATCAAGCCTATCCAAGTACTTGGAATTTTCAATTGCACTAAGAGGTTCTACCATCGTTCCGTTGAGTATTCGGGTGAAGCCCTTGGTTCTCATGAAGAGAGCCATCTTGGATTTCCACTCAACATAGTTGGAAGATGTGAGCTTTAGATCCATTTGAAATAGAGAAAGTCGAATAGTTGAAGAAGATTCCGAATGGGGGAATAAACCTGCAAAACAAGAGAATTTTTGCTGATGGAGAATGCTACACTTCGACTGAACACTACCTTTTGAACACTGAGCACATATACTAAGCCCTTTACACCTGGATAGACCTCATTGGATTTCTCCAATGAAATCAAGTGATAGCACCAGGATTTGCTGTGGAAACTCAGAGGCTTTTGGTGTACAAGTGAAAGATAGCTGGTCAAAGAAATGCTGCAATTGCTGTTGCTGCAATGGATGCAATTCGAATAGTTGCTGACTGCTCTGATACCATGTGATAATCTGCAGGGATCTAGCAACTGTAACAAACTCACAATCTAACGCTCAGGATTATTTGCAAAGAAGAAGAAGCATGCATTCAATAATCACTCATAAACACAGAATAATGGACAATTTCAATATCATACAATGAATAATGAATGTAGATAATGTGTTACAATAATCAATGATGAGGCATCATATCAGATTCGAATTAGCCAAGTAGGGAATTTGAATCTAAGCTCAAAGTCTAGCATGAATAACTATGGAGATGTCATCCAGTCGGTAGTATCAGTCACAACTGGTAAGTGTCAGTCAAGTGTGACCAACCGAGTCTAACAGAACCATCTAGCCATAAATCAGGGAATGGAGACTCCTAGGTGGGTGCATGAGGCTGTCTAACTCAAAGTCTAGCTTGGATAATAATGAAGACATCATCTAGTCAATAGTATCAGTCATAAATGGTAATAGTCAGTCAAGTGTGTCTAACTGAGTCTAACAGAACCATCTAGGCATAAATCAAGGAATGGAGACTCCAAGGAGGGCGCATGAGGCTATCAAATAGTCAAGTGGAACTCCATAAATAGCTAACTAGAAGCTACAAGTAGTCAACATGAGCAATCAGTGGAAGAACCACTCAATCAATGCACTAACTGAATCATAACTCCCAATAGGTGAGATAAGGCACCCTAACTGAGTGATAATCGAAGGTAGGTGAGTAAAGGCGCTCTAACTGACATTGGTAGGTGAGAAAGGCGCACTTCCAATGCACAACAGTCAATAAGGGCGCATTAGGTAGGTAGGGGGCCAATTAGGGGCTGTAGACAGGCTCTGGAGAGCTACAAACAAGCTCTAGGTGTTGGGGAGACCGCCATGATGATGACTGGATGCATGCAGTGGCATGCAAAGCATGCAGGCATGCAAAATACAAAAATGACAGAGTGAATATTCCAACAAAAAGGAAGGAGAAATTTCCATGTAGGCTTTGCACAAATGATCACTTAACTTACCTATGCCCGAAATCAGAGGTTGCCCAACGAAGCTAGCAAGCAACCATCTGTGCTAACTAATTTGTTTCCTCTGAAGTAGCAACAAATGATTACTATTGCTAACCCAACCATGCAACTTCGCAAGGGGGAAACTAGGGTACCTCCTCACAAGGAGGAAATCTAGGAAAGAATGAAGTTTTCATGTGTCATCGAGAGATGAACCTCTAGAATAGAACTCAAAACTATGATTCAACAAAGTTTGGATCCAAGGGAAAGGAAGTTTTTGAGTCCAAAACATCTAACCCATTACACATAGAGAGACCAAAAAATGTCACTTTGCCTAGGATACAAAAGGTATCCTAGAGAAGGGCACATACAACCCCAACACACCTGTTGTCCATAATTATTACATAGTCGAATATTTGATGCTAGATCCTTGTGCAATGTCCAGCCTCGAAGTTCTCCAGAGTTGTCTTACTCAATGGAAGACTCTGTTATCGACTCTAGGAGCTATGGATCCCTTAGATAATCAGTTACTGACATTTGATTTAGAAAATTGGAATCCCCACTTACCTCACCATGCAACTTTTCAGATCCAAATATCAACTGGTAGGTCGAACATATATCGACTATTGTAGATGAGGGGGCAACAACATGTGTAATGTCCTTATTGTGTTGGAAAGCCATTGGCTCACCTGACACTGTTCATCCTTCCACCATGCTTAAATCCTTCTATGGTCACTTATTTCAACCTCACAGAATCATCTTGGCTCTCCCAATATAGCTAGGGGGGAATATTAGTGTGGAGGTAGAAGTTGACGTTGTTCCCCTCAATCCACAAAAGTCTAGCACCGGGGGGTGGTTGAGACTGTTCACAAATAAAATAAGTGTAGGTGATAATTTATAGAAACCTTCCCCTCGTATAAAAGGATCCACCCCAAGTATGACTTGGTTCCCATTCATATATATTAAAATAAAATATCATTACTATAAAAATATTTTTTCAAAATAAAATTATATATTAAAATTATTAATTAAATTAGATATCATTTATTTTCTTACACAATATTCTAAACATGTTACGATTTGCATTTAATTTAGTCATATTATTCTAATCATTTTTGGGCCCATGGGGTGTAGAGAAATTGGTAATGAGTAATTGAGTTGAGAAGTTGTAAAGGGAAGGTCACAAGTTCAAATCCCCATGTGTACTTACTTACAAAACAAAAAATCATTCATTTATACATTCTGAAATGCGATGTGCATTCTACAACCTAGTAGGGAGGATGTGTAACTCCTTCCATGCTCATCCTAGAGTTGACACGTGTCCTTTAAAAAATTCTAAAAAATAACATGTCGGCTATTTAAAACATTTACAACTACATGTATGTAAAACTACACAAAATAGATAAATTAAAATGCTTCTTCAACATTTGCACTCTAAAATGGGGTTTGCACCTTGAGAGATTTGATCCCTCTCGGTGCTTGGTAGATCCTCTTTTAAGATGGATTTATGCTGGTTGTACCTAAAATATCTTTATAATTTCTCCATAATCACAACCTCAAAAACTCTACCATTTGGAATTGTGTTTTTTTTTTCAAAATTATTGTTTCATCACATTTTAACTCTAAGTTTCATACTTATTCTTTATGGTTGTGAAGCTTGCATCTCCTTAATGACACTTGGGATGTAATTTAGCAAATCCAAAAATCTTTTATGATTTATAATTTTAAAACTAAATGCAACACTCCGTACTCTCTTATTGTAATTGAAATTGGATGTGCTTTGAGGGAGTCTCAAGCCATTACTATATATTTACAAAAAAGATATAATATCCCAAATTAAGCAACGATAGGCTCATTGTTGTCACATATCAGTTGAGAAGCACTAGCCACCATAGGGTCAAATGGATTGCCACAGAGATTCTAAGACTTTCTTAACTATAGAAACAAGACATTCAAATTAACTATAGATAATATTAAATCTTATACTCGTATAAAGTTTAACAATAAAAATTAAAACATGAATGAAATCATTAATAAGAAGAAGTTAAAATATTATAATAATTATATGAATCATAATTTGAATGATCAAACTTATTTTCCAATATTATGTTATGAATAAAGTTTAATCATAAAAATTAAAACATGAATGAAATCATTAATAAGAAGAAGTTAAAATATTATAATAATTATATGAATCATAATATATTTCCATAATAGTTACGTAATCTAAGTGTAATCACAGCTGTTATAAGGTTAGTACAAGTATATAGAATACAGTATGTTCAGCTTTCAATATGAGTACTGGTCTAAGTTAAAGGTAATGTAGAAACAATGGAAGTGACTCACCTTATCTTTATTCATGTTACAAGCATTCAACCAGTCATAACCCAATCAGCTTGGTTAGAATAGTGATAGAGAAGCATGTGGTTTCAACATATTCGTAATTAGCATGATATCCTAATCATTATATAAAGTCTCTACACAGTAAAACCAGTTCCAATAGTTACATGAAGCAAGTGAATCTATAGGTTACAGATTTAACTAGTACTTATGATATTACTAGTATGAACACCGTTGATCACATGTAATACTAGTATAAAACATAACTAACTCAATACATTAGGGAAAAATACATGAATAATAGGTGATTAATAACTAACTCAATACATTAGGGAAAAATACATGAATAATAGGTGATTAAACTAGATATGATGGTAATAAATAAGACATAGGAGTATTTATTTTAAATGGTTGCGCTTTATTACCTATGATAAACACGATCTCACAGCTTATACGAATAAGAGTGGTAGAAGCTTAGTACTAATACAATTGATAGATAAGCTTTAATCTATACTAATACAAAGCTCTATACTAATCACATAGGTAAGAGTAAGGCATTCCCATAATCATTGAAAGGTATGAAATAAAAGCCTATATGACAAGTATTCAATAAAAAGAGTCTCTACAATTTGAATGATCAAACTTATTTTCCAATGTTATGTTATGAATAGTTAAATGACAAAATAAATATTGTCAAAATTGCGACTAAAACTTTTATAGCAAAATTACTCATTGGGTTAACCACTAATGAACACCTTAAGATGAAGGAATCCATAAATTTTGTAATACAAAAGAAGCTGATAATGAAAATCATTTCCTTTTAAAATGCCCTATCCTTAATAATACAAGTTATAACTTAAATCAATTTCCTAACAGAATTACTTTTTAAGATTTTATGGATTACAAAAAGGGAGTTGTCTATCAATTAACTAAATCATTCCATTTTTTTATTGCAATCTGTACACAAAATCCTTGAATCTCATCAATATGCTGTCCAAATTTGAATTCTGAAAATCCTGGTCAATTCAGAGACCATGAATAGATTGCAGTTTTAAGTTGATGAAGTTACAATTTTGTAAATATTGTCACTTCAGTTGTTGGATTTGGGCCAAAATCATCATTAAAAAGACATCAATAACATAACAATTTAGTTAATAATTACTCTGATTACTAAAATCATAATGATTTTGATATTTCCATTTCCATCCTAACTTATTTTGGTACTTTCATTTACACTATATTCAATTATAAAAATGATATAATATATTTTATTTTATTTATTTATATGAACAACATTAAATCATAAACAATATTATTATTATATTAAATAAAACAACTTAATCATACAAATGAGTACAAACCTCTCAAACCAACTTAATCCTACCAAACTTACATGAAGACAAACCTCTATAAGCATGACCTAGAGAAACTAGACATCATACAAAGACAAACTTCTATGACCTAAGGAGACTCGAGATCATACCAAACATGTAGAGGGATAAGATGATATAATCTCAAGAGATTAGAAAGAGTACAAAAGCCAACGGAGTCCATGCTTGGAAGTGAGTCTTGGCTGTCTGCATCCCAGAAACCATGGTAAGCTAAATCATACCAAACTTATAGATCATACCAACCTCATAGAAGGAATCTCAGGAGATCAGAGGCCGTACAGAAGGCAACAGAGTCCATGCCTAAAGTGGGCCTTCGGTATCTACATCCCAGTGTCCATTGTAATCTAATTGCACCACTTGTAGGTCCAATTCCAATACTTGAATGTGTGGGTATTTTGAGGTTCTCTTCTGAGATAAATGGTGGAAGTCAAATTGATATTTAGTTGGCTGCAATGTGAGGGAAAGTTTGCGACAACTTTTTGAACTTTGCATACTTTTTATAATTGTACCAGGGAATCACAGAAACGAGATTGACCCCACTTGAGCCCAATTTTTTTTGAAAAGCTTTCTATAAAAACAAACCTTTCGATGACATGCCACTCCTGTAAAGTCCTTTTCCCCACCAGCATGATGCAAAAGTATCAGACATCTTAGCCAGTTTGAAAACTTTGTCATTGACCTCTAATTATTAGACAACTATAGAACAAAATGGCTTCTGTTTGTACATGCATGTACTGATCACATTTGACCTGCTCCTCAATCTCTACACAATCCCGGATTCCTTGCTGTCTCATGGTAGAGAAATCCGTGCCTGCCTGCAGACCTATAACTCGGAGCTGGCAATATCCTTTATACAGTTTCCATTGTCCACACAATATTAAAAAATAACCATCAGACTGCATTGCAGGAGCCATTGATGGCCAATATTATATAGTACAATCACATCCAATTGGTAAAAGGAATAGGTCATTCTGGCATGATTTTGAAGGATTGTTGAAATTACAAGTTGTTATACCTAATTGGTAAAAGGAATACGTCATTATGGCATGATTTTGAAGAATTGTTGAAATTACAAATTTTGATTGATGAAATTGCAGTATGAAGTTGTTGGAGTTGTTTCAACATCAATAGAATTTAAAAATCCATATCAAAATTTTGAAAATATCAAATTCCATTATAAAACTATCGGAGTCCAACAACTTACCTGCCAGAGAAGGAGAGAGACATTTGCTACACGAATAGAATCCTCCCAAACAACAATACACCTCCACCTCCCGAAACAAGCAGAAGCAGAAGCACCAGCACCAGCACCAGTAATACTAGTACAGCATGGCTTACAATGGCTGTTGCTGTGACGTGACCAACGAATTAAAAGTGGCCTTCAAATAATACATTCTATCTTCAGCCAAAATTACACAAAGGGTATTACACCGCCTCCAAACCCTGATATTACCATGACAGAGTCTGTACATTCATACAAAGTTACACAAAGGGTATTACACCGCCTCCAAACCCTAATATTACCATGACAGAGTCTGTACATTCTTACAGTTTCCTATCTAAGCTCCATGATTTTGTAGAGGTGATTACAGTTGGTATTACGAATGATGAGTCTCGTACAGCCCTACTGTATATTTTGTGGTAGGTATATAGTCATACAAGTTAGCTACAAGTCCATTCCAGGCCCATATATATGTACAGGTCTACGAGTCAACTGCTATAACGTAATCTGCCAGACTGCCACCCTATTCTCAGGTAACTAATGTGCTGTGGTTACTGAGCTACTAATATCTCGGATAATTGAGCTACTACTCAAACTCATACAGAGTACAAATTCACAGAGGCTTGCTCTGAAATCTTCTTTCCTTTAACGTGTGCTTTCTCTGATGTTTGACAAAGAAGTTACAAGTTAGAACGAACACAGTTTTTTATGCTCCAAGAAAAAGGGAAGTGCTGTCCAGCCTGGTTCGGTGCATATATATCTGATGTTTGACAGAGGAGTTACAAGTCAAACGGAAACAGTTTTTTTATGGCCCCAGAAAAAGGAAGTGCATCCTGGGTGGGTGCATATATATCCAAAGCAGGTAAAAGCCTATAATATTCATGAGCTTAGTTTATGTTGATATAATCTCTGGATTTTGATATGTATTGTGTTTATTGTTTGAGATGAAGTGTTTGGAATCGCAAATACAAATTGTTGATATTGTATAATTCGGATGTAATAGTGATATTTGGGGACATAGAATGTATGATTCATACATTCAATCATGAAAATTTGCCCACAAATTTAAAACTCACCACTCATTGTCAATGGATGTAACTCCTTTAGAAGAATCTTCCAATACCTTTAGGCAAATTGGATTACCTTGGGCATTATTTATTTTAACCAAATATAAACAATAGCATTCTTATGGTTTTCCAAGAAAGAAAATAACATTTTTTTTTTTATTAGAGAATGAAAATCACATTCTCAAAGCATGATACAAAAAAAACAAGTACAAATGTATATTGCACTTATAGGAGTAGATGTGCATATTGCACTTACAAGATTAAAATTACATAATTAATGTACATGGCATTTGCCCTTTAAAAAATAATCATCAATCCTTCCCTTTTTCCCTTTCTTTTTAACTTTTTGAAAATGATGCCTAATAACTAACTTTAAATCAAAAGATGGGAGATCAAATTTCATAAAAGGAACCAAATCCTTATATGAACCAGAGGTGTAAGTTTTGTGAAGTCTCTTGATTCCATCTAGTGAGGCTTTAGGTACAATTAACTCCCTTGAAGAGGAAATCCTAGTCTCCATATCATCTACTCTATCCCCTAGAAAGGATCCCCATTTGGTACTTGTGGTTGTTGATTTACCTCATTCTAATCAGCGTCATTATCCAACATTAGTGACTCCATATAATTCCAATTCTTTAGTTTTGATTTGATCCATTTTTTCTTGAGAGGATGAACTCTTTGGTTAGGGGCATGTACTTGAAATTATCCAACATTAGTGACTTCATATAATTCCAATTCTTTAGTTTTGATTTGGTCCATTTTTTCTTGAGAGGATGAACTCTTTGGTTAGGGACATGCATTTGAGACTCTCTAGGTAGGAGTAGAAGTCTAGGTAGGACATCTCCTTATGGAATAATTTCATTAGCATAAGGTGGGTTTTAGGTATCATTATGTGATATGAGTTCAACAAATTATAGCTTTTCATACACATGGAAACTCCTTAGACAAGGGTCATTTTCTCATCACTCAAAAATTTAAAATTTAAAATTATTTATATATATGTATGTTTTCACACCTATTGAAAGCTCCTTAGGCAATGGCTAATTTCCCATGACTATAAAAAAATAAACACACACACACACACACACAAAATTAATATAAGGTATGCGTTTAGGTGCTAACTGTCGAGGAGTAAACAAAAACATATCTTATATAAATACATAGATCTTACATACTGAGGTACAAGTATTTACATGTCGAGCACTAAGGAGTGCACATGTAAATAGAAGCATGTTTGGAGGGGCAAGGGAATTGGTGACATGCAAAAGAAACAAAAGATGCATAACAAATGTGCAGGCATGAAGAAATATCACGTGCATGTAGAGGAAGATGAAAGGTTAGGGCATGCAGTTGAAGAGACACTCATGTGGCAGTGAGGTTAAGCCAAGACATTGAGAAGTTGAATTATTGTCGCTAAAGGAATGCAACAAGGAGGAGATTGGGTTAGTCTCAGATTGGATCTCAAGAAGGAAGTGGCGGGTCCTTAAGAGAAGGTATAATTGTTAAAGGCAAGAAGTCCAAGAAGGGCCCGGGAGGGGCTAAGCAGCAGAGGGGTGAGCAGAAGAGGGACCTGAGCAGAGTCAGGTGCTATGCATGCAATGATTTTGGCCATTATGCAGGCCAATGTCCTAAGAAGAAGAAGGGAAAGCAAGAGAAAGGGAAGCAGGTTCCAGCTACAACAAAGATTGAGTGTTTTGCTACACAGTTCGAGAAAGAGTTCTCTCTTGTCACTACTATTTTGAGTTGCGACAGTAGCGGACCAGTTGATACTCGAAAGTGGATTGTGGATAGTTCCTATTGCAGTCACATGTCTGGGAGTTGAGATGCCTTCTTCACTTTTGAGACTATTCCAGAGCAGCTCGTACAGGATAGAGATGGGATAGTGCATGCAGTCAGAGGTTTGGGACAAGTACGGTTCCAGCTTGAGTTTGGAGAGATTATGGAGATTACAGGAGTACGTTATATTCCAGGGCTACAGGACAATAGACTTTCAATTCCAGCCTTGGAGGGAGCAGGATATGCAGTATTGTTCAAGAGTGAACACATCCTCATTTATGTATTGGGAGTGGATCCTGTTGACCCTGTGCTTATAGGTCATCGGAGAGATGGAGAGTATGTAGTGCGTGGTCATCCTATAGTTGGAGGATCTGGGTGGATAACAAATCCAGAGTCTGAGACAGACAGTGAGCGATATGCTTCAAGGATTGATGTGGAGCCGAGTAGTCAGTCCGCAGTTCAGAGGAGAGAGCGAGATGCTCCATATATTATTGTGGTACCGAGTAGTTCATCTTCTATTCAGAGGAGTCAGCGTGAGGCTAATTCCTCCAGTGCTGGCAAGAGGGTCAACTGGTATGACTTGTCACTGATGGATGAGCGAGATGAGATGTCCCGACATGAGGAATCAGTGCAGGATGCAAGACAGATTCCAGAGACAGGGGGAGCTTCTACTGCTGATAGTATGAGACTGGAGAAAGGTTCTGGCAGAGGATATGCCAGAAGGTCTTCCTGCGTGAAGCGGAAGCACTGAGCTTTGTAGCTCAGGATGATATCCTTCATGTGATGATGTATAACATGAAGGGACACTTGATTTGACCTTTCTAGAGCAAAGTTTAGAAAGGGTGGGAATCTTCGACATTGTGCGAGAAGCACATGAGCAAACTTTGATATTGTGCGATAAGCACAAGCAAACTTTGATATTGTGCGAGAAGCACATGAGCAATTTACCAACTTTGGTGGGGAAGCAGTTTATCTTCTTTAGGGATAAGTTGGGAGAGAAGGAGAACACCTTCCTTGGTAAGAGGGAGTGTTGAAATTTGTACCAAGGAAGTGTTCCCATAGTGACTTTTTCCTAAGTCACTAAAAAGGGGACAAAGTACATAACCCTAACATTAATTGCTTGAGAAAAGTAATCAATGTCACTTTAGAGTTATAAAGTGACTTTTCAATTTATTTAAGTTGTGGTTGAGAGAGAAAATATTTAATGGAGAGAAAAGTCACTTTTCTCATCCATTGATGAGAAAACACTAGATTAAATGTGGGCCCTTGATCTAGTGTCCTTTCAGCTACCCCAGGAAGGTGAAGTGAAACGACAAGGGAAAAACAATAAATAAGGTACCCCATTCCTTCATTTACACACATCCGAAGAGAGTTGGAGAAATGGAGATATTCCAAGAGAATTGGAAAGCAAGTTCCAGTTGGAGTTTGAGAGAGAGAAAGCGACTGTCTGAGATAACAGCTAGGTACATCACGGTTTCTAAGATCGTACAACATTTATGGGCACAATTTTCGAGAAGAAAACAGTGGCACATATTTTCAGGCAGAGGCATGAATTTTGAGACAAGTACATAAAATTAATTCCGTACAGTCCGTACCGTTTCGTACAGTGCATGAAAATCGAGGCACGATTTTCGAGACAGAAAATTAATTTCTGTGTTGTTTTGTTGGGCACAAATTTCCAGGTAGAAAATTGAGTTTGGAAGTGAAATTGATGAGTTTCCCGTACAACTCTGTGTTGCTTGAGAAGGGCACGATTTCCAGAAATATATGCACAGAATTCGAGGTAGATTTTTGCACATAATTCGAGGCAGCTTGTTAATTTTACTGGTTGAGATAAGTTGTGCTTATTACTATTAAAATATCTGCTGTACATTTTATTGAAGAAGCAATTAATAAAATATCTCTCACAAGTTTTCCCTTCGGGGTTTTTCCCGGGCCATTTTGGCTAAATATCTGAGTCTGAAATTTTATGTGCATGCCTGTTATGTTCTTTCTGTTCTCAGTATTTTGGTAGTACTTCTTTTGTGCTTCCAGTTTAGATATGTTTATGAGTGAAATTTCATTTTCGACTATCTATGGTTGAATGAGATGGTTTATTAAACATTGTTAATTTGAGTTAACTTGAAATCCTGTTAGAGAAGTGAAATTTCTACACTAATAATGTTTCTCCTAATGGCATCCATGATTATTTTCCTCCAAGCGAGGATTTTAATGGGACACATGATGATTTTGGTGAGGATAAAGGCACCAACAATGTTGAAGATGGTTTTCCTCCCAACCAGGATTTTGATGGCTCTAATGATGATTTTCTTCCAAGCAAGGATTTTAATGGGACAAATGATGATTTTGGTGAGGATGAGGGCACTAATAATGGTGAAGATGATTTTCCTCCATGTGAGGATTATTATGGTAGCGATGATGATTTTCCTCTAAGAGAGGATTTTGATTGTAGCGATGATGATACTTCTCCAAGCGATGATTTTAATGGCACACATGATGATTTTGGCGAGGAATAAGGCACCAATAATGGTGAATATGAATTTACTCCAAGCGAGGATTTTGATGGCATCGATGATGATTTTCCTCCATGAGAGGATTTTGATGGCACTGATGATGAATTTCCTCCAAGCGAGGATTTTAAAGGGACAAATGATGATTCTGGTGAGGATGAAGGCACCAATAATGGTGAAGGTGATTTTCCTCCAAGTAATGATTTTGATGGCATTGATGATGATTTTCATCCAAGCGAGGATTTTAATGGGTCAAATGATGATTTTGGTGATGATGAACCTGCCAATGATGTTGATTTAACCTCAAGTGATAAACTTGATACTGATGAGGATAATCATTCTCCTACTAATTTTGGTGATGATAATCTCAATGAGAGGGATGATATTCCTCATAGTGATGAGGATATTCATTCTAACGAGGATGATTTAATGGTACATGAAACACAAAGGTAAATTGTATCAATGAGCAAGATTAAGTGTAGGACTAGACCATTTTATATCAATCCAAAGCATTCTAGTTATACAAGGTCTAGGAAATATTTGCTCACAAGTCCCAGTTCTATTACTAATTTGATTTCAAGTGAGTGTTGCCAAAAAAATTGTCTGAAACAAATACACTATAATTATGCCTTGGACAAAAGGAGAGCATATTTGTCAATGAAAAAAAATATGCAAAATTCATATTTGGTAGGGTGCATGATTTCTATAAAGGCAGGTTATGATTATCACATTGGAAGTATTTTGCTTTGCAGAAGGGCATTCAAAAGAATCCACTCAATTGGTAATCTTTGACTATCAAGAATCCAAACAAGGCTAGAAAAGGATCCTACATTTTATTCTAAAGAAAATCATGCACGAGCTAGTGGGTCGATAACAAACATTGCGATATCATGGATGCATTACTTCTTTTCTAAGCATGGAGAAACTATGCCATATAGAGAAACCATACACATTCCAGATAATTTATCAAGGCAGGAAATCTACAACTTGTACAAGGCATTTGTTCAAGATGCCCAAGGAAATGACAATTTCATTAGGTATGCATATTTTACAAGACTATGGAAAACATAGTTCAACAACGTTCGTATTCCTAAGAGGTCAAGGATGGGGGTTTGCAGTATATGTGCTTCTCTTAAACAAAGAACGAATAAATCATAAGGGATAGAGAGAGGTACATCTATAACAACTTTAATTTTTTGGAATAAATATCAATTATGAAAGCTCATCGATGTTTTGTTTTTATTTTATTTGTAGATTCCGTTGTCAAAGAACTTCAAGCATATCGCAATCAACAATCAGTTGAACGATAAAAGCTATACAAACATCGCAAGAAGTTTTATGATGAACCACATAAATATATGGCTTTGATAATTATGGCATGGATAAGAAAAAACACTTTTTCCACATTTTGTTCATGTACCAAAGAATTTAAAGGAGGAAAATTTTATTCAGTTTCACTCGGTTGGTTGTATGGTTTTTAATGGCCAAATGTCTCCAAGGGTTTAATTTACAACTCTCAATATTCATAATGATGCAAACCTGACCATCACCATAATTCACCATGTGCTGACTCATTGGTCTGGTAATCTTCCTTGAGTTCTATATCTGCAATTGGACAACACCAACCGGGAAAACAAAAATCAGATCATGTTTGTTTATCTAAACATGCTTGTTGAATTGGGAATTTTTTAGAAGGTTAAAGTTGGTTTCCTTCTTGTTGGGCATACACATGACCATATTGATCAAATGTTTAGCCATTTTGCAATGACATTGGGGAGGAAGAATGTTGGGAGCCTGCCATCATTAACTGAAATGATTAGAAAAACATATAGTTCAGAGCCTGTTGTACTAACATTGGAAGAAATTGACATGCGAAGATTTATTTTGGGATTGCATGGTGAAGAAAGGTGCATTAAAAAACTTAATGAAATTATCTTTCAAAATCAATTTCGTATAAAAAAGTTGATGAGAAAAAACTACTATGGGGTAAGTAGTACTCAACAAGTTCAGAATGGGGGCCTACACCATGTTTAGCATTTCTAAAATTCATCCCAAGTCGTCAAATGTACGCTTCAAAGTTATTGTTGTTGCAATCAGCTTTTGAGATTCAAAATGCACGCTGACACAATAGAGGTGTTGATTCTTCTCAATGCTTGGAAGACATAAAAAAGTCTATCAAAGATACATATGACTATTTTGATGTTGTCGATTCTGTTTGGTGGGAGTCATTTTTCATGGAGCAAAATGACATAATTTCAAACTCTACAAATGGAGATATTTTTTTGAAGACTCCATTTAGTTGGCCACAAAGTATGTCAAATGAAAATGAGGAGAGAAATGTTGAGCCTGAAGGTGTCGAGTATTCTCAACCAGAAGAAAGGGAAATGTACATTGGGTCTAGAAGATTATCTGCACGATGTGAGACAATGTAAGACCTTTACAGAGGCTCAGTACAAAATATTAAGGAGGGTTGAATGACTGTGGTTTTGGCCACATAAGATCCATGTGGTTATCCATTCCGGATTGAAAAAGTTATGAAGGTCAATAAAGAAAATGAAGATGGTATATCTGTTGAAGTACATTGGTATGCAACAGACACACACCCATTTGATGGTGTGTACAAGCCGAAGATGGTGATTGAGAAAAATGTTTGCAAAAAGAGAAAAAGAAAGGGCCAAAATGTAAATCATCGTTGCATAAGCATTTTGAAATTAGAGGATGTTGACATACTAGTTTATGACTTCCAGATGACAAAGAAATGCACTCTTCGCTCCAAGACTATAGAGATGATCAAAATATTGTTGGCACAAGAAATAGTTGCAACATGGGAGTCTACTAAACCAAGTTGTAGATCTAGAAGGAATATGGCATATGAAATGTTGGGTGTACATGAAGACTCTGATGGTGCACTCATTGATAATAGAGAAGAATACGGGTCATCTACATCTTCATCCAATCATTCATATGAAGAAAATGTAGTTTCTAATGGTGTGTCAAAATCCATGTGTTGATTTGAATATTTGCACATGAAACATTTTGTCTTTTTTATTAAGATGTCATTGTTTGTATGGAAACTCTAAATGAGTGCTTGAATTTTGATATGAATTAATTATACGTCTTATGGTTTAATATATGATTTTATGATGAATATCATAAATTATTTTATTTTATATGAAAAGAGTGGTGAAATAATTTCTTGAATAATTTGTGTTTAACTAAGTGCAAGTTTTATATAGTGTTACTAAGAGATTAAATAAGTAAAATTTTAAATTATGATAAAATGATATAATAATGCCATTTTTTGAAAAAGTGTGCTATCGTTAGTAGCATTAGTTTTCAATTTAGAGCTTGATTTTAAGATTTTTGCAAACACCAATAACAATTGTTTTGGTCCATTTCTATATTTTTTACCTTAAATCAAAAAGTGGTGCTACCAGTAGCACCACTTTTTGATTTGGGGTTGGTTTTTGGCGTTTTTTATGCAAAAATATGGGTTTTATGGCTAGAGTTCTTGTTTCGAGTATAAAGTTCTTGTCAAGTTGTATAACTTGTTCAAGCCCATGTCAGGTGCATGTACACCTTCTAAACTTCCAAGTGATTGTAGACATGTTCCATAGAGAGTGGGGCTTGAGACTTTGAGGGGAAAACATAGACCCATCCACTTCAATCTTAACCCATAGAGGTATTTAAAAACACGAAAGGACACATCGCCTCTAACCATGTCTCGAAATGGAGTTGGTGTACGTTCCACATTAATTACATATGTTTTGGTTTACACTATGTGAGTGAAACGATTGGACTCCATGTAACAATACAATTTCTAAGGTTGAGGTATAAATCATAATGCCCATAAAGAGAAAGAACTTTGGACTCTAAATGTTGTAGTCTATGTAAAGCAAAAGAGGTTTCTGACCCTCGAGAAGTGTGTGAGCACATAGAAGTGTAGGCTTGGACCTGCTAAATGTTGAAATAAGTTTCTAGAGGCACTTTATATCCTTTGTCATTTTAATAATGATACTAAGTATAATTGATCTGTGTACTTTTGCATTGTGAAATTTCAATTGCAATTACTTATTGTTGTTGTTTGACGTGTGTACTTTGATATTGTAGGCCCTGTGTTTGCATAATTTGGTAGCAAAGCAAGGGAATCTTACATGTGGAGGAAATTCTACTAAAAGTGAAGTGGATGGGTAGAATTGTTAGAGAACTGTTGTGTGACTTTGCATAATGATAAAGAAAGGGGGCATTCAAGTTGGAAGAGGTTGTGTAAGGCCCAGAAAAACCAATGTAGTTGCAGTTCAAAATGTTGCAAAAACATTGAGGGTGATGACTACAAGATTGGATGCCATGGAAGTGGGACATTAGAGAGCAATTGTGTCATCGATGAATGGTGAAAATGAATATGAATGAGAAATGGAGGCTATAAGGAAAGAGCCAAAAGATGATCCTTCCCTAAAAGAGAGAATGTTAAGAGTCATAGTGAGTTTGGGATGCAACCCAAACTTGATACCCTTGTGTATGGAGGAAGTATGCATCCAAAGGATTTGATTAATTGGATTAGAGAGATGGAAAACTAATTTGACCAGAGTGAAGACCCTATAAGAGTAAAGTTTGCTTGCATAAAATTGAAGAGCCATGTATCATTAGGTAAATTTTTTTGTATAGTTTACTCTTTGAATTTGTTAAGAAGATTGTTGAACTTGAAGTAGATGGAGATTTTAGTGAAGGTATATATAAACATTCTATTAGGTTTGGGAAAAATGAAGAAACCATGAATCTATTTCAAGGTATGTAAATGCTCTTCATTTTTCTATCCAAAACAAATTGAATGTGTTTTCTCAGGAGTATAGGATTATCAATTAGCCTTAAGAGTTGAGGAGAGGTTGGTTAGGAAGAAGGAGGCTTTGCAGGAGAGAATAAGTCAACGTGCCACAAAGATGACAACTAAGAAAAATGAAAGGTTGAAGAGGATAGTACTAGCACTATATATTAGTTTGTTGGAAGAAGGCATGATGTTGATAGGGGAAGAGGGCTAGCTAGAGGTAGAGACAAGCATGGTGGATTTAATAGGATGTGTTTAATATGGAGCACATGGACATAGAGTATATTCATTTCCAAAGAATCATAGTGGTGGAAAAATACAAGATGTAGGAGCCCATGTTAATGAAGTAGTTGAATCAATGGTTGAGAAAGAAGTTACACCATTGCACTTAAAGTAGGATATAACTTGATGTTGCGAAGGGTGTTGTTGCAACATGAGAAGAACATTGAGCAAGAACTTGATCATGGGAAGATTATTTTCAAAATCAAGTGTAAAGTATGAGGTAAGCGTCATGATCATGATTGTAGATGGAGGTAGTACTGTGAAATTGATTTCTATTGAAGTAGTTTAGAAGTTAAATTTGAAATGTATACCTCACTGAAATACATACAAGGTATCTCAATTGTAGAAATGGAATAAGGTCATTATACATGAGTAATGTGAGATTGAATTCCATGTTGGAGGTTATAGTTACAAAGTGTTGTGTGATGTTTTTCCCACATATGCCTATCATATTTTGCTAGGAAGAATATACCATTATGATATACGTTTTGTTCATGATGGTAGAAGCAATATTTACCATTGGAAGAAGAATGGAAAGAAGTATAGGTTGCATCCTATGAATGAAGAAGAGGACACTGGAAGAGTGTTGTTATGTCCAATTTTGGGATGTGTGAAAGAAGAGGAGACATTGAAAAGTGGGTGCATTGTTGTGATACAACAAAACAACAAAATTGGAGAAGAGTGTAGTGTGAAGGAAAAAGAGAAGATGAAGGTTGTGGAGCAAAACCATGAAGGAGTTTACAATAGTCTACTAGAGGGAGTGCACAAGAAGAACAATGAAAATTGATCATAAGCGTGTTGCAAGTGCATAAGGAAGAGTGGTGATAAGAAAGGGAGATTTTCAAATGTGGCAAAGACAACAATAGTGAAGCATGAGGTTGCGGGAAGAAAATAGAAGATCGACGAAATGAAGAAGAATTATGAAGCGTAAAGAATAAATATATATAATCTAATGAACTTATGGTTGACAATTCATGTCCCTTGGTTATGTCATGTTCCTTAGTTAGGATGTGTCCCTTATTTAGTATTTATTATTATTATATATTTATGTGAGTTTATATATATGTATATATATAAACAAGCTTTGTCCCTATTGGGTCAACAATTTGATATGGCATCGACCAAACCGAGTCAATAGCTTATGGGTAAACTATCTTCCCTTTTGGCTTTGATGCAAGAACTACTAACTATGGTAATGGCAGGATGCTTTCCATACTACTGCTTGCTTCTACTACATGGGAACACAACCACTAGGCCCAAATTTTGTTATTCTTCTCTAGACAAAATTTGGCCTTGACATGCATCTCCCATGGATATATATATATATATATATATATATATATATATATATATATATGAAGGGACACATCCTAAGGCACATGAATTTTCAACCATTGTGACTAGTTAATTCTGTAAGTACATCGTCACATGGAATTGTAGCAATCAACTTATCTACATTCAAATCATTTATCTTATTCAATTATTAAATATTTGTCTTGTATGGACTTCAACCTAATATCCTTTATACATTGGATATTCAACAAATGAACTTTGTTATTCCATTTGGTATCGAAGTTACATTATGATCCGACCCTTGGTTCATTTCATTTGGTATAAGAGCTATGTTTTGTAAAATATTTTTGCATTTTCCCCTTCTCGCATTTTCTCTTGTATCAACAATTTATTTGGTTTTAATTGAGATACGATTCTTTTGAGGGATAGATGTTTGTGGGAGCCCCCTACCCCTCTTACTTTTAGGGAGAAAATTATCCCGGGTTAAATTTCCTTTAGGCACACCCTACTATAAGGGCCCCTTATTGATTTGCTTTTTTCCTTCTAGAAATGATTTTTTCAATATTTCTTTTGTGTTATTGAAAGACTTTCTACCTAATCCACTAGGTTGAATAAGATTTACTACTAGTCATCCTTCTATTCCCTCTTCCCCTACTTTCAGTTCTCATTTTCTAGGTCTTAGCTTATACTTACGTTTTTTTACAACATTGCCTTCCTTACAAGTTTCATACATGGTATTGGATGGACTACTTTCTAAAGTTCTTATCACCAACAAAACATACTTTTTATCTTCTTTTAGCGAGAACAACGATTATTTTAAGGGATTTTTGATTGGAAGATGGGTTGAATTGCCTTTCCCAAGGTTCTTGCAAATGATGAAATCACGGCTTTCTCCTTTTTTCTTTTAGGCCTTCACTTGATTAACTTAATATTTTCTTTTCAGATTTTATAATTCTCAAGTAAAGGAGAGGAGGGCCTTACATATAGAATCATACCTTGTGATTGAGCATCCATGGCTTTGTATAGTTTTTCCTAGATGATACCTCAATTCCACATTGCTTCGTTGTCCTTTTCTAAAACCCAAATATATTTTTTACCTCATTCTTGGATATCTTCCTTCCCTCCTCTCCACTAGTATTATTTGGCCTGGATTTCATTTCTACCTTGTCCTGCTCAATCTTCATCCATACTCGTTTCCTTTCAATTCAAGAACAATCAATTACTAATGCTCATGCCCGTGGCATCTCAAACACCAAATGGGACATTCTAATAGTCCAAAATTTGGATATATTTATAATTCCTTTTTTCCCAATATTTTTAGGAGTCCTTCCCTCATATATATCCCCACCAACATCTTCACTACATTCCTAGATATCTTAGTTTGGGTATTCTTTTCTAGGTCAATAAATCCCCCAATACTATTACCAATGTTCTTCAAATTTTTTTTATTCCAAAGTTCAAGGGTAAGCTTGGTAATCTTGGAGTGATATTCAAAGGAAGAGTAAGGAAATTAGAGATATTATCCAATTGAAAGAAGAAATGCGTGAGTGAAAAGGGAGAAGGCAAAATTTTTTCTAGGTGAAGACATATGATGGAGGATGCATTGTCTCTAAGCAAAAAATCCCTCATTGGACATTTCTTTGGCATGGGAGTTTTGAAGAAATAATTATATAGATGGATTAGCAAGGCATGGAGTAGAATCCAAGATTTTTTCTAGTGTTTCATGTTCAAACCAAGGGATGGCTTACATTTGAATCCTAGACATAAGAAGATTCAAAGAGAATTTTGGAGGGTAAGTGGTCCTAGGGTTTGAACCTTCTAGGATTGAGGAAATGGGTGCCAAGATTTGACTTAGAGTAGAAAAAAAAATTATCCCGACCTATATTATTGCAACATGTGAGCTCATATCCATCATCTTGGTTTATTATCCCATGCACTTAAATGTGGGCTTGAGATTCCACTACCTCCACAAGTGACAAGGTATTTTCCAAGCTACCCCACACACCCTTTCCATGAAGCCATTGGTTGTGTTTCTATCCCTTCCCTCGGTACCCTTACCTACACCAATGAGAGGCCTCTCTTGTACACCAATGCCATCTTCTATCTTAAAGCACGGCATGATTCCCCTCCTTGACTTTTTCATCAGTGATAAATTTCCCCTTTCTAAAATTTGGGAGTCAAACAAAGAATTGACACCTAACCCTTTGGAGGAAGAAAAAGATTATGGGATAGGGATCTTCTCTAGCGATTGAAATTGGGCCCCTTCATTATCTAATCCTAGATCTAAAGACCTATATTCTTGTTAATGAACTACCCTTGTCCTAAAAATATACTTCATTAGGTCTTTCTCCCCCTCTTCCAAGTAGTCAACTAAGTCTTCCTCCATGGCTTTCTCAATATAAAGACTTATACAAAATTTCATTTATAATTTGATATATATCATATATATATATTGAATTTTTATAATAAAAATTAATAAGATTTTTATTTTTATTTTTTTTATACACTTAAAAAACTTTAATGTAACAAATAATTACCCACCTTCTCTCATTCCACCTCAAGGTCACTTTATATATATAGATAGATAGTTTGAGACACATCAGAAATGCAAATACATCTTTGTATTCATTGTTAATTTATTTATTGTGATTTATAATAAGTATATATTTTTTTTCTTTTTCAATTTTTGTGTATATTTTATTTGTTTTTCTTTTCAACAAAAAAACACTTAACAAATATCAACAAATCAAATTGATTTAAGTGTACATTAATAGAATAATTTATTATTTTACAGTGATTTCTCTATATAATTTAATTTATTGTGACATGTATTTAAAACATATTCATGAAAAAAAAATCTCAAAAAATGATTCAAAATGACTATCTTTCTTCGTATATGAAAATCATATTTTTTTCTTCACTTCTCAAAAAGTTTAAACCTCATTCAATTATTACATAGGCTACTACATCACCCGACGAAAAAATACAAGGGTGTAGTTGTAGAGTCGAGGTCTTGAGCAACAATTCCATTTAGAAGATTGAAACACAAATAAAGCTTTAGTTAAATTACAAGTCTATTGGCAATGCCACCTACAAGGTGTTGCTGCTACTTTCTTCCAAGCCTTTATCAAGGTCTTTGGGGAACTCCTCCCACAAATAGCCATATCATTTATGCAGTGAATAATGTGTTAAGATATATTCATACTTAGAAACAAAAAGTATTAATGGAATATTTAACTAGTTCACGAGGTTCAAGGTAATTTCTTTATTGTAATTTTTAAATTGGTACAAACTTCAACACTCCAACAACACCACCATCTTCATTGCTACATGCAATAAAAACATTTTATCGAAGGCAATTTGAGCCGTGGTGGGATTTTATCCACCCTATGCATAGGGACCAATAACCAACACATGTTGGCCAAGTGAAAGGACAAGTAATGAATGTATATTGAGGTAACTTATCAAAGGTTCTCTAAAAATGATTGTACAACTATTAAAATCCTTTTTTTTGTTATGACAATATAGGAAAGTATTGCAAGATGCTTCCTTATGTGTTTCAGGCATTCACCAACGATCAAGAGATAAAACACCATGTCACATTCTATGGTTAATGCCATGTCTAGCCCAAGTTAAAAGCAATGACAACCCCATCATTTTATAGGACAAAATATACTGCATTCTTACATTTTTAAAGGAAATTGAACTCTATTGGAGGGAATATTCCCCCGCTCTTAACCAAGGAACCCCAATTATTTTTACTTCAATATGAATGTTAAAACCTTCTTTTGGTCTCCCTTTCATAAACCTTTCTATGGTTTTTTAACAATTCCAATTTTTAGGAGTGGATTTGCTTGTATGGATTATGTATTTATTATTCTTTTTTTTTTTCATTTATATTTTAAAATACAAATTTCTAAATAAACTTCATTAAAACAATATTAAATTAATAATATTGAAATAAAATTATTAAGTTTTTAGTTGAAACAATCAAATATTTCCTAGAAAGACAAATTCTAGAAAAATGTATAATTAATCCTTAAATCATAAAATAAAACGAGTAAAAAAAATAAAAAAAATATACACTACAATGAAAAGAAAAATGGATTACTTAAGTATGAATTTTGTTTATCAAAATAATAAACAATACAATTTATAAATAAAAAAATAATACTTGAAAATACAATACTTAAAAACTAAAATTTAAAAAAAAAAAAGCATGACAAATTAAAAATGCCTACCTAGCCTCATTTTATAATGGACCTCATTCAATACATAAAAAATGACTAAGTCTAAAGATTAATTTAAATTAATTAATAAAAAAAATTATAATAAATTAACTGAAATTTCATTTAATGATAAAGTTTCGCTATCTTCATCAAAGTTATACATGAAATTCTATTCCATCAAAAAATTATAATATTTTCATTAAATGATCACATTATTCTTTATCTCATTAAAATTATATATAAAATTTAGTTTAAGGTATGAATATGATTTTGGCATTTCCTTTTTTGTTGCGAAAAAAAGGAGAAAAAAAAATATTGCCAATACTTTTTAATACCCTTTCGTATACCTTCTTTAAAAAAAAATGTCCCCTACTAAATTAAATATACCTAAAATCTATATACCTTTATATTAAATAAAAACTAAAAAGAATCTAAGTACTAAACATCCTATTAAATCTAAATATGCATATAATTACTATATACCCAACTATGCATACATGATTATTAAACACCCTATTAAATTTAAATGTGTACATGTACATGTGTAGAACTATTTCCATATTTAAAAGTGAGTAAAGCAACACAAACAAATACCTTGTTAAATCTAAATATTCTTAGATTATCTATACCTTGTTAAATCTAAATATTCTTAGATTATATAGATAAGACAATCACTTGTAATATTCGGAATATTTTTTTTTCGAAGCTAACAAAACCTATCATAATTTAGTTGTCAAACTGGCAGTGAGAACAACCATCACCGGTTGCTATCTGTAACACGGATCATCACCATTATTTAAGGAAAATCACGTCACCTAAAAATAACTCGCTAGTGGTCTGTAGGGGGCAGAATTCCACTTTTTCCAGATGCCTTTGGGTCTTGAATCGTTAACATTTTTCCTTACATCGAGGAAGATGAGCACTTAACCAATCAAAAGCAGTATTATGTCTTACTCCATGGCCAAGACTAATCCAAATGGTATGACCATCTATTTTATTTTGGTGTCTAAATTTAGCATAATATATTGTTATATATTGGCTTATACATTTTAAAATTTGTTGAATTTGTAAGGCAAATGCTTATTATCTTTACATGTTTGTGAATAGAACCTAAAAATTAAATGACCCTAAGCATAATGAGATAAAATTAGCTCTTTGCACAAAAGAGAAAGTGGCTACATATATGATCTGATTTTGATTTTAAGGTCATAACCTAGCCAGACATTAAGTTGATCTACGAGACTGACTTGTTTGTGAGACAAGGACCCCCTTGCACAACAATTTGACTTCTAAATAAATAAAACAATCATACACATAGAAACCAAAATGAAAAAAGAGTTTATATTTAAGTAAATATACATTTTCCACAATATTAAGAATGTGTTAAAATAAAAAGGCTTACATGTTGTAATAGAAGTCACTTTATGACTTAGTTATGTTTATTTTTATTTTTATGTAAAGGAAATCTATCCCACATTCATAAGTGGAAATGATTTACTTCATATTTAACCATATATAAGGAAGATAACTTGTACGTAATAGTTGCACCAATTACTAATAATGTCATATTGTGCTATTGTGAATATCTTTCTCATGTGTTTATCTAGATTTTGTAATATGGTATTGAGAGTGAGCGTAGGATTAATCATACAAATTAGAGAATTAATTTTTTTCTTGAAAAAAGTTAAGTATGATCTTGTTAAAAATCCTCACCTAAAAAACTCAGCTAGGATTTTTGTCAAACAAATAGCAAACTCTGATTTCAACCTCCTACAAACTTTCACCATTAATGCATGTAAACAACAAGCATTAGCGGAAATGAATATGAACAATGAACATACAAACATTCAACACATTTGACACTCAATATTTTGGGCAATGCCCCTGGAAAAACCCACAAGGGGGACACCAGTCACAAGAGAGAACTTTTATATTAATGAGCTCACTGGAAAATATGAGTTTACAGCAGCAATACAACCATCATTAATTATAACAATACTTATCTCGAAATCTATGCCCACATTGCATCTCAATTTCTATGCCAAAGTAGCTCGATTTATGTTCTCGAAATCGGTTGTATGGCCTTGTACTTTTTAGTTGTACGGCCCTGCACTTTTCAACTGTATGGTTGTGCAATACCCCCATTTTGACCCTTAGAATGTATTGGCTTCATATGTGAATATTGTGCATACACGATGTATGAATTCCTAGTGTGGAGCTCAAGGTCAAGGCCCCGCTAGTGAATGCTTGGATTTAGAAGGAAAATATTATATATTTTGTGAGCCATGTGCTAGTAAACCATGGGAAATTGTAAAAACATGTAAATATTTATAATGCAAATAAAATTCGAAGAGATGGTTATGGAAGCGACTAAAAATGAAGGGGTTGTATGTATCCACTAGGGAGAGGTGATGGGTTGGGGGATTGAATCCTTTGTTTCCAAATATCCTCTTAAGAACCCATCTGGACTAGTTATGCTGACATTTAATTTTGTTATAAGGAGGCAGCTGAAAAATCGGCTTATGAATTTAATGGAGCATGGGAAAACCATAAATTCGTATGGTTGGGTATGGGCTCACTTTACTTGACCCATAAGTCAATTTCCTCATGGGAATTCATTTTCCATCATCCACATTCAATTGTGGAGCAACCATACATCAATTCTCAGCCTATTATGCATCCCCAACTGTGAAAAATTGCAGAAATCTCAACCAGGAAAGAAGCCATGATTTAGAGTGTAAAAAACAACCAAAATTTGAGGACAACAGCGAAATCCATAGACATAAACCTTGGTGCAAATTTGAGAGTGTCAAAGGCCCAAAGATCCATAGGAAGACTCAGATTTGGAATCCTGGAAGTTGAACTTTGTGATTGAGAGTCATGTGGTCAGAATTCGGAAAAATCCAAGAGTGGATTGAATTGGGAGAGAGATCAGAGGTTGGAATTGCTTGATAAACCCAATGAAGACAAGAATATCTGAAGTTTCTGCAGCTTGGAACTTTCTATGCCCATCCTGGAGAGCACTGGAGGGAAGGGGCGCCTGAGGGACTATGTAGCAGAGAAGGGTACCTTCCTTGTGTTGGGTGTGGTAGGTATTGTGGGTGCCAAGGCTAACTGAGATCAATTGAGATGTATGTAGCTCCGTGGTTGAGCTTGTTGGCTTAGCATTCTCCTTCCTTGTCTCCCCGCATGTTTGAAAAACCTAGCTATGTGCCGGCTTAGCATGAGTGATTGTGCCTATGGCTGTGAGTGAGCCTGAGTAGTTTCTCCTTAGTGGATACATAGCCCAGCTCGGGGGTCGTCTCTCAACTGAATTAATATAGGTTGGATAGAGACCTACGGTTTGGTGGAACGTTGCTCTTCCATAGCCAGTTGCTCGGGCGATTTCAATTAAAAGATAAGTGTTCACTGTTGTTTCTAATTATGCCAAATTTATGTATTATGAGTCACTGTTTGTTTATGTCAGATTGAATCAAATGATCCAATTTGAATTGTTAAAATTTAATCCTTGTAAATAGCATAAGATGAGTTTATTTATGTACATGATTTTACTGTTATGCATGCGATGAGCATGCTGGCATATGCATGTTGTGTCTGCACAAATAGAGTTAATTCCACTATGTAGGTTATTATGCATCTGCACATGCATTGAGATGTTAATGAATTTGATAATATGGCCTTAGGGGTGAATTTTAGCACCCTATATATTGTTCATGTTCCCTCTGCTAGTCGGATTTATGGAAGGGGATGTGACAGGTTGTACAAACTTACAGTCTTGATTTGCGTGCAGAATGTTGTTGATGACATTTTTTGCCATCAACGACACTTACTCGACAAAGTGTTGCTAGGATCCCCCTCCAGTTTCACAATCATTTGCATACCTTCATCGATTTTCCTAACCTCTTCGCAAGTTGTGATCCTAGCCTAAGTCTCTTGCTAACTTGACGTAGACTTGGGGTTTCTGTCGGTTAAGGAGTTTGTGAGATTTTAATGAAATACAAAATCAAAAGGCTTGTTTTTCATGAGTTCTTAGTGGTAGAACAAAATTGTGCAACTATAAAAGTGATAGTTGACAACAAAGTGAAGATGATTGGCTAAGAACATCGCATATAAAATTATGTTCATGGTTGAGTATCATTTATTATGATTTGTTTTGCCTTGATATTCCTATTGTTTTCCATACATGGCAAGGGTTTATATTTGGTGAGTTCTATGATGATATTGGGTCAAAGTGGGTGCGAGTCAACTAGTGCTATTATTCTAACTATATTACACAAATGATGCGCTCCCCTACATCACCAAAAAAGGTGAGGTTATGAAAAAACCATTGAGACAATAATATGGTGGTTGCCTCAAATTGTTCTCTTAGATATGGGTGTGACTATAATGAATCAAGCAACTACACAAGTTTCTTCATGAAGAAAGTTTAACTACTATTTTACTCTTTGAGAGCCTCCTCTAAATCTGGTCCGCTTCTTCGCAGAGATCCGAAAAATCCATTACATTGAGCATTTTTACTGTATGGAGTCTTGTTGAAGCAATAAATAAATTCATCTTTACTGGTCTCTTTCACTGGTTGACTGTTTATTTTTTCAGCGTTCTTTAATTTTATTTTAGTTATTTCTTTTACATCTCAGTTTAAACGCTTTAAGTTGGATTCATTATGTTTGTTTTCTTTACTCTATTTGCATAATATCACACCTTTAAAAAAAAGTTTCATTCCGATGTTATCTCATATGTTAATATTAGTTTAATATTCTTGTTTCTTTTGTAATTTATTAGTCCCTGCTTCGCAGGGATTATAGCTATCGGTAGGTCGCCATGTTTCATTGACTGGCTTTTGTTTTATTTTTTTTAATCTAATGTTACATAAAGTTTTCTAAAGTTTTATGGATTTTTGGTATTAAAATGATTTCTCTAAATTAAAAAAAGAAATTTCTTTAAAGATTATCTATTTTTTGATTGGTTCATTACCAAGATTTGACTAATTTTGCCTGGTGTGCAAAATAATTATCAAATTATAAAAATAATAAAAATTGAAAAATTAAAAGAAAAATGAGAGTATACCATGTATGGTTATAATTAATTGATCTTTGAAAGTTGTGACCTGATATGACCAACCATTAAATTCACGCAATAAATTAATCTGACATCTATGTAGTTCACACGTTTGGTTACAATTAAGAGCATTATAGGCCTGAATTGACAAAGAAACAACTCGAGAATTCTGGATGCTTCCGAACTGTCAAAGAAGCATCTCGAGAATTCTGAATGCTTTCGGATAATCTTCCTCCTTCTGGACCAAGTATTTTCTGGAAGCACCGTCATAGAAGCATCCAAGTCCGCTTTGCAACATCTGAGAAGAGATCAAGTCTTTTCCACCATTCAATCCATTTTTGAGGATTCTACAAGGCCAACGGTGTGAATATCGTGCACACTGTGTTTCTTACAAGCTTGAATTTGTTGGGAAACTTGATTTTTTCTCAAAACATGTTCGGATGAGACTCTCAGGCCGCCGAAGAATTCAAGGAAATGGTCACCAAATTGAAGGTAGCAGGAGGAAAGCCTAACCTGGTTGATTACTTTCCATTTATGCAATGAAAGCATTGTATTTGGGCTGCTCGATAGATCTGTAGAGGCTCACCTCTAGACTAAAAGAGAGGGCATAATTGAGGACAGTTGTGGCAAGACGGAAGACTTTCTGGACATTTTGCTAGAATACGGAAGTGAGAACACAAATACATTATTCCCTTTCTATATGTAACTTTGCTTGGATTTTACCAATAATAATCAAAGGTAAATAAATTACTTGACAAACTCTGTTAAGGTGTCTTTGTCATTCTATAGAATTAATTTTCTTTGTGTGTTTAAGTAGGATGTTATTTAGACTTACTGCAATGCAAGAAAGAACAGTACCGAAAATACAAAATGTAAAATTAGTCACAACATATCTAATGAACAAGTAAATCAATCACAACAGATGAACATAGAAAATATGGTGCAAAACTATGCAAAACATGCATCAGTGCTCAATATCCCAATGAGGGTGAATAATTACAATACAATACAGTCACAATGACTGAGCAATTTGAATTTCCTAAGGAGGTCATTCGAATCACTAAATGGAGTAGCTTGACTCCAACTAGGAGTCCTCATCATCAATCAGTGGTGGTCATCAATGCACATCTAGGTGTCAATTTGAATCTAACTGAGTGTAACATGTGTAACTGAAGTGTGTCGCACTGATATAGGGAAGTGGGCTCAGTGGAGGGCACATGGGAGGCTAACTGAAGTCAGAACAAGTCATCTAGTCAATCTAGAGGTCCAACGGAGTGAAACAGTCAGTCGAGAGTGAAACTAGCCTCAAATCAGGGATAATCGGAGCTAACTGAGTGTAACTGAAGTGGAACTGCAGTGGTAGGTGAAGAAGTGCGCCCTTCTCTGGCAGTAGGTGAGAAGTGGGTGCCTTCCTGACTAGGAGGGCTAATGAACTGATGTAAGAAGCTCCTGGGTGCTAGAATAAGGTGGCTAAGGTGCTAGAGGCATCAACCTGGTGACTGGGATGCATGCAAACCCTAGAATTTGCATGCAAACCCTAGAATTTGCATGCAAACCCTAGAATTTGCATGCAAACCCTAGAATTTGCATGCAAACCCTAATTGCATGCAAGATCCTGAAAAAGATGATGTGGATATCCGAACACAAAACACTATACAATTGAACATTTCTCTCCAAAATTCTTGTTACACATAGGCATTGCTCAAAATTTTGGATGCAAAACAAAAGGATGATGGAAGTACCTGCAATTTAGGTGAAGATTGAGGGGCTGTGCAGACCAGAATCTGTCAGTTCACCCACGCACTGGAGCTTGTTGAAGCTCGTTGAAGACCGAAAACGCGTCAATGAGAAATGCATACTGTTAGAAAGGTTACAATTGTTGCTTTGATATGGTACTGATGAGTTTTATCCTCCGAGGCATCGCCATTCCTCCGAGCAATCATCAAGCCCTACCACAAGCAAAAAATAAGGCATAAGAACCTAAAATACAGTCGTTGGAAACCATCGCTAAAATGCCTAATGCAAAAGCCTGAAAATGAATACCACCAACCTGTAAAAAAGAAGACAAATCCAATTTAAAAAAGAGCAATCAGTTGGCTGAGCATTAAATCGTATGATAGCCATAACAATCCACGACTATTAGCATATATAGAAGCCTCTATGCAAAGCAAAAATATGACTAAGGTATTATATAGAACACAGTTATCGCAACTGATAGAATAACCAATTTCGTGCCCTCCCTCCCATACGAATGGAGTAACCAAGCATATTTCACCGCTGAACCAACCCACTTCCCTTAGGGTTTTTGACTTTATGGCCGGTAAAAATAATTGCCAACCCATCAACAAATCCCTGCAGACGTTGTCCAGAAAATCGTCTCTATGCTCCCTGAACAACCAACAGAGCTGACCAATCTTCCCCAACATTTGTGCGATCTAGGGGAGGTTACCGTGTTGTTTTACAAGCGGTTGAAATCAATGGAAGAGAGCCTCAATAAAATTCTTATTGAGGGGGATTCCAGGGAGTTTGAGGATGACCCACAGATACATCGAGCAAATAAAAACAGTCTCTCGAAGACTACTGAAAATGCAGGAATGAAATTTTCTAGGATTTGAGACCTATTCACAATTCCCTCTTCGCCCAGATGTATACATGTCGCCCACATGTAGCCTGCGTGGATGCAAGGGTCAGTTCCCGTTTTAATATTTTTATGAGTGGAAAAAATTACTTTCTTTATGCCGTGTTACATGGATATTTTTTAATTTTTGACTGGGTTGCAGGGTTAGTTGAGACCTATCAAAAATATTTAAGGAATATAAACTTAATTGGATAAAAAAACTTTAGCCTTCTAAAATATGTATGGCTACCATTATATGGACAAAAATACATAGGACAAGCAATACACACGAATTATCAATGGAAAATTACATAAATTAAATGATACCAACAGATGGCTTTGCAACAAACATTTTTTATGCTCTATAATTATATAAATTTCTGAAATGTAGCACGTATAGTGCTGCAAATAAGTAGAAGAAAGCCTATGAGAATAAAGCCTAATGATCAATGATTTAAGCTTTACTAGTTCCTGATTCTCGTTTTTTTGTTTTTTAGTGTCGATAAGAGAATTTATTAACAGAAACATAAATTTCCTGAACTAAATTTACGTGCAAATTAATAGTCCGAAAATGATTCATTACCACTACGGGATTCTGTCAACATACCCTTCTCTCGTTTTTCTTCTGCATATTTATTTCTTGAAAACCCAGATCTAGCTGACATAAGCGAAAATAATTCAGACTGATACAATTACACATAAAAAAAGTACACAGCAGAGATGAGTTAAGTGCTCCTATTCAATACACTCAAAATCGATATAACACATTTTAAGGATGAATTTAAATAATTATGGATAACTTCTGCACTTCCTATTCGACCTTAAACGACCGCCCACCATGGATGAATTCCTCCTCATGTGGCTTTCTTTAAAGCATTGGGAGATATTTGACCTTAAACGACCACCCGCCATGGATGACTTCCTCCTCATGTGGCTTTCTTTAAAGCATTGAGAGATTTTTGCTGGCAGAAAAGACATCTCCACATTTTATCGTCATGGATTTCCAATAAAACTTCTCACTAATCACTTCGGACTGTCAAAACTAAGCTGCCATGGAAAAGATGAAATACAAAGGTGCAGAGATTGTCTACTAAAACTAAATTGGTATGTATTATACCAATTTAATAATATATATTATAATTAAGATAAAAAATAAATGATGATGATGGTAGAGTTGCTCCTCTTAGTTTAATTGCAATTATCCTAATATATATATATATATATATATATATATATTTTTAATGTATTATGTCCAACATTAATGACTGCAGTTTTGAAATACATACATCGTGCCCAACAAGGGAGAAAGTGGTCCTCAAATGAGCCGCTGAGTGTTCATTATCCTCAATTAGAGGCGTAGGTATGGCTACCATGACAATGCTCACCGACTAGCTTCCATGCGCAGATGAGGGGGCTGAGATAGTGACCGTATGGGTGAGCCTGCAGGGAGAACCCTAGCGTAGGGAAGACGTCATGAATGTTAAAGTTGACTGGGGGAAAAAGTGGTTCACTCTTAGAAATTTTGGGCCAAAAATGGAAAATCTGGCTTGAAGGAGGGGAGCTAAGGTGTCGCCTGAGTAGGGTCCCACTGGAGAAGCCATGCGTTGCTCATGCAAGGATGTAGTGGTGTGTCTATCAGGCGATGGAAGAACGTGGCTTAATCAAAGTTGAAGATTGTGGCTTAATCAAAGTAAATTATGGAAGGTTCGAAATTGGCATTTATTTTAGAAATTTAGAAGACGCACCAATATATGGAAAAATTACAAATTTAGATCCATAATTTTGAAATTCCTATTTTAGATCTATTTAGTAGTGTGGGTTGCTTAGGGTTCCACTTCGTGATTACAACATATCATTCACCCTATCTATAAGTCTGATATAATTATGGTTTATACAATTACATGATGATTATAATTTAAAAGCAATGGCGCAATTACAAAAATATTTTGATATGTAAATCTCCAAATCTACAATATTATCTATCCAAGAACCACATCGTATGTTAAATTTGAACTATATTATCTATCCAAAACCACATCATATTAACTATCCAAAACCACAACCACATCATATTAACTATCCAAAACCACATCATATGTTACTGTTAAACTTAAGACATGATAACCAATTAAACGTAAAACTTCCAGTAATTGAATTAATTCAAATGTTGAGTACATTTACAAAAATATTTTATCACTTTAAATTCACAAACATTAATTAAGCATTCTTCCAAAAATCATTCCCCAAACTGTATATTAGTTTTCATATACTTAACCATGGAATGTCAAAAGAGTGGTAATCAAAACTTGCACCCAGTTGTGCAAGTAATCAAATAATTTGGAGATCCACTAGTTTTTGCACCTAAATTTTCTCTATATTCAGGTCAAAGAACTTCCAATTTTTATAGGACTCAGTCAATTCAAACTATGCAAAATTTTTAAAAGTTTTTCATAACAAGGGAGAAAACAATGAATCATAATTCTCTGAAAATACGAGGAAAGGTGATCATCCAAATAAACAATATTTATTCTTATAGAAATCCCTTCGTTTTCTTACAAAATCTCATCTTTTATTTGTATATAATCCTTCTTTATCCTATCATATCATGAGATCCATCACATTGAAAAACTGAATCCAATCGTAACGTCGTAAAGCTAGGTAGTCACAACAACACATTCAAAGTTGTTGAAATTAGTCATAATAGTGTGAAAATTCAGATATGAAGTAGGAAGAAATCCCCCGAGCAAAAGTTGTTCAAAATGCAAGTTCACAATTATTTAAGAAAATG
Source organism: Larix kaempferi (assembly GCA_027924585.1). Taxonomy (NCBI): domain Eukaryota; kingdom Viridiplantae; phylum Streptophyta; class Pinopsida; order Pinales; family Pinaceae; genus Larix; species Larix kaempferi. Next base: position 33,345,397 of record BSBM01000017.1, read on the forward strand.
ACTTTGGAATTTAGTGTCATGTTCAAGGGGTTTTTAATGTTACAAATTCTCATTTGGAATTCATTGTTATGCATTTGGAAAGCAAGAGACTCATAGTTAAAGGTCACGCAGGTTTTAGGAGAGACTACTAGACCATAGATAGTATTCTTACCCTCTAAACTATCATTGAGCATCTTACACTCTGAGCTATCATTGAGGAAGCTTGACAATGATCTTCTAAAGTCTTTTGTTGACTTAAAAAAGGCCTTGAAATCAGCATACAGATACCTGTTGTTTCAGCGATTAGTGGACATTGGCATATCTGAGTCTCTCATTATCACCACCATGCTAGTGAAAAAGGCACTCATAAAAAGGTGCCAATGGTCACCATGGGAGTACCATCATGATAGTGAAAAGGCATCCATAAAAAGTGTCAAATTCTCTCTATGGAAATATGGAAGGGGAAGAGAGAGATAGCAGATAAACATGAAGGGAAGCATAAAGTGGGAAGGGGAGGGAGGAAGATAAGATATAAGGTCCAAGTCCAAAATGTTTGTTTTGAAAGTTCACTTTTAATACACACAGTAACATGCCTCAATTTGGGTAGAAGTATGGTGTACTAGAATGGTAAGTGACGGGAAGATTCTAAGATATAGATATTTCTATGCCTTTATAAACTCATACATTGACATTATGCCACTGTATACTATTTTGAAACCTCATCATTCTCGTTAATCTTTAGGATTACATGACAATGTGGCATGCATTTGAGATTTAAAATTGTTATCATGTTTTAATTTTGAAAATGCAACATATATTTCATCATAAATCAATATATATACTAATATTGTCACATCAAGGAGCCAAAGAGTGGCCACACAAGATACTGCTTCCTACATAATCAAGGAGAGCTATCATGCTCGATTTGTCTCCTCCTTCAAGAGTATTTGTATCTTTCCTAAAAGTATCATTTTTGGCTTACATTTGGATAGTTAGATATGATCTAAATGTGGAAGTTTCTCCTAGGTGAACAAAGTATTCATCTCATGAAAAGTTACTAGTCAACGTCTTTCCTTAATACTGAGATGCATGTTAGTCTCATCACATCCCACATACTCTTGCCTCTCTACTGTATCATCCATTTTGTTTCCAAATAGGACCCATTTTTAATTCATAGGAGAGCAGAGAGAGGACTATTCAACAACAATCCAGAAATAACTTTTTTGCAATTTTGTAATTTCACATTACATGCTTAAATTTTTCAAGTTTGCAACAAGACGAAAAAAATCCATTTGTAAGACTAGTGCAATGTAGTCAATCTATTACTTCTAAGCTATTTAATATTTAATATCAAATAGGACCAACCAATCAAGTAACACATCTTAAAAGAAGAGTGGGACTTTCATAGGTGTTGCACCTTCCGATCCACCTTTTTTTTATCTTGAACTTTTCACTTCTTGTTCAGATGATTTGTGATTAAATAATTCAGCTAAGTCTTAGAATAAAGCTCCTTGGTTCTATAGTCCATAGGTGATTTCCATAAGAGCATTTTTATTGTCTTTCCAAACATGGAGTGGAGTTTTTGAAATATGGAGGTTTAATAAAAATGCATAAAATTTTCAAATTTCAATACAACAATTAAAGTCATTTCTAAATTGCGATTTGACCACTTCAAATTACCATTTCAACTATTCTTGCTTGCCAAATTCCAACAGGCCGAGGCATTTTAATTAGCCCTTATACTGCTACGTACTCTGCTGTGGTTGATTCGTTGCCTTGACAAAAGCAACATAACTTTAAAACAAAAACCTGTGAACGTAACAACCGATCTGTCTGTTTTTATAAACAATCAACCTTTAAGAATTTTTTATATATATTTTCAATATAGTGATTGAGGTTATTTATGATCGCGGAATTTGATCATTGCTCGACTATTGCATGATCGCAAACCTAACAATGTTTTAATAATATCCTCCTGCAATTTTGTTTCGTGGCGTCCCGAGATTACTTACGAAATAATATCCTTCTGCAATTTTGTTTTGTGGCCATCTTTCCTTCTTCGTGCTAAGAATATCACGGATAGACTTTTTGAAGAATATTATGACACTGCACATTCCCATAAATATATGTTTTGAAGATTACTAAAAAAGCAGTTGTTATTTTCATTAGCCAGCTTGCCCCTTCCTTTCTTAGTACAGTAAAACAAGATAAGTAAAGTACATGAAATAAATTATTACTTATTTTTAGAAGATGATAAAACCTAATGATAGTGAGGACAATCATTTTTAATTGTTATTGGCAAATGCTATTTGAGACATCGCATCGTTCTTCAATGAAAACTGTCATTAAAATTAAATTAATTTTTAAATTATAAAAGATAAGATAAATTTTAAATTATAAAAAGATAATTCTTATTATTTCAAATTTTAAATAAACAATTATATATCTAATTAATTAATTAATAAATAAATAGTTTTTAACATTTAACTTAAAACCTATAAATATTCATAAAATCGACTTTGCTAACATGAAAGCCATAAGCATGTCACTACATGCTAAATAAAATGGTGTTCCATGTATAACGTGGATGTGACCTTTTCTTAAACTAATGTGTTTTCCACGTCAATGTATCTATGCGAAATTACTTTAAACACATATAAGACTTCATTAATTTGATGTTGTTTTTAATTTAATAACGTAATAATGGTTAAATTTCATGGTTGATAAAACTGAAGTGTTTTTAACTTATTCTTAATATTAAATTAAATTAAACGTGTATTTATTTGTGTTTTTAATTAAACTAAAATGATAGTGAAAATAAAGTGTAAATTGTTGATGATCTTGATATTTTTTAATAAAATTATTTGATTTGATATTATAAGTTTTTTTTTTCCTATTTCGATTTGATAAATAATTATATATATAAGAGAAAAGAGAAAAGTTATAAGAACAAATTTGTCAAAAAGTAAAATAAAAATTTGAATTCAAGGAGGGAAATAAATAACATAACCATGTTTCACCAATTGAACTTATACTTTTAAGTTCATAAGGATTTATTATATATTAAATATAATTAGAAAACTTCTAATCATATATTTATTATTATATAATAAAATATGATAAATTGTGGTGCGAGGAAAATTTAGTTGTTAAGAGAAAACTAAGATACTATAAGGAGTTCATAACCTTAATTTGGAAGCTCAGAAATATCTCTTGATAGTAACTAGTTCAAAGAATAAAATTAATATAGACAAGATTAGAACTAACTCCATGAGCTTCATAGCTAAATAGGGTGTTGGTCTATTCGCAAAACTGAAAATTACTTTCTCTTAGAGTGCTAGATATGAGTTTCATAGTATTTTTTTCAATACAAACCTTGTTAACCTCTTAACTTGCCAAAACTATAGTGAGCTTGGAAAGTTTCTTACCAAGCTTTTTGAGCATAGGAACAAAAGTTTAAAGGAAACCAAGTAATAACCTTCTTAAGGTCCAATACTTTGTCAAAAAGTCTATTTTTATTCTCAAAATACATAGTTAGAAATTAACAATTTCAATTGATTTCTAGATTACAATGACAATTAGAGATTGAGAGACAATTAAGTCTAGCTTCTTCTACTATTTCATATTAGTTTTTGATTTTATTTTCAGATTTTTTTATTATTTAAAATTTTCAATAATATATCAAATTTCTTTTAACTTAATCTAAAGCAGGGACTAGCTGCTTTGCAGCTATTTTACTTGTTTACTAGTTTCTCAATTCCATTAGTTCACTTCAATATTTTTTTAGTTTAGGACATTGCATTGGTTCTTATTATCAAATTTACTAACAAAAAATAAATAAATAAAATTTTATTCATTTATTCATTATGTATATAATGTTTCTTTTAATAATTTTATCTAGTCAAGGATACGGTGGTCTGTTGGTGGAGAAAGATGGATTTCATTCCATCCACCCAGGTTCAATTCCATTGAGACATCTTCTAGCTTGGATGACCGGCTGATGGTTTGCTCGACCTACCATCCACGATATGTGGAGAAGTTTGTTGGGATTTCCCATGAGTGTTTAGCCTTTTCACTTGAAAAAAAATAGTTTTATTTAATACTTTAAATTCACATGTATATACACAATGTTTATTTAGTTCGTAAGTTAAATATATGTATTTTGTAGATATTATGATTATTTTGAAACTTTTATTCTTTTGTTTAGTTTAATTTTTTTTTTTTCCTGGGAAAAAGTCCGTAATTTTATTTCAAAAAGATGATTAAAATTACATATTGCAGATGTAGTGAGATCAACAAGGATCCCTACATTTTCACATATTATCCCATATATGCAGAAAAACAGCTTGTATGAGCTGAACCAAAAGAAAGAAAACTAGAGAATGTTGCCACAAGAAATAGAACTCAGAAATATTCATCACGCTCCATCAAAGCCTGAATGCAAACACGCAGGCCCAGCCATAGAGAAATGGCGAGATTCGGTCTCATTTCTTTCCAGAGAAGCAAGCAGGGTTTTCTTTGTATAACCCACATTAACGTCTACTACCTTGTCGACCTTCGTTTTCGATCTCAGATATCTTGGAAACCCTCTCTTGGAATGCCACAAATCCGGATCAGCCGGAAACTGCTGAACCTATGGCATCCCCCAATCTATCCGCCAAGACGCATACCGCTTTGCCTATGAGGGATCCGAATCTGCAGGTCGAAGCCTATGTGAGCAGGCGCCGCCAAGATTGCAACCCTCGCCAAGATCGCTGGTATCAGCCGTCGCCGCCACGCCGTCAGTGGGAGACCAGGTCGAAGCCTGTGTGAGCAGGCGCCGCCAAGATCGCAACCCTCGCCAAGATCGCTGGTATCAGCCGTCGCCGCCACGCCGTCAGTGGGAGACCAGCTCGAGGTGGATGGCGGAACAATGCGGATACACCCACCGGCCTCCAAGAATTCGCCGAGTGCAGGCCGTCGCAGGAGTGCCGCCGTCGTTGTGGAGCCTCCGTTGGAGCTTGGAAGCCGCACCTCACCGCCACAGGACCCACGCCGTCGTCCAATACTGTGGCTCAGAAGGAGTCTGTGACCAGGGATAGAGCCCTGGCCGCCGAGATCAACTCGGATCGGCTCAAAACCCTAGGTTGCAGAGCTCCATCCCCGGCCAAATTCTCCGTGATGCCTTTGAATTCTACAAAAAAATTCTGTGTTTAAAATCCTTTTGTTTAGTTTAATTACTATCACTATGTTTTTTTTTAATTAATTAATTTATTTTGTTTTATTTATATTTATTTATATTTATTTATTGCAAATAAGTTAAAAAACAAATAAAAAGAATAAAAGAAAACAATATAGAAGCAGTGTGACATTGTGTTTATTTCCTTTTAAGTTCTCGGTGCAAGGTTCTCAATTCTTCTTGCCTCCTTGTCGCGGTTGTAATTAGTTTGTTTTATTTCTTTTACATTTTCATCAAGTGCGCATGTTGTAAGATGATTCCTTGTATGCCGCATCACTTTGACTTTTCTTGAGAAGGTTAAGTTTTGTCACTCTTCATGTGAATTTGACTCTTCTTGTGCGGCTTTAAACTCAGGGTAATCATTCTCACTTATTCTGCATTAGCTAAGCATAATTCAAGGTTTTTGTACTTCCATCTTGCGCATCAACAACTGCTGGTACTTTCCTATACGATGCTATACGGATTTACTACAACATTAAATGCCTCGAAATTTGTGCATTTCTCTATTGTACGATCTATTCTAAAATATGTGCTGTACGGACTATCCTTTAATGGTTGTGGCTTCTTGGGATGTGTGCCCCGTCTCCTTAGGATTTGTGCCAATCCTCCTTTCCTCCCCTACGCTTTTCTTTTCAGCTCAATCACTCTTTCTCTCTTGGAATGTGTGCCTCTATGTCTCCCTCAAGCTTCTTTTATATCCTCATTTAGGGTAACTACCCTAACCCTATATCTCAATGGTTGAGATTCATTGTTAGCTCACAAGATCAATGGACGTGACTTATTCCCTCATTGAGATGACTCAAATCACTTAAGTCACTCAAATATCATAAAGTCACTTTCACTTTACCCATAAAATAATAAAAGACTCCAACTTGACTTTATAAAATCGCTTTATAAAGTCACTTTATAAATACACTTTATAAAGCCACTTAAGTGAGACATTTTCCCAACTCCTGCATCCTAGGCACAATAAATGCAGAAGTACCTCCGAGCTACAAAATCTAAAACTCCCTCTTAGCGAGGAAGGTACTTATGGCACCTCCACTTGGATCTGTCTCCAACCCCATCACTCCAACCGCTAGTGTAGTTTCTCCCTCTAAACCAGAAGGCCTCTTTGCCACCCGGATTGGATCATGTGTTGAAGACCTGTGCTAGTCACGTCTGCACTGCGAATTCACCTCACCCTCCTGAGTATCCTCCATTGTCATCTCATACCAACTCCGTTTCTTGAAGAAACTAGATGAAATATCATGCCCAACTATCTTAGTCACCACCATTGAACCCGAGATCCACCTAGACTCACCGTCTACAAGTTGTCCCAACAACCTGTACATCCTTCCATCGTGAATGCCAAGCACTCGCTCTTCATCCAGGCTCTCTCCCTTCAGGTAGATAATTACATGTCCATTACAAAACAAGATTGCATACCCATCATCCTCTAGTAGAGATGACACTAAGAGTAATTTTTTCCTCAGCTCTGGTCCTAGAAACACATTGGCCACCTTTAGATATCCTCCTGACTCCAATTGGAATCTAACCCATCCAACCCCCTCCACTGCATGTGTGGTGTTGACCCCACTATCCACATGCATGTCTGATTCGATACATGTAATACTCAGGAACATTTCTCTTGTTCCCTTCATGTGACATGATGCCCCGATGTCCACCAACCATACACCTGTGTCCCCACACTCTGCAACACTGCTACTACCTGAAAGACAAGAGACCAGAGAAAATTCCTTCTCAAACTTCTTCGCATAGTCCTCGATCACAGTTGTTGCCTCTACTTCTTTCTTTTGGCCTTTCTTCTTGTCTAGACACTGGCTTGGATAGTGGCCAAATTTATGACATGCAAATCATTTAACTTTGCTCATGTCTTTCTCTGAAGTGGATCCCCCACTCCCTTTCTTCCTACCTTTTCTCTTTCCCACAAGAGCAACATTCTCCTCTGTTGGTCACCCTGTAATGTCCCCACCCTTGGACCCAGTGCAAGGAAGGGAACCTAATGCCATTCTATGGGGCTTTCCAAAAACTCAACCATATTCACTAGATTCATAGCCATAAAAGAGATGTGTGCAGATGGAAATCAAACAAACATGCACATCGGAAATGAACTCATCCACACACATATTACATGACTGTTATTCAATTTAACACAGTCAACAAATTAACACATTTGCAAAAGTAAATACATAAGAAAATACTCATCTTGATGCAATGCTGTCCCAAACAACTAACTATGTTGCTACACCATTCCTCCCAGCCATAGGTCTCTGCCCAACCTGTATTCTTTCAGCACTCAAAGACCACCCCCAAGCTGGGCATGATATCAACAAGGAAAAGGGAACCCTCAAGCACAACACAACCCAAAGCAATGGATACCCAACTCAACCCCAACATTCTCTTGCACACAAAACTCAGATATGGGCTTGGAAACACACTTTCACAATGGGACATAGAAGCTAGATGGACATGAGTTTTCCCAAAAACGTAGGCACACCAAAAACGGATTTGTGGGAAGAGGAAATCAATCCCAGGGAAGAAAACCGATTTCTCCCACAGATGTATGAGCATTCAGTGGGCCAAACAGCCTCAATAAAACCCCAAATCGTTTTCCTTTCTTCCCCACTATTAGCCACAGCAAAAACGCCCTTCCCAGCTAGGGTAATGAAGGAAACACAACCAAAACCATAGAGAAAAACGCCTAGGTATCTCTAAACTCGTGGGAGAGCAAAGCTGGTTGGTGAATAATGGCTTGGAGGCAATTTCATGGCTCCTTTCTTGCCCAAGAAGCCAGGAATGAAATTCTAGGAAGAGTGGCTTGCCCATACTCGAATTTGGACAGCCATACCTCCCATTCCCCAAGGAAATAACTACCTCAACCAACTCTTGGGAGAAATGAATGGTTGGGTACAAAAGTCAACATGGGTAGTTGAGGGTTCATGGGTTCTCTCATTGACACTTGGCTTGACTTGATTGGCTAAGGGTTTGAATGTTTTCCCTCCCAATTTCCTTGTAACATCATGCCCCCATCTCTTGTTGCATTGCATAGCTAGTTGTGGGCATTTATATTAAGATGCATATTTACAATTCCCATGGTTCACTAGCACATGGGTAGCATAATTTCAAATACTTGCCTCTTCTAGGTCGAGCGTTCGCTAGTAGGGCCTTGGCCTTGAGCTCCACACTAGGAATCATACATAATATGCATACAATATTTACATTATAACCCAAAATATTATAAGGGTCAAAATGGGGGATGTGACATTCCCCTCCCCTTGGAATAACACCGTCCTCGGTGTTCCAATACTTAGGAATACATACACTCTATATACATGTCAAAAATTCACAAAATATGGCAGGTCTGTCCTGCATTTTACCCTTTACTTGGGTTTTCAGGACCAAGTCCTTTGGTCTTCACAAACGACTCCTGCTGGCTAGGACGTTCTAGCTTTGCATGAGGGCATTGTTCCAAAACAATCCCTTCCCTTTCTTTACCTTCCCGCTGATCTACAAGTCTGGAAACTTTATGGCAACTACCCTCTTGATGCTCCATTGTTGGGCAGTCGCGGAGGCAATGATTTCCTCCACATCCCCAACATTTTATTGGCGTCTTTGCCTTTTCCTGCTCAGTTTTCTTTGAGTCTTCCCATCTAGAATGTTTCTTAACCGACCGATTGGATGAATGCTTCTTCATGGATCCACTTTCCTTTCCCTTACTGATTGCTCTCAGAATGCTTTTTACCTCTTTTTGCAGATGAATAGAGTCCTGCAAAACCTAGTGGTTCATCTCATTCCGTTGCCTTTGTAGCTTGAGCATCTCTCCAAGATTTTCTTGGGTCCTGGAAATTGTTTGAAGAAGACTTTCAACCAACTCTAATAACCCTTGGTCTGCTGCCATGGTCAATGGGAACAAATGACCACACTTTGCCTACTAGCAACACTTTCTTGTGCCAAATGCAACCAATTGTTTCACCTTCTTACCTGTGAAATTCATCATGGAAATCCTTTGTTAGGACAAGCATGAAATAAACATTAAAATTAGTCAATTATTTTCCCAATTGACATGGAATGTCCACGCTTTATCCATGGGACTTCCACACTTTTCATGCTTTCCCAACATACACATGAACTCATTCATGTTCATCATTTCACAGGAAATTTACTATTTTAGCATTCACAATTCATTTCAAGCAATTAAACACAATCTATTTTCAGCCATGACATGCACTCAACAATCTTTTGTTTTATAAATGCATCAATCAAAAGGAAAGAGACGAGTAGGATTTTCTCCCTCTTAGTCTTGTTCTATTATGGAGCTACACCATCGCTGTGGTTTCATGCTCCTTAGTCTCTTTCACTTCAATGTGAATGATTTGACTTTCCTTTCTTGGCTATGACACTTAGTGTCTAAGGTCTGTCTAAGGGTTTTTCAACTAGGAACCCTTCTCCATAGTTTCTATAGAACCTTTGGATGCTATGACCCACTCATGTCCACTAGCACCATCTCTCATTACTGCTCATACTGATCTCTTTAGGATGGTCACATGTCCATCTACATCCCTATGATGCCTTCATAGTCCTTGCTTCCAACAATACCTACACTCAAACATTGAATCAATTCACATGTTTAGTTTATTTCCATAGGGTTTATCTCTAAACAAGAGTTTAGGAAATCATAACCAAATCATATACACACGCATATTCATAAGCAAGAAGCTGCAAGGTAACCAAATACTTATCTGTATTGGATGTCTTCACTTTATTCCACAAGATCTTTCTTTGCTTTGCAAGCCTTGGATTTTCCGTGGACACAATTATGAATGTTGGGCCAGCACGTAGGCTACTCCACAATCATTCGACTAGGCAATGCCAAGCCAGTATGCCGACTGGGTTTTATCAATTGTTTAAGGGATATCGGGCCAGCATACACGCTGCTTCACAATATTAAGTAGTTAATGCCCATCCAGTTACTCTCTGGATTTCTCAATAATTTATATCGCCCACTCATTTACTCTCTGGATTTTACCAGTAACTTATAGTTCTTTCCGGGTCTTGTTTTCCTGCAATGACCAAGGTTTCCAACAAAGAAACAATAGTGTATCAGCTTAGCAGTTAGAAGACTTATACCTGAAATCTTCATTATTCCAAACAAGAAATAAATGAAAACAAATACTTATTTGTATTGTGTGTTTCCCCTCTGGTCCACAGGGTCCTGCTTCGCTTTGCAAGCCTTGGAATCGCCTATGGACTTGGATATAGTTAATGCTTAACCAGTACACCTCCCCATCGACTGGATTTACCAAGCATTTGGTGGTGCCCAACCAGTCCCATACCTGGTTGGCCCTCTCCAGTGCCGAGCCAACACATTCGTCTGGGTCATCGACCAATGGAAGGAAACTGCGCCACCTGACCATTATAGGTCAAGGCTTTACTATGGAGCCATAGGAATCTCAGGGTTTTCATTCAGTCTTGGCGCCCGCCTTCCTACTGCTAACCCAATAGGCATCTCAGGGTTTTCAGTCAGTCTTGGCGCCCGCCCTCCTACTGCTGACCCAATAGAGATTTTATGCCTTCACCAATGTCACCACACCTTCTTGCACCATAACCCTTCACACACACATCAACTCTTCATTCATACAAGGACGCCACTCCTTCTCTTGTGCAAATCGGTGGTTCCTTTTGGGAACTTTATAGGTGACTTTCTTGACTGCAGGTTAACATGGCCCCACTCACATAAGGATGATACCCCTTTTCACTACACAACTCCCTGGGTTTATCCATCCCTTCCAATATTATTTAGTGTGAGCATAGAAAGGTTGCAAATTCCTATACAGTCCTTCTGCGTACCCTTCTTCACTTTGCCTCTTAATGTGCAGTACTGTAGTGCCCCTAGACTACTGTAGACATTGAGGGCAATTGCTTAGTGACCCGACTGTTTGAAACATTAATAAAATAATCCTTTGATTTTATTTTGAGTATATTTATGATTACGATTGATTGTAAATCAATAAAATAATGATTTATGTTTGTGAGAAATGTGTGTAGCAACAGGTGAAACGGTTCACCGAAGGACACACAAAGGAATATGAAGGGTCGTAGAGTACGGGTAAATCACACACAGGGAGAGCGACGACGATGTCGACTTCCGACGGAATACCACGCTTGAGCAGATAAGCACTGATCCGCTTGCTCAAGAGGAAAGCGTGAGGGCGTACGAGGTGGGCCACGACGGAGCTGGTCACGTACGAGTTGAGGGGCGCGCAGTGAGAACGGACTCACTCCTCAGCGCCATTAGTCCCTAGATAGCGTGTAGACGGAGGATGGAAGGTAACGGCTCCTGAAATCCCTACATGAAGTTCCCGCAAGTCAAAACGAAAGGATGACGGTAGAAGGGCCCGACGGTGCGGTACCCTGCCGAGAACGGAAAGAGTGAATGCAAGGACCCAACGATGTGGTGCCTTGCCGAGGAATGGAAACTATGGATGACTGGACTCGACGGAGTGGTGCCATGTCAGAGAAATTAAATTAAGGAACTAGGAGCCCAACGGCGCGGCACCGTGATCCTAGTGAGTTTGATTGTTAAATTTAACTTCATAAAAACTTATGAGAATAACTCTAGATTATTACTTAGCAAATGCATAAAAATAATTTAGGCATTTGCACATGAATAGTTATTTTTGTTGAGCATTTAAAATAATAGAAATCATTATTTAGGAGCAAAATAGAATCCTAAGATTAGACACCTAGTCAACTAAAAGCTAGGAGTTAATTAAAATATCTGGGGGACAAACTAGAGCAAACTTAGGGGTGTTGGTGCACTTCCCAGAGAAACTGACACTTGGATGGGTGAGTGTTTTAATTAAATAATTAATTAAAAATATGTAATTATGCATGAAGCGACATGTGTCGCATGAGATTTTCCTTTATAAGGAAGGCTTGTGGAATGGGTAAAGGGCCCATAATTTGGACGATTGTCGTAATTTTCGAATGCCTCAAAGACTTGCTGCTATCTAAGGGTTTGGCTTAGAAATCCTGGTGGGAAGGGAAGCCCAAGCTGAATTTCTGAAATACTTGTGTGAGCTCTACGACCTAAAGCTCGGGGGAGGCCATGCGACTGAAAGCATGAGCCTATGGTTGGGTGGTGAAGCTAACGGTTGCTTCACCAATGGTTAAACGAGCTTTGCTGGAGGGATCCTATGGAAGACGAAGGCGACAATGGACCAGCCAGATCGGGTTGACAGGTTAAGGTTTTGCTTATTTTTGTTAAGTTATTCACGCTTTTTATTTTATTTTTCCAATAACTATGATGGCTAATTTGTTTGTATGAAGTTGTTAAAGTTTCAGGTTCATTTCGAGGGGACCCTAAAGGAGGGGTCCTACATTTGGTATCAGAGCCGGTCGAGCCTTGAGGGCACTGGACTCATATTATATAGGAGTTCGTTGGTGACCACGGAGATCGACGGAGGAACTACAGCCACATCTTCTTCTTCAATCTAGCAAGGAGTACTCGAACATCTCCAGCAGGTTAGCAACGAAAAGATTCTCTCACCCTCATCTTCTATATTATGTAGACTGCATTTTAATTAAAGTTTTGTAATGGGATAACTATGAATTATTGTATATAATCGTATCGTTCATCTTTTAGTATTTATGAATGTGCAATCGCCCAACATCCAAGGGAGATGTGTTCTGTTATCTATATTTGTAAACCAATGTCTATCTGAACCCTACGCAAACGAAATATGGACCACTTATAACTTACTGCGTTCAGAAAATAGGATTATGTTCTTTATATGCTTATTGCCCCTAAGAAATGACTGTCAGAGTCAATGTACAGTTTAAATCTGTACTTTATCCTAGATAAAGAACCGGATCCAGCTATCGAAATCCTATTCGATTGTATTGGACCTCTAATTAAGATTGTTGCAGAGTTTAGATCTGTATTTTATTTTAGATGAAGAACCGGATCCAGCTATCGAAATCCTATTCGATTGTATTGGATCTCTAATTAAGATTGTTGCACAGTTTAGATCTGTACTTTATTTTAGATGAAGAAGCAGATCCAGCTATCGAAATCCTATTCGATTGTATTGGACCTCTAATTAACATTGTTGCACAGTTTGGATATGTATTGTAAAAATTATATATATCTCTATTTTTAAGAATGTATATCCAGCGTTCCACCGTACCGGCTACCCAACTGAAACCTTATTTTCCGTTGCATCTCCGTAATGCGGATTCGGTGATCGGCTCAATACGTCAATACGTGACCGTGTCGAATCACTATTTAATTATGGGTATAATTTTTGTCAAGTATGAGAATTAAGGACCCTACCTCTGGCAGCCTACTAGATTGTGTAGACTCTACTTTCTAGCGTGTGTATATCTCTGTTAAAAGAGAGTCTTGGACCCAGCGAACAGCTCCCTACGAACCATGAAACCTGAGCTATCGATTCTGTTTTCGTCCCCTGGTATTTGAGATTTCATAATTAATGTTGGGGTGATTCCAGTTTCACGAGTTCGGTCCTGTAGCACCGTCATCCTTCTACACGCGTTGCAGAACAGGCTAACTGCCTGTTAAGATCTGTTGCCTGTCGAGTTAGGGAAGTAAAGTTTAGACTCCCGAGTCCGGATGGACGCGCTGTACCCTCGTAGGTTAGCGATATCGCTCCGCGTTGATTATACCTAGATCTCCGTTATACTGTGCTGAATACTCTGGGTACAGTGTACTGAAAGTAAATTGTTGTATTATGTGTTGGGTATTTTTAATTGTAGTCTGCTAATTTGAGAATACCACAACTGATTACTGACTAGTGCGCCGAGTAGTTACCTACTGGCATCATAATTTTTCCCAACCGATCATTGCTGGTCAACGCATAGATGACAAGTGTCTGTTTATTACCCAAATTTTAATATTTAGTATTTAAAACAGTTTGTCTAACGGTTCTGTCACCAATGCTGCAGTACCGTATCTCCATACTGTTTGTTCTCCACAACGGACCTGATCGTTGTCAAAAAAAAAGAAAAAAAAGAAAAGAAGGAAAACACATTATCTTAAAAGAATAAAAGAATAGATGGTTTCTTAGTGTGTAGTTCGACACCATTTAGATGAGTGAAGAAAGGGAGTGCAACCTTATAACTATGTCGAGCAATGATTATAATGATTGTATGAATTGAATTGTATAAAGTGAAATATATATGTAAGATGTCTTTAGCGATTGGTAGACATAGACATTACTTGGATGATCACAAGTTCAAACTTAAAAAAAAAAAATCATTCCGAGCTCTACATTTGGTTCATTGAAAAGAAGTTTCCAGCGAATACCAAGAGCATTGACCAGTCTATCTCCACAACGTGAGCTAGGACTCAAAACTAAAACATGACCTACAGCTAGAATCCCTTACAGGATGGCGTCACCTGTTTTAAGGTATCACAGATTCAACTTATGAAATTGTTAGACATAAGACTGATTGAACCTAGTGCATTTTCAAATTTGATAATAGGAGTGTTGCTTTAGTACCTCAAGGACTGTATGAGTAATTATGGATTATACGATGATCTAGTCCAGGACACTAGAAGAATAGGAAGAACACTTTAGAGTTGTGGTCGGTAATTAAAACTTAATATATGAATTGTTTAGAATGATAATAAAACAAAAAAAAAAACAAAAAAAAGAGGTAATAAACTGGTACCTTTATTACTTTTGCATAGTAATGGAACAATACTGAGATTTGGTAGATAACTTCATTTATGTATTCAAGAAATGTTCACATGTTAAAGAAGGAATATATGTACATCAATTTCCCTTATGACATATTTTAAATGTATGTGTAGTTATGTGACGATTGGGTACATACCCCCATTTATTTTAATAGTGTAGACTGTTTAGGAGTAAGAATTACTTGAAGGGTACATGGTGTCCTCCATAATAAAATATATGAACGGATCGAACACTAGTAAGAGTTGCGAAAGAGTTGTATAATTCTTTATGTGTTAGTCTAAAAACGACTTACTTGAAAAGAAAACTGGAGTATAACTGTTTCTACTTAATAAATTGTTCCTAGAATTATTGTTGTTATTTGATGTATCTTCTTATATCTAATAGTTCTTATATTTATTGAAGAAAAATAAACTATAGTTTAATTATGTACATTGTCTAATAGCCCTTATACTTTTAAGGAAAAGAAACTTGAAACTAAATCATTATGTTACATAGTAGTCCTTTAGATGATGAATGGCCAATGCTAGACTAGTAATAAAATGTGTAATAGTCCTTTGCAGCTTGGGAGGTAAACTAGTCCAATTAAGTCAGAAAAGATTCTTATGAGAACCCCTTTGGAATGGAGAAAATAGTTATAATGATAGAATGTCTTTTGTGAAAAAAAAAATAATTAATTAAGTATTTATGGAAAAATCCTCTTATATATTCATATATGTACATTATATGTATCATTAGAATAATTCCTATATAATTGTGCAGATTGTATGTGCATGTGATGCACCAATACAAGGGTTCTCTTGATATAATTATATATGTATTGTATGCATTTAGTAAGTTAAATGGTTGACGAATTGCACATGTATTGTATCCCAAACAAATGCAAAAGTTGTGACGAGGCACATAGAAGTGCATATGTTAATATAAAGGAGTAGTATATTAAGAGGTATTATTGACATATATATTATTAGAGTTCGCATTACTTGATTTATTCTAGGGTCCAATCCTGAGAGCTAGTAAGTTAAAAGAGAAATGATGGAATGTGCATTAAATGAATTGTTGAAGTTATGGCTTAGGGTAAATAGATCATGGATCATGGTTGATTATTGTAATTATTATTCTATAATAAGATTGGATACGAATGGTTATAATTGTTTTCTAAGCTAAGTTTATGACATACAACTGCTACGAAGATTGACATAGAAAAATCGAAGTTGCAAATTTTTTTTTTTTTGCTTCTTCTCCTTCGGCAAGGATACTCCCAGCTTCTCAAACAGGGTTCACATACTTTGATGATGGGTTATGCATCAAGAATTTTATCGATTGGTTGTAAATGCTTATTTTCAGAAATCAAGGCGATGGCTTCGCAGGTATGCACTACTAGTTTGTAATCGTGATCTGAAATGTGGAAAAAGAGAAGTTAAACTTACTTGAATTATAGAATTTTAACTGTACTTAAGTTAGGAAGAAAAAAAAAATCCTTACATGACTTTGTTTATAAAAATCTGAGATTATACTTTTAGTTATACTAAGTAAAGGACACTCTAGTATTTAATTATACTTTGGATTATGAGAAGAGAGAGGTTGCATGTAAGATTAGTTCAGTAATGGTTAAGGAATGTATTGAAGAACAAAATTGGGAAGGGTATATTCTTATTTTGAAATTCGGACATTGTTTTGAACATGTGATAGTTATACGTAATTATAGAAAAGGGGGAAGTCAGAATTGAATATTTTATTCCTTATGTTGAAATATGTCAGTGTTTTCAGTATTGTCGTAAATAATATACTTATAGTTTTGTTGAATTGAAAGAATTTGTTGTAGACGATTTCAATCCCGGTTACAATTAGTGAGTCAAGAGAGAACTGTTGTGGGGATTACTACACTACAAAAGGTATGATTTAGTTATATTACCGACTATGTGGCTTATACTTATATGAGGGTAGAAGTAAGTGTTATGGTATCAGCCTTTAGTCAATAAGTGAAGTGAGTGTAAACTTAGTTGTTCCTTTAGTTTAACCTTATACTTTTCGGCAAAATTTTGTGAGAAAGGATAACACATTACAAAGCTTTTAAGATACTTTATAATTCTTATTCCATACGGTGGTTCATGCAAAGAATGAATTATAGAACATTAGAGAAGTTGAAAGTAGATTAATGAATATCATATTGAAATTATTGTAGCTTGGCTTAGACGTAGGATAATAAGTATTTAGTTAATTTTATATGAATATATCTATATTTCATTCATATTTGTAATATGAATTGACAGATATAAATGTTGTTGTGTTGGTTATAGTTGAATTAATCTTTGGAATTAGAAACTTTTCCTTTTTGATTAATTATAAGTTAGGTTCAATTTAAAATATGCATTATATATATATATATATATTAATTACTTCATTTATATTTTGAATTATGAATTGAAAATCATAAAGCTAATTGTGTTAATTAGAAGTTGAAGCTAATTTTGCTAGTTAGAAGTTGAAAGAAAATAAGTTCAAAGTTATATGTATTATTATATTTATAATATATGTATGTGATGATATGAAATGGATGAAAGACAAGGTAATATTATGATATTTCATTTAAGTGATAACATGAATTAGATAAAAATATAAGTCATGTTTATGTTTCACATTTCATATAGGGGATGATAGATTTGTAAAGGTTTAATACATAGGCTTCCTTTTGTCATTAATATTGGGATGTTATATATAAAATTCACACTATTAGTGGAATTGCGGCCCTTAAGAAATAAAACTCTATGGTGGGATTGGAATGATAGGGATGGATAAGATGCAGACTAGAACGTAGAAATGACAAATTGCACCCCTAAGATTAATGGGTAAGTGTTACTTATTTAAGTTATAATTCAACTATGATAGAAGTTTAGAAAATCATGGTTGAGGCAAGACCTTCATATATGTAGATTGAAGACTCTTTCTTGCTGAAACTTCCAATTGAGTATCGAAAGAGTAAAACAATGACAACTTTTGTAAATTAAAGTATTGAAATGATGAGCTAAATGCAATAATATTAACCTCTTCAGATGACGAAAAAAATTATGAAAAGACGACTAGACCTTAAGACAAGACTCGATGAGACTATATAGACACATAAGATGAAACTTGGAAAGCTCACCGAAATGGAGATCAAATGAAGATGATTTTAGTAAAATGATGTATGGAGATGATCAACACAATGAACTGAACGGAATGCAACTAACCCAAGGACATAGTCAATCCTGATGAAATTACAACTAGCCGAGATAGGGCTCGATGATGATGAGAAAAACACTCATAGTATGAATTGATGAGACTAACAAAGTGGTCTTATGACAACATAAATGATAAAATGAGGTAAGGATGTGATAAGCTCATTGACCTGAACATGAACTTACCGATGAAAAGACTAATGGATAAAGTTTAATATGTTCGACTAAGTCGCTAAGCATTGATGCTTGGAATCCTGTCAAATTGAGAACCAGCACTATTAAAAACAAGTAGGGCTTTGGATGTAGTATTTTGGGAATTGGATTTTGGAATATTTTGTAACCGCTCTAGATTTGTTAACTGGTGATTATAATTTGCCGTCATTATTTTACCGAATATGGTATGACGTTCACCTTTTCATATTGGAGGAAGGGATAGCCAACATATTTGCATTCTTGTTCGGATTCATTGTGCGAAGGGATGATTGAGTAACTGTGGTATGGCCATTGGTGCTTTATAACTTGTAGTCAATTTGGATATTATAGATCTTTGCACATGACTAGAAGACATAGAAAAACTAGTGTGGTATTGACAATTATGAGGGCATTATTGGAGTTGCATTGCACAAAATTATGATTGAGAATGTATTATAACCATACTAGAAGATTTGGAAAACTAATTATTAGAACATGGCCATGATTGCTTAAAAGAAATAGAAGAAAATGGCAAGAAGGTGAGAATAGGAAAATAAAGTTAAGCCTAGTGTTGGAAGTACGAGAACAAAATTAACTTCGAGACGAAGTTCTAAATAAGTAGGGGTGTATGTAGTGCCCCTAGACTACTGTAGACATTGAGGGCAATTGCTTAGTGACCCGACTGTTTGAAACATTAATAAAATAATCCTTTGATTTTATTTTGAGTATATTTATGATTACGATTGATTGTAAATCAATAAAATAATGATTTATGTTTGTGAGAAATGTGTGTAGCAACAGGTGAAACGGTTCACCGAAGGACACACAAAGGAATATGAAGGGTCGTAGAGTACGGGTAAATCACACACAGGGAGAGCGACGACGATGTCGACTTCCGACGGAATACCACGCTTGAGCAGATAAGCACTGATCCGCTTGCTCAAGAGGAAAGCGTGAGGGCGTACGAGGTGGGCCACGACGGAGCTGGTCACGTACGAGTTGAGGGGCGCGCAGTGAGAACGGACTCACTCCTCAGCGCCATTAGTCCCTAGATAGCGTGTAGACGGAGGATGGAAGGTAACGGCTCCTGAAATCCCTACATGAAGTTCCCGCAAGTCAAAACGGAAGGATGACGGTAGAAGGGCCCGACGGTGCGGTACCCTGCCGAGAACGAAAAGAGTGAATGCAAGGACCCAATGATGTGGTGCCTTGCCGAGGAATGGAAACTATGGATGACTGGACTCGACGGAGTGGTGCCATGTCAGAGAAATTAAATTAAGGAACTAGGAGCCCAACGGCGCGGCACCGTGATCCTAGTGAGTTTGATTGTTAAATTTAACTTCATAAAAACTTATGAGAATAACTCTAGATTATTACTTAGCAAATGCATAAAAATAATTTAGGCATTTGCATATGAATAGTTATTTTTGTTGAGCATTTAAAATAATAGAAATCATTATTTAGGAGCAAAATAGAATCCTAAGATTAGACACCTAGTCAACTAAAAGCTAGGAGTTAATTAAAATATCTGGGGGACAAACTAGAGCAAACTTAGGGGTGTTGGTGCACTTCCCAGAGAAACTGACACTTGGATGGGTGAGTGTTTTAATTAAATAATTAATTAAAAATATGTAATTATGCATGAAGCGACATGTGTCGCATGAGATTTTCCTTTATAAGGAAGGCTTGGGGAATGGGTAAAGGGCCCATAATTTGGACGATTGTCGTAATTTTCGAATGCCTCAAAGACTTGCTGCTATCTAAGGGTTTGGCTTAGAAATCCTGGTGCGAAGGGAAGCCCAAGCTGAATTTCTGAAATACTTGTGTGAGCTCTACGACCTAAAGCTCGGGGGAGGCCATGCGACTGAAAGCATGAGCCTATGGTTGGGTGGTGAAGCTAACGGTTGCTTCACCAATGGTTAAACGAGCTTTGCTGGAGGGATCCTATGGAAGACGAAGGCGACAATGGACCAGCCAGATCGGGTTGACAGGTTAAGGTTTTGCTTATTTTTGTTAAGTTATTCACGCTTTTTATTTTATTTTTCCAATAACTATGATGGCTAATTTGTTTGTATGAAGTTGTTAAAGTTTCAGGTTCATTTCGAGGGGACCCTAAAGGAGGGGTCCTACAAGTACCAATGTGTACCTGTGTAGGCTGACAACACAAGAAGGATAAGCAGGCTTATCAGTATTGCTTCTCAAAATTGTATCCGCATTCCATAACATTCACTGTTAAGTATTGAAACACCAGGAATGCGTCCATTCCCTTAGGGTGTAGTCAATATTGACAACCCTATCATGACCCGCCACCAGAAAAGGTGTGCACCCCCTTTCCAATGTGAGCCAGGTAGGCCCTAATCATACTCAAGCAGTCTAAAATGATATATATAAATAAAGTAGAGCATGCTCTGCATATTATCCCTAATAATTTAGACATGCCTGTTCTATCTAGGGTCACAAAATACTCATTCATTTTGCAGATGTATCTTTTCTTCATTTGCGAAGAATGGGGGCTCCCTTCTTTGAGTCAACAGTTCTTCGGTTTGCCACCCCAATCTTTCCACATTCCATAATCCATACATGCCTTCTTAGCATAGCTTTACCATCTCACTCTCATGGTTTTCCAACATACAGCTCAACTGAGATGTCATTCTTAAAATATGAAATGGTGTTTCACTCGAAATCCATTTCCAAAGCATGGGGTCCTTCCCATGGTGTTTGGCTTCTGCAGGTCATCACACATGGTCTTCCTGCAATGTGTCTTCCTGGCACATTTATCAAATAGCCAAATAGTCAGCAACATTTAACAATAATCATTCAATGGCATTAATAATTAAATTCAAGTATGAATTTGCAATTCTGTTCTCTACAGAAATTGATTTGCTTAGCCACGAGTCTGTTCTCATATCGTTTGGCTCTTGCTCATGGTAGATTCCAATATTCATCATGGACTTACCCACATTTGTCACGTCCAAAACAATCTACTTTAAATCTAAAACTTCAATCAGCCAAACATGTTGTGAGTATCTATGCATATAATCCTTTCATTGCTACAACAGTCACTGAAGTGATCTCATAATTATAACACTCAATAATTCAAACACCTTCAGCTGTTAGCATTTGAGGTGCAATGAAATATATGTATATATGTATCGTTATCATCAATAAAATTGCAATACATTGGTACACTATCCGTGCAATTTAAATAAATTATAAGTATTCATTACTTCACATTTCATGCAACTCTGCCCTTCCAATAGAGTGCTCTGGTAGCCCATCATCATGTCTACCTTCTTCATGCAATCTTTCTCCTGCATTCATAGCAGCTCATGAAATTCTCTCAGTATTAACAATGGTTCACCATTTCATCAATGATCTAATTGCATTGAACATATATCACAATCATGCATTCACACAATGCATCTCAACATGTGCACCTATACCTATGCATGCACATTCACATCTCTCACATAATCTTTTAATGTGTGTTCACTTAATGCATACCCACAAGATTGTACATAATATTTTAATGCACATCTCCTCAATGCAACCCTGCATCAATTCATGAGTATTATGCATTCAAACATATTATGGCCTAACCATGCCTATTTCATATGGCATACACTCCAACAGGACCATAAGTTGTCACTTGCTTTGGTTGTTAAACTCACAACCAACATACACAAATGGCATGATATAATTTCATATGAATGCATTGAGGTTTTTAAGAAACTACAGGGTGTAAGGCTCCTTGCCTTCACTTACCCACTCCTGACCATACTTGGTAGGATTATCTTCACATTCAGGCACTTAGTCTCACATGAAAACAATTCAACATAGTTTAAACATAGTTGAAAGGATCTCACCAAATCCTCTTTCAACATTCATGCAATTAAGCATAATTAACCATTACCTGCATGGCTGTCATTAACATCGTTTGATGTTACCTGATCAGTTGGCCTCTCACAATGCTCGTAGATTTGTTGCACCATCTTTTCCTCATAAGGTTGTTGGTCATCGGTTGTCTTTGGTCCTATAACCATTGCAAACACGACTAGTTATTTAACAACCACCATAATCATCTTTAAGTGGCTCATTGCATATGCAAAACCTCACTATTATACCAATATGCAATATCATATATATACACAAGTATTTTTACATGCACTGTGCAATATTTATCAATATGCCATCTAGTGCATATTCATTTCAGCTATCTAATCTCTTACATTTTCAATCATGCTTCTATGGTCTGATTCATACAATCATTATCAACAACATTACTGGTGATCAACCATAAGCAATACCATTAATGGGCTATTGCATGTGTAACTTTCACTACCTTTATCCATATGCAACATCATGCTTTATGCACAAGCGATTCACATGCACTATGCAATGACTCCTTAATTATGCCCATTAATTCATATGCATTACTCTCTTGCATTTTCAACATCCCTATGCTATAATTTTCAACTTATGAAACTTAGGAAATATAAAAACAATAGCAAGAGAGGATTTAAGGAATTCTCCCTTTCCCATTTCCATCGTGACATGGAGTTCCTCCTTCACATCATAGCTGATCCTTTTCTTGGCTTCCCTACCAAGCATACAAGCAATCATTAGCTATGATCTTCTCATGAATTTGCAATTCAATATACACAGACGTGTATAACATTCATTCTTTCTATTTTCCAAACATGAAATTCTTATGCTATAAACAAAAATAGTTAAGGTGAGAAGCTTCCCTCTTTATCAACATTGTCTTACTTAACTCCCATAGAATCTTTCTCACCATTGACGACGTCTGAAGGGGACGACGGGGGTCAAGGGGGCTTGCGCAATATGGCGCATAAGTTCCATGACATTTTTCAACTTTTGGCATCTGAAAAATCTCCCTGGAAAACAACTAAAATTCTCTATTTCGGCGGACTTGGCAATTCTCTTCCGATCCTTTGTGGAAAAACTTGCTGATTTCTTTTGGTCGAAAACTCAACTTTTCCTTCCGCCATTGCGGCGCAAACTTGCCAACTTTTTCTGCCGTTGCAGACGAACTCGCCCATCTCTTCCGCCATTGCGGAGCAACTCACCCATCTCTTCCGCCGTTGCGGAGCAACTCACCCATCTCTTCCGCCGTTGTGGAGCATCTTGCCGATTTCTTCCGCCGAAAGACACTTAGAAAAATTTTGAAAATTTTCGGACCAACTCATCGAGTCCTTTCACCGTTACGGACGAACTCACTGAGTTTCGTCGCTGTTGTGGACGAACTTGCCGAGTTCTTCCGGTTTGGTGAACTTAAAATTTTTCGGTCGACCATTTCGGCAAAAAATCGTCAGTTCCTTCCGCCGTTGCGGATGAACTCGCCGAGTTTCGCCGCCATTGCGGATGAAAACTCGTAAGTTCTTTCCGATACAGACTTAGAATTCTTTTTCAAAAACACTTAGAAAAATTTTCGAAAATTTGAAAGTTTGAAATTTTTCTTAATGGTCTATAATGAGCAGGAAGCATACTTACCCCTGCAAGCTGTGTTAGGTAGCCCATGAAGGCCCAATGTTGCAACCAGCAGCTCTGCTACCAAATGTAATGTCCCCACCCTTGGACCCAGTGCAAGGAAGGGAACCTGATGCCATTCTATGGGGATTTTCAAAAACTCAGCCATATTCACTAGATTCACAGCCATAAAAGAGATGTGTGCAGATGGAAATCAAACAAACATGCACAGTGGAAATGAACTCATCCACACACATATTACATGACTGTTATTCAATTTAACACAGTCAACAAATTAACACATTTGCAGAAGTAAATACACAATAAAATACTCATCTTGATGCAATGCTGTCCCAAACAACTAACTATGTTGCTGCAACGTTCCTCCCAGCCATAGGTCTCTGCCCAGCCTGTATTCTTTCAGCACTCAGAGACCACCCCCGAGATGGACATGATATCAAAAAGAAAAAGGGAACCCTCAAGCACAGCACAACCCAAAGCAATGGATACCCAAATCAACCCCAGCATTCTATTGCACACAAAACTCAGATATGGGCTTGGAAACACACTTTCAGCAATGGGACATAGAAGCTAGATGGACATCAGTTTTCCCAAAAACGTAGGCACACCAAAAATGGATTTGTGGGAAGAGGAAATCAATCCCAGGGAATAAAACTGATTTCTCCCACAGATGTATGAGTATTGAGTGGGCCAAACGGCCTCAATAAAACCCCAAATAGTTTTCCCTTCTTCCCCACTATTAGCCACAGCAAAAACGCCCTTCCCAGCTAAGGTAATGAAGGAAACACAGCCAAAACCATAGAGAAAAACGCCCAGGTAGCTCTAAAATCGTGGGAGAGAAAAGCTGGTTGGTGAATAATTGCTTGGAGGCAATTTCGTGGCTCCTTTCTTGCCCAAGAAGCCAGGCATGAAATTCTAGGAAGGGTGGCTTGCCCATACTCGAATTTGGACAACCATACCTCCCATTCCCCAAGGAATTAACTACCTCAACTAATTCTTGGGAGAAATGAATGGTTGGGTACAAAAGTCAACATGGGTAGTTGAGGGTTCATGGGTTCTCTTATTGACACTTGGCTTGACTTGATTGGCTCAAGGGTTTGAATGTTTTCCGTCCCAATTTCCTTGTAATATCATGCCCCTATCTCTTGTTGCATTGCATAACTAGTTGTGAGCATTTATATTAAGATGCATATTTACAATTCCCATGGTTCACTAGCACATGGGTAGCATAATTTCAAATACTTGCCTCTTCTAGGTCGAGCGTTCGTTAGCGGGGCCTTGGCCTTGAACTCCACGCTAGGAATCATACATAATATGCATACAATATTTACATTATAACCCAAAATATTATAAGGGTCAAAATGGGGGACGTGACATTACCCTATATGATAATCAATTACAACTAACATGCAGGATGCTCAATATAAATTATCAACTCAGGTAGGTCTTTTATTTCAAAAGTAATTAGCACAATTTATGCATAAACATTTCAAGCAACTGATTGAATAAATGGAGATAAACTATCCTACCTATCTGCTCAATCAAACTCATCTCATGGCTAAAACTAATCTAATTTACCCATCTGCTCAATCAAACTCATCTCATGGCTAAAACTAATCTAATTTACCCATCTAAGAATTCAAAGTACATTTACCTTCCTACAATTATCACTCCAATAGTTACTGATCTAAGAAGAATTAAGCTAGACTTACTTTTGCAAGAAGTTAAATCCTAAAGATATCATACTACAATGCATTAACCATAACCTGTCTAAGATTATCTAATCTGGGAATTATAAATGATAGTAAGGAATCAAACCAATTGCAATCATAATCTGACTAATGCAATAAACTTGAAGAAAGATGAATAACATAAATAAACTAGAGTTGAGCTTGACTGTAACAGCTAACTAGCACACATGCATAAAATGAACTAACCTACACAGTCGACTGTCACACCATGCAGTTACAACTATTCAGAATGCAATCATAAACTACCAAAGGAAAATGCAATTATCAATTACCACTGTTGCAGCTTCTCAATAAAACACATCTACTGTAAATCCACACCACACAACATAAAATAAACTTAGCTATCTACTTAACTCGGCAATCTCTATGAGAAGGCGGGCCCTGGCCTTCTAACAGAGATATCATGAACTACCACAAATTAAAACACATGGATATGAAGAACTCTGCTCCTTATATTAAAAATGGTAATTCACAGTACTCTGTTACAGCTTGTACAATTGATAATCAACCAATTCCCGGCTCCCAAAGCCTTCCCATTTTTATACATGCAAAATACAATCTCGATCCACTAAATTCGTGCAGCCATGAAGATCTTCGATCTTCAGGTTGCTGAGTCGCAACAGAACTGTTACAGCCGTGAATAGACTTGAATGAAGTCGTTGGATGTGAAGGGCATCGTTACTCTAGCTGTCAATGGATCAATGGATTAGCTGGTCGGGAGGTGCTTTGTCTGTTGCAGCGAAGTCTTGTTACAACTATCACGTGGAGAGATGATTGTTGGGACTCAAAAATGTCCTATTTTCATCCACTTTACCTTTCACTATTCTTCACATTTCATCGTCCCATTAACCTTTCATCATACCATTTCCATACATATACTTGAATTTCATCTTATTATTTTCCACTTTATTCATTTTAGTATTATAAGTGAATTTATGACTAAATATTGGAAAATAACATGTTTTTCACTAATATCTCAAGTATGGATGACCTTTGTAATGTGTAGGAATATGGAAGGATCAATTCAAAGAAAGACTCCTCGAATATCTCCTCCACCATTTCAAGGAGATAGTTATTCAAAGAATATTCCAAGGAGAAGATCATGGAGATTTGGTTGGCATATCTTATTTATAATGTATGAGAAACATGTGGAGAATTTGTGAGAGACATGTGGAGGATTTGAATGGATCATATTTTGTAATAATAGGAAATTAGTTGAGAGTAGTTGAGAGAATATTGGATCTGTCATTATGAGATGGTTATCTTCTTCTCAAAGAAATTCATGTATAAAAGAGAGTGCTCTCTCTTCATTTTGGGATGGTATATTGATAGTAGATTGATAGGAGATTAGAGAGTAGATTATGAGAAGATTAGTCTCAAATTGTAGAAGTTAGTTTTGACTTTGTAATGTGGAGAAGGGGATTCTTAGCTTTTGTTCATAATCTTAGTTTTGATGCTTTCAGGATTTGTCATTGGTTTGTGTGATGTAAATTAAGATTTCCTTATTGTTAATGTGAGCTCACATGTGTTGTCTCGTTGCTTTTCATATGTTGTCTTTCTTTTATGCAATTTACTTTCAACAGTGTGTTTTAGCTTCCAGCATTAGATTAGCAATTGTGTGTTTCAGCTTAAGGGGGGATTAGATTAGCAATTAGCCATTAGAAAGGGGGGGTTAGATTAGTTTAATTTCACTTCAATCCTGCATATACTTTGCATGTGCCTCGTAAGCCTACGAACCTCAGATTGAAAAATTAAATGGTTGGGCAAATACTACAACGGAATTAAACGACAATATTTTAGCCTAACATTTTGGCGCCGTTGTCGGGGAAGCACGATGGATTGAAGTGTAGATTTCAATTCCTGCAAGTGTGGTAGTGTAGATTTCAATTCCTGCAAGTGTGTTTTTTTGCAGCTGTGAAGAGTAATTTTTTTTGTACAAAGTTTTTTTTTTTTTTGAGTGTTTTTATTTTATTTTTATTTTTTATTTTTCATTTAAATTTGGGTGTTGTAAGAATCCATTTTCAAAATGATTTAACAATGAGTTTAAGCTTGGAACAACTCACTCAGATCCTTGCAAAAGTAGGGATCTCCTCTTCTCAAGAAGAGGAGATCCTGGCAGCAGCCGAGAGCTTAATTACTCCTTTAGAAATAGACGAAGAATTAACATATGAAGAATCCTGCACATTTGATGATGAACAATTATACGAACAGGAGGTCGAGGAGGACAATGAAGAGTTGCAGCAAGATCTGAGCGAGGACAATTGCACCTATGAAAGCCTTATCGAACGATGGTTTCAAGCAAGTACCAGGTTAGAACAATTTAGTTTTTTTTTTTTTTTTTTTTCTAGTTAATTCACAGTCACAACAACTAATTTCACACATTTTTGTTTATCCTCATTTTCTATTTGCAAAATTGACATTGAATATATTTTTATTGTTATTACGTGAATGGCTACATTGGATATTTAACTACACGTAACTGTTTCCTGAATTTTAATTAGCATAGTGTACGTAGGACATTATTTTCAATTTTTTTTTAGAATAAGTATGCTCTCCTTCGCGCTTCGTGCGATCTGAGGATCAGAAAATAGGATGGCTATAACAGTTTTCAAGAAGAATAATGATGCTTTAATTTTTGAAGTCTCCATTTGCTAATTTGAAGTAAAAATGAATAAATAATAAATAAATTTGGATAAATGGCATGCAATAACTACATGTTGAAACTGTAAAAATCATGTTGAAACATCAGCTATAACAGCTGCAGTTGAAACATCAGCTGTAACAGCTGTCGCTGAAACGACAACTGTAACAACTGTAGCTGAAACAACGCTCCAATAGTGTCACACCTGCAAATTTCTCATTGATTGGAGTCACAATGCTGCTTTCCTTTTTTTTCCTTCGTCCTTCATCATGAAGCTTACTACAAATTAACTCTGCAATAATGCCTCGGCCAAACCATTTCTGAAATTTTATGTATTTACGCACTCCATTCCCTGCAATTCCTTACAAAAATCTTGCGATCTAAAGAACAACCTACAGCAACAATGAAAATAACAATTTAGATCTGCATGTGTAAAGGCGCATTGTCTAGATCGGGCCAAGAAAAAATAATAATAAGAGCTAAACCTATGGCTGCAATTGTCTCACAATTGAATCGAGTCTTTTCGGTCTGGTTTATTTCTGGTGCATACATTCCACGCTGAAACTTGCAAAAACAATACCCCAAGATCCAAATATGTTGTTTTATATCGCTTGGCTCTCTCACTAATGGTTTTCTGCGATTGTTGGCTAACTTCCCATGCTTACCAAGCCAATAGACAATCAGAATATTTGCCAAAGTTTGGAATGCTGACAAATGCACGTTGAGAGGGAGAGACGAGATAACAACACATTGTTTTGCGTCGGGATTTGCGGGAAGATGGAGACGAATCGAGAAAATCGGGGACATGGGTTTTGTGCGCAACGGCCTCATTTACTTGACAACACGAAAACCGCACAAACAAAACTAGGGTTTGAGCTATACAGCTGGTGCTATGAGCGTGTAATTCTCAGATTACTGTTGCGGCCGGTTTTTAGCAATTGGTTGAAACAAATTCCCAGTTGAGAATTCGGTTTCTCATCCTCATCAAGGATTTTCTCAGCTGCCAAGTCATTGAACTTCCTGGATGCTTGTAAGAAATGAAACCATGGTTGCGTTTTATTAATATTTGCTGACGTGTTTTACTGTGGGATTTCCTATGTAACTCCTTGCAGACAGATCTATCAATCGAAAACATTTTTGACTGGTGGGCATTTGGATCGTTTTATGATATGGACGAAGTTTTTTTTTTTTAAGAGGTGGCAATCATGTTGTTTTCAATGCCTAATTAAATAACAGCTGGGCCACCATGGAGAATAGTTACCGAAGATGTCTGCACACAGTTGGAGTACTGTAGGAGAGAAAAAAATTGTTGAAGCAAGGATACCATGTGAGAGAGCCGAAGAATGACTGCATGCACGTAGATGATAACTCAGAACCGTGGGCAGGAGCAGATCGATACTTATGGGGCAGGTATGAATTTATTTTATATTAACGATGATTTATGCAAGATCTAATGGGTAAATTGCCACGCAGGTTTCATGAATAGGGAAGGCAGTCTACAACTGAAATATGGGCAGCAACAACACTTTTTGTGCTTCTGTATCCTACACTGGCCGTTGAAAACTACCATCAATCCAACCGAAAAAAAAGAAAAGCCAAGACGTTGCTTGCAAATACCACTGACAGCAACAAGCTTATTTTACATGCTCTTTATAAGAAGGCGACTAATGGGAAATGCAATACCTCTCGTCCAGAAATTATTAACTTGAAGAACATGATTGATAGAAGCAATGAGAAATTTCCACTTCATCCATAAAATTGTAGAGGTTGTAATTACATATTTGACTTTTCTCTTTGTTGGGTTACAAATGGTGTAAATCTGCTGCACAATGTTGACTCTTTGTTGTGACATTAGTTTCAGGAGTTTGGTACTCGCGGACCGAAATGACAGGTGCAGAAAATTCAAATTGCAATTATCTATAGTCTGCATTAAATAATGAAATGCTATGACTGCAGCTGAGAATAGCGAGCCACAAGAAGGAATTTGAACTTCTGAGATTATTGACATCTATGGACTTGTGAGATTTGACAGTGCAGTGCTTATGAATTTGCTTGAATCTGCTTGACCGGTTACATAATGCAATCTTCTTTTTGCAGATTTG
Organism: Larix kaempferi; assembly: GCA_027924585.1. Taxonomy (NCBI): domain Eukaryota; kingdom Viridiplantae; phylum Streptophyta; class Pinopsida; order Pinales; family Pinaceae; genus Larix; species Larix kaempferi. Next base: position 33,375,731 of record BSBM01000017.1, read on the forward strand.
CATAATTTTCGTGTGTAAAACAAAAACAATTAAAACTATAAAACCATGAAAAGAAAGAAAAAATTATAAAAATAAAAATAAAAACATTGTAAAAATTCAAAATTGCAAATGGACTTTTTTTACATTCCTGAAAACAATACAAACACATGATTTTTACACTTCATGATAATTTGTTTTCTTCAAGTCACTTTGACAGCAATCAACGGGAAAAATAGCATACAAAAGCTAAAGAGACTTATTTACTCGCATATTAATCATTCCTGTGTAGAAGTCTGTTACAGCCGAGTGTTGTAGCACGCTGATTACAGCTGGCTATTACAGCTACAGTAATCGATGACGAAACAAGTGCACAACAGCAACAGGTATAAAAACGCATTTTATTTCTTTGATTTGCTGCATTGTCCTTTCTACATATTGTGTTTTTTGAACATCTCACAAGTTTTCATGCAGGATTTGTACTAATATTTCAGGTTTAGAGACGCTCGTATTTTGCTGCTGAAGTGATTTTTCAAGAATCACAAAACATTTTGAGAAACATGCTTTGATAGACAGCTTGAAGGAGCTGTTACTCATCATAAACATCATGACGTTTGCTGTTACACAAAAACCATTCATAAACCCATTGGCGTCATACCCACATCTCTCCTTCAAAGCACATTAATCATCCATGTGAAGTCCATTTTCCATTGCCTTATCTGTCATGACTTCACGCAGGCCTATCTTTCTGAGTCACATACATCCCTTTATCTTTTTCAGTTCATTTTTTTTCCATTTCATTTTTCCTTCTGAATAAGAACATCCAGTTCCTTCTCCATAATTACATTTCCTTGTCATAACCACTGGTGCTGTTGAGATCCTTCATATAGTTGTACCAATCTTTTTGTAAAAACTCGCGTTGACTGATGTGGGATTCCTTAAGGCCCACCTTTGAACAAGTCTTGCCCCATCGACCTTAGCAACTTATCTGGGATATAGACTAGAGTTCCTTTTTTAGTACATGGAGGCTTGCATGCCTTAATGGCAAGTTCTCTCGCTGACAATCATGGGAATACATCAATGTCCCTTGATCGTCATATCTTGCAAGTGGCTCGACATCAGCACATCTATTCGCACTTTGCAAGATGTACTCAAGTATCTTGGCACTCATTGAAATCAATGGTGAGTTTGCCTCGCATTGGTTAACGACATTCATCAATGGCCGGTAATCCAATGACTTATTTGCATGCTCGACATCGACACATCTATTCGCGTGACTAGAATTGTACCATCAAGTTTTGTAGCAGGTGAAGACTATACACTTTTTCATGACTCCCTCAGCAGTTACAGCAGCATGACTTCAGCTATATGAGAGTACCACTGTTCCACTTTCTGCTTCGACATTTCCCATGATCCAGTTACAACTGCAGCAGCATTGACAGTTACATTTTCATGATCCTGCACCAATGACATCTTCCACGATCCAATCACAACAGTCACGTCCTCCATAATTCAGCAGCGGCAATTTCAGTTACATTTTTATCCTGCAGCAGTGACATCTTCTCTGATCCAACAGTTACAGCAATTTCACTAGCAACATCACCAACCACGCTCCTATTGCATAGTTCATCATTATTCTTGGGCAAGTGGAGGTATGTTGTTTTCTGAATTTTAATCATGCAATTCCTTACATACTAGCAATGAATAATTTGGAAAACTCCCTCACCACGCTCCATTTCATTTTTCACTTTCATAACCCATGTCGAGTTGCACGAGGACATGCAACGAGTTCAGTTGGGGAGTGTCACGTCCCCTCCCATCCAACCAGCCAGATGGAGAGGATCGTGACGGTTGAACCGGGCATCTAGCCCCCATATCCATTCATTAAACAAGCATTCAAATTCAAATGAAAAAGAATATACACATATACAATTGCATAACAGATGTGATATTAAACTGGGCGTCTAGCCCTATGAAACGTTTAACCATAAGCATGAACATAATATAACAGAGATAGATGGAACTGTATGGTTTTAAGTGAATCACAGCGGAATATTAAGAATTTCACATCAATCATACATTTAAGATGTTCATCAAATAAGTAAATGCAAGTTAATACAGGGGAATACTTATCTTATACAAAAGTAGTCCCACACAACTGGCTATGCAACTGCAACGTTCTACCCAACCGTAGGCCAGTGTGCTCCTCAATCTCTCAGCACCACTGCCACCCCCGAGCTGGGCATGATCTCTACAAGGAACCAGGGAACAACAGACTCACACATAGCCAAGCATACACCAAGATGAGCCAAGCCAATCTGCAATTGGGTTTATCAGGCTGCTAGGACATGGAAGGGATGAGTTGCTAAGCTAGTGAGCTCCAGCACAGAGCCAGGGGTAACCTTGCAAGATCTATCTAGCTTGGCACCCACAATACCTACACACCCAGCACAAGGAAGTATTCTTTTCTCTGCTATACAGTCCCTCAAGCCATACCTTCCCTATCTAGTGCTCTCAGGGTATGCATAGAAGAGTAACCAAAGCCCTCTTGATCTTCTTGAGAGGTTGTCTCCCCCACTAGGTTTATCAAGCTACTTCTGTCCACTACCACTCCAAAACTTCCATTCACAGGTTCAAACCAAAATGAGGATGCACACAACAGCAGAACCCAATTATGGGGCAAGATAAAACGTTTTTACAGAGAGAGGCATGAGATGGGGTTTCAGCTGACTCAGGAAAACGTGGGAAGTTGGGAAACAACCCAGGGAAGCCAAATCCGTTTTTAGAAAAACGTCCTTGGGCATTCAGGGGCAAAACGACTTCCATATAGTCCCCAAAAACGTGGCCCTTCTCTCCCAGGCTGCTATATATACAAAAACGAACTTCCAGGCATGGAAAATGCAGGATTTTGCTGAAAAACGTGAAGGGAAAAAAACCCAGATAGCTCCTACTGCGTGAATGAATGAAGACTGCCCATTCCCCATGGCTTTGGGCACCATTTCGTGGGTGGTTTCTTGCCCCCCAAGCAAAAACACGATTTTCCAAGTTGATGGCTTGCCCATGCACGAAAATGGCTTGCCCATACTCTTTCATTCCCAAGGCATTAACTGCCTTAACCAATTTCTTGGAAAAAAATTAAATGATTGGGTACATGAGACAAAATGGGTAGTTGGTGGTTTATGGGTTTCCCCATTGACACATGGATTAATACTATTGGCTCAAGGGTTTGAATAGTTTCCCTCCCTATTCCTTGTAGAACCATGCCCCATCTCTTTTGTTGCATTGCATAGCTAGTTGTGGGTATTTTTCATTAAAATTCGTATTTACATGATGTCTTATATACATTGTGCCCATCTCGCACAAGAACCATAGACATCTATTTTAATTGTCGATACATAAACGCTAAATCAATGGTGGGGCCTTGGCCTTGAGCTTCTCACCATGATTAAGTTACAATATTTACATCATTTACAAAGGGGGTCAAAATGGGGACGTGACATACCCCTCCCCTTACATTAGCACTGTCCTCAGTGCTCATCAAAATTGAACAAAAATGGATATGCCACCCTCATGGCATCCTCCAGCTCCCATGTAGCCTCATCGGGACCGTAGTGCTTCCATTGCACCTTTACCTGTCCGATGGCTCGGTTCCGGAGCAATGTTACTTTCTTGTCTAGGATGCGCAATGGATCGGTTTGGAATTCTCCCTCGGGTTCCACCTGGATCACATCCCAATTAATCACATGGTTAGGATCATGTACATATTTCTTAAGCAAGGAGACATGAAAAACATTATGAGCTTTAGTGCTAGCAGGCAATGCAAGTCTATATGCAACTGGCCCTATTCTTTCAAGCACTTCAAATGGCCCACAATATCTAGGTGATAGCTTGGCACAGCTCCCAAGCTTCAAGGAACTCTTCCTTGATCTTACTCTAAGATACACATGATCCCCAACATTGAATTCCCTATGCATTCTATGTTTATCTGCATAGCTTTTGTGTCTATCCTGGGCTGCTTTTAAATTTTGTCGGATCTTTGCAACCTCTTGTTCCATTTCCTTAAGCAATTCTGGCCCAAGTACAATGCGGTTCACTGGATTGTCCCAAGTCACTGGTGTCCTACACCTTCTGCCGTACAAAGCCTCATACGGACTCATTCCCAATGATTCTTGATGCCCATTATTATATGCAAACTCTACCAGGTGTAGATAATCCTCCCACTTGGATGGCTTGTCCATTACATACATGCGGAGCATGTCTTCAAGTACCTGATTTACTCTTTCTGTTTTCCCGTCTGTTTGAGGATGGTACGCGGTGCTAAAGTTCAACTGTGTACCCAAATCTGCAAAGAGAGCTTTCCAAAAATTGGAAGTGAACTTGGTATCCCTGTCAGAAATTATTGCCTTAGGCAACCCATGTAATCTGAAAATTTCCTTCATGAAAATATCTGCAATGGCATCGGCTTTATGTGTGGACTTAACTGGTATAAAATGTGCTGCCTTTGTTAACTTGTCCACCACAACCATGATGGAATCATGTTGTTTCTTAGTCATTGGCAATCTTGTAATAAAATCCATGGAGATTATTTCCCATTTCCATTCTGGAATTGGCACTGGGTGCAATAAACCTGCTGGGTGTTGGTGTTCAACCTTCACCTGCTGGCATTCCATGCACTTAGAGATGTATTCAGCGATGTCCTTCTTCATACCTGGCCAGAAATAATATTTTCTTGCTGTAGCAATTGTTTTCTGATATCCTGGGTGACCAGAGTATGGAGCTTTATGGATCTCATCCATAACCATTCTCCTTAAATCTGCTGCATTTGGAATATAGACTCTATTCTTATAGGTAAGAACTCCGTCTTCCTCCAAATGATAACCTTCATTCTTCTTGCCAAGGTCTTGCTGCTGCAATTTATCCTTTATCTGCTCATACACTTCATCCTCAACCATATGGTTAACAATCTGCTGCCTCAAGTCTGATTGGCAAGTACTGAGCGCTGACACATGCATTTCATGTGCCTTCCTGCTGAGTGCATCAGCCACCTTGTTTTCTTTCCCTTTTATGTGTTTGATCTCAAAATCAAATTCACACAAAAATTCCAACCATCTAGCTTGCCTAGCATTTAACATTGGCTGATCAAACAAGTATTTCAGACCACAATGGTCTGTCCTTAACTCGAATTTTCTTCCCATTAAGTAATGCCTCCACATCTTCAAGGCATGTACTATGGCTGCAAGTTCTATATCATGAGTAGCATAGTTCTTCTCATGCTCCTTCAACTTTCTTGACTCATAGCATATCACGTGGTTGTCTTGCATAAGAACTCCTCCAAGTCCTTGATTGCATGCATCGGTACACACCACAAAGTCCTTTTCCGGGTCTGCAATCTTCAGAATAGGTGCACTTGTAAGAAGATTCTTCAACCGTTGAAAACTTTCTTCACATCTTGGTGACCATTCAAACTTTATTCCCTTCTTTTGCAAAGAAGTGATCGGGTTTGCAACCTTGGAGAATCCTTCGATAAACCTCCTGTAGTAACTAGCAAGGCCCATAAAAGATCTCACATCAGTCACATTCCTTGGAGTTGGCCAATTCATAATGGCTTCAATCTTCTCAGGGTCTACAGATATTCCTTCATCGGAGATGATGTGACCCAAATAATGAATTCTATCTTTATAAAAGTCACATTTGCTCAATTTTGCATACAGCTTATGCTCCCTTAGTAATTGCATTGTCATTCTCAAATGTTCTTCATGCTCTTCTTCATTCTTAGAATAGATGAGAATGTCGTCTAGGAAAACAAGAACAAACTTGTCCAAATATTTGCTAAAAACATTATTCATGAGACACATGAATGTAGCTGGTGCATTTGTGAGACCGAATGGCACCACCACAAACTCATAGTGTCCATACCTCGTTCTAAAGGCTGTCTTATGAATATCTTCTTCTTTGATTCTTACCTGATGGTAACCAGACCTCAAGTCAATCTTTGAAAATACCTTTGCTCCTCTCATTTGATCAAAAAGGTCATCAATTCGGGGCAATGGGTATTTATTCTTCACAGTGACTTTGTTCAACTGCCTGTAGTCGATACATAACCTGAGTGTTCCATCTTTCTTTTTCACAAATAGGACGGGCGCTCCCCACGGGGATACACTTGGCCTAATATATTTCTTTTCCAGCAACTCTTGCAATTGCATCTTCAATTCTAGCAATTCCGGTGTACTCATCCTGTAGGGTGTCTTCGACACTGGTGCCGCTCCTGGCACAAGCTCAATTGTAAAGTCAATGTCTCTCTTTGGAGGGAGTCCCGGAATCTCATCAGGAAAAACATCCCTGAATTCTTGCAATACAGGATAGTCCTCCAATCTAAGAGTTTCACTCTCTGCTGCCTCTAAAACGTGAGCTGCATACAGTTGACATCCCTTCCTACAGAACTTCTTTAGTTGCATGGCTGAAACCTGTCTAACAGAAGTCACCTTTGGAATGCCTTTTACAACCCTCGGGTTTCCTTCCTCGTCCATGCATTCAAATGTCTTATTGTAGCAGTCAAGTTTAACCCTGTGTGCTTCTAACCAATCCATTCCAATGAGAATATCATAGGAACCAAGTGGCAAAATATTCAGATCTGCATAAGTGAATAGCCCATCCATCTCTAATGGACATTTCTCTACTATTTCGCTAACTTTTCTCTTGGTTCCAGTGGCTAGTTGAACTAACCAAGATTTACTATGCTTTAATTTCTTGAAAGCACACATCTCAACAATTCTAGGAGTGACATAACTGTGAGTAGATCCAGGGTCAATCAAAATAGAAACAGATTGCTTAGCAATCTTACCTTCAACCTCAACCACAGTTGACTGATGATCTGCTTGGCGGTCATCCACTGCTGCATAGATTCTAGGGATTGTCCTCGCCACTTGACCCACAGTTCCAGCTCCTTGGATGTTGTGAACTTGATTTGCATTCCCATTCCTATGTGGACAGTTCCTAAGCATGTGGTCTCCTCCACAACCCCAACATTGAAGTGGTTCTCTTGGCTCCTTTGGATCTCTTGGCTTGTCTCCCATCATCCTAGTTGGCTTAGTCACAACCTGTGATGGTTGCCTTTGCTGATTCCGGAATTGAGGAGGCTTGAACCCCTTCTTCCTTTGATCAAACTTCTCATTTTTCTTATCCTTCCACGCCTTATGGAATTCTGGTTTGCTTCTGTTTTGATCAAAGCAATACTTGGCCTTTCTTATGGCCTCCTCTAGAGTTCGAGGTTCATCAAACTCAATTCTATCTTTATATGACTGGGGTAGTCCACTTAGGAAACGCTGAATTTTTACCTTTTCATCTCGAATATACCTGACATACCTTAGCAGCTCCAAGAACTTGTTTGCATATTCTTCCATGGTCAATTGTCCCAATCTCAGCTCATGGAACTCTTTGATCTTATCATCATAGTACCTATCATAGAGGTATTTTTGCTTGAAGTGTTTCTTGAACTGCTTCCATACGATCTTCCGTTCATTGATCCTCTTCACTTGCCTGGTGTGTTCCCACCATATAGATGCTCTTCCGTTCAAGTTGAAGATGGCTACCCTTGCCTTCATATTTCCCGAGTAGTCTTGGACTTGGAAGTATTTTCTCATCCCAAGAAGCCAAGCTTCGGCTTCTTGACCAGATTTTACCTCTCCGTCAAATGTAGGAGGTTTTGCCTTCTTAAATTCCCCATGTGAATTGTTCTTGTAGTGCTTCTTCCTCTTGCTCCTGTGAGATGAAGAACTTGAACCCTCAATGGATTCTTCAGAGTCAGATGATTCATTAGAAGACATTTCTGGACTATATGTTCTATCTGTAGAAACTCTTCTTGGGCTACTGGCCCTTTTGCGGGAATTCCTTCTAGAGCTACTCCCACCCCTTTCTAGATTCGATATTTGATGCCCAGAGTTTATTTGCCTTTGGATGTCTGTTAAACTCTGCAGCATCGCTGCATTCAGCTGATTTTGTTCTTCTTGAGCTTTAATCATCCTTTCATTATCTTCCCTACAGCTTTGCAACTCCACCCTTAGGCTTCTCATGGTGGCTGCAACATCTGGAGGGGTCTCTTGATTTCTTCTCCCATTAGATTCTGTCTCAGCATTTTCAACCTGTATATTTTCCCCCATGGCGTCTGTCTCAGGCTCATAGGGATCCTGAGCATCATTCATGATGTGCATTTTCTTGGCCCAACCAAGATCCAAAATTTTTCCACTGTATTATCTAGAGTGTTACCCTGCTGTAACTGTGACTCTCTGAAATGTGTTCATCAACACAATTGTTAGCTGCATTACATTCTCAAAATTTACAAATTACTTCATGCACATGGGAAAACATTACGTTGACAATTTGTCAAATCACAACAACGAAACTATGAGGGAAAAAAGAAAAAGGGGGGTCAAGGGGGCTTGCCCCCTTGTTTTTTTTTTTTTTTTTTTTTTAATTTTTTTTTAATTTTTTTTATTTTTTTTTTACGAATCACGCCGCGTCGGGCGGTTCGCGGAATCCTGCCGCAACGGGCAGTTCGCTGAATCCGGCCGCGACAGCGGTTCACAGGGTGTTGCCGCAATGGGCAGTTCACTATATGCTCCCGCAATGAGCGGGGCGGTTCACTGAAGGCTGCCGCAATTGCGGGGCGCTTCGGCGACGGCTTCCGCAATTGCGGAGCAGTTCGCTGAACGCTTCCGCAATTGCGGTGCAGTTCGCCGAACGCTTCCGCAATGGCGGGGCGATTTGCCGAGCGGAGCCATTCGGCGAAGGCTTCCGCAGTACCGGAGCCGTTCGCGGAATGCTTCCGCTGGAATGCTTCTGCTGGAATGCTTCTCCAATTTCGGGCGATTTTTCGGAACGATTCGGCGAAGTCTTCCGCAGTTGCGGAACGATTCGCCGAAGTCTTCCGCAGTTGCGGAACGATTCGGCGAAGTCTTCCGCAGTTGCGGAACGATTCGCCGAAGTCTTCCGCAGTTGCGGAACAATTCAGCGAAGTCTTCCGCAGTTGCGGAACGATTCGCCGAAGTCTTCCGCAGTTGCGGAACGATTCGGCGAAGTCTTCCGCAGTTGCGGAACGATTCGCCGAAGTCTTCCGCAGTTGCGGAACGATTCGGCGAAGTCTTCCGCAGTTGCGGAACGATTCGCCGAAGTCTTCCGCGTTTCGGAACGATTCGCGGAATCCTTCCGAAATTTCGGAAGAGAATTCCTTCCGCAATTTCGGAAGAGAATTCCTTCCGAAAAATTCCGACACTTAAAATTTTTTTTCCACTTAAAAACATTTTTCTCCGCTGTTTCGGAGCCATTGGCCGAATTCTTCCGCAATTTCGGGAAGGTTCGCGGAATCCTTCCGCAATTTCGGGAAGGTTCGCCGAACTCTTTCGCAATTGCGGGAAGGTTCGCGAAACCTTTCCGAAATTTTCAGAACGACTTCCCGAAACGGCTTAAAACACAAATTTTCCAAAAACAGACTTAAACCAAATTTTTTTTCCAAACTCATAAGACAACAATTTTATTGTAATTGCTTATCAGATTTGGCCCATAGAGGCCCAATGCTGCAACGCAGCTCTGATACCATTCTGTCACGTCCCCTCCCATCCAACCAGCCAGATGGAGAGGATCGTGACGGTTGAACCGGGCATCTAGCCCCCATATCCATTCATTAAACAAGCATTCAAATTCAAATGAAAAAGAATATACACATATACAATTGCATAACAGATGTGATATTAAACTGGGCGTCTAGCCCTATGAAACGTTTAACCATAAGCATGAACATAATATAACAGAGATAGATGGAACTGTATGGTTTTAAGTGAATCACAGCGGAATATTAAGAATTTCACATCCATCATACATTTAAGATGTTCATCAAATAAGTAAATGCAAGTTAATACAGGGGAATACTTATCTTATACAAAAGTAGTCCCACGCAACTGGCTATGCAACTGCAACGTTCCACCCAACCGTAGGCCAGTGTGCTCCTCAATCTCTCAGCACCACTGCCACCCCCGAGCTGGGCATGATCTCTACAAGGAACCAGGGAACAGCAGACTCACACATAGCCAAGCATACACCAAGATGAGCCAAGCCAATCTGCAATTGGGTTTATCAGGCTGCTAGGACATGGAAGGGATGAGTTGCTAAGCTAGTGAGCTCCAGCACAGAGCCAGGGGTAACCTTGCAAGATCTATCTAGCTTGGCACCCACAAAACCTACACACCCAGCACAAGGAAGTATTCTTTTCTCTGCTATACAGTCCCTCAAGCCATACCTTCCCTATCTAGTGCTCTCAGGGTATGCATAGAAGAGTAACCAAAGCCCTCTTGATCTTCTTGAGAGGTTGTCTCCCCCACTAGGTTTATCAAGCTACTTCTGTCCACTACCACTCCAAAACTTCCATTCACAGGTTCAAACCAAAATGAGGATGCACACAACAGCAGAACCCAATTATGGGGCAAGATAAAACGTTTTTATAGAGAGAGGCATGAGATGGGGTTTCAGCTGACTCAGGAAAACGTGGGAAGTTGGGAAACAACCCAGGGAAGCCAAATCCGTTTTTAGAAAAACGTCCTTGGGCATTCAGGGGCAAAACGACTTCCATATAGTCCCCAAAAACGTGGCCCTTCTCTCCCAGGCTGCTATATATACAAAAATGAACTTCCAGGCATGGAAAATGTAGGATTTTGCTGAAAAACGTGAAGGGAAAAAAACCCAGATAGCTCCTACTGCGTGAATGAATGAAGACTGCCCATTCCCCATGGCTTTGGGCACCATTTCGTGGGTGGTTTCTTGCCCCCCAAGCAAAAACACGATTTTCCAAGTTGATGGCTTGTCCATGCACGAAAATGGCTTGCCCATACTCTTTCATTCCCAAGGCATTAACTGCCTTAACCAATTTCTTGGAAAAAATTAAATGATTGGGTACATGAGACAAAATGGGTAGTTGGTGGTTTATGGGTTTCCCCATTGACACATGGATTAATACTATTGGCTCAAGGGTTTGAATAGTTTCCCTCCCTATTCCTTGTAGAACCATGCCCCATCTCTTTTGTTGCATTGCATAGCTAGTTGTGGGTATTTTTCATTAAAATTCGTATTTACATGATGTCTTATATACATTGTGCCCATCTCGCACAAGAACCATAGACATCTATTTTAATTGTCGATACATAAACGCTAAATCAATGGTGGGGCCTTGGCCTTGAGCTTCTCACCATGATTAAGTTACAATATTTACATCATTTACAAAGGGGGTCAAAATGGGGACGTGACAGGGAGTATGAAGATAGAGGTTGATGTACACTATGGAATCTCAAATGCAACCATATTTTCAGAGGACAGGAAATCTTTGTGACAGTTTATTCATTTTCTCATGCATATTGCTCCTTATATAAAATACAGAATTTGAATCGAGTATATCTCACAAACCATACATTGGATCCTCATGATTTTTTGACAAGGGATGGATAATATTATGATCAACAAAATTGGTAAGTTTCAACTCCATCCAATGCATGAATTTCGAAAAAAACAACTATCATCACCTACATCCAATTTGCAATTTTCTCAAAATCCGTGATATGGGTTTTTTTATTGTTGGTGTGGAGATGCATTGGACTAGGAAAAACTTGCTTGAAATTTTTTAGCCAAACCCAGTTTGTGATTTGAGAGAAATTCAACTATTCAGCCAAACTAAATTGTTTTAACCTGGTACTTCCTTGAAACCATCGTTCGATAAGGCTTTCATAGGCGCAATTGTCCTCGCTCAGATCTTGTTGCAACTCATCATTGTCCTCCTCGACCTCCTGTTCGTATAATTGTTCGTCATCAAATGTGCAGGATTCTTCGTATGTTAATTCTTCATCTGTTTCTGGAGGAGTAATTAAGCTCTCAGCTGTTGCCAGGATCTCCTCTTCATGAGAAGAGGAGATCCCTACTTTTGCAAGGATCTGAGTGAGTTGTTCCAAGCTTAAACTCATTTTTAAATCATTTTGTAAAAGGGATTCTTACAGCACCCAAATCTAAATGAAAAAATAAAAAATAAAAAAATAAAAAAAATAAAAAAATAAAAAACTATGTTCAAAAAACATTACTCTTCACAGCTGCAAAAAAAACACACTTGCAGGAATTGAAATTTACACTACCACACTTGCAAGAATTGAAATCTACACTACCACACTTGCAGGAATTGAAATTTACACTACCACACTTATAGGAATTGAAATCTACACTTCAATCCATCGTGCTTCACCAGCAACGACGCCAAAATGTTAGGCTGAAATATTGTCGTTTAATTTCGTTGTAGTATTTGCCCAACCATTTAATTTGTCAATCCAACGTTCGTAGGCTTACGAAGCACATGCAAAGTATATGCAGGATTGAAGTGAAATTAAGCTAATCTAACCCCCCTTGCTAATGGCTAATTGCTAATCTAATCCCCCCTTAAGTTAAAACACACAACTGCTAATCTAATGCTGGAAGCTGAAACAAAATGCTGAAAGTAAATTGCATAAAAGAAAGACAACATATGAAGAGAAACGAGACAACACATGTGAGCTCACATTAACAATAAGGAAATATTAATTTACATCACACCAATCAATGACAAATCATGAAAACATCAAAATTAAGATTATGAACAAAAGCTGAGAATCCCCTTCTCCATATTACAAAGTCAAAACTAACTTCTACAATCTGAGACTAATATTCTCCTAATATACTCTCTAATCTCATATCAATCTATCTCTACTATATTCTACCATCTTCAAATGAAGAGAGAGCACTCTCTTTTATACGTGAATTTCTTTGAGAAGAAGATAACCATCTCATAATGACAAATCCACTATTCTCTCAACCACTCTCAACTAATTTGCTATTATTACAAAATATGATCCATTCAAATCCTCCACATGTCTCTCACAAATTCTCCACATGTTTCTCATACATTCTAAATACGATATGCCAACCAAATCTCCATGATCTTCTCCTTGGAATATTCTTTGAATAACTATCTCCATGAAATGGTGGAGGAGATATTCGAGGAGTATTTCTTTGAATTGATCCTTCCATATTCCTACACATTACAAAGCTCATCCATACTTGAGTTATTAGTGAAAAACATATTATTTTCCAATATTTAATCATAAATTCACTTATAATACTAAAATGAATAAAGTGGAAAATAATAAGATGAAACTCAAGTATATGTATGGAAATGGTACAATGAAAGGTTAATGGGACGATGAAATGTGAAGAATAGTGAAAGGTAAAGTGGATGAAAATAAGACATTTCTGAGTCCCAACATACTCCCCAACTGAACTTGCTACATGTCCTCATGCAACCATGCATGGATCTTCTTAAGAAATTTTGGCATCTGAACTTTGTCTTTGATTGATGATGTCTTTCCAGCAATGAATGTTTCCAGGGTGTGAGTAGCAACTGTCATTTTCTTATGATTGGTTCTTGTGTAACAACCATGAATACAAACAGTAACAACTGACATTTTCTGATGGTTGGTTTTTGTGTAACAACCATGGATACAAAGAGTAACAATTGTCGTTTTCTTATGGTTGGTTCTTGTGTGACAACGATGAGTGCAAAGAATGTTGGTTCTTGTGTTAACAACATTCATTCCATTAACTGTTTTCTTGTTGCAATAATAATTAAACCATACACTCACTGGAAATGATAAGTCATCAATGTGCATAAGAAAGCATCACCATGCATAAGAAAGCCTTTTCTTTACCTTTATGAATCATGCCAATATGTGTATCAATGTGTATGAAGCAAAGTGCAACCGAGGATCTATGGGAAAAGAAATGTTGGTGAATGATAAATGGGATGAAAAAAATGGAGTGATGGTAGTGGAAGAATGGAATGATGGTAGGGAAATGATGATAGTGAATACAATTCAGAGTTGCAGCTGTGAAATGGAGATTTTGGTGGAGCTGCAGTTGTGAAATGGAAGGTTTGGCGGAGTAACAGCTGCTGGAGTAACAGCTGTGAAAGTGGGCAAATCTGGTGGAGTAACAGTTGGTGTTGCAACAAACTTCCTAAGCTAATATATCACAAACTACGATCTGGGTTTGGCTGAAATTTGGCAAGCAAGTTTCTATATGTCCAATGCATCTCCATACCAAAAATCAGAAAAACCCACATCACAAATTTCGAGAAAAATGCAAATTGGTTGTAGGTGACAATTTTTTGTAGCTAAGTGTTTCAGCTGGTTGAAATAGTTGAATTTCTCTCAAATAACAAACTGGGTTTGGCTAAAATTTTTCAAGCAAGTTTTTACTAGTCCAATGCATCTCCACACCAAAAATCAAAAAACCCCACATCACGGATTTTTAGAAAATTGCAAATTGGCTGTAGGTGATGATGGCTGTTTTTTCGAAATCCGTGCATTGGATTGAGTTGAAACTTGTCAATTTTGTTGATCATAATATTATCCATTCCCTGTCCAAAAATCACGAGGATCCAATGTATGGTTTGTGAGATATACTCGATTCAAATTCTGCATTTTATATAAGGAGCAATATGCATGAGAAAATGATTAAACTGTCACAAAGATTTCCTGTCCTCTGAAAATATGGTTGCATTTGAGATTTTATATTGTACATCAACCTCTATCTTCATCCTCCCCAACTGAACTCGTTGCATGTCCTCGTGCAACTCAGCATGGGTTATGAAAGTGAATAATCAAATGGAGCGTGGTGAGGGAGTTTTCCAAATTATTCATTGTTAGCATGTAAGGAATTGCATGATTAAAATTTAGAAAACAACATACCTCCACTTACCCAAGAATGATGATGAACTATGCAATAGGAGCGTGGTTGGCGATGTTGCTGGTGCAACTGCTGTAACTATTAGATCAGAGAATATGTCACTACTGCAGGATAAAAATGTAACTGAAATTGTCGTTGCTGAATTATGGAGGACGTGACTGTTGTGACTGGATCGTGGAAGATGTCACTGCTGCAAGATCATGAAAATGTAACTGTCAATGCTGCTGCAGCTGTAACTGGATCATGGGAAATGTCGAAGGCAGAAAGTGGAACAGTGGTACTCTCATATAGCTAAAGTCATGCTGTTGTAACTGCTGAGGGAGTCATGCAAAAGTGTATAGTCTCCACCCGCTACAAAACCTGATGGTACAATTCTAGTCATGCGAATAGATGTGTCGATGTCAAGTATGAAAAGAAGTCATTGGATTACCGACCATTGATGAATGTCGTTAACCAATGCGAGGCAAACTCACCATTGATGTCAATGAGTGCCAAGATACCTGAGTACATCTTGCAAAGTGCAAATAAATGTGTTGATGTCGAGCCACTTGCAAGATATGACGATCAAGGGACATTGATGTATTCCCATCATTTCCAATGAGAGAACTTGGAATTAAGGCATGCAAGCCTCCAGGTACTCAAAAAGGAAATCTAGTCTATATCCCAGATAACGTGCTGAGGTCGATGGGGCAAGACTTGTTGAAAGGTGGGCCTTAAGGAATTCCACATCAGTCAACGCGAGTTTTTACAAAAAGATTGGTAGGACTATAGAAAATATATCAGTAGCAACAGTGCTTATGGCAAGGAAATGTAATTATGGAGAGGGAACTGGATGTTCTTATTCAGAAGGAAAACTGAAATGGAAAAAAAATGAATGGAAAAAGATAAAGGGATGTATGCGACCTAGAAAGATAGGCCTGTCTGAAGTCATGACAGATAAGGCAATGGAAAATGGACTTCACATGGATGACTAATGTGCTTTGAAGGAGAGATGTGGGTATGGCGCCAATGGGTTTATGAATGGTTTCTGTGTAACAACAAACGTCATGATGTTTATGATGAGTAACAGCTCCTTCAAGCTGTCTATCAAAGCATGTTTCTTAAAAAGTTTTGTGATTCTTGAAAAATCACTTCAGCAGTAAAATACGAGCGTCTCTAAAATTGAAAACTTAGTACAAATCTTGCATGAAAACTTGTGAGATGTTCAAAAAACACAATATGTAGAAAGACCAATGCGGCAAATCAAAGAAATAAAATGCGTTTTTATACATGTTGTCGTTGTGCACTTGTTTCGTCATCGATTACTGTAGCTGTAATAGCCAGCTGCAATCAGCGTGCTGCAACACCTGGTTGTAACAGACTTCTACACAGGAATGATTAATATGCGACTAAATAAGTCTCTCTGGCTTTTGTATGCTATTTTTCCCGTTGATTGCTGTCAAAGTGACTTGAAGAAAGCAAATTATCATGAAGCGTAAAAATCATGCATTTGTATTGTTTTCAGGAATGTAAAAAAAGTCCATTTGCAATTTTGAATTTTTACAATGTTTTTATTTTATTTTTATAATTTTTTCTTTCTTTTCATGGTTTTATAATTTTTATTGTTTTTGTTTTACACACAAAAATTATGCAAATCTGCAAAAAGAAGATTGCATTATGTAACTGGTCAAGCAGATTCAAGCAAATTCATAAGCACTGCACTGTCAAATCTCACAAGTCCATAGATGTCAATAATCTCAGAAGTTCAAATTCCTTCTTGTGGCTCGTTGTTCTCATATGTAGACATAGCATTTCATTATTTAATACAGACTATAGATCATTGCAATTTGAATTTTATGTACCTGTCATTTCGGTCCGTGAGTACCAAACTCCTGAAACTAATGTTACAACAAAGAGTTAATATCGTGCAACAGATTTACACCATTCGTAGCCCAGCAAAGAGAAAAGTCAAATATGTAATTACAACCTCTACAATTTTATGGATGAAGTGAAAATTTCTCATTGCTTCTATCAATCATGTTCTTCATGTTAATAATTTCTGGACGAGACGTATTGCATTTCTCATTAGTCATCTTCTTATAAAGAGCATGTAAAATAAGCTTGTCGTTGTCAGTGGTATTTGCAGCAAACGTCTTGGCTTTTCTTTTTTTTCGGTTGGATTGATGGTAGTTTTCAACGGCCAGTGTAGGATACAGAAGCACAAAACGTGTTGTTGTTGCCCATATTCCAATTGTAGACCGCCTTCCCTATTCATGAAACATGCATGGCAATTTACCCATTAGATCCTGCATAAATCATCGTTAATATAAAATACATGCATACCTGCCCCATAAGTATTGATCTGCTCTTGCCCATGGTTCTGAGTTATCATCTACGTGCATGCAGTCATTCTTCGGCTCTCTCACATGGTATCCTTGCTTCAACAATATTTTTCTCTCCTACAGTCCTCTAACCGTGTGCAGACATCTCCGGTAATTGTTCTCCATGGTGGCCTGGCTGTTATTTAATTAGGTATTGAAAACAACATGATTGCCACCTCTTAAAAAAAAAAAATTCGTCCATATCATAAAACGATCAAAATGCCCACTGGTCAAAAATGTTTTCGATTGATAGATCTGTCTACAAGAAGTTACATAGGAAATCCTACAGTAAAACACGTGAGCAAATATTAATAACACGCAACCATGGTTTCATTTCTTAGAAGCATCCAGGAAGTTCAATGACTTGGCAGCTGAGAAAATCCTTGATGAGGATGAGAAACCGAATTCTCAACTAGGAATTTGTTTCAACCAATTGCTAAAAACCGGCTTCAACAGGAATCTGAGAATTACACGCTCATAGCACCAGCTGTATAGCTCAAACCGTAGCTTTGTTTGGGCGATTTCCTCATTGTCTAGTAAATGAGGTCGTTTTGCACAAAACCCTTTCCCCGATTTTCTCGATTCGTCTCCATCTTCCCGCAAATCCTGACACAAAACAATGTGTTGTTATCTCATCTCTCCCTCTCAACGTCAATTTGTCAGCATTCCAAACTTTGGCAAATATTCTGATTGTCTATTGGCTTGGTAAGCATGGGAAATTAGCCAACAATCACAGAAAACTATTAGCGAGAGAGCCAAGCGATATAAAACAACATATTTGGATCTTGGGGTATTGTTTTTGCAAGTTTCAACGTGGAAATTTATGCACCAGAAATAAACCAGACCGAAAAAACTCGATTCAATTGTGAGACAGTTGCAGCCACAGTTTCAGCTCTTATTATTATTTTTTCTTGGCCCGATCTAGACAATGCACCTTTAAACATGCAGATCTAAATTGTTATTTTCATTATTGCTGCAAGTTGTTCTTTAGATAGCAGGATCTTTTTAAGGAATTGCAGGGAATGGAGTGCGTAAATACATAAAATTTCAAAAATGGTTTGGCCGAGGCATTATTGCAGAGTTAATTTGTAGGCAGCTACATGATGAAGGACGAAGACAAAAAAAAGAAAGTAGCATTGTGACTCCAATCAATGAAAAATTTGCAAGCGTGACATTGTTGGAGCGTTGTTTCAGCTACAGTTGTTACAGCTGTCATTTCAGCTACAGCTGTTACAGCTACTGTTTCAACTGCAGCTGTTACAGCTGATGTTTCAACATGATTTTTACAGTTTCAACATGTAGTTATTGCAGGCCATTTATCCAAATTTATTTATTTATTTATTTTTACTTCAAATTAGCAAATGGAGACTTCAAAAATTAAAGCATCATTGTTCTTCCTGAAAACTGTTATAGCCATCCTATTTTCTGATCCTCAGATCACACGAAGCGTGGAGGAAAGCATACTTATTCTAAAAAAAACTTGAAAATAATGTCCTACCTACACTATGCTAATTAAAATTCAGAAAACAGTTACGTGTAGTTAAATATCCAATGTAGCCATTCACGTAATAGCAATAAAAATATATTCAATGTCAATTTTGCAAATAGAAAATGAGGATAAACAGAAATGTGTGAAATTAGTTGTTGTGACTGTGAATTAACTAGAAAAAAAGAAAAACTAAATTGTTCTAACCTGGTACTTGCTTGAAACCATCGTTCAATAAGGCTTTCATAGGCGCAATTGTCCTCGCTCGGATCTTGCTGCAACTCCTCATTGTCCTCCTCGACCTCCTGTTCGTATAATTGTTCGTCATCAAATGTGCAGGATTCTTCGTATGTTAATTCTTCCTCTGTTTTCGGAGGAGTAATTAAGGTCTCGGCTGCTGCCAGGATCTCCTCTTCGTGAGAAGAGGAGATCCCTACTTTTGCAAGGATCTGAGTGAGCTGTTCTAAGCTTAAACTCATTGTTAAATCATTTTGAAAAAGAGATTCTTACAACACCCAAATCTAAATGAAAAAAAATAAAAACACTCCAGAAAAATAAAAAAACACTCTGTACAAAAAAACATTACTCTTCACAGCTGCAAAAAAACACACTTGCAGGAATTGAAATTTACACTACCACACTTGCAAGAATTGAAATCTACACTACCACACTTGCAGGAATTGAAATCTACACTTCAATACATCGTGCTTCTCCGGCAACGGCGCCAAAATGTTAGGCGGAAATATTGTCGTTTAATTCCGTTGTAGTATTTGCCCAACGATTTAATTTGTCAATCCGAGATTCGTAGGCTTACGAGGCACATGCAAAATATATGCAGGACTGAAGTGAAATTAATCTAATCTAACCCCCCCTTGCTAATGGCTAATTGCTAATCTAATTCCCCCTTAATCTGAAACACACAATTGTTAATCTAAATACTGGAAGCTGAAACACATTGCTGAAAGTAAATTGCATAAAAGAAAGACAACATATGAAGAGCATCGAGACAACACATGTGAGCTCACATTAACAATAAGGAAATCTTAATTTACATCACACAAACCAATGACAAATCATGAAATCAACAAAACTAATTTGTCATTGGTTTGTGTTTTTTGAACGTCTCACAAGTTTTCATGCAAGATTTGTACTAAGTTTTCAGGTTTAGAGACGCTCGTATTTTACTGCTGAAGTGATTTTTCAAGAATCACAAAACTTTTTAAGAAACATGCTTTGATAGACAGCTTGAAGGAGCTGTTACTCATCATAAACATCATGACGTTTGCTGTTACACAGAAACCATTCATAAACCCATTGGCGTCATACCCATATCTCTCCTTCAAAGCACATTAGTAATCCATGTGAAGTCCATTTTCCATTGCCTTATCTGTCATGACTTCAGACAGGCCTATCTTTCTAGGTCGCATACATCCCTTTATCTTTTTCAATTCATTTCTTTTCCATTTCAGTTTTCCTTCTGAATAAGAACATCCAGTTCCCTCTCCATAATTACATTCCCTTGCCGTAAGCACTGTTTCTACTGAGATATTTCCTATAGTCCTACCAATATTTTTGTAAAAACTCGTGTTGACTGATGTGGAATTCCTTAAGGCCCACCTTTCAACAAGTCTTGCCCCATCGACCTCAGAACCTTATCTGGGATATAGACTAGAGTTCCTTTTTGAGTACCTGGAGGCTTGCATGCCTTAATGCCAAGTTCTCTCATTGGAAATGATGGGAATACATCAATGTCCCTTGATCGTCATATCTTGCAAGTGGCTCGACATCAACACATTTATTCGCACTTTGCAAGATGTACTCAGGTATCTTGGCACTCATTGACATCAATGGTGAGTTTGCCTCGCATTGGTTAACGACATTCATCAATGGCCGGTAATCCAATGGCTTCTTTTCATGCTTGACAACGACACATCTATTCGCATGACTAGAATTGTACCATCAGGTTTTGTAGCGGGTGGAGACTATACACTTTTGCATGACTCCCTCAGCAGTTACAACAGCATGACTTTAGCTATATGAGAGTACCACTGTTCCACTTTCTTCCTTCGACATTTCCCATGATCCAGTTACAGTTGCAGCTGCATTGACAGTTACATTTTCATGATCTTGCAGCAGTGACATCTTCCACGATCCAGTCACAACAGTCACGTCCTCCATAATTCAGCAACGACAATTTCAGTTACATTTTTATCCTGCAGTAGTGACATCTTCTCTGATCTAATAGTTACAGCAGTTGCACCAGCAACATCACCAACCACGCTCCTATTGCATAGTTCATCATCATTCTTGGGTAAGTGGAGGTATGTTGTTTTCTAAATTTTAATCATGCAATTCCTTACATGCTAGCAATGAATAATTTGGAAAACTCCCTCACCACGCTCCATTTGATTTTTCACTTTCATAACCCATGCCGAGTTGCACGAGGACATGCAATGAGTTCAGTTGGGGAGGATGAAGATAGAGGTTGATGTACACTATAAAATCTCAAATGCAACCGTATTTTCAGAGGACAGGAAATCTTTGTGACAGTTTAATCATTTTCTCATGCATATTGCTCCTTATATAAAATGCAGAATTTGAATCGAGTATATCTCACAAACCATACATTGGATCCTCATGATTTTTGGACAGGGAATGGATAATATTATGATCAACAAAATTGACAAGTTTCAACTCAATCCAATGCACGAATTTCGAAAAAACAGCCATCATCACCTACAGCCAATTTGCAATTTTCTCAAAATCTGTGATGTGGGGTTTTCTGATTTTTGGTGTGGAGATGCATTGGATTAGTAAAAACTTGCTTGAAAAATTTCAGCCAAACCCAGTTTTTTATTTGAGAGAAATTCAACTATTTCAACCAGCTGAAACACTTAGCTACAAAAAATTGTCACCTACAACCAATTTGCATTTTTCTCGAAATTTGTGATGTGGGTTTTTCTGATTTTTGGTATGGAGATGCATTGGATATATAGAAACTTGCTTGCCAAATTTCAGCCAAACCCAGATCGTAGTTTGTGAGATATTAGCTTAGGAAGTTTGCTGCAACACCAACTGTTACTCCACCAAATTTGCCCACTTTCACAGCTGTTACTCCAGCAGCTGTTACTCCAGCAGCTGTTACTCCGCCAAACCTTCCATTTCACAACTGCAGCTCCACCAAACTCTCCATTTCACAGCTGCAACTCTGAATTGTATTCACTATCATCATTTCCCTACCATCATTCCATTCTTCCACTACCATCACTCCATTTTTTTCATCCCATTTATCATTCACCAACATTTCTTTTCCCATAGATCCTCGGTTGCACTTTGCTTCATACACATTGATACACATATTGGCATGATTCATAAAGGTAAAGAAAAGGCTTTCTTATGCATAGTGATGCTTTCTTATGCACATTGATGACTTATCATTTCGAGTGAGTGTATGGTTTAATTATTATTGCAACAAGAAAACAGTTAATGGAATGAATGTTGTTAACACAAGAACCAACATTCTTTGCACTCATCGTTGTCACACAAGAACCAACCATAAGAAAACGACAATTGTTACTCTTTGTATCCATGGTTGTTACACAAAAACCAACCATCAGAAAATGTCAGTTGTTACTGTTTGTATTCATGGTTGTTACGCAAGAACCAATCATAAGAAAATGACAGTTGCTACTCACACCCTGGAAACATTCATTGCTGGAAAGACATCATCAATCAAAGACAAAGTTCAGATGCCAAAATTTCTTAAGAAGATCCATGCATGGTTGCATGAGGACATGTAGCAAGTTCAGTTGGGGAGTATGTTGGGACTCAGAAATGTCCTATTTTCTTCCACTTTACCTTTCACTATTCTTCACATTTCATCGTCCCATTAACCTTTCATCATACCATTTCCATACATATACTTGAGTTTCATCTTATTATTTTCCACTTTATTCATTTTAGTATTATAAGTGAATTTATGATTAAATATTGGAAAATAATATGTTTTTTACTAATATCTCAAGTATGGATGAGCTTTGTAATGTGTAGGAATATGGAAGGATCAATTCAAAGAAATACTCCTCGAATATCTCCTCCACCATTTCATGGAGATAGTTATTCAAAGAATATTCCAAGGAGAAGATCATGGAGATTTGGTTGGCATATCTTATTTAGAATGTATGTGAAACATGTGGAGAATTTGTGAGAGACATGTGGAGGATTTGAATGGATCATATTTTGTAATAATAGCAAATTAGTTGAGAGTGGTTGAGAGAATAGTGGATTTGTCATTATGAGATGGTTATCTTCTTCTCAAAGAAATTCACGTATAAAAGAGAGTGCTCTCTCTTAATTTGAAGATGGTAGAATATAGTAGAGATAGATTGATATGAGATTAGAGAGTATATTAGGAGAATATTAGTCTCAGATTGTAGAAGTTAGTTTTGACTTTGTAATATGGAGAAGGGGATTCTCAGTTTTTGTTCATAATCTTAATTTTGATGTTTTCATGATTTGTCATTGATTGGTGTGATGTAAATTAATATTTCCTTATTGTTAATGTGAGCTCACATGTGTTGTCTCGTTGCTCTTCATATGTTGTCTTTCTTTTATGCAATTTACTTTCAGCAGTTTGTTTCAGCTTCGAGCATTAGATTAGCAGTTGTGTGTTTTAACTTAAGGGGGGATTAGATTAGCAATTAGCCATTAGCAAGGGGGGTTAGATTAGCTTAATTTCACTTCAATCCTGCATATACTTTGCATGTGCTTCGTAAGCCTACGAACCTTGGATTGACAAATTAAATGGTTGGGCAAATACTACAACGAAATTAAACGACAATATTTCAGCCTAACATTTTGGCGCCATTGCTGGTGAAGCACGATGGATTGAAGTGTAGATTTCAATTCCTATAAGTGTGGTAGTGTAAATTTCAATTCCTGCAAGTGTGGTAGTGTAGATTTCAATTCTTCCAAGTGTGGTAGTGTAAATTTCAATTCCTGCAAGTGTGTTTTTTTTGCAGCTGTGAAGAGTAATGTTTTTTGAACATAGTTTTTTATTTTTTTATTTTTTTTATTTTTTTATTTTTTATTTTTTCATTTAGATTTGGGTGTTGTAAGAATCCCTTTTAAAAAATGATTTAAAAATGAGTTTAAGCTTGGAACAGCTCACTCAGATCCTTGCAAAAGTAGGGATCTCCTCTTCTCATGAAGAGGAGATCCTGGCAGCAGCTGAGAGCTTAATTACTCCTCCAGAAACAGATGAAGAATTAACATACGAAGAATCCTGCACATTTGATGACGAACAATTATACGAACAGGAGGTCGAGGAGGACAATGATGAGTTGCAACAAGATCTGATCGAGGACAATTGCGCCTATGAAAGCCTTATCGAACGATGGTTTCAAGGAAGTACCAGGTTAAAACAATTTAGTTTGGCTGAATAGTTGAATTTCTCTCAAATCACAAACTGGGTTTGGCTGAAATTTTTCAAGCAAGTTTTTCCTAGTCCAATGCATCTCCACACCAACAATAAAAAAAACCCACATCACGGATTTTGAGAAAATTGCAAATTGGATGTAGGTGATGATAGTTGTTTTTTCGAAATCCATGCATTGGATGGAGTTGAAACTTGCCATTTTTTTTTGATCATAATATTATCCATCCCTTGTCAAAAAATCAAGAGGATCCAATGTATGGTTTGTGAGATATACTCGATTCAAATTCTGTATTTTATATAAGGAGCAATATGCATGAGAAAATGAATAAACTGTCACAAAGATTTCCTGTCCTCTGAAAATATGGTTGCATTTGAGATTCTATAGTGTACATCAACCTCTATCTTCATACTCCCCAACTGAACTCGTTGCATGTCCTCGTGCAACTCGACATGGGTTATGAAAGTGAAAAATGAAATGGAGCGTGGTGAGGGAGTTTTCCAAATTATTCATTGCTAGTATGTAAGGAATTGCATGATTAAAATTCAGAAAACAACATACCTCCACTTGCCCAAGAATGATGATGAACTATGCAATAGGAGCGTGGTTGGTGATGTTGCTAGTGCAATTGCTGTAACTGTTGGATCAGAGAAGATGTCACTGCTGCGGGATAAAAATGTAACTGAAATTGCCGCTGCTGAATTATGGAGGATGTGACTGTTGTGATTGGATCGTGGAAGATGTCATTGCTGCAGGATCATGAAAATGTAACTGTCAATGCTGCTGCAGCTGTAACTGGATCATGGGAAATGTCGAAGGCAGAAAGTGGAACAGTGGTACTCTCATATAGCTGAAGTCATGCTGCTGTAACTGCTGAGGGAGTCATGAAAAAGTGTATAGTCTTCACCCGCTACAAAACTTGATGGTACAATTCTAGTCATGCGAATAGATGTGTCGATGTCGAGCATGCAAATAAGTCATTGGATTACCGGCCATTGATGAATGTCGTTAACCAATGCGAGGCAAACTCAGCATTGATTTCAATGAGTGCCAAGATACTTGAGTACATCTTGCAAAGTGCGAATAGATGTGCTGATGTCGAGCCACTTGCAAGATATGACGATCAAGGGACATTGATGTATTCCCATGATTGTCAGCGAGAGAACTTGCCATTAAGGCATGCAAGCCTCCATGTACTAAAAAAGGAACTCTAGTCTATATCCCAGATAAGTTGCTAAGGTTGATGGGGCAAGACTTGTTCAAAGGTGGGCCTTAAGGAATCCCACATCAGTCAATGCGAGTTTTTACAAAAAGATTGGTACGACTATATGAAGGATCTCAACAGCACCAGTGCTTATGACAAGGAAATGTAATTATGGAGAAGGAACTGGATGTTCTTATTCAGAAGGAAAACTGAAATGGAAAAAAAAATGAACTGAAAAAGATAAAGGGATGTATGTGACTCAGAAAGATAGGCCTCTGTGAAGTCATGACAGATAAGGCAATGGAAAATGGACTTCACATGGATGATTAATGTGCTTTGAAGGAGAGATGTGGGTATGACGCCAATGGGTTTATGAATGGTTTTTGTGTAACAGCAAACGTCATGATGTTTATGATGAGTAACAGCTCCTTCAAGCTGTCTATCAAAGCATGTTTCTCAAAATGTTTTGTGATTCTTGAAAAATCACTTCAGCAGCAAAATACGAGCGTCTCTAAACCTGAAAACTTAGTACAAATCCTGCATGAAAACTTGTGAGATGTTCAAAAAACACAATATGTAGAAAGACCAATGCAGCAAATCAAAGAAATAAAATGCGTTTTATACCTGTTGCCGTTGTGCACTTGTTTCGTCATCGATTACTGTAGCTATAATAGCCAGTTGCAATCAGCGTGCTGCAACACTCTGCTGTAACAGACTTCTACACAGGAATGATTAATATGCGAGTAAATAAGTCTCTCTGGCTTTTGTATGCTATTTTTCCCGTTGATTGCTGTCAAAGTGACTTGAAGAAAACAAATTATCATGAAGCGTAAAAATCATGTGTTTGTATTGTTTTCAGGAATGTAAAAAAAGTCCATTTGCAATTTTGAATTTTTACAATGTTTTTATTTTTATTTTTATAATTTTTTCTTTCTTTTCATGGTTTTATAGTTTTAATTGTTTTTGTTTTACACACGAAAATTATGCAAATCTGCAAAAAGAAGATTGCATTATGTAACCGGTCAAGCAGATTCAAGCAAATTCATAAGCACTGCACTGTCAAATCTCACAAGTCCATAGATGTCAATAATCTCAGAAGTTCAAATTCCTTCTTGTGGCTCGCTATTCTCATCTGCAGTCATAGCATTTCATTATTTAATACAGACTATAGATAATTGCAATTTGAATTTTCTGCACCTGTCATTTCGGTCCGCGAGTACCAAACTCCTGAAACTAATGTCACAACAAAGAGTCAACATTGTGCAGCAGATTTACACCATTTGTAACCCAACAAAGAGAAAAGTCAAATATGTAATTACAACCTCTACAATTTTATGGATGAAGTGGAAATTTCTCATTGCTTCTATCAATCATGTTCTTCAAGTTAATAATTTCTGGACGAGAGGTATTGCATTTCCCATTAGTCGCCTTCTTATAAAGAGCATGTAAAATAAGCTTGTCGCTGTCAGTGGTATTTGCAGGCAACGTCTTGGCTTTTATTTTTTTTTTTCGGTTGGATTGATGGTAGTTTTCAACGGCCAGTGTAGGATACAGAAGCACAAAAAGTGTTGTTGTTGCCCATATTCCAGTTGTAGACTGCCTTCCCTATTCATGAAACCTGCGTGGCAATTTACCCATTAGATCTTGCATAAATCATCGTTAATATAAAATAAATGCATACCTGCCCCATAAGTATCGATCTGCTCCTGCCCACGGTTCTAAGTTATCATCTACGTGCATGCAGTTATTCTTCGGCTCTCTCACATGGTATCCTTTCTTCAACAATTTTTTTTCTCTCCTACAGTACTCCAACTGTGTGCAGACATCTTCGGTAACTATTCTCCATGGTGGCCCAACTGTTATTTAATTAGGCATTGAAAACAACATGATTGCCACCTCTTAAAAAAAAAAACTTCGTCCATATCATAAAACGATCCAAATGCCCACCAGTCAAAAATGTTTTCGATTGATAGATCTGTCTGCAAGGAGTTACATAGGAAATCCCACAGTAAAACACGTCAGCAAATATTAATAACACGCAACCATGGTTTCATTTCTTACAAGCATCCAGGAAGTTCAATGACTTGGCAGCTGAGAAAATCCTTGATGAGGATGAGAAATCGAATTCTCAACTGGGAATTTGTTTCAACCAATTGCTAAAAACCGGCCGCAACAGTAATCTGAGAATTACACGCTCATAGCACCAGCTGTATAGCTCAAACCCTAGTTTTGTTTGTGCGGTTTTCGTGTTGTCAGGTAAATGAGGCTGTTGCGCACAAAACCCATGTCCCCGATTTTCTCGATTCGTCTCCATCTTCCCGCAAATCCCGACGCAAAACAATGTGTTGTTATCTCGTCTCTCCCTCTCAACGTGCATTTGTCAGCATTCCAAACTTTGGCAAATATTCTGATTGTCTATTGGCTTGGTAAGCATGGGAAGTTAGCCAACAATCGCAGAAAACCATTAGCGAGAGAGCCAAGCGATATAAAACAACATATTTGGATCTTGGGGTATTGTTTTTGCAAGTTTCAGCGTGGAATGTATGCACCAGAAATAAACCAGACCGAAAAGACTCGATTCAATTGTGAGACAATTGCAGCCATAGGTTTAGCTCTTATTATTATTTTTTCTTGGCCCGATCTAGACAATGTGCCTTTAAACATGCAGATCTAAATTGTTATTTTCATTGTTGCTGTAGGTTGTTCTTTAGATCGCAAGATTTTTTTAAGGAATTGCAGGGAATGGAGTGCGTAAATACATAAAATTTCAGAAATGGTTTGGCCGAGGCATTATTGCAGAGTTAATTTGTAGGAAGCTTCATGATGAAGGACGGAGGCAAAAAAAAGGAAAGCAGCATTGTGACTCCAATCAATGAGAAATTTGCACGTGTGACACTATTGGAGCGTTGTTTCAGCTACAGTTGTCATTTCAGCGACAGCTGTTACAGCTGATGTTTCAACTGCAGTTGTTACAGCTGATGTTTCAACATGATTTTTATAGTTTCAGCATGTAGTTATTGCATGCCATTTATCCAAATTTATTTATTATTTATTCATTTTTACTTCAAATTAGCAAATGGAGACTTCAAAAATTAAAGCATCATTATTCTTCTTGAAAACTGTTATAGCCATCCTATTTTCTGATCCTCAGATCGCACGAAGCGCGAAGGAGAGCATACTTATTCTAAAAAAAATTTGAAAATAATGTCCTACCTACACTATGCTAATTAAAATTCAGAAAACAGTTACGTGTAGTTAAATATCCAATGTAGCCATTCACGTAATAACAATAAAAATATATTCAATGTCAATTTTGCAAATAGAAAATGAGGATAAACAAAAATGTGTGAAATTAGTTGCTGTGACTGTGAATTAACTAGAAAAAAAAAGAAAAACTAAATTGTTCTAACCTGGTACTTGCTTGAAACCATCGTTCGATAAGGCTTTCATAGGCGCAATTGTCCTCGCTCAGATCTTGCTGCAACTCTTCATTGTCCTCCTCGACCTCCTGTTAGTATAATTGTTCGTCATCAAATGTGCAGGATTCTTCGTATGTTAATTCTTCGTCTGTTTCTAGAGGAGTAATTAAGCTATCGGCTGCTGCCAGGATCTCCTCTTCATGAGAAGAGGAGATCCCTACTTTTGCAAGGATCTGAGTGAGTTGTTCCAAGCTTAAACTCATTTTTAAATCATTTTGAAAAATGGATTTTTACAACACCCAAATTTAAATGAAAAAAATAAAAAAATAAAAACACTAAAAAAAAAAAAAAACTCTGTACAAAAAAAATTACTCTTCACAGCTGCAAAAAAAAAACACTTGCAAGAATTGAAATTTACACTACCACACTTGCAGGAATTGAAATCTACACTACCACACTTGCAGGAATTGAAATCTACACTTCAATCCATCGTGCTTCCCCGACAACGGCGCCAAAATGTTAGGCGAAAATATTGTCGTTTAATTCCGTTGTAGTATTTGCCCAACCATTTAATTTGTCAATCTGAGGTTCGTAGGCTTACGAGGCACATGCAAAGTATATGCAGGATTGAAGTGAAATTAAAGTAATCTAACCCCCCCCTTTCTAATGGCTAATTGCTAATCTAATCTCCCCTTAAGCTGAAACACACAATTGCTAATCTAATGCTGGAAGCTGAAACACACTGCTGAAAGTAAATTGCATAAAAGAAAGACAACATATGAAAAGCAACGAGACAACACATGTGAGCTCACATTAACAATAAGGAAATCTTAATTTACATCACACAAACCAATGACAAATCCTGAAAGCATCAAAACTAAGATTATGAACAAAAGCTAAGAATCCCCTTCTCCACATTACAAAGTCAAAACTAACTTCTACAATTTGAGACTAATCTTCTCATAATCTACTCTCTAATCTCCTATCAATCTACTATCAATATACCATCCCAAAATGAAGAGAGAGCACTCTATTTTATACATGAATTTCTTTGAGAAGAAGATAACCATCTCATAATGACAGATCCAATATTCTCTCAACTACTCTCAAATAATTTCCTATTATTTCAAAATATTATCCATTCAAATCCTCCACATGTCTCTCACAAATTCTCCACATGTTTCTCATACATCATAAATAAGATATGCCAACCAAATCTCCATGATCTTCTCCTTGGAATATTCTTTGAATAACTATCTCCTTGAAATGGTGGAGGAGATATTCGAGGAGTCTTTCTTTGAATTAATCCTTCCATATTCCTACACATTACAAAGCTCATCCAGATATGCCAACCAAATCTCCATGATCTTCTCCTTGGAATATTCTTTGAATAACTATCTCCTTGAAATGGTGGAGGAGATATTCAAGGAGTCTTTCTTTGAATTGATCCTTCCATATTCCTATACAATACAAAGCTCATGCATACTTGAGATATTAGTGAAAAACATGTTATTTTCCAATATTTAGTCATAAATTCACTTATAATACTAAAATGAATAAAGTGGAAAATAATAAGATGAAACTCAAGTATATGTATGGAAATGGTATGATGAAAGTTTAATGGGACGATGAAATGTGAAGAATAGTGAAAGGTAAAGTGGATGAAAATAAGACATTTTTGAGTCCCAACATACTCCCCAACTGAACTTGTTGCATGTCCTCATGCAACCGTGCATTTATCTTCTTAAGAACTTTTGGCATCTGAATTTTGGCTTTGATTGATGATGTCTTCCCAACAACGAATGTTTCCAGGGTGTAAGTAGCAGCTGACATTTTCTTATGGTTGGTTATTGTGTAACAACCATGAATACAAAGAATGTTAGTTCTTGTGTTAACAACATTTATCTCATTATCTGTTTTCTTGCTGCAATAATAATTTAACCATACACTCATTGGAAATGATAAGATATCAATGTGAATAAGAAAGCATCAATGTGTATGAGAAAGCCTTTTCTTTACTTTTATGAATAATGACAATATGTGTATCCATGTGTATGAAGCAAAGTGCAATAGAGGATTTGTCGGAAAATAAATGTTGGTGAATGATAAATGAGATGAAAAATGGAGTGATGGTAGTGGAATGATGATAGTGAATATAGTTCAGCTGTGAAATGGAAGGTTTGGAGTAACAACTGCTAGAGTAACGACTGTGAAAGTAGGCAAATCTGGTGGAGTAACAACTGGTGTTGCAACAAACTTCCTGAGCTAATATCTCACAAACTATGATCTGGGTTTGGCTGAAATTTGACAAGCAAGTTTCTATAAGTCCAATGCATCTCCATACCAAAAATCAGAAAAACCCACATCACGGATTTTGATAAAAATGCAAATTGGTTGTAGGTATAAGTTTGGCATAGTCACAGTTGGTGTTGCAGCCAACTTTCTGAACTAATATCTCCCAAAATACAAACTGGGTTTGGCTAAAATTTTGCAAGCAAGTTTTTACTAGTCCAATGCGTCTCTACATAAAAAATCAGAAAAAACCCACATCACGGATTTCGAGAAAACTGCAAATTGGTTGTAGGTGATGATGGCTGTTTTTTCGACATTCATGCATTGGATTGAACTGAAACTTGCCAATTTTGTTCATCATTATATTATCCATTCCCTATGCAAAAATCATGAGGATCCAATGTATGGTTTGTGAGATATACTCAATTCAAATTCTGCATTTTATATAAGGAACAAATAAGCTGTCACAAAAGATTTCCTGTCCTCTGAAAATATGATTGCATTTGAGATCACATAGAGTGTTCAACAACCTCTATCTCATCCTCCCCAACTGAACTTGTTGCATGTCCTTGTGCAACTTGGCATGGGTTATGAAAGTGAAAAAGGAAATGGAGCATGGTGAGGGAATTTTCCAAATTATTCATTGCTATCATGTAAGGAATTGCATGATTAAAATTCAGAAAACAACATACCTCCACTTACCCGAAAATGATGATGAACTATGCAATAGGAGCGTGGTTGGTGATGTTGTTGGTGCAACTGCTATAATTGTTGGATTATAGAAGATGTCACTGCTGCAGGATAAAAATGTAACTGAAATTGCTGAATTATGGAGGACGTGACTGCTGTGACTGGATCGTGGAAGATGTCATTGCTGCAGGATCATGAAAATGTAACTGTTAATGCTGCTGCAGTTGTAACTGGATCATGGGAAATGTCGAAGGCAGAAAGTGGAACAGTGGTACTCTCATATAGCTGAAGTCATGCTGCTGTAACTGCTAAGGGAATCATGAAAAAGTGTATAGTCTTCACCTGCTACAAAACCTGATGGTACAATTCTAGTCATGCGAATAGATGTATCGATGTCGAGTATGAAAATAAGTCATTGGATTACCGGCCATTGATGAATGTCGTTAACTAATGCGAGGCAAACTCACAATTGATGTCAATGAGTGCCAAGGTACCTGAGTACATTTTGCAAAGTGCAAATAGATGTGTTGATGTCAAGCCACTTGCAAGATATGACGATAGAGGGACATTGATGTATTCCCATGATTGTCAGCGAGAGAACTTGCCATTAAGGCATGCAAGCCTCCAGGTATTCAAAAACGAACTCTAGTCTATATCCCAGATAAGGTGTTGAGGTCGATGGGGTAAGACTTGTTGAAAGGTGGGCCTTAAGGAATCCCACATTAGTCAACGTGAGTTTTTACAAAAAGATTGGTAGGACTATAGGAAAGATCTCAGTATCAACAGTGCTTATGGCAAGGAAATGTAATTATGGAGAGGGAACTGGATGTTCTTATTCAGAAGGCAAACTGAAATGGAAAAAATGAACTGAAAAAAGATAAAGGGATGTATGCGACTCAGAAAAATAGGCTTGTGTGAAGTCATGACAGATAAGGCAATGGAAAATGGACTTCACATGGATGACTAATGTGCTTTGAAGGAGAGATGTGGTAAATATTAATGACGCAATTGGGTTTATGAATGGTTTCTGTGTAACTGCAAACGTCGCGATGTTTATGATGAGTAACAGCTCCTTCAAGCTGTCTATCAAAGCATGTTTCTCAAAAAGTTATGTGATTCTTGAAAAATCACTTCAATAGCAAAATGCGATTGTCTTCAAACCTGAGAAAAACTTAGTACTAATCCTGCATGAAATTCATGAGAAGTTTGAAAGACATAACATGCAGTAAGAAATACGAATGCGGCAAATCAGAGTTCAAAAATAAAACGTGTTTTTATACCTGTTGTCATTGTGCACTTGTTTCGTCGTTAACTACTGTAGCTGTAACACCCGACTGTAACAGACTTCCACATAGAGAACAAAGTCTCCTTGGATTTTGTATGCTATTTTTGCGAATGTATTGTTGTGTAACAACAAACATCATGATGCCCACAAAGTCTCCTTGGATTTTGTATGCTATTTTTCCCCGTTGATTGCTGTCAAAGTGACTTGAAGAAAACAAATTATCGTGAAGCATAAAAAAAACATGCGTTGTATTGTTTTCAGGAATGTAAAAAGTCCATTTGCAATTTTTGTAATTTTACAATATTTAATTTTATTTTTTATATTTCTTTTCATGGTTTTATAATTTTTATTGTTTTTGTTTTATTTTTACATCACGCAAATAAAAATGGCAAAAATACTCAGCATTTTATCTGATCTGCGTTTCTGGGCATTCAGCATTACTGTCTCGGCTCTTTAACAATCATCCAAAATTTAAAAATTTTAATAGTTGTAACAGCCAGCTGCAATTGCAACATCCATTAGATCTTGTATAAACCATGTGTTTGTTGAGACATTGTAACTTCAAAGAATATTATATTTGTACTTTATTATTCCGGAGATGTTTCATTCCTCCGTAAAGATCTTATTGTATATCCGGAGATGTTTATTCCTCCGTCGGAATGTGGTAACTTGGGTTATTAGACTTCCCTAGTGGGGGTCGGCCCTGTATGTGTTATGTGGGTCAAAGGGTTATTAGACCACCCTAGAGGGGTCGGCCCACTCAGTTGTAATGGGGTATTTAACCCAATGGTTAAATACGAGCCTACATGTCTTGTGTAAAAGACAAGTTGGAGTAGTGTATAAATAGAGGAGGTGTATTCCTCATTTAACACACACACTCACTCACTTGAGAGTAGCGCACTTGTGGAGGAGAGGTCTGCTATGGTGGAGGAGGAGATCATGTCTTTGGTTTGCATCTTTGTATATTGCTGGTCATCTATATTGAGGAAGCTTTGTTGGGTTTTCTACCCCATGAGGGTTTCCCAGGATAAATCTGTGTCTCTTGTGTTTATGTTGTGCTTGTTGTTTCTTCAGTGATCCTGTATATGATATTATTGTGAAATGGAATGTAATGCTGCTATTTTCTGTCTTAGCATATTAAATCTTAACATGGTATCAGAGCTAACCTGAAGGAAGGCAATGTATGGCACTTACGACACTTGCTTTACTTACGACAATTTGAATGTTAGGGTTTTATATAGCAAAAACCAGTCACCGTGGAACTTTCATCATAAATCCATTTTAGAGAAGGTTCAGGATCGGAAACCTTTACAGGTCGTAGATAACATCTCCAGGTAACTTGTGTCCAAAGGGCACCCTCAGATTCGTTGTACTTTGTAAGTTATGATCAGTACAAGTTAGGGTTTCTGCCTCTTCCAGATCTCAGTCAAAATCAGGTGACCTAGGAAAAAAGGTCATAACTTGGGCTAGGAAGCTCCAAATGAAATTTCATAAAAAGTGACAGGTAGTACACAGACTGTACTATCTCAGGAAACGTTTTCAGAGGCCGAAGTTGAACCAGTGACACGTGGCACACCGTACAAGTTCGCTCTCCTATTTTATCCCATAAACAGGTCACGTTGCGACACTTGGCATAACTTGGGCTAGGAAGCTCCAAATGAAATTTCGTAAAAAGTGACAGGTAGTACACAGACTGTAATATCGCAGGAAACATTTTCAGAGGCCGAAGTTGAACCAGTGACACGTGGCATGCCGTACAAGTTCGCTCTCCTGTTTTATCCCATAAACAAGTCATGTTGCGACACTTGGCATAACTCTCTCTCAGAAAATCCAATTGAGGTCAGACCTGTCGGGATGGAAAGATGACAGGTCAGGCTACCACAAAAAAAGTTTTCAGACCCTGTGGAGTGAAAAGTTAGGAGTTCTAGCAGAAACAATCAGGTACATATTTTTGTCAAAACAAAATTATTTTTGGAGCACCTTCATTCACGGCTTCCAAAATTTAGGGTTTCGGAGAAAGTTAGAATTTTTGGAATCGGAATCCATGGCTGAATGCTACTCAGGAAAATCGAAATTTAGAGACCAAGATCGAATTTTTTGGTTGGGTATAAGACCGGGCTTGATCAAACCTCAGTTTGGGATTTTGATCGGAAAGATGGAAAATTAGGGCTTCAACAAAAGTTGGAATTTTTGAAGTCTGTAACCACGGCTGGAAGCTCCTTAGAAAAATAAGAGTTTAGAGCCTTGGATCGAACCTTTTGATTGGACAGAAGGGTGGGCTTCATCAAACCCTAGTTCGGGTTCCTGTCTAGAAGATCCAGAAGTTTCGAAGGCAATTTTGAGGGGTCAAATTTTGGAGATTTCAAAATTGAAGTATGCTAGTTTGATCAGTTCAGCAAGACACATCCTTCCATCCATTCAGAAGTGTGAAAGTCAAAGATTGAATTTTTAGGGTTTCTCTAGCAAACCCTAATCAAGCTCCAGATCAAGTTTCAAGGGGAGTTGAGGCTAAGGGCTTACATAAGAAGACTACAAGAAGTCTCGACAGGTATGACTTAAGGAGGTTCAGGTATGTCTTGAAATCTGATTCTTGATTAAGTTCATAATATGTTTGTCTTCATATTATTTATTAGTACAATCTTGATTAATGTTATCACCCTAGTAACAGTATGAATGCATGTGAATGATCAAAGACATTCATTGATTAGGGCTATATGATTGTACTAATGCATTATGGTGTTGTGTGAGGTTGATGTTGTTTGCTAACAAGATATATGTACATCACAAAAGACAAATCAAGTTCCATGACCATGACAACATGAATACAAAGACTCATCCATAATCTTTGTTCTACTTACGAGGTATGTATGACTTTATTATATTATGCTTAACCTATGAGACATGCAGGTTCTATCTCAAGATCTACAAATCATTGAAGAGATTGTTTAGGTATGTTGTACATAACTAAGCAGGTATACTAATCCAGGTATGTTTTCCTATGTCAAGTTAGAATCTTACCTTGTGTTAGGATCCCTTATATAAGTATACTTGGTATGATTGGTTATGATTTTTCATAAAGTTAGTAATCAAGGGTTTATGCATATTATGTCTCTTATCTTGATGATTTAATAAACTAGAAGAGTACTATGATCAAACAAGAATATGCATGAGTAAAAGAAGACTTCCTTGAAACCCTGAATACTAATGATCATGACTATACATATTCAAGATTATTTAGAATTAGAATGTTTTGATAATATTGAGAATATACTAATGAATGTATGTTTGTGTATGAGATCATGAGGATGACACTAGTGCACACTTGAGCATGCACAGTGGTACAGAATGAATAGAAGTTCAAAAGACATATAGAAGATCAAGCAGGAGGCAACCACACAAACATAAAAGATAAGTATTTGAGTTGTTATTTGAAATAGTAAATGATATTGCTTGTATGCATATTTGTATTCCTAGAATATATCATGCTGAGTGTAAACATTCATAGAGCATTGAACAATATACTACTAATATGCATATGATTGGTAAGTTGGACAAACATTCCATTGTTGCTTGTCTAGAATGAAACCTATTTGCTGACATGCTGAGAGCTGTGCACACTCTCGATAGTATGTTCTGGTAGAGATGGAAGGCATCTAGATAGCCACTGTATGCATACAGGATATGGGAAAGTGTTGTGCCAAAGTATTGGTCAAAATAGTTGCATAACTATGTAAATGATATCTGTATGCATAATAGGTTATCATGTCAATATGATTTGATGATTATGAAGTATTACTAATCATGTACTTAATTTTTTATTTGTAGGAAAGATCATGAAGAATGATGAACATCGAACAAGTGATGGATGTTCAACAAGAAGATTTACAAATCAAACAAAATATAGAAGGCTCGTGGCTAGAAGATTCTCTTAGAAAGAAGAAGAGAATTATGACGGGATGTTTGCTCCAAGTGGATAGATAAGACCATTCTCTTAATGGTGTAATTAAAGAAGAAGTGTGAATTAGGTTCTGTATGGGTACCCAGGATCGATAGTCAATTGATGAGCTTAATGATCATCATGGGTGATGTGGATCACAACTTTTTCTACAAGGTTGAATATGGTTTCTATACACAGATGAACTGGATGCAAGAAGGAACTCACCACAGAGTTTGAATGATGTTGAGGCTTATATCAGTAGACCCATCTGACGAGATGGCTGCATAAATAAAAAATGAAAGATCTCATATTGATGCATTACTTCCTAGGTCTAGAAGTATGGCAAGGATCAGAAGGAATCTTTCTCAACCAGGGAAAGTATGCCGAGAAATATTAAAAGGACTTGAGGCGTTGGAATGGCCACTCTTATGGATTCCAACTTGAATTTGTTAGGGGATGACACATCAGAGTTAGTGGATATAACTCTGTACAGTCAAATTATTGGGACATTGATGTATCTAACAAATACTAGGTCAAATATATGCTTTGTTGTGAACACCTTGAGTCAGTATCTAGTGGAAACTAGATGTGTTCACCTGATAGTTGCAAAGCATGTGATGAGGCACCTAAAGGATACGATAGACTTTGATCTATGCTATCTTGGAGATCATGACTTCAGATGGATACTCAGATGTTGATTGGGCAGAAAGTGTATCAGACAGGAAGAACACATAGAGAGGATGTTATTGTCTGGGATCAGCCATGATCTTGTGGTTTAGCAGAAAGCAATCTAGTGTGGCTCTCAGCACAAGCGGAATATATGGCTTCCTGCTCTGCTAGTTGTGAAGAAGTTTGGCTTCGGGATTGTTTGACTTAAATATAGAACCAACTGTGATCCTATGTGACAAATAGATTTGTATCAAGATGACAAAGAATCCATTGTTCCATGATAAGTCAAAGAACATAGGGATCTAACAAGATATGATGCAGAAAGGAACTATAAAGTTTGAACCTGTAACAGGTTACCGATGTACTAACCAAACCTCTGCCTCAAGTGAACAAGTTACCAACATACTAACCAAACCTCTACCTCAAGTGAACAAGTTACCAACATACTAACCAAACCTCTACCTCAAGAAAAGTTTGAGTATCTCCGAGACAAGCTTGGAAGGACCCTCCTCGAAAGGGGGAGTGATGTGGTCACTAATGATAAGATTTCCTCATCGACAGCAAGGTCGATGATGTGGATACTTGTTTACTACACTTGGATACTTAGATCATTTAGACTTAGGAATCTTATACTTAGAATACTTTTTTCCTTGCTTTTACTTTGATGATTAATGTATCGATAAGGATACATGTGTTGTTGATGTATCGATGAGGATACATGTGTTGTTGATGTGTCGATGAGGATACATGTTTTGTTGATGTATCGATGAGGATACATGTTTTGTCGATGTATCGATGAGGATACATGTTTTGATGATATCTGTATTGATAAGGATACAGATGGGGATTGTATCATCCCCGGACTTTGGTCCTTGAATTGATCCGTTGACGTATGGTCTCCGAGAATAAAGTCCTTAGTGGATAGATGGGGATTGTATCATCCCCGGACCTTGGTCCTTGAATTGATCCGTAGATGTATGGTCTCCGAGAATGAAGTCCTTAGTGGACAGATGGGGATTGTATCATCCCTGGACTTCGGTCCCTTGAATTGATCCGTAGACGTATGGTCTCCAAAAATGAAGTTCTTAGTGGACAGATGGGGATTGTATCATCCTCGGACCTTGGTCCTTGAATTGATCCGTAGACGTATGGTCTCTGAGAATGAAGTCCTTAGTGGACAGATGGGGATTGTATCATCCCTAGACTTCGGTCCCTTGAATTGATCCGTAGACGTATGGTCTCCGAAAATGAAGTCCTTAGTGGACAGATAGGGATTGTATCATCCCTGGACTTTGGTTCCTTGAATTGATCCGTAGACGTATGGTCTCCAAAAATGAAGTCCTTAGTGGACAGATAGGGATTGCATCATCCCTGGACTTTGGTTCCTTGAATTGATCCGTAGACGTATGGTCTCCGAAAATGAAGTCCTTAGTGGACAGATAGGGATTGCATCATCCCTGGACTTCGGTCCCTGAATTGATCCGTAGACGTATGGTCTCCGAGAATGAGGTCCAAAGTGGACAGATGGGGATTGCATCATCCCTGGACTTTGGTCCCTGAATTGATCCGTAGACGTATGGTCTCCGAGAATGAGGTCCAAATTGGACAGATAGGGATTGTATCATCCCCGGACCTTGGTCCCTGAATTGATCCGCAGACGCATGGTCTTCGAGAATGAAGTGATGGGGATTGCATCATCCCGGAACCACTAGTTCAAAATGTACATGATGGGGATTGCATCATCCCGGAACCACTAGTTCAAAATGTACATGATGGGGATTGTATCATCCCCGGACTTTGGTCCCTGAATTGATCCGTAGACAGATGTCTTCGAGAAGTGGTCCCTAGTGGACGAGAGGGGATTGTATCATCCCCGAACTTTGGTCCCTGAATTGATCCGTAGACATATGTCTTCGAGAAAGTGATTCTTAGATTTTGTGGTTACTTGTATCGGTATGGATACTTGTATTGATGATGTGGTTACTTGTATCGGTGTGGATACTTGTATTGATGATGTGGATACTTGTATTGGTGTGGATACTTGTATTGATGATGTGTATACTTGTATTGGTGTGGATACTTGTATTGATGATGTGTATACTTGTATTGGTGTGTATACTTGTATTGGTGTGGATACTTGTATCAGTATGGATACTTGTATTGATGATGTATACTTGTATTGATGATGTGTATACTTGTATTGGTGTGTATACTTGTATTGGTGTGGATACTTGTATCAGTATGGATACTTGTATTGATGATGTATACTTGTATTGATGTGTATACTTATATTGATGAGGATACTTGTATTGATGATGTGTATACTTGTATTGGTGTGGATACTTGTATCGGTGTGGATACTTGTATTGATGATGTATACTTGTATTGATGTGTATACTTATATTGATGAGGATACTTGTATTGATGATGTGTATACTCGTGATGGTCTAGATGATGATGCTGCTGATCGTGATGGTCTAGATGACGATGTTGCTGATCATGACGGTCTAGATGACGATGCTGCTGATCGTGATGGTCTAGATGACGATGTTGCTGATCGTGACGATCTAGATGACGATGTTGCTAATCGTGATGGTCTAGATGACGATGTTGTTGATCGTGATGGTCTAAATGACGATGTTGCTGATCGTGATGGTCTAGATGACGATGCTGCTGATCGTGATGGTCTGGATGACGATGTTGTTGATCATGATGGTCTAGATGACGATGCTGATGACGTAGCTGATGATCGTGTGATGACGATGATGATGACGATGCTGATGATCATGTGATGACGATGATGATGACGATGCTGATGATCGTGTGATGACGATGATGATGACGATGCTGATGATCATGTGATGACGATGCTAATGATCGTGAGGATCTAGATGATGATATTGTTGTAGCTGTTCAAGTGCTACAGAAGATAAAGACTCAGTACTGAAGATGTTGATGTTCCAGTATTGAAGATGTTCCAGTAACTGCTTGAGTTACTGATGATGTTGAGAAAGCTTCCAATGATTTATAGATGTATCATGTATGATGTTGATGACTCCTTGCTCGTGCAGATGCTGTTATAATATCCTTCTCGTTAAGGGGGAGTGTTGAGATATTGTAACTTCAAAGAATATTATATTTGTACTTTATTATTCCGGAGATGTTTCATTCCTCCATAAAGATCTTATTGTATATCCGGAGATGTTTATTCCTCCGTCGGAATGTGGTAACTTGGGTTATTAGACTTCCCTAGTGGGGGTCAGCCCTGTATGTGTTATGTGGGTCAAAGGGTTATTAGACCACCCTAGAGGGATCGGCCCACTCAGTTGTAATGGGGTATTTAACCCAATGGTTAAATACGAGCCTACATGTCTTGTGTAAAAGACAATTTGGAGTAGTGTATAAATAGAGGAGGTGTATTCCTCACACACTCATTCACTTGAGAGTAGCACACTTGTGGAGGAGAGGTCTGCTATGGTGGAGGAGGAGATCATGTCTTTGGTTTGCATCTTTGTATATTGCTGGTCATCTATATTGAGGAAGCTTTGCTGGGTTTTCTACCCCATGAGGGTTTCCCAGGATAAATCTGTATCTCTTGTGTTTATGTTGTGCTTGTTGTTTCTTCAGTGATCCTGTATATGCTATTATTGTGAAATGGAATGTAATGCTGCTATTTTCTATCTTAGCATATTAAATCTTAACAGTGTTAACATAACATGCATACCCGCCCAATAAATATCGATCTGCTCATGTCCCCGGTTTTGCGTTATGCTTTTTATTTTTCATAGTCATGCATGCAGTGATTCTTACCAGCTGTAAAAACAAGCAAAAAGGTGTCTCTTGCCGTTTTTTAGGTGACTTCAAATGGAAGCTTGGTCTACGTGTTTATCGATAGTCTTCTTTCTTTGTAATGCATCCCTTGATCATCATTCAATATAGGCTAGAAATTATTACGAACAATGGCGATCACTGGTTATTCAAATAGCAGAGCCATCAGTCAAAAATGTTTTCGATCGATAAATCTGTCTGCAAGGAGTTGAATAGGAAATCCTACAGTGAAACACGTCAGCAAATATTAATAACATGCAACCATGATTTAGTTACCTTTTCCTGGAAGCATCCATGAAGTTCAATGAATTGGTAGCTGAGACAATCATTCATGAGGATGAGAAACCAAATTCCCAACTGGGAATCTGTTTCAACCAATTGCTAATTTATGAAACCTGCTGCAACAGTAATCTAAGAATTACACGTTCAAAGAACCAGCTGTATAGCTCCAACCGTTGCTTTGTTTGGGTGATTTCCTCACTGTCAAGTAAATGAGGCCGTTGCGCACAAAACCCATGTCCCTGATTTTTGCGATTCTTCTCCATCTACTCGCAAATCGCGACGCAAATCAATGTCCTTATCTAGCATGCGTTTTTGGTTGGAACCGTTTCATTACCAGTTGGGGGCAGTTGTGACATGAAGAGTTTCCGTTTCTAAGTATGGGAACATCGACAATCTATGGTAGCCAAATGGAAATTGTGAATAGCCTTGAACGTCTATTTTGAAATGTAAATGGGAAAGATTTTGCACAATTTCAACAATGTAATTCAAGCAATCCCAATCACAGTTTCAGCTTTTATTACTATTTTTTCTTGGCCCGATCTAGACAATGCGCCTTTAAACATGCATATCTAAATTGTTATTTTCATTGTTGCTGTAGGTTGTTCTTTAGATCGCAGGATCTTTTTAAGGAATTCTAGGGAATGTAGTGCGTAAATACAAAAGATTTCAGAAATGGTTTGGCCGAGGCATTATTGCAGAGTTAATTTGCAGGCAGCTACATGATGAAGGACGAAGGCAAAAAAAGAAAGCAGCATTGTGACTCCAATCAATGAGAAATTTGCAGGCGTGACACTGTTGGAGCGTTGTTTCAGCTACAACTGTTACAGCTGTTGTTTCAGCTATC
Source organism: Larix kaempferi (assembly GCA_027924585.1). Taxonomy (NCBI): domain Eukaryota; kingdom Viridiplantae; phylum Streptophyta; class Pinopsida; order Pinales; family Pinaceae; genus Larix; species Larix kaempferi. The sequence continues at coordinate 33,418,240 of BSBM01000017.1, forward strand.
GCTGTTACAGCTGATGTTTCAACATGATTTTTACAGTTTCAGCATGTAGTTTTTGCAGGCCATTTATCCAAATTTATTTATTATTTATTTATTTTACTTCAAATTACCAAATGGAGACTTAAAAAATTAAAGCATTTATTCTTCCTGAAAACTGTTATAGCCATCCTATTTTCTGATCCTCAGATCGCACAAAGCGCGGAGGAGAGCATACTTATTCTAAAAAAATTGAAAATAATGTCCTACCTACACTATGCTAATTAAAATTCAGAAAACAGTTACATGTAGTTAAATATACAATGTAGCCATTCACGTAACAGTAATAAAAATATATTAAATGTCAATTTTGCAAATAGAAAATGAGGATAAACAAAAATGTGTGAAATTAGTTGTTGTGACTGTGAATTAACTAGAAAAAAAGAAAAACTAAATTGTTCTAACCTGGTACTTGCTTGAAACCATCGTTCGATAAGGCTTTCATAGGCGCAATTGTCCTCGCTCAGATCTTGCTGCAACTCATCATTGTCCTCCTCGACCTCCTGTTAGTATAATTGTTCGTCATCAAATGTGCAGGATTCTTCGTATGATAATTCTTCATCTGTTTCTGGAGGAGTAAATAAGCTCTCAGCTGCTGCCAGGATCTCCTCTTCTCGAGATCCCTACTTTTGCAAGGATCTGAGTGAGCTGTTCCAAGCTTATACTCATTGTTAAATCATTTTGAAAAATAGATTCTTACAGCACCCAAATCTCAATGAAAAAAAAAACACTCTGTACAAAAAAACATTACTCTTCATAGCTGCAAAAAAAATACACTTGCGGGAATTGAAATTTACACTACCACACTTGCAGGAATTGAAATTACACTACCACACTTGCAGGAATTGAAATCTACACTTCAATCCATCGTGCTTCCCCGGCAACGGCGCCAAAATGTTAGGCTAAAATATTGTTGTTTAATTCCGTTGTAGTATTTGCCCAACCATTTAATTTGTCAATCCGAGGTTCGTAGGCTTACGAAGCACATGCAAAGTATATGCAGGACTGGAGTGAAATTAAGCTAATCTAACCCCCCTTGCTAATTGCTAATTGCTAATCTAATCCCCCCTTAAGCTGAAACACACAACTGCTAATATAATGCTGGAAGCTTAAACAAACTGTTGAAAGTAAATTGCATAAAAGAAAGACAACATATGAAGAGCAACGAGACAACACATGTGAGCTCAAATTAACAATAAGGAAATATTAATTTACATCACACCAATTAATGACAAATCATGAAAACATCAAAACTAAGATTATGAACAAAAGCTGAGAATCCCCTTCTCCATATTACAAAGTCAAAACTAACTTCTACAATCTGAGACTAATATTCTCCTAATCTACTCTCTAATCTCCTATCAATCTATCTCTAATATCTTCTACCATCTTCAAATGAAGAGAGAGCACTCTCTTTTATACATGAATTTCTTTGAGAAGAAGATAACCATCTCATAATGACAAATCCACTATTCTCTCAACCACTCTCAACTAATTTGCTATTATTACAAAATATGATCCATTCAAATCCTCCACATGTCTCTCACAAATTCTCCACATGTTTCTCATACATCCTAAATAAGATATGCCAACCAAATCTCCATGATCTTCTCATTGGAATATTCTTTGAATAACTATCTCCATGAAATGGTGGAGGAGATATTCGAGGAGTCTTTCTTTGAATTGATCCTTCCATATTCCTACACATTACAAAGCTCATCCATACTTGAGATATTAGTGAAAAACATGTTATTTTCCAATATTTAATCATAAATTCACTTATAATACTAAAATGAATAAAGTGGAAAATAATAAGATGAAACTCAAGTATATGTATGGAAATGGTATGATGAAAGGTTAATGAGACAATGAAATGTGAAGAATAGTGAAAGGTAAAGTGGATGAAAATAGGACATTTCTGAGTCCCAACAATGATCGCACTGCTTCTGTTAATGTATGGAATCGGAATCATGGAGTAACAGTTGGCACCAATCGTTCCTTCCTTCCATATACTTAGCGGGATGCTACACCCGTGTCTCTCAATACACACCTTACCACTCATAGGTCCTCCACAATCTCCAACTTTAAGCTTGTCTTAATAAAATCAACACAAGTCAGCATAAATCAAAGGAAAGAATTCATAACCATAACAATCTTAGGCATTAATAAAGTAGGCAATAATAAATCATACATCTCAGGATTCATGCTCAAACTTGAGGAAATACATATATCTGGTTTATGGGAATAAGGAAAAACAGAGCAAAAAGAGGTAATAGGTGTGGTAAAAAGGGACAATTCCTAGACCCAACATCCTCGTCGGCACCATTCTCTACCTTCTTCTCGTCTCTACTCTGAGACCCCTCTCAGATCTCCTCCATTGTAAAATTATCCCACAGTCTCTCCCAAGATGGACAGTTCTCTCTGCCCACCACATACTTCATGAACACGTCCCACTCTTTGGTGAAGCCCTTCCGGTCTATGCGCACCAACTCTGAGTCCAGAAAAATCTCACCAATAGCACTCAACTCATCCTTCACCTACCTAAGTCGGGTGAGATAAGAGGCCACATTCACTCCCTTGGCCATCATAGTGTTGTGGAGCTTGTCTTTCAAGGCCATCTTCCTGTTCTTGTACAAGCTTGTCAGTTAATCCCACATTTCCTTGGATGTCTGCTTCTCAGCTAAATGTGGAATAAGGTGGTCCCTCACTCCATCCAGGAGTATCCTCTATGTCCTTGCTTGCTTCAATTCATGGATGTCTAAGGCAATGGGATCTATCGAAGGTGGTACGATTGTAGTACTAACAAACTACCACAGCTTGTTCTCCCTAAGAACAACTGAAATCTTGTCCTTCCACTACATGTAGTTGGAGATTCCCTCCAACCTATCCTTGTACCTGATAATGGAAATCATCCTTGTCCAACTGACAAAGATCCCTTTTTCCCGTCTTCCAAGCAAAATCCCCAACAAATCACTTGCAAACCAAGTGCCAAAATCTATGCCAAGTGTTATAATTTTAACTTAAGAGCAATTATGTTAGACTTTCATTCAATTTATCATATTGCATGCATAAGGATCACTGAAAGACACACATTCAACAATAGATACAAAGATTTATCATGGGAAAACCCTCTCACGGGAAAAATCCAACAGAACTTCTCAACATCGATTCATCAACAAAGTACAATGTCAATACCACGAAAAGCTAAATCTCTCTCACGGAAAAATACAAAAGCAAAGATAAGATAACCCCAAGAATATGTCTTCCTCCAGCTGCTACTACTCTCTCCCTCTTGCGCACTTGTCTCTCTGTTGCTTGAGCGAACTTGTGTGATGCCTACAAATGAGGAATTCAACCCCCTTATTTATACTCTTTTCTGGCTGACTTTTTCACTATAGGGCCGACTTCATTGTGGCATTTTTTCCCATTGATTTATGTGGCGTCGACTTGTCTATTTTCACTTGATTTCTTGAGAGTATGTCTTTAGTATTATTCTTGTAGGGTTTTACATTAGGGTCTATGCAATACAAGAATATCTTCCACGAATGCGTATTATTTCAACACTTCCTCTCAGCAAGGAAGGTATTCTTTTGACGTAATCTTCAGCACTGCTTATGTTGACTTGTACTTGACCATTTACTTGTTGACGAATCTCTCTATCACTAGAAGTTATGTGCGAGCAAGCCCTTCATCATGCATCCATGATCTAAGCATAGCATCCCACTAGTGGGTTCATCCTCATCATCCTTTAGAACCTTATGGGTCTTGGCATCCCGTCGGACCTTATGTCATTACACAACTTCACCTAGCTCACACATAATCTAGGTGACTAGTCCATGAATGACTACCTACTACTACCACATTCAGTGTGCTACTGCCTCCTGAAATCACATATGTAACTTAACACTCCCTCTCACGAGGGAAGTCTCGTCGGACAACTCCAAGCTTGTCTCTGAAGTATTCAAACTTTACCCTTGATAGAGGCTTGGTCAACACATCGACTATCTGCTCATGTGTCACAACATATTGGAGCTTCACAACTCCCTTCTGTACCATGTCATGAATGTAATGGTACCTGATCTCGACGTGCTTGGTCTTGTCATGAAACACGGGGTTATCTGACAACTTTATGCAACTTTGGTTGTCACAAAAGATACAAGTCACCTCTAACTCGAGATCAAACAACCTTGCAAGCAACGTTCTAAGCCACACAACCTCGCAACTGGATGAACATGCTGCAATATACTCTACCTCTGCCGTACTGAGTGCCACGCTAGTCTGCTTCCTGTTGAGCCACGAAATCATAGTTGACCCCAAACTGAAGCAACATCATAATGTACTCTTCCGGTCTGCGACACTACCGGCCCAATCTGAATCAACATAGCCATGTAGTCTTATCTCACGATCTGAAACATATCTGAGTCCATAATCGACTGTACCTTTCATGTACCTGATCACATGCTTTGTCGACTCAACCATGTACTGACTCAAAGTGTTCACCACAAAGCATATATTTGGCCTCCTATTCATCAAGTACATCAACAAACATATCATCTGTCTATACATGGTGGCATCCATTGTCTCTAATGAAGTATCACTCAATAACTTCATGTTTGTCACCATCGATGTAGGCATGGATTTACAATCCATCATCCCAAATCTCTTCAAGATCTCTACAACACATTTTCCTTAGTTAAGGAAAATCTCATTCGGTTTCTACCATACCTCTAGACCCAAGAAATAGTGCATCATACCCAGGTCTTTAATCTCGAACTCTATAATAAGCTTCCTCTTACATTCAATGATGAGCTTCTCGTCCCCTGTTAGAAACAGGTCATCCACATATAACAGTAGTATCACTGGTCCACAATTCACAACCTTGTAGTAAAGGTTGGAATCTGCTTTACTCTTGGTAAATCCCAAACTCATCAGAAAGATGTCAATTATGTCGTACCATGCCCTGGGTGCTTGCTTCAATCCATACAAGGCCATCTTTAATACACACACATGTGTCTATCTGTCATGTGTCTTGAATCCTTGTGGCTTCTCCACATACACTTCCTCTTCCACTACACCATTCAAAAAAAGTTATCTTTACGTCCATCTGTTGTACCTTCCGTTTCATTTTTGCAGATATAGCAAGTATAGCTCTAATCGAAGTGCATCTTGCTACTAGAGAAAAAGTCTCCTCATAATCTATTCCTTATTTCTAGGAGAAACCACATGCCATGAATCTTTCCTTATACTACTCAATACTGTCGTCTGCTAAATGTTTCCTCTTGAAGATCCAATTTGAAGATACCACTGACTTATCTTTTGGTCTCATCACCACATCCCAAACATCATTCTTTATAATGGACTGGTATTCTTCAATCATGGCATCCTTCCATACTTTATTCTCTATAGCCTCTTCATAACAGGTAGGTTCTTCATCAATGATATCACATAACAATGCCACATAGCTGGAATATGGCCTCGCTTTCTTGCTTTCTCTGACAGTTCCATCTGGAGCACCATACTTCTCAGCATCTTGAATAATCTCACGAGCCCAAGATGGTCTCCTCTTATGTGTAATCATCTCTCGAGGTGGCTCTACAGGTCTCTGAGGTTCTGTCATGTCATGATCCTCCAATAATACTCTTTTGGTGTAACCTCATCATTTATGTTTGTTTTTGCAACTCTAGGAGCTTCGAGCTCCTCATCATGGACCTCATCTGAATGATTCTGTTTGGATTTGTTGAAAGCTGCATCTTCATCAAAGGTAACATCTCTGTTAATCTCAATCTGTTTGTAACTAGGTATGTAGACTCTGTATGCCTTCGATGTCTCACTATATCCAACAAGTATACCCTTCTTGGCTGAAGGATCCAACTTTGATCTTTTCTCCTTGGGAACATGCACATACACTGGGTAGCCAAATATCTTCAGGTGACTGACCTCTGGCTTTTCTCCTCTAAACATTTCTTCTGGTGTCTTGTTCCCAAGTGCACTATGAGAAATTGTATTATGTACATATACAACAGTCCTAGTTGCTTCAGCCCACAAATGCATCAGTAAGTCTTGATCATGAATCATGGCCTTCACTGCTTCCATGATCGTCTGGTTATTTATTTCTGCTACACCATTCTATTGTAGATTGTAGGGAGTAGTGAGCTCCCTCTTAATCCCAGCTTCTCTACATAAAGCTTTGAAGTCTTCTGATGTAAACTCTCATCCATTATCTGACCTTAACATCTTTATCTTCCTTTCAAAAATATTTTCTACAAGAGCCTTTAATTCTTTGAACTTGCTAAACACTTCATTTTTAGCTTTTAAGAAATAAATCCAATTTTTACGAGAATAATCATCAATAAAAGAAACATAGTATACATACCCACTTAATGAAGTAGCTGGCATTGGTCCGCATAAGTCCGAATGTACGATGCCCAAGATTCCTTTGGCTTTGTTGTCACTGCTTGGAAACGAGTTCTTCACATTCTTTCCGTGTGCACATCCTTTGCAAACACCATCATGATCTACCTAGATTTCTGGAAAACATGTTATCACCTTGCTCACGATTAGCAATGCTTTGTAATTCAAATGAGCAACTCTTCTATGCCATACCTCACTTGGGTTCATGGTACTATGTGCTAGAGTTGAATTTGGGTGTCCCTTCAACTTGTATAGTCCTCCTTCTTCAATACCAATCACAACTGCATCAACAATGGTCTTTCCTTTTGGCCACATGAGAACTTCTCCATCCACGAAGGCAACTCTAAATCCTTTCTTATCGAATGCTATATAAGATTCTTCTTCAAACTAGGTACATATAAGACATCCTTCATCTTCACAGGCTATTCGGAATCCAATCTGTAGGAGGCTTCTCCTACTTTTTTAATAGGATACTGATAATCATCTCTAAGCTTCACCTTATGAGGTGAATCCTTCTGAATCAAACTTGTGAGAGAATCCTTAACTAGTCGTGTGTTTAGAAGCACGCCATGTGTCACTTCCATGAGTGATTGTCCCTGTAATAGTTGATATCAATACATATTCTTCACTTGAATCATCTTCTCTTGTTTTCTTTTGAACAGGTTCATCATCTTCTACAGTATGAGCATGATGTCTTTTTCCTCTTCTGATTTGATCTCTTACTTGAGGACAATTTCTTGCAATATGTCCCATCTTCTGAAAGCTGTAGCATATGAAGTTTGAATAACCCCTTTGAGCCTTTTGAGACTTCTTTGAATGATGAACATCTTTTTTGCTCTTTTCTTTCTTTGTGTGTGATGTTAGTGCTTGATCTTCACCATTTTCCAACTTCTCTCCTCTTGCTACCAATCTAGCTTCTTCTTGAATACATTCTTTCCATAGTCTACCGAACTTTGTTAACTTCTTTCTAGAACATATTCGCTGGATGAAAGATTCCCATGACCTTGGAAGGACATTCAAGGTAGTCATCACTACTTCTGCTTCCTCAACCATGTCTCCAATAGCTTCAAGTTGTTCCTTGACATTAGATACCCTTGTGAGGTAGGATTGAATTGTTTTTGAGTTCTGCATCTTCACATTCTTGAGTTGTGTTCTTAATGTCATCTTCCGGTTGATGTTCTTGCCTTCAAAGAAACTGGACAAGGCGTCAAACATTTGCTTCGGAGTCTTCAAAGATGAGACATGAGGGATCAAGTGATCCTTGATAGAATCATCAATAATTCTCTTTTCCCTAACCATGTTCTTCTTGTGCCTTGCATTAGCCTCATCTCCCTCTGGCTCCACAACTTCTTCTTCAACAAACTTTTCTAGGTCATTTTCTTCTAGGATGAGGAGCATCCTATACTTCCAAGCTATGAAGTTATCATCCCCTTGAAGCTTCTCATCAAGCTTGGTGTTGTTTGTCATCTTGCCAAATTTGGTTATGGAAACCCTAGTAGGAGGGTCAAAATTGAAAGTTCTTCAATGAAGAATTCGATCCACTGGAAATATACGCCCTCCCAAGGCAAGTTGAGAAAACCTCCTTTTCACTTAGATCTGTGGACAGAACAAGCAAAAACTGGAAACCCTAATTTCTGGAGTTTCTGTAGAATTTAGGTCAAGATTGAAAATTCTCGGATTTGAAATCTAACTCCACAAATGGATGTGCTCTCCTAGGATGAATTCAAGAGTGCTAAGGTCGAGCTTCATCTATGGATGGAAACCATAGAACCACGAAGCCCTAGTTTCCAACTTTCACAATTGTCGCAATGCTTTCTTTCAATCCTGCTCTGATACCATGTTAGAATTTTAACTTAAGAGCAATTATGTTGGACTTTCATTCAATTTATCATATTGCATGCATACGGATCACTGAAATAAACACATTCAATAATAGACACAAAGATTTATCTTGGGAAAACCTCTCACAGGAAAAACCCAACACAACTTCTCAGTATAGATTCGTCAACAAAGTACAATGCTAATACAACAAAGAGCTAAAGCTCTCTCACAGAAAAATACATAAGAAGCAAAGATAAGATAACCCCAAGAATATGTCTTCCTCCAACAGCTGCTACTCTCCCTCTTGCACACTTGTCTCTCTCTTACTTGAGCGAACTTGTGTGATGTCTACAAATGAGGAATCCACCCCCCTTATTTATACTCTTTTCTTGCTGACTTTTTCACTATAGGGCCGACTTCACTAGGGCAGTTTTGCCCATTGTTTGGGGTAGGTTTTCCCATTGTTTGGGGCAGTTTTACCCGTTGATTTATGTGGGGCCGACTTGTCTATTTTCACTTGATTTCTTGAGAGTATTCCTTTAATATTATTCTTTTAGGGTTTTACTTTAGGGTTTATGCAATACAATAATATCTTTTGCAACGGCATATTATTTCAACACCAAGTTGCACCAATAAGCAAAACACTTGCTCAACAGTTGTACCACATTGTCCACTGAACCTCAGAGCCCTAGCTTTGATACCATGTTAAAAATATTCAACTAACAAACTCAGCTAGGCCTTTTGTCAAACACTTAACAAACTCTGATTTCAACCTCCTACAAACTTTCACCGTTAATGCATGTAAACAACAAGCATTCTAATGTAGTTTGTGAGTAGAAATACGCATGCAAAATTACTTGCAACGGAAATAAAGATGAACAATGAACAGTACACACAATCAACACATTTGACACTCGATATTTTGGGAAATGCCCCTGGAAAAAACCACAAGGGGAAAACCAGTCACAAGAGAATTTTTATATTAATGAGCTCACTGGAAAATCTGAGTTTACAATAGCAATACAACCATCATTAATTACAGCAGTAATTATCTCAAAATTTGTGCCCACATTGCACCTCGATTTCTGGGCCAAATTCCCTCCATTTTTGTGCTCGAAATCTGTTGTATGGCCCTATACTTTTCAGCTATACAACCTTGTACTTTCAGCTATACATCCCTATACTTTTCATTCGTATGGTTGTACGGACTTACAGTCTTGATTTGTGTACAGATTGTTGATACTTTCCTATACGATGCTATACAGATTTACTATAGCATTAAATTCCTCAATCTATGCATTTCTCTACTATATGGTCTGCTCTAAAATCTGTACTGTACGGACTATTCTTTAATGGTTGTAGCTTCTTGGGATACATGCCCTCTCTCCTTGGGATTTGTGCCAATCCTCCTTGTTGCCCTGCTCTTTTCCTTTCATCTTAGTCACTCTTTATCTCTTGGAATGTGTGCCACTATATCTCCCTCAAGCTTCTTTTATCTCCTCATTTAGGGTAATTGTCCTAACCCTAGATCTCAATGGCTGAGATACACTCTTAGCCCACAAGATCAACGGACGTGACTTATTCCCTTATTGAGACGACTTAAATCACTTAAGTCACTCAAATATCATAATGTCACTTTCACTTTACCCATAAAATAATAAAATTCCACAACTTAACTTTATAAAATCACTTTATAAAGTCACTTTATAAATACATTTTATAAAGTCGCTTAAGTGAGACATTTGCTTGGACTCCTGCATCCTAGGCACAATAAATGCAGAAGTACCTCCGAGCTACAAAATCTAACAGTTGTATCGAATGATGAGTTGGAGAATCATAGTGGCTTTGATAGATAAACAACTTTCTCAACAAATGTCATCAAGGAGTTGTCATACACTGTTGAAGAAGTAGAATTGTTGAGTTTCCTTTCATGTTTATATGGACATGAAGGGAAGGACTCGCACTATCATGACAATGGCCATCAAATGCCAAGGGAGGTTTAGCTCTTCGATTCATCATCACTATTCATTGTCTTAGAATTCCTTAGCATTTCTTCTTACAACATGGATACATGCAACAAATCAAGCATATGTTTTTCAATCTCAAAGGGGGAAAATCTAAACATTGGGGTTTATAGAAGTTAATTTACGTTCATACATTTATAGTTTAGTAGAAATTATGCTATAGATTTGTTTTCAGTTCAAACAAAGGAGTAGTTTGTCTCTATTCTAGATTCAAGGGTTCCAGGTTCAAGATTGATAATTGAACTTTGAAGATGAAAAGAAGTTAAAAAATTAAAAGAATTAGGATAATAAAAGTATAAAACATAATACAAATTGAAATTATAAATGAACTGGCAACATTCTTGTCCTTTCCCGTATAGCACTGTTATAAGCAAACAATTTTGAAGGCACCCTATGGTCTTGGAGTTGGGCAATGATACGGCGTTGGACTTCTTGATATGGGTTCATCCTCTCAATGCAAGTCATAAGCCCTCGACCAACCTCCCCATCCTCACTAAATTTGGTCTTATCATAAAAATATGTTGGATTGAAAAAGTATCCAGCAACATGTAAAGGCGAGTGCAGTTTCCTATCCCACCTCATCAACGATGTCCCAAAGAGGCATGTACTTGGTCTCATCATTCATATATTTGGCTTTCATGGCCTCCTTGGTGAGATCCATTGACTCATAAATGTAGCCCATGACGAGTTTCTCTCCATCAACCATCCTTAAAGATCAATCATCAAAGTCAATTCAAATTGTCAAAATCTGATTTTTTATATCAATTTAAGACTTTAAATTTTAAACAACAAATGAAATTTGAAAATGTAATAAATTTTAGAAATTAACATTGAAAAGGTTTAGAAATTAAGTACCTATGCACATTCACAAGTGGTTGTGTCACAACAGTGATCTCTTCTACATCTCTCCAGAAACCATCATTAAACACAAAAACAACAATTTCAATGCCCTCAAGGCTTTTTCCATGTCTAGAATCCATCCACTCAGGTCCCAAAAAACATTCTCTTTAGATTGACCTTTTGCTCTACTACAGATTGCAAGGAGATGAAGTTTGTTGCAAACCTTGTCACTCCAGGACGAACAAGCTCCTTGTATTTGGTGTATAGTCTCATGGTGGAAAGGACATTTGTGTGGTTGTAGATGAATTTAGTTATGGATTTTTCCTTATCCATAACCTCTTGTATCCAATGAAGTTTCCCAATGTCCTTGAGCATCAGGTCTATGTAGTGTGCAACACAAGAGCTCCAAAATATAGTGGGGTGCCTAGCCTCAAACAATCTACCAATGACCATATAATTTGTTGCATTGTCAGTAATAAATTGCACAATGTTTTCTTCTCCCACTTCTTGAACAATTTCCTCTATCATTTCACAAATCAGTTAAGCACTCTTAACTTTGTCTGAGGCATCCATTGATTTGAGAAATGAGGAAATTGATCAAAGTTCGGTTCCTCCTATCTGTCCATCCATCACTCATGACGGTGCACCATGTTTCTGCTCATGATGTATGAAACTCAACATGCACAAGGTTGAGGTCATCAACACTTTCTAACAACATATGTCATAAGGCTCTCAAATGTAGGGGCTTTGAACCCCATAATTGTAACAACAACTGCATCAATCATAGATTGCCAATAAGGGCTTCTGGCACAATAGAAAAGGATGACATAAGAATACCAAAAGTTAGCAATGGCCTTTCTTGCTTGCTTATGGATATTCTTTTTCCAACCTGTGCCATCCAATCTAGGTTGGGCACCTGATTGTGTACGGGAAGCAAAAAAAGTGTGTATATTTCCTCCTCCACTGCTAAAATTTGTAGGAATAGGAGGAGGAGGAGGTGACATTTGGAATTGACCTTGAACCATGTTTGGATTTGGAATTTGAAAACTTGGGCTAAGCATTGTAGATTCAACTAAAGGATGTGATAAGGGGGTATTAGATGATGTATGTTGTTAGGAACCCATGTCAACCCTTCTATTTACTTTGTTAGTATATTGTTGTTGGACGCATATGCTTTGTAATTCGTCCCGTAGTATTTGTTGATCCATAGTTTGAATTATTGTTGTTGGACGCATATGCTTTGTAAGTCGTCCCGTAGTAACTGTTGATCAATATTTTGTATTAGCCCATGGTTTGTATTGACACATGGTATTGGCGCTTAGATTTAGTATATATGTTTGTGTTGAGACCATTGAAGGTACCGTGAAGTTATTTGTATTGAGCTTGCTCAAAGGAGGTTGCCCCCTCGAAGTGGCCTGCGATCAATATAAAAGTGATTCTGAGTTCTATTATTTCTGTTATTTCGTGTGTTTTCATTAATTAATTATTGTAGATTCATCACATCTGGTATTAGAGCACTTTCTTGGGCTCGTTGGGTGAAATTTCGGCCAATTTTTTTTTTTTTGCATCTGTTGCAGCTTCGGATCTTGGAACAATCCCTATCCGCTTAACTGTGGGAAGTACTTGGGCATAAGCCCTAAAACTCATTGTGAGGAGTACCACAGGAACCCCAAAGTAGCTAGCCCATTGAGAGGACCTACCAGCGAAACGGGCAACGACCCCTACCTGATTAACTAGTTCCCACCCGTGAGGTAAACCAAGAGTTGTTGTTTGTGGCAAAGTGGTTATCAGTTTTAGTTGATCTATTTCCGATCACTTCCACGCCATTTCAGATCCAGCCGTTTCAGATCCATTCTGAAAGTCATTCCAGATCCAACCGTTTCAGATCTATTCTGAAAGCCGTTTCAAATCCATTTGGTGTCGTTTTAGATCCATCTGTTGCTGATCACTGCCGCGTTGTTGCAGAACCATCTGTTTCCGATCCCTTCTGCGCCGTAGCAGATCCATTCTGACAAAAAAAAGAGTATAAAATTTTGTTTTTTCGTCATATCTCCCTTGTTTTCACTCTATTTCCCTTGAAACTTCCCTGACACCCCTGTAATCCCATTCTGCATCTTTCATTCCTGAGGACCCTATCGCAAATTCTACTTCCCAAAGCCAGAAATCTCACCTTTGTCTATTTTTAGGGTTTGCCATAACTTCTTCAATTTTCACCCACTTGCCTCCAAATTTTGCCATCATGTTCATTCCCTATTTCTGCTTCTTTATCCCTCTTTGACAAATTTTCTTATTCTTTCACTCCGCTTCTGAAATCCTCATTTTTTGCTTCTGTGTCCATCAGAAAGTGTTCAAAACCTATTCAAACCCCAATTCCCCATCCGAGTTTTTCCCAAATCCAAATTTTCCTTTACTAAATAAGCTTTTGTTTGTGTTTTTCTATCCATTCCTCAAAAAAAAAAACTCATGGTTATGGTTGTCACCAGCGCAGGAGAAAAAACCATGGAGGAAGCACTTGCAGCCATCCAAACCAAACTCCAAGATTTGGATGAAAAGTTTCTCAGCCTCCATCTTCAGCATTCAGCCATGAACAATAACCGACAACAAGAATCTTCTGTAGCCAATGGGTTCTCTTCTTCCAACTCTTTCCGTGGTTCGAAGCTTGAATTTCCTCGCTTCAATGGTACTGATCCGATTGGATGGATCTACCGTGCAGAACAGTATTTCAATCTGCATAATACTTTTGATGTCCAAAAAGTTCCACTTGCATCCTTTCATTTGGAACAAAAATCCCTTCAATGGTACCGTTGGTACATCAAGGCTCATGACGAGCCAAAATGGACAGATTTTTGCCAACTCCTTCTACAACGATTTGGTCCTAGTGCTTTTGATGACTTCACCGGAGCACTCACTAAACTCCGTCAAAGTGGAACTATGAGAGAGTAACAGGCAGAATTTGAAAAACTAGCCAATCACACAGAAGGCTTGTTTGATGAATTCTACAAGAGTTTTTTTATCAGTGGTCTTAAGGATGAAATCCGATCAGAGGTTAAAATGTTATGTCCCAACACAATGATGGAAGTCCTAAGGTTATCTAAGTTGGCAGAAGACAAGATTGCATCCCAACAGCGCTCAAAACCCACTTTTGTTCCCTTCTAAAATATGGGTTCTCAACGACCTTCCATTCCGCCAGCTCCTCGACCAACTCCTATCAAGCATTTGTCTGAAACAGAGATGTAGGCATGCAGAGAAAAAGGGATTTGTTATAATTGTGATGAGAAATTCACTAAGGGACATAGATGTGTTCAACAAAAGCTCTATCTCTTGGATATGGATTCTCTGCCTGCCTCTAAAATTGGTGAAGAAGCACCAAATACAATGGATGATCAAGTCGACATTCAGGAGCCGCCTATTGACCCCCCATCTCAGTATGAACAACCAGAGATATCTCTCCATGTTTTATCTGACGTCACGACCCCCCAAACAATGCAGGTCAGGAGTTACTTCAAGAAGCTTCCTCTTACATTACTCATTGATTCTGGTAGCACTCATAACTTCATTGACCCTCGGATCTCCAAACAAGCTGATTGTTTTGTCCATCCTTGCTCCAACTTTGAAGTCATGGTTGCCAATGGAGGCACCTTACCTTGCAAGGGAAAGTGTCACAATGTGCGTATCTCTCTGGAAGATTATAACTTGTGCTTTGACATGTTTTCCTTGTCCTTAGGTGGATGCGATGTGGTTTTGGACGTTCAATGGTTACGCACACTTGGCCCCATTTTATGGGATTTTGTTGAACTTTGGATGCAGTTTTCAGTAAATGGGACACAACACAAATTTACAAGATTACAACCAGGGTCTCTCCGCATCATTAGTTCACATCACCTATAAAAGATCCTTAAGAAGAATTCACATGGTGTCATCGCTCAGCTCCATTCCATTCAGATGCACCCATCAACGGTCTCCACTACTTCCTTGGATAGATATGCAGGTGTCTTTGCTGCACCAGTGGGCTTGCCGCCTTCAAGAGACCTTTCCAGTAAGCATTTAGCCGCATCTACATCTCAGCAGGAAATGATGGCTATTTTGCATGTAGTACTGAAATGGCAGCCATCCTTATTAGGGAATTATTTCTGCATCAAGACTGATCTCCCAAGTCTGGAACAACAGGTCTCCTCCCCAACACACCTGAAATGGGTTATCCACCTCATGGGTTATGACTATGCGATCACTTACAAGAAGGGTAAGGACAATATGGTGGCAGATGCTTCTTTTCGCACATTTGATGACCCAGTTTCTCTTATAGCTATTTCTCTGCTTGTTCCAAACTAGTTGCAATATGTTCAACAGGGCTATCTCTTCTATGAACTCCATGCTTCTTCATTGGCAGGGCACTCTGGGTTCCTCCAAGAGTATGACCGGGAACAATGTAACTTCTTTTGGGAGGGACTGAAAATGCCAATTCAACAGATGGCGGTTGACTGTGATACTTTCCAGGTCCACAAGGGTGAAACGACACTCCTTTCGAGACTGCTCGAACCCTTTCCCATCCATACACAAATTTGGACAACTATTTCTATGGATTTCCTAGAAGTGCTCTAGTGGTACAATACAACGTCTACAAGGACACCATATGAAGCAGTCTATGGACAGGCACTGCCAGTTCTTCTTCCACACACTCTCAACAGCTCTCCAATTCATGCAATTGTCTCAGTTCTTCGAAACCGCGATCAAATTCTTCTCATTATGCAGGACAATATTCACATGGCAAGAATTCGACTGAAACAACAAGCCAATCAGTACCGTTCAGAGTGCACTTTTCACGCAGCTGATATAGTTCTTCTTCAGTCTTCCAAGCAATCCTCCTGAAACTCAAAATGTGTCAGTGTCCCGGAATGCAACCCGAGGATGCTACAGGGGAACCACTCCTTCCAATTCTGCATCAATTTCCACATCTAAAGCTTTGAGGACAAAGCTTTTTCTAAGGGAGACGAGATGTTAGGAACCCATCTCAACCCTTCTATTTACTTTGTTAGTATATTGTTGTTGGACGCATATACTTTGTAAGTCGTCCTGTAGTATTTGTTGATCCATAGTTTGTATTATTGTTGTTGGACGCATACGCTTTGTAAGTCGTCCCATAGTAACTGTTGATCCATATTTTGTATTAGCTCGTGGTTTGTATTGACACATGGTATTGACCCATGGTATTGGTGCCTAGACTTAGTATATAAGTTTGTGTTGAGACCAATGAAGGTACCGTGAAGTTATTTGTATTGAGCTTGCTCAAAGGAGGTTGCCCCCTCGAAGTGGCCTACGATCAATATAAAAGTGATTCTGAGTTCTGTTATTTCTGCTATTTCGTGTGTTTTCATTAATTAATTATTGCAAGTTCATCACATATGTCCATCTATAATATTTCTCATCTCCACATTTACCCTTGCTTTCTTCATTTTCATCTCATTCATGCAATCAATGGCCAAGTTGGCCTGATGTCTAACATCTTCAAGTACACCTTTGCAAGGGCCAATGCCATGCGCAACAATCTTAGCAATGTGGAATTTGAATCTAAACATTCCACCACTACAATGCTCTCTGTAAAATTTACAAAGTAGTTTAGTTGACCCTGGAACCTTCTCACAATAAACCCAAGCAAAGTCCTTCTCCCTTGGCATTTTCATATAGTTTCACATTCACTGTTGTTGGTAGCTGCAAGTGGTAAGTTCAACTGCTCAAGCTGCTACGTTCGTTGTCCCAATTAGTATCCACTGTCACTGTAGCACTGCTTAGTGCTTATTGTTTCACTGTAGGTAACGGCCCAAGTCTGATGCTATTGCTAACGAGTCACTGCAAAATTACAAATAAATAACATAAAACAAATATAAAAAGTAAACTATAATGCAGGTTTTTGTTGTGTTAGTTATCAATATCACTTTTTTGCTGATCAAGAATGTGGGCTCTCTCCTCTTAGGCCATCCTGAACTACTCATGTAACTCATGTCTATAATTTACATTTTTTTGTATTTTAATAGAATTTCATGCTATGGATTAAAAAAAAAATAACAAACTAATACTTGAAAATGCAAAAGCAGCAAAACAGTGAAGTTGTGAAGTGTAAATAAAGTTGAACTTGACACTAACAGAACAACATTATGGGCTGCAACACACAAAATAAAAGCTAAAATGCAGCAAGCTACAAAGTTTTAAGTTTAACAGAGAATTTAAAGGCCCCTGGGTTACCTTTGTCGGTGACAGTGTCCACGTCCTCAACACGTCGAAGCTGGCCCTCTGTGCTACTGTAGCCGACAACCACTTAGCAAATGCCAAAAACAAAAAACAAAATCAAATTTTTTTCTTAGTGTCGACGACTAAGTTACTTTTTATCCATTGGTCGCGACTGCCGAGACTTGAGTATTTATGATGCTTTGAGTTTGTTCATGCCTGTCACCCTAACCCTAAATCCTTTAGGCATCACGACTCACTGCTAGCAGCTGCTGACCGTGGCCCTAAACCTTCATGCGCCCACAACCCACTATAACATGCAAACAGTCAACCAAACCCGTCGTTGTTTCAATGCCTATCCATCCCCACTTCGCTAAAAGATGGAAACAACCCGAAAGATGAAAAGCGCGGGCTTTCAAACACCTTTTAAAGGTGGGTGCCTTCACGATTAGGGTAAATCGTCTCTAAAACAAGTCGATCCGAGTTTAACTTGGTGACTTTTTCTGCGAGACGATTTAAACCGAGAAACCCGAGTTTGACTTAGGACAAGCTGAATCAGCGCATTTAGGGTTCGATCCGATCCAAAATCGGCAAATCGCAAGTTTGAATCGTGATTCCTGTAACATTGGTTCCTCAGTGACTTTCCAGTATTTTAATTTAAGTTCAAAGGTATTTGTTTCAGTAGTGTTTATCATTTTCCAATAGGACAATCTAGGGTTTCATCATTCATTAAACTAGTTCATTTTGTATTATGATATTGACAAGTTGCAAGAAGGGTTACGCAACCCATGCTCTTAGGGTTATCAAAGGAGATGTAGCCAGGGTTAGATATTGACAAAGATGATGACCTTATTGAAGAAGAGTATTTTTTTGTGTTTTAAGAAGCTTACACCTTGAAGACAAGAAGTGATCTAAGGTAGATGAAGTTCACAATTGATGGTTGCTCGTATATTTTGGGAGTTTATGAATCTTGGAAATTATGCCCTTATGAGGATCATGAAACAATGTGATGGAGCATTGTGGATGTAGCTCGACATGGATGGTCATTCATTAATTTGGGAGATTCGTAACTCAAGTTTGGGGAGGTGGAGTCTGAAAACTCGAGAATTCAACTTGGGAGCTACACCTTTACAAGAGTTACAAGGTAGCTTGATGGAGCTCTACTTGGTGCATTAATTGTTTTCCAAAGAAGAAGCTTATGAAAAATGTTTGGTTCTAATTACTTCTGATATTCTATTTTCAATTAGTTTGTGTTTGCTTTCAATGAATGTGAGTTTCAATATTGTAAGCCTTAAGAGGGGGTGATAGGATATAAGGCTTACATGTTATAATAAAAGTTATTTTATGACTTAGTTATGTTTTTGTACATTTTGTGTAAGGCAACTCTATCCCACATTCATAAATGGAAATGATTTACTCCATGAGTAACCATATATAAGGAAGTAAACGCATGTGTAGTAATTGCACCAGTTACTCATAATATCATATCGTTTTATTGTGTGTATCTCTCTCATTTGTTTATATAGATTTTGTAATAGAATGATGGGAAAAATTGTTCATTGCATACCTTGTATTTCAAAACCCATGTAACAAAAAAATTCTAATCATTAAATAAAAAGCACTAAAAACTGAGGTAAGAAACTATAGAATGACACTAGTGATGAATAAAATTTGAGTTTCCTAGCAATTTTGGCTCAAACCTATGAAACAAACCTAACAACATGCAAAGTTTCATTTGAATATAAATCTTGACAAGTTATGCAAATGAACTAATCTAGCATTCAGTTAGGATACCAATGCATTTTAATAGTGTACACAATAATGGGCATCCTAGTTGCCCCACTGCAATGTAAGAATCCCATCTCTTGCCTTGATATGCACCTCTAAAGACATGTTTAATACAAAGAAACACCAAGCAAACGCATGCCCCAATTTCCTACGCATCAATCATTACATTATGTGTGAATGCAACATCACTAAGCCCTAACCAGTTCACAACCATATTAATCATCGGTAGTAAAAGGATAACATAGTGACATTTCATTTGGAAATATGACTAGTTGAATACAATGTATGATATTATTAAGATACCTGAAATGGGAAAATGGGAATGTCAAAGTGAATAAGCGATGGACATGTAGGCCAAGATGAGAAATACCTTGTATCATCTCCAATGTAGAGTCATCCTTCAAGTAAAAGATCATAACCAAGTGATTGGTGCACATGTGAGCAAATATCTTAGAATCTAATCACTTTGACATGGAGTGAATTAAATGTGGACGTTGTAGTATTCACATTGACCAATCTATCATTTAAATCCTTCACAATTGTCAAACCCTGTTGTTGACTAAACGATATAAAAGGGTTTCTTAAACTATCATTTAAATCCTATCCATACTTGAGAATAGGGCAGAAAATATATCAATTGAATTTGGAATTTGTTTGAGGGGCATCGGTTGAGTAACTAAGGTATTTTCAAGGGCCAAAGGGTGGATCTAGACTTTCAATTGTCATGAAAGGAAATTATAGTTGCATATCCAGTTAGTCTTCATTGTTGTGCTAACAGTGGTTTCCAATGCCATGTCATTAACTCCTTACCATTTTTCTTAACGTCTGATATAACAAATTTGGTCTCAATGGATGGTAGCAATCATCATTATCACCATCAACAAACTCAAACACACTAATACTTATAAGAAAGAAAAATAATTCAATTGCATATGTGAGGGTGTCATGTCGCAATGACCTTTTTCAAGTTTCAAATTTGTGAATATAATTGATTAAAGAGTACAATGTTGTATTGTATCATTTTAGGTCATTGTACCATTTTCCTTCCCCAAAAATCCAACAGCCAATGTGTTTGTTGTTGAGTGAATAGAGCATGGCGACAAGCAACACACAACCATTGTAGCTTCCCAATGTCGCACAACGACCAACATCCAACCTGGGGAGAGTCATAAAGGAAGATGACCTAGTGACCTAATGCCTAAATAAAGAAAAAAGGGGGCATGAATCTATAATTTTGAAATTCTTAACCACATTGAGGCCTATAATCAAAATCCTTGAAGGAACCTTAGAATCAAAGGTTGGATTAAGGTTGTCACTGATTAGAAAATGGAAGAATCCATAACTATTGAGCCCTTGATGTTGGAAGTCGTTCACATGCCTACTATGTCGAAGCACTTCGACAACATGCTCGACATCTTTCTCGACAGTGCCAATCTGCCTACGAACTTCAACAAGGAACAATAGGAGATGTATCTTGCTCATGTGCCTACTACTCTTCAAGTATTTGTCGAATATATCCTTCACGTTCCTAAGGGAGCACATGATATCAAACTTGAACTTCTGGGTTATAATGCATAGCATGCATCTCTCCATTGGTTGTGGGTTTGATTCTATATAGAATCCTCACTTTCCAAAATCATAAGATCACTACAATGTATGTATCACTACATTGGCATAATGCATAATCAAGTTCCCGTCACTGCTATATCGATCGACGTGGAGGTGTTGGTTGTAGCATCAATGGAGGTGCAAGCAATGGCGACATCTTAGAGATCCAAGGGCAAGGGAACCAAAAATGATTTTTGAAAGGTGGCATTGGACAACCAAGTTTTGAGGGATATCCTACCCCTAATTACATGTCTTTAGTATAAACATATCAATTCACCAATAGAGGCATACCAAATATTTGATTCACAACAAATTGCTTATTTTGTTTTATTACCTAAAGAAGCAAGGAATATATTAAGTAAATATCTCATATATCCATTCTCATCATACATTTGCATAACAAATTTATTTGACTTAGACATTGTATAAGCTTCCATTGAAAAGGTAAAATATAAAAGTTGTGCCATAGAAGAACCAAGTTATGGATACATGTTACACCTAAATCTTACCATCATGATAGTCAGTGTAAACATTCCCTGAAGTTCCTTGACTAAGTCATCAACCTAGAAGAGATACAAACCTTTTCCTTTTATGTTTTGAGAGGTCGTTGCAGGTTGTCCTCTTTCAGCCTGCGACGATGTCAGTTAATTGATTAAAATAGCTTCTTCGAGCTCATTCTCGAAGGTAGCTGATGTGGATCCCTATCCCTAGCCTGTGGGGAAGCTGGCATTCAGTTCCTAGCCTCTTGGAAGGATCCCCTATCTCTCTCCTACAATATCTCAACCTACCCTATCCACTTAGTCCTATATAAGTGAAGCTCACTCCCATTCCAAAGGGAGGAACTATATAGTATCTATACACTGGTGGAATTAGCTTAGGAGAAATCTCTACTTATCCCTTGAGAGATCCATCATCCCTTTGGAGGCTTTGGCATTGGCTTGGTTGGAGAAGGATTGCTACGTTAAGTCATTGGTTGTAATCACTTCCTTCTATGTGTTTCCCTTTAATACAGTAATATAAATGCTCTCCACCAAATCTCATTGTGTTAATGATATCTTGTGTAATTTGCTTACTTAACTTCCTACTTAGATCTATTATTGTGTAGGTGCATTTTACTGCTTGTGTTGTTGTGTTGTGTTGACAGGTTTTGTAGCTGAGATCTGAAGATCATCAAGCTTGGAGCAGCATTCAAGGAGAAAGGATCAACGATCTGAAAAGGCAAAGCATCTAGTTCCTTGATCTATAATTAGATCTAGGAGAGTTATTTTTATTCTGTCTCTATTTGTTCTAGACTTACATTAAGCTAAGGAGATCAGGCCTCGAGTTTAACGAGTCCATAAAAGGTAAACTCGGCCGTCATTTCATGTTTAGAGAGTCTGAAAAGAACTAAAGAAGACTCAAACTGTCCTTTTTCATAAAGTTAGCCTCATCGCCCAAAAAATGGTAAAACAACGCGGGAGAGGACTCTTCCAGTCATGATTGGCTGGAGTATACCTTTTTTGTAAATAGTGCTCCCTGGTCCGAAAAAGGGGTAAACTATCACCAGGGAGATGACCGTTCAAATACTTTAGCAAGCGTGAACGCGACAAGTTCGCTTGGCGATCTTTTCGTATTTCGAGAGCCTTAAAAGAGCTTAAAAATAGACTCCGGGGGGTTCCTTTTCCGTAGGAGTTTAACGAGCCCGAAAAAGTGATAAATCGTAACTCGGTGATTTATTCTCATGGTTTTAAGAGCACGAGAAAGAACAAAGAGTAAGCTCGTCGTCATTAAATAATTGAAATCTAATGGATGAAAAATAACAACAAAAACATTCAAGGGGTTGTTCATACCTGAGATGATCACTACAATGTGAAAACTGCGTAAATGGAACACTTAATGTCTCCATTGTTTATTTACCAAATTGGGGAGAAGAAAGTGCCATTTGGAGCAGAATTTCAATTGTCGATTGTTGGAGCTACGAGTAACCATTTCACGAACCGTTCGGAGCAAGTAAACCTAAATCTCAGCCAACATCTTTCCAGTGGTTTAGAATTTCATTTTTTGTCCATTTTTTAGGTTTTTTGAGTTGATTTGTGGAGAGTTTGTGCGCCCTCGAGTCGTCGCAGGCATAGTTGTTCTTGAAGATGGCACTCATTTGCATTTGCATACTGCACTTGGATCATTTATTTGTCCTCGAGTTTTGCCTACTTCCTGAGTCTTGTTACTCCTTTGGGTCATCCAAAGAATACTTCCACCATCAATTGCATTAGGAGTCGGTGTCGCACTCGTCATGTCAATACTGCCAAGTCATGCCATGCCCATATTCAAGAATATTTTCACCACTCATTATCTACAGTCAGTACACCTTCCACCATGTCAGTCTATTCTGAGTCAATCCTGTATGTTACTATACCATCTATTTCGTGTCGATGATGGGGGATTCATCATGGCCCTCCTTCGACGGATTCGACCTTGTTGACTTCAAATCATCATCCGAGGATTGAATCTAGAAACCAATTGAGTACCTTGGGCCTACATGCCTTAATGGCAGGTTACCTCGCTTTCGACATGAGTTTACATCATTGACTCTTGATTGAAAGATTCCATTAAGCGTTCGATTTCAACTCATTTATTCGCACTTGATGATATGTACTATGATACCTTGGGGATCATTGACATTAATGGTGATTTCCCTCGTGCTTGTTAACGGTATACATCAATGACCGGTAATCAAGTGGTTTCTACCATGTTCAATGTCAAGACATTTGTAATCACATGGACAAATTCGTATCATTGCGGGTTCGGCTTGAAGACCCTGGGGAGTCATGTTTTACCCGGGTTGCGATGGGGATTGTTTTGAGTTATATCACACGGATCCACTTTTGTATTGGTCGTGGTTGTGTTATCATCTTATCATGGATCTATGCTTGTGTCTAGTAGCCATGATTGTGTTCAGTCGGTCATTACTACCATGGATTTGCATTGTATTGGTCGGCAGCCATGTTGTGAGTCATATGAGACTGTGTACTCAATGTAAGTTGTACTGCAGCAGTGTTCTTCGTCTGATGAGCCATTGCCATTCCTTCTATCAAAGCATTTCACCTGTCTAGTTTCAAACAACTTCGTGCTTTGGGGGGCATTCTGTTACACCTAAATCTTACCATCATGATAGTTAGTGTAAACATTCCTTGAAGTTCCTTGACTAAGTCATCAACCTGGAAGAGATACAAACCTTTTCCTTTTAGGTTTTGAGAGGTCGTCGCAGGTTGTCCTCTTTCATCCTACGACGATGTTAGTTAATTAATTAAAATAGCTTCTTCGAGCTCATTCTCGAAGGTAGCTGATGTGGATCCCTATCCCTAGCCTTTGGGGAAGTTGGCATTCGGTTCCTAGCCTCTTGGAAGGATCCCCTATCTCTCTCCTACCATATCTCAACCTACCCTATCCACTTCGTCCTATATAAGTGAAGCTCACTCCCATTCCAAAGGGAGGAAGTCTATAGTATCTATACGCTAGTGAAATTAGCTTAGGGGAGATCTCTACTCATCCCTTGAGAGATCCATCATCCCTTTGGAGGCTTTGGCATTGGCTTGGTTGGAGAAGGATTGCTACGTTAAGTCATTGGTTGTAATCACTTCCTTCTATGTATTTCCCTTTAATACAGTAATATAAATGCTTTCCACCAAATCTCATTGTGCTAATGATATCTTGTGTAGTTTGCTTACTTAACTGCTTACTTAGATCTATTATTGTGTAGGTTCATTTTACTGCTTGTGTTGTTGTGTTGTCTTGATAGGTTTTGCAGCTGAGATCTAAAAATCATCAAGCTTGGAGCAGCATTCAAGGAGAAAGGATCAACAATCTGAAAAGGTAAAGCATCTAGTTCCTTGATCTCTAATCAGATCTAGGAGAGTTATTTATATTCTGTCTCTATTTGTTCTAGACTTACGTTAAGCTAGGGAGATCAGGCCTCGAGTCCGCTATTGGTAGATTGTTCATCAAACAATACATTATTCTATGATACAACTCATATATGGAATCTTACTTTGTCTTTGATAGATCCAAAATCTAGTAGTCATTTGCAAATTTCTGAAATTAAAATAAAACAAATTCATTGCTATGAAATAACATGAAGAAATAATAGATATACCAAATTCATCTAAATTCCTTGCCAAATCTAAAACCCTTGTTTTGAGAACCTGTCATCCTTCAATTGGTGGACAAGCTTTGGCTAGGACCAACTTCCTAACCAAATCCTCAAATGAAAACAAATGCAAGAAAGATCTTGTCATTTGTGGCTTACGCTATGAATGAAAGTTACCATGTTCAAATTCAACTAGCGTATGATACAAAAAAATCATATGGAAAAAATCTAGCACAAAAATAAATTCAAGAGTATACATCTCCACCAATGCAAAAATATTTTTGATGAATTTTAAATATTAAAAAACTAAAAATAAGGAAAAATGGGGAATTATATGTAATAGGGAGCTAGCTCTCAATGCTCTTCAAAACACACGTGACAATTAATACCTATCAATAATAATAAGGACTTAGACATGACAACCATTAAAGCAGAGGACTTCATACAACTCTAGAAATTAAATTATTTTCCATAAAACCTGCAATTCAATGACATGTCTAGGACTTGGTGAGTGCAAACCAAGGAAATACAAAGACTCATAAGGGTACTTCCATCATAGTTGGCAGTTGTTGGGCCCAACTAGGTTGATGCGTCATTGAAACCTACCATAAATATGCACAACAAAGGTAATTTGGGCCCCAAACAACTGAGAACCCATGGAATGACATGGCAACAACCTTAGTCACCGCATTCAACAAATTTCAACCTTGAAATTCAAAATTTGCCAAACTTCAACCAAATTCGAACTTGAAGCCGAACTTAAAGCTGAATTTCAAAGTCGAACTTCAATCCGAACTTGATGTCGAACTTCAAGTCGAATTCAAACTTCAAGGCGAACTCCAAGGCGAATTTAATCGAGTTTATTCAATAAAAATTTTACAAGGTTAAAAAAAAGACAAAAAACCTAACCTAAATTCCTAAATCTTTAACAAGATACCATCCTTTTGAAATATAATTATATATAATAATGTTGGCATGCAATTTTCATTTTCCTGGCACATATCCCTTGAATGAATGAGTCCCATGATCTTGGGAGACCATTCAAGGTGGTCATCATGATCTCTCCTTCTTCTACCTTTTCTTCAACTTCTTCAAGTTACTCCTTGATCTGAGAGACTCTTGTGAAGAAAGACTACATGGTCTTTGCATTTTGGATCTTCACATTCTTAAGCTAGTTCCTCAAGGTCATTTTCTGATTTATGTTCGCCCCTTCAAATAGCTTTGTCAAAACATCAAACATCTCCTTGGGTGTCTTCAAAGATGACACATGTGGGATGAGATGATCCTTGATAGAATCTGCAATGATTCTCTTGGCCTTAACCAAGTTCTTCTTGTGGATGGCTTTAGCTTCATCATCCTCTGGTGCTGGAACCTCTTCATTCACATACTTGTCCAAATCATTTTCTTCAAGGACAAGTGTAATCCTATACTTCCATGCTCGGAAGTTATCAGCTCCCTCAAGCTTATCCTCAAGCTTGGTGTGGTGAGACATATTCAATGAGTACTTAAAATGGAAATAGCAAAGATTTTAGGTCTTACCACTTTAAGATGCAAAAACTAGTTCTGGAACTAGCTAGCCTAGGGTTTCTCAGAGAAACCCTAATTTTCCAAACTTAGAATTTGGAACTTCTGATTGGAGAGGAAGATGCGCCTCCTCAAGGCGAGTTGTCCAATGTACTCACTTCTCCAAATCTGTGAACAGAATCACAAAATAGTTGATGCCCTAGTTTCCCTCCGGCAGTAGTGACAGGCGAAAAATTGAAAATTCTCGGAATCAGATTAAGCTTTGATAGAAAGATGCACGCTCCTAGGGCAAGTTAGCCTAGCCTCATTTTCTTGATGAACTATGGAGAGAAGACCCCAAACTTAGAAGCCCTAGCTTCCTGCTACTGCATAATGTCTTCTTTTCAGGTTAGCTCTGATACCATGTTAGTTTTTCAACTTTTAATCAATATTATCTAGGATCTTATCTGAAAGAATAACAAGCATACCATAACACAATAGACACAGATTTTCCTCGAGGAAACCATAAAGGAGAAAACCCTGCAAATTCCTAAGAGATAGAATCGTCACCAATACAATATCACAAAAGGTAAAACCCCAAAACAAGATGGTCTTCTGCAGATCTCTCTCTTTCCTCCTATGCAAACTTGTCTTCTCTCTCTCACTAATGCGAACTTGAGTGAGTGAGTGTGTCTCCAAATGAGAGATCCTAGCTCTCTATTTATACTTTACTTTTGGGGTGACCTTCGTTTCTATTACCACCTGAGTTGCACTCAATTGGACTTGCAGAGAACGACCAAAGTTTGCACAAACACTCGTGCTTTTCAGGGTTCAGAAGTTCCAAATCAGGCCTTTCAGGGCCTCCTTTTTAATTTTCTAATACATGTCCATGCCCCACGAGGTTTGTAATAAAGTGTGCTAGCATCGTGGTCTTTTGAGTGACTTGGCTCCTTAGGACTTGACAACCAATGAAGGTATTCCAAGGAGTTTTTTCCCTTGTCAATTATGCTTTGCTTTTAGTCGAGTATAATTAATGAGTTTTTCTCCTACACCTCCAAAGTTGGAATGCCCAAATTGGTGGTTAGGCCTTGGGGGGTGGTTAAAGTCCATTTTTCAACATATATAAACATGCTAGACACTAATATAAAGTCGTATGGTCATGTACTAGGTCCCCCAGGAGTTTGAGTCAGTTCCGAGAAAAATATTTTTTTTTCCGCAAAATTAGGGCATTTTTTAATGATTTAAATGGAAAAATTCCAATTGTGATAAAAGTGTGATCTGTGGCTAGAAAGGCTCAAAACTAGAAGCCCTAATTTCCTGGTTCCGACAGGAATTAGGTCAAAATTAAATTTTCACAAAACTGAGATTTGCTTTTTCTAACCGTATTTTTTTGGGCCTTATTTTTCGGACCCTAATTTTCCGGGCCCTAATTTTCGGGCCTGCTGCTTTTTTTGGACCCACTTTTTCGGCCCTACTTTTTTTTCGCGGCCCTAGTTTCCAGATCATGGTAGAAATAGTCTCTGGTAATGGCATCTATTCAGAACTGCTCTGATACCATGTTAGATTTTTAACATAGTAGTATAATTTTCATCTCTTTCAACTTTAATTTCATAATTCATTTCATCCCACAATTATAGCATCATTCATTTGCAGCGGAAAATAAAACAAGGATCACTGAAAGAATAACCATGCAAACTCTATCCTGGGAAACCCAAATTAGGGAGAAAACACAACAAACTTTTCTCAGAAGACACAAAGATTTATCCTAGGAAACCCTAACTAGGGAGAAAACACAAGAAACTTTTCTCAGAAGAAAAATCAATCCAATACAAGAACAATAGCAATCATGAAGATTAATCCCTAGCACAAGAGTGTGCACTTCTTCCACAAGAAACCCTAGCGAGGGTAGATATCTTCCAAGATAATAAGAGGATAAGAGAAAACCCCAAAATTACTTCATGTGACTTTTGTTGGTCGTCCTTGAGAAGTGCGCACCACTTGAGAGAAGAAGATGTGATGTGAGTGTGTAAAATGAAGTGTGAGAACACTTCTATTTATATTCTTCAGTTGACTAGAAACTTCCACAATCAAGTCGGCTTATACTTTTATTTTATTCTTTATTTATCTTTCAAGCCGACTTGTCACTTTGTCTTCTAGGGTCAATTTACCCCTTTTGTTGAGGCAGTTGTGCTCTTTCTTGTTAGAGATAGAGGTGTATCTCGAGAGGTCCTTGTTCAGATGCTTAGCATGGAGGTGCATTTTCAGTATAGGCATCAAAATGGGGTAGAGGGTGAGATGCACTCTACCAAGTGCCATGAATCCAGCGGTGGATGCATGCAAACTTTTCAGGGTGATTTTCCTTACGCATGCAATATTTTGCATACAAGATTTGTAATTAAAAAGCATGCAAAAGAGGGATTTTTGCATGCACTCACTTTAGGGTTTCGAAAACCCTAATCAGTCAGTGAGTTGTTATAAGGAGGCAAGAGCTCACTGGAAAGGGTTACTTTGCAATTTCTTCAGAGAGTGAGGATATTTATAGAGTGAGGGTGCACTTGTGCATGTAGAGGGCGACTTCCTGAGGAGAGGGGGCACATTTGCTGAGGGAGTGAGTGAGAGGGTCAAAGAGGAATCTGTTCATGCTTGTTATGAGGCACAGAGTAGCCATTCCAGTGTGCAGTGAGATCATTTGTCCAGAGAGAGCTCAGAGACTGAGCTTGAGCGACTTCCTAGAGGAGAGGGGCGCACTTCCTGAGGAGAGGAAGACGTCTTTGTCAGAGGAGTTGATCTTCTCAAGGCTAGGAAGGCCGAGAGAACCAGAGTTGGTCTTCTTCAATGATTGAGGAAGAACAAAGCAGATCTCATCAGTGTTTGACAGAGATCTGGTGAGGGGTGACTTCAGAGCAGTGGAGGAGGGGCGCATTTCTCATGTAGAGGGAGTGCACTTCATACTTAGAGGAGGTTGCAGTTTTGTGTTAGGGTAGATCAGGGCATAGTGGTTAGGGAGTCAACACTGCTTCCAGAGATGGGCAGTGACAGTGTTTAGAGATCCAGAGTTAGAGCAGACAGCAGGGGCGTATTTCCCATGAGCAGCAGTAGCTACTGCATGCAAATCTAGGGTTTTGACCTGTCAAGTTCTTATTGTATCTTCTAATCTATTGATTGTATTTTTCTCTCTATTATTTGCTTAGGGATCGAGAAAGAAGAAAGCCCCATAGATGTTGGTTTTTCCCATTGGGGTTTCCAGGGTAAATCTGAGTCTCATTAGTGTGTTTGCCATATTTTTGTTAAGTTGATAAAAGATCTATATTGATTTTTGTTATAAGTATATCGCATAACTGTGATCTTCATTGGCATAGAGAAGTTGGGATTGCTTGTGGCTTATAGAGACTCAAGGCCGGTTGAGATCTCAGTTTTCTAGATAAAGTAGTGACATCTAGAAAAATTATCATTTCTTGCCTTCCACTTTCTCTAGGACTTCTTCAATGGATTGTCTTGACTCCTTGGTTATTTCTTCATCATAGAAAAGTTCGCCCTTGTTGATATCTCCTCACATGCTGTCACATTCCCTTCAATAGAGAGCTCTAATGTTGATTTGACCATACTCTAAAAAGTCCTAGACACTTCTTAGAGCCATAAGAAGTCCTAGACACTTAGAGCCAATTGTCAAATTCAACATTAGATTAGACTTTGTCTAATATACAAGGAGATAAGATCTCCTTGTAACATAGACAAGTCATCTCACTCTACGAGAATGGATCACTCCCGCTATGGAGCACTCCCGCATGGAGTACCGAAGGTGACCTCTAGCCCCCTACAGTCCAATCCACATGATTGAGCGAGGCTAAGCATCTGAGCCACAAACAAGGGCTACGATGAGGCCATTCTCTTTGGGTCGCGAACCCATCCAAGAGAATGATCTGCAGAATGTTGGCCCGATGTTGGAATCATGGAGAACATCAACAATACAATATCATCAAAGTGGGACATCTCCACTAAAAGGCTCCAAAC
Source organism: Larix kaempferi (assembly GCA_027924585.1). Taxonomy (NCBI): domain Eukaryota; kingdom Viridiplantae; phylum Streptophyta; class Pinopsida; order Pinales; family Pinaceae; genus Larix; species Larix kaempferi. The sequence goes on from BSBM01000017.1 coordinate 33,448,621, forward strand.
CCTGCAAAATGACCTCCAAAAATGCTCTAAAACGCATGCAAGGTTACCTCCAAGGGTTGATCGCCCTACCAAACATCCAAGAGAGTTGAGCACTGGCTGAGCAGTGAGAACAAGGCATATCCTTCGTAAGAGACACCTCGGGGCTGAATGTATTCACAAATAAATCCTCTTAAAGGTTGGTGTACATTGTTGGGGGCTTAGAGTGGGAGCGAAGTGAAAAGCAAAATTTTCAAAAGCTTTCGAGGTGGGAGCATTTTTTTATATAATATATATTTTTATATATTTTGATGCATATATGTCAACAAAACCATGTAAAATGTAAAATTAGTTACAAAAAACATAAAAACATGGATTAAACTATATAGCATTGTCATCAATTGATCAAATCATCAATCATCAACCTTAACATCAAGCATTTTCAATATATAACATTTGTCATGACTCATGACTCATCAAAGTTTCAAACTCATATCTCTTGTAACCAAAGTTACCAAACTATAACAGACAAGTCACAACATCAAATGATTTAATGATCAACCATGAAAGGAAACGATTCACGAAGCACATATTCATTAGTAATTACTAATAACCATAGTTCAAAACTTCAAACAATTATAATATGCTATTATGTAGTCAATAGTGCAAAGTTGCAAGCAATGAACTTCAAAGGTAGGTTCATCGTTCTAGTTTCAACATCAAACATCAAACTTAAATTGCCATATAATGTTTTCAAAATATTTCATAGAGTCATCTAGAGTCACCATAAGAAATATTAAAGAGTCAATAGTTACAATTTGCAAACTTCAAAGTAATGAAAAACTAGAAAAGACAAGTACTAATATTTCCTCTTGCCACGGGAAACTTCTAATTTCTTTTCCCCTGATCTAGGAGCATTGCTAGCCTCCTCATCCTGATTATGTGGAAGTGATCGTGAAGTTGAACCACGTCCAATAGTTACACGACACCCATGAGAGGATGGAGGTTGTGAAGCCAGAGGAAAAACTGGTATAGGTGGGACTGGGACACTGCTGACAAGTTATACAACTTTTTTTTTAACAGAAACAGGGTATAAATTTATATATTCAAAAGGCTGTGCACGGCCATGCATTACAAAAAAGAGGTAGTTTTTCAGAGAGAGAGCTGAAAATAGCATAGTGTAATGTCGATCTTAACTATGAAATTCCATTTATGTTGCTTCATGTACCTTTCTATAATGGAGGTGGGATAAACCCTTACATATTGGCCGCATAATAAAATGCAGAAAAACATTCAAAGACTATTACAAAAATGGAGAACCTGCAAAAGAAGGGGGACTATCAAAAATTATGCTGCTGCACAGAGGCAGCATCCATCATTTCTCGATTCACCGTTGGAGATTCCTGGAAGTGGTTGCCTTGGGTCTTGTTGATGAAGCTTCAGACGTCTTCCTGGATTTTATCCACCTTCCCCATAAGCTCAAAGAGATTTCTCTCCAGGTCGTCGATCCTGGAGTCTTAGCAGGAGAGCTAGGTGGTGTTGTATCGGACTTTAGAGGCCAATTCATCATTTTGCTTTACGCTGGTGCAAATCGCCTCGTAAGCTCTATGAAGGTGAAGTTTAACATCCTCCATGGTAAAATTCAGAGCTGCCAAGGCTGCCTTAACCCCGTCCATGGAGTTGCAGGACGGAACTGGGAGAGGGAGAGCAACAAGGAGTTCGCTATGAGGAGGGTCACTGTCCAGGGGCACTGTGCTAATGGAAAGACTGCCGAATGTAGATAGGAGCAAAGGAATGGAGTGAGGGCGAGCCATTGTGGAAAAAAGAGGTCGAGGAAGAGGAGGAGCAATTAAGGAAGCCACAAATGGACTGACGGGAGGAGGCCTGGCCATGTGACGGACACGTGAGAAGCCATGCGCCAGCTGCGAAAGAACGAGGGTGGGGCAGTTCCAAAGGTGGACGGGGGAGTTAAGAACAAGGAGAGGGTGCATGAAGTAGTTAGGGAATGGGTTAAAGCCCAAGAGTTTCATTGTTGTAAAGGACTTGGCTTAAATCCAAGGTGGCCCCTTTGTTGGTAGCTTCATCGGCTAGAGAGTTGTTTCCCCTAAGAATATGAAAATAAAGGATGTCTTTAGGAAGGGAGAGGGTGTGGATTCTTCTTTGAATTCTGTAGCTTTTTGAGCCTTGGGTTTTAGATCCGGATCTCATACTTTGGATAACATACCTTGAGTCGTCGAAGACCTTGAGCTTACAGACGTTGAGAGAAGCAACAATTTCCATAGAATGAAGCAATGTTAGCGACTCTACTTCATTTTTTGTTTCCTTTCCTAGTCCCCAAGAAAATGATGTGACTCTGTTTCCGTCGGGATCAAAGATGATCCCACCTGCACCTACCTCCCCGGGGTTCCCTTTGGAAGCCCCATCAAAGAAGATAGTGTAATTGTCTTGATTGGTCCACCATTAGGTGAATTGCATCTGGTCTTTTCTAATTTCCCAATCAGAGCAGGAGTTTTTGTAGTTTTTGGACTGAAGTGAGCTCGTCTTTACGAATACTTGACACCACTGAAATTCATACCAGGAAAGGGCTTCATGAGTTGGGATTGTGACGCCTTTGGAGGCGAGAGCTTCGGAGATCATGATTATTGCTTTATTGGCTGCTCTGGAGCAATCAGCCTTCCTATTCTCGAAGACACTTTTGTTTCTTGCCAACCAAAGCTGCCAGCATATGTTCATTGGAAGGAGCTTCCAGATGCGTGCCATGGTTGGTTTAGAATTGGCGTTTCCCGGAAAAGACTTTCCCCAGCGTTCAATCATATGATTTAAACACTTTGGAACTTTAAAGTTCTTCCATTGAGATCCTAGGATAGTTTCCCAGACTTGCTGAGCGGAATGGAAATCAATGAAGATGTGTTGGGCGCTTTCTTCAGAATTTTTGCACAAATTGCATTTAGAGGGGCCTTCGATGCCTCTAGTCCTTAGGTTGTCTGCAGTTAGAAGTTTGTTGTGCGTCAATAGCCAGAAGAAAAGGTTAATTTTTGGAATACAGTCTGGATTCCAAACTTTCTTCCACGCCTTTGGTATGGGATTGGTATTGAGGGTGAGACTTGCATAACCAGCCTTAACTGTGTAGTTACCGGCTTTTCCCCATCCTCCACAGTCTTTAGTTCAGAGGCTTATAGGTGCTTTCCCATGAAGGAGATTGAGAAGAGTGTTGAAGCCTTGCTTAAGGTTTTCTGGTGGATCTAAATGCTTCCAGCCCTTGTAGGCTCCAGAGGTCTTCTAGGTGGCAAGGTCCTCAAGTTTTTGAATGCCTGGGTTTTGCATCCAAAGCTTGATGTCTGTAAGATCCGGGAAAGTACCAAGCGGTTGAGCTCCATTTATACTATCATTTCAAATGTTGATTCTTTTCCCATTTCCGGGGATCCAATAGAGATTGTCTTTAATTAAATCAGCAGAGGAAAGGACTAAATCCCATATTGTTGTGCCTTTTTTCTTTTTGATGTTGTCTAGGCATCTTAGTCGAGAGCTTCTGGTGTATTTTTTCCTAAGAGCTTCTTTCCACCATTCTTTTTTGCCTGAGACAAGTCTCCAGGCGAGTTTGGCTCCCAAAGCTTTACTCATTAAGGCCGATTCACGGATCCCCATCCCTCCTCTCCTGCGATCCTCTTTTATGATTTTCCAATTGACAAGATGGAATTTTTTGCTTTGCGTTTTCCCTCCTTGCCAAAGAAATTTCCTTATTTCCATGCTGATGGAATTCATAACTGATTTAGGAGCCATCAAGATGGCACCGGTAAACACCGGAAGAGAGGAGAGAACTGCTTTTATAAGGGTGACTTTGCCTGCCAAGTTTAACCAACGGGATCCCCAGGAGTTGATTTTGCTCTTGATCTTTTGAATTATAGGATTCCAGAGGGAGGATGTGGCTTTTTTGGGGGAGATTGGGATACCCAGATACTTGAAAGAAGACCAGTCCAAACAGGGTTTGAATTCAAGAATCGAAGCAAGATTTCCGAGGGTGAGGGGACTGTAGTTCCTATTGTAGATGTTACATTTGGTAGAATTCGTTTTTCCACCAGAGACTCTCAGGTAGAGATCAAGGGGGGATTTGAATCTGGAGGCGATCAGGGGGGAGGCGCTTCCAAGGAGGATAGTATCATCAGTGAATTGAGCATGGTTTATCGGGGAAGCACCTCTGGATATAACAAGACCAGGTAAGGAGCCGGAGGAGAGTAGACTATTTAGTTTCCTGTTGAGGGAGTTAGCCATGATAACATAAAGAAAAGGTGAGAGGGGGTAGCCCTGTCTCATACCTTGAGACAAATGGAAGAAGGAGGTGGGCCTACCATTTACCGGGGGGGGGGGGGGGGGGGGGGGCGATTGTAACAATAAAATAATAATAAATTAATATTAATTTATTATTATAGTCATGCCCTTTGGTGAAAAGGTGCAAGACAGGCTTATTTAAGCCCGTCCAACTGTATTCATTTATCATCCTCCATTACATTTTTTATACATTTTTCTACATTACGTTCTCCTTTAGCAACCTTGCTCTTCCATTGGTATCAGAGCCTCTTGGCTCTCGGCACCAGCCCACCAGCTTACATCCTTCACCATTCCCACCTCAGCTGCACCCACCTCCTCCTTACCTTCCCCGCGCTCACGCTGCCGTCCACCACCAGCTGCCACCTCCCTCACGCCATCCATTCTGCGACTTCCCCACTTCGTTGCTCCTCTGCCCATCACTCTACACCGCTGCCACACCATGCCGTCTCCATCGCCTCGCTGCTCCATCTGCTTGCTCCATCCTCCATCCTCCCCTTCCTCGTCATCTCCACTGTCGCCCGACATCCAGCCGTCACTCCCCACACGCCCACGCCACACCTCCGCAGCCCCCACACCCCCGCCATCCCCTGTGCAGCTCCACACCCTCGTGTTCCTTGGCTGCTCGCACCCCCCCACCTTCGCTCTCTCCGCCTGCAACTCTTCTTGCATCCCTCCCTTCTACTCCAACACCCACATCACTCATCCTCCTGCTCCCGCCCATCATTCTGCCGCCCACCATTCGCCCACCTTCCTTCCTTCCGCCACCGTTCCACCTCCCTAACACCGCCTCCATTACTCCAACACGGTCGGCTGTCAAGAATTTTTTTTTAATATTAATACCTTAATATTAATAATATTTATTAATATTATTGTTATTTAATATTATTATTAAAAAAAACTATATGATAATAATAATAATTATTATTATAATTAGCTAAAAAAAAAAATCGTGGCGAGCTGGCTTCTTACAGCAAATAAAAATAAATCCACGTTCAGCGCCGAGAAGATTCCACCAATCACCAGATCAATGAGTGAATTAAACGCTCGGTTCGATTCAATCAATGAGAAGATTAACAAGAACTACGAGGATCTCCACGCAAAGATCAAACAAACCGGTGATGCCTTGACAGCAACTTGGACACAAATCACGTCACGAATAAAGAATACAGTTCTCACTCTACAAGACAACCAAAAGAAAAATGAGGCAGTTTTAAACGCCATCCTGGAAAGATTACCATTACCAAAAAATCCGCAACCAAACTCTCCCAGAACACCGAAGCAGCCGGATCCCTTCAACATGTCGTCATCATACTCATATACACAAGGACGCCAAATACGGGTGAAAGTCAGGCTACCCAAATACGACGGGGACGAACGACAGTGCATAGCGTGGATTAACAAAGCCGAGGAATACTTAGACATCCACAATATCCATTACGAAGAGGAGAAAGTTAAATATGCCTCCATGCATCTAGAAGGCAACACTTACAACTGGTACTTATGGTGGAAGAAAACTGCAAGAATCTGTTCTCACAACTGGGTTAGTTTCAAGAACAACCTCATTAAAAGATTCCAAGGCGTTGAAGAAAAAGACTTCTTTGCCAAAATCACAATGTTACAACAAAAAAACAGTGTCGATGAGTACACTTGTGAGTGGGAAGCACTATCAACTCGAGTCCCAGAGTTAACCGATGACCAACGACCACAGACCTACATACACAGCCTAAAACAACACATCTGTGATGAACTAGAGTTACATAACATCTCTACCATGGAGGAAGCACGACGAAAAGCCACGATTACTGAAAGCAAATCTATTCATAGAAATTTCGACCAAGACGACTCCAAAGAGAACCCCCTCCAATCAACATACACAGGAAATCCAAGATATACACCGCCTCAACTTAGGGAAGGAGCGAAGCCCAGTTTAGAGGCCCGGAGAATAAAGGAAGGGAAATGTAAGTTCTGTGGAGACAAATGGGATCCTAAGCACAGATGCTTACAAAAGAAATTGTATGCTTGTGAAGCAGAGTTGGAAGTCAAGGAGCCAATTGAGAACGATGCGAATATTCAACAAGACTACCACACAGAAATTGAGGACGACACCCCACAAATCTCATTAGCTGCTATTACTGGAATCTCCCAACCGCAAACATTGAAGCTTAGAGGACATATAAAAAAGAATAGCATCACAGTTATCATCGACTCTGGCAACACCCATAACTTCATTAATGTCAACCTTGCTAAGGTATTTAACTTAATTGTTTTTCGAGTACCTAACATGAAGGTTATGGTCGCAGATGGCAAGAAGATTGATAACGTAGGAAAATGTCACCAAGTCAAGTTACAAATACAAGAGTATAACTTAGAATCAAATTTCTTTGCGGTGCCGCTGGAAGGAGTCGACGTAGTATTAGGAATACAATGGTTACAAACCTTGGGTACATACTCCGCAAATCACCAAGAACATTTTATTGAATTCCATGCGTTCGGGAAAACACACAAATTATATGGGTTCCAACCACCTCCGACATAGCTGGTTACATCACATCAGATAGAAAAGCTACTTCAGAAGGATGTCCCAACGTACATACTTCAATGTCAAGAAATGAAGCTTCTAACAAGTAAAGGAGATAGGGACAAACAACTAAAGATACAAAAGTTGATTCAAAAACATTGCAAGGTGTTTCAAGAGCTACCTATGGAGCTCCCATCAAACAAAAAAATTGAACACATAATCAAAATGAAACCAAGGACAAAACCCGCCAGTAGCAAACCATACAGGTGTCCACATCAGAGACGATGCGGCAGTTCACGTAATCATTGTTGTCCAATAAGCTTTGAGGACAAAGCTTCCCTAAAGGGGAAGGCAATGTAACAATAAATTAATATTAAATATAATTAATATTAATTTATTATTATAGTCATGCCCTTTGGTGAAAAGGTGCAAGACATGCTTATTTAAGCCCATCCAACTGTATTCATTTATCATCCAACATTACATTTTTTATACATTTTTCTACATTACGTTCGCCTTCAGCAACCTTGCTCTTCCAGCGATCCAAGGGGAGCTAATACAGGCTTTTATCCAACTTATGAAGTCCTTAGCAAACCCAAACTTTTCCAAGACAATATATAAATAAGTGTGTCTGACTCTATCAAAAGCATTTGCCACATCAAGTTTGATGGCCATACCTGGATCTTCGTTCTGCTCACTCGAGTGGATAGCCTCTTGAATTAGTAGAATGTTGTCATAGATCTGTCGACCTGCAATGAAACCTCCCTGATTTGGAGAGATGATATTGGGAAGGAAGCCCTTGATTATGTTCGCGATAACTTTGATTAGGATTTTGTATGCAGAGTTGCATAAAGATATTGGTCAGTATCTCCCTATGGAGGAGGGATTCTTTTCTTTGGGAATTAAGGCGATGAAGGTGGAGTTGGTTGCTCCTCCTATTCTTTCTCTTTTCCTGGTCCAATTTAGCATTCTGATGAGATCTTTCTTAATCCAATGCCAGCACTTTCTGAAGAAGTGAATTGAAAAGCCATCTGGACCAGGGGCTTTGTCAGTGTGCAGGTACCAAACAGCTTGCCTGACTTCTTCTTCAGAGGTCAGATCCATGAGTTTTTTGTTATCATTGTCTGATAAGAGATTGGGGATTTCTCGACTCATTTGCTCCATGTCTTCCTTGGATGCTTCCTCTTCTTCTTGATACAGCTGCTCAAAATGAGCTTTGATTTCGGCCCTGATTAGATTTTGATCTTCAATTCTTGCTCCGTCTTCCTTTGTCAGATTCAGAATAGTGTTTTTCCTATACCTTTCCTTACACTGTGCATGAAAGAATTTGGTGTTTCTGTCATTGGCCTTTAACCAAAGACTTTTGGAGCAAAGCCTCCATTCCTCTTCATCTTTTCTTGAAAGATCCTGCACCTTAGCATCCAACTCTTTTTCTTCTCTCAAGATGCCTTCAGTGATTGGGACGTGTTCCATCTTGTTCTGGAGAGCGTCCAAATCAGTTTGAAACTTGGCTAGTTCCTCGCCAGGTTTCTTGTAGTTTTGTTTAGCCCAATTTTTTAATATTCTTTTTACATTTTTTAGCTTGGTTTCCCAAATGAATCCAGGGGAATCGGGAACAAACTGTTTCCAAACTGCTTTGACCTCTTCTAGACAATCCTCACTTTCGAGCCAGGCAGGATTATACCTAAAGGGGAGGGGACCCAAGTTTCCTAAGGTTGAGAAGAAAAGGGAGATAGGTCGATGATCAAAAATAGCGGAGGCCATGATTTTTGAGTCAAGAATGGAGGGTTTGGATAAAAGGGAGGAGCTAAGCAGAAACCTGTCGAGTCTGGCTGCAATGTGCCCGAGACCAGTCCTTTTGTTGTTCCATGTGAAGTTCCCATGCTTTGGCTTGATGTCTACTACTCTCCAAGAGGACTACAGATCTTCCAGGCGTTCCCCAAATGGGTCTCCGACTTTGGAGCCTCCCCTTCATTTGTTAGCGGAAATGGTGACGTTGAAGTCACCTGCCAGGATACAAGATAGGGCTTCTTTGCCTTGTTGCTGGACCATTAACTGGTTCCAAAAAATTCTTTGTGACTATATACAGCAGGACCATAAATGTTACCAATCCAATATCTTTCATTTTTTGTTAAATATTCGAGTTCAACAAAGATCCAATGTCGAATTGAGATGTGGGAGTGACATTTATAAATACCTTTATCCCACCAAGTGATGAGTCCCCCTGAGGCTCCTGATGCACTTACAGATTTCCCTTCACCAGTGGACCAGATGTGGTTCAAAATGTTGGAGTTGTCTGCCTCTTACATTTTAGTCTCCTGGATCATGAGGATTGTGTTGTTTTCCATCTTTTTTATTCTTTTGATTGCTTCTCGTTTCTGCTTTCCTCCTAATCCTCTACAGTTCCAGGAGACTATTTTCATTATTTCTTGGAAGGTTGGGTCGTTGCTCTTTCTTTCTTTTCTTCTAATGCTCCTTGAGGTTGTTTCCCACTGGATATTATCCTTAAATGCTGGTCTAGGCTGGTTTGCTTGCTCGCCGCCTTTTCTCTGGTTGCTTCTTGTTCCCTTAGTGTTTTATTGTGTTTTCTTCCTCTTTTAGATTGGTGTTCCAGTTCTTCTTTCTTGCTTTCCGATGTATCTTCATGGAAGAGCTTAGACTTTGAGCGAGTAATTGATCCCCCTGAGATGAGGGATGCCTCATTCCCAGATTCTTCAATTTGAAACGTTGGGTTTTCTTGATCATTTTCGGCTTCTTTTTGTTGGATGGGATTCTCCTGCGATTTCTCAGCATTTTTATTTTCTTCATTCCTGCTTGGTGGATCTCGGTCTTCCTCTACTGCCTCATTGGATAGAACTTGAAACTTGTTTGTGGCTGCCTTGTTTTTGGGTGGGGATGCAGGAGGGTTGTTGTTGTTGGCCTTGCCTCCTTTTTTCCTTGTAACCTCATTCCATTCTCCTCCTTGCACTTCCTCGGCCTCCTGGGTTTTCCTTTTAAGGCATAGCTTTGCGAAATGACCATATTCGTGGCATACTTTGCACTTAAAAGGGATTTGTTCATAGTCCACAGTATGCAAATTATTCCATCCATCCATAGACAAATTGATGGCCTCCGGGAGGCCTTTCTCGAGATCTACTTTGACGTAGATCCTGGCGCAAGAAAACATGGGGGGTTTGGGTTCAGATTTATCAATGTATTTGCCTAGGGAGTTCCCGATTGCTTTTAAATCCTCGTCGTTCCAGCAGTGGAGAGGAAGGTGTGGGAGCTTTACCCATACTGGAACAGCAGAGGGAATGTCTTTCTCTGGATCGAAGGAGAGATCCCACTTGTTGATGTACATCCCTCTAGGGCCCATAAAATAGGGTCCTTCCTGAAGATCAGGTCGTGGTCTTCTTTTTTTTCGAAGTAAAAAATGAAGAATCCCTTGCCACAGAAGATTTGTTGAACTTCTCCTTGAATGAGGGGCCGCTAGTTTTTGTTAAGCCAGGTTTCAATGGATCTGGGCGAAGGCCAAAGGCCTGTGAAATGACCTACCAGACCTTTTTCTGAGAGGGCGATTGCCTTGCATTTCGAAGCCGTTGAGGAGAGTTTGACTTCGGGAACAACGGATTTTTTGACGAACTTGGAGGTAGTTGGAACCGAAGCCTTGGCGGAGGCTGGTTGAGAAGCTACCAGAGAGCGAAATAAGTTAGAGATAGGGGGTCGAGCTCCCTCCAGGCCCGAACAACCAGGATCCGGAAGCGGATCCATGGACGGCGAAACCTTAGCGCAGAAACTGCTCAAACCCTAACTCTGCAGAAACCAAAAAGAACTGTGACAAGTTATACAACTTGACGAGACCTTTATACTCAAAACGAGAACTCTAGCCATAAAAATGCATATTTTTGCATCAAAAACACCAAAAAACAACCCCGAATCAAAAAGTGATGCTATTGGTAGCACCACTTTTTTTTCGGGGCTAAAATTACAACTTTTTGGTAACCTCAAGTGGCCACCAGGTGGTGTAGTGCAATAAAAACAGTAAAATCGACCACTCAATCAAAAAGGGAAGGATGTATTTTTTCCTGGGGCTAGAATTACAACTTGTTTGATGATGTCGCATTAACAACCGGTGCCTTCACAACAAAAATGCCAAAATCAAACTACTAGAAAAAAAGGTGCTACCAATGGCACCCGTTTCTTTTGTTGGATTACATTTGCAGGCATTTCTAAACCATGAACTGAAAATATTGTAAAAAAAATCTAAACCTCTGTAAAAATGAAAAAAATACATAACATCTTCGAGACAAAAAAAACAAAAAATTAAACAAATTTTTATTTTTTTTTAACTTTAAGAAACAAAAATAACTTTAAAAAAATACATGTTTTGGAAAAAAAAACAAAAAAAAAACAATGAAATAAAATGATTTGGAACACGGTTAATTTTTAAAACAAAAACAATTTAGAAAACCTAACTAAAAGAAAAAGGTTTAAAATAAATTAAAAAAAAAACTAAAGCAATGTAATAATTAATAAATTTAAATCATTAACGAAAAATTATTTTTAAAAAGTTATAAAAAAAATTTAAAAAGTATGATTTTAGTGATTTAAAAAGTTTTAAAATATTAAAAAAAACATCATAAGACATGCTTTTAAGGGGGTGAAGATTATGTAAAAAGGACGGCCCTTGGGTGGGATGGGGGGCGATCACCACCCTCTTGCCACCATCCTCACCACCCTCTTGCCACCATTCCACCAACAGTTTTGTTTTTTTTTCCTTTTTTTTGGTTTTTGTCTTTTAAAATTTGTTTAGAATGTGTGTTTTTTGGTTTTTTTAATTATCTTTAAAAATTTATTTTAAATGTGTTGTTTTTAATGTGTTTTAGTATTTGTAAGTGTTTTATTTTTTATTGTTTAAAAATTGTTAAAATTTTGGTTTGTTTTCTTATTTTCTTTTTACAAATATCTTTTTAAAAAAAACTAAATATTTTTAGTCCATGGTAGAAAAATGCCTGGAAATATAACCTAACAAAGGAAAGGGGTTTCATTGGTAGCACCTCTTTTCAAGTTATCGGTTTATTTTAGCATTTGCATAGCAAAGTTGTTGGTTGTTAAGGCGATGACTTCAAAAAGTTGTAATTTTAGCCTGGAAAGAAAAATGTGTTTTACCATTTTCGATTCGAGGGTCAATTTTAAAACTTTTATTACAACGGCACCGTGCTGCACCATTCAAGGTTACCAAAAATTTGTAATTTTAGCCACGAAAAAAAAAGTGGTGCTACCAGTAGCACCACTTTTCGATTCAGGGTTGTTTTTTGGTGGTTTTGACACCTATAAAAAAACGAGAACAATGTCGAGTTCTCGTCAAGTTGTAAAACTTGTTTGCTACTGGAGGGGGGTGGAATCTCTGTTGTTAGTGTTGCACGGTCACCATCATCATCACCCAAAAGTTCAGCTTCCAAGCGCTCTAAAACCATGGCTCCATCATCCAAATTGTTCTCGTCTGGGTTTTTGTCCCAAGTGAGATATGTTCTATCACTTTTGGCATGTTCACAATAATGAGACAACAACCTCAAGTTGTAGTGTACAAAAAACCAAGCTTTATTCCTGGTTTTCATTACGGTTGTTTCTTTTCACGCTGTGGATGAAGCTATAGGTGCTCCAACACCTCTCTGCAGAAGAACTGTTAACCACCTATGAAAGCACTCTGATGACCAATTTATGCAACTATGTGGTGGCGGAGCCATACATGTTCCACCACTCGATAGGAACCAATCTATCTCAATCTTTATTTGCATGCAAGCTAGCGAACACCCCATGTTGACTAAGGTATTCGCTCAATTCAGCATGCAATATGGCATTCTCCTCTTCATCAGGGACCAACTTGTTTATAGCTTGCATTTACCCAACCTGTACCTCTGGATCTGTGTGGGGTTTTTTCCAGACCCCACCCCCAGGTGCTGGTTTCGCCAACCAAGATGGAGAATAATATTTTGGTGTAAGGACATAGGCTAAGGCATGGAGTGGAACATTAAGTTTATCCCACTTGGTGACCACATGCTTTTGAATATGCCCATACAAGATGGGATCTTTTGGCCCAACAATATTTTTTATTTGGCCTAGCATTGTATCCATTTGCTCATACACCTCCCCAATTACCGGCTGATCAGTATCTGCAAACCGAATCATGTTATAAATGGGCTTGGTGAATTGCAACACATACTTGACACTCACCCAAAACTGACCATCAAGAACTATGTCCTCCAACTCTTGAAAATCACGCCTCTCAGATGCGGATGTAGCCCTGTCTTTCAAAATCTGCCATGAATCACTTGATACCATACTAGCCAATGCCTCCCTTACCTTCAAAAGGCGCTTGAAGGTAAGGTAATAGCTAGCAAATCTACTCTTTGCAAGCTTCAAAATCCCCAACCTTGAATGACTGCGGAAAATGTGATGAGCATTACTATGATTGGTAATAAATCTTATCATGAGTTTGCCTTTCATGTACAGTGAACCAATCCATTTATAATCATTCTCCTTCATCTTAATAATATCATGCATTAAAAGGTTAAATGTGTGAACCAAACACCCATACCAAAATATGTTGGGGTATCTATCCTCAATGATTGATCCCAATGCTTTACAATTAGCAGCATTATCGATAATGACCTGGATGACATTGTATGGCCCGATAGATTCAATGGTTTTAATTAAGGCTTATGCAATGTTGATGCTGGTCTTGAACCGATCCGAGTAGTCATGGGATGAAAGGAAGATTGCACCACTGGCGGACACCCCAAGAATATTTATCAATGGCTTTTCCTTTACATTTGTCCAACCATCAGATACAATGGATACCCCATATTCATTCCAAGAATTCGTGAATTGCCCCAAAGCATTTTGGATCTTGGATTTTTCCTTGTCAAGTCTCGCGGTTCTAGCTTTGCCATACCCTGGGCTCCTGTATCCTGCAAGGGCACTTCAGATGGCTTCAACCATTTCATTCCAATAGGGTGAGCGAAGAATATTGAATGGTATGCCACATGCATAGAGAAATCAAAACACTTTTGCATCCACATCATCCCTGCCACCATGGTCAAGGAAATATGATATTGTTCTACGCCTTCAATGCGAGGGGGAGAATCCACTGCCATCGGTGGATGGGGATCGAGCACTAAATGTTCTATGTGACCTTGCGGTTTCATGTTCAACCCTTGTTTTCTTGCATAAGTATTGTGCTTCCTCCTCTTCCCTATCATTTTCCTCATCCTCCTCTTCCTCTCCCACCTCTCCATGATATATGCCACTACCCACTTCTGCATCCTCTTCATCATTTCTCCTTCGGTTTCCAATCAACTCCATCATAATAAACAATGGAACCAAAAGGATAAACCACATTGACATACCCATCACAATGCTTGTAGTCTTGTAGAGATTTGAGAATAACTCTTTTCCTGCAATGGAATGAGGGAGAAGGAATGGCAAAGAGTGTTTGCCGCCTGGTTTCACACCTCGGAAAACACGACAGAAATCTTCAAACCGCTGGTGTGGCCTTGGGGGCAAGCCAGAGTCAAGTGTTGTCACCTAAAACTCGACTCCTCCGTCTAGGCTTACTCCTAGCGAAGCCAAAGGGGGTGGACCCTAAAAAGTAAAAATAAAACTAAGTGTTTAATCTATGAAAAGTAAAACAACCTATCTAGGAGTTAGAAATTTTTGTGAACCAAGATTAATGCACTATATATAAAGAAATATCATTCATTCATCATCATCATTATCATTTGAAAATATAAACTATCCATCATCATAAAAAATAAATAAGTAGACCAGTGCTGATAAATGGAGTCAGAAATAAAGTGCTTGAAACTGAAATGACAATGCTGTGCAAATGTTCTTGGTTAATTTTATTATTAATGTGGTAATGGATCTTTTTATTATGGCTATGGGATTCCCAATATACCAAAAAGGTACTAGGAATATGTCCGGAATTCAACAAGGTCGCTTCTCACTCAGACATGTGGGCTGGATCGGAGTCTCTTGGAGGTGTTCAACACTATACCAAACGAGGGTATAGTCTAACGATTTCCCAAAGGTCACTACCCAGTGGTTCCCGCGTCCTTTGAGAAATTTGTCCACCAAAGTTGAATGAGCGTGTGTGCCGAATTTTCACAAAGAAGTGGTTTATTGGGATGTGTTTGATCCTATTACTAGTCACTTATTCCCTTTCTGGTGTGATCAGCATGTTCAGACTGAGTTGCAGTGATCCCAGAGCATACGGGGAAAAGCCTTGTTAATTTTAAGTTTTTTAGAACAAAATTTTTACTTTTTTAAAGCCCCAAGAGTCTCTTTTCGGGCCAGTACTCGGGAAAGCCCTTATCCTAAAACCTTACTTCGGGAAAGCAAGGGGGTGTTTTAGATTGTGGTAAAAAAGTGAAAAATTGTAAAAAATGAAAAAAACTAGGTCTTCAGTGAACTCGTGGCCCGCCAATGAAACAGACCAACGAGGTTAATTTTAGCCCTAGTTGATTTTATTAAAGTACTGAAAAAACAAAACAAAACAAAACTAAAAATTGCACGCCATGAAAAATGAGTTGACACAGTTCCCCCCTAGGGGATGGGGTATGGGCGTTGGTTAGCCCACTTGCTCTCGTTTAATATTGCGTTACAATGCAATTTAGAAGTGCCCCAGTCTTGTAAAATGACTCGGTGGCTTACAATAACAAAAGGAAAAAGTATTCGGTTTGGGAAAATATAGTTTAGGGTGCTCCGGATGGCCTGAATCTTCAAAATTGGGCCAGCATCTCCTCCTACCTGTTCACAAAATGTTGCAAACCAGCAAGCTAGTGTTAGTAAAAGATGGCCCAAAACACTTTAAGAGTGTATTTGGGTCACCCAAAAAAATCCTAAAAAATTATAAGGCAAAAAACTAAGTAAACAAGCAAAAATTGAACTAAGTGAGACAAGTTGTAAGGCTTGTCCCCTTAGGATCTTTGCACACTCAAAGAGCTGCAAATTCTAAGCTCTTAAATCAGCCAAGTAAACCTTTAAAATCAGTAAAACATACTACTTGTTCAAGCTTTTAAAATATTCAAAAATTCAAACTTTAACAAGAAATATGCTTCTATTAGATTTAGATTGAAATTTTACTTTGAGAAACACTTAAGATCTAATAAATAAATCAGATCTACTTATGATATTGCAAAAAAAAGAGTAAGATCTGAGATATGCAAACCAAATTAACCAAGAAAAAGTTTAGAATTTTTTTTATTTGCTAAGAAAGAGAAAGGAAGTAGATTGGCATGTGAACTCAAAAAACTTTGAAGGTTTGGAAGTGGGACACCGATGGCAAGATCCACCAAAGCATGTACAAATGAGGAAAATGAGAGCAAGCAAGCTATCTTCTTCTTCAACCTGTCAACCTATAGCTAAAGACACTCACAAAATACCCATCAAATCTAGAAATGCATATGGTTAAAAATTAAAACAATATGAGCATAAACAAATGAAACATATACGTTTTGAATCTTTAATCAAAATAACACATGCAAGAACTAACTAATATAAACAAGTTTAGTTAGTATTTCTTACAAGCTAGAAGATGGTTGAAAATGCTTGCACAAAATTGTCTAAGCTACATATTACCTCATGCCATGAAATCCATCAACCACTCACAAAGCATCACACATGCAGGCCTCCAAAGTCTTCTTTATTCTCAATAGCAAAGATAAAACAAGTTACAAAGTAGGTCTGCTCCAACTCCAACTAGAGCAAAATGGAGTGGGCAGCCAAGTATATATAGAGCAAAAGAGAGAGGGAATGCACCCAAATTGAGGAGAGGATGGTGGAATTAATTAAGTAACTCGTGGAGCAAATGGGGCTTCCCACTCCCATGTATTGGGCTGCCCAAAATAGCACTAAATCGGCCCAAGTGGCAGCCCAAGAATGTAGCTGCAACTTCCTTGAAGTATGGGCCACCTTCCTTGGGATTTGCACCCACCTCATGGGGGAATGCGCCCACCCTTTGTGGGGAGTCATGCCCATGATTTGGGCCATACTTGAAAGAATCGCCGAAAAATCGCGACTTTTTGTAAAAGTCGCGAGGTGAAGGCCCTGCCGAAAAATCGGCGCTTAAAAATCGCGATTTTTTAAAAAATCGGCGATTTCTGACTTTTTCAAAAAATCGGCGATTTTTTCGAAAAAATCGCGAGTTGAAGGAAAAAATCGCCCAGGATTTTTCAGAGTTTTAAAAATTCGGGTTTTTTTATTATAAATTTGATGAGTTTTGTACATGTAACATTGATGTCAACAGTACTAAATGGTAATGTTAAAATTAAAGTAAAAGTGACATTCTCTTTATCTTTCATTTTCCATCCTTTTACTTAAATTTGTAACATTACCATTAATTGTTTCAGGATGTTTGAGAGTGGTTCCAACCTCATCAGACTTCATATGCAAAAAGTAGGATTTTAGATCCCATTTAGAATTCAACAGACTTAATGGTTTTCAAGATTTCAGGATTCCAACGTTTCTAGTGGATTCTATCATGTATGTGGGTAAGGGATTGGAATTTAATGAAGTACATCAAACTCTCTATGTACCTTGATGTTGGTGGTGTCGATGCCTGATTGTTAAAGTTGTTTGAATTCCACTGTCATGACCTTAATAAAAAAATGTACCCTTCAGTCAAGCAAAATCACTTATTAAGCATGGGAAGCTCTTTCTACCTTATTTTAACGCTTGGATTAAGAAGTTTGAACAAAATTGTAGGGTGTTAATTGATGTCCTTGGAGGATCAACTTCGAGATTGGAAGCAGAGGCAAAGTCTAGAGCCTAGAGGTGGGGGAACATAGTGCTATTGATGAATATGATCTCGACATAGACAATGATTTTGATGATTATGTTTTTTCAATTTTGATTTAGATATGTATTGCACTTGGTGCCATTTTGATAATATTTTGTCTCTAATGGTTTGGAATCATAGCTTGGAATCTTTAATATATATTTTTTTCATTAAAATTGTAAAATTTTATGTATTTTTTAACAGTCTGAGTCATTGAAATCAAACCACTCCAAGTTATTTGCATCCACTACATCTATATATTAGTGCTTTCTACATATTTATGTTCCAATGTGTTTATCTGATGTTATTGTTGCTTTATATGTTTAAAATTATGAAAAAAATGAATGTATTTTGTATTTTTTAATGTTTGCCGACTTTTTCCGATTTTTTCGCCGATGTTGCCGAGAAATTGTTTTCGGGACCCTTGCCGACTTTTTGCCGAGTCCGACTTTTTCAACGTTTTGGGCTGCCCAAATCTCTTACAAATCAGCCTAAACACTCCTCTTTAATAGCTGAAAAATTTCTGACTTCTAATTCCCCAAAACATAGAATTTAATTTTTTGTCATTTTTGACTTTTTTTATTTTTTCTTTCCATTTTTCACTTTTTTTTATTTTTTTAGCATAAGTGAAAAATAAATGACTCAATGACTTTGGAATGTGGGTTTTGGGGTATGGTGGGTGCTCTGAGTTAGAAAATGAGTACTCCCATGGCAAAAAAGAACCCTAGACCACACTTTTACGCCTATTACAAATATTTTAATTAAACCATTAAAAATGGCTTAAAAACACACAAAAAACTTTTTTCGTCGGAAATTTAAAAAAAAACTAGAGGGACCTAGCACATGTCGAGACTCCATACGACTCAAAATTAATGCCTAGCATGTTCATATACATTGACCCATGGAATTTAATAACCCCCTAAGGCCCATTAATCTCACCAGGGATTCCAGCTTTGGAGGAGCAAGAGAAAAACTCAAAAATTATGTTATGCACGAATGCAAGACATAATTAATAAGTGAAAAAACTCTTTGGAATACCTGACTTGATCAAAAAGTCCTAGGGAACCAAGTCCTTTACAAAAATACCATGCTAGTACATTTTATTACAAACCCCGCAGGGCATAGACATGTGAAAAAAGTTTAAAAAGGGGCCCTTATAAAGGCCTGATGGACATCAAAACACTGAAAATGAACATGTAACATGTTCAACTTTGCCCGCTCACTTGATAGTCCAACTAAGTACAACATAGCTGGTAACAAAGAGTAGGAGAAGAAAACCTATAAGCATTCAAGCCATAAACAAATACAAGTTTATATGAAAAAAGAAAAAACAAAAAAGAGTTTAGAGTCCTACCTCTTTAGCTCTCCAATGATGGTTGAACCCGATGGCAGCCTTCAATCTCCCCTCCAAGCTCTTGCAAATGGCACCCTTCAATCTCTCTTCTTGCTCTCCAAGCTCTTCACCAAAGCTCCAAATTCACTCCAAGCTCCACAAACCCTTGCAAACATGAATCAAATGGCAACAATGAAGTCAAATGAGGTTGGGGGGTGCTTTAAAGCCCAAACAAACCCCTCCAAAAAAAAAAATTGTCTTCCTCTCCCCAATCCGCGGGTTTGACGCTGGAGCGTTTTTCAGAGCAATGGGAGCGATCAAAACAGCGTTTTTTAAAGCGTGGGGGCGATGAGGGAGCGATCGAAAGAGCATTTTTTAAAGCGTGGGAGCGATGAGGGAGCGTTCAAGGAGCGATCGCTCCCACACAAAACCAGGGAGCATTTTTTTTAGCCGGATGCACGCTCTACAAAAACGCTCCCGAACGGGAGCGATTTCGGAGCATGCTCTATGGGCGCTCCCTCAACGCTTTGAGTGGAAGCGAGCTTCCGGAGCAGGGGCGGGGGGGGAGGGCACTCCCCCGCAACATAGCTGGTTGTAGCTCAAATGGACTGTAAATCATGCAACAAACCCTTATCACTGTCAAGCTGCTACAGGACGTCACCATATTTGCTCATTTATCCAGCTGTTTGGCACCTTTTACCACACAGGGAGACCCCTTTTAGGACTGCTGCTACAGGGAACCACTACACAGGCTGCTCAGAATGTCCCCAGACTTGGAAATAATACCTTTTTACTGCTGTTTTTATGCACAGGTTTGCCCAGATCTTGGAATGATGTTGCTTACTGCTGTTAGAAGGTCAGAAACAGGGTTGCATGTTACATATTTAAGAGGTATGATAACTGTCTTCACTGCTTAACTTTTGGCTGTGACTGATCTCAAAACTTTCAATCTGTGCAAGCTGCAATTTCAACCATACAAAAAGCACCCTGGGGTTAGGTTAATTCAATCTCCAAAGTCTCCAACACAACTGTCCACACAATGCTACAGGAAAGGCCTTCAGTTCATCTGCTTGGGCTCATTGTTTTTTCTATAAATCGTTGCCAGCAAAGACCTGTTAGTACCTTCTTTCTATTTTTTTCAAAAGAGCTGTACTACTATGTAATGTCTGACTGTTCTTCATTATGAGAGTGAGACTGCCCAGACCATATATCACCACAGAATTGCTCACTGATGATGTAACAAAGACCTTTAGCCTCAAACTGTCCTCCCTTAAATCAGCTACGACAGGAACACTGAAGATGATCTCCCAATCTGCTGGTAATGCTACCTATTTTTAATTTTTTCCACGTCACAGAACTGCTGGGTGTCTCTCTGTAGGTACACAGTGATACTTTTAACAATGACCAGGAATACATTTCTATCTTGCAACCCAGATTAAACCTTGAGATTTGGAGTGAAAGCCAATCTTCTTCCTCCTAGAGTCTGACCACATCATAACATCTGCCATAAAGGGCAACATTGAAGCTGCCTCTTTTCTGAATATGAGACCTTGACATGCTTAGATTTAGAATACGATCTTAAAGGAGAGTGCAGAAGTTACGATCTTTGACCAGCATAACCATAATGAAAACTCAAAACTGTCCCTTTTTTTGTCTTCAACAGCAAACAAAATCCATCTCATGCAATCTATTATTCAAAACTTCCTTAAACAAGCCATAATTTCCCATTCTCATGTCATCCTCAGCTGAAACTCACAAGTGGATACCATAGTTACCAAATTTGGCCAAATCAGCCAAATTAATTTGAAAATTCAGCAATTCGTTTGATTTGGCCAAATTTTTCATTCAAATTCGATTCGGTGGCAGCCTAGGGGTTCACTTGCCTCTAGATTCTTGTGGGCATGGGTTTAGAGACACAGGAAACATTTAAAAAGTGATATCCCGGTGATGTTATGGAAATAACTTCCAATAGTTTTTCAAAAACACGAAGACCTCTTTGTCGATTAATATGAAGTAAATTCACTTCCTTTTATGTGAAAAACAGAGATAATGGAGATGAATAGAGAGGAATGGCAGCTCTTATGAGTATAACGAAGCCCCTAACTAAACTAATAGGGCAGCGAGATGGTTTTTATTAAATGCTCAATGTTGGGATGGGTGATTGGATCTTAACCGGCTGTGAAAGTAAGATCACGCTGTACAACTGTGGGGATAATCTCAGTCTGATCAAGATACCACAGTGAGAATATATGTATTATATACAGATACTATTAAATTTTAAATATATTCTTGAATTTTTTGCTGAAATTTTTTCCAAACTGGAAATTCTATCCACGAACTATTTTTGTAGAGTAACGAATTCAAATTCAAATTCGAACTCGAACTTGGTAACTACGGTGGATACCCATGCAATATGGGGGTTGACACCTCCTAGGAGATATTCTAGACACATTGCATTGATTTCTTCCATCTGTGAACCTTCTAGTTGACTCACGAAGAAGAGATGTGATACCTTAATGGAGGATGATGTTTGGGTTAATTCTTGTTATTTTATTTTTTTAGCTCAGGTCTTAATATATGTTTCCAATATTTTATTCCCAGAACATGAGCAGAAATTAAATTCTTAGATCTGATATATGAAACATATATATACTGAGCAATATTAACTCTCATGCACAGCGGAAGTATAGAAAATCAACCACACATAAAGGAACACCAAAAATACTCTGGAAACCCCAACTCCAAGGAAAACCAGCAAACAAGGGTTATATTATAGTTTCAGCTCTGCAAATCCAGAAGGAATAAAATGTATACATACAGATCTGGGCATATAACACCCATAGAACGATGGATGTTCAATTCTGTCCGCTGGAAATGAGGACGACAGCACCTGCTCAGGCTAGTGGGTCCTTAACACAGGCTAATGTGGGCTTGTGTTTGGCTTGAAGAGGGTATGGAATACCTCCCTCTTCCTCCTGACACAAATCCGACCTCCAAACTCGGACCTCACTCTGCTGCTTCACCCTTACAGCCCTACTGCAAACCAGATCTGAACTTGATCTTGTCAGAAGTACTGGGAAATATCTCCCTCTCTCTGCTACTGTGTGCTGTCAGAAATGATATCACACTTGTACTTCCTTGATCTGCACTGAATAGCCCTCTGGGTGCCAAATCGATCTCTCAAAAGTGAATGTCCCACAAGCCATCTCCTCCTCCTTTTAAATCTCCAGCAATATGATTGAAGGGTTGAGATTAAATCCCTATCCTTCCAAATCAATGGCCACGATTTAATCTTAAGTTCACTTGAGCTTATCCACAGCTCATCTAGACACTTCTAGAAAAGGAATAACTAATACTGGTTAATACTTGATGACTTTTTCTAAGTTAGACTTAGGAAATATTTAATTGTTCACTAATCAGTTTAATTAATCTCATATTCCTAAGTTAGACTTAGGAAAAATTTACATGACTTGGAGAATTAATACTTTTAGCGTTCCTTGCTTGCATGACACCTCGCCTAAGAAAGAACACCTATCCGAGCTACAATATTTCAACAATTCTGAGATTGTAGCAGGTACAGATTCACAGATGGCAGGTTTTTTAGAGTTGCAGAAGCAACCAACTCGTGTTGGTGAAAACACTGTCCTCGTGAAGAGGTAGTGTTAGCTTTTTGGGTTATTACGGAAGTGTTTACACCATGTTTGGGGGTGCTTCATGACATTTGGGGTACATGGTGTATGATTAGCCTGTGGATGATCTCTGATGGATTTACACATTGGAGGTAGCTTACTCAATGGTTGCTTCACCTCAGTTGGGTGTTTGCATGGCATTCTTCCGTAATGTGTTGGAGATCTTCAAACAGCTTGGTGGCATTCTACATGTTGGCCACATGGAGGAGGTTGTTTGCTTGGAGAACACCAGACATTGGATGAGTGTTTGTCATTCTGGAGGAGGTTGTTGAGCCCTAGACAACATGGGGTAGCTTGAATATTTGCATGGAGGCATGGAGTTGAGATGGGGATGCTTGGGTTGTGATAGTGTTTATGCAAGGGGAGTGGACCTAGTGAAGCACATGGATTAGGAGGAGCGTTGGAGTCCTTGGAGGCTTGTAGGAGGAGTATTGGACACATCCCATGGAGTGGCCTTCCATTGAAGCCTTGCTTGTGTACAACATCACCTTGGAGATTGACATGTGAACCATTGGTGTCTAGCACTTCACATGTGTGAGCCTACTTGTGGCTTTTTAGGTTGTTTGTAAGGGCTTAGGCCCACATATGTTTTGTTGGCCTCCCTTACCTCTCATATATATTGAGGAAGGAGAGAGTCCTTCCATGCTCATTCATCTTGATCATCGTGTGTTAGAGATATGAGGAGAATAGCACACATTGAAGCTAGGGTTTTGTTATTAAACTCTAGGTTGTACTTGTTGAAGTGGAGAAGAAGAGGGGACATCTTGCAGAGGCTTGCTAGTATCGATGCTAGCTTGTGGAGAATCATTGGTGGATCTCGGGTTTTCTTTGTCTTCCCTAGCTAGGGTTTTGGAGAGCTAGAGGCTTGTACTAGTCTTGAGATAATGCTATGGAACATAGATAAACTTTACCTATATATATGAAGCAAAGTCACCTGACACGGCGACACGGGACACGTAGGACACGAAAATACGAGAGTCTGACACGGACACGGTGACCCCCGAAATCAGGACACGTAGGATACGTTTTATATACATATATATATTTTTTTAAAATATATTAAAATTTAAAAATATAGACATATAGATCCAAAAATATTTAGAAACTAGAACATTTACAAATATTCAATAGAAATTAGAATAAAAACACATTAATGATTAGTTGATTACACATTTGTCATTCACAAATCACGATTCACAACACATTTGTCATTCACAAATCACAATGAGACACAAATACATGTCGGAACCATATTTCTCATTAAGTCATCAAAATCAAAATGTATACATATATGTCGGAATGCCACTGGGCACTGGCAAATGTCAAATAGACTAATAGTAAATACAAAAAGGGGTGGATCAAGATGGGAGAATCCCATATGTCAGTAGTCCTCCTCCATGCCTGAATCAACATACTCATCACTGCCACTGCCACTGCCCTCATCCTCATCCTCCTCCCCCTCCTCCTCCTCTCTGCCCATCTGACGATCTGCATCTGCTGCTGTGGAGGATGACCCCTCTGTACGATCACTATCATCAAAAGTGACCGGCTCTAGCACTGGATCATTTAGATCCATGTTGGCTAATGCCAACTCAGTACTGCTGTCCAAACCCATATCATCAGGAAAGACATCCCACATCTTTGTCTTTCCCTTCACCCACTCCTCCCTCTTCCTGTAAATAAGACGAAGGTTGGAGTGCACATACACCATCGACTCTGCCCTGGACTACTCAAGCCTGCTCTTCTTCACACTGTACAAGTTCCCATATGTGCTCCAATTCCTCTCACAACAAGAGGATGATGTAACTTGAGAGATGACCCTGAAGGCTAGCTTCTGTAGAATAGGGGATGTTGCCCCATGAGTTTCCCACCAAGCATAGGGTTTCTTACCCTCCCTATCTCTAAGCACATCATAGCCTCCAAATCTCCTAGTGCCAGTGGAAAAATGTACAAAGCCATCCTCCACCTCCTCAAGCATGTCTCTATCCTAAAATAGCCGTCTAAGTGCTATCTTCCTCCCATTTGCAATCTCTGCATCCATGTGAGGAGGGACTCTGTGTGAGGTCCCCGATCCACCAGTGAGCCACTCCTGAGTGTAGAACTTGGGGTTCAAGGAGTGGGCCAAGCAATGCAAAGGTGTGCAATTCTTATCCCACCTGGAGATAAGAATATCCCGAATAATGGTCCATAAGTTCTTTGTCGATGTCCCATACTCGAGACACTCATTCTCCATGACAATGGACCTCATGGACTCAATCATGGAATCCCACCCCTCATAAACCTCTGCTAGGATGGGCTGGTCCGTGTCTGCATACCGCAACAAAGAAATGATTGGCTCCATGATCTTAATAGTAAGATCCACCGTGTCCCACCAACCATCATTTAACACCAAGTCCTTCACCTTTTGTGAAGCAGCTTGATCCGTCTTTCTCCAAAAAGCCCAAAACTCTGAAATCACCATGGACCCAAGAGCGGTTTTGACCTCCCTCAACCTCTTGAGCATGATGAATGAGGAAGCAAACCGAGTATCTGCAATCTTCAGCAATGAAAGCTGTGTGTACTGTTTGTAGATGGTGAGGGCATTTGTGTGGTTTTGTACAAAGTTACGGATATGGCGTGCATCCTCAATAAGGTTGTCAATCCATGCCACATCCGAAGCAATGGCTTTCAGTGCTAAATTCAAGGAATGGACAATGCAAGGTGTCCAAAAAACCTGTAAGAGCAATAAAAGCATGTATCAATGACTCTACAACACTAACATTGCAATGACCAAATTCAAACAATGAGCAAATTAGAAGTGAAAGGTGTCCAAAATGAACATACCTGTGGATATTTAGCTTCCACAATCATGCCAGCAGCCTTGCAAACAGGTGCATTGTCCGTGATGATTTGTACACACGACTCAACACCCACTTCTTCAATGGTTTTAATGAATAAATCACCCATAAATTGTGCATCCTTATATTCGCCAAGAGCATCCACCGCTTTCAAGAACACCGGTCCATTTTGGGAAGATACCATGAAATTGATGAGTGGATGGCGTGCCGGATCCGTCCATCCATCAGAAACAATACTCACACCGGATGAGGGCCATGTTGATCTAATTGGCTCAAGAATTTTATCTACCTCCTTCTTTGCTTTAACCAACAATGTGGTTCTAAGCTTCTCTGAACCAGGAGGCACATAACCATTTGGAGCTCGTTCCAAGATAGTTTTAACCGTCTCAAAATACAATGGTGACCGTGCAACATTGAATGAAATGAAGTTGAGGTAGAAGAAAAATGCAATAGTAAGGTCTACCTCTTCTCGCGCCTCTTTTTGGAAAATCCTATCCATTGGACCACCTGTAGATTGCCTCTTTCTTGTTTGATAAGTATCCCCACGCCCACGCCCATGAATGCTAGGTGGAAATGGAGGCTTGGTCCTAGCAGACTTCCTAAAGAATGGAAGAGGATCATCCTCTTTTTTCTTGCTTGCTGCTGCCACCTTCCCTAAGCCAACATGATCCTCTCTTTCCATATCCCTCCTTTGGTGAACAGTCACCGCTTTGTATGAAGAAATCCCACAAGAAGGAAGGGCCAACAAATGGCCCTTAACTCAGAAATATGTGCTCATGAACTCATGCTTGCAAAAATTGCATCTCCAAGACACATTGCCTCCCCCACCAAGCTTTGCCCCGGGTCCATCTTTCCTTGTCACATACTTCCACAAAGGGTATTTTTTTTCTTGGGCTTGTTGTCTTGCTAAAACAGGGTTAAGTGGAGCCATAGAATGAGCTCCACTAGCAGCCGATGGAGCACTTGACGGAGGAGGAGAACCGCTTGTGCTTGGTGGAATAGGAGGGAAGGCCCTAGATGGTGCATTTCTCCCTCTCCTTTGCCCCCTACCTCCTGCCCTAGCTAATTGAGACATTCCTTTTCTTTTGTGATGGTTGAGCTTGCAATCCTCTCCACAAATCCACCGGAATGCACTTGGAATCGCTTGGAAACAATGGATAGCCTTCAAATCTCCTTCAAATCTCCTTCACCTGCACATACAACTCACTCTCAACCAAATGCTTCCTTGCAAATGACAAAAAGAAAGGCAAAATTATGTTTTTAAGTGAACCCGGACGCCTTTTTCCGCCAAAAACATGTCCTGTTTTTCGGGTACGTGTCCGACAGTCGGGACACGTTGTAAATTCGTGTCCGATTCGTTTTTAGCACGTGTCCCAATTTCGGATTCGAAGTAAGGTCGAATCGGACACAAATTCATATCGAATCGTGTCCGATTCGACCGATTCGGGACACGGCTGGGGTTTCATACGAATCTGGTTTTGAGATATGAAGTTTTCAGCTGTCCAAAATTGTCTTATTGCAGATTTGATTTTCAGCTATCTTTATCTTCATGGTTTGGTAATTTCCACCACCATTATGTCTTGCTGATTTGGCATAAGGCTGAAATTGGTGATTTAACAGTAATCTAGAAGAAGATAAGGCAGATTTACTGCTGTAATTCCTGCAGTCATAAAGTAAATTTCAGATCTGGTCCATGCCTGATAAGATTGCCCTAGAGGGTTGAAACCAATGTTTCAAATATCACAAAAACATCATCAACATCGATATATCATGATTCTCTCAGTTCAGCATTATTATCATCAAGAAAATCTTTTTTTTTTCAAATTTTGACTATATCACAATATTTTGAAAATATCGTGATATATCGACAAACTATCACAAAAAATTAAAAAATATCAACTAAGTCGGGAGATTTTTGGAATTTTTTGCTCAATTTGAAAAGGGAAAGCAGGGGATTGAGAACAAAGGGGTTATTCATTATTACCTTTGCCTATAAAAGGACTAGAGGGAGGGGGTTGCTTCAGATGATTAAAAAATTGCATTTTTTTAAAGTTTGCCGATATTATTCGTGGACACAATATTTGCAACATTGGCTGAAACTTGTTGGTACACATTTGGTATCTTTTCTCTTATAGTGCCTTGTTGATATGGGTTGTTAAGAGGTGATATATTGTCTATTGTTGCTGCTGCTTTATCATATTTCATAACATCCCTAAGGTTGAAAATTCATAGGGTTAAGATCCAAGAAACCTCTAGGGAAGAGGAGAAATTTATGAAGTTGCATTAAAGCTTTAGTCGCAGAAATTTCTACAATTCTGTGTTGGCAAGTGCCCGTTTTGAATTCCCGAAGGAAGCCACAGTAGTCTACATTGATTGGTTTACTAGGGATGCCATCCATAAATGTGGAAAGCATTTGGGTTTCTCCATGAGGTTTTTAATATATATATATATATATATATATTTCCATAGAAAATGTCATTGAGGAAACCTTCCAAGTGCTTCCAGACTAATGGTGCTAAGGACCAGCCTAGATCCAAATCCTAGGCTCTATCAAGCATCGAGAGGGATCAAATCTCCCAGGTGCAAACTGCTCAGGTATTGCACTCAAGGAGCTATTCAAGGAGAGGTATTGCACAAAGTAAAAAATAATCAAATCAATATGCATATTATCTTTAAATCTTACTTATTTATTTTATTCCATTGATTATTTTACTTTTTTTTTTACTCGACAAACTTACACAATCTCCCTCATATTTACTTTTTACTTTGTAATATTCTTTTTTGTTTATGGCCGACATAATATTTATTACTTTTTACTTTGTATTATTCTTTTTTGTTTACTTTGTATTATTTTGTTACTCGACAAACACTCAACAAACTCGACAAACACTCACATGTTACAAGATCTCCCTCATACTGGGCTGTAGAGCGCCTATCGGCACAATAAATGATGCCAGAATACATTACTCCTAATAGAGAGGGACTCTATTGGACTTAAATCCATACCCTAACCCATTGGGCTATATGTATAGGGAGTTTATTGTTTCCCTATCATTTTATATCCAACCTTTCTGAAAATTTGTCATATTTGTTTCCCCCCCATTTCTGCATCCACATTTGTTTACAATTCAGTGCAACATAGTTTAAACCCTGTCACTTCCCTTTAGTATAAATATTATAATATCTCTCAAATTTGTTCAATGAATAGTTTCCTTGCTCTACCAAATATTTGTTGCCTAACTCAACACACGATAGTTACTAATTGCTCTAGCCTCTTACCTTTAATTAACATGTCGGAAACTTTAATTGGCATGGACATGTCAAGTTTGTCAGTACTTTCTTGAATCATATGAAAGTATGACTTGCATTTTGACAGGATTTCGCCAACATCCATTTCCTGAGAAGATCCCAAGAGGAAAACTAATCCAAGATGGATCCTATAATAAATCATGGCCCTTATGTGTGACTTATATAATTCCTGTATGAAAACTAAAAAATGAGAAAACACAAAAGAAAAAAAATCAGAATATAGATGATTAAATTATCCCTTAACATCAATGGGTCTTGGTTTGATGGTTAAGGAGGGTGGTGATATCCCCCCTACTGAGGTTCAAATACCCCAGAGACCTATTTCACCCCTTAAGGAATGTTTCTCTTGTGTAAGTAGGTCAGTTCAAACAGTTGGAACTAGGGGCAAGTCTTGGGTGACTTTGGCCAAATAGATAAGGGTATTTTTTAAGGATTCAAATAGTATACCTCTTTGTTACAAACATCGCCGATATATCGGCAACATCGCGATATATCGCGATGCTAACCCTCCGGCGATATATCGGCAATATATCAGCCGATATTTTCCTCGATTTTTTGCCGATTTTATCACGATTTTTTGGCCTTTTTTTTAATATATCGCAATTTTTTGCCGTTTTTTTTGCTCATTTGCCATGTTTTGGAAAAAAAAATTGTCGTGCCCATAAAAAATGTTGCCTTCTTCATTAGTAATTGGTCATATTAAATGGTAATATTAAATTCTTAAAGTAAAAGGATAGAATATTCTTTTACTTAAATTTTTAACATTACCATTAATTGTTTCAGGATGTTTGAGAGTGGTTCCAACCAATGTTATAAAAACTGGCCCGGACCCGCAAAACTGGCCGGTCCAACCGGTTTCAAGGGTTTTTGGTTCGACCATTTGATTCAACCCGTTTTTGACCGGTTATGTACGGAACCGATCGGTTTCCACCGGGAACAGCCCGATTTTGTACAAAACCGGCCAATTTTCTCAAACCGGCCGGGTTCCGTATGGAACCGACCAATTCCATACCGAGTTTTTCTAGGGCAAAAAACCCACGTTTTGAATTTTTTTAATTAAAAAACCAAAAAAATTGGGCACATCGGCCACATCCGCTAACCTAATTACCATATAATCACTATATATTGACGTGGGGACCCTCAATTGCAATCACGATTCGCAATCATCTTTGGATTTTTCTAGGCTAAGCATACGAATTACAGAGTCAAGGTAGTAGGGCATTTGGGAGTCTGGAATCGAATCTCAATTGTGGGCCATGGCACAACCAAATTTTGGTTTTATACACTCTTACTTGCTATATACATGAGAAACTTTGCAGATTTGTGTACAATGGTTTGAATTCACATGGATACACATGAATATATATTTATTTTTTGAAAATATGAATATTTTATGTATTTTTGCTCAACCGGTTTTTTGATCTGTTTTTTTCCTGGTTTTTGTCTGGTTCCGGTCTGGGTACGGGTCCTGGGGCCAGCCGGTTTGACCACCGGTCCGGTTCTGATAACATTGGTTCCAACCTCATCGGACTTCATATGCAAAAAGTAGAGTTTTAGATCCCATTCAAAATTCAACAAACTTAATAGTTTTTCAGGAGTTTAGGATTACAAAGTTTCCACTGGATTTTATCATGTATGAGGGTATGGGATTGGCATTTAATCAAGCACATCAACCCCTCAATGTACCTTGATGTTGGTTGTGTTGATTGTTGAACTCCTTTGTCACGACCTTAATAAAAATTTACTTTTCACTCAAGCAAAATCACTTATTAAGCATGGGAAGTTTTTTCTACCTTGTTTTAACGATTGGATTAGGAAGTTTCATCAAAATTGTAAGGTGTTGAATTGATGACTAATGTCCTTGGAGGATCAACTTTGAGATTTAAGGTAGAGGCAAGGACCAGAGCCTAGAGGAGGGAGGCATAGGGTGTTATCGATGAATAGGATCCCAATATAGACAATGATTCGCTGACATGTATTATTTATGGTTTATGTTTCACATTCATTTTTTTAAATGTCCTTGCTCATTTATTAATTAAACATATGCATATACATACATAGCGATTTAAAATATACATGGAGTCCACTACAACCCCCATGACCGTTAGAGCCTTCTAGCTCTAGAGGCAAAGCCATTACTAGAGCAATTACCTTTGCTTGTAAAAGGGGTAGAGGGAATCAATTGTTTATTTGCTTGATTTCATTGTATATAAGATACATTGATTGTATTTTTTTGGTGATTCAATAGTCGGGGACTCAGGATCCAAGACACGATTCATTTTTTATGTGTGATCTATCACTAGATGTCTTATACATCTTATATATCGGTTTTCTTTCCATATTCATGTGGTAATGTGTTTATTTGATGTTCTTGTTGCTTTAGATGTTTAGAAAAATGAAAAAAAATGAATATTTTTGTATTTTTTTAAGTCTGTCGATATATTGCCGATGTTTGCCAACACTTTCGCCAATAAATCCGATAATTTATTTTTGTACCCTTGGCGATATATTCGCCAACACGATATTTGTAACATTGGTATACCTAAGTATAGTAATCTAGCGATTATTTTGAATTGAAAAAATCATGCACATAGATAGGTAGGCGAATATTAAATTAGAAACATACAATTTACTACTAAAACTTGTAAATTTTGGCAAATTTAAAAATTAAAAAAAAAAAAAAACATATTTTATGTAAATATAAGCAATTTTTTAGAGTAAAAATGGCCAATTAGTGAATTTATTTTTTGAAAAAAAAGGCCAAAAAATAGCCAATTGGCCAAATTCCGGCCCTAAAAATACCTTGAATTGATAACCCCCACCCAACACTTCTTAACTCAAGGATTCCTCCTTGAGTATTGCTTGTTGAAATTTGTACCAAGGAAGTGTTCCCATAGCAGTTTTGCCTAAGTCATTAAGAGAGGGAAAAGTGACATGACCCTTGTATTGATTTGCTTGAAATGAGCAATTAATTCACTTTAGAGTTATAAAGTGATTTTTAATATATTTAAGTGGTGATTGAGTGAAATTAACTTATGGAGAGATATAAAGTGCATTTATTCTCATCCATTGATCTAAACCAATGTGGGCCTTTGGATTAGATGATCGTTCAACTACCCTAGTGAGGCAAACCAAAAGACAAGGAACATGAATGAAAAGGGCACTCCCTCTTCCATTGTTGAGCATCCAAGAGAGTTGGAGCAAGTCGACCTTCCTTGAGAAGAAGAGAAGTCGAGGCATGAGAGAGAGATAGCAGCACAATACTAGGACCGTACAACAACTAAGAGAGGCACGAAATTTGAGAAAAGCAGGCACACATACCAAGAAGGGGATTGGCGCAAAATTTGAGGTGCTTGGAACAAATTTCGAGACAACAGATTCAGGCATTCATTGTAGCGATTCCATATAGGAAGAGGACGTATGTACAACATGAATTTCAAGGCTGTGAGTCACACGAAAAATTGAGGACTGGAACTGTTGTTTCAATGGCACAAATTTTTATGCACTAGACTGTATAGGAGGCACAGAGTTCGAGAAGAATTGTGATCTATTTCGTACAGCTTGAGAAGTGAATTTCTGGCACGATATTCTAGGCTGTAAAGACACTATTTTCAAGGCATTGTCTAAGCTTGGTGGTAGAGCGGCATTATTTTATTGCAGAAGAAAATAATAAAATCCCTCACACTCTCTCACAAGTTTTCCCCTTAGGGGTTTTCCCTAGGCCAAATTGGCTAAAAATCTATGTGTCTGAAATTTATGTGTAATGCATGTGTTTTATGCTCAGTATTTAAGTTGTAGAACTTCTTATTGTGCTTTAAGTTGAGATGGTTCATCAGTAAAAATCTTATTTGCAACAGTTAGTTGAATGAGATTGAATATTGAACTATGATTATCTGTGCATATCTGGTTGGGAAGTGAAATTTCTACATGGTATCAAAGCCCTGTTGAGAAGAGAGGGGCAGATTGACAGTCAATGATTTTCAGACTTCAGAGGGAGTTTTCTTTTGTTCATCAGAGGCAACTTTGGATTTACATTTTCAGTGAGATGGCCACAAGGCTGAGGTTGGAGGACAGGTTGGATGGGGCAGCCAACTTCACTCCTTGGAAAGCAAGGATAATGTTAATTTTACAAGAGAATGAACTGTGGGATGTAGTGAATAGCACTCAAGCAAATCTTGTTTGGATTCCCACAGCCAGTGATGCAGCAACGTTGGCTACCTTCAATAAGAAGGACATCAAGGCGAAGAGGATAATACTTGATGTGGTAAAGGATCATGTGATCCCACACTTGTCCTCCAAGACACGAGCTTATCTCATGTGGGATGCCTTAACCAAGATGTACCAAAGTTCGAATGAAAATCGAAAGATGGTATTGAGAGAAAAGTTGAAAAGCATACGGATGGCAAAATCTTAGAATGTGACTTCCTACCTTACTAGGATTACTCAGGTGAGGGATGAGCTAGCAGCAGTTGGGGAGGTGGTGGTTGGAAGGGAGCTAGTGCGGACAGCCTTAAATGGCATGAACAAGCCATGGGATGTATTTGTGGAGGCTATTGTTGCCAAGGAGAACATGCCTTCTTGGAATTGTCTCTGGGATGACTTTGTGCAGGAGGAGACCTGGAGAGGATTTGTGCAAGGGAGCTCTTCAAACAGTAAGGAGGATGAGGAGAACGTTGCCTTATCATCCAAAGGCAAGAAGTCCAAGAAGGGCCTGTTATCACCTAAACTGTAGTTACCCCTATGGATGTATCCAGTCATGGATGGCAATAGGGAAGGGCAACTCAAAAGGTGCAACCACGATCACCTCGACCTCCAATATATGGTTGTCACGCCAGTCGAGGCAACCTTCACTTTATGTTATCTAGCCCAGACAACAAAGGGGGAGACCCGATCTACTCCCGACAGGAGAGATCAAAACCAAGACACCAAATCAGGGTATTTCTAAGTGAAGTTAGGTGTATGGTTTATCCTAGACCTTATAGGTTGAAGTCACAAGCCAGGTGAGGGGTTCAATAGGTATAGCTTTGGTTCAAGGTTGATGTAAGAGTGACTTATAATGTTTGAAGTGAGATCTAGGGCTAGTGTACTAGTTCAATGTCAAAAGACCCACTGCCTTGGGAACCATGTCCAGTGCAGGGTAGTTTAAGGGTTGTATTGGGGCTAACTAGTACAGATGACAAGCTTGACCATGATACATGATAGCTTCAAGGGTTTAGTTCACCATGCATAGGTCAGTCCACAAGTCAATCCAACAATCTAGGAAAGTCGAATTAACTTGGAGAGAAACCAGTGCCTTGGGAATTGGGAAGTGGAGTCAAAGTAGGGTTGACTTGTGGTTTAGGACTCCTAATACATGGGACAAGTAGGCAATAGAGGTCTTGATGGATGAATGTGTCTAGATCTAGGTTTGACCCAAGTGGACCACAATCCCTTAAAACAAGGAATGCTATCCCCAAGGCAAGATTTCACAAAATGATAGTCTAGACCTAGGTTTTGAATTATTCCGGTTTCAAATCTCCAAAAATCTCAAGTACCCACGTCCTAGAAGTGAGTCAACTCACTTCTCCAAGGTGGTGCGACTTTGCCCAAGGAGGCTAAAAAGTGGGGTTAGGTGGGTCAAGACAAGTCGGATGGCATCCAAACTTTAGATCCGGGTAGGTTAGTCAAATAGGAGTATGGATCTATAATTTCGTGGCAATCCAACGGCTAGATCTTAGTAGATCTGAGTTTGAGTGTTCCAAGTGGTCCAAAATGGGGATTAAATCCCTTGAAATGTGGAATAGGGCCCACAAGGTGAATTTCAGGAAAGTAACAATCTGGGTGTATGTTATTGGATGTGTAGATGACGAATCAAGTGGGATCTCAAACACCCACCACCTAGATCTAGGTCAACTTGCTCAAACTAGGAAGTGCGCTTTGCTTGGGAGGAGCTAAGTTGGCATGGGAAGGGGGTCAAACGGAAGCCAATCCTCACCAAACTATAGATCCGGGATGTCGTGGATGCTATAGAGGTGGGTTTTCAGTATTATGCCCAACCACCCACTAGATCTAAGTAGATCTGAGAAAATGTAAAAATGGGGTTTTGATTAATTAGGGTTTTAAATTTTTTTGACAATCGGATAGATCATGGAGATAGAACTTACCTTGAGATCATACCTGAGTGATGTGAATGAGATGCCTTGATGTTGAGGAAGATTCCCGCAGAGATCAAATGAGAGATTGTTGATTTGCTTGCCGAATTGATGCCCTAGCCCACAAGTGCGACCTCCTCTACCTGTCAAACCAAGGAATAGCGATTCAATTAGTAAGATCAAGCATGGAGGAAATACAAGAGAAATGCAATAGTAACATGAAATAGAAGGTCCTGGGACAGTAATACTCCCTGTTACCAACGAAGAGCTCCAAAGAAGAAGTAGGGAGAGTCTTCCCCTACCAATACCTCCTCCTCCAAGCAAATCGGCCTCCACCTGTAGATGCAAAATCGTGGTACAAAAGATATGGCAAACAAGATCTCCAATAACTCAGTGCAAAGGAAGAACCAACGAACGAACACCAAAAACATTCACCACAACACTGGAGATAGATGTAATAATAATTTTCTATTCCAATAATCCAGAGCCAAAAGTCCCTTTACAATGAGAAGCTCTCTCCTTTAAATAGGAAGGAGAGGCACCAAAACCCTAACCACTTTTTGAATGAGTGGCTAAGATTAAAAGATACAAATGTTTAATCAATGGTTGAGATGAGCTCAACCATAAAATACATGGATCACTAATAAAATATAATGTAAGTGGACAAAATCGCCCTATAAGAGGGGAATCCCACCAAATCATGATGACAAAATATCATAAGAGGCTTATGGTGGGTCCAAGGGGTAATTTTATCCCTCCTTGGTAAATCCCCATAGCACAATAACCATAAAATAATCATGAATGTACCAAATCGTGCCACCATAGTCAAATCGTAGGCCTCAAAAAGACCTCAGAAATCCACAGAAAGTGCCATAAGTGATGGATGCGGGCCCCGATGAAGCTGAAACTGCTGGAGAAGGTGTGGAAGGCCTCGATCTATCATCACTGATCATCCCAAGCCATAACTTTGCCTCAGTAGCCCAAATCGATTTCCTCGATAGCCATTTCTACCAATCCTGAAATGCCTCGGGAAGCGTGAAACTGCCCCAAACAGCCTCCTGGAGTGCCTGCGCTGTCAAGGTGAGGGCACCAGTGTGTCTGGGAGGGGGGTAATATGGTAAAAACAAGTGGCTGGACCACCCCCTCCATCATCAGTGCCCTAGGTCAACCGAATAAAAATCATATCTGCTCCGACAGGGCCTCCGACAGACCAAAACTGCACTGGGACAGCCTACTGAGGCTCAATCATCACTGTAAATGCCCGGAACTAAAAACAAACTGTCCCATTGGACTCAGAAGGTCCAAATCTATCCAAGATGTGTACTCATACACCATATGAGTCTCTGCATGATCAAAATAAATATCCAATATACCGGAACAAGGCCAATAATAATAATCTGTAAATGACCAAACACTGCTGTAAACCAAGAATCATCATCATAACCCTGTAGCTGCTGCATAGAATCATCATGTATGTGTACATAGACCATATATCATCTATCCATATCATCATAAGGTCTAACATCTCATGTCCCATGGTCCTCCATGGTCAAACTGGGTCTAACTAAGACCAAATATAACTCAGACCATCATCCAAGGCTGCTGCAAAGTGTCAAGGTTAATACATGCTCTACAACTTATTCAAATAACAATTATAACACAGAGTAATCATAACTGGCGATCTAAATCCAAATATATAGTGTCGTTAATTATTATTATTACTCGGACTAGACTTTCAGGATCATACTCACTTCATAGCTGTGATCAATTTGCTAGTGAAGGCTGAAGGCTGAAATAATTGGCTAGGCTAAGGGATGACTTGACTGACTTAACTTTGTGACACTTTGGCAAGGGAAAGGGAATATACACCATAGTATATACTGAATGAGCAATAACACAGGGAATGGCAGTGTCTCACAAATGGATGAGTTGTTTAAAGAGGGTTTATTCACCTTCACAGATGCGCACAATCCGTAATATAAATAAGGCCAGCAATTGTTTAGATATAGCATTTAAGTTCTATTGCTTTTGGGCCTGAAGTTTCCATCGCTTTGATCTATGTGTGTTTATAAACACATTGCATAGATTTACATTTTTTCTTTAGGCTTTCTGCTGCAAGTGTGTTTTTAAGGCACTTGTTTACCTGAGCACTTCTAGGTGTGTCATGGACAGCTTGTTTACCTAGGTATTTATTTTCCAAAAGATATAACATTTTATTTTCATTGCCATGTTCATTTGGCATGCCTCTCATTCATGTGTGTTTAGAAACACATTGCATGAATGGGCTTTTCATACAAGATATAGCACTTCATTTTTCCAGATTTTGTATTCATGGCAGCACTAAAAGTTTCAGGTTTAGCCAACACAACTTTAGTGACTAGGGGGAATTCACAAGGAACTCCAACTCACCATAGGTAAGTTTTGTCACCAACTCAGAGCCGAGACACAATAAACAGGGAAGCTCATCCAATACAGAGGCTACAGTGGGGAAAAGTCCTCCATGCCACTAGTCCAGTAGTAAGTCAGGGTGATAATCTAAAAGGTAGGCCATGGATGGATGAAGACAATGAATAATGGAGCCAACACTAGCAAGCCAAGGTATGGTTGAATGATCACCTCTATTCTCCCTAAGGAGGGTAAAACCAATGAGTATGAATAGTGAACTTCTAAGTCTGAGTAGGGACAATGTAATATATATAATAGATCGACCAGGTCCAAATATCTATATGATCGCCAGATCATGACACTGAGTGCTAAGACATGCTATGAGAATAAGTATAAAAGCAATCTAACCATAACACCATGATATACCTGCTGAGTCATATATCTGAAAGCTCATCAACCTGTACCATCACCTGTCTTCTGGAACTGCTGCTACAACTCTGAACACTACTGACTGCTCTGTACAAATGGTATAATGGCTATTATCGGTCATCTCTCTGAGTGTCCTGAGACTCAGTCATGGCATGGGGAATACAACTACTGTCCACAATCTGATAGTGATCCAATCTAGATGCTCATCTCAGCATCTCAAATGTAAGGGAACTGGCTGAATAGTGTACTGGAATGAGAAAAATAATGTATGGTAGCCGGGCTACTATATATGTGATAACAGGGCCCTATGGGAGGGGCCACACAACAGAGAGGTGAGCAGAAGGACCTGTTGTCCGCCGAGATGCACACCAGCAGCAAAAATCTTCTAAAAGCTGTCTCCCTCACTGGAAGTGGGGAGAGGTGTGGCCTTGGAGGCAAGCAATGAGCCAGGTACTGTCACCTAAATCCTAGCTCCTCCGTTTAGGCAAACTCCTAACGAAGCCAAGGGGGGTAGTCCCTACAAAGAGTTAACTATGGCTCAATGTGTTTTAAATGTTTTTTGGTGTTGTGATGCAGATGGGTGTTGTCTAGGAGTTTTTGAATAGATCACAAAATACTTTAAATGGAACACAAGATAAAAAGCAATCCACGTTGCAAAACAAGATTACAAGATCGAAGAAAAAACCACTTGATAAATTAAAGCAAGACAACCATGATAATGTAAATGCTCCAAATAGATAAATAACAATAATGACAAGGACCAGTGCCTTATGGAGTCAAAACAGTCTTAAGTGCATGGGTTGCTTGATACAAGCGTTCAAAGTGGTAATGTTTGTGAGATCATTTTGCAGTTTATCTTGGTAAATTAAAGATTTTAATGGTCTTGATTATTAGGCTAAGAACCAACAAGGTAATCAAAAGTCCGGAAAGGTATACTTTGAGTAGCTATCCACGGTGATCTAACGGACCGTCCAGTTATCAAGGAGTAAGTGTCTAATGCTTTAACTACTCCAAAGTCTGAACAACGGTATGTTTCCGGCTCCACCTCCCAGAATAGCACTTTCAAGTATAAATCGAAGACAACGCCGGTTCGTTGGTTGTGGGGATAAAATTTTATTATGTGATAGAAGTTTTATCAAATCTAACACCTTTCTGAGTACTAGCCCAACCTTTTCAGGTTGGCAGAGCATACGGGTGTCAGATAACAACCAAGATAAATTAATTAATGGGGTTGTGAGTTGAAATTTTTATTATTATTGAAAACACACAGTTCCACCCTCCGATAAAGAGCGCTCTTGACTTAGTCTTAAGACCAAAGTTCAAGAGACTTTAATTACTCTAAATGCCTAATGCAAGGGGAATGCAAGACTATTATGCTCTCTGATAGAGAGTGCTCTTGACTTGGGTTATTTCAAGTTCAAGAGACTTTGTTCATTGTTAAGATAGAAGCAGTTATAAATGGGTCATATAATATCTCAACAAATGACAAAAATGAAATAAATTGAACAAGTGAAAGAACAACTACTTGCAAAATGAAAGACTAAACAAGATGCATAAAAGAAACTAAGCCAAATCTAACAATTAGCTAAGAAACAAATAACGAAGTGGGATCAACCTCCGAACAAGGTCGACTGCTAGAACCGCTAGTCCCGAAAACCGTCCAGCTAGCTGGATGTCCGCAAGGATGCTAACGGGGAAAGAGAAGTAACCACAAAACTATGTGGCCCTGCCCTTGGGATACTATCTCAAGTCAAGACTTGGAAGAGAACTAATCTAAGTACAGAAAGCAGATTTTAATCTAAGAATTGAAAATAAAACTAATCTAAGCATGCATGAACAAACTTCCCCAAATGGGGAAGGAGAAACTAAGTGTGGGAGGCACTATCCCACCTAGCCTTTTTATTACTTGGGTTACAATTGCCTTAGGAAAAATCCTTGAAAGGTCTTTTTGAAGAAGAGAACAACTTAGTGAAGCAAAATTTATAAGCCCTTAATGGCTTTTACAAAGGAGAATGGTTTTGGATTTCTAATTTGGTTTAAAACTTCTCCTTGAATGTAACTTTGATCCTCTCTTGGATCTTGTCTTCACAAGCACTTCTTCTCTTTCAAAGCAACCTACACAAGCTCAACGAAATCTCAACAAGCACCCATTAAGTGTTAATGAAAATCAAAATGAATTTGAAACTACTTATATCTAAGCTATGAAATGTAAACAATGATGAGAAAAGATCTAATTATTTAACTTTGACAAAGGCATAAAACTACTCTTAACCAAAGATTTTGTTGCTTTTTTGTAGTGCTTCAAGGAGGAATGAAAGGGAGGAAATGGAGCTTTGAAGAGGAGGGATGAGGGCAAAAGAGAGAGGAAGATCTAAAGGGACGAATGGGGAGAAGAAGGAGAAAAGAGGAGGGAGACGAGAGGAAAAAGGAATGGAAGGAGGGAAGAAAGGAGGGGAAGACGAGAGCGAGAAGGAAAAGGAGGAGCGAGAGGAGGATAGTAGGACAAAAAGATGGGAAACGAGAGCTAGATGGTAGGGAAAAAGATGGAAACTAGAGCTAGAGAGAGGCTAGGGGAGAAATGGATAGCAAATCAAGGAAAAAGAGACTCAAGGAGAAGAGGGGGAGCTAGAAGAGAGAAGCTCTTAGAACCAAGTAAACAAGTGGAGATTTAAATTAAAGGTTGATGGAAGAAGCTAGAAATCCTTGTTGCTTGGTCTTGAAAAGATTGAAACTCTTTGGCAACCTATAGAGTGAAGATGAAACACACAAAGATCTTGAAGCTTGGAAGACACTTGCAAAACCAGTATACTCAAGCGAAAAACATAGATAATAGATGCATGTGCTAGATTGTTAGCCTTCTTGAAATATTAATCTATGCTTAAGAATCTTAAATACAAAAGCATTACACAATGTCACCTCGTTACAAGATGAAGCATGGCCACCAAGAGCCTCCACGAATTGACCTCCAAAGTCACAATTTTATTCAGATATTAAACGATTACAATTCCTCCAGAGTTTCTTTGCTAAATGATCCATGAGGAATGAGGAAAGAGAGAATCATTATATAACAAAAAAGCTAGCCTATCCTAACTCGAATTGGCATGATGGGAGCCAATAGCACCTAACACTAAATCGAATTCCAATCAACATCTAGTCAAATCCAAGCTAATGCCGAGTTTTGGAGTTAACTCCAACCAACAAGTCGAGTTTGTAATGAATGAGATGAGGAGGTGGCCTCCACCTTGGCAAGGCGCCCCTCATCTTCACTTTGGAAGCATCACCTATCAAATAATCAATTGCCACATGGAAAACTCGAGCTCCAAGCTTAGATGACGTGAGCACATTGGAGATTCATGAGTTTTGAGGTAGATGAGCTTGGAGCTCAACTCGTATTTGACATAGATCCTGGTGGTTGAGAGTGGGAGGTGGCCTCCACCTAGGCAAGGTGCCCCCACTCCCATTAAATGCAACTCAATCACCAACAAAATCCCATTAAATAACCATTCCACATCACCAAATTCGCAGATTGCATGAAGGAGGGCGAATTCTCTTGGAGTTAATCTCTTGTGCTGACTGGATACTTCACTGAATGATGACTGAGATGATTGGAATCTTCATTAATGCCCAGTGCCATGTCAATTAGCCTTTTATTTTAATCCATTCGAATTATTTTGGAGAAATTTGGATTATCTCCAAATATTCAATTTTTAATATTTTAATTAATAATTTCTCTGTAAATGGCTTTTTTGAGAAATTATTAATTATGAGGCTGAATCGACACCCGAAACTTAGGATAAACTGGTCCGAGGATCATGAATGATTTTTGGCTTAAGGTTGAAGCCTTCAATCACTGAATTTGGATCCCGGATGACTGACACATTACAAATTGAAATTTTTCCATTTAAACTATGGAAAAATTTATTAAAATTTTAAAAAATAATTGAAAACCCAAAACCAGAGGACCCGGTAAAAAAATTTCGAAAATTTTTCTAAGGGTTCTAGGGACCTAGGACATGACCAAAACCTATTCTAATAGTGTCTAGTAGGCTTATATACATCAGTTGGACTCTAATAACCCCCCATGGCTAAAATTTTCAAAATCGGGCATTCTAGCTTTTGGAGGAAGCGAGAGAAAACCTCATCGATTATAGCTCGGCTATAGGCAAAGTATAATTGACAAGGGAAAAAACTCCCTGGAATACCTTAGTTGCTTAACCAAGTCATGGGGAACCGAGCCACTCAAAATCCTACTAGCACACTTTATTACAAACCCCGTGGGGCCATGGTCATGTTGACTGAAAAACAAAACTGACTAGCCAAAATTGGCTAGGCACAAATGTTGGATCATCTGATACACTGGAGTACAAACATTCATCATGTTTGTCAAATGGCGGCTCTTTAGATAATCCAACTATGGTACAAAAATTTGGTAACATCTGGCTCCAACTGCGGGCACTTGCTTGATCTATGGGTCAAAGAAAGTGTTCAAGAATCCCAGAACATCAGTTTTCTTAGTTGCTTAACCAAGTCATGGGGAACTGAGCCACTCAAAATCCTACTAGCACACTTTATTACAAACCCCGTGGGGCCATGGTCATGTTGATTGAAAAACAAAACTGACTAGCCAAAATTAGTTAGGCACAAATGCTTGATCATCTGATACACTGGAGTACAAACATTCATCATGTTTGTCAAATGGCGGCTCTTCAGATCATCCAACTATGGTTCAAAAAGTTGGTAACAGGACCTGAGCAGAGTCAAGTGTTATGCATGCAATGATTTTGGCCATTATGCTAGCCAATGTCTCAAGAAGAAAAGGGGCAAGCAACAGAAGGAGGAATAGGTTGCAGCTACAGTTGAGATAGAGAAGTACACTACACAGTTCGAGAAAGAGTTCTCTCTTGCCACAGTTTTTTCAGTTGCGGTAGTAGCGAATAAGTGGATGCTGGGAAGTGGATAGTGGATAGTGCCTATTGCAAGCACATGACTGGGAGGTGAGATGCCTTCCTCACTATTGAGACTATTCCAGAGCAGCTAGTACAGGATAGAGATGGGACAGTGCATGCAGTTAGAGGATTGGGACGAGTATGGTTCCAGCTTGTGTTTGGAGATCTTCTGGAGATTTCAGGAGTAGTGAAGCACCACTCGTTTAAGACTCGCGAGTCTCGACGAGTGACTCCTACTCCTGCGTAACCGTAGTAGACTCGGCAAGGAACTCGCCGTCATCAGAAAACTCGCCTGAACCACTGCCAACTCGCCGGGATCGTCGTAATCACTGAAATACTCGCTAGAATCTTCGACGTGCGTGTAGGGTTCCCTTCATGTTCGACGGACGGTCGGTCGGGCTGCTATGTTCGAGGACGGCTGACCGGGCTGCCTGTTCTAACTTTCTATTTTATCGTTTTTTTATTTAGAAAGTTAGAAACATAAAACCAATATAATAAAAAGTTAGTTTATATAAATATTTTATTTATGTTATGTTATGTTATATAAACATTGTTTATATAGTTTTTTTTATTTATATTTTAATTTTTTGTTATATATTATATATGTAGTTTTTTATTTATTTATATTGTTATTATGTAGTTTGTGTTAGACAGTTTTGTTTACTTATATTTTTGTTACAAATTTTTATTATATATATATATTTTTATTTAATTTGTGCTATTTTTTATTTTAAATTTTTATTTATGTTATATGTTTTAAATTTAAATTTATTAATTTTTTGTTATATATATATATATATATATATATATATATATATATATATTTGTTATATTTTTTTTTATATATATATTTTT
This sequence comes from Larix kaempferi, assembly GCA_027924585.1. Classification (NCBI taxonomy): domain Eukaryota; kingdom Viridiplantae; phylum Streptophyta; class Pinopsida; order Pinales; family Pinaceae; genus Larix; species Larix kaempferi. The sequence goes on from BSBM01000017.1 coordinate 33,492,174, forward strand.
TATTTCTATTATATATTTTGTATATATATTTTTTAATTTTATTATTTTAAAATCGATTGTGTTATTTTTCCTTTAGTCATTGTTTATGAGTTTATGAGACAATGTTATGAATTATTGCATAAATGCTAGTTTTATAGCTTATATATGGATTGGAAATGTTTTAATCTCTTTTTTTTCCCAAAATGTACAATATTTTTATTTTTTTCCTATTTTCCAAGTCTGTCCCGAGTCTTTCCCGAGTTTTTCCTGAGTCCATGAATCATATGCTAGCCGAGTCTTTGCCGAGTCCGAGTCGTGCAACATTGTTCAGGAGTACTCTATGTTCCAGGCTAAGTTGCACGAAATGGGGAAACCTATGGAAGTTTTCGAAACGGGTACGGCAGGAAACGTGACCCTCCAAAAATGGAAACGCCGTATATAAAAATATATAAATTATATATATATTTAAGGAAATTTTAGTAAATTTTTTCCAAGTGTTTCTTTTCTCAAACTAAAAAATTTGAAGTAATTTTTTGTTAAAAAGCATTGTCTTATTAAAAAATAGAAAAAAAATAAAATTAGGGCCAATCTAAGGCACCCACGGCCCTCTTTCTTACCCGTACGAGCCCACACAAGCCAAAAAAATCATGGAAACGGCGTCCGTACAACCCGAAACCCCGCCTAAACGTCGTCCGCCATATCGTACAGCGTTTCGTACTCACGAAACACCGTACAGTACGGTCAGTGGCATTTCGGTGGTGTTTCATACCCGTTTCGACTTTTCGTGGAGTTTCGGAAACTGGTACGTGGGCTAGGTAGGCATTTCCTGCAACATAGGTTCCAAGGCTGCAGGATAGAAGACTTTCAATTCCAGCCTTGGAGGGAGCAGGATATGCCGTATTGTTCAAGAGTGAACACATTTTCATTTATGTATTGGGAGTGGATCCGGTTGACCCTAGGTTGATAGGTCATCGGAGAGATGGAGAGTATGTAGCACGTGGACAGCCTACAGCAAGAGGATCTGGGTGGATAACAGGTCCTGAGTTTCAAACAGAGGGTGAGCGAGATGCTTCCAGGATTGATGTGGCAACAAGTAGTCAGTCCACAGTTCAAAGGAGAGAGCGAGATGCTCCAGAGATTATTGTGGTACCGAGTAGTTCGTCTTCTATTCAAGGGAGTTAGCGAGAGGCTACTTCTTCCAATGTTAGCAAGAGGATCAGCTGGTATAAATTGTCACTGATGGATGAGCAATATGAGATGTCCCGACATGTGGCATCAGTGCAGGAAGCAGGACAGCTTCCAAAGACAGGGGGAGCTTCTACAGCTGACAGTGTGAGACTAGAGTGTGGTTTTGGAAAAGGACATGCCAAAAGGCCTTCCCACGTGAAGCAGAAGCACTGAGATGTGCAGCTTCAGATGTCCTTCATGTGATGATGTCTAACATGAAGGGACATTTGATTTGACCTTTCTAGAGCAGAGTTTAGAAAGGGTGGGAATCTACAATATTGTGTGAGAAACAAATGAGCAGATTCCCATATTGTGCGAGAAGCACATGAGCAGCTTACCAACTTTGGTGGGGAAGCAGTTTATCTTCTTCAAGGATAAGTTGGTAGTGAGGGAGAACACTTTCCTTGGTGTAAGGGGGAGTGTTGAAATTTGTACGAAGGAAGTGTTCCCCTAGCAATTTTGCCTAAGTCATTAAGAGAGGGAAAAGTGACATGACCTTTGTATTAATTGCTTGAGATGAGCAATTAATTCACTTTAGAGTTATAAAGTGACTTTTAATATATTTAAGTGGTGGTTGAGTGAAATTAATTTATGTAGAGAAATAAAGTGCATATTCTCATCCATTGATCTAAACCAATGTGGGCCCTTGGATTAGATGACCATTCAGCTACCCTAGTGAGGAAAACCAAAAGACAAGGAACATGAATTAAAAGGGCACTCCCTCTTCCATTGTTGAGCATCCGAGAGAGTTGGAACAAGTCGACCTTCCTTGAGAAGAAGAGAAGTTGAGGCATGAGAGAGAGAGATAGCAGCACAATACCAGGACCGTACAGCAGCTAAGAGAGGCACAAAATTTGAGAAAAGCAGGCACACATACCGAGAAGGGGATTGGCACAGAATCCAAGGTGCTTGGCACAAATTTCAAGACAGTAGATTCAGGCATTTATTGCAGCGATTCCATACAGGCAGAGGACGTCTGTACAACACGATTTTCAAGTCTGTGAGTGGCACAAAAATCGAGGAATGGAACTGCTGTTTCAGTGGCACGAATTTCTATGCACCAGACCGCATAGCAGGCACAGAGTTCGAGAAGAATTGTGATCTGTTCCGTACAGCTTGAGAAGTGAATTTCTGGCACAAAATTCTAGGCTGTAAAGACACTGTTTTTGAGGCATTGTCTGAGCTTGGTGGTAAAGATAAGTTGAATATTTATTGCTGTCTTTATTACTGCTGTACAAATTACTTTTGCAGAAGAAAATAATAAAATCCCTCACACTCTCACAGGTTTCCGTTTTCCCCTTAGGGGTTTTTCCTGGGCCAAATTGGCTAAAAATCTGTCTGAAATTTATGTGTGATGCATGTGTTTTCTGCTCAGTATTTAAGTTGTAGAACTTCTTATTGTGCTTTAAGTTCAGATGGTTCATGAGTAAAAATCTCATTTGCAGCAGTTAGTTGAATGAGATTGAATATTGAACTGTGATTATCTGTGCATAACTTAGAGTCTGGTTGGGAAGTGAAATTTCTACATTGCTAGCCAGCTACAATTCATTGTGATAAGATAGGGGATGGGCATCACTGCTGATCATGATAAGGAGCAGCATCTGCCAAAAAAAAACCTTAAAGGGTCCCTAAAGCCTAAAAGGTATTTCAAGAAGGCTAAGAGAACACTATGAGATCGTACACAGCCAATTGAGTCCTTGACCTATGTTAATAACTTTGTATTTGCCATTATAATTTATGAGTTGTTTTCATTCACATAAATATTTTATGTCTATAATTTTTTGACTTGAAAATCCCCTAATCCTCTCTTGAGGCCAGTTCACACTTGCAGCCACACTTCTGATAACCTAGTCAATGGTAAGTGTAATTCCAATTCATAATATCATTACTAATTTGTAACTAGAGAAAAACCAGTCACACATGAGAATTATAATTGTTCAATCTGCTGTTTCCCTTCACTATAAATATTATCAGATCTCTGAAATTTGTTCAATAACCAGCTTCTTGTTTCACCAAATATTTGTTGTATAAATTATCACAAAGCAATTGTCAACTGCTCTTAATTTACATGACCGAAGCCCTAATGAATTTTGAATCACTAAAATCATGAAGGAAATGGAGTTGGGTTGTACAAAACCAAATTTATGTTGAAATATTTTCAATGTACATAGACTAATCAGACTTGACAGTACTTTCTTTAAGCAGATGAAAGTAGGATTTATATCTTTGAGCCAACCCAAACAACCCCAGTGTTCCCCCAGTGTGAAGCATTACAACACTCACATTACTGCATGTGCTATTTTGACAGGTGTGTGTTGCATACTCCCAGCTGGCAAGGGTGTATACTGGATCTACTAAAATACCTGTCTGCTGAGCAATCTGTCTGCATAGCTCCACTTCTCCTTTTAATACTTTACCAAATCTGAAAGAATCAAACAATAAAATTAGAATCCAAGGACAAAGTCACTCTTCTGAATGAATCAGAAAAGCAAACAAAGATGCATGATATTGGCAATTGAAGATCATACAACCAGAGCATAGATATGAGTGTTTCAGTATGGGGAAAAACCCTCGGTGATAAGAGACAAAACAAGTGTATACAATTACAGATACAAACTGACATAAGAAAAGCAACACACTTAATTTCTTGATGGCTGTCTTGGGTGAACTATCTAAAATGAGAAAAGATCTTAATATAGAGGATGTATAATTTTATAACTTTTCCTTGTTTAAGGGGAGATAATTTTGAACAGTCATACTTGTCTAGGCAAAGCCAGGTTTCTTACTTCCTTGGTGAGGAACGGTCCACCCAATGTACAAGATTGACATAGTTTTCATCAAAGTCAAATTCATGGTCACCCACTATAAGTTTCTCAAATTCAGAAAGTAAACGAGCTTCATGCTTTTTGTATCCTTCAACCGTATCAGCTAGCATCACCCCTGTCACTTTCCATGGCAATCTGAAAGGTAAACATAGACAATAATTATGCTCCTAAAGAACCAATAAAAACAAAGTTCTAAACCCAATACTTTTGAAAAGGAAAAAGTACCTAGAAATGTCTTTCACATTGCATAATATGCAAGCAGCAGAGAAAATGATGAAAGAGCACATCAAGTCAAAAATATTGGTATACAAGTATCAGTCAATACTGGAACTCGATTCATGCCGACTGATACAGGTAAGGTGAGATGTACCTGAGGAAGATAGGCACATATATTGACTTACCTTAACAATAAAGCTCCTAATGCCAATCCAACAGCGGTTGTCCCTGTTCCAGAGTCGACAACAATTTGCAAACTTCGCTTTCTTCCAAATACAGAAGGCTGGGAAAGATAACAAATGAGCCTGACCAAACCTGGAAAACAGAAAGAATAATGAGTAAATGAGTTCTATTGCTTAAAAGCTTTAAATTAACCTATCAGAATCAAATAGATCTTTCAGCATATATTTCTAAGAATTCCATGTCTGTTTGATGCAAAATTATTACACACTTTCTAACTTCTAACTTCTAACCTGACAAACAAAACCCAAGTATAAGTTGAAGCCGCCAATGTCCATGATGTGTATGGCAACAAGAAGGTAAAAAAAATTGCAAAAGGTATGCATGTTGAGATGATGCCCCAGCCCAACAACTAAAACCCTCAAATTTGCTTGCAAAAAAGTTCGGGGCTTGGAACACACCACAGCATCATCAAATGCATTCTAATTTTGTTTACATTCTGAAAATTCTTTACATGGTTGGGAACCATAAGATCTTGATGTTCTATCTGATTCATGTTCAACTAAGAAACATGCTGTAAAAAATGGGGCAAAGCAAACTAATCAAGCCCCAAAGTCATTTTCAAGGCCCTGTAGATTTTGTTTCACCTGAAATAAAGATGCACCTCGGGACTAGATTAAATAATTCATAGCTTCAACCCATTCTCGGCAATGTGACAAAAAATATTAAACAAAGGCTAAAATTCAGTCCATGCCAAGTTTGAAAGGAAAAACTGCTAAAAACTACATAAATGCCCATGGGAGTGTGGTAAAGTGGCAAGCAACAAGGTGATCGGGCTTTTGTTGACATGGAGAACTGGGTTCAATCACACCCCCCAGGGGTGGGTGCAAGTCCTAGGTGATTTTGACAGCATAGATATGCAACCCATAGCAAGAAAACTTAGCAAAGGGACAGCTGTAAGTTTATATGAGCAGTATTTCCCAATATAATATTAAAAGAATTACATAAATCTATTTTGTTAAAGAGACATATTCAACCGATATGAGCTGATATGGAGCAAGATGAGAAGCTTGGAAACATCTATCTGTATGAGAATAGAACTTGCTCAGCAAAATGGGAAATTCTATTCACTCAGATTATCGATTATATGAGAAGAGAGAACCTCTAAATAGCCCTTACATGTGCTTACAGGCTTACAAATTAGCGATCCTCTAGAAAGACTATTGTTGTCCTGAGAGGCACATTCTACAGCCCAATATGAGTGACGTGTAATGTCCATCGTCAACGCTGAGGCAACACTTGGCATTTAAACATAATAACAAATAAATAATTGAACATCAGCTCTATGCAAAAAGCTATAATACATACATACATATATACTATTGGAAGCAGGTTAACACTATCTAGGAGATTGAACATCCTAACAGCAACAGGGTCAGATCCTTCAAAGAAAAAGCTGAGGCAGGAAAACTACACTTTAAAACTTTGTTTACGGATCCAAAAGAGGCAAAAATAGGTGAAATAATGAAAATTATCAGATTGGTGCCTAGACTAATAGGTGAAGGGCTGAATAGTTCTTTGGAAGCGGAAGTTACTGTTATCACACAACTTGTAGTTGCCCCTAGAGGTATCCCATCCGGGACGGTAGAGGGGTTAGGCAACTAAAGAGGTGACCTAAGAGATGCCACGGTTCCCAATGCAATGTGGGAGTCACGTCAACCGAGGCACTCTTCGCTTTAGGTCAGGGTATAACCAGACCAAGGGGGAGACCCTAATACCCCAATCACAGTTGATTGGACCCAAGCAAAGGTTTCAAAGGGTGAATAAATGATAAGTTACGGAAACCAATGCAAGGCTAAGTGGACCTAATGTTTGAGGTATGGTTGAAGGTGGTATCATGGATAGTTAATGTTTCAATCTATGTATGGTTTAGGCCACTTGATGGGGTATGATTATTAAGTATAGTACCATGTGTTTACACAAGTGGGTCTTGTTGCCTTGGGAAGTGTGAAATGGTTCTAGGAAGGCCCACAAGGTGAAGTTAAGTGTGAAGATGGTACTATAGGCTAGATCTAGGTTAGATCTACAAGTTAGAGTTGGTTCTAGGATTACCCATGTGCTAGATCTAGGGTTTGACACTAATCCCAAGAAGTGCGCCTTGCTTGGAGAAGGACTAGTGCCTTGTTGGATGGGCTAATGGGGTCAAGAAGAATGTCAAAGTGTAGATCGGGACACCTAGAAGCCAAGTCAAGTGGTTTGGATGAGATCCAATGGTTGGATCTTGCTAGATCTAGGTTTTTTAGGTGATGACCAAAAGCGGACCACAATTCCTCAAAACAAGGAATGCAATCCCCAAGGTAGATCGGGACAAAAGGACAGTCTAGACCTAGGTTTCAAGGCATGGGCGATCCAAATCCACAAAAATCTCCAACACCCACTTCCTAGAAGTGGTCCAACTCAAAATTCCCAAGGGGTGCGACTTTCTCAAGGAGAGGCAAAAAGTGGTTTTGGTGGACCAAACCAAGTCCAATGGCCACCAAAATGTAGATCCGGGATGTTAGTACCCCGATCTATGTTCCTTCAAAGTTTCAAGTAAACCCAATGGGTAGATCTTAGTAGATCTAAGTTTTAAGTTACCAATGAAATCAAAAGGGAGTTTCAACCCCTCAAAACATGGAGAGATGTCTACAAGGTAGTTTTCACCAAAGTAAGGACATGGGTTTAGGTTATCAAGTGTCTAGATGCCAAATCATGTGAGATCTCACCTACCCATGTGCTAGATCTAGCCCAACAAGCCTCTCCCAAGGAAGTGCGCTTTAGGTCAAGGAGAGCTTTTTATCTTAGAAAATGGATCAATTTTTAGCCAATCACCACCAAACTATAGATCCAACTAGGGGTGGATGCTATAGAGGTGGGTTTTCAATATCTTTTCAAAATGAGGGCTAGATCTAAGTAGATCTAAGAAATACCAAAAATTGGGGTTTTGATTTAATTAGGGTTTTATGACCAATGGAGATAGAATGGATGAAAGAGGCACATACCTTGTAGATCTTACCTCAATTTGCTTATGGCCACCTTGCAAGTTGATAGCATTCTCCTATGTTTATATTCAAGAGTGAGATCCAAGTGCTCCAACCAAATCTCCCTTCTCCAAGATAGCCAAATCGTCCTCCTCCTACAAGACAAGATCAAAGAAACAAGTCAAGCAAGATGATTATGAAAATGGTAGAAAGATGTAATAGAAAGCATCAACTATGTCACGAAGATACAATAATGATACTCCCTGTCACAAGATCAACCCAAGAGAGAATATGTGGATCCCTCCAACAATAACCCTCCAAAAGTCGCCCTCCTCTCTCCAATTCGACTTTCCTGTCAAAAGGTTAGCAAAAACACAAGAATCCACAATGATACATAGAAGAGATACTTTATATTCAATATGCAAGAGAATCCTCGGCAACGGCGCCAAAAATGTTATCACACAACTTGTAGTTGCCCCTAGAGGTATCCCATCCGGGACGGTAGAGGAGTTAGGCAACTAAAGAGGTGACCTAAGAGATGCCACGGTTCCCAATGCAATGTGAGAGTCACGTCAACCGAAGCACTCTTCGCTTTAAGTCAGGGTATAACCAGACCAAGGGGGAGACCCTAATACCCCAATCACAGTTGATTGGACCCAAGCAAAGGTTTCAAAGGGTGAATAAATGATAAGTTACGGAAACCAATGCAAGGCTAAGTGGACCTAATGTTTTGAGGAATTGTGGTCCACTTTTGGTCATCACCTAAAAACCTAGATCTAGCAAGATCCAACCATTGGATCTCATCCAAACCACTTGACTTGGCTTCTAGGTGTCCCGATCTACACTTTGACATTCTTCTTGACCCCATTAGCCCATCCAACAAGGCACTAGTCCTTCTCCAAGCAAGGCGCACTTCTTGGGATTAGTGTCAAACCCTAGATCTAGCACATGGGTAATCCTAGAACCAACTCTAACTTGTAGGTCTAACCTAGATCTAGCACATGGGTAATCCTAGAACCAACTCTAACTTGTAGGTCTAACCTAGATCTAGCCTATAGTACCATCTTCACACTTAACTTCACCTTGTGGGCCTTTCTAGAACCATTTCACACTTCCCAAGGCAACAAGACCCACTTGTGTAAACACATGGTACTATACTTAATAATCATACCCCATCAAGTGGCCTAAACCATACATAGATTGAAACATTAACTATCCATGATACCACCTTCAACCATACCTCAAACATTAGGTCCACTTAGCCTTGCATTGGTTTCCGTAACTTATCATTTATTCACCCTTTGAAACCTTTGCTTGGGTCCAATCAACTGTGATTGGGGTATTAGGGTCTCCCCCTTGGTCTGGTTATACCCTGACTTAAAGCGAAGAGTGCTTCGGTTGACGTGACTCCCACATTGCATTGGGAACCGTGGCATCTCTTAGGTCACCTCTTTAGTTGCCTAACTCCTCTACCGTCCCGGATGGGCTACCTCTAGGGGGAACTACAAGTTGTGTGATAACAGTTACCTTCGCAGAAATAGAAGCTGTTTTAAACTTTTATCTTCCTTTAAGAAAGGGAAGAGCCATGGACCAGACGGATTCAGTGTGGAATTTTACTTGTGGTTTCTTGAACTTCTAAAAGATGACTTGCTGAAAGTGGTGGAAGAATCAAGGACTTCAGGGAAAATCCTGGGGGTGCTCAACAGAACTTTCATTACACTCATTCCTAAGAAACAGAATGCAGTTTCTTTCAAAGATTTTAGACCTATTTCCTTATACAACCTAATTTACAAATTGATGTCCAAATTGTTGCTAACAGATTGAAGGGTATCCTGTCAGGTATAATTTCAGGTGAGCAGTTTAGTTTTATACATGATGCTGTGGCAATTGCACAAGAAATATTACATTCAGTGAAAAAACACAAGTTATCAGCAGCTATCCTGAAGATTGACTTGGCAAAAGTCTATGACAGAGTAAACTGGATGTTCTCAAGGTTGATGTTACTTCAGCTATGGTTGAATCTAATCACTGTCAACTGGATTATACGACAGATATCCTCAGTTTCCTTTGCAGTTCTCATAATGGAGCTCCTTCAAGCTTTTTTACTACTTCAAGGGTCTTAGACAGGACTGTTCATTTTCACCTTTCCTGTTTCTACTAGTGGCTGAAGGGCTTAGTCTGCTGATTAAAGATGCAAGGAGAAGAGGTGAGCTGAAAGGGATAAAGGTTTCAGACTCAGTTATCATTTCACACCTGCTAAGTAAGGAGAGAGGCAGCAACACTCCTTCCCACGAACATGAATGCTGTGGCTTCTGGAGTAAAATATCTTGGTTTTCATTTAAAACCAAATAGTTATAATTTCGAGAACTGGTTATGGTTATATAAAAAAATTGAAGCTCAAATCTCAGTATGGTGCTTTCGTTGGCTCTCAAGAGGTGGTTGTTTGGTTCTGTTAAAAGCAGTTCTAAAGAGTATCCCAGTATACTAGATGACCATAGCCAAATTACCTAAGGGTATCCTAGGACCTAAACAAAATCAGAAAAAAAAAAACTGTTTAGTTTTTTGTGGAGCGGGAAAAGTGTCAAGGAGGATATCCCTTTGGTGAAGTGGGATAGGGTTGAAGGTCCAAAAGAATTCGGAGGTTCGGGGACAAAAAATATTTATCATATCAGTAAGTCACTGGCAGCTAAAAGCCTCTGGAGGCTGGTGAATAATGAAGGTTTGTGGGGTATGGTGTGTTAAGTTTAGCATAAAATTCACAACAAGAGCATAATAAGGATCACTGAAAGAAACACAATCACAAGATAGACACAGATTTATCCTGGGAAACCCTCATGGGGTAGAAAACCCAGCAAAACTTCCTCAATATAGATGATCAACAAATACAAAGATGAAATCCCCAAACAAGAGCTCCTTCTCCTCCTTCGCAGATCTCTCTCTCTCCTATGTGAGTTCACAAGTGAGTGAGTGTGTGTTAAATGAGGAACACACCCCCTCTATTTATACTTTACTTCACTTGACTTTTAACCCTAACTGGGCTGACTTCTCCTAGGAGAGTCTAATAACCCCTAACAACTTAACTCAAGGCCGACCTCACTAGAAGAGTCTAATAACCCTAGTTATAACATCCCGACTGAGGAATAAAACATCTCCGGATGAATAATAATATCCCGACGGAGGAATAAAACATCTCCGGATAATAAAGTACAAATAGAATATTCTTAGAAGTTACAATATTTCAACACTCCCCCTTAACGAGAAGGATATTCTAACAACATCTGTAGGAACAAGGAGTCATCAACAACATCATAGTGATACATCTATAAATCATTGGAAGTTTTCTTCGATCATCATCAGCAACTGGAACAGCTACTAGACCATCTTTAATATCTTCAATACTGGAACATCAACATCTACAGTACTGAGTCTTCATCTTCTGCAGCACTCGATCAGCTACAGCAACAACATCATCTGGATCTCCCGATCAACAGCATCATCTGGATCTCTCGATCAACAGCATCATCATCTGGATCTCCCGATCAACAGCATCATCTGGATCTCTTGATCAACAGCATCATCATCTGGATCTTTCGATCAACACATCATCATCTGGATCTCTCGATCAACAGCATCATCTAGATCTCTTGATCAACAGCATCATCTGGATCTCTCGATCATCGATATCATCATCTGGATCTCCCGATCAATAGCATCATCTGGATCTCTCCATCAACAGCAGCATCATCTGGATCTCTCGATCAACAGCATCATCATCTAGATCTTCCGATCAACAGCATCATCGTCTGGATCTCCCGATCAAAAAAATCATCTGGATCTCTTGATCAACGGCATCATCATCTGCAACACACATGATCCAATTACGGAATGATCAATCCCTCTCACTTTAGGACATAAGTCCAAGGATGATACAATCTCGATCCACTTACGAGATGATCAATCCCTATCACTTTAAGACACCATATCATGTCTAGGGACGATGCAATTCACTCGTTTATTTAGACAAAGTCTAAGGACCACTTCTCGAAGACACAGGTATATGGATCCATTTAGGACTAAAGTCCAGGGATGATGCAATCCACTCATCTACTTAGACAAAGTCTAAGGACCACTTCTCGAAGACAGAGGTCTCCGGATCCATTTAGGACTAAAGTCCAGGGATGATGCAATCCACTCGTCTACTTAGACAAAGTCTAAGGAGCACTTCTCGAAGACACAGGTCTCCGGATCCATTTAGGACTAAAGTCCAAGGATGATGCAATCCACTCATCAACTTAGACCAAGTCTAAGGACCACTCATCGACCTCATCGTCGACCTCATTGTCGGAACAAGTATCCTCATCATCAACCTCACCGTCGATCCAAATATCATCATCGACCATATCACCCCCCCTTTCGAGGAGGCTCCTTCTGAACTACACCAAGCTTGTCTCGAAAATACTCAAACTTTACTCGAGACAGAGGTTTGGTCAATATATCTGTATCTTCTTCATCAGTGCTCACAAACTCGAGCTTTATAGCTCCTTTCTGCACCATATCCCGTATATAGAAATATCGGATTTCTATGTGCTTTGACTTATCATGGAACACTGGATTCTCCGTCATCTTGATACAACTCTGGTTGTCACCGAGGATCATAGCGGAGTCCATCTCCAAGAAAAATAGTCCTGATAACAGCTTCCCAAGCCATATGGCTTCACAACTAGCAGAGCAAGCTGCTATATATTTCGCTTCAGCTGTGCTGAGAGCCACACTGGACTGCTTCCTGCTAAACCACGAGATCATAGCAGATCCTAGACAATAACATCCACCTAATGTGCTCTTTCTATCTGAGACACTTCCAACCCAATCTGCATCCATATAACAATACAGTCTGAAGTCATGATCTCCAAGATAATATAGACCAAAGTCTATCATACCTTTTAGGTACCTCATCACATGCTTTGCAGCTATCAGGTGAACATGTCTAGGCTCAACTAGAAACTGACTCAGGGTGTTCACAGCAAAGCATATATTTGGCCTGGTATTCGTCAGATACATCAGCGACCCAATAATTTGTCTGTACTAAGTCACATCCACTAATTCTAATGATTCATCAGCTAACAACTTCAAGTTGGTATCCATGGGAGTGGCCATGGCTTTACATTCCAACATATCAAACATTTTCAAGATTTCCACAACATACTTTCCCTGGTTGAGAAAGATTCCTTCTGGGCCTTGCCATACTTCCAGACCTAGGAAGTAATGCATCAATCTGAGATCTTTCATCTCAAATTCTGTAGCTAGCTTCTTCTTGCTTTCCATGATTTGTTTCTCATTCCCTGTCAGAAAGAGATCATCTACATACAGTAATAGTATGACAGGTTCATCATCCATAACCTTAAGGTAAAGGTTAGGGTCAGCTTTACTTATGGTAAAGACCAAGCTTGTCAAGAAGCTATCAATTCTCCCATACCAAGCTCTAGGAGCTGGTTTCAATCCGTACAAATCTTTCTTCAACTTGCATACGTGATTTCTTCTATCTTCAACCTGAAATCCTTGTGGTTGTTCTATGTACACTTCTTCCTCAATTACACCATTCAAGAAGGTTGTCTTCACATCCATCTGGTGTAATCTCCACTTCATCATGGATGCAAGTGCCATGATGGTTCTAATGGAAGTGTACCTTGCAACTAGTGCAAATGTTTCTTCATAGTCAATTCCCTCTTTCTGAGAAAATCCTCTGGCCACAAACCTTGCCTTATACTTTTCAATGCTACCATCCGCAGCATGCTTTATCTTGTATATCCATTTGGAGGATACCACACTCTTGTCTTTTGGTTTGGGAACTACATCCCAAGCATCATTCTTCATTATTGATTAGTACTCCTTCGTCATTGCTTCTACCCATTCTTTCTTATGAACTGCTTCTTCATAACTAGTAGGTTCTTGATCTACAAGATCTCACATCAAAGCCACATAGCTGGAGAATGGCTTTGGTTTCTTGCCTACTCTTGTGGAACCTTCTGGAGCTCTGTTATCACACAAACTCTAGCTATTGGTGGTAGGTGTCCCAATAAAGATGGTAGAGATGAACAGCTAGGAAGGTGTAACCAACAATAGCCAGGTCCTCTATCCAAGGGACAGAAGTCACACCGGACAAGGCTACAGTCACTTTAGACGAGGCGCATAGCCAAGTCAGGGGGGAGACCCCACTCAACCAGTTATGGTTGAGACTCAACAATCAGTCACCCAAACCCAAAAGATAAACAAAGCAAGAAGCAAGATGGATAACTAAATGTGAGGTTTCTTCCAGCCTAGTGAGATCGAGATTAAGGATTAGAGAATACACTAAATGAAATGATCTTGGATCTGATTACAAATGTTAAGTGATGAATTCTTTTAAGATTAGAAGGCTGGAAACTAAATCAGCAAACAGAAATTGACTAGAAGAGCGATTGGATACCCTGCCTATGGGGAATGAAACTTGTTATGATTTACTCATACATAGCAGCAGTGCATTAAGCAATTGAAACACATCTTCTAGCAATCATAAATTAATTACTTAGCTGATTTAGAACAAAAAAAACAGACCACAAAGAAGTGAGGTAAAACTGCCCTAGGGGAATGAGTTAAACAGTGGAAAAATGGACCTAGGGCATAGAAAAATAAGCGTTTATACTCACTTCCAGCCAACGACATTTGATATGCTAAGGTAAAATGACGTTTTAAAACCGAATATCAAGTACCCATAACCCAAAAATCTACCAAACAGCGTGATTGGTCAGTTTTCCCAAGTGGGGTGAATTCAGTGAGAGACTAGTGCCTGGTTTCGTTGGTAAATGGAATCGTAATCAAATGAAATTTGGAATATAGGCTTTTAAGCACATTTCATTAGTGGGTTTACAAGAAAAACAAATTCTAACGGTGGATTTTGTAGATTTTAATTTTTAGGGGTTTTAGTGAATTTTCTCTCTAAGACTATTCAGAAAATGAAATGTAAGAGGAAGAAATGGAACACCTACTTGGAATGAGCTGAAGTTGTTGATTTTGCTGAGGTTATAGCGTCCCGAAGATCAAATAGAATGGATTGTTGAAGCCCCCAAGTGAGTTCAATTTTGCCCAGCTCCACCAGCTCGCCTTCCTTGCTTGCCAACACCAATGGACAAATAAATCAGATTAGCATTGACAAATAAGTAAATCTACAGCAATACAAATAAGAATGAGGAAAATGTTTGGCTAAAATGGCAAAAAACATTTCCCTTTGTTACCAATCTTGAAGTGTGGAGCAGCAGTGGAAGCCAAATGGTGCGCCCTCCTCCAAGACTTGTATTTGTTGCAAACGATGGTGAGAAACAATGCTGGAAACCAACAACAATATATACTAGTGCATCAAGATAGCTTATCAATCAACAAAACTCAAAGAAACATCACCACAAGACACAAGTAGAGAGCTCCAAGTCGTTTTCTCTTCTATTCCAAGTCCAAAAAATGCCAAGAAAGAGTACAATGGGGTGAGCCCATTCTCTTATAGAGATGGCTCAAAACCTAGCCTCATTCCCCCCAAAACCAATGGCTAGGATTAACTCTCCCATTTGCCAAATCAAGGGTGGAGATGAGCTCAAAGAGGGGGGTGCGAATTGCCCCAAGAGAAGCGCACATGTGGAGGAGAGGGGCCCATTGTGGGCCATACAATACATAAGGTGGAGTTGAGGGGTGTCTATGGAATGTTTTATCCCCCCAACATAATACATCAAGGCCCCACGCTAATACATCAACCAAATCGAATTCCCCTAGGTGGAGAAAAACGCCTCCCATGGGCAATTCGACTTCCAATGATGAGCTACCATGGAGAGGGGCCCACAATGTGCCAATAACATATCAAACATTACCATTTTACCTTAGAGATTACCTTTTCCTTTGCCAACCATTGATTTTGCCATTTGCTCATAATTGCCTTAGTCAAATTTTAATTTTCCATGTAATTCTTGTTGCTTTATATGGCTAAAGATGAAATTTGGGCTTTTGACCCACTTTTATTGCCCGGACTACCGAATCGTCTACTGTAATGTGATCGTGGACCCCAAAAGTACTGGGAATGACCACTTGAACGACCCCGATCCACCACTTAGGCATTATTTGCCCAAAATCCACAATTTTTAATTAAAACAGGTCAAAATTGACCAATAATAATTAAAATTTCTCAAATGCTTCAATCTTTTGCAATTCTGACACCTGCATGCTCATATGGGACCCCTGTAGATAATAATTGACCGAAATCGAAATTCTGGTTGCAACATTTTTTCGGGCCCATTTTTTGCCTAGTCAACTCAGTTTGACCAAGTCAAAACTGGTCAACAATAGTGCTAGTTGAATACATGTGTGCAAACATGAAGTGACAAGGCTCAATTATACAAGTTAGTACATTACTAAGCAATATAATGATAACATGGTGATCAAAAATACATTAAATCCCGAGATAATACAAGGCCCTGATGGGGTGGGCCCACCACCTCCAAAAGACTAAAATGCTATGCACATCTTATAGACTTGACCACTTTGCTGACTTCAGGTGATGTGGATAATCAAGGCAAAGGACAACGGGAAGACAAGGATGAAGATCATGTGACCCTTTGGACAACTCGAGAAAGCGAGGTCCACTGAGATAAGTATGCCATGACAGAACACGGGGAAGGGCGGTGCCTCACAAATGGGTATAGTGCAAGGAAACCACCACTAGTCATCTAACAAGTATCTCACAACTCACATCCGTGCCCGAAGACTCTGTGAGGTTCTTTTCTAGAGCCACCAAACTGGGTGTCTGGCAAACCGTAACTTGAGACTCTAGAGAACAATCTTGAGCTTGTCCCTTGCTCCCTCTCACCTCCTTGCCCCGCAGGACTAAGCGAGGAATAACCACTACAAATGCTGACATGTATAGCTGACCTGTTTCCATGTGTGTTTATAAACACATTGCACGGATTTTACAATGAGTTTCATACTTAACCCTTTTTTTGGCTAGATTTTACATTTACAACATAATAGCCTTTTTGGCTTGATTTACATTTCTTCATTTACATCAAGGCCCTATTGGGCTACATACATATCTCAAAAGATATAAACAAGGTGTTCATACTGCAAAGGTAATGGGGGTGAGCAATACATGCTTCGATGACCAATGGGGAACAGCCGATGAGGCTACACAATCCTTACTGCATTGCAACATCGGGGGCAACCGACAGGAGCAAATCCCAAGTCTAAAAGTGTATCTCACACACTAAAGAGTCGAGGCACAATACACAGGGAGTCATGGCAAACTCAGAGATCAGTGGGAAAGGGGTCCTCGGGATCACAAACCAGAATCCAAATCAGGAATAAGTATCATGGATGAGTCGGATGGATGGCGAAAGTGAAAGTGGAGCTAAAGTCAGCTACCAAGAGGGACTAAGTGACCAAGTCTATGCCAAGTGTAGGGGACATGACTCAGCATGCATTATACATAAGTCTAACAGGAGGGGTGGACTGACATCATCAAGGGCCCAATCACATCATACAATAGCTAGATCACCAAATATATCATCTCATGCAAAGTTAGTGTACTAACAAGTATAAAGAAGTCTAATCTAAATCATGAGCAATAATCATCAAATGCAATACTTGCTGCACCATATACCTGTTGCTACTAAAGCTATCTCTGAGCTGGATCTCTGTTGAATCCGATCAATCATAATAAACCAGCAATGTACTGTGATAATCCTGATCAAAACAAGACTAGGCAATGTCTCAAATGGGCTTGTATCAAAGCCTGGCAATGAAGAGATGACCCTGTGGTAGATGGTAAGTGACAATGTGTGTGACACTATACAACTGTCTGTCCCCTCTGATATATCTGCTAGGGGCAATATGAACAAAAATACCTCGTTTAAAGGCGGCTAATCTCTGATCTGGAAAAAAAGTACTGTGTGGTCCTCGGCTGCACAGTCTACAGTATGGTAGCTCCAGCTAACATAGATGTGATAACAAGCTCCATATCTTTCTACTTCCTGTATAATTTCTCTTGCCCATGCTAGCTTTCTCTTCCGTGATATGTTCATAGGTGGAGGTTCTTGAGGTTCTATCATATCATGGTCTTCTGGTGTTTCCTCTTCGGGGGGGGGAGCAGCTTCTGTATTTCTAGGAGGTACATCTTCTTCATATACTTCTTCATGCTGGCACTTTCTGGATCTTTTGAGAGCAGCTTCTTCATCAAATGTTACATCTCTACTAATTTCCATGTGATGGAATCCTGGGATGTATATTCTGAATGCCGTGGATGCTTCACAATACCCAACAAATATTCCCTTCTTTCCGGAAGGGTCCAGCTTAGTTCTCTTCTCTTTTGGTATGTGAAGATATACAGGGCACCCAAATATATTGAGGTGGCTTACCTCAAGCTTCTTCCCTGTGAACATTTCTTCTTGAGTTTTGAATCCAAGGGCACTATGAGACAATCTATTTTGGACATAGACCGTTGTCTTTGCTGCTCCTGCCCATAGATGCATAGGAAGATCTTGATCATGTATCATTGTCTTCACTGCTTCCATAATGGTTCTATTCTTTCTTTCCGCAACACCATTCTGTTGAGGATTGTAGGGAGTGGTTAGCTCTCTCTTGATTCCAACTTCTTTACCAAAGACTTCAAAATCCTTTGAAGTATATTCTCCACCATTATCTGTCCCGCGTGTCTTGATTCTCTTTTCTGAATGATTTTCTATCAAGGCTTTGAATTCCTTGAATTTTCCAAATACTTCATCTTTTTCTTTTAGGAAATATATACAAGTCTTTCTTGAATAGTCATCAATAAATGTAAAGTAATATTCATAGCCACTCAAAGATGTGGAGAGCATTGGACCACATACATCTGAATGGATCAATTCCAAAGTACTTTTAGTCTTTATTTCACTCTTTGGAAATGGATTCTTGATATTCTTCCCTTTTGCAAGTGCCTTCATGATCAACCTTCAAATCTAGTAATCCTGTTACTACTTTGCTCACATAGGGTAGTGCCTTGTAGTTGATGTGAGCAAGCCTTCTATGCCATAGCTCACTTGGGCTAATGGATTCATGAACAAGGGTTGCTTCTGAATGTCCCTTGAGTTTATATAGCCCTCCTTCTTCTTCACCAATGACAATTGCATCCTCAATTGATTTTCCTTTGGACCATATGAGTACTTGTCCATCTATGAATGCAACCCTATAACCTTTCTTATCTAATGCTGAGATAGAAAGTAAGTTCTTCTTTAATCCTGGAACATATAAAACTTCCTTCATCTTCATGGGGGTTCCAGAATCAAGCTTGTAGCTTGCTTCACCAATTCCTTTGATGGGATATTGGTAATCATCTCCTAATGATACCTTTTGTGGAGAGGTTCTCTCTTCAAGTCTTGACAAAGTTTTCTTTTGTCCCGTCATGTGCTTGGAAGCACCACTATCAATAAGTCATGTATCTTCTCCAGGTGTTATGGACCCAGAGAGTGCAGAGAATAGAACATATTCTTCTGCATCTTCTTCTTCTACCTTAGCTCTTTTTCTTTGAGGTTTTTCCTCCTCTTCTTCTTCACTATCATCTTCTGCTAGATGTGCTTGATGTCTTCTGTGGTGGAAACCCTTCTTTTTCTTTGAAGGACAATTTCTAGCAATGTGTACTATTTTGTGACAATTGAAACATTGGAATGAAGAGTGATATCTTTCTGGATTGGTTCTTCTTTTCTTTTGAAACCTTTGTGGAGGTTGAGACTCCTTGTGGCTTTCCTTCTTGAAGTTTGATTGACTTCTTCTTCTCTTGGTATGGGTGGCTAATGCTTGATTATCTTCTTTAAGTAAGGCTTCTCTATTGGCTACTCTAGCCTCTTCTTGAATGCAATCCTCCCATAAAATATCAAACTTCATGCTTTCCTTTCTGGCACACACGGTCTGGATGAATGAATCCCAAGGTCTAGTGAGACCATTGAGAGCAGTCATGACTAGTTCATCTTCATCAAAGGAGTCTCCAATGGCTTCTAGTTGTTCCTTGAACTGGGAGACCTTCATGAAGTAATCTTGAATGGATTCTCCTTGACTCATCTTGGTGCTCTTCAATTGAGCTCTTAGATTCATCTTCCTGTTGATGTTCCCCCCTTTATACATTCTGGATAGGGCATCATACATTTCTTTTGGGGTCTTCTTTGATGACACTTGAGGGATCAAGTGGTCTTTTATAGAATCAACAATGATTCTCTTTGCCCTAATCATGTCCTTCTTGTACTTCTCTTTAGCTTCATCTTCCGCAGGTTCTGCAACTTCATCTTTGATGTATTGGGCACGGTCATTCTCTTCAAGAATGAGGCCAATCCTATATTTCCATGCCTAGAATGTTGATGTATTTGTAACTTCGGAAGATATTCTTCTATGTATTACATTTGTACTTTGTTATATGTATGATGGAGATGTATTATTCCTCCAATCAGAAGTGTCGTCATTTGTATTTGTAAGTGTCGCAAGTGTCGCAAGTGTTGCAAGTGTCACAACTTATATTTGATGGGTTATTAGACCACCAATGTGGGGTCGGCCGTAGTTGAGTTATGTGGTTGGGTTATTAGACCTCCTTGGGAGGTCGGCCCTGTTAAGTTATTGGCAGGTCAAGTCAGTGTATAAATAGAGAGTGAGAATGTCTCATTCTATTCATTCACTCACTCATCCAACTCGCATTAGTTAAGAGAGGAGTGCACACAAGTGGAGGAGTGGTTGTTGGAGTTATCTATATTGGGTTTGATCATTGTGATCTTGTATTGTGGCTTATTCTATCTCTGAGGAAGTTGCGGGGTTTTTCACCTTCTTGGTTTTCCCCGAGGAAACTTTGTGTCTCTTGTGTTTATGATTGTTATGCTGTGTTTGTTATTCTCTTAGTAGGATCCTAGATAATGTTTGCATGCATTTATCAAAAAAATTAACATGGTATCAGAGCCGTACTAAAAATAAGACACTATGCAGCTGCGGAAGCTAGGGCTTCTTAATATTTTTAGGATATTTAGACACTTAGGAGTTAGTTAAGATCAACTTGTGTAATATATCCGT
Source organism: Larix kaempferi (assembly GCA_027924585.1). Lineage (NCBI taxonomy): Eukaryota > Viridiplantae > Streptophyta > Pinopsida > Pinales > Pinaceae > Larix > Larix kaempferi. Next base: position 33,512,710 of record BSBM01000017.1, read on the forward strand.
TAGAGAAAGTGTATTTCTTTAGTATGCATTAGTATGCATTTGTAAATACTTAATCCAACGGTCACGATATGTTCCCAACATAGAGTGATCTGACGACTCAACTTCTCTTAGATCATACCTAACCTTGATCCGTGGCTTAACACCCAATTGGTCCATGATCCCTATTTAAAGAGCATGGAGGGTCATTGTTTAGTTGATCGATTATGAGAAGCTCATTTGTAACTTTCTTTTTTTGCATAATAAATTGTCCCGTAGAAGCTATTTGGCCGGGGCCGTGGAGTGTTTCCCTCAAGAGGGTTTAAACCACGTCAAAACATCAGTGTGTTGATCTATGATCTGTTTGTGTGAAGTGGTTGCTCTTGGTGTTCGGTCCTTTGGTAGTACCCTGTGTACCCGAACATGGTATCAGAGCTTTTATGAAGAGTCGCTTCCGGTTATGATCTAGATCTTGTACTGTTGTTGCCGAAACTCGAAAGGGTTTCTGGTTCTGGTATTTCTGTGCATTTTTGGGCTGTAGGAGGTGTTCCATTGCGTCCGGAGCGCCTTTTCCATTGTGAAATAGTTTTCGTTTGATCGAAAACGGTTTCCGGTTGCTCCAGAAACGCGTATTTCATCAGATCTGAAGGTATAATGTTACAGTGACGCATTTTTTTATTTTTTGTTTTAAAAGAAGAAAAAATCTCATATTGCATCACTCTTTTACTATAAGATTTTTTTTGGTTTCAGATTGTTGCTTTCCTTTTCTACGTATGCTCTTTGCCGTGCACCTTGAGCGATCTCAACAAATAAGAAACAGAAAGGGAAAGGATTTTTCTCGGCTGCGTATGCTCTTTGCCGTGCACCTTGCGCGATCTCGACAAATCAAAAACAAAGAGAAAACGTAGACTTTCCGGGCAAGCTAACGAGATCTAAGTCCACAAGTGTGGAAAAGTTTTTTTTGTTTCGATTTGTGGTGTGATTTGCAGGAAAAAAGGCAAGCACGGAAACCGAGCTAAAAGAGTAAAAAAAAAAAAAAAAACCCTTCCTCATTCCCATATTTTACATACCTTTTAATCTAGCTCACTTGGTTCAAAGTTGTTTTATTCCTTAATAGGTCTTGAGTTCAAGTCTTAGGAAGTTACTTTTAAAAGAAAGTGCATACAATTTATATTTTCAAGTTACTTTATTGTAAAAGTGCATCTTACTTACATAATAAAAAATAAAAATAAAAAGTGAATCACTTAAGTTCTTTTTTATTGTTGCATTATTTAAAAGTAATATCATTGTAAAAGTGAAATCACTTATTTTACAAAAGTGATTCGCTTAAAACAACTTTAATGTAGAGTGATTGTCAAAAGGTTCATCTTGGGAAGAGGGGGATTTTTTTTTTTAGCTGGTCATTCTCTATGTGCCACGTCACTATTGGGGACATCTTCAACAGTTTCTTTGTTCAAGCATAACTTCATCATCCGAAGTAAGTTTTCAGTGCCGTTTTTTTTTAAACCGCCTATTTTTTCAAGCTCTTCGCATCTAGACTATTGGTTTATGTCTTTACAGCCATTAATTTACAAATATGGCCGCCCCTTGTGATATTCTACTTAATAGTTCCAATTATTTATCATGGAAATCTCGTATGGAGGATGTTCTACGAAGTAGGGGACTTTTCAGAATTACCTCAGGGAAAGAAACAGAACCCACTGATAATGATAATAAAATAAAATGGACAAATAGATGTGACGAAGCTCGTGGGTTGATTGGGATGTCAATCTCTACTGATTTACGATTCCACATATCTGGAATTGATGAACCTGATGTTGCTTGGGACAAGTTGGAATCTGTGTTTGGTAAACACAATGAAATTCGAGGTCATCAACTTATTAAGTTAAGATCTGACAATGGAGGAGAATATGTTAACAAAAAATTCACTACTTTCTGCACTGAACAAGGCATCCAACAACAGCACACTGTTCCATATACACCACAACAAAATGGTGTAGTTGAGCAGAAGAACCGCACTTTAAAAGAAATGGCTAATTGTATGATCCAATCTAAGGGACTAAGTCTTCAATTTTGGGCTGAAGCCATTAATTGTGCAAATTACATAGTGAATTGCACCCCCACTAAAGCATTACAAGGTATCACACCGGAAGAAGCATGGAGTAAAACTAAACCTGATGTAAGTCACTTCCGTGTGTTTGGTAGTGAAGCATGGGCTCACATTCCAGATGAAAAACGGAAAGCATTGCAGCCTAAAAGTGAAAAGTGCATATTTGTTGGATATTATGAAGATGTAAAAGGTTATAGACTTCTTCAACCATATTCTCATGATATAATCATTAGAAGAGATGTTAAATTTGATGAAAATCTCTTGGCCTGCGAGCCTAACTCGGCGATTGTGCCATCTTTGGCCTGCGAGCCTGATTCGGCGTTTGTGCCTTCTTCTTCTTCTTCCAACTTCCTTGACAGGTTTCCAACTCCAGTTTCTGATGATGACGATGAGGATGAAAATCCACCTCCACCTACTCATGTTCCTCCAGTTGCACCAGCACAAGTGCTTCCTTGATGGGTCTGTTCAACATGTGAAGCAGCTGGTGATCTTGCCGGTGATCCTAGAGATCAACGTCGAACACGTTCTCAGTTTCAGCGAGCCTCTTCTCTTTTGGCTCAAGTTTCCGAGAATCATGATCTAGAAACTTTTGCAGAAGCTTCAGGACATCCAAATTGGGATGCAGCTATGGATGAAGAATATCGTTCCTTAATGGCGAAAGATACCTGAGATCTTGTACCTCTTCCAAAATGAAGAAAACTTGTCAGATGTAAATGGGTCTACAGAACTAAGTATGCATCAGATGGAAGTGTTGAAAGACTTAAGGCAAGGTTAGTTGCCAAAGGTTTTTCCCAAGTTGAAAGGATTGACTACAATGAAACCTACGCTCTTGTCGCAAAAATGAACTACATCCACCTTGTTCTTTCCCTTGCAGCCTTACACAACTGGGAAGTCCATCAAATGGATGTCAAGTCTGCCTTCTTACATGGTGATTTACAGGAGGAAATTTACATGGAACAACCTCCTGGATATGTTCAGAATAACTCTAGCCTTGTCTGCCGCCTTAAGAAATCCTTATATGGCCTTAAGCAAGCTCCTAGAGCTTGGTATGCCAAAATGGATAACTTTCTCCTTGACACTGGTTTTTCTAGATGCTATTCCGACCCCAATGTCTATACCAAGAAAGTAGGAAACCATCTCATAATACTTGTTCTATATGTTGATGACCTTATTCTTACTGGTAGTGACCCTAAGCTTATAACCCATGTGAAATCCAGTCTTAAACAAAATTTCGAAATGTCAGACTTAGGACATTTGCATTATTTTCTTGGTCTCCAAGTCCTGCAAACCAAAGAAGGAATCTTTCTTTCTCTGTCTAAGTATGCTTGTGACCTTCTTCGTCGCTTTCACATGGAAGATTGTACACCATCCCCTTCTCCCTTCTAGTCTGGAGTCAAACTTTCTGCCACTTGTACTTCACCTGAAGTCGATGCCACCTTGTATCATCAGCTTGTTGGTAGTCTCTTATACTAAACTCATTCCCGTCCTGACCTTTCCTTTGTCGTTGGTCGTGTTGTCCGTTATATGCAGACACCTCATGAAAGTCACTGGAAAGCAGCTAAAAGAATACTTCGATATATTCGAGGTACAGTTCAGTTTGGGATTCATTACAGTACAGGGGGGAAACCTTTGTTGGTTGGTTTCACTGATTCAGATTGGGCCGGCGATCCTGATGATCGAAAGTCTACTGCAGGTTATGTTTTCAATCTGGGATCTGGACCTATCACTTGGGTTTGTAAGAAACAACAAGCTCTTGCTCTTTCTTCAGCAGAAGCAGAATATCGAGCCGCAGTTAATGCCAGTCAGGAAGCTTTATGGCTTCGACAGATCCTTTCAGAGTTCGGATTCGAGCAGCAGCAGCCTACTCCACTTTGGTGCGACAATCAAAGTGCCATCAAGCTTGCCAAAGATCCAGTTCTACATCAATGTAGCAAACACATTGAGCTACATATGCACTTCATCAGAAATCTTGTTCATGATTGTGTTCTTGAAGTGCTATTTTGCCCTACAGATGATCAAGTTGCAGACATCTTCACCAAGTCTCTTACAGAAGCGAAGTTTTCTAAACTTCGATCTATGTTAGGAGTTCAAGAACTTGTCATAAAGGGGGAATAGGCTCTAATGCCTGCTTCCTTCTCCTAATAGTGTCACTTTTGTAAATCCCTCAATCCTATCCCAAGTTGTTCTTAAGGGGGGATGTTAAGATATTTAGACACTTAGGAGTTAGTTAAGATCAACTTGTGTAATATATCCGTTAGGGAAAGTGTGTTTCTTTTGTATGCATTAGTATGCATTTGTAAATACTTAATCCGACGGTCACGATATGTTCCCGACATAGAGTGATCCGATGGCTCAACTTCTCTTTAGATCATACCTAACCTTGATCCGTGGCTTAACACCCGATTGGTCCATGATCTCTATTTAAAGAGTATGGAGGGTCATTGTTTAGTTGATCGATTATGAGAAGCTCATTTGTAACTTTCTTTCTTTGCATCATAAATTGTCCCGTAGAAGCTATTTGACCGGGGCCGTGGAGTGTTTCCCTCAAGAGGGTTTAAACCACGTCAAAACATCGGTGTGTTGATCTATGATCTGTTTGTGTGAAGTGGTTGCTCTTGGTGTTCGGTCCTTTGGTAGTACCCTGTGTACCTATTATCACACAACTTGTAGTTGCCCCTAGAGGTATCCCATCCGGGACGGTAGAGGAGACAGGCAACTAAAGAGGTGACCCAAGAGATGCCACGGTTCCCAATGCAATGCGGGAGTCACGTCAACCGAGGCACTCTTCGCTTTAGGTCAAGGTGTAACTAGACCAAGGGGGAGACCCTATACCCCAATCGCAGTTGATTGGACCCAAACAAAGGTTTCTAAGGGTGGATAAATGATGAGTTACGGAAACCAATGCAAGGCTAAGTGGACCTAATGTTTAAGGAATGGTTGAATGTGGTATAATGGATAGTTAGTGTTTCAACCTATGTATGGTTTAGGCCACATGACGGGGTATGATTACTAGGTATAGTATCATGTGTTTTCACAAGTGGGTATTGTTTTCTTGGGAAGCGTGTAATGGTTATAGGTGGACCCACAAGGTGAAGTTAGGTATGAGGTTGGTACTATAGGTTAGGTATAGGCTAGATCTATAAGTTGGAGTTGGTTTTAGGAGTACCCATGTGTTAGATCTAGGGTTTGACACCAATCCCAAGGAGTGCGACTTGCTTGGTGATGGACTAGTGCCTTGTTAAGTGGGCTAATGGGGTCAAGAAGTATGTCAAAGTGTAGATCGGGACACCTAGAAGCCAAGTCAAGTGGTTTGGGAGAGATCCAATGGTTGGATCTTACTAGATCTAGGTTTTTAAGTGATGACCAAAAGTGGACCACAATCCCTTAAAACAAGGAATGCAATCCCCAAGGCGGATCTTGACGAAAGGACAGTATAGACCTAGGTTTCAAGTCATGAGCATTCCAAATCCACGAAAATCACCAACACCCACTTCCTAGAAGTGGACCAACTCAAAAAATCAAGGGGGTGCGATTTGCTCAAGGAGGGTCCAAAAATGGGTTTTGGTGGACCAAATCAAGTCCAATGGCCACCAAAATGTAGATCCGGGATGTTAGTATCCCGATCTATGTATCTTCAAAGTTTCAAGTGAATCCAATGGCTAGATCTTAGTAGATCTAAGTTTTAAGGTACCAAGAAGATCAAAAGGGGGTTTCAACCCCTTAAAACATGGAGAGATGTCCACAAGGTAGTTTTCACCAAAGTAAGGATATGGGTTTAGGTTATCAAGTGTCTAGATTCCAAATCAAGTGAGATCTCACCTACCCATGTGCTAGATCTAGCCCAACAAGCCTCTCTCTAGGAAGTGCGATTTGGGTCAAGGAGGGCTTTTTGCCTTGAAAAGTGGGTCAATTCTTAGCCAATCACCACCAAACTATAGATCCAACTAGGGGTGGATGCTATAGAGGTGGGTTTTCAATATCTTTTCAAAAGGAGGGCTAGATCTAAGTAGATCTAAGAAACAAGGGTTTTAATTTGATTAGGGTTTTTGTGATCTAGAAATTATGGAAGATTCAAGGAAGAGAAGATCATACCTCTTGGAACATACCTGGATGAAGAGATGAATGCTAGTTGAGACGAGGATTACTTTGCCAAAGATCAAATGGAGAATTGTTGAAGCCCTCTTGCCAAATCGATTTTTCCAAGCCACATGTGATTCCTTCTAACCTGTCAAGCCAAGGAGCAAAGCATCAATTAGTTTAACAAATCGAAGGTAGATGCAAGCAAGAGAGAGAGATAAACATAGAATAGTTGACACAAAGGCAAAACTACTCCCTGTCAAACCAAAACGACTTCTTCCAAGATTGAAGGGCAAGCCTCCCCACCAATTCGCCCTTGTCCAAAATCGCCCTCTTAACCTGCAAATAAAATATGGCAAATATGCAAGATAGCTACAATAGATCCTCCAGTGCAATGGACAATAGCATTTACAATCGAAACAACCAACATTCACTCCAATCCAAGCATGTACTCCAAAAGATAGAAATTTTATTCCAAGAGCCAAGAGCCAAAAATCTCTAGATGAATTTTACAATGAGAGGCTCCCTCCTTAAATAGGATGGGGAGAGAGTACAATCCTAACCACTTTTTACATGAGTGGCTAAGATTAAAAGATCTCAAGATCTAATCAATGGCTAACAATAAATCATAAAAAACTATCACATGGATCACCCACATAATGATAGCGCCCCCACTAAAAAGTACAATAAGGGGGTGACGTCATCCACAAGAGAAAATATAAGCATCAAAATCCACCTCATGGTGACTAGGACATGAAAATATAAGCTCATGGTGGGGCTAGGAGGTTTTAATCCTTACTAGCTCATCCCCAAGGCACAATAAAAATAATAAAATATGTCCAATATAATATAAATGATCAAAACTGTCCTCGAAATCCATGACAGTCAAGCAGTAAATTTCCTCCTGTGATCAATCTGGGCATACCCACATGGTGAAAACTGACTGGAAGGTAATGATGCCGCCCTGGAAGACCTCTGTGAAAACCAAATGCCAAAACCTTGCCTCATTTTCCCAAATCGATTTCCTCAGTGACCACTTTTTCCCATTTTTTAACTGCCTCGGGAACTGTGAAAGTGCCAAAACTGCCTCCTAGGGTGCTAGCGCTGTCAATCTGAGCCCACCAGGCTCTCCGGAAGGGGGGATAAATGGTAATAACAAGTGGCTGGACCACCCCCTCCATCATCAGCGCCCTAGGTGAACTGGCCTCTCGGGGCCCCTGCTGCTCAGGCTGGGAAATCAGCCCCCAATCTGGTCAACAAGTGTAAAACTGCATCAATCACTGTCAGAAGTGCCCGGAACTGAAGGATAAGTGTCTCAATGGATCCAGAAGACCCAAATCCACTAAGAATAAGTACTCATACATCATGGGTTGCCCTAATGGGCCAGCTGTAGGGTCCACCATATATGGACAATGTATAATCTGCTGATCTGAAATAATAATAAACCTGCTGAACTGGATCAAACATCATCTGCATCATATGTCCATCATATGATATCATCATCAAACATGTGGGACCATAAATCATCATCAATAATCATCCATACATGGCCCACATCATCACGGATCCCAAGAATATATAATCACATCAGTAGAATAAGACAATGTTTCTCTAATCATTCCCATAGCTAAGCTCAAAGTATAAATTCTATTCAGTGGCATTAATCAAGTTAGCATATTCCGTGGTTATATAAAATTACTTGCACAATAGTTCAAATGACAAACTCACCCATTGGATATGGTCAAACTGCTAGTGAAGGATGAAGGCTAGGAGCAAGGTTGGGCCAAGGGTTTGACTTGCCTAACTTAACTCAAAAATACTTTGGACTGGGAAAAAAGGGGGAAGCTACAAACTCTGTGCTGGACAAAAGAACACGGGGAATGGCTGTGCCTCACAAATGGATAAGTTGTTTAGAGAGTGCTTATTCAACTTAGGCATCATGTCTACATCAAGTTGATCCAGGTTCATTAGGATCATTCAATTTTATTTCCATGGCCTTTTTGGCCTACATAACCCTTCGGATTTCAGATGTGCTGAGAAGCACAACTAGTTGCAGCTTGCATCCAGGGCATGTTTTTTTTACATATTTATAAGGTCAGCAATTGTTTAGATATAACTTTTAAGAACCATTGCTTTTTGGACCTTTCTTATACTCTTCGAGGAGTATTTTTAGCTCTTCATTGCTCTTGCCCTTTTTTGTTTCCATGGGCGAATTTTTTTAGTTTCCATAGGTAGAACATGAGCTTTCAGTTTTAGCCAACAACATCTCAAGTGACTAGGGGGAGTTCGAGCCAATGCCAAACATCGGGACAACCGACCAGAATGATTTAGGCCTACAATCCAACTCACCAAAGGCAAGTTCTGTCACCAACTCAGAGCCGAGACACTGAATAGACAGGGATGCGGTCCAAACACAGAGGTAGAAAAATGGGGAAGTCCTCGGTATCAGAAAGTCACATGAGACAAGTCAGGGTTTAAAGTCAAACAGGAAGGTCATGTATGGATGGAGACAAGTGAATATGGAGCCTACACTAGCAGACAACCAGTGTCGGGAAAGACCATGTCTATGTAAGGTGAAATACCAGTAAGTTTTGTTAAATGACCTAAAAGTGCAAGCAATTGTCCATTTTATGATTTACAATTTATTTTAAATAGTTTGCCACATCAGGAATAATATACCAAGCACATGCCATGATCATGACTAAATCAACAAGATAATAATCCACAGTCAGTGAGAACATATCCATAACATCATCATAATAATCAGCATCATGCATCATCTGAAACACTGCTGAAATACATCTCTAGGCACTGAACTGAAACTGTAATGGGATAAGTGGTCACATCAGTCATCAAATCTGAACTCTCAAGGCTCAGCCTTGACACAAGGTCATAAAATCTGAATAATGTACTGCTCTGATCATGAGTGATCCGAAATATATAGCCATGCTCTGGAATAAAGGAAGCTCTGGAATGTGCAGATATCTGCTGTACAAGAATAGTAGCCCCGCTACTATGGTGTGATAACATTTGGCTCCAGCTGGGACAAGTGCTCTAAGGGAGAGAGCGCTTGAGAACCTCAGAATCTCTGGTCTCGAACTGCTCTGCATCAATCTTCAATCCAACACTGCACCATCCTTGCTTTCAGCTTTTATCTTGCACCTGTTCCTGCTCTCACAAAAACTAGAATACCATCATGGAGAATGTATGGGATAAAAATAAAATAAAACTGAACTGAAATTTAATCTAAAGCATGAACTGAAATGCGCCAAAATATAAATATAAACTAACATGGCATATATCATTATCATTTTTATTTACTGTGCAGGAGGAAAAGAGTACATTCTTAAATCAGGCAAATCTCAACCAGCACAGGCAGCTAACAAATAGAAATGCTAACTATAATTTCTTAAATGCATGCAGGAGAAGAGAAAAGCTTAGGAAGGAGCAAGACTCAACTCAGGCAGAAAAAGAAAAAGGGACAATACTCGGCACACAAAAACAGAAAAGTCACACAAATCCTACTGCTCAAGTGAGCTTATTCAGAAGCTACCTACTCTAGGCAAGGTAAGGCATCATTCCAGGCTTATAGGTGGGAAGTAGTGTTTTAGTAACCTCCCATTTACAGGTAATTCCAACTCGTCTCCATCTAAAGTCTCTAAATATACAGTTCCTTTGCCAGCCATCTTACTTACTCGATAAGGGCCCATCCATATCTTCTCAAACTTTTCATGATTTCCAGGTTTCTCTTTATGTTTATCCCATAACAAAACTATATCCCCAATTCCAAATATCACATCTCTACTCTTTTGGTCAAAGGTTCCCTTTATTCTTTCTTGTTCCAAAACCATTTTGTTCCAGGCTTCCCTCCTGGTCTCATCTAACTCTACTAACCTGTCAATTCTTGCTTGCAAGGCTTCTTGATCAGAAGAACACTGTTGTAACAATTCATACACAGGGATTTGAAGGTTTATTGGAAGCCTACAGTTTTGCCCGTACACTATTTCAAAAGGAGCTTTTCCAGTTATTCTTTTGACTGTCGTTCTATCTGCCCAGAGGGCATATTTTAACTTTGCATCCCAAGTCCTCTTGTTCTCACCAATCATCCTTTTTAAGAGCCTTATCAAATTCTTATTACTTGATTCTGCTAAGCCGTTTCCCTGCGGGTAGTAGTTAGAAGAGTGAGACAAGGTGATCCCATGATCAGTACAAAAGGTAGACATCTCAATCTTGCTAAAAGCTGGTGCATTATCAGTTGTAATTTTGTAGGGGCAACCGTATCTGGAAACTATATTCTCTTCTAAGAACTTGACCACAACTTCTGCAGTGCACTTCTTAGTAGGGATAGCTTCCAGCCAGCGAGTGAAATAGTCTGTGCAAGTCAGTATGTATTTGTGTCCGCTTGATGAGCTAGGGTTTATAGGTCCTACAAAATCCATTCCCCATTGCTGAAAAGGTTCTTCTATAATGACTGGGGTCAAGGGCAGGGCAGGTAGTCTAGGTTTTCCAGAATAGAATTGACACTCCTGACAGGCTCTAACAAAAATGTGCACATCTTTGAACAAGGATGGCCAATAATAACCCGCTCTCATGATTTTAGCAGCCATGGTTCTTGGTGCGTAATGTCCTCCACATAATCCGGAATGCATTTCTTTGATGATTCTTTGGGAGTCATCATGGTTTACGCATTTGAGTATGATTCCATCTGGATTCTTCCATCCCAATCCATCCTCTATCAAAACATACTTGGATGCTTTTAACCTCAAAGCTCTTCTTTGGTGGTCTACCAGGTGGTCTGGACAGGTCATGTGTTTGAGGTAGAAAATGATGTCTTTGTACCATTCGTGATCTTCATCAATGTAAAGGATCATGTTATTTTGCTGTAGTTTGGAATCAGTCAATAGTTGTGCTAACCCTTGGCCTTTTACTATCTTGACTGGCTTGATTTCAATATCATACTCTTGAATCCTAGAAATCCAGTTTCCCCTAACCCCTATGCCATCAGGCTGAGATAAGACATCTTTCACCGCTTGATAAGGGATGTAAGCAATAATTTTGGAGTATCCGATATATGTCCTAAAATGTTTTAACGACTTGACCAAGGCATAGGCTTGTTTTTCAGTGGTTGTGTAGTTGAGTTCTGCGTCTCTAAGGTTTTTACTCATAAAGGCAACAACTTGCTCATGGTTTTCTTCATTCTTTTGTAGCAACACACCTGCTATGGTGTCCTCGGAAGCATAAGAATAAATCAAAAACTCCTTATTGTAGTTTGGGCTTACTAGGACAGGTGCGGAAGCAATGGCTTTCTTTAGAGACTCGAATGAGGCATCACATTTCTTATCCCAAACAAATTTCACATCCTTTTTAAGCAAACTATTCAAAGGTTTGGCCAATTCAGCTAAGTTAGGAATGAATCTCCTTACGAAGTTTATTTTTCCGAAAAATGATCGCAGTGAGCTGACATCCTTTGGGGGAGTTATGGCTTGGATTCCTTGCACTCTTTCCGGATCAATTCTAATGCCTTCTTTGGATACAATGTGACCTAACAACTTCCCTTCATCCACCCCAAAGGTATACTTTTTAGGATTTAAAGATATTCCAAATTTTCGACATCTTTCAAAGATTCTCCTTAGATGCTTTACGTGGTCTCCCCTGTCTTTTGAGAAGACAGTTAGATCATCTTGATAGATTGCAATGATCTTGCCAATTAGACCCTCGAATGCATGATCCATTGCCCTTTGAAAGGTTGACCCTGCATTCAAAAGCCCAAATGGCATTCTTATATACTCGAAGGTTCCCCACGGGGTGGTGAAGGTTGTCTTCCCACGATCTTCCTTCTTGATTTGGACCTGGTTGTAACCAGAAAATCCGTCAAGTAAGGATAACATGCCAGCCCCTGTTACACTTTGCAACAGATTTTCCATATTGGGCAAAGGATAGTTGTCCTTTAGAGATGCTTGATTTAGGTTCCTAAAGTCAATACAAATTCTAATCTCCCCGTTTTTCTTCCTTACAATTACAGGATTGGATACCCAGGTTGTATGCCTAACTGGTCTAATGATTCCTGCTGCCAACATCTTTTCCAACTCTTTTTTAACTAAAGGAGCTAGTTTAGGGTTCATGTTTCGCAACTTTTGTCGATATGGTTTGGCTCCCTCTTTGAGAGGAATAGTGTGTTCTATAATGGACTGATCATAAGTTTTTAAATCATCATAGACCCATGCAAAGACATCTTTATACTCTCTGATTAACTCAATAATTCTTCTCCTTTCTTCTTCTGAGGCATTTATCCCAATTCTGATCATTTTTGGAGAACAAGCAGACCCTACATTTATTTCGATGACCCCATCCACAGGTTCAGATCTCCTACCCTTGTATTCATCATGCCTGTTGAAATTTTTCTCAAGGGGGAAAACTATTTCTGTGACATCCATACCTTCAATTGAATCACCTTTTATCTCATCCTCGAAATTCACCATTGGGGTTTTGGAAGCATTTAAAAATCGTATGATTTGGGCATCATTGTCAAAAACTTGCCAATGGTCTTCATTATCAGGGACGGAGGGTCTGAATAAAACTTCAAGTTTGCAGTTTTCTTGTTTTAGAGACTCAGATGTTTGAAGAGTACTGGCCATTACAGATAGTTCATCAGCCAAAGTATTTTGTTCTCGGGGAACAGCCTTAATCCCGAAGGCATCAAAGCATTCAATGGTGTCCCAAACTGCATTCCTATAGTCTCTAAGTCTATTATTTTTAGTGGCGAATTTGTTTTTTATTTGGGACACAATGAGGTCAGAATCTCCTATGACGGATAGTGATTTGATGTTTCTTTCTCTGGCAATTTCCAAGCCCAGAAGCAATGCTTCATACTCGGCCACATTGTTAGTGCACTCAAACTCTAAACGGAAAGAAAACAAACTCTTTTCTCCCGATGGTGAAATTAAGACTATACCGGCTCCTGCACCATGTCGGGAACGGGCCCCATCAAAATGCATTTTCCAGACTTGTTCATGTGAAAAAGGCTGCTTTTTGACCTCCTCCCAGTAATTTGCTAGAATCATGAAGTTTCCAATTTCATCACTTGAATACATTGCCTCAGTGAATAAGTGTTCAGGTGTTTCAACATGCTCTTGCATAGGTGGTTCATTAAACAGAGTTATGAATGAACCTTCTTTGGTTGGGATTGTGGCATATGTTAAATCCATTTGGACACTTCCCCCCAATCTTGCCGACCACTCCCTGGATAGCAACATTCCCCATGCGTCAGGGATATCTAGGACTAATACATTCATTGAGAGCTCAATATCAGAGCAGGAAGCCAACCTAACAGGCAGGTTTTCAATTATCCCAATAGATTTCACAGTCTTGGAATCCATGCCACATACATTTCTGTATGGTCTTGTGGGTACTAACTCAAGTTGTTCCATGACTCTTAAAGGCATGACACTTACTTCAGCTCCTGAGTCCAACATGCAATTATGTAATATCAAACCATTCACTTCCAATTCAATATAAAAGGGTGGGAATTTTCCAGAGTTGTCACCAGAGACACTTTGGATCATGACAGGGGAATCCCTAATCTCTGCAGAAGCTTTCTTAGGAGCTTGCTTCCTTGTTTGAATCCCAAGATGAGTAGTAGCTCTTTTGTGGAATGAAGGGATCTTGAAAATTTCACAAAATGGAATAGGCATGTTTATCCTTTCTAGGAAGCTTGTAATATCTATGTTTAGGTTGTGGGGGTTTTCCTTATCCTTTTCATTCGTACCCAAACCTAGGAATTTCATAATGTCATGTTTAACAACCGGGATCTTGATTAGGTCTTTTAGGGAAACCGAAGTAGACGAATTGGCTAGCTTACTTGGAATGTTTGTTCTAGGGAGTTCCTTATTAGGTTTTAGAATCGTGGGAGGTTTTGGTTGTTTTCTCCAAAGGGTTGCTTTGGGAATGTTAGTTTTAGGGGGAGGATCAATTTTTATTGCTTGATCTGTCTTTTTGTTTGCAGGAGGAGATTGGCTAGTGTTGGTCACAGTTTTACCTTTCGAGATGACCTCAGGAGAAAGCTTTGGAGCTTTTGGCAAGATTCTTCGGACAGGTTGATGCACTGTCTTGCTAGGCTGTGGGTCAGTTGTTTTAGGTTGCTGAGTCTTGGGAGGACTAGCCTTTGGAGGGATTGAATTGCTACAGATGGATTTTAACATCTCTTTGGTTTGTTGATCACGTCTTTTGAAATCCTCATCCTGATTTTTAAGATATGTAGCAATGTTGGTGACCATTTCACACATGTTTGCCATAAATTCCATGGTCACTTCGGGAGAGATGTTATTTCGAGTAGACATCTCTTTGTGGGTTCTCTTCTCAGCGGAGTCACAATTAGGAGTCGCCAGGTAGATTTTTAAGCTCTACTACCAAGAGATATGTCGTTTAAAGTGCAGAGAGATAGTGAGACACAAAGGTGTGTTGAACCAAGGTAGGCCCCTACCTCCCCGGCAGCGGCGCCAAAAATATTATCACACAACTTGTAGTTGCCCCTAGAGGTATCCCATCCGGGACGGTAGAGGAGACAGGCAACTAAAGAGGTGACCCAAGAGATGCCACGGTTCCCAATGCAATGCGGGAGTCACGTCAACCGAGGCACTCTTCGCTTTAGGTCAAGGTGTAACTAGACCAAGGGGGAGACCCTATACCCCAATCGCAGTTGATTGGACCCAAACAAAGGTTTCTAAGGGTGGATAAATGATGAGTTACGGAAACCAATGCAAGGCTAAGTGGACCTAATGTTTAAGGAATGGTTGAATGTGGTATAATGGATAGTTAGTGTTTCAACCTATGTATGGTTTAGGCCACATGACGGGGTATGATTACTAGGTATAGTATCATGTGTTTTCACAAGTGGGTATTGTTTTCTTGGGAAGCGTGTAATGGTTATAGGTGGACCCACAAGGTGAAGTTAGGTATGAGGTTGGTACTATAGGTTAGGTATAGGCTAGATCTATAAGTTGGAGTTGGTTTTAGGAGTACCCATGTGTTAGATCTAGGGTTTGACACCAATCCCAAGGAGTGCGACTTGCTTGGTGATGGACTAGTGCCTTGTTAAGTGGGCTAATGGGGTCAAGAAGTATGTCAAAGTGTAGATCGGGACACCTAGAAGCCAAGTCAAGTGGTTTGGGAGAGATCCAATGGTTGGATCTTACTAGATCTAGGTTTTTAAGTGATGACCAAAAGTGGACCACAATCCCTTAAAACAAGGAATGCAATCCCCAAGGCGGATCTTGACGAAAGGACAGTATAGACCTAGGTTTCAAGTCATGAGCATTCCAAATCCACGAAAATCACCAACACCCACTTCCTAGAAGTGGACCAACTCAAAAAATCAAGGGGGTGCGATTTGCTCAAGGAGGGTCCAAAAATGGGTTTTGGTGGACCAAATCAAGTCCAATGGCCACCAAAATGTAGATCCGGGATGTTAGTATCCCGATCTATGTATCTTCAAACTTTCAAGTGAATCCAATGGCTAGATCTTAGTAGATCTAAGTTTTAAGGTACCAAGAAGATCAAAAGGGGGTTTCAACCCCTTAAAACATGGAGAGATGTCCACAAGGTAGTTTTCACCAAAGTAAGGATATGGGTTTAGGTTATCAAGTGTCTAGATTCCAAATCAAGTGAGATCTCACCTACCCATGTGCTAGATCTAGCCCAACAAGCCTCTCTCTAGGAAGTGCGATTTGGGTCAAGGAGGGCTTTTTGCCTTGAAAAGTGGGTCAATTCTTAGCCAATCACCACCAAACTATAGATCCAACTAGGGGTGGATGCTATAGAGGTGGGTTTTCAATATCTTTTCAAAAGGAGGGCTAGATCTAAGTAGATCTAAGAAACAAGGGTTTTAATTTGATTAGGGTTTTTGTGATCTAGAAATTATGGAAGATTCAAGGAAGAGAAGATCATACCTCTTGGAACATACCTGGATGAAGAGATGAATGCTAGTTGAGACGAGGATTACTTTGCCAAAGATCAAATGGAGAATTGTTGAAGCCCTCTTGCCAAATCGATTTTTCCAAGCCACATGTGATTCCTTCTAACCTGTCAAGCCAAGGAGCAAAGCATCAATTAGTTTAACAAATCGAAGGTAGATGCAAGCAAGAGAGAGAGATAAACATAGAATAGTTGACACAAAGGCAAAACTACTCCCTGTCAAACCAAAACGACTTCTTCCAAGATTGAAGGGCAAGCCTCCCCACCAATTCGCCCTTGTCCAAAATCGCCCTCTTAACCTGCAAATAAAATATGGCAAATATGCAAGATAGCTACAATAGATCCTCCAGTGCAATGGACAATAGCATTTACAATCGAAACAACCAACATTCACTCCAATCCAAGCATGTACTCCAAAAGATAGAAATTTTATTCCAAGAGCCAAGAGCCAAAAATCTCTAGATGAATTTTACAATGAGAGGCTCCCTCCTTAAATAGGATGGGGAGAGAGTACAATCCTAACCACTTTTTACATGAGTGGCTAAGATTAAAAGATCTCAAGATCTAATCAATGGCTAACAATAAATCATAAAAAACTATCACATGGATCACCCACATAATGATAGCGCCCCCACTAAAAAGTACAATAAGGGGGTGACGTCATCCACAAGAGAAAATATAAGCATCAAAATCCACCTCATGGTGACTAGGACATGAAAATATAAGCTCATGGTGGGGCTAGGAGGTTTTAATCCTTACTAGCTCATCCCCAAGGCACAATAAAAATAATAAAATATGTCCAATATAATATAAATGATCAAAACTGTCCTCGAAATCCATGACAGTCAAGCAATAAATTTCCTCCTGTGATCAATCTGGGCATACCCACATGGTGAAAACTGACTGGAAGGTAATGATGCCGCCCTGGAAGACCTCTGTGAAAACCAAATGCCAAAACCTTGCCTCATTTTCCCAAATCGATTTCCTCAGTGACCACTTTTTCCCATTTTTTAACTGCCTCGGGAACTGTGAAAGTGCCAAAACTGCCTCCTAGGGTGCTAGCGCTGTCAATCTGAGCCCACCAGGCTCTCCGGAAGGGGGGATAAATGGTAATAACAAGTGGCTGGACCACCCCCTCCATCATCAGCGCCCTAGGTGAACTGGCCTCTCGGGGCCCCTGCTGCTCAGGCTGGGAAATCAGCCCCCAATCTGGTCAACAAGTGTAAAACTGCATCAATCACTGTCAGAAGTGCCCGGAACTGAAGGATAAGTGTCTCAATGGATCCAGAAGACCCAAATCCACTAAGAATAAGTACTCATACATCATGGGTTGCCCTAATGGGCCAGCTGTAGGGTCCACCATATATGGACAATGTATAATCTGCTGATCTGAAATAATAATAAACCTGCTGAACTGGATCAAACATCATCTGCATCATATGTCCATCATATGATATCATCATCAAACATGTGGGACCATAAATCATCATCAATAATCATCCATACATGGCCCACATCATCACGGATCCCAAGAATATATAATCACATCAGTAGAATAAGACAATGTTTCTCTAATCATTCCCATAGCTAAGCTCAAAGTATAAATTCTATTCAGTGGCATTAATCAAGTTAGCATATTCCGTGGTTATATAAAATTACTTGCACAATAGTTCAAATGACAAACTCACCCATTGGATATGGTCAAACTGCTAGTGAAGGATGAAGGCTAGGAGCAAGGTTGGGCCAAGGGTTTGACTTGCCTAACTTAACTCAAAAATACTTTGGACTGGGAAAAAAGGGGGAAGCTACAAACTCTGTGCTGGACAAAAGAACACGGGGAATGGCTGTGCCTCACAAATGGATAAGTTGTTTAGAGAGTGCTTATTCAACTTAGGCATCATGTCTACATCAAGGTGATCCAGGTTCATTAGGATCATTCAATTTTATTTCCATGGCCTTTTTGGCCTACATAACCCTTCGGATTTCAGATGTGCTGAGAAGCACAACTAGTTGCAGCTTGCATCCAGGGCATGTTTTTTTTACATATTTATAAGGTCAGCAATTGTTTAGATATAACTTTTAAGAACCATTGCTTTTTGGACCTTTCTTATACTCTTCGAGGAGTATTTTTAGCTCTTCATTGCTCTTGCCCTTTTTTGTTTCCATGGGCGAATTTTTTTAGTTTCCATAGGTAGAACATGAGCTTTCAGTTTTAGCCAACAACATCTCAAGTGACTAGGGGGAGTTCGAGCCAATGCCAAACATCGGGACAACCGACCAGAATGATTTAGGCCTACAATCCAACTCACCAAAGGCAAGTTCTGTCACCAACTCAGAGCCGAGACACTGAATAGACAGGGATGCGGTCCAAACACAGAGGTAGAAAAATGGGGAAGTCCTCGGTATCAGAAAGTCACATGAGACAAGTCAGGGTTTAAAGTCAAACAGGAAGGTCATGTATGGATGGAGACAAGTGA
The DNA here is from genome assembly GCA_027924585.1 of Larix kaempferi. NCBI lineage: Eukaryota > Viridiplantae > Streptophyta > Pinopsida > Pinales > Pinaceae > Larix > Larix kaempferi. The sequence goes on from BSBM01000017.1 coordinate 33,531,319, forward strand.
ATATGGAGCCTACACTAGCAGACAACCAGTGTCGGGAAAGACCATGTCTATGTAAGGTGAAATACCAGTAAGTTTTGTTAAATGACCTAAAAGTGCAAGCAATTGTCCATTTTATGATTTACAGTTTATTTTAAATAGTTTGCCACATCAGGAATAATATACCAAGCACATGCCATGATCATGACTAAATCAACAAGATAATAATCCACAGTCAGTGAGAACATATCCATAACATCATCATAATAATCAGCATCATGCATCATCTGAAACACTGCTGAAATACATCTCTAGGCACTGAACTGAAACTGTAATGGGATAAGTGGTCACATCAGTCATCAAATCTGAACTCTCAAGGCTCAACCTTGACACAAGGTCATAAAATCTGAATAATGTACTGCTCTGATCATGAGTGATCCGAAATATATAGCCATGCTCTGGAATAAAGGAAGCTCTGGAATGTGCAGATATCTGCTGTACAAGAATAGTAGCCCCGCTACTATGGTGTGATAACAGTACCCAAACAAATATTTGGGTCTCTCTCCTCAGATCATCAAAGGTAGGAGGCTAGGCTGACTCTCCTTGGAAGGGCGCATCTTTTTGTCGAGACAGAATTCAAGTCTAAGCACTTTCAGTTTTTGGCCGGTTACTACTGCGAGAAATTAGGGTTTCGGAGAAAGTTGAAATTTTTGGAATCCGAGACCACGACTGGATGCCCCTCAAGAAAATCGAAGTTTAGAGACCAAGATGGAATTTTTTGGTTGGGCAGAAGGTCGGGCTTCATCAAACCCTAAATCAGGATTTTGATCAAAAAAGTGGAAAATTAAGGTTTCTGCAAAAGTTGAAATTTTTGGAATCTGTGACCACGGCTGGATGCTCCTAAAAAAATCGAAGTTTAGAGCACAAGATCGGACTTTTTGGCTGGATAGAACCCCGGGCAATATCAAACTCAAGTTCGGGATCTTGTCCAGGAAATCCAGAAGTTTCAAAGGCACTTTTGAGGGGTCAAATTTTGCAGATTTCAAAATTGAAGTATACCAGCTTGATCAACTCGGCAAGGTGCATCTTTCCATCCATCCAGAAGTTTGAATTTTTAGGGTTTCTCTGACAAACCCTAATCCAGCTCCAGATCCAGTTTTCAGCAAATCAAGTGGTAAGACCTAAAACTTTCTATTTCCATTTGAAATACTCTTTTAGATGTCTCACCAAACCAAGCTTGAGGATAAGCTTAAAGGAGCTGATAACTTCCGAGCATGGAAGAAAGGATTGGGTTAATCCTAAAAGAGAATGAATTGGACAACTACATAAAGGAAGAGGTTCCAGTTCCAGAGGGAGATGAGGCCATGGCCTTACACAAGAAGGACTTGGTCAAGGCCAAGAGAATCATTGTTGATTCTATAAAAGACTATCTCATACCCCATGTGTCTTCCCTAAAGACACCTAAGGAGATGTTTGACTCTTTGACCAAGTTGTTTGAAGGAAAGAATATAAATCGAAAGATGACTCTGCGGAATCAATTGAAAGGGGTAAAGTTCCAGAATAGAGAGACCATCCAATCCTACTTCACTAAGGTCTCTCAAATCAAGGAACAACTTGAAGTTGTGGATGAAGTAATGGAGAATGGAGAAATTGTCATGACCACTTTGAATGGCCTACCTAGGTCATGGGACTCCTTCATCCAAGGTATTTGTGCAAGAAGGAAGCTGATCTCCTTCAGTAGACTATGGGAGGAATGTTCACAAGAAAAAGCTAGGCTTGTGGCCCGAGAAGAAAAGATGGGAAATGAAGATCAAGCTCTCACAGCTCACACCAAGAGAAGTAAGCCCAAGAGGGAGCAATCTCATCACAAGAGATCTTCACACCACCATCAACAAATAGATAAGAAAAATCTAAGATGTTTCAACTGTAATGAGAAGGGACACTTTGCTTCAGAATGTCCCAAGAACAAAAGGAACTCCAACAACAACAACAAAAAGAAGAGCAACAAGAAGAGATAGCATGCTCATGCTACTGAGGATGATGAACCTCCCAAGAAGAAGGCTAAGGTAGAAAGTGAAGACTCTTCAAGTGACGATGAATATGTTCTGATTTCTGCTCTCACAGGTACTATTACACATGGGTGTAATGATTGGCTTATTGATAGTGGAGCTTCTAAACATATGACGAGATTCAAAGAATCTCTTATGGACCTATCTGAACATGAGTCACTTCACAAGGTGAAACTTGGGGATGACTATCAATACCCTATAAAAGGAAGTGGTGAAGCCTCCTACAAGTTAGACTCTGGGAAGTCTTTAAAGATGCAAGATGTTCTATATGTACCTGGACTCAAGAAGAATCTTCTCTCCATATCATCTTTAGATGCAAAGGGGATGAGAGTTGCATTTGTGGATGGCCAAGTACTTATGTGGCCAAAAGGTAACACCATAGATGATGCAGTAGTGATTGGAGAGCAAGAGGGAGGATTGTACAAATTGAAAGGACAACCTGAACATGCCATGGTACATGAATCCATGGAGCCAAGTGAACTTTCGCATAGAAGGCTTGCTCATGTGCACTATAGAACACTACCAATTGCAAGCAAAGCAATAGAAGGTCTTCTTGAAATCCAGTCAAAGCATGAGGGTGTTTGCAAAGGATGTGCAAAAGGAAAGAACACAAAGAAGGCATTTCCAAGTAGTGAAAGCAAGGCATAAGGAATCTTGGAAACTATCCACTCTGATGTATGCAGTCCGATGTCATCCAGTTCTCTGAGTGGGTATGTATATTATGTTTCTTTCATTAATGATTTCTCTAGGAAGACTTGGATTTGTTTCTTGAAGAACAAAGATGAAGTATTAAGCAAATTCAAGGAATTCAAAGCCTTGATAGAAAACCACACTGAAAAGAAAATCAAGACTTTTAGATCCGACAATGGTGGAGAATTCACTTCAGAAAACTTCAAGAAGTTATGCATTGATTCCGGGATTAAGAGGGAGTTGACCATTCCTTACAATCCACAACAGAATAGAGTTGTAGAAAGGAAGAACCTCTCATCCATTTTCAGCATTGGTTAAGATGCACACTATCAGAGACTCCAGTGGTTCCTGCAAGGAAGCAAAGATTGAGAGGGAGTCCACCCAACAAACAAACAAAGATAAGTATTTGAATTGTCATTTCTTGTATATCTGATTGTTCAAATAATATTGTCCAATGTTGTATATACTTATGTTCCTAGACTTAGGTTGTGTATGATACATATTAGAATAATTGCATTAAATGAGCAGTATACTACTAATATGCATGTAATGGGTAAGTGGCCTAGGTACTGTAAACATTCCATTGCTACTTATCTAGAATGAAACCTCTTTGTTGACATGTTGGGAGTATTGCAAACTCTTAACAATGTTCTGGTAGAGATGGAAGGCATCTAGAAAGTTACGGGATATGGATAAATGTTGTATTGAAGCATATTGGCTAAGATAATTGCATGACTGTATGACATATATTCTTATGTGTAAGATTTTGCTCTGAAAACTATGAGAAGTTTCTAATCATGCAATTGAATTTGACTTGCAGGAAAGATCGTATACAATCACCTACAAAAAAGGACTACAACATTTGTTCCAGCAACGAAGTTCAAGAAAAACTATCTATTGAAGATATTGAAGAATCTGAAGTTCCCAAGATCCGGGATACAGTAAAGGATGCCATGGTCGAGGAATACCAGTCGATCATGAAGAATGATGTTTGGGATGTGGTCCCAAGACCAGAAGGGAAGTCTGTTGTGACTTCCAAGTGGATCTATGAGATCAAGCATGCTGCAAATGGTAGCATAGAGAAATACAAGGAAAGGTTTGTAGCTCGTGGCTTCTCCCAGAAAGAGGGGATAGATTATGAAGAGACTTTTGCTCCTGTAACCAGATACACTTCCATCAGAACAGTACTCGCCCTGGCTGCAGTGATGAAGTGGAAGATACACCAGATGGATGTCAAGACAGCTTTCTTGAATGGTGTAGTCGAAGAGGAAGTGTATGTGGAGCAGCCACTTGGTTTTGAGACACATGACAAAGAGTCATATGTGTGCAAATTGAAGAAAGCCTTGTATGGCTTGAGGCAAGCTCCTCGGACATGGTACGGTAGGATAGACAGCTTCCTGTCTAGTTTGGGCTTTACCAAGAGTAAAGCAAATTCCATCCTTTACTACAAGGTTGAGGAAGGCAATCCAGTGATACTCCTATTGTATGTGGATGACCTGTTTGTGACAGGTGAGGATAGATTGATTGCCGACATGAAGAGGAAGCTTGCTGCCGAGTTCGAGATGAAGGACTTGGACATGATGCATTACTTTCTAGGTATGGAGGTGTGGCAGAGTGCAAATGGAATCTTCCTTGGACAAGGGAAGTATGCAGTAGAGATCCTGAAGCGGTTCGGGATGATGGACTGCAAGGCCATGGCCACACTTATGGCATCGAACCTGAAGCTATTGAGTGATGCTTCATCAGAGACAGTTGATGTCACAATGTATCGTCAGATGATTGGATCCTTGATGTACCTGACGAACACGAGACTAGATATTTGCTTTGCGGTGAACACCTTCAGCCAGTTTCTGACAGATCCTAGACATGTTCACCTAATTGTTGTAAAGCATATTCTGAGGTACCTGAAGGGTACAATTGATTATGGGCTCAAGTATGATGCGAATCAAAAGTTTAAACTGGAGGGTTATGTTGATTCAGATCGAGCAGGCAGTACTGCAGATAGGAAGAGCACCTCGGGATGCTGCGTCAGTATGGGATTAGGTGTGATCTCTTGGTTTAGCAGGAAGCAATCCTACGTAGCACTGAGTACAGCCGAAGCAAAGTATGTTGCAGCTTGTTCAGCCAGTTGTGAGGCAGTATGGTTGAGAAAGCTACTGTCTAAGTTATTTGATTTCCCGTTGGATGCTACCTGTATCTTCTATGACAACCAACGTTGTGTGAAGTTGTCCGAGAACCCGGTGTTCCATGACAGGTCGAAGCACATTGAGATCAAATATCACTATATCAGGGATATGGTGCAGAGAGGAGCAATGAAGCTCCAGTATGTTGCGACAGATGAGCAAATTGCAGATGTGTTGACCAAACCACTAGCCAGAGTGAAGTTCGAGTACTTCAGAGAGAGGCTTGGTGTTCTTCAGATAGAAGATACTTCGAGGAAGAAGTGATGGGACACATTTGCAGAAGCCATTCCAAGCATGGTGGTAGGAGGATCCTTCCCATGGTTGTGGATGTAAGTGTTGTGTGATGAGCATCAAGACGATGCTCCAGTTACTGCTATGTATGATGATCAAGATGATCATGTATGATAAGCATCAGGATGATGCTCCAGATGATAGGCATCAGGACGATGCTGTGACAATGATCAGGATGATCATGTGATGATGATGTGCATCAAGACGATGTACTGTATGATGATGATCAATATGATCATGAGTATCAGGATGATACTCCGTGGCCATGGACAGATCATGCAAGATTGTACAGGTAGCATGTAATATCTCCCTGGGAGATCCGATAGTCTAAGCTCGGATTCTCTAGCAAGGTTTTGCTACAGGTTGGCTACGGACAAATTGTACAGGTAGCATGTAATAGCTCCCTGGGAGATCCGATAGTCTGAGCTCGGATGCTCTTGCAAGGTTTTGCTACAGGTTGGTCATGGACAGGTTGTCAAGATGATCATGTATGATAAGCATCAGGATGATGCTCCAGATGATAGGCATCAGGACGATGCTGTGACGATGATCAGGATGATCATGTGATGATGATGTGCATCAAGACGATGTACTGTATGATGATGATCAGTATGATCATGAGTATCAGGATGATACTCCGTGGCCATGGACAGATCATGCAAGATTGTACAAGTAGCATGTAATAGCTCCCTGGGAGATCCGATAGTCTAAGCTCGGATTCTCTTGCAAGGTTTTGCTACAGGTTGGCTACGGACAAATTGTACAGGTAGCATGTAATAGCTCCCTGGGAGATCCGATAGTCTGAGCTCGGATGCTCTTGCAAGGTTTTGCTACAGGTTGGTCATGGACAGGTTGTGCGATAAGCATATAATAACGCCCTGGGAGATTTGCAGATACTCTTGCGAGGTTTTGCCTATGGCATATAATAGGTCCCTGGGAGATCTGGCAAATGCTCTTTCGAGGTTTTGCTTCGAAGGACATATAATAGAGCCCTGGGAGATTTGCAGATACTCTTTCGAGGTTTTGTCTATGGCATATAAAAGCTCCCTGGGAGTTCTGGCAAATGCTCTTTCGAGGTTTTGTCCTATGGCATGTAATAGCGCCCTGAGAGATCCAATAGGTTGAGCTGTGTGCTCGTAATCAGTCCTGGGATGCTCTTTCGAGATTTTACCTGACCACATGTAATAGCACCCTGGGAGATCCGACAGGTTGAGCTATGTGCTCATAAAAGTCCTGAGATGCTCTTTCAAGGTTTTGCGGTGGTCACATGTAATAGCTCCTTGGGAGATCTTATAGTCTGAGCTCGGATACTCTTTCGAGGTTTTGTTGACGGACATTCTATAGGATGGCCAGAGATGATTGAAAACCTACAGGAGGCTAGGCCTACAACCAGCACAAAAAAGGGTTGGCTTTGTAAAACTTCCTATGACGAGAAGAATTGAGAGATAGCCCAATGATCGAGATGACCAGTACAGCAGCAGTGGCGATGATGCTTCGTGATCCAGTGACGATGATCCAGCTCCAGAATTGAAGACTTGTGGTGATATGTATTGATGACCTGAGTCTAGAGAATACCTTCCTAGTTAAGAGGGAGTGTTGATGTATTTGTAACTTCGGAAGATATTCTTCTATGTATTACACTTGTACTTTGTTATATGTATGATGAAGATGTATTATTCCTCCAATCAGAAGTGTCATCATTTGTATTTGTAAGTGTCGCAAGTGTTGCAACTTATATTTGATGGATTATTAGACCACCAGTGTGGGGTCGGCCCTAGTTGAGTAATGTGGTTGGTTTATTAGACCTCCTTGGGAGGTCGGCCCTATTAAGTTAGTGGCAAGTCAAGTCAGTGTATAAATAGAGAGCGAGTGTGTCTCATTCTATTCATTCACTCACTCATCCAACTCGCATTAGTTGAGAGAGGAGTGCGCACAAGTGGAGGAGGAGTAGCTGCTGGAGTTATCTATCTTGGGTTTGATCATTGTGATCTTGTATTGTGGCTTATTCTATCTCTGAGGAAGTTGCGAGATTTTTCACCTTCTTGGTTTTCCCCAAGAAAACTCTGTATCTCTTGTGTTTATGATTGTTATGTTGTGCTTGTTATTCTCTTAGTAAGATCCTAGATAATGTTTGAATGCATTTATCGAAAAAATTAACACGGAAATTCTCTATGCCCTCTAGCTTATCCTCAAGCTTAGTGCTTGGGGCCATCTTATCCAGGAGGTCAACAAAAATTGAAAATTCTAAAAATACAAAACAGACTTACCAGGAGATGTGCTTGACTTAATTGAGTTGACTAGTGTACTTGGTTTCTGAAAACTTCAACTTTTCACCCTTCAAACTTGACTAGCGAAATTTGGACTTGCAGCAGTTTTCTGGTTCACTGGTTCACTGGTTCGTTGGTTTTCTGGTTCACTGGTTCACTAGTTCACTGTTTTACTGGTTCACTGATTCGCAGCTTTTCTGGTTCACCGGTTCACTGGTTCGCAACTTTTCTGGTTCACTGGTTTACTGGTTTTCTGGTTCTTCTAGTCCAAAAGTCAAACTAGGGTTTGACTTATCCCGGGGTTCTACCCACTCAAAAACTTCAATCTAGGACTCAAAATTTTGCTTTTGAGGAGGAGCATCTAGCCATGCAATCAGATTCCAAAAATTCCAACTTTTGCAGAAACCCTAATTTCTCACCGAAGGAAGAAGAGAGAGATTTTTACCTTGTGAAAGATGTCCTATTCAGGCTAGCTCTGATACCATGTTAAGTTTAGCATAAAATTCACAACAAGAGCATAATAAGGATCACTATAAGAAACACAATCACAAGATAGACACAGATTTATCCTGGGAAACCCTCATGGGGTAGAAAACCCAGCAAAACTTCCTCAATATAGATGATCAACAAATACAAAGATGAAATCCTAAAACAAGAGCTCCTTCTCCTCCTTCGCAAATCTCTCTCTCTCCTATGCGAGTTCACAAGTGAGTGAGTGTGTGTAAAATGAGGAACACACCTCCTCTATTTATACTTTACTTCACTTGACTTTTAACCCTAACCGAGAAGACTTCTCCTAAGAGAGTCTAATAACCCCTAACAACTTAACTCAGGGCCGACCTCACTAGGAGAGTCTAATAACCCTACTTATAACATCTCGATGGAGGAATAAAACATCTCCGGATGAATAATAATATCCCGACAGAGGAATAAAACATCTCCGGATAATAAAGTACAAATAGAATATTCTTAGAAGTTACAATATTTCAACATGGTGATGAGAACAAAGAATCTGAGAGAGCAATTGAAGATTAGTTCAGATCCGAAAGAAGACTCTCCTGGAAGTTCAAATGTTTGGGGAGCACTAGTATCTGCCTCCCCTTTAGTTGTGAAGAAGATTGCTTGGAAAGCTAGTAATGATCAAAAAAATGAGAATTGGAGAGGACCTGTTGTTGCACAACCTAACAGTGTTTGGATTGCAAGGATTAATCGGCTGCTAACCTGGCAAAACCTCAGGACACCACCCCTAAGTGTCACACGGGCAGAGTCCTCTCTCTTTAGGTATCCTCAGTCACTAAGTAAATCTAGACAAACCACACAAGGTGTCCCCAATCGGACTTTCCTTGGTAATACCCAACCAAAGGCTAGCTTTCGCAAGTACTAGTCAAGTTGTTTTTCGATGAACAATGTGCCTGAAAGAATTAACAAAGGGTTGAAATAAGACACACTTTAAAATTAGGCCAAGGGTTTATTAAAATTTAGGACTGAAATACAAATCCCTAGCTTGATGAAGTCCACAGTAACTTTAAAAGGAATGATGTGTAAATGTACAGTTACCTAGAACATTCAAGTATCATGACAAGTGTGAATAATAAAGTTTAAGCAATGTATATGAAATTAATGACAAAATTTATCCCACTGACTTTGGCTTAGAATAGAAAGGAGTGCCATGCCACTGTAGCTCTTCGATCTATGTGAGGGGTCCAACAGTGATGCTCGACCCAATCTCTCAGAGCAATAACCAAGGAGGATCAACCATACCCTTGGCCACATCACCCGACTACCCAAGTATGTGAAGAGTAATCTTTCCAAATGCTATGTTCGGTGCACTACAATGACAAGATGGTCGATAGGCTGGTTTCAGGTGCCCTAAGGGAGTCTTTGATATACTCAAGGTACGTGGAGTCCAATTCCGTGTTCAAAACATTTCTAATGCAACACTACTCGCATGGGGTATCAATGGGAGTTACAGCGGTGGCCAACACTTCCCCCTAGTATGTCTAGGGGACAACCTGTGCTTAAAAACCAACTGTATTCACAGCCAATATGAATCCCCAACTGCAGGCTTACATGCCTACCGACAAATCCTTGTTGTTGTTTATAGACGCCAAAACACATCTTCTACCCAAACCCACAAGATTTCAAAGTAAAGCCCCGTATGCCATGTATTGCTTAAACATCAATGTTAACCATGCCATGAAAGTAGAACATCAACATCTAATCACTGCTTGAACAAAGAGAAACAAATTTGCTCAATCTAAGTGCATTTGTCAACCATGAAATGTATTTACAAATTCATCTTGAAATCGAAACATGATTAGCAATTATTTGCCCAAGTACAAATTCGTGTTGATTGATTAAGATGTGCTATTTGTATGTGTGCTAGCAATAGTGAGCATATAGTTTCAGATCTAAACAAAATAAAGATATGGATCTTGCTTGACGAGAACTGCTAGATCTAAGAACTATACAATGCTAGTAATCAAGAGCACTAACACATGCAAAAAATGTGATTGTATAAACCACATCTTAACAATAGTAAACATGCAAAAACAGCTCACTAGAAGAGGAATGTGAATCAGCCTATATGAGACTGAAATTTGCAGTGCCAATATCTATTCCACAGATTATATTATTGTTTAATAAATGCAGAGATAAAGTATGAGCAGCAATTGAAAAGAAACTATTTGAATGCTAATAGGATGATTTGCATGCAACTAATAACTTGAAAGGAATGAGATAAATCAGAACTTCAAAACTATTAGCTACACTATGTAACAGCATTCAAATAAAGGAAAGACTTGCTGTAATAAAAGTATGTCTGTAAAAAGAGTGTTACCACAAAGAGCAAGTTACATAATCACCATGCAACAAGACAAGAAGAAACTAGATGCACCATTTAAAATCTCAAATGTTTGGTTCAGATTATTTTTCTTGGATTACTGGTGTTCTTGGCCTCCTTACTTTTCAGATCTGGTTGTTTAAGTATAAACAAGGAGAACTGGTGGGGTTTTCCACTATGAAATGTGTAGATCTAGCTTCAGCAAGACTAGTTACAATGGTGAAGATTGAAGTTTTTCTTTTTCTAGAAAATTTTATGAGTGGAAGAAGTAAGGAAAGAGATCTTTCAGGCCGAGTGCCTTCAAGATGATATGTGGGATGTGGAGTCAATCGCCCTTTATAATTGGCAAAACTTGATTTAAATCTACAAGCTCAAAGAGGTTAGATACCAATCTTCAAAACAATCTCAGCTGAGGTCCTTTGAGGGCGCCCTTGCCTTAGCTTGGCTCAATAAAACCACCCAAGGGCCAAAACACAGAGGTTAAGACAATCTAAGTGATCAGGATTCAATCAAACAAGTTAGACATATGCATGAATGAGAAGTCAAATCTGAAAATGAAAGTAAAAGAAACAATTCAGATCCAGACAAACTTCTTATCTAATCAAAGAGGCTTTCACAATCTATGACTATTTTCATGCATAAAATAAGATGAAATTATACTTCAAATGTTACAGCTATTCACCAAGATTCACCATGGAAAGCATAGATCATAAATCCATCAACACCATCAAGTAAAAGAGCATTTGCACACAGAAAACGTTCAAAAATTACTATAGTATTCTCATTCCAGAACTTCAATCCCTCACAATGGTGGAGATCTCTTCCTTTTATAGAACAAGGAGAGTCTCAATACAGTGGGCCAAATACCATGGGAAAACAAAAACCATGAGCAAATACAAGGTGTTGTTACAAAACCATGGGCTCAGCTCAGCAAGAGCACCCCACTTGGCTGATTTGGCCCTGTCAAAAATCACCCCCCTCATTGTGGGCCTCAAAAACACTGAAGTAGATGCCAAATGGGATCAAGATGAATGCCTCACAATGCTAAATAGTTGAAGTGGACTGCAATGTCAAGCTATGAGTGATGTGAAGCAAAACAATTTGCCACTCTTGGACAAATGCGCACCCCTGAAATTCATTCTTTTGATATGGCTGAGAAAAATGCCAAAAGTGAGGTCCGGATGCCATATAGATGATGAATAGATGCCTCATTCTGGTGTTCATTTGCTGAAGTGAAAGAAGGTGATCAAATGTTGAAGATCTCAGCCAACCAAGTCGCCCTCTTTTGCCAAGTGTGCCCCCCTAAAAGTTGACTTGCTCATGTGGGCAATCAAAATGTGCCAAGTGATCAATCATTGGTCCAAGGGACGTCCATGTAGTGTCTAAGGGGGACCCACTATGCCAAATCCTCAAATTATTATTTCCCGCAATAGCTGAATTATTCACTCAGCAAGATTTTGGCATTTTTTTAAAATCAGACTTTAGAAAACTAATTTATTAATGCCTATTAATCCAAAAAAGATGAAACCATGTGAGAATTGAGGGAGAAATGCCTTTAATAATGTTCAATTAGCCACTAAAGATCCTATCAATCAAAACCATACCTGAAATCCCTCTGAAAATGACCTTTACAATCTGATCCAAATAATTGAATTTGGACTTAGACATTTTTTAAATTAAACCTTAGGAAAGGTTTAACTAATTGCCTATCAGTCCAAATCTGCATGTGACCAAGGATGGAAGGATCCAATTAACTTCCAAAGACATGTAATAGTGGAATGAATGATGATGATAGTAATTGAATGAAGCTTCCAACTTTGCCCTATTCTCTACGATGCCACCCCTTCTTCGCATACCCTTGTCGGTGTCCCACAGTGCATCCCCGTAGTCGCTAAACTTGTGACTCCCGATAGCCCCTGCTGTGACTCCCAACGGCACCTGTGACCCTATGTCTCCCGATGTTCAGAAACTGAGACTATCGACGGCCCCTGACTCTCGACGACTTCTACTCGGCCCCTACGACTCCCGCCCCCCATGTCATTCATCTCATATGCCTCATCCTCCTCTCCACACCCCATTCTCTACGACATTGCCTCTTCTCAGCATACCCCTCTCGGAGTCCCATAGTCCATCCCTGTCGGCCCTTTTCCCGACGACACCTATGACCATGTGTCTCCCTATGGTAAAAAACTAAGACTCCCGACAGCTTACAATCGGCCCCTACGACTACCATTGATTCCCGGTCATTTGTCTCACACGCCCCACCCTCCTCTCCACGCCCCGTACTCTATGACGTCGCCCCTTCTCTGCATACCCCCATCAAAGTCGCACAGTCCATCCTCGTCGACCCTTTTCTCCATTCCACGATCCATCCCTTCTCATCAATTTGACTGCCTGGTCTACAACCCTTCCCATCAAGGATCCACATGATAGTAAGCATGCGATTGACTGTGAGGAATTAGTAACATTGGAGAGCCAACGACAGTTAAGAGCGCGTGAGGAGCCCACGATAGTGAATCTACAGGGTGAGAGTTTCTGCAATTTCGCGGGTTTTCTCTGCAATTCTAAAGCTTTCGTGGGTTTCCTGCGGGGTGGCTCTGCTCCAGTTGGGCCTTGATGTAATCGTGGGCCATCTCGATAATCATTATCTCTGTAAATTCGAGTAGCAAAAGTGGAGAAAGACAAATGGCAACTCTACTCCCTCGGAGACTAGTGATTTCTGCAACAGGGGACATCTCGAGTACTTCAAAAATTGTAATAGGAACCAAGGACCAATCTACAGCCCCACAAATACAACGTTGGGATCAGACTTCTCATTATGGAATCCTAAATTAAGAATCTAGTGAAACGGATGGAATCACTTGAAACGGTAAAGAACAAAGTTCATTATGAGATGCAATAGGCCCAACAGGAAATGCTTACTCTTACGAACAAAGTAACTGAAGTGGAATTGGAGAATCTATCCCTCCGGAGATTACTAGATGAAGGGAAATTATAGGAAGCTCTCCAACCCCCAAATGATGCCTTACATACTGAAATCCTCAATCTTAAAAACAAGCACAACGAAATCTGAAACCAGTAGGCCACTTTCAAACAAGAAACAGAGAGCCCCCCCCCTCCTCTCACTACGGTCAAAGAAGTAGTACAAGAAAAGCCGCTAGAAGAGCATAACAGGAGGACCCGTGAATTGAACCTAAAGGTTACGGGGCTTCCCTCAACCTCTCCTTCCCTAGACCCATGCAAGTAGGTACCATGTTCCTTCAAGGTTACCTTGAGCTTCCTAAAATTCCCTTGGAGAAGGCATGGTTTGGTCATGATTCTACACTAATCATTCAATTCAGATTTGCATGGGACCAACTTCGGGCTCTAAGAGACCAAGTGGAAACTATTCTCTCCTTGGTAAGATTTTACTGGACGCTGATCTCACTCGATCATAGGTTTTCAATTTAAAACACTCCAGGGAGTTAGTTGCAGCATCTCAACAAGTAGGGAAATGAGCAGTCATTCGGGACCTCTGAACCATTACTCAAGATACCCTGCCCCCTAGATATTCTCGGCTCGAATTCTCTAAATGACTAGCCCAATGGAAGAGGCAACATGGCGTCGGGATTTCAGTGGAGGTGCTAGAACGATAATGGGTCATTCTGGTCTTCACCGAGTATGTTGTATGATGCCCTCGATTCATCTGAACTCCTTTTTCTTACCGAAACCCACAAGAGCCCCGTCAAGCCACTTCCATACATTGCAAGTTACCACTAGTTCTCCGCTTGTCAGCAGGAAATGAGGTCCTCCAATGGGGTCTGTGGTTCGAGTGGAATAGCATGTTTGACGAGAGACTCCCTCCGAGGTAGTGTCTCCTTGGTAGCAGTGGACGAGTTTGCCAGGTTCATGTAGGCCCGACTTAGCAGTTTACCTCCTCTCCTCAGAGATCTCTACATAGCGGTCCACTACTTCCCCCTAGTCTCATCCTAGTTTTCTATTTATGGCGAGTCCGATGGGGACCCTTCCTCGGATTTATACTCTGGCATCACCCAATGTTTAACTGTGGGAAAGGTCATCCTATTTGGCAATTTTAATGCCCACACCAAAGCCCTCTAGACCCCTCTACACGACTGCTCTAAGGATGTGTTTTGTATTCAAGAGATCGATCCAGTTTCAGTAGGGCTCCACCGATAATCTGATGATGGTTTGGGGCCTCTTACAAGGTATGGCATACACCTTCTACGACTTGGCGAATCTCATGAGCTTTCGATCCTTAATGGCCTTCCCTCCTTCCTAGCTTCCCGCTTCTTTACTTGCCAAGCACACGGTGGTGATGCGAGTGTGGTGGATTATGTCTTATCTAGCCAGGACCTCCTCCCTTTTATTCATCATTTTTTAATCACTCGCATCCCTTTAGCTGATCATGCTCCTCTCATTCTCCCTTCATATAGACACCCCTCCTTCCCTCCTTCCCGGCTTCCTGCTTCTTTACTTGCCAACCACACGGTGGTGGTGCAAGTGTGGTGGATTACGTCCTATCTAGCCAGGACCTCCACCCATTTATTTATCACTTTTCAATCACTCCCATCCCCTTAGCCGACCATGATCCTCTCCTTCTCCCTTCATAGTGACACCCCTACCCCTACCCCTCTAGGGCCACCCATGACCACTATCCTCTTTGTCAAGGGGGACCCTAACACCTTCACTTCCACACTTCATTGCTCCCTTCCAAGTCCCAATTTGCATCCCTCACATCTCCCTCTGATAAATACACTTGTCTTTCATCCACCATTTGGGAGGTCGCCTTTAAAACGTATCCCCACTCCACTCAATACATCTCCCTTTCCCCAAAACCTGGGTTCCCCCCATGAACCGATGGTATGATGAGGATTGCAAATGCCTCCACACCTTGCTTCAAAATGCCTTCACTCATGACCACCCCTCCTACCCCAACCTAAAAACCTCCTACCATCGACCCCTTTGTCACAACCACGTTTTTGGCACAACGCCCACACACTCATGGGAGTTTTGCATTCCCGCCCAAGGGGATGGCTTGGGTGCCTGGTTGGGAAAAACGAAGTTCGGTTGCAAAGGACTTAGCGAGAAGGCAAGTGACAAAGTGACGGAACAGATGGTGAGGCGCGCGGACCAGGCCTGGGCGCGCTCCCACAAACGACGCCCACACCCAACCATCGGCGCATGGCAAGCCCGAGAGTGGGGCGCGTTAGCACATTGGCACGTTGGCAAGGAACAGGGAGTCGAACGCTCCCTTCGACCAAAGGACCAACAATTAGACGCAATGAACCAAGGCATGGGCAGCGAGCTCGGGTTGGAAGCCAGGAACAAGCTCGAGTTGGAAGCCAGGACGTGAACACGGGTTGGAAGCTGGACACGAACGTGGGGTGGGAGCTCCTCGCCGAACACATGATGGAAGCGCCTCGCAAACTCAAGATGGAAGCAAGGCAGGCAACTCGGTTCGGGAGCCGATGGACAACGCCTAACCAACGGACCGAAGACGCGCGCTTTGTGGGGGAGTTGGACCAAAACGATTGCAAGTGGTATGACGGTGAAGACTTGGCGTGAACGCTAAGCAAGGGTGAGCCCAAGATGGGGTCGCACCCTCCCACAAGGCACATATAAAAAGGCTAAGGCCTATATGAAAGGAGGCAAGCAAGTAGCAAGCAAAGTGAAGTCGCAAGAGGACCTAGAGAGGCCATCCAAACTCGTCAACCTCGCATACTTCGCACAACAGACTCGGTTGCAGCAGGGTTGCAGGACAGAGTGCAGGTCAGGTTCGCTGGCACTTGAAGAGTTTTCCCGTGAGAAAGTTTGGCTGCAGCATCCAGGGGAATCGCAGGCAGTCAAACAGTCTTGAGATTTGGGACGCCCGAGGAGGGGGCAACTCTGTTCTTTGTATTTTGTAAATCTGTGTAAGGCGTGTTTGCTGGTTGAGCTCACGCCGGAGCTCTGCTGAATTGTGGCAACTCCATTATTGTAAACAATTGATTATACAAAGCTTAGAGGGTTCACCGGTTTGGCAACCCCAACTTGATACTTATGTTGTGTTTTACTTGTAATGTTGTGCACATGTAAATTTGGCTAAGTATGCATCCTAGTTGAAAAGTGCTAATAAGTAAACAAGTTAAACGAGTAAGTGTTGAGTTAAAACGATTTCTGGAGGTTAGGCGTAGTTTGTCGGTGCAACACTTGAGCTGGTCTCGCCTTCAAGTCATTCCCGGGCAGTGCCGCACACCGCAGTTAGCCGCCCGTTTTGGTGAACTGGTTGTGACTGTGTGACCCTCCACCACAAGAAGTGCCTCTTTATCTCCCGTAGGAGACGTGAGTTGAATACCTCTCTTATGCACTCCCCCAAAAAATCGTGGCGTGCCCTCTTCCCCTGCCACTCCCATATCCCATCCGATCTCTTTCCCAATTCCATGTTTTCCCACACCTCCTCCCTCTATGATATTCTGAGGCAGGACCCTATACAAGCTACCTCTCCCCCCTCTTCATGTTACTTATTCACTCTACATGACATTCGAGAGGTTGTCCGACAAGGTTGCAGATGAGGAGGGGTTCCAAGATGAGCTCTTCAAGCATGGCCTCCACGCTCTAGACTATTACCTGGTTGATCTATTCAACCATGTGGTCCATACAAAAATTTTCATAACCCTGGTCACACCATATTATTCACCCGATCCACAAATCGAGCCCCTATGCATATCCCAACAACTACAGAACAATCATGGTTGGCCACAATTTCTCCAAACTTTACGCTACAGTCCTACATATGCAACTATCTGAAGAGCTTGAGAGGAAACATCTCAAAGCTCGAGGATAGGTTGGATTCAAATCAACATACCAAACCATTGACCACATTCTTACACTCTCAGCCATCATCGAAGAGGCACGCCATCACTCTTCGAAAGTTTTATGTTGTTTTGTAGACTTCAAAAAGCATTAGACTCCATCCCCGGAGTGGCTTTGTTCTAGAGGCTTACGGACACTGGCATTTCCGAGACCCTTATGACCGCTATTATGAGAATATATGAGTCAGTTCTTGGTTGCCTTCGCATATCCCACGAGGTTTCAAACTTTATAAAGTGTTGTCATTATAGCTATGTGAGGCATCCTCACTAGCCCAGCCAACCTAAAGAAGCAAAACAAACATTAAATGTATTTTTATATTGCAAAAGGATAAGTCGGCCCAGTAAGGGAATTTTACAAAAAGTAATGTATAAATAGAAGTGTTGGCTCCCTCATTTCATCATTCATCTCAAGCAAGTTCGCTCAAGTAGAGTACTTCACATTTTCTGGGTACTAGAAGACAAGTGTAGCTGATTTCTTGGGCACTGACTCATTTTGTACTTTTTATCTTCTTTATACTAAATCTCAAAGTAAGAAAGGGTTGTTGGGTTTTTCCGAGTTTGGGTTTTCCCAGGGTAAAGTGTTGTGTCTATTTTTATGTGCATAGTTGTTCTTTCAGTGATCCTTTTATTGCTTATATATTGAAATTATGCTGCTATAAGTAAAAAAATTAACATGGTATCAGAGCTATGCTGAAAGTGACTATTGCCAGGAACTAGGGTTTGGAGTTTCATCAACTTCCAACCATCAAATTGGTTCGATCTTACCTTCATTGAACTCACCTCAGCAAGGCGAATTTTTTTGTGAAATCAGATTTACATTCCGAAAATTTTCATTTTTTACCTAATTTTCGAGAATTAGGGTTTGTTGGTTCTCAATGTTCTGACCACAGATCAGGAAGAAAAGAAGGTCCATTCAACTCTCCTTAGGAGGGTGAATTCATCTGTGGAAGTGGTTTTCTCAAAATCCAAAATTCATTTTTGACCTGGCCCCTGCTAGGGTTTCTGCAAATCTAGTACCCAGTCAAACTGTCAAGCATCATGGTTGAAGATAGGCTTGATGGAGCTTCAAATTACTACTCATGGAAGCCTAGAGTGCTTATTGCTCTAGAAGAAAATGATCTACTAAAGTTTGCTACAGAAGGAGTGCCAAAACCAATAGAAGATTCAGAGAAGACTCAATGGAAGAAGAATGATGCCAAGGCAAGGAGGATACTAATAGATTCAGTTAAGGATCATTTGATTCCTCGGATTTCTCAAAAGAAGACAACAAAGGTAATGTTTGACTCATTCAAGAAATTGTTTGAGAATACAAACATTAATAGGGCTCTTGCCCTAAGGCAACAACTCTCAAGCATCAAGATGTCTAGATCAGACACCATAGCTTCATACTTCATGAAGATCACAAAGATAAGAGATAAATTGGCAACAATTGGTGAAATTATTGCAGACAGATTGGTCATGATAACCTTAAATGGTCTCCCTCGATCTTGGGAGCCTTTCATTCAAAGCATATCGGGAAGATCAGAACTACCAAATTTTGAAAGGCTATGAGCAGACTATACACAAGAAGAAACCAGACTTGTGGTTAGAGGCAAAATACAAGACCCTCATGAAGAAGATCAAACCCTCATTACATATACCAAGAAGAAAGGAAAGAGGAACTTTGGACGAAAAGACAAAGTCAGAAGATCAAGTCCTAATCCTGATCAAAGGAAGGACATGTCGAAGGTTCAATGCTATAAATGCAGAAAGTTTGGTCACTACAAGAACCAATGCAGCTCACAGAAGAGGAAAGAACATGCCTCTGCAGCTGAAGTAGATGAAGAAACTCAACCAAAGAAATCGAAGAAGACAGAAGAATTCTTCTTCATCTCATCTTTATCAGGTACTATTCCTACTGATAATAATGTTTGGTTGTTAGATAGTGGTGCTTCTAAACATATGACAGGTTATAAGGAGTTTCTCTCAAACCTAGATGAGAGAATCACATCTAAGAGTGGTTCTTGGAGACAATGCTAGATATACAGTGAAAGGAACTGGGACAACTTCCTGTCAGTTAGATTCTAGAGATTCTCTGCATTTGGGAGAAGTATTATATGTGCCAGGAATGAAAAGAAATATTTTCTCTATCTCAGCACTAGAAAACAAGGGTTATAAAGTTGCATTCTCAGATGGGAAGGTCCTTCCATGGCACAAGAATTCCATTATCGATTCTGCAAGAAAAATTGGTGTTCGTGAAGAAAGCTTATACAGATTGACGGTACAGCCAGTTCAAACTCTAGTACATGACTCTATCAGTTTGAGTGAGCTATGGCATAGGAGACTTGCTCACCTACACTATAGAGCTCTACCTCCTCTCAGGAAGATGGTTACAGGACTTCCTGAACTCCAGGTGGAACACAATGGCATCTGCAAAGGATGTGCATTTGGCAAGAATGCCAAGGGATCTTTTCCTAATAGTGACACCAGGTCCAAAGGAATATTAGAATTGGTACACTCAGACTTGTGTGGACCTATGTCAGTTACATCATTGGGAGGATTTTTTGTACTATGTGACCTTCATAGATGATTACTCTCAGAAGACATGGATCTATTTCTTGAAGTCCAAAGAATCCGAAGAAGTTCTAAACAAGTTCAAAGAATTCAAGGCCCAGGTGGAGAACCTATCTGGGAAGAGGATAAAGATTCTAAGGTCCGATAATGGAGGAGAGTACACCTCCTCAAAATTCAGTAATTTCTGTAAGGAAGCAGGAATCAAGAAGGAATATACAGTTCCTTACAACCCTCAACAAAACGGGGTTGCAGAAAGGAAGAACATATCTATAGTTGAGGCAGTCAAAACCATGATTCATGATCAAATCTACCGATGTTTTTATGGGCAAAGGCCTCCAGCACTGCAGTATATGTTCAGAACATAAGCCCACACAGAATATTGAAGAATATGACTCCAGAAGAGGCCTTCATAGGTGTGAAGCCAGAAGTTGGTCATCTACGTATATTTGGATGTCCAGTATACATTCATGTACCCAAAGAAAAGAGAACAAAACTAGAAGCTTTAGGGAAGAACAGTACATTTGTTGGGTACAGTGAATCCTCGAAAGCATACCGAATCTACATCCCAGGTCAGAGATAGATTGAGATCAGCAAAGATGTTTCCTTCGAAGAGGAGATTGCCTTCAGAAAGGCTAGAAGATCATCCTTTGACAATGAGGAGCAAGAAGCTCCAGAAGAAACGAAGTCATTACCCCCTCCGTCTTCAAAAGTCCAGAGGGAGCCGACAGATCCAGTAGGTTCCGTAGATCCAATGGATCTAGTTGATCCAGTAGAGCCCATAGATGTTCCTAGAGAGCCCATAGATGTTCCTAGAGATCTTGCTATTGGCAGGAAGAGGCCTATTTGGGCTCGACAGACTTTAGAGGATGCAGAAAAGCATGTTGCTCCCCCAGGTACATTCAAGGAGAGCAAGAAACCTCGAAGATATTCAGGATATGTAGCACTGATGTCCCACAATATTGATTTTGAGCCCTCCAGCTATGAGGAGGCTTCCAACCAGCAAGTTTGTAAAGATGCTATGATGGAAGAATATCAATCCATCATCAAGAATGACGTATGGGAATTTTTGCCGAGACCTGAAGGGAAGTCAATTGTGACTTCCAAGTGGATCTACAAGATTAAACATGCAGTAGATGGGAGCATTGAGAAGCACAAAGCGAGATTTGTGGCTAGAGGATTCTCTCAGAAAGAGGGAGTCGATTATGACGAGACATTTGCTCCAGTTGCACGATACACGACCATCAGATCAATCATAGCTCTAGCTTCAGCTATGGGATGGAAACTACATCAGATGGATGTTAAAACTGCTTTCCTCAACGGAGTAATTGAGGAAGAAGTCTACATCGAACAATCAGAGAGTTTCGAGATTCATGGGAAGGAATCCCATGTGTGCAGACTAAAGAAGGCTCTGTATGGCCTCAAATAGGCACCACGAGCATGGTATGCCAGGATTGATGGATACTTGATGAGATTGGGATTCACCAAGAGTGAGGCAAACTCCAAAATTTACTACAAGGTTGAGGATGGCAGACCATTGATACTAGTATTGTATGTTGATGATTTGTTTCTCACAGGAGATGAGAAACTTACCGAGTGGTGCAAGAAGATGCTAGCCTCTGAGTTCGAGAGGAAGGATCTTGGTCCGATGCATTACTTCCTAGGTTGGAGGTATGGCAAAGACAGGATGAGATTTTCCCGAGCCAAGGAAAATATACTATTGATATCTTGAAGAGATTTGGTATAATGGACTGTAAGTCCATGAACACACCCATGGGGATAAACCTTAAGAAGATGAGTGACTCAGCTTCGGAGTCAGAATTGATAGATCCTACCATGTACAAACAGTTGATCGGTTCATTGGTGTATCTAGTTAACACTAGACCAGATATCTGCTTTGCAGTGAGTGCTCTCAGTCAGTTTATGTGTGAACCAAGACAGGTACATTGGGTTGCTGCGAAGCATGTGCTAAGATATTTACATGGCATTGTAAAATATGGACTGAGATATGCTTCTAGGAGTGACATGAGATTGTATGGATATACAGATTCAGATTGGGCAGGAAGTGTCGTGGACAGAAAGAGCACCTCAGGGTGTTGCTTCAGTTTTGGTTCTACAGTGATTTCCTAGTGCAGCAGGAAGCAGCCCTCAGTAGCATTGAGCACTGCAGAAGCAAAGTATATTGCAGCAAGTGTGGCGGCACGAGAAGCAGTATGGCTTCGGAAGCTCTTTGTAGAATTGTCCGGGCAGACACTTGAGCCTACCGTGATTCACTGTGACAATCAAAGTTGTGTGAAGCTTTCAGTGAACCCTGTATCTCATGACAGATTGAAGCATGCGGAAATCAAGTACCACTATATCATAGATATGGTACAGAGAGGAGCAGTTCAACTCCAGTATATTCCGACAGATGAACAGGTTGCAGACATTCTCACCAAGCCTCTTTCCAGAGTGAAGTTTGCGTACTTCTGTGAAAGAGTTGGAGTATTGGAGAATGCTTCCCTCAGTGAGAGGGAGTGCTCATAGTCCAGGTAGGACAAGCGGTCCTTATAGACCGATAATGAACTTTGTTCAGGACAGGCGGTCCTTGTAGACCGATAATGAACTATGTTCAGGACAGGCGGTCCTTGTAGATCGACAATGAACTCAGTCTAGTTAGGACAAGCGATCCTTGTAGACCGATAATGAGTTTAGTCCAGTTAGAACAAGCGGTCCTAGTAGACCGACAAAGAGTTCAGTCCAATTAGAACAGGTGGTCCTAGTAGACCGACAAAGAGTTTAGTCTAGTTAGGGAAGGTGTTCCTTGTAGACCATAATGAGCTTAGTCCAATTAGGACTGTTGTTCCTGTGAGGAACCTTTTTTTCTCCAATATGGAGAGGACTCTTGTATAGAGTATATTTAATCCCTGTATGGGATGTCGTCCTGTATTGACAATGTTGACCCTTTTCTTATGATGAAGAGATGTACTAGTTCAGCCGTGACGATCAAAAGATGTACGAGTCTAGCCATGATGATGTCGAGATCTACTAGTCCAGCCGTGACGATCAGATGATGCTTAATGAGTTCCAGCATGATGATACCTCTCTAGCTAAGAGGGAGTGTTGTTGTTATAGCTATGTGAGGCATCCTCAATAGCCCAACCGACCTGAAGAAGCAAAACAAACATTAAATGTATTTTTATATTGCAAAAGGACAAGTCATCCCAGTAAGGGAATTTTACAAAAAGTAATGTATAAATAGAAGTATTGGCTCCCTCATTTCATCATTCATCTCAAGCAAGTTCGCTCAAGTGGAGTAGTTCGCATTTTCTGGGTACTAGAAGACAAGTGTAGCTGATTTCTTGGGCATTGAC
Organism: Larix kaempferi; assembly: GCA_027924585.1. NCBI lineage: Eukaryota > Viridiplantae > Streptophyta > Pinopsida > Pinales > Pinaceae > Larix > Larix kaempferi. Next base: position 33,554,391 of record BSBM01000017.1, read on the forward strand.
TCATTTTATTTTTAATCTTCTTTGTACTAAATCTCAGAGTAAGAAAGGGTTGTTGGGTTTTTCCCGAGTTTGGGTTTTCCCAGGGTAAAGTGTTCTGTCTATTTTTCTATGCATAGTTCTTTCAGTGATCCATTTATTGCTTATATATTGAAATTATGCTGCTATAAGTAAAAACATTAACACTCTCATCCATCATGCTACTTATTCACTCTACATGACATTCGAGAGGTTGTCCGACAAAGTTGCATATGAGAAGCGGTTCCAAGATGAGCTCTTCAAGCATGGCGTCCGCGCTCTAGACTATTACCTGGTTGATCTATTCAACCATGTGGTCCTTACAAACTTTTTCATAACCCTAGTCACACCATATTATTCACCCGATCCACAAATCGAGCCCTTATGCATATCCCAACAACTACAGAACAATCATGGTTGGCCACACTTTCTCCAAACCTTACGCTACAGTCCTACATATGCAGCTATCTGAAGAGCTTGAGAGGAAACATCTCAAATTTCGAGGATAGGTTGGATTCAAATCAACATACCAAACCATTGACCACATTCTTACACTCTCAGCCATCATTGAAGAGGCACGCCATCACTCTTCAAAAGTTTTATGTTGTTTTGTAGACTTCAAAAAGCATTAGACTCCATCCCCGGAGTGGCTTTGTTCTAGAGGCTTAGGGACACTGGCATTTCTGAGACCCTTCTGACCGCTGTTATGAGAATATATGAGTCAGTTCTTGGTTGCCTTCGCACATCCCACGAGGTTTCAAACTTTATTAAGAATATCATTAGGATTAAGTAGGGTTGTCCCCTATCCCCTTTATTTGGGATATACATCGACAAGCTAGAGTCCTTCCTACAAGAGCACATCCAAGACGATGATGGGTGCCCTCTCCACCAGGTCTTGATCTCAATCTTGCTCTTTGCAGGCGATGTGGTCCTCCTGGCCTCATCACCGGAGGGGTTGCAGAGACAACTAGATGCCTTGGCCCTCTTTTGTGATCTTCATCAATTGACATTCAATCTAGGTAAAACCAAGGACATGATCTTCAATGGATCGAACAAACTTCTTACAAATCTTCAATCCTTTTTAGAGGGGAGGAGATTGAGATCACTAGCACCTACACCTATTTGCGAGTACAGTTCACCGGACCTCGTTTCAACTTACGGCATGCCCTTCAACCCCGAATCAACAAAGGATACAGATCCTTAGCTCTTCTCGAGAAAGAGTGCTTCAGACACTACTTCTAGGACATATCCTCCAAGATGTTTCTCACGGACACTCTCGTTCGACCCACGGTCCTCTGCAGTTCAGAGATTTAGTCACCTTGTCTACTAGACGCAGACTGGGCCTCACTAGAGAGACTGCAAACCCTCCTTTGTCGCATCATCAAATGCAAGAAGACAGTTCCTCAGCCCATCATACTTGCAGAGTTCAGTGCCCCCCATTTCAGCTTGAGAAGATGTTCCGCCTTGTCTCGCTCCTACACTGTCTTCGGAGCTTCGCTGACTCGATGAAAGGGCGAGATCGGCACCTGTATTTGGCCTATCTCTCATCGCAATCCATTACCTTAGCTAGTCCTTCAAGCCGCAATAGATCTTGGTATGCGAGGGTTACGGATTTTTCGCATAAGTTGGCATTGTGATGGACTGATTTCCTCCATTTAGGTATTCCCTAGACGCACTTGGCCACCTCTTACCTACCAGGCAAGAGCTGAACAGAATCACCCGAGAGGGCATCTATAGACAGTTCGTACAAGTCACTTGGATCAACCCTCGGGGTGGGTTGCATCCAAAGATGGCCTTTTATGTTGCACACTTCATGGATCTCAGTGACAATCTCATTGTTAAGCCCCAGTACAAACTCCGACACTAGGAACATGCTCTTTGTATTCCTTTGGGCCAGTTTATAGTGGGTTCTCATCGCCTCAGAGTGGAGGCAGATCACCAGATAGACCGATCAGACAGGATTTGCCAAATATGTCATCTTCAGGAGGTTGAGACTAGGGAACACTTCATCTTTTGATGCCCTATCTACTGCGAGATTCACGGGCAGTTCCATTGTCTCTTTAGGGACCTTCTTCTCATGGAGCTTCAGACTCTAACTAGCTTCTTTAGATATCCCGACCAGAGATGTCTGGCCTTATACTTGCAGGAGGCCCTCTGACTTCACTCCCTCATCCTCCAATAACATTCGCAGTCGGGACTAGCCTCCACTTAGTAGATTACTTCCTTCTTTCCGGTACTCCCTTCCTCTAGGGGCACCAAGAGGCCAATAAGGACGGCACTGCTTTTGATCATCGATCAATTAGGATATGGAGGACCACCTCTACTTCAGTTCGACACCAACAGCATGGCCAATCTTAGGTCCATCCCAGCAGCCTAACGACGACTTCATACAAATCACAGCAGCAGACTTCCCATTACAAGTGACAGCACACTATCCATTATTGCTCCTCCTCCAATCCTTCCTCCGGACAAAGTACTATTTTTGAGGTTCCTTCATTCACCTTTGGATGTTAGAAGAGATGGTTTCAGTTCGTACAATACATCATGACATACTTGGCATTATTGTCTCACAGATTCCAAATCTACTCACCTTGTACAATTTTCCTCTGTATTAACACTCTTTGTACATCTCTCTTTTAGATCGGCTCTCCATCTTTGGAGATAGCTCTTTTAGTTTTTAGATTAGAGTCTTTCTTTTTTTATAGGAGTCACCTTAGCACTCCCAATTTTTATTGACATCATGGTACCCCACAATCCCATTGACCTACATTTGTGATCATTTGTTGGACATTAATAATTTATCTTATCTTATCTGCTGTCAGGTCTGGTTGACTAGTTCAAACTACCCTGTTGACCAAGTCAAATTGTTGAAAACAATCAAACTTGGTCAAACTTGACCAATGAAGCTCTAGACCTCTTAATATATCTGGAAGGAGGATTTTGATATCTCTAGTGCTTTGAATTGATGAAATATTGAAGTCAAAATTACATACAATTGATTGTTTACATAAGTCATCATATAACCTAACTCATAGATCATGATGCATAAGTTTAACAAGAATTATAGTGGTTCATGTTTTAGGAACACATCATAACCATATCAACATCAAAAACTTTACAAGGACTAGTTCTTCTTTGGATGGAGTGGTTGGATACTCCAAAGGTTGGTCAAGTGAATTGGCTTGGGTTGATTGAATGACTCAAGATGTGTGAGACGGGGATCCTCCATGATCTTCACCACTAGTGTGGACAATAGGGATTGTGTTTGTTATCAACTGTATTTGTACAATAGTTGAAACCTTATTGAGCCGCCAGTATTGGAACACATCAGTGTTCACTTCCAGAGTATCTGGGTTTCAGATATTTGGGTCTAGCCAGTTTTGGCTAGCCAGTTTTGTTTTTTGAGTCGACATGACCATGGCCCCATGGGGGTTTGTAACAAAGTGTGCTAGTAGGGTCTGAGTGGCTCGGTTTCCCATGACTTGATTAAGCAACTAAGGTATTCCAGGGAGTTTTTTCCCTTGTCAATTATACTTTGCTTAAGGTGATGTATAATCGATGAGGTTTTCTCCCGCTTCCTCCAAAGCTAGAATGCTCGATTTTTAAAATCTGAGTCGTGGGGAGTTATTAGAGTCCAACTAATATGTATAAACCTACTAGACACTATTATAATAGGTTTTGGTCATGTCCTAAGTCTCTAGGACCCCCAGACAAAAAAACATAAAACAAAAAAACAAAAAAATTTGAAAAAATTTTACCGGACGCGTTGGATTTGGGGTTTTTAATTTTTTAATTATTTTTAAATTTTAATTAAATTTCTCTATAGTTTAAATAGAGAAATTTGAGTCTGTAATATGTCAGTCGTCCGGGGTCCGAATGTAGTGATTGATGGCTCGTTTCATAAGCCAAAAATCACACATGACCCATGGACCAGCTAAACCCAACTTTCGGATGTCAATTCGGCCTCATAATTAATATTTTCTCTAAAAATCCATTTACAGAGAAATTATTAATTAAAATAATAAAATTTGATATTTTGGAGATATCCAAATCTCTCCAAAATAATCCAAATGGATTAAAATAAAAGGCTAATTGACATGGCACCTGGCATTAATGAAGATTCCAATCATCTCAGTCATCATTCAGTCAACTATCCAGTCACTACAAGAGATCTCCTTCAAGCTAATTCGCCCTCTTCCATGCAAAACTCGATTTGGTGAGGTGTCAAGTGTTAATGGGTTGGTTGATGTGCATTAAAGCCTATGGTAGGCGCCCTCCTTGACTCATCAAATCACAAAGCTTGGCTCCTTATACAACTCAACCAACATCCCTACATTAGCTCAAGCATTAACCATTGAAGGGATTCACGCCATCTCCCATGAAGCTCACGCATATCTCTATTGGAGCTCGTTTTCTACACTTGGCATTCGTTTGTTGGAGTGATGTATATTACAAGGATTGGGAGGAGATAACAAGGAGGAGTGGGGGGCGCCTTGCCTAGGTGGAGGCCACCTCCCCACTCTCCATTCAATGCAAATTCGAATTTATTGGTGGGGATTTGCTCCAAGCTATGTTGACATGAGTTTTGATTGGATGTTGATGGAATTCGAACTAGTGTCTAGTGTTATTGGCTCCTTTCATTGCCAATTCGAATTAGGTGTTAGGTAGCTTGTCTTTGCTATAAAGAGAGGCCATTTTGGCTCTCTTCTGATGGAGACTTTGATGCAAGATTACTCTGCACATTTTGTAATAGCTTTTTTGCTTCATATTTTCAATAAAGATTTCGACTTTGGAGGTCCATGAGCTTTCAATCTTTGGTGTGAATTCATCTCTTGTTGAGGTGATATCTTCTCTAAATCCATCTCTTAATTATGCATAGTATTTGATCAATTGCTAGCTTGTGAGGGCTATCTTTAGCACAATAGAGTAACCATTTGCAGTTCAAGTTGGTTATTTATGCAAGTTTATCAAGATCTAAATGGACATGAGTAGTTAGTTATACAAATTGTTGATCTAATCTTGATATTTCTAGCATACTAGCATTGTTGATCTCACTTGTTGGTTGAGTTGTGTGGTTGTGATTAGGTGTTGCTTAAAGTGAAGAAGGGTAAGAGCTCGGTTGCATCAAACCCGTGCTTCATCTTCAAGTTTTGGCCTAACATTTTGTGGTTGCAGGATCTACAATAATCTCAAAATCTTTCATCTTAAGAAGGCTAGGAAAAGCTCTTCTCAAGTTTTCCATCCATCAAAACTCTATTTTACCTTGGTTACCTTAGGCTTTCTCTTCTTCAAGCCCTCCACTTTCTCCTTGATTCGTTTACCTTGATTTGCTAGCCCTTTTTCCTCTCACCCTAGATCTATCCTTGTTCTCGTTTTTGCCATCATTCCTTACTCTCAACTTTTCCCTTCTCCTCCCTTTCGCTCCTCCTCCCTTCTTTCCATTCGCCCAACTCCTCTTCTCTCCTCTCGTCCACCTCCTTCTCTCTCATCTTACCTTCGTTTTAGCCTCCTTTAGCTCCTTTCATCCACCTTAAAAAAGTGCCCTAAAAACCACATCAAAACAACAATAAAATTGTTAGTAGTAGTTAGTTGTTAGTTGTTTGTAGGTTGCATTGTTAGATCTTAGTTTAAGTTCACTTTGCTAGTTTTGTTTTAGATCTTATAATTAAATCTTAGTGCACCTTTGTAGTTTGCATGTAGTTTAAATTTTGAGTTTTGCATTAGATCTCATAGAAGTTAGCATTCTAGTTGGCATCTTGGATCTAAGGCTTGCAATTGTTAGTTTAGTTTCAAATTTTATTTTGATTTGATTAACAATGACGGGTATCTAAGCTTTGTTGTGTAGGTGCCTAAAGGAAAGATCCATAACAAACAAGGCAAAAGAATTGAAGAAGTGCAAAAAACTAAGGAGAAGACAAAACCAAAGATTTATAGAACCAATCTTCTTTTTGTATAAGCCATAAAGGGCCATTCAAATCTTGATTCATAGTTGTTTATTTCCTTGAAAAGACCTTTTGAGGGTTTAATTCCCAAAGGCAATTGTAACCCAAGTAATAAAAAGGCTAGGTGGGATAGTGCCTCCCACACTTAGTTTCTTCTTCCCCATTTGGGGAAGTTTGTTCATGCATGCTTAGATTAGTTTTATTTTCAGTTCTTAGATTGAAATCCGCTTTTTGTACTTAGATTAATTTCTCTTCCAAGTTTTGACTAGAGTAAGCTAACTTTGGGATTGCATCCCAAAGGCCACATAGTTTTGTGGTAGCTTCTCGTTCCCCCATCAGCTTCTTGTAGACATCCAGCTAGCTGGAAGGTTTCCAGGACTGACGGTTTCTAGTGGTTGACCTTGTTCGGATGTTGATCCCACCTTTAGAATAAATTTGTTTGGTAGAACACTAAGTAAAGTTTCATTTTATTTTTTGCAAGTAGCATGTTAGCAATATTTCACATCTATTTGAGCTATCATATGATTTAAGTGTTACAAAATTGAAGTATCTTGCTATCACAACTGCTTTTTTGTTTCTTAAAACGAACAAAGTCTCTTGAACTTGGCCAAATCCAAGTCAAGAGCACTCTCTGTCGGAGATCATATAGACTTGCACGTTCCCCCTGCATTAGGCATTTTAAAGTAGGAAGTCTCTTGAATTGTGGTCTTAAGACCAAGTCAAGAGCGCTCTCTGTCGGAGAGTTGAACAAGTGCTCTAATAATAAAACTTTTCAATCCACACTTCCCCTTTAATTAATTTATCTTGGTCGTTTGTCCTACACCCGTATGCTCTGCCAACCGGAAATGGTTGGACTAGTACTCAGAAAGGTGAAGGATTTGATAATCTCATAAGTGATAATTAAGTAAAACTTTCACCCCCATAACCAACGAACCGGCGTTGTTCAAAAAGTATTTTAATCAGTTCTCAGAGGAGGCGCCGGAGTGCCCAATCTGCAACACGGTGGCTGGTTAGCATTGCGCACCTCGCTGTGATTCTAGACAGGTTCCGACATGTCTCTTAAAGGAGCTGCTTAGAATATCTTTCCGGACACTCTTTGATATCCTTGGTTTTAGCCATAATAATCAAGACCATTAAAACTTTGAAATTTACCAAGATAATTTGCACAACGATCTCACGAACAGTTACTATCAAGACTTACTTTTCAGCATCCCCCAGCACTACAATTCAATTATTTTGACTCTGTTACCCATTGGATAAGGCACTGGTCCTTTTATCATTTAATTTTTATCTGTGGATGCTTCTTAATTATCTCAAGTCTTTATATACTGTTTCGCAACGTGGATTGCATCTTATCTTGTGTTTTATTTAAAAGTAAGTCGGGTGTCTTTCATCACTAAAACTCCTAAACAACATCCATCCACATCACCATACATTCTTAACACTTAAAACATTGAGCCATAGACAACTCTTTGTAGGGACTACCCCCCTTGGCTTCGTTAGGAGTTAGCCTAAACGGAGGAGCTGGGATTCAGGTGACAGTACCTGGCTCATTGCTTGCCCCCAAGGCCACACCTCTCTCACTTGTAGTGAAGAGACAGCTTTCGAAAGATTTATGCTGTTGGTGTGCAATCTGGTGGACAACAGTGTTATGAGGTATTCCCCCTTTTGACCTTAGCAATAAGGCTCCCATTTTATTATTTTTATTTTTTATCTGCTCCCCTTTTCTTCTTGTGCTTTGGATGAAAATACCTTAGCCTTGATTTTACTTAAGGCATATGCAAGTGAGCCTTGCAAGCTTTTCTTTTTAATTGCTGGATTTTGCAATTTTCTTGGTCTCTCTTGATTTCTTTAGGATCTGGTACTAATTTTTCTTCTTCACCAGCAGATTCTTAGACTGGTAGCTTGTCTTCAACTACCCTTTTGAGGCATTATAGGGAAACCGCCTTCTTGTTTCGGATCTATGGGGAAACATTGCTCAATGGTAGCTCTTCCTGTCTATTGACAATCAGCCACTGGGATCTACCTGAAAGCATCCTGTACTGAGGATTCACTACAACACAAATGGTCCCAAGACACAGGGAAGACATGGAGGCATTCATGGTGAAGGTGACACAGAGGAAGAGATCAAAAGTCACTCTACAGCCTTAATCCAAAAGGATTACAAACACGAGGTGGACTGCTATGAGTAAGATGGAAAGGTCAAATATGGAGCCCAAGATGAGGGGTAATCCTTGTAAGTATCAAGAGTTGTTTTGGTTGTTGATGTGTAAACAAAACAAAAATCTCTCATCCTTATAAGCCTATGATCAATACTACTAGCTCTACTTATCAAAACAATTCATTGTGGTGTAGCATGAAACATGGTGAATTTCAACATCAATAAATGGCATAATCATAATGAATCCTCAGGCATGGCATGGTAACACATCATGGCATGAATTGGCATCATCCCTTGGCAGTTGGCATTCTTATTACTGATCTTTTTCTGTGAACACAGAAGTCTGGCACTCATCATCACAGCTGAAGCAAAAATAGGTGCAAAAATTTCTATACTATATGTGGTATAACAGGACCCTTGGATTAGAGCAAAAGACAACTTTAGGCTCTCAGCAGATCTACTAGCAGTGCAGCACAGTAAAGGAGTCTTTTGCTTAAGAGATGCAAGTTCACAAGGTGCTATAAATGATTGGAGACAAGGTTGGATTTCTGCAGAAAACTTATCAATTCAGGGATCCTTAGAAGATGAATGGAGACAGTACATACATTCCTTACAACATTGTGCTATTAGATTTTCTGATGAAGAAGACAGTCTCTGTTGGCTCAAGAATGCAGCATCAGGCAACTTTACAGTTAAATCGGGGTATGCTGCTAGGGTGGAGGAAGAGGCTCCTGAGGAAAGATTGTGGTGGTGGAGAGCAGTATGGAAGATGCCTTCTCCCTTAGAAACTAGAATTTTGTTATGGTTGGCACTTGCAAATATGAAATAAGCTACTGACTTGGGATAATGGGTAGAAGAGGAATTGGATTGGTCCAGGTATTTGCATATTTTGCAAAAGAGAGAATGAGACTATTTCACATCTGTTTGTGTCGTGTTCCTTAGATAGCAAAGTTTGGAAACAGATAACTTCTAGGCTGAGACAGTAGCAAATGGGAAAAACTGTCACTGGTGGATTGCCTACTAGAATGGTTAACTGACAAAGCAGCTGAGAATTATCAATCCTTGCCAGGTTTATTTGTATATGGAATTTGGTGGACTAGAAACCAACAATTTTTTCAAGATAGTGAAATTCCAATTGCAAAAATCTCACATCACATCAGGATTTCTATTCAATAACATAAAAAATTCCTAAAGTTGCACCAAACAGGATTCCAATAATGCCCACCATTGATTTTGAAAAGCCATGGGGCTATTTTAATGGAACCTGCCAGGGAGATCCAGATATCTGTGTAGCAGGTGCAGTCTTATTTCAAAATAAGTCATATCATTTTAGACTTAAATATGCAGCTGGGGCAGGCACAAATAATCATGCAGAGTTCTACTCATTACGGTTACTCTTGAAAGTGTCAAAAGGAAAAGGAGTCAAACATCTTCAAGTCTTTGGAAATTCCAAGTTAATTATTGACTGTACAAATAAGAAAATTCAGATCAATAACATGGGTTTGGAAACAATCATGAAGCTGATTCTGGAGTGAAGGACTCATTTGAAGAACTTAATTTCACACGTCTATCGGGAGTACAACTCACTGGCTGACAGATTATGAACTTATAGGAAGGACAACTTATAGATCACACTTTCAGGGGGAATACACCTCTTGAACTTTCTAAACTGATTCTTTATTAAGTATTTCTGTTTATTTTAATATTCTGAATGTTTGTTTCTGGAAGGCAGAAAGAGTGACAGCAGACTTCAAACCTTTTTGGAAAAAGCTTTTTGTATAGGATAAAGTATGGCTAAGGCCTGGAAGATTGAAAATAAGTATATGTATTTAGACTGTGGAAGATAGAGGAATAGATAAGTTTTTTGAGTCCTCCAAGGACAAACATTAATATTATTCTGATTTCTCACTTGGAAATACTGAATATAAAGTTTTTTTTCAATGGAAAATATATATATATATATATAAGAGCTTAAATATTGTCAAAGGAAATTATATAATGAACATGTATTATCAATGTCAATTTTATTTTTTCACGAATACGCACACAAACACAAATGTAGATCCATTTTAACTCAAGATCTTTAAACACCGAGAGGTTTATATCTCAATTTCTTTTTGATCCATCTTGGTGCTTAATAGATCCGGAGTTAAGATGGATCGTTGTTGGTATTTTTGTAAATCGGTGTGACAAATTTAATTGGATACCTAAGTATCAATAAATACCAAAGAGAATTGGTGAGAGCAAGATTGCCAGAACCAAACCGGAATCAGTAAAACCGGCTGCTCTGACCGGTTTTGACCCCTGACCGGTTCGAATCAAAATAGCAACCCGGAAATGACCAGTTCCGTACAGAACCGGCCTTTTTTGCCAAAACCGGCTAGTTCCGTATAGAACCAACCAGTTATGTATGGAACCGTACAACAGCGGATTTGAAGACATTTTTTTAATTTAAAAAAACAAAAACAAAAAGTTTGTTGAGGGGGGAAGCTTCTAGATAACCCTAAACCCCTAACAAAGCTATAAAAGCAACCCCACCCCCTCTATTTCTCTCACACTATTCATTTGAGTAATTTGAGTTTGTGACCTGAGGGTCTTTGTTTCTTTTAGAGAGCTGATTGCAAGGCTAATGATGATCATGACTCACACTCTGAGTCTAAGGCCTCTGAGCTTGAGTTTGAGCATGAGGATTCAAATGATTCAGTTATATGATTAGATTGTGTAGTCTTGAATCTTGACTCTTTACTATCTAGTCTAGACTCTAGAGTTATTTTTGGACTCTATAGGCCATTTAGAGCCTTTTTGTTGATGTATTTTGATTCAGATATGGAGTGCAGTTAGTGCTATTTTGGTTGTATACACTCTTACTTGTTATATATATGAGAAATTTTGCAAATTTGTGTATAATGGTTTGGATTCACATGGATGCACATGAATATATATATATATATATATATATATATATATATATATATATAATTTTCAAAATTTGAATATTTTATGTAATTTTGGTGGACTGGTTATGTGATTCGGTTTTTTTCCCGATTCTGTTCCAGTTCTGGTTTTTGGGGTCGGCTGGTTCAACCACCGGTTTGGTTCTGGTAACTTTGGGTGAGAGAGGGCACTTGACTCCAACAAGATTATGAATAGAAATGGAGAATCCATGGGCAATCTAGAATTGGCTAACAACAGTCACATAGAACCTCATAATAGCAATGATGAAAGTATCAAAGACACTAAGATCATGCAACTTCTAGAAAAGAAGATGTTGTGAAATGAAAACAAAAGCCTTCCTAAAGTATACCAAGCAGCAAATGATTTTAGAAGACTACTGACGAGCCTCCTCAATAATAGCTCAAATTGTGAGAACGTGGTAGATGCTTTAGGAATCTCTCCCAGAGCCATCTTGCCCCATAGCTCTATGATTGCCATGCTCTAAGCACTCAGACAACATCATATCCAACATTGTCACATACAAAAGAGATAAAGAGGGCAACAAGAGTGAAGGCCTATTTTACTAGCATCTTCATACATGAGTAAGAAAATACTAAAAAAATTGAAAATTACATTTAATGCCCATCAATGACCAATATAGGTCAATGGGACTCAAAGTACAACCTGTTAGTTTTTGAGTGGGGTAGCTCGGACAGGTACTTCTACATTGATGGTGTCTAGCATGTGGAAGTGTTCGAGCGACACTTTCTAGGTCAACACTTTATAAAGTGATTTTATAAAGTGAACTTTATATTTAATGACTTAAATGACTTTAGAATATTTGAGTGACTTAAGTGATTTAGGTCATCTCAATGAGAGATTAAGTCACGCCCGTTGATCTAGTGAGGCCAAGATCTAATCTTGACCATTGAGATCTAGGGGTTAGTGAATAGTCATTAATGAAGTTATAAAAGAGACCTAAAAAGAGTGGAGAGACACATTCAATGAGAGAATTTTGAAGAGCTGAAGAAAAGAAGTGAAAGAGAGATTGCAGCAAGGAGGGGTGCAAATCCCTAGGAAGAAGGGCACAAATCCCAAGAATATTGTACAGCAGATTTAGGCACATAAATCGAGGAAGATACAGTGCTGATTTCAAAGACCGTACAGTGCACAAATCCCGAGAAATTTTGTACTGTTCAGCATGTGTGGGAGGCACTGAAATCGAGGCAGCTGATATTTAACTTCTGTTGGTCCGTAAAGGCCGTAAAGAGCTGTACGGAGGCCATACAGGCTGTATAGCGAATTCTGGAAACGTTTTTCTGAGTTGGGCATGAAAAACAAGGTGCATTTATTCATGTATTTAATGCTGTAATTTTTACTGAGAATTCTCTGTGGGCAGAAAAAAAAAATTTCTCATCAACTGGTTTTCCCTTCGGGGTTTTTCCAGGGCCATTACACAGAAATTATTGCATCAAATGTATGTGATGCTTTTGATTCCACTGTGCATTTTCGTTAAGTAGATTCAGTGTGTTTACATTCATAAATTGTAGATTTGGAATGTGTTAGATTTCCTTGCAAATAAATCTGAGTTTATCAATTTATTGGAAATGTAAATCATTTATGGGTCTTAGAGAAATTTCAACACAGCCAACATTAAAAGCCAAGGGAAAGTGAATAAGGCATCTCCCAACATTGAAAGGAAATTGAATATAATACTAATAGTAATAAACATTAAAGCATTAAACATAAACAACAAAGAGTATACCAAGGTAGGTAAATCCTTGAAAGTATTAAAAAACCTATAAAATCAGCTATAAGAGTATGGTCCTGGTAAGTTATTGTAACAATCAATTGTAATAGAAGGGGGCTAATCATTTAAGCTCATAATGGTAATGTTGGCACCAAGGGCCTGCCGAAAGGCAGCCTCAAGTGAGTGGCTTATGCTAATGGTACCATGTAGGGTAATCTCTCATGTCCTCAAGATCCTCCTGTTGGTGGTTGAGGAGAAGGTTGTATAACCCCTATACCAATAGGGGTCATTTGAAGATCAAAATTGTTTGTGATTCCATCACAAACTGCCTGCCAAAGCGGATATATGTGGATCTACCATAGATCATTGGTCTCAAATTGTCTTCTCAGATGATTCTTGTTCCTTCCATGTGCCAAGTTGAGATGGTGTCAAATGCACCAATGTTGTGATATTTCTCACCTTCATTGACACTTGGGATGTTTTCTTTTATGTTGATTTGATCATGAGATGTTACTTTTATGCTTGGATAGTGGCTCATAAAACTTAAAATTGTTATTCATTACTAAGATGTACCATGGTGTTATCATAATTTTGCCTTAGATAAGTGTCATCCTAAAGTTTAAGTTGTACCCCTAGTGAACTAAGTAGGTGCTACATCCATTTCACAAATTTTTTGCCTAGCCATTATTCATTTCACTAGCCCTTTCATCCATTTCCATCAGTTTCTGTTTGTAAGTGAACTATCATTACTAATTCTTCAAGGTCTTGTAACTATTCCTATGTATGAATGCCTAAATCAATGCTAAAAGAGTCAATGTACTCTAAGGTTGATGCTGCTAAATTAAAATGTAAAAGTACATGAGCTATGCCCCCTTACTAAGAGTCAAGTTCCCTATGTCCCAAGTTATCAAAGCCAAATACAAATCGAAGGGACTATGCCAAAAAAGGCTAATAATAAAATAAATAAAAGGATCGCAAAAAAGATGCACGAGGAAAGGGCAACTCATGAGAAAAAAGTGCTCCCTTTCATGAGGCACACATGTGGAAGAAACATCTATAACCCCTAGCTCTTGAAAGCTAAGGGTAGGCCTATTACAATCAAGTGCTATGATGGTTAACTTGCAAAGACCCCTTTCTTCGCTAAATACCACATTCATTCCATCACCCTCACTTGACTTAGGAATCCCGGTAATTCACCTTTACTTGGGGGCTTTCACATGTAATAAGATTTAATGTTGGTCACACCATATAGTTAGTCTAATGTTTTATGGATAAAAATTAAATAAGTCATTGAGCCATTAGAAGGGTGTAATTGTTAATTATTTCATGTCTTTTCTTCGTATTTTATGCATTTCCTAGTTAAATGTGGGTCGAACCCCTTAGCACATGGGTATTTTAGCTTTTTCTATGGCTTAACACCTATTTGTTGCACATGTTGATGATGCCTAGATTTATCTCAATGAGCGCCCCCCTTGCTTACATGTATTTGGAAACTCACATGGCACATAGAGACTCTAGGTTGAGATTTTTCCTCTTCCTAATTGCTTGATCATGACATTTCCTTAGCACATGGGAGTGAATTGGCACTTGATTTGACCTTGTTTGCACATGCTTCGACCATTGGCACCAATTGAGGAGAGGTCGTTTCACAGTGGAGAGCCTTTCCATGCCATGCATGTTACATCCTTGAGAGGTGCACTTGATGGAGGTTGCACTTGGAGGTTTTCCACATGTATTGGCACATTGTTTTGCCAAGCGACAGTTGATGACTATCATAGCCTTATGTCAACCTTGATGGAATTTTTTCTTCTCAATGAGATCTTTCCAACAACCTATCGTGCATCTAAAAAGGAGTTTGTATGCAAAAGTTATGGCCTTAATAAGGTAATGGTCCAAATATTCTTCACGGGTCCAAGTGCCAACCATGTTAGCGTACCATAACTCGAATAAGGAGAGTAAATAATGTGTGGAAATCCACTAGAGACTTCTAGAAGCATTATGTAGATTCCAAAAGGGTTTTAAAACCCAAAAACCTAACCCTAATTCTAGATATCAAAAGCCTAGTAGGAGGGAAAAGGGTTCACTTTTTCACTAGTTTCCCATTGTTCCATTGTATGAACAAGAGCGTCGAGGAGATACTAACAAAGCAGAGGTAGAGACATATTGTAGAGGATTGTACAAGACCATAGTGTCTCATAGCTTTGCAATAAGCTTGGACAGCTTTGTAATCTATATTGTAATCTCCATAATATAAGAAGGAAAAAGGAACGGTGCTTCACTAATTGTTAGTTTTCCCATCATTGGTTTCCAAGGTAAATGTTTGAGTTCCATTGTGTGGCTTTGCTATTGTAGACTTGTAGTCTATTTCAATTTTCATATGCCATAGTAGTTAAAGAATCTTATGGTGTGTTTTTATTTCCGCTAAAGCATTATAAATCAAGCTTGAAAAAATCGGCGAAAAATCGCGATTTTTCGTAAAAATCGCGAGGTCAAACCCTTGCCGAAAAATCGGCGAGTAAAAATCGCGATTTTTTAAAAAATCGCCGAGTGCCGACTTTTTCGAAAAATCGCCGAGTTTTTGGAAAAAATCGCGAGTCGAAGGAAAAAGTCGCCCAGGCAGTCACGGTCGCGGATTAAAAGGTCAAAAGTGATTTTTTTTTTGTCATTTGTTTTGTTTGACTGTTGGAGAAGGAGTGTGAAGGGCAAGAGGGCACCATCAACTAGTTTGGAGGCATCCAAGACTCCAAACAACATCCAAGCTCACCATTGTGAATTTTTGTGGAGAAGGGATTCAATTTCAAGAGTCAAAACTTTGCCAATCAACCAATTCGTCTCACAGGTATGTAGTGGTTCATTTTCTTGTATTTGTTTTATGATTTTTTTTCATGTTTGCTTGCCTATATTCTTTCCTCTATTCTCTTATTTTTTTTTGCCATTTTTCCAAAGATTTCGATGTCCATAAAATTATAAATATCAAAAAGAGTCAAAATGCAAGGGGGTTTTAGATTCTTAGAATGGAATAGCATGTTTTCTTTCTTAGATATTTAGCCACCTTCTTGTTATCATTTTTTCATGGCCAAAAATATAAATTTAGAGGTCTGATTTTTTAAGCCAAATTGTTGCAATTTTTTCAAATGGGGTTTAATTTCTTGTTTTTGTATTTTTGTGCCCTAGGTTTGCATTTTGAGGCTGCCATTCCATTTTCGAAGATGCCAAAGCCATTGGATCCGTTTTGGCAGTATGGTGAGCCCGAGGATGATGGAAATAGGCAAACTTTGAGTTGCAAATTGTGTGGGCATCACATGTCAGGAGGGGTTAACAGGTTGAAATACCATCTAGCTAAACTCCCTGGGCATGATGTTGGCGTTTGTACTGCAGTGACCCCAGAGATCATGAGATCTGCCCATGACGCAATCCATGAAAAGAATAAAAAGAAGGATGAGATCGCCGCAAACAGAGCTGAGCTTGCAGCTTTTGGCCTAGCAAGAAGTGTGGGGGCAACAGGATCTACCACTTTCACTGAGGGTAGTGCGAGGGGTTCCACAGCCACGCCGGGGGCCTCACACTATTTTGGTCCACGAACAGGAGGTGGATCACAACCTTCTATCAAGGCAGTGATAAAGAAAAATGACAAGGTAGAAGTGGACAGGGTGATGGGGAGGTGTCTTTACTGGAGTCACATACCTCTCAGCATCGTAAAAAACAATCCATTTTGGCAGCAGATGTGTGATGCCATTGCATCATTTGGCTCGGGGTATAAAAGTGCCACCTTTGATGAGTTGCGGGGTCCAATCCTTCAAGCAGAAAAGAAGGACATCAGTGCTAGGTTGGAGGAGCTCAAGCAGTCATGGGAGAACACTGGATGCACAATCATGTCAGATGGTTGGTCAGATGGTAAGGGTAGATCCCTTATCAACTTTTTGGTACATTGTCCTAGAGGTACCTTGTTTGTGAAATCAGTCGATGCATCGGCATATGTAAAAGATGCAGCGCTCTTATGTGAGTTGTTAGATGGGTTCCTACAGGACATTGGGGTGCACAATGTTGTGCAAGTTATTACGGATAATGCAGCTAATTATGTGGCTGCTGGCAGGATGCTTATGGAGAGGCACCCCGCTTTGTTTTGGACTCCATGCGCTGCTCATTGTATTGATTTGATGCTGGAGGATATGGGGAAAGTTCCCTTTATCAAGGTGGTGATTGATCAAGCTAAGAGCATCCCCAAGTTTATTTATAACCATACTTTTGTTCTTAGCCTCATGAGGAGGCACACCAAAAACAGGGACTTGAGGCGTCCCGCAATCACACGCTTTGCCACCACCTTCATTACTCTTCAGTCCTTGCTTCGATTTCAGTTTGAGTTGAAGCAAATGTTTGTTTCTGATGATTGGCGTGATTGTGCTTACAGCAGGAGAGAGGATGGGAGAACCATTGCCAAGTTGGTGTACACTGACTCATTCTGGGAAGGAGTGGGGGAAGTGTGCGCGGTGAGTGAACCTTTGGTAAGGGTTTTGAGACTTGTTGATGGTGATAAGCCCGCAATGGGCTATTTGTATGAGGCCATGGATAGGGCCAAAGAGGCCATCCGGAATTATTATGTGGGCAGGGGTACCCCGGGGCACGAGAGGCACATGTTGTTATGGGAGTTGATTGATAGTCGATGGACCGGGATGCTTCATAGACCCATTCATGCAGCAGCACTCTTCCTCAACCCTGCATTTTCCTACAAATGCAAATTTGATTTTGATGTTGAGGTGTTGGAGGGGCTCTTCACTTGTATTCAGAGGATGGTTCCTGATTATGAGACTCGCAATGCAATCAATCGCGAGTTAGAGGTGTATCAGGATGGTGCTGGAGTATTTAGCTTTGCTGATGCTATTCGTGACAGGACCAGTTTCATGCCAGGTAAGTTATTAAAGTGTTTAACTTTTATTTGCAAGTTGAAATTTGAAATTTTGAATTATGATTTATTTATTTCCTTATTTGTTGTAGCTACTTGGTGGTGAACCTATGGTGTAAGGACACCAAATTTACGGAAATTTGCCATCAAGATTCTGAGCCAAACATGTACCGCTTCAGGATGTGAGCGGAATTGGAGTGTGTTTGAAAAAGTACATGCAAAGAGACGCAGAAGGTTAGAGTCTTAGACTTTAAATTTTCAACAAATCAATTTCATTTAATATAATTTGTGAATCTATCATCCTCACATATTATAATTATGTTTCATTAATTTTTTAAACTTGAACCTCTAGACTCATACAAAAAAATTATTTTCCTCTTACAGGATGGAGTTCACACGTCTCAATGATTTGGTCTACGTCCATTATAATCTCCGCTTATGGATGGCACAGATAAATAAAACACCAAATGCTGATGCCATCGTCTTAGACAATATTGATATTTTGTCTGATTGGAGGGTGGAGATTGAGACTCCTATCATGGAGGAGGAACTTACATGGCTAGAGGGAGAGGAAGGGCAGGAGGAGGAGGAGGAGGAGGAGGAGGAGGTGGAGGGGGTCAGAACCACCACGGAGGGTGATGTGCTAGCATCGCCACCACCGCCTACACCGATTGATACATCTAGTCCTCCATCCGTCACTCGTCGTCCGATGTTAGATGCAGGGGCAGGGTCTTCTGCTGCTACTTCTAGTGCTAGGGGCAGGCCTGACAAACGGCCCATGACCTTTTCCCGTAAAAGGGGAAGAGGGCATTGATATTAGATAGATAGCTACTAGTTTTCCTGAGATACATTTATATATGTAATGTCATTTTGTATTGGTTATCTACTTTTGAGTTTTCAGTCCTTGATTGGACAACTATGGTGTTTCAGACTTTCAGGATTCAGTATCGACTTTGATGTATCATTTTATATTTGACATGACTACATGATGATGATATATATCAGTGCTTTCTACATATTTATGTTCCAATGTGTTTATCTGATGTTATTGTTGCTTTATATGTTTAAAATTCTGAAAAAAATGAATGTATTTTGTATTTTTTAATGTTTGCCGACTTTTTCCGACTTTTTCCGATTTTTTCGCCGATTTTTCCGAAAAATTGTTTTCGGGACCCTTGCCGACTTTTTGCCGAGTCCGACTTTTTCAACGTTGTTATAAATACAAAAATATAGCCGTTTTAATTTTATATATATTTTAATGAGACAACTATTGGAATATCAAAGGCGGTTCACAGATCAATTCCAGAGTAAGCTTTTGCACTCCTAAAGTTTGTTAGTCCCATTAACCTTCTTTTTGGTCATTCAAGGAAATTAATAAAGCTATCGTATCTTATTTTATCTAATTCTATGCAATTGTTTTTTTAACAATTTTTAATTATATATGTATAACTTTTTAATATCAAATATGTATATATCCTTGACATTTTCTCTATGTTACTAGATCCGTCGGGTTCAAGGGTTGGGTCAACAGATCCCTGGATCAGATATGAATTCAAACCCAAATCCACCTAGATCTACCTAGAATCCGCTCTGTGATAGTGTCATGTACTCTCATAATTGAAACGTGGGCACCATGTACTTGGAAACATCCAAAACAAGAAAATTTAGTCAACATCATTTAGTGTTGAATGGGAAGAGCAGTCCATGACTAAGTTACCAGAAACATCCCAATAGCCTTGGAGAAACGTCGTTCCCAATTTCAGATCCTGAAATGGAGGGGATATGACCCCGAAACGTCACTGATACGTATCGATTGGTTCAGATACATTTGAAGGGTTTTGGATATGTTTCAGCCCAGAGGTGATACGTTTCAGGGAAATTGTGAAACGTATCAGAGAGAGAGGGCCACGTTTCTAACAGTTTTTTATTCCTGAAATTGATTTTTTAATTGTTTTCCTGGTCTATGTTGAAACCCCAGGGCCCAAAGGACCCACGACCTCTCCATGGAAGCTATAAAGAATATTAAAATCTTAAAGTAAAAGTGACATTCTCCTCATATTTAATTTTCTATCCTTTTACTTAAATTTTTAACATTACCATTAATTGTTTCAAGATGTTTGAGAGTGGTTCCAACCTTATCGGACTTCATATGCAAAAAGTACAATTTTTTATCCCATTCAGAATTCAACAGAATTAGCAGTTTTCATGATTGCAACATTTCCATTGAATTCTATCATATATGAGGGTATGGGATTGGCATTTAATCAAGCACATCAACCCCTCTATGTACCTTGACATTGGGGGTGCTGATTGTTGAACTCCTCTGTCTTGGATGGATTTGGACCCACTTCCATAGCCAGAGGATGTGAACATTGGTGCTAGACAGGTGCCTTCAGGCCCAGGGGAATCAAACCAAGCTCGGGATCCCTATTTTCAGTCTAATTTTTAACATTACCATTAATTGTTTCAAGATGTTTGAGAGTGGTTCCAACCTCATCAGATTTTATATGCAAAAAGTAGAAATTTTTATCCCATTCAGAATTCAACAGAATTAGCAGTTTTCATGATTGCAACATTTCCACTGGATTATATCATATATGAGGGTATGGGATTGGCATTTAATCAAGCACATCAACCCCGCTATGTACCTTGACATTTGGGGTGTTGATTGTTGAACTCCTCTGTCTTGGATGGATTTGGACCCACTTCCATAGCCAGAGGATGTGAACATTGGTGCTAGACAGGTGCCTGCAGGCCCAGGGGAATCAAACCAAGCTCGGGATCCCTATTTTCAGTCTACTTTTGTTGAGGACATAGATGATGACTATGACTCTAAGCATGAGGATTCAGATGATATTAGTTAGAAGTTTTCATAGTATCATGTTACATGTATGATTAATGATATTATATAGTAGTGTCAAGTGGTGATGATGATGTACAATGATAATATTATGATGACAATGATAATATTTATGATGATGATGACGATGATGATATATGTGTGTGTGGGTGTCGTTTCCCCACCATATCGTATCTAGCTTTTTTGAATATTTGTTGTATCCACCCTCGCCCCCCGCATATCCGTTTCCGTATCCGCTTTAGTGCAACTTAGGGACTCCATAACCTGTATAAACTTTAATGTAAAGTAAACTTCACATAAAATATATTGAAAATAAAGTTTACAATCGTTCTAGTCATTCTCGACAGATGATGGTGCACTAGTAATCTGGGCTCTCTTTATAACGTTGACCTTTGCTTGATAAAAGGTGGCCAATAAGATGTTGCCTTGACCCTGTACTCTCATAATAATAATATTGGTAGGTCGCAAGATTCCCCTCCCCACATAATCACTATCAGCAGGGTTCTGGGATTAGAAAGACGGGTCCTCCATTAGAGAATGACCGTTGCTCCTAGCAGCATGTCCCTAATATCTCCATTATTAAAATTTGCCCACAGTCCTCCACCTGATAGTTTTTGTAGTCCCCCTAGTTCATAACTTTAAAGTTAATAATAAATATAACGAACATGGAACTCGAAGTGTCTACCCAATAGTTTGTGTAGTGCCTCTATTTCATAATAAAATACTTATAAATAATACATTACTTATAAGTATATTAATTTAAATTATTAATTATTTTATATAAATATTACATATTTATATAAAATTATTATTTATTTTATATAAATATTACATATTTATATAAAATAATTATTAATTATTTTAAAAATTCATATATTTTTTAAATTTTAGATAAATTTTATTTTTAAAAATTTTATATATATAGTGTTTGTACTCGCCATTTCCCCACTGTATCCAGATTCTAGCTTCTCAAACAACTGGCACATTCATATCTGGATCCCAGAAGCTTAGCATTCTCTCATTTCCTAAAATTTTCAAAGTAGTGTTTCAGAAACTTGTGTCCATTTCAGAACCTGTACTTGTTCAAAAGTTCCAGGTAACTATGTCCACTATCATTTCCACAACTCTCAAACTGCACTAGTAGGGTTTTATATCATCTACACAAAATTGCTCCAAAAGAAGATCGACCATAGCAGGCATGGTTATACAATATGATCTCCTAATGAAGCATCACAAATGTCCTCTGAAATATCAAGACAGAATTTTCAAGAAGCCAAAAACTCCCAATATTAAATATTGATAAAAAATGACTATACTACAACTTGATCGTTCCAGTGTGGATGATAACACATGGTGTTTAAGCATAATTTTGGACTATATCTCCATTATATCTTCACCTTGAAAACTGGAAAATCGACCACCCTAATGCATTACTCAGTAGGTAGCAGGCATTTCTGGTCTGGGTTGCAATATATTACTGTCTTTGCATCAGATCGAGAATGGAACTGTTCATCAGATTCTCACTCTGAATGAATTATGAAACAGATGAAATCCATAATTAGCTTCTTTTACATGTGAGCAACTACTGGATATGACAATCACCAGTTGTTAATAGGGAATCCTAGAAAACTTAGACTAAATGAAACAACAGACAACAAACAGCTTTAGAAGAATGGGCAAACAGGCTTTTAAAGAACTAAAACAAATACTATGACAAGGGAAATGTATGCAAGCTGAAGAAATTCTAAAAACAAGATCAACTTACACACAAATACCGAGTCCTGACATTAAGAACAAAAACTGCAAATTTAAGTCTTGTTAACAATGGCAGAAAGACAGAAAAGTAACCTAATAATGCAACAGCATCACCTCCACCCTCCTTAACCACAGCCACCTTTACTGCAGCGGTTGCATTGACTGAAAAATCCCCCTTGCAATTATGTTGTCGAGAAACATGATCCCCATTAGGTATAGATGCCATGCTTACGTTATCATGGAACCACATTACTGAACCATTGTCGCCAGCTACAAGATTAGCATGCTTTGCCAGCATAGCTTCCCTGTTGGCATAAACAGATCTTGGCACATATTCCACGTTACCATACATTTCTGATATTAGATTGTATCCTGTTAGGATTTCAGGCTGCTCGCCACGAAGAAGCAGGTGAGACTGCATGCCTCGCTCTGCACAAGCAACAGCTGCCAGCAAACATTCTATAAATTATACTTATATGCCACCACTTCAATGAAATTGTAAAATTGCATTGAGTATTTTTTAATTTGATGAAAGTAATAAGGGCAAAGCAAAAATGTTAACTCTTATTCTGTAATGCATACCTACTGCTGCAGCATGAGCACTTTGACACCCTCCACATGTAACCTACATTGTGTAGTGAAAATGCCAATGAGACTAGTTTTAGGGTAGGGATTCATCATTGACAACATTATTTGCATCAAGTTTTTCTCTCAATGATAAATTACAGGTTCAACAGATTGGCTGGGTTGTGACAGAACAAAATATAAATATAAGATGAATGGGTAGGGCTGAGCTCTTCCCATGGCATGTAGAGGTGAGCTAGCACACTTTAACTGTTCAACCTCTCCTTGTGAACTCAGATCGTATATATGAAGAGAGGGTGATTTGGAGCATGCCCCAGGTCATTGGGACCGTGATACAGAGTTCACAAAGCGGCTGGTTTAGACACCCCAAGCCAACGTCTCCATGTGAGCTGGATTAGATTTATAAAGAGGGTGATTTGGAGCATACCCCAGGTCATTGGGACTGCAATACAGAGTCCTCAAAGTGTCTGGTGCGGACCTCCCAATCCACATTGAGAACCCTGGTATAGTTACTTGCTATGTATTAAGTTTAGATGATTTAACAATAAGACATTAGATAACTATAAAACATTTAAGACCTTCAACAGATAATAACCAAATACCTTAAGTCAAAATCTGCAGGATCGACTTCTCACCACATCAGTCACCAAATGAGCTTCCATAAGTGGCAGCAATGCATCAAGCTTCCTTGTCTTGTTCCCACTTATAAGAGGGTGAAGCAAATCATCTCTAATTACATAGAAAGAACTACCCCCAAGTCTGGCTTCTTTCAATTCCTCCCCAAGAGATGGGCAAAGATTGGAAGAGAACGAAAACAGATTAGAAGTTCCTCCAGACGATTCTGTTCCATGGGACACAACTACCTCGTGTACTTTACTATGTGGAGTGCTGAGGGCCCATTTCCTATCAAGAACATGTGAAAGGATTCTCTCTTCATACTGTGTCCCAGTGAAATTGCCCTGAAACAAGCAAAACAAATATCTGTCAAACTCAGTAAAATCATGATTTGTATTTAATTCTTTTAAATAATTATTTCCCTTTGTCTCCATGTTTTGCAGTGGGCTCAAATCTGGAAATGGCATCTCTATTAATCAGACCACAAGGCAGAAGCAATTAGCAAAGATTAAAGAAAGCCCTGAACAGATTGATGGTCTGCACTCTGCATTATGATATTAAGATTAAAGACATCAATTGATAAAATTAGTGTGGATGGCTAGAATTGGGAGTAACGTGGCTTGCAAAGCAGAGGTGAATGTGTTCTTTAATGAAGGGTAGCAAAGATAACACCAACCAAATCTCAAAAGCGTTCAAGATTGAATGAGACAAAATTGAATGGGCAGCTGAAATAGGCTAGGGGTAATCCATATAATGATGTCAAACAGGATTTCAAACTAAAATTTAAAAAGAGCCAAACAGAATCTGAATAATAATTCAAATTAAATGCTGATGGATATTCAAAGAATTTGAATTTGTTCAGTGGGGAGCTCAAGCAATGGTTCAAGTAGCTATAACAAAGACTCAACGTGTCTAAAAGAAACTAAACTGTGGTTCAATCTGACACCATATCAAATATGTACAAGATATGATTTCAGGTGTGGAGATTGAAAAGGCTTTAAAGGGAAATATGGTAGGAACTAAAAACCAATCAGATCTTATACTTGAGCTTGAACAGTTAGCTGGACTAAAAGGACACTACCAAGGGGGAAGAAATGTGGTTACAACAATTACATAGTCAAGAACCTGCTAAAGTGGAGCACCGAGTAAAGCGAATTAATGTTCCCCTAAAGATGAGTCTTGCTAGAGTTTAGGTTCTTGAATCTTGGCATTTACATAGTTTAAAGGAAAATGTAGGCACTCAAAGGGGATCCCAAGTTCTCTTCCAATAACCAAGTCTCTTTTTGAAAACTTGGAACGACTATGATTTGCTTCAGCAAGTAGCACGTTAATTCTGAGAAGAGGCAATGTAACAAGAATGCTGAGATTTACAAGGGTCAACTGAAGAATCAATCGAACCAAATCTCACCCAAATTCTGAAATAGCCTCCTCACAAGTACGCCAAGGAGAGATAGGTCTATTGCGCTAGAGAGAATGTGCAAAAGCCAAGCACAACACTGAAAACAAAATAGAAAAAAACGCCAATCACAAGACAAAAATGCAAAATTTAAGTGCCCTTGGGCTTATAAATCTTGGCATTTCAGATCAAAATATCACAAGATGAGATAATACAAATTAGAGCTTGAGTTGTGTATTTATAAACAACTCAAGCAAGGTATCCCTTTAAGAGAGAGTTATTGGGCCACAAAATAAGGGCACACACCCGAGAGTGTTATATCCAGATTTTCACTTTACAACCATGCTAAAAAAACAGGAGATGCAGTCACATAAGCCAAATGCATCTCTAAATTGATGCAGAATGAATTATCAAATGAAATACGGATTCACGGAAAGCACCATAACTTTGAAGGAACAATTTGCAAGTAGTTTAGTTAAGCACATAAACACAGTATGTAAAACACAACATACAAACAACAATACATGGAATGGCTACCAAAGAATGATTTTTCACCCAGCCACAGTCATTCACTGTGAATGTCACCCCCATGCAAAGGCTATGAACTGACAAGGGCAAGAGCAACTTTTTTACAGGCTCGACTCTCTCAGGCATATCTCAATAGATACATGCAACCACCCACCAGCCTACACACTAAGCATGGGAGCACACAACAGCTCCAAGTATCGACACAGAAAACTATACAAGAGCAATTAGTTGGACAGCTCTACTAACCTACACACTAGATCAAAGCATCCTTTGCCAACCTTCACACCAGACGAGCCCATATCCCTGCGAGCGCAATGATGCCATTATCAGGTCAGCTTGCTCCCTGATCACAGTCCACTACTTGACCCATGCCCTTGGTCAGGTCCACTTGCTCCCTTCGGCTTGAGATCTGCACATAAACTACTCGAGCATGCAACCCAGCCCCTTACTGCTCCCGCTCTCCATACCCCTGCTCAAGCCAACTGTTCTTAACATCATGCACACACTGATTCGAGTTAGGGCACCCATCCCAACTCTAATCTTCCCCTCTGTGCCAACCTGAGGTCCTGCACCGTGACTGAACAGAACCTAAGCACCCAAGGAGGAACACCCACACACAGACACACACACATATACACCCAACCGTAGGTTGGGTTCACAGAAAGGTCGTTCCCCCCACTCTACGTAGGCCAGTAACAGTGCAGTTTAATGGGAGATAGACCCAAGTAAAACCATGAAGTCAGTACCCAACAGCAAGCTAAAAACGCCAGCTCTATGCACCAGTTCTGTTCCAGCGGGGTTGTAGTCGGGCTGTAGGATTAACCTAGTTTGGATTTTGGGGCTCAGTCACTATCAAAACCACTGTTTCAGACTTCAATTCAGCTTATTCTTTTACTGTAAACACCATTTCAGTTTCCAGCTTTTAGCTTCTCCTTCCATTCTTCATGTTGGCGCCTTTAGATTGCTGTTGGGGATTAACTTCATGGTTTTTCTCATGTCTTCTCCCATTAAACTGCACTATCACCAGCCTACACAGAGAGGGGCGTGACCTTTCTGTGGACCCATCCAGTGTTTGGGCATACGTACAACATATATTGTTCTGTTCACTCATGGTGCAGGACCTTGGGCTGGCACAGAGGGTAAGATTGGAGTCGGGATGGGTGCCCTAACTCAAATCTGTGTGTGCATGATGTTAAGAACAGATGGCTCGAGCAGGGGCATGGGGAGCAGGAGCAACGTTATAAAACTTGGACTCAAACTCAGGCTCAGCTGAGGGTCAACTCAGAATTGGCTCGGACTCGGCTCTGGCTTGGACCAGTTTGAATTTAATGGCTCAGTTTACTAAAAATTTAAAAAATACATAAAATATTAAATTTTATGAAAAAAATAGTTTAAAGAGTCCAAACCATTAGAGACAAAATATGCAAAGTTTGCTCAGGTATATACCATGTAAGGGTGAATATATCAAAATGGCACCTAGTGCAATACATATCTGAAACAAAATTGAAAATACATAATCAACGAGGCTTGCTGCTCTAAAATTTAAATGGCCTATAGAGTCCAAAACACAACATGCTACTTTCAACTAGCCTACCACATATCATTTATCACCATGATCAATCATCAAACTCATCAACACTGTTTAATTAATTTAAAAAAAGGAATTTTCCCTCAACAAGTGCACTGTCGGCTCTACCTAATATGATTCGACTGAGTTGGGCCCGTTCAGTAAAGAACCGGCCCTCAAACTGATTCGATGGTCAAGTCGATTCGGTGGATGGTCAACTCAGTCAACTTCGCTGAGTCCGAGTCCAAGTTGAACTATTTTTAAAACATTGAGCAGGAGCAGTAAGGGGCTGGGTTGCAAGCTTGAGTAGTGTATGTGTAGATCTCGAGTAGGAGGGAGTGAGCAGACAGGACCAAGGGTGTGGGTCAAGTAGTGGACCATGAGCAGGGAGCAAGCTGACCTGATAATGGCATTATTGACCTCGCAGGGATATGGACTCTTGTCTAGTGTGAAGGTTGGCAAAGGATGCTTCGTTCTAGTGTGTAGGTTAGTAGAGTTTTCCAACTAATTGTTCTAGGATAGTTTCCTGTGCACCAACAGAGGCAACCTTATGAGGAGAACGCATTAAATCCATCAAGATAACATTTGAAGAGATTGAAAAGAATGACCACAGCAACTTGGATGCCATCCAAAACCTAGTATTCAAGCTAGGCAACATGGAGCTAGATAACAAGCAAGTCATAATGGAAGCCAATAAGGACCAAGATACCATCCAAGACATGAAAATCAAGCTTCAAAAGGTTGAGAAAGAAAACCAGCAGTTGAAACAACTAAACCAGATGGAAGATAACCAAACACAAAAGGATAAGAATTCAATACCAGAGATGAGGAAGAATACTCAAGAAGCAGGGAAAGAGGGCAATGTCCAAGCTAACAAATCAAAGTCTTGGGTGGAAATACTGAGCTGCCAATTAGAAAGTGACATGGGAAAAGCCATCACTGCTAAAGATATAGGAAACATAGTGCTTGATGAGCATGAGAAGCAGAAACAGCTTGATGTGGAACCATTCTTGGGACATCCAAGATGATTTCTACGTTCATTTTTCAACATGCTAGGGTTTATTTGTGGCATGTGCATGCAGTCCTAATTTCCCTAACCTTTTATGAACTAACCCCTTTGTTGGACTTCCCTTGACTCCATTTGCCCTAGGAATTAGCACTGGTCTTCATGGTCCTCCCATCAACACTTTATCATATACTACAAAAAGACCTAACGTTTTGCTTAGAGTTAGGCTAACTCTTCAAATCACCTTGTGTCTTTATTGCCATAGCTTAGCAATCCTATCTTAAGGAAGCCCCCCTTGAGTTGGAGAAAAGCAAACCTACAGTGTAGAGAGGGAGTCATTGAGGCGACAGTGGATGACCTTTCTAGATTATAGTTGGGCTAGCTTTGTTCTTTGGGGCTTTATCATATATGCTAGCTCATGATGTAACACATATCATCATCAAGATATCACTATTAGAAACATGCAATGTCATCCATCAAAACACCATGAAGAGATCTCATCCAATAACTACTAGTAGCAACCCAACATCAAATCAATCAGAGGAGGGCAACAACTCTAAGCCAAAGCTCACATGTACCCTAGTCCATCCAACGAATCATCTTGCAAGCTCGATCTTTGTGATCAAAATCACAAGTGTAACCCTCATACAATATGAGAGGTAGCAGCTGATTCCACTTGGGGAAATGTACTCTTTGAAGAAGAGTGCATGAGAAGCTAGTTGTACCTGTGAAGAGAATCTCAAGAAAGTAAGGAAACCATGTGGTGGGATGGATACACATCCACATCCCTGAACACCACCTACAACATCCATGTAATCCATTACATCAAAATAGCTCAAGATTGGCTTTACAATACATGCCATAAGCCTGTTGGAATGTGTAATATTAATATTTCATATGTAATGATGCCTAGTGTGATGTTGTAAGATATTATGATGTCTTATCTAGCAAAGGAAGGCATAATTGTCTCTATCTTATGTAAAAGGAATTATCCCACATGCATCATGGAGTAATATTCTCCTATTACCATTCATTATATATGGAGGTGGAAAATCATTTATCCCACATGTATTATGGGTTGTAATTCTTCCATACCTCTAGCTATATAATAGAGGTGAAGGAGACCATTTTGGGTATGTTGAGAATTATATTCTTATGTTATTGTAAAGCTGTGAGAAGCATATGTGGAGTGGAGTTCAAGTATAAGATTGGATATTTCTGAAGAATAAGAAGACAATACCTTCCCGTGGATGTTTCCTCATTTGGGGTATTATCATGAATATCTGGTGTATCATTCTTTTCTCTTGTCTCTTGCTTATTACTTTGATCATATGGTGCTTGTATGGATAGAAGACTAGACTAGTATATTCTTGCTATTGATTTACTTGTTAGTAAAAGTATTGTTGTATGTTTACAGCGTATTTCTCAATATTCTAACAAAGCCAATAATGCCAAAAGAACATGAAATGAAATTGAATGCTCATGATGTTGAACTTATTCTTCTTATTCTACTGCTCTCAAGAGATTGTTCATCCTACTCTACTCTACTATAGGAAGAAAAATGATGCTCAGTAATATCATACAACCAATGCAACCACTTGATGAGCTCATCAAAACCATGAATATTTCCCATGTGCTTGGTCACAAACAAAAACAATTACACATCCATCATCAATGCTACATAGGCTGGAATCTTCATTGCCTCAAGGATGAAATTTGGAGTAGGATAACACATATGAGAAAGAGGAACAAAATCATGCCAAGGTCAGCATATGTTGTTGCAAGCCTCTTCTATCCAACAATGGATGGGGCTGATGTACATATCACCAAGGCTGAAAACATCATAAGTTAATCCTTCATCAACCCCTACAACTTCATCATCACTCCCCTCAAGCAACAAGGGCTTAGGAGGCTCTACAAAGTTTCTCAAACAATCATGGCCATTCTCCAAATAAGATGCACATGGGATATGAAATTACATTCCAGACTTAGAAAAAAAATTAGCACTAAATCTCGAGCTTGAAGCCCTTCTTTTGTTCACTTCTGCAATATACATTAAAATGAAATGTTTGCTGCCCCATACAATTTCCATCCTTAAAAACATGATTTCCAGTTGAAAGTACATGCAAAAGATGAGAAAAATTTGAGGGAATAGATGGTTGGAAATTTCTGCAATCATCCCATGGCTGTCTGATACAATTTCCATCAATAAAAATAAAATTTTCAGTTGAAAATACCATGAAAATACACCAGAAATTGAGGATATTATTGGTTGGATAACATCATTAGAAACATACTCCACAATCTGAAAAATTTCTATACTTTTGATGGAGAACATGGCTAGAAATTAGGCACATAAATTTCTGAAAATAATAATGTTAAATATGGTTGTCCTGTGCAATTTCCAACATATTTTTCACACACAAATTCATCAAAAATTGGAGTTTGTGGCTAGAAAGTTTATGAGTTCTTACCATCTCAAATGCTCTATATGTCGAGAAAAATCCTCATCATACAAGGTAGAAGATAGTTGAAAATTACCCTAAAAAATCTGCAACATATCTACCTAGAAATGAGAGTACATGGTTGAAACAAATTTGCATACATATCTTCACCAAACTACCCAAAATCTGCATTATAAATCAAAACATGTGGTTGGAAAATATCATTCAAATTTTCTGAATATACCTCCTCTATGTTCATGTTAGGTTGTCCAAGGATCTCACAATCTACATTATCTTCCAACAATCCATATCCCTATCATGATCAAAAATCTGAAAAGTAATGTCCTTAACTTCATATCCTTGGCTGTCCTTACCTTCATTGAATGGAGAGGCAAATACATTTGCAAACTCTTCACCCTCTAGATTATCCTTCTCAAAATTATCACCAATAGGGTCATGAAATTCAAATTTTGAAAGGACGACATGTTTACCAAATCTTTGTATTCGTAAGGGTGACATGGAAGCTTGAATGCTCTCAACAACAAAATCTTCTTCGCTTCGAGATGCAATAAATTCTTCATTGTCTTCCTACAGGAGCACGTCCAGGACGGAGATGGGTGCCTTCTCCATCAAGTCTTGATCTCGATCGTCCTCTTTGTCGACGATGTGGTACTCTTTCAATTCTTAGATTCCTACAGTGGTTTGTTTCAGGTGTGGATTCAGGGAACTCTGTAGTAGCCATTTCAACTGTTGAGGTTTCGAACCAGGATCGAGGTTCATCTTCAGGACAATGATCCCACCAGAGGGTTTGCATTGATGGCTAGATGGCTTGTCCCTCTTTTGCGATCTTTGTTAGTTAACGGTCAACTTGGGTAAAACCAAGGTCATGACCTTCAACGGGTCGAATAAACTCCTCACAGATCTTCATTTCTTCTTCCGAGGTAACGAGATCGAGATCACTGGCACCTACACCTATTTGAGGGTACAGTTCACAAGACCTCGTTTCAATTTATGGCATGCCCTTCATCCCCGAGTCAACAAAGGATACAAATCCTTAGCTCTTCTCGAGAGACAGTGCCTCAAACATCATTTTCAGGACATCTCATCTAAAATGTCTCTCGTGGACACTCTCATTAGACCCACAGTCCTTTATGTTTTAGAGATTTGGGGGCCTTGTCTACTAGACATTGATTGGGCTTCAGTAGAGAGAGTGTAGATCCTCCTCCGTCACATTATCAAATGCAAGCAAACATTCTCGTAGCCCATCACACTTCCAGATTTTGGTGCCCACCCCTTTTGTCTTGAGGCGGTTTTTCGTCTTGTCTCACTCTTACAACGTCTTCGGAGCTTCGTTGACTCAATGCTAGGACATGATCAGTATCCATACTTGGCCTATCTTTGATCACAGTCCATTGCCTTGGGTAGCCCTTCAAGCCGTACTAGATCCTGGTACACAAGGGTCACGGATCTTTTGGCATCTGTTGGCATTGGGATGGACCAACTTCCTCCATTTCGGTACTCCATGGATGTGCCTGCCCACCTCCTACCAACCAAACAGGAGTTGAACAAAATCATCCAAGACGACATCTATGGACAGTTTGTGCAGGTCACTTGGACCAACCCTCAAGGTGGGTTACATCCAAAGAAGGCCTTTTATGCTACACATTTCATGGATTTGAGGGACGGTCTCATCGTTCGACCCCCTTACACACTCTGCCATTGGACACATGCTCTTTGTATCCCTTTGGGCCAATTCACAGTTGGTTCTCATCGTCTCAAGGTTGAGACTAGTCACCAAATCGACCGATCAGAAAGGATCTGCCAGGTATGTCATCTTCGGGAGGTCGAGACTAAGGAGCACTTCATCTTTTGATGCCCTATCTATTATGAGATTTGTGGGTGATTTCATTGTCTCTTCAGGGACCTTCTCATGGAGTCCCGATCCTTGGCTACTTTCTTTGGGTATCCGGATCATAGATGTCCGACCTTATACTTACAGGAGGCCCTTTGATTATGGTCCCTCATCCTCCAACATCCAAAGTCAATATTGGCCTCCACTCAACAGATCACTTCCTTCTTTCCAGTGCTCCCCTCCTCTAGGGGCACCAAGAGACTGACAGAGGACAGTACTGCTTTTGATCGTAGATTAGTTAGGACACGACAAACCACCTCTACGTCCCCCCGAACCCAACAACGTGGCCAGCCTCATCCCTATCACAGCAGCCGATCAACTACATCCAGGTGATAGAAGCAGTTTCCCACTCTCGGCAGCGATGCACCATCCATTGTAGCTCTTCTTCCAATTCCTCCAGTTCTTATTTCAGGCAAATTACTATTTCAGGATTCCTTCATTCAGCTTTGGATGTTAGGAGAGACGCTTCCATTGCTCCCAGTGTCTCCAGTGTGCCATGACATTCTCACCGTTTTTGTATCGCAGATCCCAGATCCGCCCTCCTTGTACATTTTTCTTTTGTATTGGCTCTCTTTATACTCATCTCTTACGAGTTGGCTCTCCACCTTTTAAAACATCTCCTTTTTGGCTTTATGATAGGATTTCACTTCTTGTTTTTTATATAGGAGCAACCTTAGCGCTCCCACTTTGTATAGACATCTTGATAACACATAGTCCCATTGACCTACTTTTGTGGTCATTGCTTGGACATAAATACAATTATCTTATCTTCTTTTTCTAGATTTGAAATATGATGCAAAGGTGGCTCATGGGATGAAAAACTTTGTCCATAAAAAATTCTTCATACTTAGGATCCCATTTCTTGAGGAATACCTAGTTAAAACCTACAAATAAAGATATTTCCCCTTTGCCCAAATCCTCCCTCCACCATTTCATAGCATCATCATCAAAAGTAGATTTACATCCTCATGATTAAGACCAAGATCGAACACTACTTTTATGAAGGACGTAACATATCTTATTGTTGAATCTTCATATGCACGAAATATCAAGCCATACTCATCAAATTTTTCAGAAATAATATCATCATATTCATGTGGATATTCTTAGATATTTGAAAAATCAAATACAGGTTAGAAATATGGATCCAAATCTGCCATACTTGCTCAATATAAACAACTGAAATCTGAAAATGCATGCATATGATGTACCTCATACAAACCAATGATGTGGAGTCGCCAAGGTGAACCTTCAAGTGCCTTCAAAATGTTCAATGCTTCACCTCTACAAACAGCAAGTCTTCAAAATCCGCAAGAAAAAAGGGCTTCTTCCCTTCATGTAGTCACCAAGTAAGGACAAGATAAGATAAGATAATTTTATTAATGTCCAACAAATGACCACAAAATTAGGTTAATGGAACTATTTGGTACCATGATGTCAGTAGAAAGTGAGAGCACTAAGGCAGCTCCTATAAAATGCGAGATGTAGAGCTTCAACACAAAACCCTCATCAAATGTTTTGAAGCATAGATCTTCAAAATTTCTGGGAAATGAACTTTATCTCGACAATGGTGCCAAAATGTTACCTCCCGAACCTGCACTTAAAGTGGTAAAGTCCTAAAACACAAGTGCAACCCTGAGAGAACTAAGAGGGGCTACCCACTAACACCTCAATAACTCCCTCTCTCACTTTAGGTTGTCTCTCCTCCAACTCAAGGGGGGTATCCCTAAATAAGGTTGTTAAGGCTATGGAGTGGGGGTTCAAGGTGACATGGGGGCCTTAACAAAATAAAGTTGCTTATAATCATTTCTGGATTCACTGTATTCAAGTGTAGATTATCTACGTTTCAGATCTGCAGTACACAATCCACCATCAGGATCAAAGAGAAAATGAAATATCAAAGACAATTTTAATCAAAACACAGTGAATCCGAAAATGATTACAAGCAAACCAACACACTGTGAAAGCTTAAAAGAATAGAAAATAGCGTTGGTTGTATAGATGAAATAATGATGCATGGATTAAAAGGCAAACGTTTGGGAAAACCCAAGGACCACTGCCTCCTAAATCATGGGCTAAATACAGTCAAAAGAGATGGATCTAAGAGGACAGTTGTATGAATATTTAAGGCAAAAGGAGCTGTCATACATGCCACAAATCTGGCTTAACTTTGCTCAAAATTATTGCAGAAAATTACCTTGGAGTGTTGGGGTTGCTTCGCTAAAATAAGGTTATGAAGGTGGTGTTATATTAATCCCACAACAACTGATTTATTAGATGCAAGGTTCATACAACAGCAATAATACAAGAGGGTTTGTCTCACATTATATTATCCAACAAGGCCTTCAAACTATTTACAAGGCTTCCCTACCATAATAATCAGCAATGGGAAAAATAAACACAACACAAAGCCTCACATGAAGTAGAATGTAGAACTCCAAACTTTCAATAAGCTTCCAAATCTAATATACAATGTAGCCCAAAGGGAGAACTCCTTCAATCCCCAATCTCCCAACCATCATGCAAAAAATGGAGAGAAAACTCCTCTATAGAGAAGAAGTTAGATCTCTCTTACAACAAAATATAATTATTTGTCTAACTACCTCTTTGACAAGTCCAACAATAATAATAAAATCGAGTTAGTTAGCTCAGACCAAGTCAAAAGGTCTTCTTCCTCTCAAGGAGAATTCACTCCTCTGGAAAAATTAATAAAATATTGCTAGAGAATCTCCAAGAGAGAAGACACCCAACTAAAATATGCCTTGTTTGACCATGTAAAAGCTTCAAGAAACAATAAAATATGCCCCATGTGCACCCTCCAAGATGCTTTCATGCAAAATAATAAAATAATTTGTTGATGTACGAATGTGTCCACATTGCAACTCCTCCAAGGTGTGCCCTCCAACATGCATGAGAAAAATAATATCCCCCTAGGGGGGCACTCCCCAACAATCTCATCCACACATGTGAGAGAAGTGTGCTCCAACCAATTTCCATTGATAAATGTGCAAGATTCCAACTAACTAGAGCGCACCTCAAGAAGAAAGTTGGTCAACTTCTCAAAATAGCAAGGTTCTTTGTCCTGACTCCCATGTGTAACCACCTTAATAAAATAATCAACAAATTCCAAGGTGGTTACAACTCCTCAATAAAATATTTAACTTCCACATGAGTGCACCTAAGGGAGTTTTGCCAAACTCCTCACACATGTGAGAGAAGCTAGGGCACTCCAAGGGAGAAAATGATGCCAAATTTGTATTTGACCATGAAGAAAAGACTGCCAAGGAGATGCGCCCTAGGAAAATGTGCCATCTCAACCACCTCCAACCAACAAATAATAAAATATGGATGCATGTGCCAAAACCATGTGTTGTTTTTCTAAACCATCAATCGATTCACTTCAAACCATGTGCATGAGAGGGGCAACCTAGAGAAATGTGCCAAAGTTGTTACACCACCCATGGCCAAATAGTAAAATATTCCCCACGTGCCTTGGATTATGTGCCATATAGGAGAGCACTTGATAGAATAGTCATGCAAAGCCTTCAAATAACTACTCCCACATGTGAAAAGAGGCCAATAGAGAAGGCCGCTCAAGTTTTAGCCTTCTAAATGATTAAATCAACCTCAACATGTGTGCACTAAGGCTAAACTTTTAATCAAACCATAGTCCAACCTCCAATTAGTCACCAACTGATTAAAACATCATGAGCATTTGTGCCAATGTGAGGGGTGTGCTTCATCAAGTGTTGTTCCATGTGTATAAGTTGTATCTCCTAGTAAAACACCACCACATAATGATAAATTAGGAGCTCTACCTAGGTTTGAACCTAGGGCACACCACCAAAGCACTAATACATGATTAATACTTCATCAAACCTTAAGAAAATGCTTGATCATCAAAGATGTGTATAGTACCCCACCTTTCTAACTCAAACTTTGGAAATATTACATCACATGGGTACTAACATCATCAATTACACATTCCACCTAGGTGATAAGCAAATGTCACAATATAAAGTCATATCACCTAGGGAAATACCATCAAGGCAAGATGCACCACCACAACACATCAAAGCCAATATCCAACCACATCAAGCATGTCCCCAATGTACATCCAACCAAGAGAACTGTTACCGGACAAATTAGTAGGGTTAATTCTCAGTAAGCAAAACTAAGAATAGTGACCCAATGTCACCTCAGTCACCGTTCTAACTTCTTTGGAAGTCGAAACCTCCGAGGAGAAGTATCCTCGTGGAATCTTGTAGAACACTAAGACAACCACAAAATGTATTCTCTATGCAATCCTGTAGTTAGACCAGTGCCTAATGGTGTTAGTTTTTCATCATTTAATTCAATAGATCTAGGATCTTAACTGAAAGAACAACAGGTACAGCATATCAAGCATAAGAGACAAGAGACAAGAGACACAAAACATTTCACCAGGGAAAACCAAGAAGGTGAAAAACCCCGCAACTTCCTCAGAGATAGAATAAGCATCAATACAAGGATCACCATGATCAAACCCAAGAGATAGATATCTTCAGCAGCATGCTCATCCTCCTCCACTTGTGCGCATCCTCCTCTTCTCTCACTAATGTGAAGTGAGTGAATAATAGAATGTGTAAAATAAAAGAGAAACACTCTCTATTTATACACTAACTTTCACTTGACCTTTACTCAACTAGGTCAGCCCCAACTTAACAACTTAACATAAACTGACTCTGGGCCGAACCCACTAGGGTGGTCTAATAACCCTTTGACCCACACAAATCATATAGGGCCGACCCTAGCAAGGTGGTCTAATAACCCATCAAATATAAGTTGCGACACTTACAATAATACTTGCGACACTTGCAAATACAAATGACGACACTTCCAATCGGAGGAATAATACATCTCCGTTGGGGATACAATAAAGTACAAATGTAATACATAGAATAATATCTTCCAAAGTTACAAATACATCAACACTCCCTCTTAACTAGGAAGGTATTCTCTAGACACAAGTCATCAATACATATAGGCACAAGTCTTCAATTCTGGAGCTGGATCATCATCACTAGATCACGGAGCATCATCATCATCACTGCTGCTACACTCAACATCTCAATCACTGGGCTATCTCTGAATTCTTCTCGTCATAGGAAGTTCTACAGAGCCAGCCCTTTTTCATGCTGGATGTAGGCCCACCTCCTGTAGGTCTTCATCAACACTGGCCATACTGTGGAATCCTCGGGACTTATTACGTGTGTCACAAAACCTCGAAAGAGTATCCCAGGATCCTTTATGTGCCTAAGCACGACCGGCAAGATCTCCCAGGGCGCTATTACATGTGACCCCACCACAAAACCTCGAAAGAGCATCCCAAGACTGATTACAAGCATACTGCTCAACCTATCGGATCTCCCAAGGCGCTATTACATGTGGTCACCACAAAACCTCAAAAGAGCATCCCACGACTGATTACGAGCATACTGCTCAACCTATCGGATCTCCCAGGGCGCTATTACATGTGGTCATGGCAAAACCTCGAAAGAGCATCCCAGGACTGATTACGAGCGTACTGCTCAACCTATCGGATCTCCCAGGGCGCTATTATATGCCATAGGACAAAACCTCAAAAGAGCATTTGCCAGATATCCCAGGGCGCTATTATATGCCATAGGAAAAACCTCGAAAGAGTATCTACAAATCTCCCAAGGCGCTATTATATGTCCTCCCAAGCAAAACCTCGAAAGAGCATTTGCCAGATATCCCAGGGCGCTATTATATGCCATAGGCAAAACCTCAAAAGAGTATCTACAAATCTCCCAGGGCGTTATTATATGCTTATCTGCACAACCTGTCCACGACCACAGAGTATCAACCTGATA
This sequence comes from Larix kaempferi, assembly GCA_027924585.1. Lineage (NCBI taxonomy): Eukaryota > Viridiplantae > Streptophyta > Pinopsida > Pinales > Pinaceae > Larix > Larix kaempferi. Next base: position 33,592,637 of record BSBM01000017.1, read on the forward strand.
CTCACCATACATCATCTTATTGTACATGATCATCCTGATCATCATCATAGCATCGTCCTGATGCATATTATCCAGAGTATCATCCTGATACTCTTCACACATGATCATCCTGATCATCGTCACTGCATCGTCCTGATGCATGTCATCCAGAGCATTGTCCTGATACTCATCACACACGGTCATCTTGATCATCGTCACTGCATCGTCCTGATGCATGTCATCCAGAGCATCATCCTGATACTCATCACACATGATCATCCTGATCATTGTCACTGCATCGTCCTGATGCATGTCATCATACATGATCCAACTGATCATACAAAGCATCCACTTGATGCATATACGTATACATGATCCAACTGATCATACAAAGCATCCAACTGATGCATATCCAAAGCAGTAACTGGAGCATCGTCCTGATGCTCATCACACATCGCTTACATCCACAGCCATGGGAAGGATCCTCCTATCACCATGCTTGGAATGGCTCCTGCAGATGTGTCCCATCACTTCTTCCTCGAAGTATCTTCAACCTGAAGAACACCAAGCCTCTCTCTGAAGTATTCAAACTTCACTCTGGCTAGTGGTTTCGTCAACACATCTGCAACCTGCTCATCCATCGCAACATACAAGAGCTTCACTGCTCCTCTCTACACCATATCCCTAATATAGTGATATTTGATCTCGATTTGCTTCGACCTGTCATGGAACAGTGGATTCTCTTCACACAACTCTGGTTGTCACAATAGATACAGGTAGCATCCAACGGGAGATCAAATAACTCAAACAGTAGCTTCCTCAGCCATACTGCCTCACAACTAGCCAAACAAGCTGCGACATACTCTGCTTCGGTTGTACTCAGTGCTACGCAGGACTGCTTCCTGCTAAACCAAGAGATCACACCTAATCCCATATTGAAGCAGCACCCCGAAGTGCTCTTCTTATCTGCAGCACTGCCTGCCCAATTTGAATCAACATAACCCTCCAGGTTAAACCTTGATTCGCATCATACTTGAGCCCATAATCAACCGTACCCTTCAGGTACCTCAGAATATGCTTTACAGCAACCAGGTGAACACCTCTAGGATCCGTCAGGAACTAGCTCAATGTGTTCACCGCAAAGCAAATATCTGGTCCCGTGTTCATCAGGTACATCAAGGACCCAATCATCTGACAATACACCGTGACATCAACCGACTCAGATGAAGCATCACACAAAAGTTTCAGGTTCGATGCCATAGGTGTGGCCATGGCCTTGCAATCCATCATCCCGAACCGCTTCAGGATCTCTACTGCATACTTCCCTTGTCCAAGGAAGATTCTATCTGCACTCTGCCACACATCCATGCCTAGAAAGTAATGCTTCATCCCCAAGTCCTTCATCTCGAACTCGGCAGCAAGCTTCCTCTTCGTATCGGCAATCAATCTATCCTCACCTATAACAAACAGGTCATCCACATACAAAAGTAGTATCACTGGATTGCCTTCCTCAACCTTGTAGTAAAGGTTGGAATCCGGTTTACTCTTCGTAAAGTCCAAACTAGATAGAAAGCTGTCTATCCTACCATACCAAGACCTAGGAGCTTGCTTCAAGCCATACAAGGCTTTCTTCAACCTGCACACATATGACTCCCTGTCATGTGTCTCAAACCCGAGTGGCTGCTCCACATACACTTCCTCTTCGACTACACCATATCCATCTGTGTACCTTCCACTTCATCACTGCAGCCAGAGCAAGTATTGTTCTGATGGAAGTGTATCTGGCTACAGGAGCAAAAGTCTCTTCATTATCTATCCCCTCTTTCTAGGAGAAGCCACGAGCCACAAACCTTGCCTTGTATTTCTCTATGCTACCATCTGCAGCATGCCTGATCTTATAGATCCACTTGGAAGTCACAACAGGCTTCCCTTCAGGTCTTGGGACCAGATCCCAAACATCATTCTTCATGATCGACTGGTATTCCTCGATCATGGCATTCTTCCATTATTGCATCCCGGATCCTGGGAACTTTAGATTCTTCAATATCTTCAATAGATAGTTTTCTTTGAACTTTGTTGTTGGAACAAATGTTGTAGTCCTTCTTTTGTAGGTGATGGTACACGGTCTTTCCTACAAGACAAGTTCAATTGCATGATTAGAAACATCTTATATATTTCAGAACAAATTCTTACTCATAAAGACATATGTCATACAGTCATGCAATTATCTTAGCCAATGCTTCAATACAACATTTATCCATAACCCGTATTCACACGCTAACTTTCTAGATGCCTTCCATCTCTACCAGAACATTTGTTAAGAGTGTGCACAACTCCCAACATGTTAGCAAAGAGGTTTCATTCTAGATAAGTAGCAATGGAATGTTGTACAGTACCATAGGCCACTTACCCATTACTTGTATATTAGTAGTATCTTGTTCATTAATGTAACTTTTCTAATATGCATCTAGGAACATAAGTATGTACATCACTGGACAACATCATTTAAGTAATCATATAATAAATGACAATTCAAATACTTATCTTTGTTTAGTTGTAGGGTGGACTCCCTCTGAATCTTTACTTCTTGGAGTGCTCCCTCTTGATCTTTGCTTCCTTGCAGGAACTATTGGAGTGTGCTCCCTCTTGATCTTTGCTTCCTGGATTATCTGTCTTTGAACTTATATCTTGTGAGTTTTAAACCTTAACAGTGTAGTATAAACTCATACAGATTCTTAAGCATTAACAGAAAATACACAATGCCACACGCATAACACAGAGATTTTCACCTAGAAACCCTTAACCGGGAAAAAACAAGCAAAACTTAGAGCCGCACAACTCCTTTCATTATATGTTTACCCAACCATTTACAATACAATATATGGTATTTCGCAGCATCTAAAACCCTAATTTCGTTTACCCAAAATTAGGTTACAACCCTAATCCCTTTACTGGGATTAGATAGAATACAATGGGACCACTATGCAAGCTTAAGTGTGCACTAGTGTCATCCTCAAGATCTCATACATAATCATAAATGCATTAGTATAATCTCAATACTATCAAAACATTATGATCCTAAATAATCTTAACATGTATGGTCATGAACATTTCCTACATAGGTAATAAGCGTTAGTATTCAAGGTTTCAGGAAAAACTTCTTTAATCATGCATATTCTTATTTGACCATAGGACTCTTCTAGTTAGTCATATCACCAATCAAAGTAAGAAACATAATATGCATAAACCCTTGATTACTTAAACTTCTAACTTCAAGAATAATCATCCAAAAGTATAAGATCCTAACACAAGGTAGGATTCTAACTTGATATAGGAAAAACATACCTGGTTATCATGTTTGCTTAGTTATGTCTAACATACCCAAACAATGTCTTCTTGTTCTCTTCAATGACTTGTGCTTAGTAACCTGCATAACTCATAAGTTAATCATTGTAGAACCAAATTATACATACCTCGTAAGTAGAGATTCTATGTGATCCATGACTATGGATGAGTCTTTGTCTTCATGTCACCATGGTCATATGTTCTTGATCTAGAACTTGATTTGTCTTTCTTGATGTACCTTTCATGTTAGCGGACAATATCATCCTCATACAACACCACAATGCATTAGTACAATCATAAGTGTCATAACCCTAATCAATGAATGTCTTCTATCATTCACATGCATTCATACTTTTACTAGGATGATAAGACAAGTCTAACATTAATCAAGATTGTACTAACTTAAATAGTATGAAGACAAACATATCATAAACTTAATCATGAACAAATTTCAAAACATACCTGTATCTCCTCAAGTCGTACCTGTCGGGATTGCTTGTAGTCTTCTTATGTAAGGCCTTATCCTTATCTCCCTCTGGAACTGGAACTTCTTCACTTATGCAGGTGTCCAATTCATTCTCTTCTAGGATCAACCCAATCCACTTTGATTTGTTGACACTAGATCTGGATCTGGATTAGGGTTTGTTAGAGAAACCCTAAAAATTCAAATTTTGAATTTCAAACTTCTGAATGGATGGAAAGATGTGTCTTGTTGAGTTGATCAAGCTGGTATACTTCAATTTTTAAAACTGCAAAATTTGACCCCTCAAAATTGCCTTTGAAACTTCCAGGTCTTCTAGATAGGATCCCGAACTAGGGTTTGATAAAGCTCGATCATTTGCCCATCCAAAAGGTTCGAACTTGTGTTCTAAACTTTGATTTTTCTGAGGAGCTTCCAGCCGTGGTCCCAGATTTCAAAAATTCCAACTTTTGCAAAAGCCCTAATTTTCCACCTTTCCAATCAAAATCCCGAACTAGGGTTTGATCAAGCACGGCCTTCTACCCAACCAAAAAATTCGATCTTGGTCTCTAAATTTTGATTTTGATGAGGAGCATTCAACTGTGGTCTCCGATTCAAAAAATTCCAACTTTCTCTGAAGCCCTAAATCCCCACAGCAGTGACAAGCCAAGAATGAAGGTGCTCAGAATCCAATTTTGTTTTGACAGAAATATGTGCCTTATTGTTTCTGGTACATCTCTGAAATTACGAATCCACAAGGTCTGAAACTTCGACCTGTGGTAGCCTGACCTGTCATCTTTCCAACCCCACAAGTCTGACCTCAATTGGATTCTCTAAGAGAGAGTTATGCCAAGTGTCGCAACGTGACATGTTTATGGGATAAAACAGGAGAGCGAACTTGTACGGCGTGCCACGTGTCACTGGTTCAACTTCGGCTTCTGAAAAACTTACTTGCGAAACTACAGTCCGTGCTCTTACTGTCAATTTTTACAGAATTTCATTTGGAGCTTCCTAGCCCAAGTTGTGACCTTTTTGCCTAGGTCACTTGTTTATGACTGAGATATGGAAGAGGCAGAAACCCTAGATTGTATGGATCATATCTCACAAAATACAACGAATCAGATGTTGTGCTTCGGACACAAGGTACAAGGGGATGTTACCTTCGACCTGTAAAAGTTTCAGATCCTGAACCTTCGCCAAAATGGATTTATAGCGAAAGTGCCACGATGACTAGTTTTTGCTATATCAAGCCCTAGCTTCCAATTTGTCGCAAGTGCAACAAGTCTCATAAATGCCATATCATGCCTTCCTTAAGGCTAGCTCTGATACCATGTTAGTTTTTCATCATTTAATTCAATAGATCTAGGATCTTAACTGAAAGAACAACATGTACAGCATATCAAGCATAAGAGACAAGAGACAAGAGAGAAGAGACACAAAACATTTCACCGGAGAAAACCAAGAAGGTGAAAAACCCCACAACTTCCTCAGAGATAGAATAAGCATCAATACAAGGATCACCATGATCAAACCCAAGAGATAGATATCTTCAGCAGCATGCTCCTCCTCCTCCACTTGTGCGCATCCTCCTCTTCTCTCACTAATGCGAAGTGAGTGAATAATAGAATGTGTAAAATGAGAGAGACACACTCTCTATTTATACACTAACTTTCACTTGACCTTTACTCAACTAGGTCGGCCCCAACTTAACAACTTAACATAAACTGACTCTGGGCCGACCCCACTAGGGTGGTTTAATAACCCTTTGACCCACACAACTCATACAGAGCCGACTCCAGCAAGGTGGTCTAATAACCCATCAAATATAAGTTGTGACACTTACAATAATACTTTTGACACTTGCAAATACAAATGACGACACTTCCAATCGGAGGAATAATACATCTTCGTTGGGGATACAATAAAGTACAAATGTAATACATAGAAGAATATCTTCCGAAGTTACAAATACATAAACAAATGGAGTCAATTATGTTACTCAATGCTAATGAATGCAAAAATGCCAATGATATTACCAAAGATCAGTAGCCTACTTAGATCATTCAATGAATTGTATGGGAGGGTATGCATGCACTTAAAATAACCAATATTGGATCAAAATACTATATTGCCAACACACTCCAATCAATAACCAAATGAACATTAAGAGAAAGCTTGTTAATATCATTCACTAGTCAACTAGAGGCATGTGGTACGACAAATTCATCAATTAACCAATGAAGATCATTTACCATAGAACATTGTATTTAAGAGTTAAGTAGGTCATGTATCTTGGCCAATATGCACCATTAGTAAACCTTCACCAGTTTATGGTGACGCCAATATATCAGATTTAGCAACCAGCACTAGTAAATATCTAAATGGCTAAGTAGCCAAGGTACTCGAGTACTGGGACGGGTACCGGGACGAGTACGGGTACGCCACTTTTTGAAATACGGTACTTGGGTACGTCAGGGTACTGTAGACATATATATATATATTTCAAGTTTATATTATATTAATATATTAAATTTTCTATATATAATATAGAATTTTCAAGTTTATATACATTAAGTTTTCAACAAGTAACACACATTTGACATTGGCATTGCACATTAATTCAAATTACATATATAATATTGATATTGATATGAATCATCAGCATGATATATGTCCATGACTCCATTGTCATACTACATCCAAAATTTGACAAATGGCATTTGCCATATTTCCGAACACTAAATCAAAAATACAAAATAGTAAAATGAAAATAATCAAATACTAAACATAAAACAACTAGAAGTAAACATCATAGCTGATCAGGATTGCAGTTCGATTTCAAGGACCTGTCGTGTGTTTTCATGAAGTGAAATGATGAAAATGAGTACCATCATGCATCAGATAGAGGAGACTCTGTGGTTTGGAATCTCAAAGAATAAGATCAGTCACAATTTATCAAATAGGTTTCTGATCCTTGCCATGAGAAGTGGACTGACTAGGATCTTGGAGAACTTCTTAGCATATTATACATCCATAATTCCTGTAGTATATTTCTATACTTAAAGTTAAAAAGTTAAAAGTTAAAAGATTTTTCAAGTAGCTTGTTTTCAGCAGTAAGGGACCATATGCATCACTACTTTCAGACCTGTTCATCACTGTTATGGTAGCAGTGTGTCACAGAACTGGTTGGCACTAGTCAAGCTTCAAGAAACTCCACCTAAAAGAGGGAGGATTATGAGTATGAGGAGTCTTCCAAGCCAGTAATTTCTATGCTTCTAGATTCTGATGCATACAACCCAAATCAGCATTTGGATGATAGTGTAGTGACCAAACTAAATCTGGTCAGATTTTTGTGCCAACTGTTGGTATATTCTGGTTTGAGACTTTCGTCAAACACTTTGGATACAACTGCTGCAATTACCCCTGTGCTAGACCAAATCTGTTGTAACTATTTTTTTTTGGTTGATGTGTATGTTTGGTTTAATAGTTTATTTCAGATTGCATATATCCTCAGAAACCGGATTCGTTGATAACCCTTGCCGTGTCCCGAATCGATCGAATCGGACACGATTCGATTGGAATTCGTGTCCGATTCGACCTTGCAGCGAATCCTGAATCGGGACACGACCTTCACAACGAATCGGACACGCAGTTGCATCGAATCCCGTCTGTCGGACACGTTTTTGAAAAACAGGACACGTTTTTGGCGGAAAAGTGCGTCCGGGTTCACTTAAAAATCAAAATTTGCCTTTCTTTTTGTCATTTGCAAGGAAGCATTTGATTGAGAGTGAGTTGTATGTGCAGGTGAAGGAGATTTGAAGGAGATTTGAAGGCTATCCATCGTTTCCAAGTGATTCCAAGTGCATTCCGGTGGATTTGTGGAGAGGATTGCAAGCTCAACCATCACAAAAGAAAAGGAATGTCTCAATCAGCTAGGGCAGGAGGTAGGAGGCAAACGAGAGGGAGAAATGCACCATCTAGTGCCTCCCCTCCTATTCCACCAAGCACAAGCGGTTCTCCTCCTCCGTCAAGTGCTCCATCGGTTGCTAGTGGAGCTCATTCTATGGCTCCACTTAACTCTGTTTTAGCAAGACAACAAGCCCAAGAAAAAAAATACCCTTTGTGGAAGTATGTGACAAGAAAAGATGGGCCCGGGGCAAAGCTTGGTGGGGGAGGCAATGTGTCTTGGAGATGCAATTTTTGTAAGCATGAGTTCATGAGCACATATTTCCGAGTTAAGGGCCATTTGTTGGCCCTTCCTTCTTGTGGGATTTCTTCATGCAAAGCGGTGACTGTTCACCAAAGGAGGGATATGGAAAGAGAGGATCATGTTGGCTTAGGGAAGGTGGCAGCAGCAAGCAAGAAAAAAGAGGATGATCCTCTTCCATTCTTGAGGAAGTCCTCTAGCACCAAGCCTCCATTTCCACCTAGCATTCATGGGCGTGGGCGTGGGCGTGGGGATACTTATCAAACAAGAAAGAGGCAATCTACAGGTGGTCCAATGGATAGGATTTTCCAAAAAGAGGCGCGAGAAGAGGTAGACCTTACTATTGCATTTTTCTTCTACCTCAACTTCATTTCATTCAATGTTGCACGGTCACCATTGTATTTTGAGACGGTTAAAACTATCTTGGAACGTGCTCCAAATGGTTATGTGCCTCCTGGTTCAGAGAAGCTTAGAACCACATTGTTGGTTAAAGCAAAGAAGGAGGTAGATAAAATTCTTGAGCCAATTAGATCAACATGGCCCTCATCCGGTGTGAGTATTGTTTCTGATGGATGGACGGATCCCGCACGCCATCCACTCATCAATTTCATGGTATCTTCCCAAAATGGACCGGTGTTCTTGAAAGCGGTTGATGCTCTTGGCGAATACAAGGATGCACAATTTATGGGTGATTTATTCATCAAAACCATTGAAGAAGTGGGTGTTGAGTCGTGTGTACAAATCATCACGGACAATGCACCTGTTTGCAAGGCTGCTGGCATGATTGTGGAAGCTAAATATCCACAGGTATGTTCATTTTGGACACCTTTCATTTCTAATTTGCTCATTGTTTGAATTTGGTCATTGCAATGTTAGTGTTGTAGAGTCATTGATACATGCTTTTATTGCTCTTACAAGTTTTTTGGACACCTTGCATTGTCCATTCCTTGAATTTAGCACTGAAAGCCATTGCTTCGGATGTGGCATGGATTGACAACCTTATTGAGGATGCACGCCATATCCGTAACTTTGTACAAAACCACACAAATGCCCTCACCATCTACAAACAGTACACACAGCTTTCATTGCTAAAGGTTGCAGATACTCAGTTTGCTTCCTCATTCATCATGCTCAAGAGGTTGAGGGAGGTCAAAACCGCTCTTGGGTCCATGGTGATTTCAGAGTTTTGGGCTTTTTGGAGAAAGACGGATCACGCTGCTTCACAAAAGGTGAAGGACTTGGTGTTAAATGATGGTTGGTGGGACACGGTGGATCTTACTATTAAGATCATGGAGCCAATCATTTCTTTGTTGCGGTATGCAGACACGGACCAGCCCATCCTAGCAGAGGTTTATGAGGGGTGGGATTCCATGATTGAGTCCATGAGGTCCATTGTCATGGAGAATGAGTGTCCCGAGTATGGGACATCGGCAGAGAACTTATGGACCATTATTCGGGATATTCTTATCTCCAGGTGGGATAAGAATTGCACACCTTTGCATTGCTTGGCCCACTCCTTGAACCCCAAGTTCTACACTCAGGAGTGGCTCACTGGTGGATCGGGGGCCTCACACAGAGTCCCTCCTCACATGGATGCAGAGATTGCAAATGGGAGGAAGATAGCACTTAGACGGCTATTTCAGGATAGAGACATGCTTGAGGAGGTGGAGGATGGCTTTGTAGATTTTTCCACTGGCACTGGGAGATTTGGAGGCTATGATGTGCTTAGAGATAGGGAGGGTAAGACACCCTATCGTTGGTGGGCAACTCATGGGGCAACATCCCCTATTCTACAGAAGTTAGCCTTCAGGGTCATCTCTCAAGTTACATCATCCTCTTGTTGTGAGAGGAATTGGAGCACATATGGGAACTTGTACAGTGTGAAGAAGAGCAGGCTTGAGCAGTCCAGGGCAGAGTCCATGGTGTATGTGCACTCCAACCTTCGTCTTATTTACAGGAAGAGGGAGGAGTGGGTGAAGGGAAAGACAAAGATGTGGGATGTCTTTCCTGATGATATGGGTTTGGACAGCAGTACTGAGTTGGCATTAGCCAACATGGATCTTAATGATCCAGTGCTAGAGCCGGTCACTTTTGATGATAGTGATCGTACAGAGGGGTCATCCTCCACAGCAGCAGATGCAGATCGTCAGATGGGCAGAGAGGAGGAGGAGGGGGAGGAGGATGAGGATCAGGGCAGTGGCAGTGGCAGTGGCAGTGATGAGTATGTTGATTCAGGCATGGAGGAGGACTACTGACATATGGGATTCTCCCATCTTGATCCACCCCTTTTTGTATTTACTATTAGTCTATTAGTATTAGTCTATTTGGCATTTGCCAGTGGCCCAGTGCCCAGTGGCATTCCGACATATATGTATACATTTTGATTTTGATGACTTAATGAGAAATATGGTTCCGACATGCATCTGTGTCTCATTGTGATTTGTGAATGACAAATGTGTTGTGAATCGTGATTTGTGAATGACAAATGTGTAATCATTAATGTGTTTTTATTCTAATTTGAAATTTCTATTGAATATTTGTAAATGTTCTAGTTTCTAAATATTTTTGGATCTATATGTCTATATTTTTAAATTTTAATATATTTTTAAAAAATATATATATGTATATAAAACGTATCCTACGTGTCCTGATTTCGGGGGTCACCGTGTCCGTGTCGGACTCTCGTATTTTCGTGTCCTACGTGTCCCGTGTCCCGTGTCCCCGTGTCAGGTGACTTAGCATATATCATAGTGTTCATCCCATGAATGTGATCATATAAAGGAATACCCATCAGCGTTTAATAATCATAGCATACTTCAAAATCAAATGAATCTTTTACAACTAGAACAGCAGTATTCAAGACACAAAATCAGCTTTTAAGCAATACCTTTCAGATCTGTAATAACTGTAAATTATAATGATTAAGAATAAATATGAAATAGAAAACTGAACTGTGAAAATGAAACAGAAAAGAATTAAGTACGTGGCCCTTTTGAAGTACAAGTACCCAAATTTATTTGACCACGTACCCGGTACTCGGGTGAAGTACCCGGTACTTTCACGGTACTCCCAGAGGTACCAGTCCCGGTACCCGGTACGGCGGTACGGGTACCCAGTACTGGTACAGGTGCCCAACCCCCCGGTACGGGTACCCTGGCAACTTAGCTAAATGGTGTAAGTACTTTCATTCATCAAACAAGACCCAATTTGTCAACATGTAACCTTTAATTTTTAGGCACCTTTCAACTACTAGCATTTAATGAGATATTAGCTTTATTCACCAATTATGTAAATGCAATGCCATTCGATAGAACCAAGTTAAATCATGCCAAAGTGTTTATTAAACCAAATAACATAAAGTGCCCAATTACAAGAATCATATCTAAGATAAGCATTTGATCAGTAACTCATACAAAATTATAAAGGTTGAATTAATTAACCTATCACAATATAATATTTAAATGAGTAGATAAAGTTTTCAAAATTTATGATTTCATACAAAAATGGATTAAAAGATGCTCAAAAATGCAAACAAAAGAAGGGCTTAGACTAACTCAACGATAATAATAAATAAATAAAATGAAAAAGACGTAACTCGGCCCTTAGCTTTTGTGTGTGCGTGTGCAGGTGTCGGGGCAAGGAATGGGGCGCACAAGGGTTGCCCAAAGGGCAGGCCTGTGCAAAACGAAAAGACTTGGAGAGGAGGCCGTGAAAATGGAGGCCACGGGTTAGAGCAGCGGAGAGGAAGCTGCTCTAATTACCTTTAATTTTTAAGCACCTTTCAACTACTAGCATTTAATGACATATTAGCTTTATTCACCAATTATGTAAATGCAATGTCATTCCATACAACCAAGTTAAATCATGCCAAAGTGTTTATTAAACCAAATAACATAAAGTGCCCAGTTACAAGACTTATTATATCATATCTAAGATAAGCATTCGATCAGTAACTCATACAAAATTATAAAGGTTGAATTAATTAACCTATCACAATATAATATTTAAATGAGTAGATAAAGTTTTCAAAAGTTATGATTTCATACAAAAACGGATTAAAAGATGCTCAAAAATGCAAACAAAAGAAGGGCTTAGACTAACTCAACGATAAAAATAAATAAATAAAATGAAAAAGAAGTAACTCGGCCCTTAGCTTTTGCGTGTGCGTGTGCAGGTATCGGGGCAAGGAATGGAGCGCACAAGGGTTGCCCAAAGGGCAGGCCTGTGCAAAACGAAAAGGCTTGGAGGGGAGGTCGTGAAAATGGAGGCCGCAGGTTAGAGCAACGGAGAGGAAGCTGCGGAGTAAAAGGAAAGGGAGCAGCGAGGGCTGGTAAAGAATAAGTCACAGGCAAGCAGCAGAGGGGGAGGGAGAGGACCCGAGGATAGGAAGGGGAGTGTAACAAGTTCGCGTGGGAAAAGGATGGAGCTGCAGGTTGGGGGGTTTGCAGGGAGAACCGGCTAGCAGAGAGGAAGACGGGATGCGAATTAGGGCAGCGAGGAAGCAACGAAGTGGGAAATAGTGGAGGTTGTGGCTAGATAGGAGGAGAGGAGGCCGCAAAAGTGAAGGAAAGGGACAGCTATGAGAAGGTAGGGGAAGCGAGAAGGGAAGAGGGCCGCAAGGATGAAAGGAAAGGCCGTGGGTAGGCTTGAAAGGGAGAAGAAGGAACCGGGAGGTGAACAGAGAAAGACTGACGAGAGGTCGCGGTAGGAGTGAGACGAGGGAGAACGTGGAAGTTCAGGCTGTGGATGGTAGGAATGCAGCAGCAAAGGTAGGGCTGCGAATAGGGCAGCGAAGGCACTATTGGGGAGGCCGAGGGTGTCAAAAAAGGATAGGGTAGTCTCCTAGGGTAGTGTTATCACGTCTATAGTAGCTGGGGATACCATATATTTATTCCAGATTCCAATATATTTTTCAGCTAGTCCTTTACACTGAGATGCTTGAGATGATCATCTATTTTGGATCACTCTTATGATTATGAGCAGTCAGTATATTCCTTTGCCATGACTGAGTCTCAAGAAACTCAGATTTAATGACCGATGTAGCCATTTTGTCATACAGAGCAGTATGTAGTGCCCAAAGTTGCAGCAACAGGTTCCTAGTAGACAAATGATGGTTCGGATGGTTTGCACAGGTATATGATCCAACTTATATTATCTTGTGTATTGGTTTATATTGCTTTTCTGGTCAGTCTAGTAGCATGTTTTAGCATTTAGTGTCATGATCTAGCGATCATATATATATTGGACTTGGTCTTTATTATGTATTTATCTAGTGTCTCGCTCAGAATTATGAGATTCTTGTCTATACTCATTGGTTCTACCCTCCCTAGGAGAATGGAGGTGATCATTCCCACCATTATATGGCTTGCTAGTTTTGGCATCATTTTCACTATCTCCATCCATCCGCTACCTTCCAGTTATAGTTTTTACCCTGACTTACTACTTAGTTTGTGATATGGAGGACTTCCCCACTCTAGCCTCTTTGTTGGAAGAGCTTCCCTGTTGTATTGTGTCTCGACTCTGAGTTGCCTAAGTTGTGTTGGCTAGACCTGAAACAGATAGTACTACCATCATTACATTGTATCTAGCAACTTTATTGTATATCCTAAATGAAATCCCATTCTAGAATGTGTTTTTCAACACACGTGAATGAAGGCATGTTGAAATGAAAATCCAAGAATGTGTTTTTCAACACACACTGATCAAAAAGCCTAATGAAATGAAATCCAAGAATGTGTTTTTCAACACACACGGACAAAGGCTATGGAAATGAAAAGGTCCAAATAAAGCAGTGGTTTAACAAATGCTATATCTAATGATTGCTGACCTTATTTAAATGTAATGAACTATTCCTCATTAGCCTGCGGGTTGTGATATGAGATGGAGCAAGGGACAGCTAATTCTAAGTGTCCCCTATAGTCTTGAGTTACGGTTTGTCAGGCACCTAGCCATAGCGTCTCTAGAAAAGATCCTCATAGAGCTGAGTCAGCTTGGATGTAAGTTGTAGACATCTATCAAGGTTGAATAAGCACTTCCCAAACAACTTACCCATTTGTGAGACACTACCGTCCCCTGTGTTGTTGCTTGTCCAGCATATGCTTTAGTGTGTATCCCCTTTCCCATTTCCAAATTATCACAGTGTTAAGTCAGTGAAGTCATCCCTTAAGCCTAACTTTGCACTTATCCACCCTCACCCATCACTAGCAAATTTATCACAGCCATGAAATGAGTATAGGCTTGAGGTTCTAGTCTGAGCTATTATTATTAATGAAAATCTTGAATATCTTGTTTTAGATCGCCAGTGAATTGATTTCTTTATGTTTATATTGCTATTGGAATGATTAATGAAGCATGTCTTAACCAGTTACACTTGCAGCACTTTGATGTTTTAGCTTGGACCATATTATGGGTCAGTTTGACCTGGTCAAACCTAGTTTGACCAAGTGAAACACAGGACATGAGATGAGTTAGACCCTGGATGATAGATATTGATGATATGTGGTCTATTATTGGTTACCAGATGGTTCCATGCAGCATTTACAGGTTCAGATAGTGATCTGTGGTATTTTTTATGATTTTGATCATTTACAGATTATTATTATTTTTATATGTTCGGGCATGGTATTGATATTATATGACTATGTAGTCATCCATATGGTGTATGAGTATGCATCTCTAGTGCATTTGGGCTCTGTAAGTGCATTGGAACAGTCAGTTTTCAGTTTCGGGCAGTTTCAGTTGGGATTTCTCTTAGTTTATCACTTCAGTGCAGATTTGCCATTAAAAATGGCCTGTCAGAGCAGTTTCATGATCTGCTTGGTTCACCTATGGTGCTACAGAGGGAGTATGGGGTCCAGCCACTTGTTTTTACTATATTTCCATACTCCCAGACATATTCGTGCAGTCAGATTTGGCCCCGGGTGACCAGGCAGAGAGTTACAGGCATTTTTATCTTTTATAGGTGATTTACAGAGGCATAAAAAATGGTAAAATTGGCTACGAAGGAAATCAATTTGGGCTATTGAGGCAAGGAAATGGCATAGGAATGGTTTTGATGATATGTGTGATGTCACCTAGACCTTCCACAGCAGTTGTAGTAGTCAGTGGGGCCTACACACTTCCCGAGCTCATTTTATATGGTTTTATGGTGTCTTTGGAGGCACATGACTCTGCCACTTGGGCACACTATTGTACTTTATTGAGTCATCTTGTGTTATTGTGCCATGGGGACACACTAGGGAGGATATATGTTACCCCTTAGACCCACCATGAGCGTTATGTCATGTTTTCCTAGTCACTTGGAGTGGGACGTCCCCCTAGGGCAATTTTGTCCATGGTGTCTTGTTATATTTTTGAGTTGATCCATGTACTTTATGTTGAGCTCATCTCAACCGTAGATTATTACTTATGTATCTTTTAATCTTAGCCACTCATTAAAAAGCTGGTTCGGGTTTTGGTCTCTCCCATAGCTATTTAAAGGAGAGACCCTCTCATTGTAAAGGGACTTTTTGGCTCTGGATTTTTGACAATAAAGAAATATTTTTGGGAAAACTCTTGTGCCTTTGTTATAGATTGTTCTTGTGCTTGATTGTGGCTCTGATAGCCCGTCACATCTTCATTATTTGATGAGTTTCCATGCCATACATTTCTGCTTGATGCATGCTCTGCAAGAGGGCGAATTCATTGAGGGGATTTCGTGAGGGTTCTCCGAATCGTTTCACTGAAGGAGTGAACTAATCAAGGAGTAGTTCTTATTTGTATCTTTGATCAATCTTTATGCTTTCTGATTCTTCTTGCATCATTTACTTCTGTTTCTATAAATCAATTCTCATAGAGATTGTCATCTGCAGGAAGTAGGGTGCACTTGCTTGGGAAAGTCGATTTGATCTTGGGAGCTATCAAATTAAGTTGAAGGTGCTTCAAGGGAGTTGGAACATCATTGCACTTGGCATCTGCAAGTCACAGGAGGTAAGTACTTTGAATTTTCTTGAGGTATTCTTCCATTCCATTTGCCTATTGCTATTTTATTTACAAACCCTAAGCTAGATTTTCTTCTAAAAATTCCCTGGCTCAAACAAGTTGAAATCTTGGCGAAAGATTTATGGTTTTTCTGTCTTAAGCCTAACCCAAGGTGGGTTCTCAAAGGCATCACCCTTGGAGGACTCCTTGTGGCCCAAATTCCTAGGCACTGATCTCTTAACCAATGCGCATTCCCAGACTTAGCCAATTTTTGGTTTGTTTGACCCCGGTTTTCGACTGTGATTCATAGACACTGTCATACCTTTAATCAAGTCTAATCCAAAGGTACTAGATAGCCCTAATCATAACCTTAACCCCCTGCATTGGACACGGTTCCCAAGGTAGTGGATTTTTCTATCATTTGCTAGTGCTTTCATCCTGGATCTGTTAATTAAGCTTATAAGTCACTTGTATTTTCCCATTGGGTCAAACTTACATCCTTTAAGCATCTTGATCCAATTTATAACTCACCTTGTGACTTCATCCATAGATCTAGGGTTTACTATACCTAACACCTTACGTACTTCATTCATCTGATTTGATCTGGTGTCTTGGTTGGATCTCTCCTGTCGAGAGTTGATCCGAGTCTCCCCCATTGTTGTCTTGGGCTTTATATAACATAAAGTGAAGGGTGCCTCGATTGGCGTGACAACCAATCCTTTTGGGAATCGAGGCTCTCGTGGTTCACCTCTTTGGTTACCCGTCCCCTCTACCATCCTGTATTGGATCTATCATTTGGGGCAACTACAAGTTTGGTGATAACAGGTAGGTCGTAGGAAATATCCAGGTCTGCAAATCTATAGTTTAGGGTTTTAATAATTAAAACTAACCCAAAAATAACAAAAAAATTAACTAAGAATAATATTTACAAATTAACGTAACTCAGAAATTAAATAAATAATTAAACCTAAACATAGAAATTAACCTAGCTAACAATAATAATTACACATGTACAACTTTAGAATTTTAGGTTTAGAAATAGAATCAAAAACTAGGGTTTCACCAGAAAACTATCCACCAAAACTAGGACATCAATGAGAGGAGTAAGCCTCCTTGAGATGGTACTTGGCAAGCTTGGCTAACTAGGGCTCACCTCCACAATCTCTAGGATTCGTAGAGGAAGCCTAGCTTAAGCAAGACTTGAAAACCTAAATCTCAAGTTTGAATGCTATGGTGACCAATGACGAAAATGAAATGCAAATCAAGACAAAATGAAGCAAGAATGCCTTCCATTCAACCCTAACAAGCATCACTTTCATACAAATTGACAAAGAGACATCAAACCAAAAGTATAGATACCTCCAAGCGCATGTGTTAAGCAAACAACTCTAGCTTCACCTTAGCAATGGCATGAACAACAGTAAACTTCCAAGAAATGCTTCAAACTTGCAAAATAACCTTCATCAAGGAGTGCATCCCTTCAAAGAGCCCTAGTTAGAGAAAATAGCAGACATAATGATCTTATCCCAAAAGTTGATGTCCAAAAATGAAGTGAGGAGATCTTATTTATATGATCTCACATTCACTTTACACAAAATAAGATCACTTTAATATTTAAAAATGTCAACTTAAAAATATAACAAAAATAATATAAAATAATCCAAGTAGTGGGTAAATTGGGATGTTTTCCCAGATTTGACCCCTACTTGAGTAAAATGGCTAAACAAGGCCAATTTTGACGAAACTGAAGGCCAAACTGTGCAGGGGGGGTCGTCATGCCCCAACTAACCCCAACAGTGATGAAAAACCCTCAACGCCCCCCCCCATATCAAGCAATACAGTCTGCCTGAAGAAGATGATGTCATCCTCTGTACGAGGGCTCAGAGAGAGGGCGCTGGTGAACTGGAGGGCCAAGAGAGTGTTGGAGGTCCTCTGAAGGATGAGAGTGGGTATCAATGCTGGAATAACTGCTGCTGGAGTGTTGAAACAAGGTGGGGGTCATGTGACCCAGTGACACACCCCTGGAAGACCCAGACACCAACCTCAGGGTTTCAAACCCTTTCATGAGGCAGTCAACGATGCCATTAAGCCATAGTACTTCCAGAAGAGAAGTCAGAGGGTCTGGCCATGCCCCTACCTCAGAATGAGCTGGCTAAACACCCCTCCTGGTCAGAAAAAAGACACCCTCTCCCTGGGGCACCTTCATAGGTACGCTGGTGCTAGTACCATCGTAACAGGAACCATCAAGAACATCTTTTCCTATTGACATCAACCACATATAACATCAACATGCAAACTATCACTAGGGATCATCCATATGTCAAAGAAAATGAAGCAAGTGCTTAAAGGCAACGTCCAACCACAAGAAAATAATCCACTTAGATCATCCACCATAGAGGAGTCTCTTCCACGAAAGGTCTTCATCAAATATCCATCTTGAAGAAGAGAAGAAGCTACATGAAGATGTAGATCCCCCAAGTTCACCAAGATGCTCCAAGGTACTAGTTGAAAACCCCAATATGAAACCTCGTACAATATGAGGTGCAACGGGAGCAAAACAAGATTGCCTATGCTCCCCCACTTTGTTTGGGCTTTACATTGACAAGTTGGAGGATTGGATTAACTAGAGAAGAGTGGGG
This sequence comes from Larix kaempferi, assembly GCA_027924585.1. Taxonomy (NCBI): domain Eukaryota; kingdom Viridiplantae; phylum Streptophyta; class Pinopsida; order Pinales; family Pinaceae; genus Larix; species Larix kaempferi. Next base: position 33,611,226 of record BSBM01000017.1, read on the forward strand.
GGGTGAGCAAAGAAGGAATCATTATAAAAGTCTTGCTTTAAGCAAATGATGTCAATTTAGTGGCCTTGACACTCCAAAGCCTACAAGACCACTTATGGGATTTGGAAAGATTTTGCAAGGAAGTAGAGAAAGATGTGAATACAAGTAAGATAAAAGTGGTACAATTCTCGCTCAAGAAAAACTAAAACAAATTCAAGTAACCCAATATAACAAATATTTAGGATTGGAATTTAATGATAGTTGAGTTGGGATGTGTGCACAAGGAAGAGGCTCCAAGGCGGATCTTGCTAGTTTCACTAGGTTGCTCTGAGGTGTTCTCCTTTAGTAGCAATAGTTTCAGCATACATTCTAGCCTCGATCCTTGTGCAAAGCTTTTACAGTTGATGTCAAAGGCATTAGAGAGAGTAATGAGGATGTATCCATCTTGCAAACATCAAGTGGGTGAGTAGGGTGCATGCATGCGCTATCTCTAGAGGGTGCAATTCCTAAGATAGATACGATGCATGTATGAACATCTTCAATTTGGAGGCGCAGTGCATGAGAGAGAGATTATCTTGAATGCATGCAATCACTTTTTTCTTTAGTGGCATTCTATGCTAGGAGCGGTGAACTCATGCATGAGGGCATTCTCTTCCCTAGGAGGTACATACATTAGGGTTAGGGTTTTATCTCTTCTCAAGTGGCACACCACTTGAGATGTCTACAATTATTGTATTCCAATCATCTCTTGTTTTATAAAAGAGTGACTAAGTGCTTCGCTATAGGACTAAACAGATGTAATTTTGAGCTAGCTACATTGTAATTTCTTTATTTTAGTTAATAGAGACTTATTTGATTGGTTGCTGCAGATTTAGCTTGATGTCCTTATTTTCAATGACTTATGTGTTTGTATATCTAACATTCCTTCTTCGTTGCTTTCATAGGTCATTAATCAATTTTCAATTCCTAGCTTAGGGTTTTGTTTTAGGAGTACAGATCTGCTTAGCATGTGATGAAAATTCAATAGATGTCCTCACAAGATATTGAAGGATAAAACACCAAAAGAAGCCTTTATTGGTAGGAAGCCTCAAGTATTACACTTTCATTTATTTGGTTCTCCTATTTATATTTGTGTGCCTATGATAAGAGGACTAAATTTGAACCCTCGAGCATCAAGGGTATTTTTGTTGGTTACAGTAAGACCTCTGAGGATTACAAGATCTATATTCCAACACAAAGGAAGACAATGGTAAGCAAAGATATTAAATTGATGAGGATGCACAATCCTTTAAGTCTGAAAAGGCTCCCACGAAGATTGAGGAGGGAGGAAAGCCTGTTGTCCCAAAAGCTTATCAAAAAGAACAAGAAAAATCATATTCAAAATTCAAATTAGCAAGATTCCAATGAAAGAATGAAGGCTTCTTTACCATCTAGTTCAGCCAAGAAACCCAAATGGCTTACCCAAAATTTGAAAGCGACACGGCGTTAAGTGGGAGCACCAAAATCTTATTTTCTAGTGAGACATCCCCCTGAGAAATTTCCTACTCATGTTGCAATAATATCTTCTCTCGTTTGATACAGAGCCTTCCAACTTCAAGGAGGTAAATGCATAGCGAGTGTGCAAGATGCCATGACTAAGGAGTATGACTCGATTTTGAAGAATGATGTTTGGGAGATTGTTCCAAGACCAGTTAGAAGATCTATAAAAAATTCCAAGTTATTGTTCATGATCAAGCACGCAGTTGATGGGATCATAGAGAACAAGGCGGCCAAATTTTTGGCGACAAGATTCTCCCAAAGAGAGGGACTTGACTATGAGGTGAATTTTGCTCCAGTTGCATGGTATACTTCTATCAAATTCATCATGTCTTTTGCATCAATTTTTGGTTGGCCTTTATAACAGATGGATGTTATTTTCAATGGTGTAATTGAAGAGGAATTATACATTAATCAATCGATGGGTTTTGAGGTGCATGGGAAAGATACCCATGTGTGCAAATTGAAGAAGGCCCTTTATGTGTTGAAGGACCACATGCATGGTACTAAAATATTGACGGTACTTGTTGAATTTGGGCTTCACCAAGACTGGTACATATCCTAACCTTTATTATTTATATGATGATACTAATCTGCTTGTCTTGGTCCTATATATAGATGACTTGAATCTTCTAGGTGATTCTAAGAAGCTCATTGTGTCATGCAAGGAGAAGTTGGCCAATGAATTCGATATGAAGGACAATGCCCTTCTGCATTACTTTATGGGTCTAGACATGTGGAAAGGTATATGTGGAATCTTCCTTAGGCAAGGGAAGTACACAATGGAGATTCTAAAGAGATTCTAGATAATTGATTGCAAACCCTTGGCCACTCCTATGGTGCCAAATTTGAAATTATCAACTTATTTAGATTATGATTTGATAAATTCCTATATGTATAAGCAGTTGATTGGTTCCCTGATGTATCTTGTGAATACTAGGCATGATATAATACTTTGATCCAATGCATGGTAAAACATTGACAAATTCATTAGAAAGTTGACAAGCATGTGCTTAGATACTTGAAGGGCACATTTCATTATGGCATGAGGGATGTGGGAGATGGCAAGTTATTGTTGCATAGTTTTGTTGATTCTAATTGGGAAAGAGTTGCAAGTGCTAGAAGAGCACTTCTGCTTTTTGTTTCAACTTAGGCACGAATATGATTTTCAAGTTCAACAAGAAGCAGTTGCACTCAATTTAGCAGAGGCAAAGCACATGGCAGCTTATGTTGCTTGTTGTGATGCCATATGCCATTTTCAAAAAATAAATATATATTCATGTGTATCCATGTGAATTCAAACCATTGTACACAAATCTGCAAAGATTCTCATGTATATAGCAAGTAAGAGTGTATAAAACCAAAATTTGGTTGTGCCATGGCCCACAATTGAGATTCGATTCCAGACTCCCAAATGCCCTACTTCCCTGACTCCATAATTCGTATGCTCAGCCTAGAAAAATCCAAAGATGATTGTGAATCGTGATTGCAATTGAGGGTCCCCACGTCAATATATAATGATTATATGGTAATTAGGTTAGCGGATGTGGCCGATGTGCCCAATTTTTTTGGTTTTTTAATTAAAAAAATTCAAAACGTGGGTTTTTTGCCCTAGAAAAACTCGGTATGGAACCGGTCGGTTCCATACGGAACCTGGCCGGTTTGAGAAAACTAGCCGGTTTCGTACAAAATCGGGCGATTCCCGGTGGAAACTGGTCGGTTCCGTACATAACCAGTCAAAAACGGGTTGAATCAAACGGTCGGACCGGAAAACCCTTGAAACTGGTTGGACCGGCCAGTTTTGCTGATTCCGGGCCGGTTTTTATAACACTGATTCATATTGCTAACAAGTACTATGTTAGATTCATTAAATAGACTAAATGGAAGAGATCAATACTCAATAATATATTGATTGAACAGTGAAAACCAAAACCTAAAAACAAAACTTCTTCATCTAATCATAAGATTTGTTCCCATCATATTCATTAGTGAGTCCCTAAGGTAGAAGTGCAGGCCAATAGCAATCCTTTGTTACTGGCAATACTCTGTTTTCTCACTTAATGAATAGCATGAAAGATCCCATACTCGAAACATATCAAATGGTAAATATCACCCAAGACAAGAAACCCTTCTTCCTAACTTGCAAGAGATACTTCAAATGAACTTATCATTTCTTTGTTTATAGATTTCGTTGGTGGAACCACAGGTCAGTGTAAATCTTTATGACTGACAAATACTCTCTTAAATCTAAAACAACATCTAAGTTCAAAGACATATTCTTGAAAACGAAATCCAAAATCATGTAGACAACATCCCTCAATCCAAACTATTCATCAATCATTTACAAAGGAATAACGAGTTGGTTGTAGGAACGCAACTATAACCATTCATATCATCAACAGAATACTTTGTTCTCGCGTACTCCCCTGATCAATGAAGTTTTGAATATCAAGATAAGATGCCTACAGAAAATAAATCTCCACACCATCTATCACATAAAATAATTGACAACTCAATCAATCATACATACATCAAATAAATTATGAAATTGCGCACTATAGGAAATCAAACCCTACAGAACATACCAACACTGAAACGCTATATTATGAGTAAATCTTCACACCACAACTTGATATGCAAACAATAAATATAAACAAAGTGTTGTCCCTGAGATGAAGGGGGGCTTCCTCCTCTTAGGAACAAGCCCAAAATTTAACTTAAAAGCTCAAACTCACCAACGCATCAATATGAGAAACCAGTCTTCTATTATGAAATAACAGGAAGTACAAGAGTTCAAATCTCAAATTGTATTCTTCAGTATTCCAGCCTTGCTAACCCCCACTATCCTTATGCTGTTACTTATAGATTTTACATTGTAAAAACAGAACGCTACAAGATTACAATACAGATTTGCAATACCAAGTCGTTTCATGCTAACAATAGATAGGAGGTTACATTTGATAACAACTGGGTAAAAATAGCTAAGGAGAAATGATCCATCCTTGTCACAAGATTTCGTGAACTAAGCATGAAATATCATCTCGTTATCTCATGCTACAGGATCGATTGACTAGGTCGTAGATCTTGAACTAGCGGGTCTTGAGTGGAAGCTCGCGCAGATCTTGTCAACAGAAAACCATGTCGGCATAATTTCTTGCAAAACCCATGTTCTACTTTCGAACCATGAAAATCAAAAGTATCCCAACCATCGAGACTCGAGAGTGTTACTGGAAACTAGCGAGCTGCTACAAGAACCTAATCCGGTAACTTCATTAACCACAACAACTTAAAATTCATTTTATTCATAAAAATAAAGAAATTATGAGTACAAGGCAAGAATTTGTACCTTTTGAACCATGATAACAGTTTTGGGTAAAATATGGAATATTATATCAATAGAAGTAGCAAAAAGGGGCAATCCATTGGGAGAATAGCCAAAATAGGGGTTTATAGATGTTCCTAGATATGTCAAAACAAGGACCCTAAAATTCTCTTGCATGCATTCATGCATTCACTTTTTTCATCAGTGGCATTCTATTCTTTCACTCAGCGACTCCACAACTTTGAAATGAGGTATAAAGGTTATTGCATAGCAGATTCTCATTTTGAAGATTGAAGTAAAAAGGTATTGTTGTCACATCCACAGTAGCGGGGCTACCATGATGTAGATCAGGCCTGTCAGAGGCATGAGCCAGTCCTTCGGTTGCATTGAGTAGTATTGTTGATCCGGTGGTGGATGTTCTTAGAGCCTACAGAGCAACAGCAGTTCTCCTTTGCCATGACTGAGTCCTTCACAACCCCATTGAGATGTATTGGTTGGGTTGTGGTTCATTTATCATAGATGCGGATGTTGTCTTCCTCCTGCCCGCTTGCATTCAGAGCCTTTTCCATATCATATCAGAGATAGGTATATGGTTGAGCAGGTATACATCTTGTATTTGGGTTTTTTCTCTGTTATCTATCTTAGTAGTTATTGACTGGACATCTAGTGACTGATGGTGGTGATGAATTTTTACTAGTGGGATTGTCATGATTGGTTGAATGGTTTTGAATGTTAAGGCCAATATATATGCTCACTTGTACTGCCTACTTTACACAAACCTGGCTATTCCCAATCTCATTGCTATGTTGGTTTCCTCCTTCACCCATTTATCTCCACTCTTGTGGTTTTATCCCTGATTGAAAACTTGCACTTGTGAGATTGAGGACCTTTTCCCCATGTTGACCTCTATGCATAACAGACTCCAAGTTGTATTGTGTCTCGGCTCTTCAATGTGTGGCTGCTTGATTTGAACCGTTGATACATTTCTAGTCGGTTTCCCCCGATGTCTTGGTGTGGTGTAGAGCCTTGTAGTTCACCGAGTTGTTTCCTACCTGTCATGTAAGTCAGTAAGCCCATCCCCATTACATACACTACATGTTGAATGAGCAAATGCAAACCAAAAAGAAAGGTTCTTGAAATTAAATGAAAGTTCTAGTTAGTTGTGCCTTTAGGCGCATGTAAAATCCGAACGGTCATGAAATGAAATGAAATGCAAAGGCCAAGTAAAAGCAGACGAGGAACAATTGAAAATCAAAATGACTGTTGGCCATGTTATGTAATGGTAATTCATCACAGAGTCCACAAAAAGGGCAAGGATGTGAGATTGATTAAGGGAGAACTAATTCTAAGTGCGCCCTAGGATCTGCAAATTAAGGTTGTTTGTGTACTATTATCACATCAATAGTAGTCGGGGCTACTATGTCTTCAGACCAGTTTTGAGCACTTTTCCGAGCCAGTCCTTTTGCTGTGATATGCATGAGATCAACAATTGATGAGCAATTCTTTGATGATCACTCCTATATTCAGTGGACCCAGAGCATATATTTTCAACCTTATGTTAGGACTGAGCCTCATGACCCCAGATTTGATGACCGAGTTAGACATTTTATTCCATACAGAGCAAATATGATGACAGTGCCCATGGTTTATACAGCAACAGTGTTCTAGTGTCATTCAGTGGTTCATGTTGTGCTTGTTTACTTATCTTGGTAGCTTGACTGAGTATAGGATGGTCATGATTTGGCGATATTTTATGTGGTTCTTGTTGATGGTTTAGAATGGAGGTGATTCAGTTACTTTGGATTAAAGATTCTTATGTATACTCGTTGGTCATGCCCTCACAATAGTATGGACTTGGTCATTCCCCCTATTATGTTTTGCTAGTCATGGCATCATTTGTCACTTCCCTCATCCATCCGTTATAATCCATGTTTGGTTGTATCCTAACTTACACCTTAGCTAGTGATATTGAGGACTTCCCCCCACTTAGGCCTCTATGTTGTATAGACTCCATGTTGTTTTTGTGGCTCGGCTCTGGAGTGTGTGATTCTAGTCACAGTGATTGTTATCCTTTAGTCCTCGAAACCAAGTATGCCTACCAATAGTGTTGCTAAACACTAAAGCATCAGAACTTAATTGTGTCGTATTCTAAACGGATGCCAAGTCAGCAAAAACAGTGTTGTTAAACACTATGGCAAATATCTATAATAGCTAGTTAGTGGCCAAGGGATGAGCACTCATCCTTTGTATGATGTAAGGTCGTTTGCCTCTACAGGGCAACAGGGTGGTCACTCCATCGCACCTATGGACGGTGACAGGCAATGGAGGTCATACCGAGTCATTATTCAAGGCACCTGCCCTTGGAGGTTGGCTAGTGAAATCTGTATAAATGAAATAAATGTTAAAACTTAAAGTGTAAAGCTGGCATTAAATCAAATTGCTTAAAGTTTGCTTGTCTAGAGTCTACTGGAAGCAGTCTCATCACTCTACCCATCTGTGAGACACCGCCATCCCCTGTTTGTTTCTCTATCCAGCATATGTGTAGGTGGTCTTCCCTTATTCCTTTATCCGAGAGGTCACAGTGTTGAGGTTGTTAAGTCATACCCGTTGGCCTTGCCTTGTTTTATTCCACCTTCACCCGTTTCTAGCAAAATGACCACGTCCATAAATGAGTATACACTTGAGGTTCATCTTTTTAGTAACTGGTTACTTTGATCTGGACTTATTATTGATGATTTTTATGTATAATCGCCAGTTAAATGCCACTTTATACTTTAGTCTCGCTATCAATATAATTAAGGAAGCATATCGTATCCATTTGTACTTGCAGCATCAGTCGTTTCTAGCCTGGGTCATCATTTTGATCAGTTTTGACCTGGTCAACCCAGTTTGACCAAGTCAACAGCAAGTTCCGGGATGAGTTGGGTCGATGGTGTTCGAGATTGATTATTCGTGGTCCTTTGGTTCCCATTAGATGTTTCCAAGCATTAGACAGTTGTTTCATGTGATGGTTTATGATATTTTTATCATTACCAACATTTATAGACCATTATTTTTATTATCTGGGCATGGATGAGCTTATAGATGATTATCCCGATGGTCACATAGTGTATGAGTACTCATCTTTACTTGATTTGGACCTTCTGAGTCCAATGGGACACTCAGTTTTTAGTTCCAAGCACTTTCAATTGATGATATGGTCAGTTTATCACTCTACAGCAGCTTGCCATTAAAAAATGGCATGTACAGCACTTTCAGAGATCATTTTGCTTCTCCTAGGGCACTACAGAGAGGATATGGGGTCCGGCCACTTGTAATTACCATATTCCCCTATCCCCAAAAATTTTGGTGCCCGGAGCACTTGGAAGAGAGTTATAGGCATTTTTATCTTTCACAGGTGATATTCCATCAATTAAAAATGGAAGAAATGGCTAGCAAGGAAATCGATTTGGCTTAGTGAGACAAGGAAATGGCATGTGGTTTGATCAGAAACTTATTGTGATGCATTTTACACCTTCCGGCACATTCTTCAGCTTCAGTGGGGTCCACACGCCCTCCTAGTCATCTCATGAGGGCGTCTTCTTATTGGGGACACACGTCCTAGTGACTTTAGTCACTTAATTGTATATTTGATATACTTGGGGCTTAGTCTAGCGAAGATGTTATTACCTCCTAGACCCCCCCCACATGATGTTATGTTGTGTTCTTAGTCATATGTATGTCATATGCCCCCCCTAGGGCGTCATTGAGGGAACACGTCCCCCTTATTTTTAGTGATCCATGTATATTGTTTTCGGCTCTTATTAGCCGTTGATCTCATTGTATTATCTTTTGATCTCAGCCACTCATCTAAAAAGTGGTTAGGGTTTTGGTCTCTCCCGATTCTATTTAAAGGAGAGAACCCCCTCATTGTAAAGGAACTTTTGGCTCTGGATTTCTGGCAATAAAGAATTATTTTGGGAAAATTTTGTGTCTTTGTTATAGATTGTTCTTGTGCTTGATTGTAGCTCTGATAGCCTGTCACGTCCTTGTTATTTGATGACATATCCATGCTAGACGTATTGGCTTAGTGTTTGCGCTGCAGGAGGGCGACTTCACTCAGGGATTTCGTGGGGCTTCTCCGGATCTCTTCATTGGATGAGTAAAATAATCAAGGAGTAGTTTACATTGTACCTTTGATCAGTGTTTATGCATTCTAATTCTTCTTGCATCATTTACTTTCTCTTTCTGTAAATCAAGTCTCATAGAGCTTGTCATATGCAGGAAGGAGGGCGCACTAGCTGCTGGAGACAAATCGATTTCATCTTGGAGTTTGTCAAATCAATTTGGAATTACTTCGAGGGGGTCGGAACATCATTGCACTCGGCATCTGCAAGCCACGGGAGGTAAGTACCATTGTTTTTCTTGAGTTATTGATATATTCCATTAGTCTGTTGTTTTTTCTACTGCAAACCCTAAACTGCTGTAATTTATAAAAATTCTATAGCTCAAATAACTTAAGATCTTGGCTAAAGATTTATGGGTTTTCACCTTAAGGCCTAGCCCTAAGTGGATCTCCTAGGGCGTCATCCCTAAGGGACTCCTTTCCCAATTCCCTAGGCATTGGTTTGAATGGCTTACACCCTCCTTGATTTCGCCAGTTTTTTGAGTTGTTTGGGATCCATTTTATGCTTGTAGGCTTAGACACTATCAAATCTTCCGCCAAGCTTCATTCAAAGGTACTAGAAAGCCTCATCTTGACCTTCACCCTTCTACCTTGGACACATCTCCCAAGGCAGAAGAAATTATTATCATTTGCTAGTGCCTTGATCCTAGATTTGTTCATTAAGCTCATAGGTCACTTGTATTATTGACATTGGGTCAACATTTCATATCTTATAAGCCTCTTGATCCAAACTTAACCTATCTTGTGACTTCATCCATAGATCTAGGGTTTCCTATAACTGTCACCTTATGTACTCTAGTGTTCTAGTTTGAATTGGTGATTAGGTCAGATCTCTCCTGTCGGGAATAGATTAGGGTCTCCCCCTTTGTTATCTAGGGCTTGGATAGCATAAAGCGAAGAGTGCCTGGGTTGGCGTGACAACCCATCTACCTGGTGATCGAGGCCCTTTTAGGTCACCTCTTTAGTTCCCTGGCTCCTCTACCATCCTTGGCATCATCCTTTAGAGGCAACTACAAGTTGCATGATAAGATGTACCTAGCACAAGGGTCCTAGTAAAGATCCTCATGGAATCTGAATCAGGCTTGGAAGTGAGTTGTGGGAAAGTAGACTAGAGGCTTGTGTGGGGCATCTAAGCACTGTACCCATTTGTGAGACACCGCCTTTCCCTAGTGTTCTTTGTTGTGCATATGTTAGCATGGTCCCCTTTTATCCCTCGTGCTCCGAGATATCACTATGTCTAAGTCAGTAAATCAACCTCACTTAACTTTTGGACCTTGATGCATTCACCTCACCCGACTTAGCAAAATAGCTAATTTTGTAAGTGAGCATATACTTTGGGCTTCATGAAAAACTATGATACTATTCTATTTTGAATTGAATATTATTTTGCTTAATTACCACCATTAATGTTACTTATGTGTTAGTCGGCTGCTAATATAAACAATAGAGCATTTTTATTCCCTCATACATACATGATTATTCAGAATATTGCTCATCCTTTAGTTTGGTGATTTGGGCAAAGGAACGACATGACATGGGTCAATTTCAGTTCCAGGAGTTAGCTTGGCAAGTTAATTCAATTATGAAGTGACCACAGCTTATCCAAGAAGTCAATTCGACTAGTGGGGGGTGTATGTAGTGGCAAAGGATGATTTTCTATGATGTATTATGACTCCATGCATCACATGGCATTATTATACCTTGGTCAAGGATTGATTTATATGAGTTTATCATTATTGTACCTTTTACCTTGTCAAAATGTTATATTATGTCCCTAGGTGGCTAAATTGTGGCCCCTAGGTGACCCCTCTTTAATGTAATGTCATGTAATATCTTATATTTGGCCATTATGAGGTAACTTGCCCCCCTCATCATTAGTGATCCATATAATATTTAAAAAGATCAATCTCCACCGTTGATGACTATTTTATCTCAACCATTGGATCTAATTGGTTAAAAAGTGGACACACTCTATTCCTATTTAAGAGTGGTGCCACTCCATTGTAAAGGACTTTTGGCTAGTGCATGAAATGAAAGAAGAAATGTGTTTTGGCTCATCTTGTCTCATTTGTGGTTGTAGCCTGTGATGTGGATCTAAACTTGTCTTCATATTAGTCATTATTCCTCCTCGTTTTGGTATATTTTGTTTAAAAGGTTTGTGTGCAGGAACCAGATCGATCTAACTGGTGGCGATTTGGTGAAAGCCTTCACTACTTACTATATCAATTTGACATAAAGGGGGTCTTATCAATTTTGACATTCATTTGATTGGAAATCTTCTTGTCATTCTTGTATACAATACTTGTCAATTCTACCACGCAGTTGTCTTGTGATTTATCTCACTACTGGTTTTGTTTGGCAGTGTGATGCACCTAGGGTTTTAAAAGGCAGATTCGGAACCGGAGGATCAAATGGTTATTTTATGAAAGAGCAAGGTCATTTCAGGCATTCGACAACCCTTGAATAAGGTAGGTCAACTCAGATTTCTCTATTTCATCAATCCTAAAGTCATCACAAACAGAATTAAAATCAAATTTAAATCTTGCATTTCAAGCATTTGGGGATCTATTATATTCTTTGGTCATTAGTTTTGTGTGACAGCTATAAGCTAAACCCTAGGATTCGCTGTGATTTTCGATAAGTTCAGTTCTACGTCTTCCTTATTGAAGCCCGTAGTTTTCGAAATCAATTTACCCACATCGTAGTTTGAGTGTCTCGACTAATACGGGTTCCTGAGTCTATTCAGTTCAAGCATCACAACAAAAATAATAATAATATCAATCTCTCTGTAAATGTATCGATAATTGGGAAGCGTCAAAATTATTTCTTGTCCCAAAGCCTATCGGTGATCTGGATTATATTTAGGAAATGGTAATTATCTTACGACTTCTTTCAATCTGTCCACGGGTTTCACTATAATATCAAATTTTCGGACAAATAAAATCGAGCACGGAGCTTGGGTTCCCATTCTAAACCCCGATCGCAATTATCTTCCTCAACAAGTTGATGTTATGATCTCAGTCCAACTGGAATTGCATCAAGCCTGTTGCCTTTCGATTGTCCCTATCCTCGGCACCTGTTGCATTGCAGTCACGACTGTGTTTCGAATTTGGTGTGGGACTTCACATTAATAAATATGTTTTAAATCTCTATAAAATCGAGTAACGCTTGTAGCTCTTGCGGATATTTTCACCCATGGCATCATTTGCGGAAATTTGGTGATTAAATGACGAAACTCTTTCTCATTGAGTTCAAAATCGATTGTTTTATAAAGAAATTTTATTAACTATATGATGGATCGTTGATTTTCCCTCATTTTTAGCTGGAATAAAGCTTGATCCATGAATGAACAATCTTATTCTTTTCAGAAGCAAGTCGAGCTCGAAGTTCTCCTAGCCATTTGTTTCCTTTGAGCGTCATTCCTGAGTGGATCCTGATTTTGTCATTTGGATACAATTTCATTAGTAAATCAAATATATACGAAGTCGTAATCTTTTATGAATATTTATCTTAAGCAAGCAATTTAAAAAAAAAAAATTGAAAGCTTTTAAAATGATGTCATCTACTGTTTGTCAGGAGAAATTGAGTTTATCTCCTTAGAGAATTCGAGGCAGTAAGTGAAAAGGATATATATCTTAAACGGCATAAGAAGATCAAGGTTTCCTTTCACTTGGGATTCATACAGGCTCACGTGACATAAATTTTACTCTCTTACGTGATTCCGTTGTTTATTGAGTGTTCAAGTGGGTCTGAGATAATCCTCATTTACTAATTGGTCCAAAATTTATTGTTGTAAGAGGTCAAAACATTACTTCAAGATCATCATCCTTATTTTGAGTTTCATCTTTCATTCTTTGAACATAGATCTGAATCCTGAACTGTCATCATCATATACCCTTGGTTAATGCCATTGAATCCTTTGAAAAGTGATAAGCTTCCAAATGATAATCCATGCTTGGTTAGTGAATTTGAAACTTCATAAATCATAAGCATCACTTGCTAGAAGCTCCAATTTGCCCAACAAAGCACTAATCTCACTTAAGTCAAACTGCCCATAAGGTCGTAAGTCTTTTTTTTTGCATGAAATGCATCATTGATTGCTCGTATTTGATCGTAATAATGCAAGAGCAAATTTTCTCGAAGCCGATGTATATTTGATTATGGATTACCACCTTTTGTTGGAGGCTTGCATCTTACACATGTGGAGTGTTTGGTGCCTTCATGGAGTTTTACCTAGGATAATGCACTCTTGATTAACCCCTAGCACATTCATGGAAGGAATACTCATCAACTAGGGGTTTTCCTAAGTAATATTGGTTATTTGTTGCTTCTTGATGTTGTACATTGGTGGCTTGGTGTGTGGCATTCATATTGGTTTTGGTGTGCTATGGAGAGGAACACTCATCAACTTAGGGGTTCCAAGGTTTTGGCATGATATTAGTGTTAAATTTTGAGCAAATATGATGAGCTTTGAACTTCAAAACTTTAAGTGCGGAAATACTGAATACTTGAATCAATGAACCATTCAATCACATGAAACATTCAACCATAACACAAGATGTACCCTGGGGAAAACCCTCAAAACAATGAGGATGAAAAACCCCATCAAATATTCAGAGTATAATTATGATAGATAGCAGAGAATGTCTTTTACAAAATAGCAGATTGCTTTCAGCACCCCAGGTGCTAGATAAGAGAGAATACTGAGCAATAGAGAATAGAGATCAACTGTATCAACTTGCCATGTGCCCAACACATTAATAACAAGCAAGAATCACTGCCATGCAAGCTGTAGCGAATGGTTGCATGGATAATGGTGTATCACATGCAAAAACTGCGAATTTCCTTCTTGGATAATTATCATGTGCATCAGTTTCTTCAATCCTGCACAAATAGAAGCGCCTTGCCTTCAAGGGAGAAGAGAATTCGCTTCACATTAAATTCATCAATCTTGTTGTTACCGAATGAACTAGCAGGGCTAGTATCCGATAAACAAATATGGAGTAAGTGACCATTGTCACCTTAGCCACTTCTCCGAAGAGTCGGAACCTCCAAGGGGGGAGCCCTTCTGAGATCTACAAAACACTTAGAAGCTGCGTATTCTTGACAATGTATTAGCGACCAGTGCCTTGAGTAGTAATATTTTTGCGATGAAGAAGTCACACTATGCACTTAATATATCCAATTAACATGTGAGTAAGAATGTTCAATGACAAGCTAGGATATCATAAGATATAGATCAATTTGTCAACTAGAGAATCTCAACACCGATGAGTAAAAATGATCGTACATCAATGTTTAACCATCCAGTAGATTAGTGTAGATTACCAAATACATGGAAAAGTGTAATCACTAATCACAATTAAGACCAATGAAAGTAACCAACTAATTAGGATGCTAACTCCAATATGCTATCACTTAAAAGAAGCCAAAAAGTATTTTGTTTCAGGTCTGCATACAGAGATGTTTTGCACAGTATATCAGCGGTAGTGAAAGTGCTAGTGATATCAACCAATGAGAATTACAGTGTATCTTAAGAGAACCAGAAAATAGAAGTATGAACAATATAGTTTAAACTTTATACTTCAACCAGCTTCACTTTCTATCAATCAAGTGGCAAACATAAGCTCAGTCTCATTATGTTTAGCAACAGCAATATGAATTTCCTCCTTTTAATATCAGTGTTGTAGCAATGATAATCAAAGATGCATATAAAGGAACTTATTCAAACTCTGAGTGACCTAGTCATAAAGTTGAACCAATATATATCAGAAATGCACCAATAGTAGCAGTATACCAGTGGATTGTTGAATAATATAGCAGCTAGATAACTTCTTTCAATATTAGGTATATATCCAATGGTAGCATAAAACTTGTGCAAGGAGTATTTAATGATTTTGTCACCACTATAGCAAACTGAACCAACACTTTTCAGACCTTTACATAGTATGATAGCCAACAAACTTGTATCAATGAGTAACCTTTGATGTTGTTTTTGTATGTGCAGGTGTTAGGATGCTTGGCACTGTCAAAATGCTAGGTCTGCAATTTATTGCAGACCTAATACAGAATCTGAAAAGGGGTTGATTTAGCCCAAGATTGGGGCTACCAATGAGGCTGAACCCTAGGAGGGGCCTTGGGAAAGGGAGCCGAGAGTTAGGGAGGCCTTTAGAAGGTAGGCCGAAGGTTTGGATGGAGGACAAAGGAAGGTGTAGGGGATAGGAAGAAGAGGAAGGGAAGAGGAAAGACAAAGGGGAATGGGAACGAATGTGAAGAGGGGATAGGAGGAGGAGGAAGGAGGAAGGGAAGAATGGTAGAGTGAAGGGAGATAGCAGCCTAGGAAGGGGGAAGCGAAGGTGTAAAAGAGAGGAGCGAGGAAGATAGGGAGAATGGCGAGGGTGTAGAATGGAGAAAGGAGAGGGAGCGAGCTGGTAAAGAAGGGGAGCAAAGCTAGAGGAGAGATAGAGAAGAGGTCAATAGGGCAAATGAGGCTGCAGGTAGGGTTTCTGAGGTAGGGTTTTGATTTTGAATTTTAGTTTTATGAGGTTCTATGTACATAAAAACAATAAAAAAATCAGACCTAAACAAATTACAAGTTAGCTAATCTAATAGATACAAAAATACACAAACTAGGTTATGGAAAGAGTAGAAAAAGAGTGTCAAACTTAGGGTTTTTTAAGGCTCTACCCTAGCGCTAGGGCATCAAGGAAGATGGCCTTCATTTTGAGAGAGGTACTTGCAAAGTTTTGCAAACTAGGGCCTTCTTCAACAACCACAAGAGTTGGTTAAAGTAAGCCTAGTTAGGGCAAAACTTGGAGACCTAAAGCTCAAGCTTCAAAAGACTCCTTTTAGAGGATGTCCCTCACAATGCTATGGTGACTAAAGGCTGAAAATGACCTAATTTAGACAAAATGCAGCACTAATGGCTACCATTCAACCATGAACAAGCATCAATATCCAACTTTTAACAAAGAGACATCAAGAGAAAAGAGCATAGATACCTCCTTGTGCATGTGTTAAGCCAACAACTCTAGCATCACCTTAGCAGAGATAATGAACAAAAGATACTCCAAGAAATTATGCTTCCAAACCAAAAGAGTGTCCCTCTCAAGAGGTGCGCACCAATCCAAGAGCCCTAGTAAGGGTAAAAAAGTAGCATAATGTTTTATCCCATAGGGCCATAAGTTGTTATCTAAAAATGAAGTGAGGCGAGTTTATTTATAGTCTCTCACACTCACTTTTACAAAATAACCAGGCCGACATACCTTTAAAATGTCAATTTGAAATTATAAAATGTCAACTTAAAATTATAACAAAAATATTATAAAATAATCAAATCTGTTGGTAATTTGGGACATTTTCCCCAGAATTTATCCAAAAATGACCAAAATAGCTAAAAATGAGCAAAACACTCCAAACTAAAGGCTGGAGTGGCGAGAGGGGGGGGGGGGGTTGTCATACCCCATCTAACCCCAACAGTAGTGAAAATCCCTCAACACCCCCCTTAATCAAGCAATACAGCCTAGCATGGAGGATGACGTGATCATCAAAAACAGGCCAAGGAGAGAGGGCGTTGTTGAACTGGAGGACCAAGGGGGTGTGGATGGTGGCCTGGAGGAGAGGATGAGCCTCGGTGCTTAAAGAAGTGCCACCAGAGTGATAAAACAAGGTGGGGGTCATGTTGACCTAGTGATCCACCCCTGGGAGCCCCGGACACCAACCTCAGGGCTTCAAGCTTTTCCATGAGGCAGTCAGCAATGCCACTAAGCCATAGTACTCTCCGAAGAGGAATCACAGGGCCAGGCCATAACGCCCACTCAGAAAAATGACCCTCTCCCTAGGGCACATCTAAAGGTGTGCTGGTACTGGCACCACGTAACACCTGTATAACATATTTATATATTCTTCACATGCATTGGCTTCTATTTTTATCTTTTGACTTTATGATGAACTCGCCCTCCATCTAGATGAATCAATCTTGCATGAAGAAGAGCGCCCCGCTTCTCATGCAGTGCATTAATTCACTGAACTTAGTCCTAGGATGAACTCACCCCTTAACTGAAAGCTTGCCCGCTTGGTTAGGTAGCTAACTTAAGTGTCGTCATGCAAGTGTCGCAAGACAAGTGTCGTCTTTTAGTTTAACATAAGTGTCGTCATGCAATAACACTTAGTTAACTAGATCTTCTTTGTTATCACTTAGTTAACTCACTTTAACTGATTCTTTCTTGTTAACATCACTGTAGTGATCAATTCGAGTTCTCTAATTGATTGAGGCATACATTGTGGCTTTAACTAAAGCTTAACAATTTGAGTTCCCTTAGTCATCTCATGAGCAATTCGAATTATCTTTTTCTCTATGCATTTATCTTTATCTCTTATCTTTACTGCATGGCTAATATGTGTTAACTTTAATTATCTATCATATCATATTATACTCAGAAGATTTGTCAGATCCTGTGATCATATTATATTACTCTCGGACCAACTGATCATATGCTAAAGTAATTCACTCTAGAGATGGCCAGTCTCTAAAGGAGACTTAATAGCAATCGGTGGCCATGCAAAGCATTAATGCTTCAACAAGCAAAGCATCTACCTCTATAATTGGAGGTCCACCCCATGGGTACCTACTATAACTGGAGGTCCACATGAGAATCTAACTTGACACACAAGTCCTAACCCTTGTCCAACAAAACTTTACAACATCATCACTTTGATACATCAAAGCATTCACCTCAACACATGAGGAATAACCTTTTACAACTGAAGGCTTAGTCATTCTTGAGTCCAACTCAAGAATCTACTCCAAGTTCTTGAGTCCAACTCAGGCTCCCTACCTCGACACGTGAGGCCCAATCCGAGCTACACAAGATTGGCTTGGAGAATGACTTGTGATGTTGTACATTTAACACTCCCTCTCAAGGAGGGAGGCATTCTTTGCCATACCAAGTTTGTCTCAGAAGTACCTGAACTCCGTCACTAACAGAGGCTTTGTTAACACATCTGTAATCTGCTCATCAGTAGCAACATACTAAAGTATCACTGTACCTTTTTGAACCATGTATCTGATGAAGTGATACTTCATTTCAATGTGCTTCAACTTATCATGAAACACGGGGTTTTTGGAAAGCTTGATGCAGCTTTGATCGTCACACCGAATGACTGCAAACTCAAGCTTCTCACCGAACAACCCAACAAGTAGCTTCCTAAGCCACACTGCTTCTCGGCAGGCAGTACTAGCAGCAATATACTTTGCTTCTGTAGTACTCTAGGCTACAAAACCCAGCTTCCTACTGGACCAAGAGATCATAGCAGATTATTAGTTTTTCATCATTTAATTCAATATGATCTAGGATCTTAACTGAGAGAACAACATGTACAGCATATCAAACATAGGAGACAAGAGACACAAAGCATTTCACCTGGGAAAACCAAGAAGGTGAAAAACCCCGCAACTTCCTCAGAGATAGAATGAGCACCAATACAAAGATCACAAAGATGAATCCCCAAAAGATAAATGTCTGCAGCAGCAGCTACTCCTCCTCCACTTGTGTGCACTCCTCCTCTCTCTCACTAATGCGAAGTGAGTGAGTGAGTGAGTGAATGAATAGAATGAGAGACACACACTCTCTATTTATACAATGACTTGACTTGCCTTTTACTCTAACTGGGCTGACCTCCCTTAGGAGAGTCTAATAACCCATTACCACTTGTCACTGGGCCGACCCCACTAGGGTGGTCTAATAACCCTTTGACCCACACTGGGCCGACCCCTCTAAGGTGGTCTAATAACCCATCAAATATAAGTTACGACACTTACAATATAACTTGCGACACTTGCAAATACAAATGACGATACTTCCAACCGGAGGAATAATACATCTTCGTTGGGGATACAATAAAGTACAAATGTAATACATACAATATACAAGTGAATATCTTCCAAAGTTACAAATACATAACACAGATCCCAAGCTAAAACAATAGTCGAATGTAATCTTTCGTTCCACAATGCTATCGCCCCAATCAGAGTCAATATAACCAAGTAACAATACCCCTCCACTGGAGGCATATCTGAGTCCATAAGCAATCATACCTTGAAGATAACTAAGCACATGCTTAGCAACAACCCAATGTTTGTGTCTCGAATCAGACATAAACTGACTCAGAATACTCACAGCATAACATATATCTGGTCTCAAGTGTATCAAGTACATCAACGAACCAATAAGTTGTTTATACAAAGTGGGGTCCACTGGATCCGATCCAGAATCTGACTCATGTAGTTTACTCAAATTGGAAACCATCAGAGTACTCATGGATTTGCAATCCATCATGCCAAATCTGCGCAATATATAAGCAGTGTACTTCCTTTGAGAAAGAAATATCTCATATTTTCTTTGCCAAATCTCAAGGCCAAGAAAGTAGTGCATAAGACCTAAGTCTTTCATCTCGAACTCGGAAGTGAGCTCCCTCTTGCACTAAGCAATCAGTTGTTCCTCTCCAGTAAGGAACAAATTGTTGAACTTTGCTTGTCATTGATGTCAACTGATTCAGTTTGAGTCATTGATGTCAAATGATGTCAAGTGAATTCAGTATTCCCATGCCAGTTTAAAGAAATATAGAAAAACCACTTAGAAGAAGTTTATGCGCAAGAATGATGGTGAAGTATATGGATGTCAGTATGAAGAAGCATATCTAAAAGTGCATCCAGTCTGAAGAAGCATATTTCAGAGATACATCATGCATATCCAATTTCAAGAAGTATATAAGGAATGCATATCTAGTTTGAAGAAGTACATAATGCACATGTGTATGAGCAGGTTACAAGTTCTCCAGTCATAGTCCTTCAAGGTACAAGCCAAAGTTTTGGCTGGACAAAGGTTTGGGGAGTGCGCAAGCAAGCCAAAGAGTTGGTTGGACAAAGGTACAAGTGCGCACGCAACATGAAACAAGAAATGGTTGAACAGTTATGCAAGTCCTGAAAGTGCGCAAGTCTCGCCAATCAGAATAAGCTTTCAGTTGTTGAAGCACGCACAAGTTCCAAGAAGAGTGTAGCGGTTGAAGTCAATATATGCGCAAATTCCACAGCTGATGTCACAGCAAGTGTGTAAGACCCACAAGTGATGGTACCGCAAGGGTCAAAGTCCCACTAAGTCGAAGATCATGTATGCGCAAGTTCAGCAAAGCAATGGTACATCAAGGGCGCAAGACCACACAGTAGGGGTTTAAGTCCCACCAAGTCAAGGACCATGTATGCGCAGAACCCACAAAGAAAGGACACATCAGCAGCGCAGAACATGCCATGTGGCAGAAGTACAATCCGTGAAGCAAGGAAGAAGGAATGCCACAACCAACTTGTGGACATACAATCCATGCAGGACATGTATAAATAAGGAAGCAAGTTGGAGATTTGTAGTAAGTTTGATGGCAAGGATGAAGAGCTTGTAAATGGAAGATACAGATTTATATTCGGGGCATCAAGGGCTCATGGAACAAGAACAACAATGATCTAGCAGAGAGCCGAGTGCGCACAAGTAGAGGAATGATATAACTTATGGTGTGCATAATGATGTTGTAGATCTGTGACGATTGCACCAAGACAGAAAAGGCAGAATGCAGAGTATGCACAAGTGCGTGAAGACCGAATGACTATGTTGTAGGCAGCACGCAGAGAGTCACAGATGTTCTAATTCAGAAGTGCAGAAACAGACATGAAGTGAATCAGAACATGTGCGAAATGAATTAGTTTGGTTGATGTATGAAGACTCAGTTGAAGTGTGCTAAGAAGATCATCAAATGTGCAGAAACCGAGTAGTGGCAAAATCAAGTATGCGCGTCATGATGAAGATGATCTGAGGCAAGTGCGTTAAACTGAGAGGACGAATCATTTGATGCACAACATGTCGCAGACTTTCTAAAAGACTGTAGCACTTAAACCGAACAGACACATCTCAGTAAGTGCGCAGTTCCATCTAATACTACTGCACCACATTAGAACACCAAGTCATCAATAGTTGCGGAGTACCAGTTGAACGTGTAGTTGCGCATTAGCAGAATGACATAGTGAATCTTGGCGCAGACTACAGGATCAGTTGAAGCAGCACACAGCACAAGGAGTGCGGCATCAGTTTAAGTGAAGTTTTGAGTGGAATGAGAAGTCAAGTGATGTATGCAGGGAAGTGACAGCAATACAATTACATATGGAAGGTGCACACAGTAGAACGAACATCAGAAGATCAAAAGTGTGCACGTGTTAGAAGTTCAACAAGGCAATATCTTATTTTGTATATCTGGGCGGCAGGACAGGGCAAGGAACAGAAGGTCGTAGCCTCCTTCCAGTTGGTGTTGGAGAACACAGGGATTCGGTGCTTCCTTCAGGTCGATGCCTGTAAAACCACGGGGTTGGTGCCTCCTTCCAGTTGGTGCTGGTAAACATAGGAAGTTGGTGCTTCTTCGAATGTAATCTTTTCATCATAAAAGAGCATTCTGTGGTTTTCTCCCGTTTGGGTTTCCATGTCAAAATTTTGTGTGTTCTGTGTTCTTTGTCTTGGTGCATATGTGGATAAATGTTTTATTTATGATGGATGCATAATCGAAGATCAAGATTAAGTTTAGACTAATCTATTAAAGAAGTTAAAAATTGTTCATAACTTCACTAATACTGATTCACCCCCCCCCATTATTAAATAGATTCCAACAATTGGTATCAAAGCGGGTATCTTTAATAACAACTTAACATCTGGAATATAGATCTGTGCGTAGATATGAGTAAGAAGAAGATTACCAACCAAGGGGAAGCACCATGGTTACAAGAAAATGGCAACCTAGAAAATCTCTCTATTACAGAAGCAAGGGATATTATTCGCACACAAAGAAATACGATAGAAGAAGTAAAAAAGATAGCAACCAAAACTATGAACATCCTGAAAAAGAAAGAAGAAGAATCAAAGGAACTGGCAGCAGCTTTCACCAGCCAGTTACAGGAAATGGATGAGACCTGTCAAACTGTAAGGCTAAAGAATGATACTTTGAAAAGCAATCTGAAGAAATCAGTTGCAAAAAATCAAGAACTTGAAAAGGACATCTCTCTTCTGAAGAAAAATTGGAAGAAGCTATAGAGGAGAAGGAAGAAAAAGTTAAAGAAGTCCTGGCACTAAATGAACAGCTTCAAAAGCAATCTGATGATCAAATTCAACTTCAAGCAAGACAACTAAAGGCCACTAAAAGGAATTCAGAATATGGAAAAGTGCTTGATGAACAGAGGATCCAACTAAAAGAAAAGGAAAAAGAAATTGAAAGGATGCAAGATCAATTTAAAACAAATGAAAAATTTGTCAAAAGCACAGAAGTATTGAATGAGATTCTCGGAAAGCAAATATCACCTCTCACCAAAACGGTTTAGGCTATGATGATGATTGCAAGAAGATTGATCAAAGAAAAGGACAAGTTGCGCAAATAAATAAGATAACCATGCGCAGATCTGTTCAATGTTGGAAATGCACAATGACTGGACACATTGGAAGGTACTATAACAATATTATTTGCTACAAGTGTAACAAAATTGGTCACAAAGCTCAGGACTGTAGAATGTCATAAAAGTTTGTCAAACACTGGAAGAAGAAAACGGGTGAGAAATTCCAATCTAGTAATAGATATAGTACTTCTGAAAAACAAAGAAAAGAACAATGCAGGATGATCTGGAGAAGGAAAACTGCGAACAGTGATTTGAACTCTAACAGATCTTTGAATGAATATGTGGAGAACTTGGCAGACTAATCCTTCTCCACTTCAACACAAGGGTGACTCACAGACAGTTGGAGCTGTTGCAGTAAAATATTTGTGCGCCAACATGAACTACGACAAAGGGTGAGCTTTAATGATTAGTGGAGCAGTAGCATGAACGGTAATAAATGCTCAAATGGAAACAACATTAATGATGGAGAGTAGTTAAGTGAATTTGGACAAAGATCAAATCAAAACTGAAACTTTTCGTTTTTCAAAATGGACCAAATCTTGGTAAATCTGCAGAAGGTGGAAATCATTAATGGGACGAACGACATGCCTTTATAAACCATGGAAATTCTCAGTATGAACTCCCGCTTCTATTGAGAACAAGAGCTATAGAGTGAACAGTGTTTGAAGAATTGAAGCCTAAAGGCCATGGCACCCAGAAGACAATGTAGATCAAAGAACCCATCTGTAAAGAAGCAGGAAAGTTTTTCATCAAAGCCTGATCGTGACTACATCCCAGCTCGAAAATTTGATGCTCTGCATGTTTCCCTGCTAGACGCAAAAGATACACAGATATAGGACCATAAGGGCTTAGAAGGTGTAATTGTTGAAGGAAATTTGCATGGCCAACTGTACAAGTTCACATTTGCAGACTATGATGTCACTGACCATGAAAAGTTCCTCGGTTAGCTATGGACAAGTATATGGATAAGAAGCTCAGATCCCAAGATACCAATTGTGATGAAGCTCAAGGAATGGGCAAATGGATTGTCAAAAATAGGGATACAGAACCTATTGGAAATGTCATACTTTGGAAGATCCCCACAAGTAAAAATGTGTGCAAAACTGCTGCTATCACAAGCGCATGGTGGGTACCTATGGCTGAACAAACCTATACCTATTAACGCCAAGATTATCGAGGAGATCACGGGGCTTCCCTCTGCTAGGGAAGATGTAAGTTTTCTGATGAGGAGAAGTCAAGAAAAGGCCCTTGGAAAGAAGATGGTTGAAAAGTATGGAACTCAACGTGCAAGCAGAGGGTTTTCAGTAGCTCAAATAAAGGATGATGCAGTAAGGTTCACTGCCCAGTTACTAGCATGCAAGTTGTTCCGAAAGAGCCACCAGGACCAAGTCTCGGCAACAATCATTGCAGCAGCAGAAAAATGTGTTGAGGGAGTCCAGATGAACTGGTCAAGCTTCTTACCAAATGAGTTTCTTGAAGACTGCCTAGAAGCACAAGAAAAAGGTAATCCCTTTCACTATACTTGGCTATTGATTTGTGTCGCACTCACGGGTTGGAAGGAACATGAAGGGAGTCAGTTCTTGACAGAGATAGGAGGCCCTTCCAAGCTGCAAGATACACAAACATGTGGGTCTCTATTATTAATAGTAGACAGAAGGAAAACAATGTCAATTTTTTCTTATATTGCAAAGAAATCAGATTCATTTTACGAGAAGCTCCACACATACCACCTCATATAATTGAAACATATAACGGGATTATGTATTTCAAAATTGGAATGCATCATACTTACATACAGGCAATGAGGGATCCTAGCAAACGATGGTTGTCTACCAGGTTCATTTGTTTTGAAGAGGATATTGCAAAAATTGTTCAAGAATGGGATGCAGAGTGAAAGGTTCCATTAACAGAAGAAGAAGAAGAGGCAGCGCAGCAAGAACAGTCAATGGAGGAAACTGACAACTCAGAAACGCCTCCTAAGCCCACGCAACAGTCCGCGCAAGCTGAAAAGAGAAAAGAAACAATGCAAAAAGAAGGCCCCTCAAAGAAGAAAAGAAAAGCATCCAAACCCAGCTCAGCTCAAACATTGACAACATATGACCTTGGGCAAATAGGCATAGAAATTAGGAATGTTGCTGAAGAATCCATTGAGAATGTAATTACAAAAGGCGAGTTTGAAGAACTTGTTTTACAACAAGGAAGAATCTTGATGAAAAGCGATGAGCAGGTTGCTGCAATGAATCAGTTGATGCAGACGAATAGGGGAGAACGGAAAAACGTCGAGGAAGCTCAGAGCAGTTTGCAATCGCACCCCATCTCACAGATCAAGAAAATCGAGCCACACCAAAAGTTGAAGATCTCGTCTGTGGCCTTGATGTTTCCTACTCAAGAGATGCAGAATGCGGTAAGTCATGTGGATTTAACCTTATCACATTTACCATTGAATGAGTTACATGCACTGCACACATCCTTTGCACAAGAAATCAGGTGGAGACATGAAGCAGTCACGGCAAAATTGAACAAAAGCTAGAACGAGAAGGATGCTCTACAAGAAGAATGTTCACAGCTAAAGACAGAAAAATAATTAACTACACAAAAGACACAACAGATAGAAAAAGAAGCAAAGGAAGCAATAGCAAAAGGCACTTCACTGAAATAGGAATTGGAGAAAGCACAACAGGATGCGTGTAGACTGCAAAAAGCAGTAGAGGAAGTATATAACGCACTTCCAGAAGTCCAAAACAATGATGACACCTCCTCAAAAAGAAAAATGGTAAGAATAGGAGAGGTCATTCGGGGACTACAAACCAGAATTGGATATCTTTCGCCAAGAAAAACACCAGGAACTCCTCCAGAAGTCAAGATAGAACATGAAAGCAGTTTAGAAAAGATAAACATTGCAATTGAAAACATTAAGACTCTGGAATTGAAATGTGCAGAGCTGCATGAAGAAAGTGTTCAACTTTGGACAAGCCTAGTTAAAGATGAGCAGCTGAAAGAAGTAAATAAGAGGCGTCAGGCTGCACAGGATTTAGAGCAAAAGATTCATGACAATTTGACCAGCCTTCCAGCCGTCGAAATGACGAGCAAGATGGGTGAATGTAAGAAGCAACAACAAGAAGTAAACAAGATACAGGAAGAGCAACGGAAGGTAATTGATAAGCTTGAACCTCTACAGGAAGAAGCCATTAGCATAACAGAATCTTTCCCACTATTGCAAGGAGAAATCAAAGAAGCAATTGATGATTGTTTAAAAACTCTTGAATCAATTCCTAACGAGAAGGTGGAAGCAGCTATGGTGATTAAGGAAGAGGAACTAAAAATAAAAGTTGCAGCCATAAAAACAAACATGCAGAAGATTAAATCTACAACTCAAGCAGGGACGTAAATAGAAAACTCAACAAGCATGGAGATAGGGGGAGTTAACCCTGTAAGCAAATAAGGTGAAGGAAGAAGAATCAATAATTGCACAAGTAATGGCACCTCTTTGCCATTGATGTCAAATGGGGAGAAAGAATATGAAGTTGATGGATGAAGTAATAAAGATGATCATAAAGCTTGCAGCAGCAAAGGAAGAACATGAAGCAAATACGAGAAGCTGATGAAGCAAATGCGTGAAGCTGATCAAGGATAAATAGCACGAAGTTGAGCATGAATCCAATCTGAGAAACAGCTAAAGCCAAGTCATTATAGGAGCATGCAGCAGCACAGGAGAATGATCATAAAGCATGCAT
Source organism: Larix kaempferi (assembly GCA_027924585.1). Taxonomy (NCBI): domain Eukaryota; kingdom Viridiplantae; phylum Streptophyta; class Pinopsida; order Pinales; family Pinaceae; genus Larix; species Larix kaempferi. The sequence goes on from BSBM01000017.1 coordinate 33,637,439, forward strand.
TCTGCGCAAAGGTAATAGAAAGCAGAAGAAGCACTAACAGCAGAATGCGCAGATGTCAAAGGTTCAAACTGGAAAAGAACTCAAGGGGAGTATGTACTCAGGGGGAGTACTCCGACAAGCACAGATGAAGCATACAAGTTCAAGAAGATGATTATCCACGGCTTCATAAGGTGCTGACATCAATGCCAAAGGGGGAGATTGTTGAACTTTGGTTGTCATTGATGTCAACTAATGTCAAAGAGGATGTCAACTGATTCAGTTTGAATCATTGATGTCAAGTGAATTCAGTATTCCCATGCGAGCTTGAAGAAATATAGAAAAGCCACTTAGAAGAAGTTTATGCGCAAGCAAGATGGTGAAGTATATGGATGCCAGTATGAAGAAGTATATCTAGAAGTGCATCCATTCTGAAGAAGTATATTTCAGAGGTACATCATGCATATCCAGTTTCAAGAAGTATATGAGGAATGCATATCCAATTTGAAGAAGTACATAATGCACATGTACATGAGCAGGTCGCAAGTTCTCCAGTCATAGTCCTTCAAGGTACAAGCTAAAGTTTTGGCTGGACAAAGGTTTGGGGAGTACGAAAGCAAGCCAAAGAGTTGATTGAACAAAGGTACAAGTGCGTAAGCAGCATGAAACAAGAAATGGTTGAACAGTTATGCAAGTCCTGAAAGCACGCAAGTCTCCCAATAAGAAGAAGCTTTCAGTTGTTGAAGCACACACAAGTTCCAAGAAGGGTGTAACAGTTGAAGTCAGTATATGCAGAATCAAGTATGTGCGTCATGATGAAGATGATCTAAGGCAAGTGCGTTAAACCGAAAGGATGAATCATTTGATGCACAGCATGTCGCAGATTGTCTGAAAGACTGTAGCACTTTAACCGAACGAACACATCTCAGTAAGTGCGCAGTTCCATCTGATACTACTGCACCACATTAGAACAACAAGTCATCAATACTTGCGGAGTACCAGTTGAATGTGTAGTTGCGCAGTAGCAAAATGACATAGTGAATCTTGGCGCAAACTAGAAGCAGCACACAGCACAAGAAGTGCGACATCAGTTAAAGTGAAGTTTTGAGTGGAATGAGAAGTGAAGTAATGTATGCAGGGAAGTGACACCAATACGACTACATACAGAAGGTGCGCACAACAAAACGAACATCAGAAGATCAAAAGTGTGCGCGTGTTAGAAGTTCAGCAAGGCAATATCTTATTTTGTATATCTGGGTGGCAGGACGGGGCGCGTAACAGGAGGTCATAGCCTCCTTCCAGTTGGTGCCGGAGAACACAGGGAGTTGGTGCTTCCTTCAGGTTGGTACCTGTAAAACCAGGGGGTTGGTGTCTCCTTCCAATTGGTGTTGGTAAACACAGGAAGTCGGTGCTTCCTCGAATGTAATCTTTTCATCATAAAAGAGCATTCTGTGGTTTTTTCCCGTTTGGGTTTCCACGTCAAAATTCTGTGTGTTCTATGTTCTTTGTCCTGGTGCATATGTGGATGAATGTTTTATTTATGATGGATGCATAATCGAAGATCAAGATTAAGTTTAGACTAATCTGTTAAAGAAGTTAAAAATTGTTCATAACTACACTAATACTGATTCACCCCCCCTCTCAGTATTAAATAGATTCCAACACAAATCATCAACATATAGAACCAATATCAACTGTTGGTTCTTCACTACTTTGAAGTATAAATTTGGATCAACTTCGCTCTTAGAGAAGCCCAGTCTCTGAAGATAGCTGTCAATTCTCGAATACCAAGCTTTGGGAGATTGCTTAAGCCCATATAAGGATTTCTTCAATTTGCACACATGGGACTCCTTCCCATGAACCACAAACCCCTCATGTTGCTGAATATAAACCTCTTCCTCAACCTCACCATTGAGGAAGGTTGTCTTCACATCCATCTAGCGAAGCTTCCATCCTAGAACAGATGCAAGTGAGATCACAGCTCGAGTAGTGGTGTACCTGACCACCGGAGCGAATGTCTCCTAATAGTCTATGCCTTCTTTCTGAGAAAAACCTTGGGCAACAAATCTAGGTTTATACTTTTCAATACCGCCATCACCAACATGCTTGATCTTGTAAATCCATCTGGAAGTAACTATGGACTTCCCTTCAGGTTTAGGAACAACTTCCCAAACATCATTCTTCATAATAGACTTGTATTCCTCTACCATTGCATCTTTCCATACTTGTTGCTTTGCAGCTTCTTCATAAGTGGAAGGCTCTGAATCACTAATGTGACTCATCTGTGCAACATACCCTAAATATCTGTCAGGTTGCTTTCGCTCTCTAGAAGAACCTAATGGTGCTCCATGCCTCTCTGCATCTTGTAGTATATCTCGGCACCATGTAGACCTCCTCTTGGCAGGAGGTTCATCAGGAGCTAGCAAATCTGAGAACTCTGTTGGATTCTCCCTCTGGGTCCTCCATCATAGAGGTCTCATGCTCCTCTGTGTCTGTATCATACTGAAGCTCTTTGGATCGCTTGAATGTTGCCTCTTCATGGAAGGTCACATCTCAGCTAACTTCAATGTGTCTTTCACCTGGCACATATATTTTGTAGGCTTTGGATGATTTGCTATAACCAACAAAGGTTCCCTTCTTTCCTGATGGCTCCATCTTTGTCCTCTTTTCTTTCAGCACATGAATGTATACAAGACTCCCAAAGATCCTCAGGTGTGAAATATCCGGTTTTTCATCAGTGAATACTTCGTTAGGTGTCTTCTCATCCAAAATGGCATGAGGACTTCTATTCTAGATATATATTGTTGTACTGGTGGCCTCTGCCCATAATGGGGTAGACAGGTCTTGATCATGCATCATGGCTTTTGCAGCCTCACATATGGTTCTATTCTTCCTTTCGGCAACCCCATTTTTCTAAGGGTTGTAGGGTACAGTTAACTGTCTACAAATTCATGCATCACTACGGAACTCATTACACGTATGTGAATCAAATTCACCTCCATTGTCAGATCTCAAAGCACGATGTGCTTTCCTGTCTGATTCTCAACTAGAGCTTTGAATTCCTGAAACTTGCTAAAGGTTTCGCTCTTAGCCTTTAGGAAATAAATCCATGACTTTCTAGAAAAGTCATCTATAAACAGTACATAATATAAATTGCCACTCGAGGAAGGGGATGACATGAGACCACATACATCAGAATGTATTAAATCTAAAATCCATTTAGATCTAGTAGTAATGCTAGAGAAACTCCTTTTAACATTCTTCCCAAGTGCACAACCCCTACATACACTATCATGCTCAAAATCAAATACGGGCATACCTTTGACCATTTGATGTAATCCTGGTAGCGCTTTGTAGTGGAGGTGACCAAGTCTCCTATGCCATAGCTCGCATGGATTGATAGTGTTGTGAACCATAGCTTGAATGTACTTCCCGGGTACCTTGTAGAGACCTTCCTCTCTAACTCCAATCACTGCTGCATATTTCAAGTCTTTGCTCTTAGGCCATAATAGTGCTTGATTATCCATGAAGATAACTCAAAAGCCCTTATTTTCAAGAACTAAAACTGATAGGAGGTTCTTCTTCAAGCCTGGAACATAAAGAATGTCCTCCACATGTAAAATATCTCCTGAACTCAGCTGGAAGGAGGTGGATCCAACTCCTTGGATCGAATAGGTTGTGTTGTCTCCCAACTCTACCTTGCATGTAAACTTTTTCTCCTTGAGATTGGTGATGGCGCTCTTATAACCAGTTATATGTTTGGATGTGCCACTGTCAACCAACCATGTGTCCTCTCTTGTGATAATGGATCCGGAAAGTGCTGAGACTAGAAAATACTTCCTCCTTGTCTCCTTTTCTTTGGGTGCATTCTTCTGAGTAGTTTCATCTTCTATAGCGGTAGAAGCTTGAAACCTTCATTTTCCCTTTTTCTTTGCTTTGCACTCCGTTGCATAACGACCCTTCTTGTCACAGTTGTAGCATCTAACCTTCAACTTGTCAAAGTCCTTTTTGTATACCTCCATCTTTGATGGGAAAACTTCTTTTGAGAGAAGTTCTTCTTTCCTTTCTTCATCCTTGTCATGAGAGCAAGGTTTTCTTCTTTGATGCACAATGACTTACTCTGGACTCGCCCCTCCTCTTGGAGGCAGTCATGCCACAACCTTTCGAAGTTAGGTTGTACCTCTCGGCCATTTACCGCAGCCAAGAATGTCTCCCATGAGGATGGAAGACCATCAATAGCGGTTTGGAGAAGATCATCTTCATCCACCACTACTCCAATACTAGCAAGCTGATCTGTTACCTAAGAGATCTTGGTGAAGAAGGAGCCCACTTTCTCATCCTTCTCCATCTTTAGGTTTCGAAGCTTATTCTTCAATGCCCTCTTTTGACTCGAGGCATTCTTCTCATATAGGTTTGTCAATGTATCAAAACACTCCTTTGTGATCTTCAACGGAGTGATCATAGACATCAAATTGTCCTTTACTGAATTATAGATGATTTGTATGGCTTTAGCTTGGTTCTTCTTGAAGTTGATGCACCCTGCATTAGATGTAGGCTCCTCCACCACAGTGGATACGTAGCCATCCAAGTCATGTTCCTCCAAGAAGTTCAACACCCTCACCTTCCAAGTGTTGAAAATTCGAAGTGCCCTCAAGACGGTCTTCCAGTCGAACAGAGATCGATGCCATGGCACTCAAGTATTGTGCTCAACTCCTCAGGATCTACGTAGGCTCATGTTTACTTGACAAATCTTAGCTTCTTCACGCCCTGAGCTCTAATACCATGTTAAATTTTGTGCAAATATGATGAGCTTTGAACTTTAAAACTTTATGTGTGGAAATACTGAATACTTGAATCAATGAACCATTCAATCACATGAAACATTCAACCATAACACAAGATGTACCCTAGGGATAACCCTCAAAACAATGAGGATGAAAAACCCCAGCAAATATTCAAAGTATAATTATGATAGATAGAAGAGAATGTCTTTAACAAAATAGCAGATTGCTTTCGTCACCCCAGGTGCTAGATAAGAGAGAATACTAAGCAATAGAGAATAGAGATCAACTATATCAACTTGCCATGTGCCCAGCACATTAATAACAAGCAAGAATCACTGCCATGCAAGCTGTAGCGAATGGTTGCATGGGTAATGGTGTATCACATGCAAAAACTGTGAATTTCCTTCGTGGACAATTATCCTGTGCATCAATTTCTTCAATCTTGCGCAAATAGAAGCACCTTGCCTTCAAGGAAGAAGAGAATTCGCTTCACATTAAATTCATCAATCTTGTATAACATATTTATATATTCTTCACATGCATTGGATTCTATTTTTATCTTCTGACATCATGATGAACTCGCCCTCCATCAGGATGAATCAATCTTGCATGAAGAAGAGCACCCCACTTCTCATGCAGTGCATTAACTCATTGCACTGAGTCTTAGGATGAGCTTGCCCCTTAACTGAAAGCTTGCTCGCTTAGTTAGGTGGCTAACTTAAGTGTCGTCATGCAAGTGTCGCAACACAAGTGTCGTCTTTTAGTTTAACATAAGTGTCATCATGCAATAACACTTAGTTGACTAGATCTTATTTGTTATCACTTAGTTAACTCTCTTTAACTGATTCTTTCTTGTTAACATCACTGTAGTGATCAATTCGAATTCTCTAATTGACTGAGGCATACATTGCGGCTTTAACTGAAGCTTAATAATTCAAGTTCACTTAGTCATCTCATGAGCAATTTGAATTCTCTTTTTCTCTATGCATTTATCTTTATCTCTTATCTTTACAGCATGGTCAATATGTGTTAACTTTAATTATCTATCATATCAGATTATACTCAGAAGATTTGTCAGATCCTCTAATCATATTATATTACTCTCAGACCAAATGATCATATGCTAAAGTAATTCACTCTAGAGGTGGCCAGTCTCTAAAGGAGACTTAATAGCTATCGGTGACCATGGTTAGTAATACATCACACAACATTAATGCTTCAACATGCAAAGCATCTACCTCTATAACTGGAGGTCCACCCCATAAGTACCTACTATAACTGGAGGTCCACATGAGAATCTGACTTGACACACAAGTCCTGAGCCTTGTCCAATAAGACTTTACAACATCATCACTTTGATACATCAAAGCAATCACTTCAACACATGAGGAATAACCTTTTACAACTGAAGGCTTAGTCATCCTTGAGTCCAACTCAAGAATCTACTCCAAGTTCTCGAGTCCAACTCAAGCTCCCTACCTCAACACATGAGGCCCAATCCTAGATGCAGAAGATTGGCTTGGAGAATGACTCGTGATGTTGTACATTTAACAATTAGTTGAGTTGTGCACCTTGAGATTTATGATGGTTTACTTGGATGGATGAGATGCTTTCTTAAGGAACACTCCACATGTGCATGCTTCTCTAGAGCGCCTCCCTTCTTTGTGGCTTTTAGTGGCTATATTTGATCAACCCCACATGCCTTGGCACATTTATCTAGAGCACTTTGGCTTCCATTATTATTTTGGAAATGATTTGAGGGTTTTTTAGGACTTTTAGTGGCTTTGCACATGGATCCATGCTCTTGGCACACTTGAAGAGGAGTTTGATTTGGCCATGAATCATGATGTATAGAGAGAGGTTTCATGCACATTCTTTGAGGGCATCCTTGTTTTAAGGGGTTGTTTTAACAACCATTGTCCACTTTACATTTATATCTATGTAGATCCACTTTATGTGGGATTGGTTAGCGGAGTGTACTACATCTTATTGGCACACATGTTGAGGCTTCCCTATGTTTGAAGAGTTTTTATAACAACTAATGGAGCATTGCTTGCACACTTATCTATGAGATCCACTTTTGGATGAGTTTGATAGATTTATTAGATGAGCGCCCTAGCTCATGAGCAGATATCTTTTGACAGAGTGCCCAAAGTGTTGCTAGATCAATGCCATTAGATGCAAAATGTCCACTGGATTTCATAGTTGTGACCATAATAGAAATTCCAACAAATATTGAGGGAGTTATGACAGTTCTAAATATGTTACCTTAAAACCCAGACCACATTTTGACCAACCTTTTTGAGAAATGCACCACTTTTGTTGTTTGAGCATTTTGGTTATTTGGAAAGAGTAAGATTAATAAATGCACATGTTGGAGAATGCCTTGCACATTGGGCAAATATTTGCATGTTTTGAGACTATCTTTGAAGGGTGTTTCAAATGAGAAGGAGACATGTGGCATCCCATTCATTTGGCTTCGCTATTTTATTGTTTATGTGGGGATTTTCTTGGAGAAAGCATGGATCTAGAAGTATTTTTATCATTATCCCTTGAGGAAACCATGCATCTAGGAATTGCCAATACTTTATTGTTATTACTTGGAGAGAAGTGTGGATCTAAATCCACTTAATATTATTTTATTGTAAGGAGATTGAGCTATACCTCTATGTAAAGTGAACCTCTCTCCATTGTTTTTCATGGTTGGATTTGTGGGAGATCCCCTCTTTGGAGCTTACTTGAATATCTTTGGAAGGTGAATGTGATCTTTAGGGGTTCCATTTCTTCCATATTGACAAATGTATGTTGCTGAAAATTACATAAATAATTATGCTGCAATAAGGGCTCCATTTTATGGCAGCTAGGTCATTGCAAAAGGAGATTGAATGAGGTGTTTCCTATTTAACTCTCTTGTTGCTTTTATTCTCTAATTGAATCCTTTATGTTGTGTCGTTTCTTTGAATGGTTGCATGATGTTGTCCCACTTAAAATAAGATCACCCTATGTGTTAAGCATGTGCATAAGTAGAGTGCCTTTGTAAGGGCCTACAAACCTTCATTTCCAGCAAATGTTATTCGTCATTCATAGGTGAGATTTTGCATGTTGTAACAGCACTTCTCACCACCCCCATTCATTTAATTTCCAGCCCTCTTCAATTCCTTTATTGACTCCATCTTCCCAAGTTGAATAGGCACTACTCCCGGTCTTCCATCACTTTATTTTCCTATACTACAATTTTTGTTTTGCTAAAGCTAACTCTTCATAACACCTTGGGCCTCCATTACATAGCTTTAGTAATCATATTCTAGGGATACCCCCTTGTGCCAGAGGAGAGCTAGCCTAAAGCGAGAATTGGTTTTGTTGTGGTGACAATGGACAACCCCTCTTGGTTCCCTCAAGGTTTGCACTTGTACTGTGGGGTTCTATCACTTGAGAAGTTGAGTGACACTTTGGGCAGTAACACACCCAAAGGATATGCAAAACTTGGCTTTAAGAAAATGAGAACATCATCTTTAGTATATGAGAATGCTCGCATTAAAGTGAGAATTCATGGCATTAGAGAGAGTTGGAAGGATTTTGAGGTGTCCACTGTTTAAGATGGTTAGACAGATATCAGTCGTTGACATCTCATTAACATATTGGTTTCTAGCCCATGAGCGGTAAAGTTTTTTAAATGATGTGATACTACAGGAGGACCAAGTATGTTTTTTTTTTTTATGGGCCTCTTCAATTGAAGAGGTTGGTTAATAAAATATTGTAGGAGATAGTGCAACCAATAAAAAAAACTCCATGAGCTTTGATTAAGGACAAGTACCCAATAAAGAAAAGTGCATTTTTATTGCATGAACCTCTTCTTAAAAGATATCAAAAGCATTGCATGTGTTGGATAAACAGTAAATGAAGAAAAGATGTTGCAAAGTTTCAGTATTAATCATTCAACATCTATGACAATGTACATGAAATATGCCACCTTGTAACTTCTTTGATGTGCAAGCACCAGATTTGCTTCCACCTTTATTGCAATGGAGCATCTATTAGAAATTTAGAAGTGTGCTAGTCGTGTGGGGACATGATAATTTCCCTTCAGCAACAAAGAATTGAGATGGAAGGGGCCCATTCTAGTGATGGTAAACAGGTTGAGGACCTTATCATTGGCCGCTTATCTGATGAGTTTTGGAGGCGGGTAGAGGATATAGTGACTATGATTACTCCTACTGTTGATGTACTTCGCATGTTTAGGGATTGATAAACCATGCTTAGGGGATGTATATGAGGGGCTTAATTAGATGGGGGAGATTTCATCAAATTATGTTTAATGAAACTTCCAAGATTAATAGTGTAACCAAGAATGTACTGTGAGGTCTTAGTCTCACAACATGGAAAATGATTCACAGCCCTCTTCAATCAGTTGCAATGAAAAGGTTAATGAAAAACTGGAATACCTTTGTCAAAAGGTGTTACAATCATCATGATTGTACTACCATATGGGCTGAGTTGGGAAATTATTTGAGATTAGAGGACCACTCTGCATATCAAGACCATGCATATAACATGACTAGACTTAGGCCCGTAGACTGTTGCAAGAAGTATGGAGTCAGAGCTTCCTTGCTTCATCGCTTGGATATTTGTCTGCTTTCGCAAGTAATTCCAAACCAATCTTTAATCTTTTATTTTAAAGTTACTTTTATAGGTATTTATTTGAGATTCTATTATTAAATTTTAATCACGCCATTTAGATTTCACTTTACACGTGACTCGTCCATCAGCGTGTGAGAAAAAATAGAGTGAGTATGCCTTCATCCATTCAATGAAGAGGAACCGCCTAACAACGCAAAAGCCTCAATATTTGGTGTGTTTTCACTCAAATCTTCACCTTCTATCTCGAAAACAAACAGACTACCTTGTTGGAACCACTAGGATCTGGGGTTATGGAAATTCTCACGATGATGGCGAGAATGAATTGCCTATGGAGGTGTTGCAGGTGAAAGCAGAAGAGATGTTAGAAGGCCACAGGCATAATACTATCGATCCTGCACAAAACAATGTTTGTCGCGTTTTCACTCCAAATGAGCAAAAGGATGAATGTTAGTCTATTTGAAGCGCTGTAGATTTAAGAACTCAACAGTTAACATTTTGAAAATTGCACTGAAGCAAACTCCTTGTTATGAATATGAATAATGATATTGAGAATAGCCCTCTTTTTGTTATGAATATGAATCATGACATTGAGAATTGCCCCTTTTTTGTTATGAATATGAATATGATGTATCTGTGAAGTTTGTAGTTTGTAGTTTGTAGAAATTTGAATGATTTCCAAATTTTTTTGGATGGTGCTTATTAAAAGTTTGAATTTTTACTACGTATCAAAAAGGCCTAAAATGCATCTTATTCGCAAACCTGGGATTTTTCGTTTCTTAATTTGAACCTGTTTCCCGTTTCTGATACATAGCACAGACCATCAATTCCTAGAGTTAAGCAGTTAGCTAGCACAGACCATGCTATTGTTCTCATCTGTAGTTCAAGCATTTGGGCCAATTTTCAGCCATCCTCTTCTTCTTTATTATGTGATACAAAGTTACAAACTACTCAGAATCTATAGTTGGCATGCTCCAACTTACTTGCATGCAGTTTACTGAACGTTCTAATGAAAATACTTTTGTCCTAAGGAATAAAAAGAGACGGTAGGTGCTAATGTTGTTCGAAACTTCAAAACCTTGTCCAAACTCTCTGTTAATCATCTGTTTACTAATACCCAAAAACTTTAAAAGCGCAAGAAACCCTGAACGAAACCCTAGCAGCCTCAACAAATGAACCAAAATATTGATATTGTAAGCACTGAATAATGGTTAATGGTTGCAAACTACTGTAAAAACTTCCACGGTAGTTTATAATAGAATCCCCATCAAATTATGTGAAACAGTTTTAGTGACAGAAACTATAAAAAAACGATTCCTGTACTTACCGTGTGGATGGAGGAGGCCTGTGGTTTGAGATAAGTCGGCCTGTGTGGTCGAGGATTCGAGGATAAATAGCAGCTCCTCAAGATGGGTGGCATTGCAGATGTTCGAATTGCTAATGATTGTATTTTCGTCGCCATAGATGTCTGAATAACAATGCTGCCACATAAAGCATAGAAAGCTGGCACCATAAAAGTGGTTGAGCAGGATCTGGAGTGTAATATATATTCAAGTGTGGGTCATTTTTTTTTATGTTCCTGCGTGTAAGTCCTTACAGGTCTTGAAAACATTGATTATTATTATTATTATTTATGAATCTTATTTTTTATAATTAAAAATTTTGCTTCCATTTAATGTGTTAATTTAATTCGTTAAGCTGGAGTGTGAAGATTAGATTGTTTTGTCTGATTATTTTTTATTTAAAATTTGGTTTAATTTCTTTAATGGCAAGGTGTTAAGATTGTATAATTTAAGAATCTAGAGATCAGATTTGTTTTTATTATTTTTACTTAAAATTTGGTTTAATTTCTTTAATGGCAAATATAAAGTATCAAAAGTTTATAATCTAAATTAAAGAGTTTAATTAATTTTTATAATAAAAAATGAATTTAATAAAAAATTATAAAAAAAAATTATAATAAAAAATGAATTTAATAAAAAATTATAAAATGTAAAAGAAAAAAATCATATAATTATTAATTAAATTATCTATTAAAATAAGTTGTTAATAAATATATATATATATATATACTTAGATCTCTAATTTTCTAACTAATGTTTTCAATTTCAATTTTATACCAAAATAGGTTAACAAAATATATATATAAACATTAAAATGTATTTTCCTTCTTCAAACTATTATGATAGGTAAGTTCTCTTTCATTGGGATTGTTCAATGAGGTTTTGTCCTCTTTAGTCTCCTATATGTGGATAATTGATATAGTATGATTGATATAGTATGAGATAATTGGTATTTAAAATATTTTAATTTATGATGAAATTTAATGGGAAATTATAATTGAAATTGAAATTTTAATAATATGAGTTAATTTTTAAAAAATTGTAAAACAATTTTATTTTTATTTTTTTTAATAAAAATGGGTAAATTTGTATTTATAAAATGATGAAAATTTCAACAAAAATTCTTCAATAAAAGTTTAGAGGTTTTTCAACAGTATCATGAAAGGATAAGTTTTTAGTTGCAACCAGCTAGAAAGGAGTTAACTTATAACATACAAAAAAAGTTCATAAAAGTAAACTAGATGTTAGCATTGTTGTCCAAAACCTGGACTTCAAAGTCTTCTTCTCATTTTTAGAATTGCACTCTACAACTTCATCTCCTGCATCTTCTTCACGATTGGCATCATCATAATCTTGGTCCTCTTCCATAGTTTCTTCAGCATCTTCACAATCCTCGTCCATAGTTTCGTCATCATCTTCATCCTGGGAATCTCTAGAATCTTCCTCTATTTCCTCACTGACCATTATTTGATTTTCATGACGATCCTCTACCACCCCAACTCTCTCTTATGAGTTGGAGATGATTTGAATTAGCTGCAGAACAAAGAGTCCATCAATAAGTTTATCCTCTGAATTTGCATCAACCTTATAATTATTCCCAGCAATGAGGTCCTCATGCTTGGAAAAAGTCTTCAAAATCACTTTAACCTGCTCATCACAAGCACAAACAACACCTTCGATGTCAATTAGATGGGAATCCATCCCAAAAGCAAAGCTTGAAATCTGTTGAGAAGTTTCTTCAATTTGGTCCAAACGACCATCTAGAACATATGAATGAGTAGTTAATTCGTGAACAATAGCTATTAAACCTTCCATTTGATCCTTCAAAAACCTCATATGATGTCGAATGTCATGGATGCTAGCTTGAGCCTCACAAATCCTCTCTGAGAGATCCTCTAACTTCTTTTCGATGTCCATAGTAGCAATGCAATTCCAAACCCTTTTAGAGTTGCCAATACCAGCACAAATTCAACCACTAAAGTTGCTGAATAGAAACTTCACAATGTAGAGACCACCAACAAAATTATCAGAGTGCTTCATCCAGTCCCGAGAAGCCACTAAAGGGGCAAGAATTCTGCCAACCCAAGCAAGCTTGTAAATGTCGACACGACCACTTGAGAAACCAAACAAAGACTTCAAAGAGATCTTTGTCTAGTTCCAAATCAACCCTAGAATAATAGGATTTCCACCAACACAAAAGAAAGACAAAGTGAACGCTTCCCCTCTATCACAAAAGAAAAACAAAGGAAAACTTCGCTCATTCCAAACAGAGAACAGCCCCAAAGCCGAATTTGAGCCAAAAAAATCCTCCGAAACACCAGTATCCCAGACCTGCCACACAAAAGAAAGAGCATAACCCAAACGAACATCAAGGTTGGAGGTACAAAATTTACATTATAAAGATTCATCTTCAAAGTCAAAATCACAGAATTCCACAAAATCGAAAAAATCATTAGGGTCAAGACAGCAAATCTCTCCATCGAGATACTCGAAGGCAGAACAAAAACATAAATCCCACAATCAAGCTCTTTTGCAAAGAGCATTATAAGTCTGGATTTTTCTACTTCTGTGGACAATTATTAGCCCAATGGCCCAACTTTTTGCAATTATAATAGGTACTCTTTTTAGAAGCAGAAGACCACTTTTTCAAATAAGGGATCTTCTTGGAGTATTTATATTTCTTCTTATATATCCAAGTATAGTTTGGTTTATCTGGGGCAAATCTAGATTTGAACTTGTAAACTTTCTTTTTCTTCTTACAATGGCAAGAAGATCTGACATTCTGATGTGCTCTATTGTAGGCATTAGAACCCCATTCTAGCATACCACCAGCATCCCTGAATAAGGTTGGAGTAAACATATTATTAAATCTTTTAAAATATTTACTCACTCATTTTTCAAGACAATTCTCTTGTATTACTTCCTTAATATGTCGATCGACCATTGCCAAGGACATTTCCTAGAGTGAAATATTCTTATCATTAAATTATTTTATCTACAACACCTAGTAGAGCTCACATGAAGCTTTGAATATAATACTTAACATAAGAAAGATCATTCATCTTTCTTGCTTCAATGAGAAGTTTTTGCATATAGCAAAAATATTGTCGTTGGAGGGCCAGGTTGCTTAATCTCTTGCTCATGAATAATGATGCTTAGTGTTCAACATCAATACTGGCCTCTAATCCATAAAACTACATTGTTAAGGGTTGCAAAATATTATGATATGGTTTAGGAGAATTAAGTATTTCATCTTTAGCATTTTGCAGGAGCCACTTCCACCATTCCCATGCTAAGCCCATAAATACTAATATAAGCAGACTTGCCATAACTTTGGCGTCAAGGTTTCATTTCCTACTTTTTTAGCAGTAACCCAATTTCCTAGCAATTGGATCACGTCTCGAACTTCTTTTGGACCATGACATGAGAAATTTATCATTGGATGCTCAACCATCTAGCTTATTATTTCATTAAGTCCATTTATTCCAAGAAAGGAAATACTTGGATTATGAGATGTACTCGGGTGCTTGGAGCATCCGGCATTGGAGTATCAAATTTAGGTTCAGACTTAATAGTCACCATCTGAAGGTGTTTCTCTTTTTTATTCCTACTTTAGGGAAGGCTTCCAATTCATCTTTTTCTCTACATCCTCTTGAATTTATTTTAAGGGGTCTCCAGAAGATCCAAAATCCCAAACAGGCCCTGAGTCTTCAATTTCCATCAAATCTAATGATTTGTTTCTTCTATGACCTTTTGTATTGGATTCTGGCATTCCTTCTCTTAGTTTCTAAAAAAAATTGGGATTTTTGTTTGGCTTTCTAAAATATTTTTGGATATAATGATCTTCACGAAAAGTTGATCCAGAACATTCATTTGCATCTAATTTTTCTATAGCATGCTTTAAAGCAGCTATATCATGTAGCACATGAGAAACTATTTCTAATTTGTTTGAGATCTTAAAGATCTCTTTTTTTTCTTGTTGTGCTTTACTTTTGAGTTCGAGCACAGATATGTGTGGGTCATCAATATTCACCCCTATAAGTTGTGCTTGGAGATTACCATGATTTAGTAGCTTACATTCATCACTTACAAACTTAGAAATTGCAGATGATTTGTCTATCAAATATTCTCATTTTGTCCTAAGGCCTTTTGAGTATTGTGTGAAAGGAATGGATTTGATATTTCTTCCTGGAAGGAAAGAATCTTCTCCTGAGGGATGTTTTATTGTAGCAACTAACCCTTCCCAAGGCAAGGACAACATCATCAAATCTGCTTGTAGATCTGAGGGAGACTTAGAGGATTTAATATATATTCTACCATGAAGTTGGTTGAGCATTTCTTGACATGCGGGGAAATTCATATGTTCTCCTTGATGCATATGACTAGATACCAACCCCAAATTTTATTATCGGTGTCCTTCTTCAAAACTCTAACTACTAAACCCTCTTACAAAGCAAGAATGGGGTAGTCTATTTGTAGACGAGGCAAAATCAAGTTCTGGTAATTAAAATGACATTGATCCGGGTGAGATCTGTAAGGGTATGTGTTTATTGGTTTTGGCTGAGATACTACCTTCATTAATTCATCTTTTGTTGTTGATGGAAATTAACTAGAATTTCAAGGAGCAAGGAAAAATCGAGGAGCATAACAACTTATGTGGCTAAAATAAGCAAATTGCTATTATGAATTCTTCTCATTAATAAATTGAAAATTTCCACTACAAGAGGTGAGAAAGGCAAGGCAATTATATGAAAAACTAGAAAAGTATTAACACAGAACAAAATCTCAATATAAAAGCATGGCATTGGATTAGTTAGATTTGCAATTATTATAGATGTAACATAGATAACCACTACAAATTGAAATTTGTAAGATAGGGTCTTGTGTTTACATTTACTACACAATAATGAATAAGATTATAAACAATTAATAAACATTAAGATAAAAGTTGCGTTTGTCATCTTGAAATATTTTTCATTACTTCACATCTCTTCTCAAATGTGATTTATACCATGGAACACATTGTGTTTACATTTAATAGGGAATAATGAATAGGATTATAAACAATTAATAATCACAACAATAAACGTTAAGATAAAAGTTGTGTTTGGCATCTTGAAATATTTTTCATTACTTTACATCTCTTCTCAAATGTGATTTATACCATGGAACACATTGACATGCCCGCAATAACTCCAAGGTTGGATGATTTGCATTAATAGGAATCAAATATAAATATATAAAGTAGTGACCTTTGGTTTCATCTTCCAAAGGTAAGTTATGAATCTTCATATTTCTTATGACTCTACATATATTTACAATATCCACAATATACCACAATCCCATAGGATTATCTATCCAACATACCCCCCTATCCCAAAGGGGTATTTGTGAGTCCAAACATCTTTCTCAACTTCTCAAGCTTTTCTCTTCCAAGCTCTTTAGTGAAGATGTCCACAACTTGCTCATTTGTGGAACAAATTCTCAAATGCATAGCCTTAATGGCCTCAATGTGATATCAAATCAGATGGTACTTTGCGTTGATGTGCTTAGCTTGATTGTGGAATATGGGATTCTTGGCTAACTTGATTGTAGAAGTATTGTTAACTAGAAGAGGAGTAGAATTCACCCATTTCTCTTGCAAATTTGTTAGTACCTTCCTGAGCCACACAATCTCCTTTGTTGCTTCTACAACAACCACATATTTCGCCTCTATTGTGGAATCAGTTGGAACAAACTATTTGCATGATCTCGAGGAGATAGATGTTGATACAAAGTCTTGAGTCCCCTTCAAGTGTCTTAGAACTCATTTTGCAATAGAACAATGTGCTTCACAAGGTTTTTGCTTGAACCTGGAAAGGATTCCAACAACAAATGAAATATTTGGTTTGGTGGTGGTAAAGTAGATAAGACTCCCCTCAAGCTACATGTACTTGGTTTCATCTTCAAATCCATTCCCTTCTTTTAATGTGAGCTCCAAATTCTGTTCGATTGGACTAGGGAGAGGGTTACAGTCTGTCATGCCAAGCATGTTCAACAAATATACGTACTTCTTCTGGGAGATCAATATGTGCTCTGGATTCTGAGTCACTTCAATTCCCAAGTAGTAGTAAATATGCCCCAAATATGTCATCTCAAATCCTTTCTTCAATTCTTTCTTTATGGATGCAATATGGTTAATTTCATTGTTCCTTGACATCAACATATCATCTACATACACTACAAGATACACATTAGATCTTCCAACATTCTTGACAAACAATAGTGCTTCATCAATATTAAAGTGTTTGAAATTCAGTTTCAAAAGATGCACAGTTAGCTTTTCATACTGTGTGCAAGGTGCTTGTCTCAAGCCATACAAAGACTTGACGGGTTTGCATACCTTATATTCTTGTTTCTTTACAACAAAACCTTACCACTGAGACATGAAGACATTATCTTTCAAGTATCAATTCAAGAAAGAAATCTTGACATCCATTTGATAAACTTTCCACCCATTCTGTGCAAAGTCTCCTCATAGTTAATGCCTTGTTTCTGTGCAAAATATTTTTCCACAAGCCTCACCTTATGCTTGTCAAGTGAGCCACCTAATTTATACTTGTTCTTGTAGATCCACTTGCAACCAATTAGTTTGGTTCCAAATGGAGGGTCCACCAACTTCCATGTCCCATTCTTGATGAGAGCATCATATTCGTTCTGCATGGCTTCTTTCCACTCATCATGAGAAGTAACTTCTTCAAAGGAAGTTGGTTCAAGGTTAGCAAATAAATGCAATTCACAGTCATATGAAGCATCCATGTCATCTACATCACCTGAATTTGAATTATCTACATCTCCTCCGTCTTCTTGTCTTGTTGAACTTCTAGTTCCTATCTTTTTTACTTCATTAGGGTGAACACTTTCAAGTGTCTTCATGGCCCACTTTGGATTAAGCTTGGAATTTTCTATGAGGGTCCAGGTTGTTGAGCTAGTGGTGTTTCATTCTCTCCAAGATTCAATCTTCCAATCCTCTCAATCACATTACCCAATTGAACCTCTTGTTTTGGTGAAGTGGCAGGAACTTCTTCATGAGGGGGAGATGGTGCTGCAAAAGAAGATTCCAAAGATTGATCCAAGATAGGGACCCCCCTTTAATATGTGGAATCTCATTGTCAAATTCATGAAATGGATTTACATGGGTTAATTTATCGAGACGATTAAGTTGCCTCTCAATAGACTTGTGATTTTTATTCATTTCAAGAAAAATGACATTGTTGGAAAGTATAAAATTTTTGTTTACCTCATCGTAAAGACGACATGCCTTGGTGGTGTTGGAGTACCCCGAGAAGATGCACCATTGACTTCTTGAACCATTCTTGTTTCTATGTTCCTTTGAAATTAAGACATAATAGGTGGAACCGAAGACCTTGAGATTCCTCATCAAAGGAATGCAGCCATACCACATTTCATATGGAGTTTTGTTTCCAAGAGCATGAGTTGGAATTCTATTTCTCAAATAGATTGCACATAAAATTGCATCACCCCAAAGCATCAATTTCACATTCTTGAAAAATAGCATGAAGCGTACCATATTCAAGAGTAACTTGTTCATTCTTTATTCTATACTATTATGCTAAGGATTATATGGAACATAGGTTTGATGCACAATCCCATGTTAACGAAGATAGTTTTCAAATTCATTAGAAGTGTATTATCATCCATTATTAGTACGAAGGGAAGCAATTTGAGTTTGTGCTTCATTTTTAATCTATACATGAAAATTTTTAAATGTTTCAAAGGCTTGAGATTTATCTTTCACCAAGTAAACCCAACACATATTGGTGTAATCACCAATAAAAGTCATGATATATTTGTTACAATTTGCAAAATCAACTTGCATGGGGACACACAAGTCAAAGTGTATCAAATCTAGTTTTCTACATTATATGGAATTTGAATCATGAAAATGTTGCTTACTATGTTTTCCAAAAATATAAGCATCACATTGTTTCAACTTCTATGGAATGGTGGACAAACCAAAGACACCATTCTTGTTCAACAAACAAGGACTATCATAATTGATATGCTCATATCTAGCATGCCACAAAAGACTAGAAACCAATGTACCTCCATCATGGTGAGAGAGGTGTGCAAAATTCCGTACTCTTGCAGATGTCCCATTCGGCTTCAACAATTTCTCATCTTCCCATCCGTTCATGATGACTTGGTTGTAAGAAGATCTCCTTACCTGATCAACTTTCCAATCGAATATGTGGATGGGATGGCCTTGCTGTCGAATGTGCATGAGGGAAAGCAAGTTTCTTTGCAACGCTGGAAGATATAGAACATTGTGCAACATAAAGTTAGGGAATCCACTCAATTTGAACATGATGGTGCCAATACCCTTGGGTTTGAGGCTGGATTTATTTGCAAAATTTACTACATCATCTACATTGTCATTTAATTCTTCAAATAAATCTCTTCTAATGTCACATGGGAGGTTGCACTAGTGTCAAGTAGCAAAGTATTTCTCCAAGAAGCAAATGAAGGTTTGGACATAGCTTCATTTACAACAATGCAATGAGTAGATTTAGGAGCTTCACCTGATTTAAGAGCTTTACCTCTTTCTTCTTTCCACTCTTTCTTCTTTGAGACCTTCTTCCAAGGAATTATGGATATCTTTGTCTCATGTCCTTTCTTGTCACAACAGACACAATAAATATATGATCTCTCATTGTGGTTATGTCTACCCCACTTGCCTATGAAATTGTTTCTTCCACGGTCATCTTCTCTACAAGAAACATGTGATTGATTCTCTTTCTTTGCAAGGAATAAAGTTTCTCCAATGGGTTGCACTGTATTCTTCTCGAAATGTTTATCACATTCTACAATTTCCTTCACCAAAAAGTCAATCCATATGCATATTTGAATGAGATAGATGATACCATTGATTGTTATAAAGGTAGGTTTATAACCATTTACTGATATGTCATGTGTCTTATAGTACATTTCTACCCAAAATAGGACCAGTAGGGTATGCATGGTAAAAAAATGGCAAACCAGGCATATCAAGCAAAACATGTAGCGAAATCTCAGTCTTCTTTATGTACTGCACACAACGACGCAATACAAAGGCAACATATCAAACTCCATTCACCACAGCATTAAGAAAATGGAAATCCTTTTGTGTTGTCCACCCATATTCTAGCACTCTAAGCTCAATACATCCAAGTTGAATAAGAGCAACTGCAACAACGAGTGCGTAGAAAATTTGGGCCATAGGAAAGCTTGGAATGTGAACCCACTCACAAGTTATTGAAGACCCAAGCTTAATACCAGGTGAAGCATCAATGAATGGAGTGCCCTTTAGCTGTAATGTGAAGGTCAAATGCACAATACCATTCCAAGAACGATACTCAAACTGCTAAGGAATACAAGGATGCTTGAACTCGATTTCATCTCATTCGTGGGTCTAAAATTCATCTTCTTCTCAGGTGGCTTATCTACGCACACCTTCATCTCATTCGCATAACGATTAGGGTTATCCATGCACATATATGACTTCATCTTCGTACAGGGATCCATAGGTATGGATTTCGTTTTGGATGTTGGTTCGCAGAGCTGTGAGTTCGCAGAGCTGTGAGTTCGCAGAGAGATTTAACATGCAAAGCAAAGGAGGCCGCGGCTAAGGTCACAGCTCACCGAGGGTGAGGTCGTGATAGAGAGGAATGATTCTTTTGTAATGTCGAGAAGATGTATATGATTATATAGATACATAATTCATATCATGCATGCCTTGGAGTGTTAGAGGAGAGACACCGAGATTGAGTTTCATTCAAGCAAAAAGCTATGGAGGAGAGGAATGTGTGACGAGTCGATGAGTGAGAGCATGCACTTCACGTAGAATTAGACTAGCACGTACATATATATTTTTAGAAATAGAGCATGCTGATAATGCTAGGGTTAGAGATGTGAAAAAAAACACAGGTAAAACTTAGCGTGAACAATACCCAGACCAAGTGCACATATAACTCACACACAACATTAACATAAATCAAGGTTTAACACAAAAACACTTGAACGATACCTCAAACTGGGAGGCAATGCTAGACTGAGGAAAAGGTAGTGCTAGAGAGTAGACCGAAGGAGACATCTAATTATGGAGTTAAAGGAGACATCTAATTATGGAGTTAACAATAGCCAGGGCATAATTTGCATTAATAATAATAAAATATAAATATACAAAGTAGTGACCTTTGGTTTCATCTTACATTAGGAGTCTTCATATTTCTTATGACACCTTTAGATATTTACAATATTTATAATATCTACAATATATCACAATCCCATAGGAATAGATATCCAACACACATGTTTGGAAATCAAGATGAAATACATATGTACATACTTATATTTATTGGAGAGGGGAAGTGGGGTCACATTAAGCACAACAAAGTGAGCTAGTCTTTCTTATATACTCAATGAAGTGAATTAGACACACTCAACTTTTTTGATGAGTCCATTATTTTTCTTAAATTCATTCATTTTTTTAAAAATTTCGATCATATTAAAATGGCCCAAAAACCCTATGAGAAATGCAAAGTTCCATAGTTGAACTTCCCATCAATCATGTGGAATTATAACATTCGATAAAATTCCTGTCGAATTTGGGAGATAATTTTTGCTAAAAAGAGAGTGAGTTTGTCCATATGTTAAGTTAGTTGAATATACTTAACAACTAAATTGTTGCAAAGCACTTCCTGAGTTGGTGTTATTATTTCCACTAGATTATAGTCTTCCAATAAGTGATACATTCAATCCTCGTAGCTCAACACATCCCGAAAAAAGGGTTATTGAATAATGGAAGTCATCATTGTTGTTAAGATGAGGCAAGTGATTACAAGCCATAAAATGTTACATGATATCTCACTTCTTGATGAGTGATGGATGTTTGATACACTAAAAATATCAAAAAGCATTTTCTCGAGACTCTTTACCTAATCATAAAAAAACTCACTATAAAAACAAGGTTCACTAAAAAAAGGCGAACTACAATATAATCTAAGTAAATATTATTTTAAAAAAATCACATAGACGTGATATTGATAGTATTAACAATGCGGGCAATAATCTTAATAAAATTTTTTTTCATAATAAACTATACCTTGCATATGTAACCTGCCTTATCTTATAAATCCTTTATTTTATATTAGTCAAGAGAGCATGTCAATGGAAATAAATATCGTTGCGATCTTTGTAATTATTACAAAGTAATGCTTTTTTCACATCGAAAAAACCCGGCAACTTGTTATTCCTAGTGAATCAAAGTTACTAATATCATTACAAACATAAGTATGAAGGGCCCACAGGCCATCAAAACCTCAAATAGGAATAGTCCATGGTAGATACAACCATCGACTAGCAACCTCCAAAAGCTCACAGATCGTAGATCAAAACAAGCTACTAGAAATGCACAATGTTTATAGAGAAAAAAGGAACTGGACTCCCTACCCAAAAGCCATAAGGAAAAAACAAAACAGGACTGCTGAAGCATCAAATATGCCTAACCATACATATCAAAACACAGAATAAGCACCAGAGTCTATGAATTCACCATCTCTGGATTCCTCATAAAACAAATGACCATCCATATCACATGTATCTTTTTTGGAGGGGCCATCCGCCTCAGCATTGAAAACCCGATAAATATGGAAAAAACCTATTTGTGCAAAGTTCCAGATCAACATCATAACCCTATCCATCCAATGCTCTAGTTGAAGATTATGAAGTGTAGCAATTCCATTTTCCCAATCTATGACGACTTTTGACTCACCGACAATTTGGATAGCAAAAATTACCCTCTTTTTGTGAAAACCATAACAACACCCACATAACAAGTAATTCTACATGAGTGTTAGAACCCAAACCCGCTCCCATGCATAGCTTGACATAGTGCTTTCTTTTTATCAACAACACCATATCGATGCCACAACAACCATCCTTCTTAGCACCATCAAAATACCCAATGGACATATGATGATCCAAATTGGGCATAGCAAGCACTCTAGGTGCCTTCTCTTTCCTATCTTTACAATACTCAAAGAATGCTCCAATAATTCTAGAACATATATGGTAGATAGAAGGCTTGATTTCCTGGAACATGTACTTATTTCTAGCTTTCCAAACCTCCCATATTGCAAATAAAGGCATCTCCTTATACTTAACCTTCTTCTTGAACCAATTGAATAGACAATCCTCATAATTAATCACCCCCAAAAAATCCAGTGCCTTAAGCATTCTGCCTAATTCCACCCAGAGAGTTTTAAAGAAAGTGCAATGACAAAAAATGCGAGAGACAATTTCCGTATCTTTCATGCACAACATACATAGACTTGAGCCACACAAACCTCTTTTTAGGAGGTTATCCCAAGTTAAAATCTTGTCTTGAAGATTGAGCCAAATAAAACATTTGATTTTCAGTGGAACTCTCCATTGCCAGAGTGTCTTCGCCCAACACTTAGGAAAACTGGAAACCCCCTCATTTGAAATGGCTTCATAAGCATATTTTGCAATAACTGCACTGCCAGTCTTGTTTTTGTCCCATACCAGAGTATTCTCCCGATCCGATAGAATAATACCAGCAAGATGCAATAATAACACAAAATTGTTCCATTCTTCATCACACCCCACAGGTAAGTTTAGATCGGCTGCCGAGAGCCAATAAGCATCATCAGAATCCAGACACCTTCTCCTGTGCTAAAACTTGAATATTTTGCGTATGGAGCTTAGTGATTAAACCATCCGACAATATTAAATCATCATATGAGCAAATAAAGGGATCAATTCCTAAACAAACTTGAGTCACACAACCCACCTTCCAGTAGAGAGAACAACTCAATATAGGGTAGGCGCTCATAAAACCCCTCCAAATTAATGAAGCATTGGAGCAATTCTTCATAGGTTGTTGAATTCAATGAATCAAGAGAAAGACTTTATGTATCTTGTTTTTATGCTTACTTGATTAGAGTATGTCAATGGAAATAAATATCCTTACGATTTTTGTATTTACAAAATAATGCTTTTACTTAATAAAAATTAATTAATTGTTAAATGATACTAACGATTGATTAATTATTAAATGCTAATGTTTGGCAACTTAGTAATCTTCATATAATGGATAATTAATTGTAGAATAATAGTTATTATGTCCCCGAAGGGAATCATCTATGCATTGCCAAGAACTTATTATTTTCTCCTATAGCCTATAAATTTTCTTCCTACTATAGTTATTCTATAGTTGAAAATATATTTTATTAAACAAAATTTAAAAAAATAAAAAATTTTGAATTTTTATTGGTTGCAGATTGTGACGTCATCCTCGTTTTTCCCATCCCAGGAGGGGGCGGCGAGATGACGTCTTCTAATTTTTAATTTTGTTGCAGGATTCTGTCAAGTTTAATGGAGTAATCTATTGACGAGACGTTTTGGTGACCCTTTGTCAATAGGTCCATCACCGACACCCGAGGTCTGTCGCTGGCGGCAACTTCTTGATTTACCGCCTGCCTTGTTAGTAGATATATTGTACAGACTTACTCTATTCACTGCATGCTGACAGCGGTGGCAAGCTGCATGCATGCCTACTGTGCTGGGCGGCGACTGTGTCATTAAGGCACTAAATTGACTATGGATCTACTTTCCATGTGTTGGCCTATTTACTCGAGATACTGACCTTTTCTCATTAAGGCAGTGAATTTCCCATGGATCTTCCGTGTGTTGGCCTATTTACTTGATACCGACTTTTTCTCCTTTGGTTTCATTTGGTGTGCATGGCAGTTTGGAAGATGCATCTTTGGCTTCCAGTGGCTGCGTTTCCAACAGGTATGTTCTTATAAACTGATTTTTGGTGCAACAGGGTTAATTAAGTGTTTCAACCCACAGAGTTTTATAAATAGCTATGGCACTTTTTTCCCTCACGAGATTTTTTCAAAGGTCATGAAATTTTCTGGGTTATTATCTGGAAATCTAACGCTCAGGAAAGACTCTGCATGTAATAATTCTCTCTGGTTGTATTTCTTAACTTTTACAATTGAGACTCTACCAAAATATGTGGAGAATCACTCTCCTTATTGAACTATAAACTGATATAATTTAATTCAAAGCTTATGTCGAGGGTTTGTATACTGTTGAACTAGACATTTATCTAGCTTATTGAGTATGATATTTCTTTGTGTGATATGAACGGTAAACTTTGATCGCTCTTTCTTTCTATTGCATATTTACTCTTTCATTTATAGCTAGTGCTTTTGGTGTTACTATTTTTTTTTTAAATATATATTCTATCTGTTAAGCATTTATGTTACTTCCTGATCTCTGTCATCATCCCAATGATTATATATTAGGTTACAACTTGATTCAAATCTAAAAATTAATTGTTTAAGCCTTATTATAATCTCCGCATTGATTGCTCTTCGATTCTGTTTAAAGATAGCCACAGGATATTTAATCCTAATGACTTCCTTAATAATCTATCACTTCTTGTTTGGATTATGGTCGCAAGCTAACCCCAGATGATGTTTGTTCATTTTGGTAAACTCGCTCTCCATACAAAATTGTTTATGCTTATTTATTATATTTGCATATATTAATCCCGCGTAAGATTGGCCAACCTTGCCTGTAAATGACTCACCTTCCTAATATGCAAACTATTCTATGAATGTGTTAATTAATTTATATGATAATAAGGGAAAATATTTGAGTAATTTACAATTACAGACATTCAAAACATTGCACGAAAAATTATATTGAGAAGCATTGACCTTGTTACTAACAATTGGAAAAGATATTTAAGGACTACATGCCCTATATATCATTTTCTATATTGATAAATCAATAACCATGTGCATGTGTTAACATACCTATTACATTATTATGTCTATGATGGAACTAAACTCTTAATCGTTTATCTATTTCCTATTCTTTGTATTATACTTTATTGCCATAAAGTTCAACAAAGTGAAATTCAAATTGAAGTGAAAAATCCTGTACAAAGATCAACGTGGTTGAATGGTGAAGCATCATATAAGTATCTGTCCTCGAATAGTATCCTTCTTTAACCAAAGACACTAAATAGAATCCTATTTCAACAAATAAGAGCTCTTTTTTTATTTTATTTTTAGAATGATTTCTATAAAGATGACATAAATCAACTAATTACTTTTGAGAACATTGCAAACGATACCACTTTACAAAAGCCAAGAAGGTATCCTACGGTGAAGCAATAACAAGAATGCACCGAATTGAATTAAAAGCTAAGGTTGTTGATGTTGTTGGGAACCCATAATGTCTAGCCAGGGATGGCACTAGATCGGATGATTTAAACATCCCCACAAGTATTGGACATTGAAAGGCCAAGAAAATAAAAATTAATCTTAGCATCTATATTTGATGCTGAAAAAAGTGAAGACATTCAGGTGACATTATTGAAGTTCAAAATATTTTAGAAGTACTAGGAAGACAAGTATATCCAACACATATGTCATATGCATAAGTTTGGTAAGAATTTTATTGGGGTTTTCCAACATCAAATGTGGCTGAACCAAATATCTGGATACCATATCATCTATTTGCATATGTCACTTTATTTTGTCAATGACATGCATTTTTCTCAAATAAAATTTAATTATACAGACATCATAGGCATGATTCTTGATCTCATCTTCACTCTTGGCATCTTTGGATTGTAAAAAAATCATGCCAAACACTTTGTTTAGATAATCCATTGCAATTAGCAATCTAATTACTATTGGTCCTATATTGGAAATTTTAGGATATAAATCCTTTCTAGATTTTTATATTTATTTTTTATCAGTGTCATTTAAGAAAACATGGTTGATTGATTCTTGTGAGAATTCTTCTACCTTTGCTTCGAATGGCCCTTCCTCACCTATAACTTAGTTAAGGAAAAAATTGATGGAAAGGCTATTGAAATGTGAATAACAATCATCATAGGTCATTTAGATCCTTATCATTTAACATCTTGCTCCATTTGCGCTAATCAAAGTTTGAGGGATATTTTATTCTTGAGGCATATTTCCATACTTTAGCAAAAATTAAGATTTGAATCATCCCCATTCAATCAAGTTGCAATCAAATCGTATGATGAAATTGTGACTTGGAATTTTTTCCAAATATCTCGTGTTATTTAGTAATTAACATAATGTAGCTATGATCATGCTCATACTAATGAGATATGCTTCCATAATCATGTTACTTGTAATTGCTTTGATCTCTTGGTTAATGCATATTCTAATGTCTTTAATTTACCTTCTTTAAATAGAGGTTGATGCAAATTTTATTTCTAATGCATATTTTCATATTGATAAAAAATAGAATTTTGCATCATTCCAAATGTGTCTTAAGATGAAATTGTCACTTGGAAATTTTGCCAATTATCTTAGGTTAGGTAGTGACTTACATCATTGACAAAAAAATAATTTTTCATTATTCCATATATCTTAAGATGAAATTGTCACTTGGAAAAAATTCCAATATGCTTCAAGAATGGCCGAAATGATGGCACCTTCACCAATGAAGAATCAATAACTATTTCATGTCTCTTCCTCAGTAGCAAACCATTTTGTAAAAGAATTTGAATTTGCTTACAAACTTGTTTGGTAAACTTTTTTACTTACTTTCATTTTCATTAATGCTTTACTTATTCCCAGTATTTGCAAGTATTTGCGTGAAACACTGTTGTTGCAAATTTGCTTTCTCGTCATCTACTTTTTAATAGTTTCCAGCCTCCTTGCAAATGCATATACAAACTTTCTAGCTTCATCCAAATACAACATGTGGCAACGTTGGGGACATTACCACCTCGTGACTCTTGTTTATGTAAAGTTTCCATCAAATACACCTATACCTATCATATAAAGTTCTAAAATAACATTGACCACTATAAAAATCTCCTCTCACATTAATATCAATACAAAAATTCTTTTATATAAAATTCTAAAATAACTTTAACCACTATCAATCTCCTTTCACATTAATATCAATATAAGAAGCTCTTTTTGCATTAATATCAAGACACACAATAATATCAATGTATTGAAAGTAATGTGCACCTATTAATATTAAAATCTCATTCCATTATTAATATGGATGTCTTGAGAGTAATCCTCACATAAAAACGATTGAGGATTGATTAGTTAGATGATTATGTTTGGTTACTTAATATTAGTTAAGTGAATTTGATCTTAATTTTAATTTAAGAATACTCATTAAATATACTTATTTTATAATGTTTTGAAATAACTTTGTTTACCTTTTATGTAATGGCACAAGGCCATGCCAACAACTCAAAGTCATTACAACAATATTTTCATTATGAGCTTAGCATGTCACTTATGGGAATAAAATATTCTTATTATGAGCTCAACATGTCACTTATGGGAATAAAATCTGGGTGGGAAGGATAACATTCCATCCCACGATCACTTGAGTTAGACTCAATTGACGATTATTAATTAATTGTCAAATGATAATACTTAGCATTACCAGATTTAGTAGTCTAAACATGCTAGGATTTGAACTTTTCTTTTTGATAATTTTTTATTGAAATTTGGTGAAAAATTAAGAAGAATAATTGCAAATATAAGTTGTTGAGATTACACAATCCAAAGAGCAACATAAATATTTGAGGGTACCGAATCCATTTATACATTGCTCAAATTTCGATTTTGAGTATTTCAATAAATTTAGAGCATGACAAATAGTCAAAATTACAATTTACAAATATGCTAAAATCACAATTTTACATTGACTGAATTTTATGAATTCACAAATTTTTGAAAATCAAACCAATTTACTTATCATGAAAAATTGCATTTCAACCAAATATTATAATATATAATCAAATTTTACTAACTAAATAAGAAAAAGTCCAAACCATAGAAAAAGTCCAAATCATATATTTTAGAATACTTCTTGACATAAAACGTATATCCTGTATCCCAAGAGCCACTAACTTTCTGAAGCGATTTATCTCCATTTCCTTACGGTTGACAACATTTATTGAGAAAAATAGAGTTTATTGAGAATGGAAGCCCTTGGCCCCGATTCTGATGTGCCTGCCCCTGGTAACCTTTTCGCACAGTTCGCGGCCGGGTGCTTTTGGGGGGTAGAGCTTGCCTTTCAGAGAATCCATGGCGTCACCAACACCGAGGTTGGATATTCTCAAGGAACTCTTCCCAATCCCACTTACCGTGATGTTTGTACGGGCAAGACCAACCATGCTGAGATCGTGAGGCTTCAGTACGACCCCAATCAATGCGCCTACGAAACCCTTCTGGATCTCTTCTGGTCTCGGCATGATCCCACCAGTCTCAATCGCCAGGTACCACCATTATCATTCCTTTCTTTCTTTACATATCTCTATAATTTTTAAAGGTTTGCCCCTTTGAATTTTGGGTTTTCTCGGGTTAAAAATCCGTGCGTAGGGTTTGTAGAATCTGGGAATTGGATAAGATTGGAAAACGATCGTCGGTCTGTGAAATTTTGATCGATTAGTATCGCGTTATTATAGCTTTATGGTACAGAATTCGGAATACTGGTATTGTTGTTATCTGGTACAGAATTCGGAATACTGGTATCGAGTCTGCTTAGGTTCTCTCTGATCAAGTTATATGCTATAGGGTTTGGCTACCATGTTCTTAAACCTTGTGTCAAATTGGTTTTCTCTGTTGGCTTCGTGAGAATTGAACCATTGACAACCTCAGCTTTTCATTTTGAATACTGGCAGGGTGCCTGCTTAAGCCCTTGTCAAATTATGTTACATGGTTTGGCATACCATGCTCTCAAACCATTGTGTGATCATGGGTTCCTTATAATTGAACCGTTGACCACCTGAATTTTTCGTCTGACCTGGTCGCACAGGGAGACACAAGGTGCTGTACCTCACGGGGTGAGGGAGATCCTCATTTTACGTGGGTGTGTGCGCATGATGCCCAATTAAATGAATGGAAAAAAACACAGCAGATCTTTTATTTTATTCCTTTTAAGTACCATAAGCCAAAAAATGGAGTAAATTAGTATATATCCATGTTAATCCAGGATATATTAAGGGATGATAGGTTTGTTTTTAAGATATTTTTGACCTATCACAATAATGGACGTAAATTAGTATATATCCATGTTGATCTATTAAGGGATCATAGGTTTGCATTTAAGATATTTTTGACCTTTCTCAATGTTTAATAGATATTGGGTTAATTGGATTTATGCTAATAGGCTAGCTATATCCATATTAATCCAGGATCTATTAAGAGATAATAGGTCTGTATTAAAGATATTTTTGACTTTTTCAATGTTTAATAGATATTAGGTTAATTAGATTTATGTTAATAAGCTTGTTAGCTTGAGGCATCAACTTCTCTGGAACTAGAAACTCAAAACCTATATATAAATCCTTAACCAAAATACCAAACTGAGGTATTCAGCAAAATACCTATTATCATTAATTTTTCATTCCAATAGCTTGCTGGTGTAAAGGTGCTGAAGTGGGATATAGAAAATATAATCAGATCCTGTTAATATGCTTGCTGGTGTAGAGGTGCTGAGGTGGGATGTAGAAAATATAATCAGATCGTTTTGTGGTTTTCCTATTTCATGACCATAAAAGAGAAAAATGTAAAGACACCTGTATCTTGAAGATGTACAGAAATTGCATCAGATACATGAATTGTCAGGACTGTGTGCATATATTTGCAGGGCAATGATAAGGGCACTCAGTACAGGTCTGGCATATATTACTTTTCAGCTGAGCAGGAAAGAGCTGCTTTGGAATCAATGGAAAAGCACCAAAGGTCAGTGCAACAAAAGATTGTGACAGAGATCTTGCCAGCGAAGAAATTTTACAGAGCAGAGGAGTATCATCAACAGTATCTTGAAAAGGGAGCGGCTGGTGCCACACAATCTGCTGCCAAAGGATGTGATGACCCAATTCGATGTTATGGTTGAATAGCGACTCTATCGAAATTAACTGGATTTCTTTCAAATTCAGAGTAGAAGATATATGATTATGCAATATAGTTCAGCTGGATATATAACAATGCTTTATAGGGGAGTTTATGGAGTTGAAAATAATGCCTTTTTACTTCAACCATCTTGGATAACATTATCCTCTGATTATTTTGATTTTAAGTGGCAAAGATCAGGGTGCAAACTTAATTCCATATTTGTCCTTATTTATAATACTGCTTTCAAAGTAAGCTTAGCTTGTATAAATTTTTATACAGTTAAAAACTTATCTGGATTGCTGTTGAAAAGGTTTCTTGGCTAAGAGAATATTTCTGAAATACGTGGGATCATTTAATCTTATATTTCCATAAGAATATATTTTCATCATGTCAAAGTCACCGACAGAAAGAATCTAGGATGTCTGGTTAAGATTTAATTTTGATCATATATGCCTTGGCAATTGGCAAAGGAGGGAAGGGAAGAAATTTAAACTCATGGAAAAAAACAGAGGAGGAAATGGAAGATATTTAAACTCATGGAAAAAAAACAAAGGAGAAAAATGAATTGTTTGTGTTTTTTTCAAATTTCTGGAATTGATATATTTGATTCTCTTCTTAAAGTTTTATGATGTTGTCAGAAAATGTACACTAGATGATGATGTTCGAATTTCTTTATGCTCAAGAGCCTCATCGAGCAATTAGCATAATTGTAGACCACATTTCTATAACACTTGGCTGAATTCTTTTGGCAGGAGACTATTTTTGTATTATAAAACCACGATGGACAATACTATCTACATCTCTATTTCTCTCTTTCAATTGGCATTCCGGAAGCGAGAAAGTGTGTGCATGTGTGTTTGTTTGTGTATAGTGTTGGTTTCTTTTCAATCTTAGATTTTAAAAAAAATGGCGAAAAAAATGTAATTTTATTTCTTTTATATTAAAATTAAATTATATAGGGTAGATGTTTTTTAAAGCTAGATTATATTTAAATGTTATAAAGAAAATAGTTAAGTTGAATTGTTTTAAAATGTTTTTATTTCTTTTTTGAAAATGATAAAATTTGTTGTTACATACTTGACAATAGAAATCATTCATAGTCTAAATTTTATTTTGTGTAGTTGTACTGAAAATTCTTTTTGTTGAGTTATTTAGTATAATTCAGATCACTTATCAGTATTACATTTGGCCAAAATTCAACATTTATTACAATTTTTAGATGATGTTTAAGACTGTTTGTCATGCTAGATTAGTAGTTGGGATGGGGCGTTGCTATGCAAACAAACATAGGCTCAAACCCTTGGGATGTAAACTCTAGAGCTCTTGTGTGTGCGAGGCAAGGTGTTTGACCTTTGATAGTTTCCCTCCATCATCAAACGGACTTAACAAATGTTTGACAAGTCAAATTGAATTAAGTAGACCTTAATAGGATACACTATCCTATTTAGGTAAACAATGATTTAAAGTATAATGCTTACAATATGTAGTTAGAGGATTGTGAAAAGTGTCAACGTTCCAATTTGTTTCCCTTTCATAAAACATTTATTATTTAGTGACATTCAAAAGTGACAATTTGCAACTTTCTTCTTGTGTAAATTGCATCATTGATTGACATGTTTTTTCATTGTTATTGAATGAGGATTTGTATAATTAGAATTTGTTGAAACAATTGTTGTTAAATGGGGATCTTTATAATTAGACTTTAGTGATACATTGTTTAGTGATACTGTTTTTTAATTGTTGTCAAACCAATGTAGATCTTCTTAATTCTAGACCTATCAAGTACATAGAGTAATTAAATCCTTGGAAGTGCAAACCTTTCCTCAATTGTTTGCACTAAAATAGATGTTTGCACCACGTTTGCACTTCTAGAGATATGATCCCTCTTAGTGCTTGATATATTCGGGGTTGAGATGTATCTAGATTGGTGTTATTCCATTTTCTTTTTTTTGTTTGCTTGAATCTCCCTGACTTGCGGGAGTGGCCAGTGGTCTAAGAAACCACAACCCAGGGGCATCTAAGCTGTCAAAATCACTCGGGGATCGCACCAGCCTCAACTTGACTGGGTTTTTGGGTGTCGCCTCCCAACTAAGTCACCCCTAAGGGGAATTGAACTCGGGTCGCCTTGTTGACGAGACCCACACCTTAACCGAGTGAGCTAGCGAGAATTGACAGGTGTTATTCCATTTTCATTCATGTGATTGTTTATATGTATAATAATAATGATAATAATCTATTTTTAAGGTCATAGCCAAGCTAGACACCAATTTGGTGTATGAGACCCCCTTGTTTATGGCACAAGGGACCCCCTCTGTGCAATGATTTAACTGCTAAAGTTTAGAAAGGTGTACATACCCTACCCCCCTCCGGATTTGAACCTATGATCTCCTAAGAAGAAACACATATTCTTATTCGTTAGGTACACTGAAGCTATATATATTGGATTTTGTTTTTTAAAACCTTGTATTAATTACAAAGAGTACATAGCATAGTTATACCATTAGGGTGCTATCTAGAAAGGAGATAGACTTCCATGCTAGAAGTTGTTTTTTAGAGAGCAAAATTTAAACAAATGCTACAATAATGCTATCCTCGAAACAATGGAAGTCTTCTCAGATTGAAAAACAAGATTAGGGGTTTCATAGAGTCAACTTGAAAGTTGCACTTGTGTCTTCATTCTTCTAGAAAAAATTGCCAATGTTAGCTAGCATTAAATTAGTCTTCACCCTTAAAAATATATTTGCTTTAGTTCCATCCCTTCTATTATTGAGACTGAGTTGCAAAGAGCTAGGGTCCCTTGTGCAACTTGTTTTGAAAAAGTGTATGCATCTTGCTTGTACTGTCTATAAATGTAAATAAAAGATGCAAAGTTAAATGTGTTTTTAAGCTCTTCTACAAATTGGAGGCTTCGTTGAAGTTGAATGCTCCTTTGAGATTTGTCCTTGAGTACACTCTATGACCAATGTGGAGTCCCCATAGAAAATTAGTCCTTAAGCCTTTTCTCATTCTATATTCACTAGGGTAGTGTTCATCTTAATTTTAACAATTTTTTTTAGTTGCACTACCTAAGACACATTCCAAAAAAATTGTTTGGAATCTAGAATGATTACGATCCCTCCAACATTGCTTTATTTTGCTTCTCTATTTGTTGCTCCATTAAAAAATCCATGAGGTGTTGATGAGGAGATTGCCAAGGTTGTTGGCATTCTTTTGTTTTTTCATAGTAGAGGTAATTTCTCTTGAGTTTGAGAAAGGTTCTAGTGGGGAAAACTTCTTTGTCTTGGAACAAAGATTTGTTCCTTGTAAGCCAAATGGCCCAAAGGACAAAGGTTGGTAAGCATTGTTGGTCCTTTTAGACCTCATTGTTGTTTAGCCAATATTCTAAGGCTTCTTAAATGAATCTTCTTCCCAACTTCCTTTCCCCCCAATTAGAGATTTCGAGGTTGTCTATACCCCCTTAGTGAAATGATGCTGCCAAAAAATGATGCAACACACTTTCTGAGCTTTCCTTGCACAAATAACAAAGGCAAAGACCTCTTTTGGTGGTTGTCCCAAGGAAGGATTTTATTATTGAGGACCAACAAAATGAAAATTCTTGATTTGAGAGGTGCTTGAAGCTTCCAAATGAGGTTCCACTTCCAAGTTTCCAGAGGCTAGTTGAACTTGATGCTATAAAGGATTTGAAAGGGAGTTTGGCTTTAATCTTGGAAGATTGCTTTATTCCTTCCTACCTTGATAGTCCGCAAAACCATTGTTGGAAGTGAAGAGTGGTTACCTACCTCCTTATCATCAAGCCATTTCTCCAATGTAGTCTCCACATTGTTTCTTGTCCAATGCCCTCCCCCCTCAATGACAGTCTTTACTACATACCATATTGCTATGGTGTGTCACGTCCCCATTATTGACCCCATTGCATTCAAAGGTAATTGATGTAATATTGTTATGAAATCATGGTGGGG
This sequence comes from Larix kaempferi, assembly GCA_027924585.1. Taxonomy (NCBI): domain Eukaryota; kingdom Viridiplantae; phylum Streptophyta; class Pinopsida; order Pinales; family Pinaceae; genus Larix; species Larix kaempferi. The sequence continues at coordinate 33,672,133 of BSBM01000017.1, forward strand.
AGCTCAAGGCCAAGGCCCCGCCATCGATTTAGTGATGCATATGCTTTGCATGCTAGCCAGGCACATTGGAATTTCAACATCATGTAATATGCATTTTTAATAAAAATACCCACAACTAGCTATGCAATGCAACAAAGAGATGGGGGCATGATTTCACAAGGAATTGGGAGGGAAAACATTCAAACCCTTGAGCCAATAGAGTCAAGCCAAGTGTCAATAAGAGAACCCATCAAACCCTCAACTACCCATGTTGACTTTTGTACTCAACCATTGAATTCTCCCAAGAGTGGGTTGGGGAAATTAATGCCTTGGGAATGGGGAGGTATGGCTGTCCAAAATCGGGTATGGGCAAGCCACCCTCCATGGAAAAACGTGTTTTGACTCCTTGGGCAAGAAAGAGCCAGGAATTTTTTCCCCAAGCCATTATGCATCCATCACTCTTCCTCCCTCACGAGTTGGGAGCCACCCGGGCGTTTTCCAGGCAGGTTTGCTGCGTTTTTGTTCATTCTCCCTGTAAAGAAGGGCGTTTTCATGTTGTATACCAGAGGGGGAAGGAGGGAAATCGAATGGGGGGGTTCAATAGAGGCTGTTTTGGGCGGTTGAAGGCTGACATATTGGGGAAGAAATCGTTTTCCTCCCTGTGGTTGTTTGCCCCATCCTACAATCCGTTTTTGGTTGGGAACGTTTTTGGGAAAACCCATGGCCATCTCATTTGTAAATCCTACTGTTTATCCCTGCCCCTGTTTGTGCATGCTGTGTGAGAGAAGAGTATGTTGGGTATGGGTAATGAGTGATCCCTTGTTCTGGCTTGAGATTGGGGATGAGCATCCATTGTGCAAGTGTAGCCTGATAAACCCAGTTAGACTGGCTTGGCTAAAGTAAAATGGTTAATGGACTGAATGTGAGCGTGAATGTCCCCTTTGTCCTTGTGAGAATCATGCCCAGCTCGGGGGTGGCCTTCGGACGGACTCAGTATAAGCCGTCGAAGAGCCTACGGTTGGGTGGAACGTTGCAGCGACATAGCTAGTTGCTTGGGACTACTCTGTTAAAGATAAGTATTATCGGGTGCCATCTTTCAATTATTTAATTGATGAATATCTTGAATGCATGGCGAATGTGTAAATGAAATTACTTCTGCTGTGTGATTTAAATATTTATGCCCTTTTCATATGTATGGAATGCTTACTTAATTGGTACATGGGGCTGGATGCCCGGTTTTAGCCTCACGATCCCCTCCATTGCACTGGTATGATGGGTGGGGACGTGACAGAATGGTATCAGAGCTGCTGGTTGCAGCATTGGGCCTCTATGGGCCAAATCCAATTGCAATGTTTTAAGTGTGTTTGAAAAATTTGCTTAGAGTCTGTTTGAAAAAGTTTTTGTTTAAAGACTGTTTCGGAAAGAATTCCCGAATGTCTTCCGCAACTGCGGAAGCATTCGGCGAATCTTTCCGAAATTTCGGAAGCATACCGCGAGTTTTTCCGAAATTGCGAAGGGAAGTTTTCGGAAGGAATTCTCTTCCGAAATTTGCGGAAGGAATTCTCTTCCGAAATTGCGGAAGGATTCCGCGAGTTGTCCCGCAATGCGAAAAAATTCGGCGAATTCCTCCGAAAAAGACGGAAAAATTTTCTAAGTGTTTTCAAAATTTTTTGTTTAAGGTTTGTTTCGGAAAGAATTCGGGAAAGTCTTCCGAAACTGCGGAAGGATTCCGCGAACGGCTCCGAAACTGCGGAAGGATTCCGCGAACGGCTCCGAAACTGCGGAAGGATTTCGCGAACGGCTCCGAAACTGCGGAAGGATACAGTGAGTTGTCCCGCAACGCGGAAAAATTCGGTGAAATGCTCCGAAAAACAGAAAAATTTCTAAGTGCCCGGCGTTGAAAGGAAATTTCGGAAGGAATTCTCTTCCGAAATTTCGGAAGGAAATCTCTTCCGAAATCGCGGAAGACTTGGGCGAATCATTCCGCAATTGCGGAACGATTCGCCGAAATCTTCCGCAGTTGCGGAACGATTCGGCGAAGTCTTCCGCAGTTGCGGAATGATTCGCCCAAGTCTTCCGCGATTTCGGAAGAGATTTTGCTACCGTTCATCTTCTATGAATTTTTGGGTTTTGCTACTTCTTACTTTTCACATTTTTCCAAAATTCCCGATTTTGGGCCAAAAATGGCTATCTCTCAAACAGTGCATTTCTGGAAAATCTTCGTCTAACGGAAACTGTCCATCTTAATGAGAATATAAAATGTCTAGTTCAGTAAAATTTCTGATTCCCACATCAGGGGTCACTTTTACTACCCACAAGCTTTTCAAAATCCCGAAAAAGTGGCCCGGAACAGTGCTTTTTGGCCTTCTTGATCACCCCGACTCCACATCCTTTGGAGTTTGGCTCCAAGATTCTGAACTTAACATCGTGCCTGCTCCATGACTGCGCCTGATCAATTTCAGCTCAAACCGACCTTCCGTCAAGCTTCGGGACTCCGTCCTTCAAAAGTCACTATTATCCATTTTCTGTCAAATCGGAGTGTAACGGGCCCGGGGTCTTTACTGGTTATTTCATGGCCTCCGTCAATGGCCTCCGAGCCCCACAGGAATCATCCCATTCCGAGCCCCGATGCTTCCCTTATCCAAAAAATGAGTTTTTGTCACTTTTTTTATTTTTATTTTTTTTTATTTTTTTATTTTTTTCGCTCGCCTCTGCGGGGCGGTTCACTGAATGCTCCCGCAGTTGCGGGGCGGTTGGCTATATCCCTCCGCAATTGCGGGCCGATTGGCTATATCCTTCCGCAGTTGCGGGCCGGTTGGCTGAATGTTTCCGCAGTTGCGGAACGACTTGGTGAAGTCTTCCGCAACTGCGGAAGACTTCGCCGAATCGTTCCGCAACTGCGGAAGATTTCGGCGAATCGTTCCGCAGTTGCTGAAGACTTCACCGAGTCGTTCCGCAACTGCGGAAACATTCAGCCAACCGGCCCGCAACTGCGGAAGGATATAGCCAATCGGCCCGCAATTGCGGAGGGATATAGCCAACCGCCCCGCAATTGCGGAGGGATATAGCCAACCGCCCCGCAACTGCGGGAGCATTCAGTGAACCGCCCCGCAAAGGCGAGCGAAAAAAAAAAAAAAAAAAAGAGTAAAGTGACAAAAACTCATTTTTTGGATAAGGGAAGCATCGGGGCTCGGAATGGGATGATTCCTGTGGGGCTCGGAGGCCATTGACGGAGGCCATGAAAGAACTAGTAAAGACCCCGGGCCCGTTACACTCCGATTTGACAGAAAATGGATAATAGTGACTTTTGAAGGACGGAGTCCCGAAGCTTGACGGAAGGTCGGTTTGAGCTGAAATTGATCAGGCACAGTCATGGAGCAGGCACGATGTGGAGCAGGCACGATGTTAAGTTCAGAATCTTGGAGCCAAACTCCAAAGGATGTGGAGTCGGGGTGATCAAGAAGGCCAAAAAGCACTGTTCCGGGCCACTTTTTCGGGATTTTGAAAAGCTTGTGGGTAGTAAAAGTGACCCCTGATGTGGGAATCAGAAATTTTACTGAACTAGACATTTTATATTCTCATTAAGATGGACAGTTTCCGTTAGACGAAGATTTTCCAGAAATGCACTGTTTGGGAGATAGCCATTTTTGGCCCAAAATCGGGAATTTTGGAAAAATGTGAAAAGTAAGAACTAGCAAAACCCAAAAATTCATAGAAGATGAACGGTGCATCGGAATTGAGATCCGTGAATTGCTGAGTGTTCCTTGTTATATGGACTAACTCCGCCCGATAGAAAAGTTTTTGTGATTCCTCATAGATTTTCTTCCACAGGTGGCTAAAGTTGGCATTCTGGACCAAAATGCAACTATGTAAAATGTGCAAAAATTGTAGTGAAAGTTGTCATTTTTGAAGGGATGCAGTTTCCACACCTGATGTCGGAATGAAGCATGAAAACAGGCATTGGAAAGCTTGTCCAGCAGGGAACGATGATACATGACCAGAGTTTGAATGAGGTCTACAAATTTCATAATTATTTAGTGCAGAAGAGTGCCAGCGGCTGTTTTTGACAAAGAAATTTTGTTGTCAATATGGGCAATTTCTACCATTGCAGGATATGGAAGAGAAATTCCATGATACGAGGAGGGATCGAAAAGGGAAGAATTCCTTAAACCCCTGTTGTTATCATACTTATAATTATGAAATTGTCATATGGCATAAAAATGTTAAAAATGTAAGGGATTACATAGATGTATATGCACTAAATGGCACCTTAACAAACATTGCATAGTGCATATGGAAATGCTTGCACATAAATGGGATATTGCATATTGGTAGAATAATGAAGTCTGCAAATGCAATGAACCACTGACGGAGAATATTGTGGCTGATAATCATTATTGATGTTGATATTGGTTGTAGGACCAAAGATAACAAAGAGCATGGCTAAATGTGCTGAGGATGTTGTTGCATGAAGCCGACGACCTTATGCAGAAAGGATGGTGCAACAAATCTATGATCAAAAGTTGGCAAAAGGACCGAGCAGCCTTGGTAAGAGGCCAACTGATCGGGTAACATCATGCGATGTTAATGGTAACCATGCAGGTAATGATTATCAGTGCCCAATTGCATGAATGTTGAAAAGGGATTTGGTAAGATCTCTTCAACTATGTTTGAGCTATGTCAAGGTAGTTTACATGTGATATTGGTTACCGATTGGGACTGTTAACCTACCAAGCTTGGTGAGGTGTGGGTAGGTGAAGGAAATGATCCTTACACCCTATGACTGTTTAGAAATCTCAATGCATTCATATGAATCTATATCATGCCATGTGTATGTTGGTTATGTACTTAATAACCAAAGCAAGTGAGGACTGGTGGTCCTGATTATGATAATGCAAGTTATATGAGATAGCCACATTTCGATCATAATATGCTTGAATGCATAGTACTCATGAAACAATGCAAGGTAGCATTGAGTAGATGTGCATTAAGAGATTTTATAAACCTTGTGATGCATGGTATGAATGCATAGGTATGATACATATGTTATTGCAAATAAATAATGAATGAAATGATGAACTGATGATAATTCGAGTATCACTTCATGGGATGTTTATGAATGATATGACTGTGAAATTTGATCTAGAGCTTATAAGGAGGAATCTCATGGTTGAGAGCTCTAAGTTCTGTTAGTAAAACAGTTGTAAATATCAGATTTGTAATTGTTTTGGATTTGAAATTTTGCTAATAATTGCTAATGACTGTTTGGCTTATATGAAAATGTGTCAGGAGGACATGCTGTAAGTGGATGCTCCCATATGGCAGCGAGCATAAGACCATAACGGGCAGAGTGGTGTCACTTACAGGAGCCAAACAATATGAGGATAACCTCATGGATAAGAAAACCAATTTCTGTAGTAGACAGAATTGTAAATTCATATTGAATTTAATTATTAATGCTATTGATTGGTTATGGAACAATCATATTTGAAGCTTATTGCTAAATGTTGCTGACTATGTGATAAAGTGTGCCAGGATGACACATTGCAGGAAGATCATGTGTGATGGCCTGCAGAAGCCAAACTAGATGGGAAGGATCCCATGATTTGGAAATGGGTTTCGGGTGAAACGCCATTGTAAATGTTGATAATGACTCAGACAAACTGCATGTTGGTAAAACATGTGAGTGAGACAGTAAATTATGCCAAGAAGGCATGTGTGGGTTATGACACGTGAAAAGATTGGGGTGGCAAACCGAAGGACTATTGACTCAGAGAAGGGAGCCCCATTCTTCACAAACGCAGAAAATATACATCTGTGAAGCGAATGAGTATTCCGTAACCCTAACTAAGAATATACGTGTCTGGTTATTAGATTTAATATGCAGAGCATGCTCCATCTTATTTATATCATTGCAGACTGCTTGAGTATGATTAGGGCCTACATGGCGCACATCGGAGAGGGGGTGCACACCTTTTCTGGTGCTGAGTCATGATAGGGTTTTCAATATTGACTACACCCTAAGGGAATGGACGCATTCCTAGTGTTTCAATACTTGATAGTGAATGATATGAAATATGATTACAATTTTTGGGCAGCAATACTGATGAGCCTGCTTATCCTTCTTGTGCTAACAGCTTACACAGATGCAACTTGGTGTTGCACGAAAGAGGCAAAGTGAAGAAAGGGTGCTCAAGAGGACTGTATGGGCAGTGGTGACCTTTCTACGCTCACACTAAAGGACACTAGAAGGGATGGATAGGCCCAGAGAGCTGTGTTGCAGAAAAGGGGTATCATCTTTGCATAGTGTGAGTGGGTATTGTGGGGCCATGCTAGCCTGCAGTCAAGTGAGTCACCTATGGAGTTCCTGAAGGGAACTGCTGGTTGCACAAGAGAGGGAGCCACGTAATCATATTATGTTGTTCATATTGCCTGAGAAACCCATTCGATGTACTGGCTTGGCAATGGTTGTTGTATGCCTGATAAACCCAGTCGGCGTACTGGCTTGGCATTGGTTATTTGGGAGTTGTGGTGAAGGGTTGCTTAATGCCTGACAAACCCAGTCGGTGTACTGGCTTGGCATTGGATATTTTCATGTTGTGAAGGTACTGGTTATTTGGGTGATATTTCCTGACAAACCCAGTCAGAGAACTGGCTTGGAAATGATTTTCGAAATGCTTGATAAACCCAGTCGGCGTACTGGCTTAGCATACTGATTTTTGAAATGCTTGATAAACCCAGTCGGCGTACTGGCTTAGCATACTGATTTTTGAAATGCTTGATAAACCCAGTCGGCGTACTGGCTTAGCATACTGATTTTTGAAATGCTTGATAAACCCAGTCGACGTACTGGCTTAGCATACTGGTTTTGAAATGCTTGATAAACCCAGTCAGCGTACTGGCTTAGCATACTGATTTTAGGGATGCCTGATAAACCCAGTCGGCGTACTGGCTTGGCATTGCCTATTCGGATGATGTTGTGGAGCAGCATGTACGCTGGCCAAACATCCACCCCACAGGTGATCCAAGGCTTGTAAAGCAGAGAAGGAAACCTGTGGAGTAGCGAGGAAACGCAAAATACAGATAAGTATTCAGTTTCATTTAATTCTTGTTGGAATAATGAAGATTTCAGGAACGAATCTTATTGCAACCAAACTAATACATTGTTGTTTCTTTGTTGGAAACCTTGGCCATTACAGGAAACAAGGACCCTGAAAGAGCTATAAATGCTTGGTAAAGCCAGAGAGTAACTGGTTGGAGCCATAAATTCTTGGTAGAGCCAGAGAGTAACTGGTTGGGCGCTATGAAATTCTTGGAAAATTCAGGGAATAGATGGTGGAAACATTAACCACTCGATGTTGTGGAGCAGCCGGCGTGCTGGCCAAACATTCCCTTAAACAATTGATAAAACCAGTCAGCATACTGGCCTGGCATTGCCTGTTCGAATGGTTGTGGAGTAGCCTGCGTGCTGGCCCAACATTCATTGTTGTATCCACGGGAAATCCAATGCTTGGAAAGCGAAGAAGGATCCTGTGGGATAGAGTGAAGACATCCTATAAAGATAAGTATTCGGTTATCTTGCAACTCTGCTTATGAATATACATGTGTATATGATTTTCTTAAATTCTCATTTGGAAATAAACCCTATAGAAATACACTAAACATGTGAATTGACTCAATGTTTGAGTGTGGGTATTGCTGGAAGCAAGGACTATAAAAGCACCCGGAGGATGCATGTGGACATATGACTGTCCTAAAAGAGCTCAATATGAGCAGTAATGAAAGATGGTGCTAGTGGAACTGTGTGGGTCCTAGCAGCCAAAGGTTCTGTAAGCAACCATGGGGAAGGGTTCCCTAGTTGGAATCTACTCGACAGACCTTAGACACTAAAGTGTCATAGCCGAGAAAGGGCAAGTCAAGCATTCACATTGAAGTGAAAGAGGCTAAGGAGCATAGAACCACCAGTGATGGTGTGGCTCCGGATTTGAAACAAGACTAAGAGGGGGAAAACTCTTACTCTTCTCTTTCTCTGATTGATGCATCTTAGAAACAAAGGATTGTTGAGTGCATGTCATAAATGAAAACAAATTGTGTTTCATTGCTTGAAATGAATTGTGAATGCTGAAATAGTTATTTTCTTGTGAAAGGATGAACATGAGTGAGTTCATGTGTGTGTGGGAAAGCATGAAATGTGTGGAAGTCTCATGAGTAAAGCATGGACGTTCTAAGTCAATTAGGAAAATAATTGACTAATTTTATTATTGTGTTATGCTTGTCCTAACAGGAATTGCCATGATAAGTCTCACAGATAGTTGCTGGGACAACAAGAAAGATGGCATCCATGAAATTCCAGACTTGTAGATCAGCTGGAAGATAAACAAATGGAAGGGATTGCTGTGGAGCGATGCCCACCTGCAGAACTGGAAGACCAAAGCTAGCAAAAGTAGCTTGAGGAAGCCAAAGGACTTGATCCTGGAAGGTCAAAGTAAAGGGATGGAATGCAGGACAAACATACCACCATTGTGAATTTTGAGGCATGTGTAAGTGGGTATTTATTTCCGAAGTATTGGAACACCGAGGACGGTGTTATTCCAAGGGGAGGGGTATGTCACGTCCCCATTATTGACCCCATTGCATTCAAAGGTAATTGATGTAATATTGTTATGAAATCATGGTGGGGAGCTCAAGGCCAAGGCCCCGCCATCGATTTAGTGATGCATATGCTTTGCATGCTAGCCAGGCACATTGGAATTTCAACATCATGTAATATGCATTTTTAATAAAAATACCCACAACTAGCTATGCAATGCAACAAATAGATGGGGGCATGATTTCACAAAGAATTGGGAGGGAAAACATTCAAACCCTTGAGCCAATAGAGTCAAGCCAAGTGTCAATAAGAGAACCCATCAAACCCTCAACTACCCATGTTGACTTTTGTACTCAACCATTGAATTCTCCCAAGAGTGGGTTGGGGAAATTAATGCCTTGGGAATGGGGAGGTATGGCTGTCCAAAATCGGGTATGGGCAAGCCACCCTCCATGGAAAAACGTGTTTTGACTCCTTGGGCAAGAAAGAGCCAGGAATTTTTTCCCCAAGCCATTATGCATCCATCACTCTTCCTCCCTCACGAGTTGGGAGCCACCTGGGCGTTTTCCAGGCAGGTCTGCTGCGTTTTTGTTCATTCTCCCTGTAAAGAAGGGCGTTTTCATGTTGTATACCAGAGGGGGAAGGAGGGAAATCGAATGGGGGGGTTCAATAGAGGCTGTTTTGGGCGGTTGAAGGCTGACATATTGGGGAAGAAATCGTTTTCCTCCCTGTGGTTGTTTGCCCCATCCTACAATCCGTTTTTGGTTGGGAACGTTTTTGGGAAAACCCATGGCCATCTCATTTGTAAATCCTACTGTTTATCCCTGCCCCTGTTTGTGCATGCTGTGTGAGAGAAGAGTATGTTGGGTATGGGTAATGAGTGATCCCTTGTTCTGGCTTGAGATTGGGGATGAGCATCCATTGTGCAAGTGTAGCCTGATAAACCCAGTTAGACTGGCTTGGCTAAAGTAAAATGGTTAATGGACTGAATGTGAGCGTGAATGTCCCATTTGTCCTTGTGAGAATCATGCCCAGCTCGGGGGTGGCCTTCGGACGGACTCAGTATAAGCTGTCGAAGAGCCTACGGTTGGGTGGAACGTTGCAGCGACATAGCTAGTTGCTTGGGACTACTCTGTTAAAGATAAGTATTATCGGGTGCCATCTTTCAATTATTTAATTGATGAATATCTTGAATGCATGGCGAATGTGTAAATGAAATTACTTCTGCTGTGTGATTTAAATATTTATGCCCTTTTCATATGTATGGAATGCTTACTTAATTGGTACATGGGGCTGGATGCCCGGTTTTAGCCTCACGATCCCCTCCATTGCACTGGTATGATGGGTGGGGACGTGACATGGTGAAGTGACAATCTAGCAACAAATGATGCACACTTTCCCATTTCCTCTACACATAAGACAAATGCTAGGGCCCTTCCATGACTTGTTTTGTAAGTTGTTCCAAGTTAGTATTTTATTACCCAATACAAGGCACAACAAGACTCTTTTTTTAGGTGGGCTTTTAGCTTCCATGTTTCCATCCACATCCATCATCATTCGCTAAAGAAAAAGGTATTGTATACCTCAATCTTGTTGTGTAAAAGCATCCAGAAGGTTTTGTTGTCCACACCAAATCCTTCTCCTCCTCCCAAATCTTAGTTGAGATCTTTACCAAAGCTTGCTTGAACGAGGTCCATTCCTTTTCTAGTGTACTTTAAAGATCTATCTTTGTGACATATTTCCAACCTATGGTCCATAAGTTCCCACCTCCTAGATTATATAAATCAACTATTGAAAAACATGTATATGCTTGGATTCTCTTGAGATCTTAAGAGAGCTTGTAAATGTCTTCACCTCCTACCCATGGGTCGAGTGCGAATCTTGATCTCTTTGCCCATTCCCTATCTTTTAACCCATAAAACTTTCGACTTATGGAAATGAAATTACTAGAGCTTTCCATAACATGGGTCCATTTGTGCAATTTTTATTGGCTTACTAATCCAAGATTCAATGGATTGTGGTTCATTATACTTCTTTACCATTGCCTACTATTAGTATCCATCAAAGGAAATTAATCTCCATAGGATTTTTGGAGTCAAAGCCCTTCCAAATAGGCAAGGATTTTTGATTTCCCACCCCCCAAATGTCTCGGGCTTGGTTAATCTTGTCCATTGTGTTAGATAGAGATATTTTCCTTCTTTCTTGTGCAAAGAAAGTTGAAGCGCTTCTTCCTTTTCATGTTTATAATTGTAGATAGTGACTTCCTCCATTAAACTATCATTATGTTCCTTATTAACAAATTCAAGGAAGAATGAAGAGATTGTTCCTATCTTTGCTATATTTGCATAGGTGGTTCTTATATAACTCTTCAAAGTATCTTACTCCTTCATTATCTAACTCTATGAAAGGTGACACCTTCATTTTATCTTTTCAATTCTCATATGGTGTTTAGGTTCTTTCTCATATTGGCTAAATTGTGGAATAATCTAGTGTTTTCACCACATCTTTTTAAGCACACAACCCTGCTCTTCAGTCTTCATCTATCCTCTTCCCATTTCAGTAACTTACTTTTCTCCTCCTATAAAACTTTTTGTACTAATAGCTCTTCTTTAGTGAACACCCCTCTCCCACTATCAATGTATGTCTTCTTTATTTTTCCTTCAATCTCTAAAAGTGATTCCATGGTTTCCTTAAAAATTTCCTTGGATAATTCATAGTCATTTTCTTAAAATTTACCCAAGTTACCCTAGAATTGCTTCATCGTTCTCCCTTCGTCCTCTTCTTCATAATGTTTCCATTAATGGTTTACCAAGTCTCTAAATTCCTCACGAGTTAGCAAGTAAGGATTGAATTTAAAAGGGGTTGGAGGCATGCTTCTTTTCTTCTTTATATAATTGGAGCAAAATAGGTCTATAGTACGAAGATTCCTATAACCTAATGCATGATTTGATCCTACCTACTTCTTCTAGCAAACATTGAAATGCAGAAAACCTATCCAATGTCTTCCCTATTCCTTCAACGCTTCTCCCATCATTCCTTCAGGTAGGTACCATTTCAATAGGTTTTACATTAGGCAACCCTTTTTCTCCAAGTTTGCTTGTAAGGTAGTCAACGAAAGGGTTAGCGCTACCTACAACCCACCCCACACTTCAGTGCAAAATTCAAGTCCCTTCCACAAATGAATCCTTTCCTTTGCAAAACAACACTCTTGAACATATCCTCCCAATATTCCTTCCTTTGTACATAAGGGCTGTAAATATTTACAAGGGTAAGACTCCTCCTTGGTTCCTTTATTTTTATTTTATTTTCTAGGTTACAACGCCCAGGGAAAACATTTGGGTAGTTCCCCTCATTTTGAAAATGGTACCTAGGGTAAACCGGAGGCATAAGGCTAGGTCAACAATAGGGCTTGAAGTTGTTACAACAATATATTCAATATGAGCTCAACGTGACACTTATGTGAATATAATATAGGTGGGGAGAAAACACTCCATCCCACAAACACTCAAACTAGACCCAATTGACTCCTTCCTGGTTTCTTACAAAAACTTTTGGTAGAAATTGCAGAGTACAAAAAAGTAGCTTCCTATCTTTCTACAAAAATTTTCCCATTTGTCACTAAGCCTCTTGACTTCCTCACATCACCTTATTCTTTGAAATTCCACCAACAAATAATTGATCTAAAATCCACCTAGCTTCAACTACTCCTACCAAAGTTTCTCAAATCAAGAGAATATCAAGTTCATATTTCTCTACAACTCTCCTAATGGATCATCCATTTTATGGGAAGATTAAAACTCGTGGATATTTAGGGATGGTAAAAGCATTTTTTACCTCTTGACAAGGCTTGACCCTTACACTAAGGTCCCCCAATATAATTTTTTCTTACTTTCCTATATCTCCTTTTCTGCCTTTTGTTGTCCTAGGCTTAGGAATGACCTCCTTTCTTGACTATAGTATGTAGTGGATTGGGAAAGCCCAAACTGCAAATCTCTTTCAATCACAACTTATCCTCCATGTATTGCCTAGCGATAAACCTTGATGGTATTTCTTCTTCCTATTTGGGATATATTCTTCATTCGATTTGAAATATGAATTTAGGAACCTTGTGTTGAATACCATGCTTTTAGCCTTCCTAGTGTCATGGAATATGGTATTTCATAATAGATGACTCCTTTTGACTCCTTAGGAGGTTCTCCTCGATGCATTCCCATGACCTCCAAACTATGATATGTTCCTAAGTACTCCTTGTTCACCACAAGTTTTGACTTTTCCATTTGCTTCTCAAGAAGATGACCCTTTTTCTTCTCCTTCCCTTTTGTCTTAATCCTATCTATGCAGGATTCTTCTTCTAATCTAGGTGGTTGTATTGATTATGCCCCTTTGTGATCGAAAACCATTTTCATCTCTTATTTCAAATTAAATCATTCAAATTTTTTAAACAATGATCTTTATTTCCTTGCCTTTGCCATGTCTTGTGGAATGTGCTCTGACATCGCCTTTGAAGAGGACTCACCCACTATACATCCTCGAGAAATTTTTCTTTCCCTTTGAAACTTCACATCCCCATCATATTTTTTATAGTCATTTTCCCTATTTGTCTGGGTTCTTCCCTCCCCCCTATCTTCAAGTCTTCCTCAAATTCATTCTTCTATGGGTAGATCCTTTTTAGATGTCCATATACTTTAGAATGGAGCATCTAAAAGACAGTTGTATAGAATCAATATGTTAACAATAATCCCATTTGACAATTTCTATACCTATGGAGTTTGGGAGTCCTCTCTCCTAAGTTTAATTCCACACATATCTTGGCTACAAAGGCCACTTCCTTCTCAAGTTTTTTGTCATCAATGCCTAGGAATCTTCCCATTTTGTTTCCCATCACCCTTAGATTCCTTTCTTGCCATAGTTCTAAGGGAAGATGGGAGAATTTAACCTAAATTGACACAATTTCCCTTGTCTCCTTCAGGGTACCATTGTTTTAGGGATAGTTTGGCAATATCTTAATACCTTTTCCCCCTACCAACTACTTCCTTGTCCCTTCCATTCTTGAATATCAAAATGATCCACTCTTTTGCTAAAATTATGGAAAATCGAGAAGTATCCTAATTGTTGTTTCCCTACCTTGTTTAACTAGATTTTTAGGGTTTTATTTGAGATTTTCCTCTAATGAAACTTGCCAATTAAGGTTATCCCTTTATAGCGCATCATCTAGTTTATAACCATGTCCTCCCCAAGCACCAACTTCATATTTTCTTTCATTGACTTTATACAAGTCCATTTCTTCCTCCTCGTATTTCCTCCCTCTTCCCATTCATCTCTACTTGAGATTTTTTCTCTCTCTTCTTCAAACCTAGATCCTCCTCCCACCAACTTCTCTAGGGTTATCTCCTTGAAACCTAAAGCAGAAGAAGAAGAATCTCAGAAGGGTTTTGTAACATACTTATCAAATAGAGCACAATGATCAACTCTTGAGTTTCCATCCAGCAGAGGTGAAACTTGTTCTCCCTTCTCCAAGTCTCCTTTTGTCTTTAGGTGTGTTCGAGTCTCCCCACTCCATTTATTTTCTGAATGGGTATCTCCATTATCTATCCTAGGTTGAAGAATTCATGTATCAACTTGGGGGATAGAGGCATGAGGGTCTTTGTAGTATGGCTTTGACTTAGTCTAGTTAGGATTGCCTCTTCCTTTGATAATACCATGCATTATTTGGTCACAATTAGGGTTTATGCCAAGTTGCAAATCCTCATCCCTAAAATCTTTCATGAGTGATCTCATGCAAATAGTTGTGCTCAAAGGTTCTTGGTTTGTTAAAGGATGTTCATGACTTGGAAATTCACCATATTTTGAAATGATTTTTTTTTGTACCGTCATTCAAGACCTCTTGCATCATTTTTTTCAAAGATGGAGTGAATTGGGATAAATTTACCTAGGGTAAAATCTTTTGGATAGTTCCTCTTTCTCTTCACGTGCTAGGATAATTCCTTACATGCTTCAATTCTACTTGAAATAAGGAGGCTTTCATCCCCAACGTTTAGATGGTGCTCCCATGAACTTCTTTATCTTGTGATTTCCTTCGAACTCCATGTGACTAGCACTTCATCATGCCAGAGAGAGATATAATTCCTATTGGATCATAAAAAAACTCCATTAACTCTTCCTCCATAACTACCCTTTCCTCATCCACATTGCCAAAGGATTCTATTGAATCATAAGAAAAATCCAATAACTCCTCCATTACTACCCTCTCCTCATCCACAAGCCATGAATAATTGCTTATGTTAACTTCACCTATTTTTATTTCTCAAGTTTTTTTAGTAATTATATTTAGTCACTCTATGCTGCGGCATCAATAAATTACGTTATGTTAAACATCTCCTTTATATTGAACTATAAAAAGTGTTTTTATAATTTGTAAAACATTACACAATCTTTGCTTATAAAAAATAAAAATAAATGAGTGGATAAGATTTTTACTATTGTATTTTTCTTTCAAATTTTAATAAAATCAAATAAATAAATACATGAGATTTTTACTATTGTTTATTTTTTTTCAAATTTTAATATTCACCAAACGATGCTAAAAGATGTTTCAATATATAAAATTTAAACAAATAAATAAATACATGGGATTTTTACTATCATTTGTTTGTTTTTTCAAACTTTAATAATCACAAAATGATGTTAAAAGATGTTTCAATTAAAAAATTAAAAAAATTCAAATTGCAAAAAATGTGTAAGCCTGTTTCAATATTTAAAATTTAAACAAATAAATAAATGCATGGGATTTTTACTATCATTTATTTTTTATTCAAACTTTAATAATCACAAAATGATGTTAAAGGATGTTTCAATTAAAAAATTAAAAAAATTCAAATTGCAAAAAATGTGTAAGCCTTTTGAATAATGAATGTTTACTTTCATTTCCCAACCTTGGTAACATTTCTTCTCAATATGGATGTAGATGATAATGGAGATAGAGTGAGGGTGGACACTGCAAAAGGGGCATTCATTTCTCCTTCATTTTTTCTTTTTCTTTCCTTTCTTATCTATGTGATTACTAGTCTCGTTAGTTGGGTGAGGGGGAGAGGTTCTTGTGGGTTGAAGAGAAATCTGAATGTGCATACAAATAATTTTATACAATACGGAGATTGATTTTATTGTAAATTGCTTTCTCTATAACAATCCTCATTTGATCAACTATACTACGAAGAATGATTTTAATGCAAATTGTGACCTCTATTACAATCCTCATTTTAGTAACCACAAATTTGTATTTACAAATAACTTTTTTCTTTTCTTTTTAAAGTAAATAATATTATGTTATGTACAAGGCGCTGAAAGACACATATAAAAGCCTAAGTGTATATCCTTAATTCCAATTGAAAAAGAGAGAAATAAAAAAAAGTGTTTGAAGTGAACCTAATGGGTTACTTTACAATGGAATCCATTAGAATCCATTAGAGTAAGGATAAATCCATATAATTCCTCAATAAATAAATATTTATTGTTTAATAATAATTGATGTCTTGTGATTTTTTATTTTTATTTTTTTCCTTGGAAAAAGTCTGTAATTTTATTTCAAAAAGATGAACAAAATTACAATCTGCACATGTAATAGGATCACAAAGATCCCTACATTGTCACATATTTACATTCCCATGGCACGGGAACAAACCCTCAAACGCCCAAAAAAAATTAGAAAACCAGTGAATTAAGACAGGCTTAATTGATGTCTTGTGATACAATGGACGTGTATATAAATACACGTAAAAGATGTTAAGTCACAACCTTTGGGAAAATGTAGATATTTCATTAATTACAATAGTAAATATGAAATATTATCCTAAATTACTAATTTTTATTTTAAATATTGATATATTATTATAGATGTAATATACTCTAGGTATATTATAAGTCTTTTCTATTTGGAAATGCTTTGTCCTCAAAGCATCTTCTATAACTGTCACTTACATAATATGGTTGAAGCCTTGTGTAGATATGATGCTCGAATCTTGGAACAATACTAGTGCATCGAAAAAGAATTAGTCCATCCTAAGTGGATTCTTTCTGGAACTTTTTGATGATAACAATTTGAATTTGATCTTCCTTGAGCTATATAGATGTTTGGTTGTTGCGATCGTAAGAACAATATGTTGATTATTGTGTACTCCATTTTTTGTAATTAGGAGGCCGATGTGATATCCTAGTACGTTGATTTTTCATGAACTTTGGTTTAAACTGCCCATGATGAACTTGAGTTGATATCTTGAAATTTGAAATTCTTGTATTAACTGACGAGGCGATGTCTTCGTTAGAAGTGAGTAACGAAACTAAATTTGATGATGTCGACATGTCGCTTAATTGTGGCTTCAATTTGGATGATGTCGACATGTCATTTAATTGTGGCTTCAACTTAATTTCTGGATGTTCAATTAGTGACGAGACTTCCTTTGTAATGTCACTTTGATTTTGTGTTTTGAGTCCTTTCGTTGAGGTTCCTTTATCTTCAAATTCAACTTCTGAGAACTTCCGCAATTCCACATGATTGGTTAAGGTCACCTTATTGACCTTAAAGGTTTGCACATCTTTACGTTTTAGTTTCTTTATTTCTATGAGCATAGTTTGACTGTGATTCTTTAAACAGTTAATCGCTTTATCTTTATCTGACAAGATTTTGTCAATATATTTCTTCTAATCTTGCTTCTTTTGGGATTCTCGATCACACTGAATTGTGACATCTTAACGACTTGAATCTTGATCTTTTACTTGTAAGTCACAATTATTTGATTTTTCTTCCCTTGAACTTTTGATTTCTTCTAATAATTTCTAATTAAGGCCCTGATAACTTCTTGTTGAGCTCTTCATTCTCCTTTTCGAGTCTATGAATCTTATGCCTCATCCTTTAATTTCTTCATTTGTGACAATAATTTCTCGCCATGAATTTTTAGGCGTAAATTTTTATCTTCTTTTTCTTCGAGACCTATAGTAATTTTATATTTTAAATATTTATATATTATTATATATGTAATATACTTTAGCTATATTATAGTGTGCCCATACCTAAAATTTATGTTTGGCATTTGCGCAATTTTATTATTGATAAATTTTTATCAATGTAAAAAAAACATCATTTTTTAAACAAAACATTGAAATAAAAAATAACGAACATATATTTAGCAACTTGTACATTTTTTGCATTAATAACAAAGTTCACTTTCTAACTATTGCTTGAAAAATAAAGATCCCAAGGTAGTTAAAAATTGAGTTAATACATGAACACATTAGATTGACAAAGTAAAGTTATATAGAAATGGCTTGGTTAGTGCAACCAGACTTATTGAAGGATTCGACCATATTTCTTTCAGACACATTTACCGGGAGCACAACACGGTGGCAGATTCCCTCTCAAAGCAGGCATTGGGCGCCATGGAGGGGCGCTTCTGTATCTCCGAGTTCAAGGACGAAACTCTTCACTATTCTACTTCCCTCTCGTTTGCCTGATATCGGTCTTGACTCTCTTTTTTGTCTGTTTGGACCAGGTTTTTCGTTTTATTATGGGAAGATTGTATGACATAATTCCTCATGTCTGGGTATATCCTTTGGATATGATGTGAAATGTTTTGTAGCTAACACTGAACTTTAGGCAGCTCGCCTATTTTTGCACACCTCTGATGCAACTTTTTTTTCTAATAACAGTTTACCTTTTTTTGTGTGAAAAAAAATGTTGTCTTGATACTTTATGTTTTGATAACATGAATACCATCAACCCTAAACCACCAATTTCATATATTTTGTTTATGCACCATATATTTGATTCCCAACTTGTGATAGTTGCCATTAGACCTCAAATGTGAGCGTAGGAAAGTAAATGATGCCATACAAGCAAGCACCACCTCTAAAGGTAATTTTTATCTCTATAAAAGTATTTAGTTTTTTTAAGAACTCAAAGTAAAAACGAAATGGATTTTTTCAATTTGAATCATTAACTTTAACTGCCAACTTGGCTCTTTTGGCATACTTGTTCATCGTAATACTGTACACTTGAGAGTTCTAGGAAGTAAAAATTTAGTTCTATGATATAATGAGATTATTGAAAAGTTTGAAAATAGAAAAATTAATTTAAATAATTCATACATCAATTTAAACTCATACCACAAGTTATAAAATAATATGTAACATTGAAAGTTGTACAAAGTTAGAGATTCATTATTCAAATTTACAAGAAGTCTGTACCTATGAAGACCACATTGCATTGCATTGCATAAAAGGTAGTACACGATCTATAATTTAATATCCTAATATTTTAATAATCATTGAAACTAATAAACATGACACTATCATAACAACTATAATTATAGAGAATTTCACCAAAAAAGTTGACATTGAAAGTAATGACCATGGTAAAATGTTAAAAAGTATTTATAATAATTTATTGAACTTGTTTATCCAGTTACATGTGCGAAGCACCAATTGAATCTTGTAGTGGAGACTTGTTATCAATTATTATTAGAAAAACTACATAATTGATTTGCTATCTTACACATCCAAAGGCAAGATGTTTTAAAGAGTTAGAAGATAAATTTATTAAAGCAAAAGTTGAAGAGGACTATCCCTTTCTGTAAAGAGAAGTGAAGAGGACTATCCCATTCTTTAAAGAGAAGTGAATTAACATCATTGAGATTTTATAAGTCACACTGGATATTTAAAGAGAAGTGAATTAACATCATTGAGATTTTATAAGTCACACTGGATATTGCAAACGTCTATGCAAAATAACAAGAAGTAACAAAAATGTTTGACTTTTACATTGTTAAGTATTAGGATATAATATATTTTGATCTTAAGAGAAGTTGTTTAAACATTTAGTAATATCAAATTAGAGAATGCAATACAATACCATGTTATAAAGTTTGGATGAAATATCATTAAAGGCCATGGAAGATTATGACATATTTAAGTTAGAGGATAAAAAATGAGTATCAAAACTAGTATTCATTTTCTAGAATTGATTGTCTAGAGGACAAGATAAACATTTTGGTTAGGGTTTCTTGACACTTCATTTTGCATATGGTGATGTGCCAACTTGGCCTATGCTTAAATGTGTGTTCTAAATACTTTTTGTCAAGGATGCTTATGTTTATATACATATAAAGTATTGGTTTTGTGTTTGAAGTTTGTTTATCCTTATAACTTGTTGGTATGACTATTTTATAACTATAACAACTTTATGAGTGTACAAAAGATGAGTGTCATCAACACTTTAGCCACTAGAGATTTCATGGTTTTGGATGAAGATCGTATCAATGAAGCAAAATACCATTTGTTCAAGGTTTTTACAAGCATTAGTTCTAGAGATGTTGATGTTTAAAAAACTATCCATAGGGACGTTAGGGGTAGTCAATCTAGGTACCAAAACAACCAATCAAAGGGCCCTAAAGTTTTCTCTCCATACATTCAAGGTGGCAAATAACTTTTCCAACTGTTCTAAAAATGAAGTAGGTGAATAATTCATTTAAGTTTCTTAATACCATTAGGCAAATAATGAAGTGTGTCAAATATTCCATAGATCCTCGTAAGCATAAGGGAGTTTGCAAGGTTCTCATTTGATAGAACTTATGTCAGAGAAACAAGCCAATCCTTCCCAGTTAGGATGAAGGAACATAGTGCATATATACACAATGAATGTATTCATACCTCAAAAGCGCTCACTTAAGACAAATCATCACATTTGTTTGGAGGATGTTCAAATCATTGCAAAAGTGGATCATTATTTTAAGTATAGGTTTAGAGAAGCCCTTGAAATAAACAAGCATCCAGAGAATATGAACAAAGATGGAGGCCTAGAAGTAAGTGAAAACCAAGCCCACTTATTCCATAAACAAAGAAACTTGCAAATAGAGCAATAATCCAACATCACATAAAGTTGGGATTTAATTAATCCATGTTGTGCGCTTGAACTCGACATAGGTTTCCATTTAAGGATAATTGGTATTTATAGAACGAGTTGGATTGTACCTCAAATTGATTCATTGTCCTAGTGATGATGAACCATGGTGAAGGTTCAAAATGTTGACAAGAGCAGTGAACAGGACATAATTTCTAGAAGAATCTCACAAAAGATTTGTTATAGTTGTCTTGGCTGGATTCTAAGGAACTTGAGGTTTAAAGAGATGTAAGGATTTGACTTATGGTTGTATACTTTTTGAACTTAATGTTTTTTTCTTCTATTTGGATTATTAATGAAAATGAATGTGATGTGTCTCCCTTTCAAATAGATGAATACGATGTGAATGTGTATGCTTGCATTCACTTATTTCTAATGTATTATATGTATGAATGGTTCTTTCTTTGATTATATCGATAGCTCAACATAATTTGCATGCGAATTTATTTTTGCAACATCTTTTAATGATGCTTCAAATAAGGCTTTACTCATTGAGTTATTGAATATACCAAAGTCCTTAAAAGTCTTATGGAGTACCATTATTGTTGGCCATTTTATATAACTCATGGCCAATGTCCTTTCCTACACTCATTTAGATATTTTTTCATTTTACTACATCCTTTGGAGTTGGTGAAACATGAGAATTTAACTCTTGAAATGATTCCACCATTATGCTCACATGGTTAACAAGGATATGACCACACTATGAGTTGTTATTTTACTACATCCTTTTTAGTTCGTAAAACATGAGAATTTAACTCTTGAAATGATTTCACCGTTACCCTCACATGGATTCAAGGATATGACCATACATTGGCATGTATGATTGACTTATAATTTTTGCATGTGTTGGAGGGATACATCCTTCAGCTTGAAGTACAAAGATATTGAGTTTTCTTGAAGGTGCAAGATGATTTCTTAAAGGGGACTTGACAAATAGCGATAAATGAGATTTCAGTGTAGGGAATATGCTATTGGTGGATCAATGGTTGTTTCCATTTGACCCCAATAAATTATATATTAAATCATTGTTCTAAAGGTGACATTGGTTGTTTCTAGGTCGAGTTGATGACTTTAAGTGAAAGTGAAGTAGATTTAAGTGGGTAAGAAAATCATTGAAGCAAGTAACAATGACAACAAATGGGAAGAACATTCTTGGTGACGAAAAACTATAAATGAGTGGTGGAAGAAACATATAAAATAGGTTCATGCACCTTGTAGATAAATAGTGATTGATAAATATATGCAAGAAAAACAATGCTAATAAATTCCTAAAAAAATAGAGAAAATGTAATCACATACATAATGCATAAAAGATTTAGCTTGAAAACCTTTTAACCCCATGAAATTGCAAACTCATATCTACACCTCTTTTTCATTGGCTTAACAAAAGAGTTCATAATATAATATTTATGTATTTTCATAGCATCATCCAACCCAAATTCACTAACCCAGATTAGAATACAATCGGTATAAAATCATGGGTCAAAACTCACTGATGAAAGGCCAAAAAAAAAGTATAAATCAGAGACTTCACCCTTGAATCCTCAAACCCCACTTGCACTGCCCTAGTTGGGGCATAATCTATTTGCATGCAAAGAATATAACACATATCCAACATACAAAAATGCCCACATAAAGTATAAAGCTAGAATTTATGTAGAGATGAAATTAAAAGATAAGATAATTAACATAAAAAAAGAAATTAAAAGATGATAGAGTTAACCAAGGATGAGACGAGGCTAACCAAGGATTCACTTAGAGACATTGGATTTTAATTATATAATTACATAAATTTAATTATGAATATTAAAATATGGTTATATTTTATCCTAAGTTTTATAAAGCATCTTTAATCAATGTGCATTAGCCTTAACTTGAGTTAATTATCCTAAACTTGGGGATTAATGGGGAAAATGGTGAACTTCCCGTGAGTGCCATTTGTCCAGTTCCTCTCACCCTTGCATGCCACATGACTAGTTTTCAACATGCATACAAATTATTGAGAACTAGTTCATTCATGATTCATTATTCCACCATTCAACCATCATTTGTTGTCAGTCTTGAGCTACCATACCGTACCATAGCCTAGAACCGTTATTGAGCACACAAGAGATATTATAGTTGAGTTCCTTGGAGTCCTAACATGAAGAATCCCTGGTCGAACTATGTTGGAGTCCTGAAAGGGTGTTATGAATATACCAAAGTCCTTAAAATTATACTGGATTATAATTATCGTTGGTCATTTTATATAATTCATGGCCAATGTCCCTTCCTACACTCACTTTAGATATTTTGTCATTTTACTACATCCTTTTGAGTAGGTGAAACATGAGAATTTAACTCTTGAAATGATTCCACCACTACCCTCACATTGTTAACAAGGATATGACCATAATATGAGTTGTCATTTTACTACATCCTTTTGAGTTGGTGAAACACACGAATTTAATTCTTGAAATGGTTCCACTATTACCCTCACATGGTTAGCAAGGATATGACCACAGCATAGGTTGTCATTTTACTACATCCTTTTGAGTTGGTAAAACATGAGAATTTAACTCTTGAAATGATTCCACCATTATTCTCACATAGATTAAAAGGATATGACCAATATGAGTTGTCATTTTAGTACATCTTTTTGAGTTGGTAATACGTGCGAATTTAATTTTTGAAATGATTCCACCATTACCCTCTCATGGATTCAAGGATATGACAATACATTGACATGTATGATTGACTTATAATATGAGTTGTCATTTTTCTACATCCTTTCCTTTTGAGTTGGTGAAACATGAGAATTTAACTTTTAAAATGATTCCACCATTATCCTCACATGGATTCAAGGATATGACCATACATTGATTGATTTATAATTTGTGAATATGTTGAAGGGATACATCCTTGAGTTTGAAGTACATAGGTTGAGTTTTCTTGAAGGTAGAAGTGGATTTTTTAAAGGAGCCTTGATAGTGATAAATGAGATCTCAAGTAGGGAATATGCTATTGGTGGAATAATGGTTGTCTCCATTTGACCCAACAAATGGTATATTAAATCGTTGTTTTAGAGGTGATATTGGTTGTTGTTAGGTTGAGTTAACGAGTTTAAGTTAAAGTAAAGTAGAACTAAGTGGGTAAGAAAACTATTGAAGCAAGTAACAACGACAACAAAGAACATTTTTAATGACAAAAAACTATAAATGAGTGGTGAAAAAAACATATAAAATAGGTTCATGCACCTTGTAGACAAATCATGATTGATAAATATATGCAAGAAAAACAATACTAATAAATTCTTTAAAAACTCATAAAACGTAATCACATACATAATGCATAAAATATTTAACTTAAAAACCTTTAACCCCATAAAATTGCAAACTCATATCTACACCTCTTTCTCATTGTCTTAAATGCATAATATAATATTTATATATTTTCATAACATCATCCCATCCAAATTCACTTCTTAAATACATATAGAAACTCTACCCTCAAACCCTACACATATCTAACACAAAAATTCCCACATAAATCTTAAAGCTAGCTAGAATTTATGTAGAGAAGAAATTAAAAGATAAAAGATTTAACATATATAGAGAAATTAAAAAATGAGAGAGTTAACATGAAGATGAAGGCTAATAAAAAATTCACTCAGAGACATTGCTTTTTTTAATATAATATTTAAAGGAATTTAATTATAAATAATAAAATATGGTTGAAAAAAACATATTAAATTATCAAATTTTAAGATTGAAAAGAAAATTTGTTATAATTTTAAAAATTCATAAAATATGGTTGAAAAAAACATATTAAATTATCAAATTATCAAATTGAAAAGAAAATTTGCTATAATGTTAAAAAATTCATAATTATATTGAATGTTTTTATTATATAATAATTAGAGAAATTTAATTATGAACAAAAGAAAGTTGGGTTGCAACAAATTCTTTGCCATAGGGATAGCTAAAGTCGTGGGGAAATGCTATCTTGATATGGGAGGAATTATTGAACAAAGCTTTACTTCAGGCAAATATTCCATTGAGATGTCATCGACATCGATAAAGATTGGAGATTTAATGAGCAAGGATTGCTCATCGATTTTCTTAAACAATTTGTTTTAAACGAGTAAAACGCTAGACTATTTATAAACTTAATATTCTTCACATACTATACTAACATATAAATGTTTTTTTTTGTAGATTGGCTATCCCGGACCCAACAACACCCCACAAGCTAAGTCTTGTGACCAAAGACTTCCTATTTGATGTAGACGGGCTACTAAATATATGGTCTTGACACGTGTGGTGAGAGCACTATTCAATAGTTCCCCGCCCGCTTTTCTCTGCCTCTCTAAGAAATCTGTGGTCAGAGCACTATTGAATAGTGCCCCGCCCGTTCTGCTCTCAGTATAAACCTATGAGGATAATGTTGGTGGCCGCTAGTAAACCGAGAGACTGGTGTTGTGTGCAGAGATGCATGGAAAATAGAATAAAGGTTGCAGCACTAAAAGAAACAAATTCTATTGCTTTGCTTGGAGAACAAATAAAGGCTCAATTTCTTCGGAATTTGGCTTATGTTCTCTAACAGGACCTCGTCGGCGATTTTCTTGCGAAACTTTAACCTGAAGGTTTTATCATTTAAAGAAAAACAAATAACTGGATGCAAAGTACCATCCTTCTCACTGAACTTCAACTTAATAAAAAACTCCCACCAATTGGATCACACTTTGTTATACTATGTGAACGCAACCCATTGGTGAATATGAGAGTGAGGGGTTTGATTTTCACTATGTGCACCAAGGAAGCTATTGACAAGCTTATCAGATAATGTATAATTAATGTCTCCTCAACCACTTTGGCACAAAATTCATGCAGCGAGCTTCACATTTCTAGAGATGATAAGAAATAAATCAAATATTGGACCTTTAGGGCAAATAATATAACTTCTGTTATGATCAGGATTTGAACTCATGCCATGGAAGATGCAGTTATAGTATGTAACAATGGATTACAATGCGCATCAAAGAAGGAGGAGCCATTAAGGACTAAAACTTCCTTCCATACCAGAATTATAAGGCAACAACAACATAAGATTATTAGTTCAACAAACAATTTCTATATAACCGTAATAAGAATAATCGCTTAGATTTTGGAGATTGCCTTTACAAGTCTCTAGAAACACAGAAGAAGTTATTAGAAAATGCACCCAAATTTCAAATGTGCAACTATGAAAAACCTAGGCCATGTACTATGAAAATTGTCAAAATATCGGTTCGAACCCTAGCTTTGGCCTTCTGCTTCAAGGGTTTTTTGGAGTTTATACATTTATTGTTATATGTTCTTCCGCTAGATTTTCGGGACATATAGCATTTTGGGAAGCACTACATTTAAATGTATTTAATGCTACATGACATGTGATGCTCAAAGAATTTTTGTTTGATAAATTAATTTTATGTATTTTTAAATTTTAAAAATTGAAACCATTCCTCTAAGGATTCAAGTCACATAAAAAATGTACTAAATCAATAGAAATTCAAATTATTGAATTTTAAAAATTATTATATTTATTTTAATTTTTCAAAAAATTATGTTTAATAACAAAATTTTATAAAACTTTATAAAAATTTGTGTGAAAATACAAATTGATATAAGTCAATGAAGTTTGACTAATCATCCATTAATTACTAATAAGAAAATATATTAAAAAAAACAAATTATATCATCCAATTTCAAGATTGAAAAGGAAATTTGCTATATATCAACGTCACTATCAACTGACTCTAAATGCCTGGACACGTGGAACAACATGAGCCGCTCAATTGGTGGGACCCAACAGGCAGGAGTGAGTCAGCAGCGACGCATGCGCTCGAGTTACGTTCGCAGTGATTGCATGGCCGGCATTTCTCCACGAATACCCCGACTGTAAATTCGTACTGTGTGCCACACCGATGGCGACCACGGTTCGATTCCCGTCCGCAACACAGAATAAAATACAGTTTCGTTGCGTTTAAATCGTGTCAGGGCAGTTGTGGGCGTGATGGGCGAGAGATTCCCCTGTAGAGTTGGCTGGATTCTGCACGTCTCCTTTCACATAGTATTGCGGTTTCAGAGCGAGTGGTGTGGAGAAATGAGGAGACATGATTTGAAGTATGGTACTGTGCGCAGGCCCCAGCCACCGCCAGCTTCAATAAAATAACGCAGTGCCAACATTCCACACAGGTTGAATTGACTAAGATACCCACGCACAGCTCTTTTTTTAAGAATTCAACTTTGGATCTGCCAACAACTCTCATCCATAGTGCTCTTCTATCAAGAAAAGGTCACAAGATCCATTGGCTAATGCTGTTTGAAAGCCATACGACACACTGTTAATTAGCACATCCTCTCCCAGTCATGACGTTTATGTTTCTGTGATGATGGGGCTGTGAGCTTCATTCAAATAACGCATTGCCAACATTCCACACAGGTCGAATTGAATAAGACATCCACGTACAGCTCTTTGTTTACAATTCAACTTTGGATCTCCCACCAACTCTCATCCATGGCACTCTTCTATTAAACAAAATATAAAAAATTCACAAGATCCATTGGTGGGTACTGTTTGGAAGCCATACGACAGACTGCTAGCACATCCTCTCCCATTCATGATGTCACTGATGATGACTTTCTTTCAGTGATGGTGGCTTTGAGTACTATCTACGCTACGCTTCAATAACTTAGCAATAATTTAGAGTAGTTTTTCAGTCAAAACAAAATAAATATGGGTGTCATACATTAATTTGGTGTTTGCAAAAATAGAAATTGATATCAATTTCTATTTATTGAATACGGAAATTTATATTTTTAATAAGTCCTTTTCTCTCTTTCACCTCAATGAAGAGCAACATGATAAATATCATCACTCATCTCTCTTTCACCTCAATGAGGAGGCAAATTGAGTTGGAAACTTTTCAAGGCCAATACTAATAGTGACTCATCTCTACCCAAGTGCATGAACATTAACTTGTGTATAAGTGTTTTTGCTAACTAATGATAATGCAATTATGAACGAGGGTACATTCTCTCTACTTTGAAAAGATACTATTTACAGAGTTTGTAGTTGGTTATTTAGTTAGTAAACCCAACTACACAAGAGGTGGACAAATTCAACACTTTTTTTTGTATGTTTATCAAACTTTAGTATGCATTTTGTTGGAAATTATGGTTCCACTTGATTTATGAGAACTTTCACAATGGAACTTAAACACCCTCTAGAGTTTTGGTTCATTTTAAGACAACCCATATTGTGGAATTTCAAAAATCTTAGTGGATAAGGGTGAAACTTTTCCATGATGGATAAGGGTTTGTAAAGGAGTGAATTAATAAGTGGACAAAGTTGATCATTTTGGTGTGTCTATTTTTTTCATCTCAACCCAAGTGCATGAACATTAACTTGTGTACAAGTGTTTTTGCTAACTAATGATAATGCAATTATGAACAAGGGGTACATTCTCTCAACTTTTAAAGATACTTTTTACAAAGTTTGTAGTTGGTTATTTAGTTAGTAAACCCAACTACACAATAGGTGGACAAATTCAACATTTTTTTTATGTTTATCAAACTTTAGTATGAATTTTGTTGGAAATTATGGTTCCGCTTGATCAATGAGAACTTTCACAATGGAACTTAAATACCCTCTAGAGTTTTGGCTCATTTTAAGACAACCCATATTGTTGGAATTTCAAAAATCTTAGTGGATAAGGGTGAAACTTTTCCATGATGGAAAAAATAGATACAACAAAAAGATCAACTTTGTCCACTTATTAATTCACTCCTTTACAAACCATTGAAGAAAAGCATGTACCATCATAGTTTGGAGATAATTTATTCTAAGCACAGATGAGCATGGGGAATTTTGTGATGTAAGAGCATCCTCAAAATTTATAGTGATTAATGCATGATATCCAAGCATAACAGAGGAGCCCACAACAAAAGCATAATCATGTTTTGCGGGGAAGAACTACAAATGGAAGATGAAAATGTCATAAAATACACATACAATAGAAGGAAGGTGCAATGTCTAGCTAATAGGTGTAGAGTTAGAAACATGTTAAAGTTTGATTACGAGAGAGCACACATGAGGAGCACAAGCAAGAGTGTTGGAGAGTCAAAGGATTCAGTAGATCAAAGAGCTAGTATTCAAAGACATAGTTGGTGTATAAAGACATTTTTACAACACTAACACAATTGAACATAGCTTAACATACATAACAATGTAAGAAACCAAAATATTTCCATACACAACACATATCATACACACTTCGCTTATATATCGATCCATAAAGGCCATCTTATATAGCACCAAGATGTACCAACTACCTTAAAACGAGGAAGATGAGGTCCACATAGATTGGTAAGGTTGCTTAACAAACTCCTTGATTTCTGCTTTGTTCGGTGTACTAGTTGATCACGTTGTTCTAACTGTTGTTGGTAGGCAGTTCGATGGGTCACCATCCCAGCACCGCGAGTGTTGCGATACCAAAGAAGGTGGACAATTAAGCGCGAATGAGGATATTTTATGTAATTTTTGGTCAGTTGAACTGCGGTATGCGGGTTTTTGGGTCATTTGGACCATGATAGATAGATGATTGGTCATTTGTTTTGAAGTGTCGGTTAGGAAGTAATTAGAAAGTGGACAAGCATTGTAAAGGCGCAAGCCTATAAATAGAGATAGGTTTGTAAGTGTTAGGCAGTCTTATCTTTGGGATGATTGCGATATCTCGTTTTGAGAACATTGCCATCCGTCAGATCTTGATCCGATGCTGAAGACTGAATATTTGTTGTATCTGGGTTTTGTAGAATTAATATGATGTGGATCTTTTGAGCAAAATCTCTGTGTTGTCTAGTTCATCTATGGTAATGTTTTTTGTGATATGAATACATGAATGATGCGATGTTTATTTGCTGCGATTAATGCATTACTATTGCAATTATGATTCGTTTATGTTATGATCAATGCTTAAAGTAAATGTTTAGATCTATCTCTGAAATGTTGTAATAAGTTGAAAGTTTGATGCACGATATCCTCCTACATTTGGCGGAAACATGGTTTCGTCTACTCTCCCTTGAACATCTCGGGTGAGAACTCATCTGCTCTGTAGGTGTTGCTGGACAAGGTAAAACCTGTCTGTACTGGTGCTTAGGGAGATCGCGGTGGGTTGGTGTCGACAGCGATGGGAACTCCTGTCGACTGGGTTTGAGTCAACAAATGGTTCCGTTGCCGGTATCGTGTGTGAAGTGACGGGAGGATATGTGGCATCCGATGAAACCAGAAATCTAGAGCTGGTTCGACCAGAAGTTGCAAGAATTTGCTGAAAAAGAAAATTAGAACCTGCGATTGACGATAGATCAGTGGGTAGAAAGGTACATTCACGACGGTCCACACGAATATTTTTTCTGCGAATTCCCAGTCATCTTGTTTGAGTAATTGGAAAAATTGGCTTTCCAGAAGCGGAACTTCCAGGGTGGTGAACCAATAACTTGGACTCCAGAGTTGATCCAGGAGCTGCAAGAAGTCGACAACAAAGCATCGCGAGCTATCGAAGTTTGGCTCAATAGCATACTGGAAGGCTATATCATTGAATTTGTGGTTGATACGAATAAATCCTACAGTGAAGCTGAAAGATATTTCTTTCGTGGACCGCAAGGTAGGTTTTTGTTGTCGCTATGGTTGTCCATTAAGATGCTTATTTGTGAAAAAGGCATATTGAAGATGCATCTTGATCAGTAAAAACCATGGTGGGCAGAGGCCGTGGATATCACGACCGCGGGGGGGTGGGGGGGGGGGGCGGTATATGGAATGGTAAGGGGTAGATGGGTGCAGGCCATGACGAGACTATGAGCGAAGCCTAGGAAGAGAGTGGTCTTACAAGGGGCAGGTCCTCTGCCTCTTTCGACAGGAAAAGAGGCAGAGGACAGGAGAAGGTCCCGTTGCGATCGGAACACAAGACTGCGAAGGAAGACCACACGGGACGAAGCGACCTCACAGCCCGGACAAGGACAGGAAGGCTACGCCCAGGATAGAGGCAGGACCAAACCCCACCAGCCACGTGCCCACACCTCCGCTCACTATCTGTCAACCAGTAAGAAACACAACTTTGACACCACCGTGTCAACAAAACTTGAATACTAATAGTTCAGCGTCTGGAGGAAGGAAACCCAGGATGGCGGGCGAGGATACAAAGTTACCCATTGGAATGGAACGGATAATCGTGAGCAGTACTGGTTCCTATGCAAAGTAGTATAGACAGTAAAAAAATCACTGATGATAATGCCAAGAAAGGACAACTTGCGACGACTCTTCGGGGCTGCGCATTAGATTGGTTTATGAAATTTGTATAGGTTCCTGTAGGCACCCCAGAGAAGACACTGGATGAAATTCGTGCAGGATTGATTGCAGAGTTCCGGAAGCCCAAGTCTGAAGCACAGTATATTACGGAACTAAAAGAGATTAAGCAGTATCCCAATGAAACGGTGTGGGACTTTGACCAATGATTCAAAACTCTGATGGCGAGGGTCAGCTTTGACATGAGTGCGGTCCAACACAAAGAATGGTTCATCGTTGCATTGATCCAGCACATCTGCCTACCGCCGATGCAACAGAACATTATAAAACCGAGTGAAGCTTTGGAAATTGCGATGCAGTTGGAAGCTTCGCCGATTGGAGAGAATGCAGCTGGTATGTCGCAGATTCAGACCCAGTTGGCGAACTTGACGATACAGCTGCAAGATCTTAAGAAGGACAAGGAACAACAAGAAGAGGTATGGTGCACACGCTGTCATGACGAGGGACATACTAAGAATAGTTTCCCAGACTTCCACAATTATCTACTTTCAGGAGCACAAAATCCGTTGAATGACGGCGGCATGCTATGGTCTTGCATCTGCCAGGTATATGGGCACCGCCATGAGGAGTGTCCATACATATAGAAGATCGTTACAAAGCCCATGAATCTGTATTGTACATTTTGCAAGTCCATGGGACATGACGATAAGGACTGTCGGGCGTATGGGTTACTCCAGGAGCGGACCTATGATGCATTCTATGTGAAGGATGACCATTATGCCATACAATAACCACAACCGCAACCGCAGGTAGCTTAGCAACTACCTTAACCGCAGGTCTAGTTTGTACTGCAACAACCACACCAGTTCATGCCGCAATATAAACCGATGCAGGTGGCTCCACAGCAGCCACAATACGTTCAACAGCCACAGTACATACCACAAGGGCAAGGGGTGAAACCAACACCCATGCAGCAATAGTTCAACCAACCACAATACCAACAACAGGGGGGATTTCTTGGGGGATTCCGGGGAGGACGTAGTGGAGGATTTGTTCGCGGAGGAGGACGAGGAGGTCGAGGCCCAATCCAGTGTTACAACTGCGGAGTGCTAGGGCACTACTAGCGAGACCATCCACAACTACAGAAATTGTCCGTAGCTGATTGCGCGATGGCAGGCGGGGAATGTTCCGCAATTGCAGAACCAAAATCAAGTACAACAACCAATGCAGAATCAAGTGCAGCAACCAGTGCAGAATCAAGTATAGCAACCGGTGCAGAATCAGAACCCACGGCTGAATCAAAACCATACTGTAAATCAACCAGGGAACCCACCAATGAATCAGAATCAGGGTGCGACGATTACGACCATTTCCGCTGAACCAAGGATAGAAGATGCTGCTGTTGCAGTTATTACCCGTGGTGGTGCGACAACTGGATCAGAGGGTCTGCACCCCCTTATTAGGTTAGTCGGGCCGAAGAAGGTGTCGTTTGACATTAATTCCGAGCGTGATGCATTCTTTCAAGCACGACGTGCGATGGAAAAAGACCACGATAAGGCCGTTATTTGTGACATGCCTCCGATTTTTTATGCCACTTCAGAGGCAGGTCCATCATGTCAGTCTGGGACCTTGCAACAATTTTTTGAAAGTTGTTTAGCACTGGCGAAAGATCCTGATGCTCTCGCCGAGATTGAAGGACTGTTGCAACAACCAGCCAGGGGACAACAAGAATATGCAGCGGTGAACTCCTTACAAAGGAGGAAGACAGGTAAGGAAATGCATATGAACATTCAAATTGGATGTTGCGAGGTTGATTCAGTCATTCTGGATCTTGATTCAAATGTCAACATCTTAACCAGGCATGCCTGGCAGAAAATGGGGAGTCTGACGTTGAGCTGGTCTCCCGTACAACTCCATCTTGCTAATCAGGCCAAGGTGACCCCGATCGGGAGAGTTCCTCGCTTGGTGGTGGACATTGAAGGCATGCAGACATATGCAGACTTTGATGTGATTGAGGTAGTTGAAGGGGGAAGCTCTTATCCCGCGTTGCTTGGGATTGGATGGGATAACGACAGTGCAGCTGTCATCGACTTTAAAAGGTGAATGATGACTTTTGAAAACCGCGACCTCCGAGTCATCGCCCCGTTGGATCCAGCTGAGGGCCGTAGGCATATTGAACC
Source organism: Larix kaempferi (assembly GCA_027924585.1). Taxonomy (NCBI): domain Eukaryota; kingdom Viridiplantae; phylum Streptophyta; class Pinopsida; order Pinales; family Pinaceae; genus Larix; species Larix kaempferi. Next base: position 33,705,152 of record BSBM01000017.1, read on the forward strand.
CGTAAAGGACGATGATCTTCGCGGATGGGACTAGGCATACAATATTTCCAAATATTATGTTCATCTGACTGCTAACGGTGAGCTCGAGTGGCGCAGCTTTAGCTCTGCGTCTTTCGACTCCGATGATGCATTAGAAAATTGGCAGAATCACTTGCATGAAGTGTCACTCCGCAAGTGTGGGTTAGTCACACAGTCATTATGCTGTGTTGCGACCGAGGTCATTGCACTGCTAGTATATGAAGGGCTACCCTACCCAGATTGTCTGACTTTCTGGAGGCATTCGAAGAAAAGGTTTCAAAACCCTAGCGATTGCTAGCATTGGAAGAAGTGTTGAAGGCTGTTCCAGCATGTTGGTGGGCGGCACATAAGAAGTCAATTGGAGGGTGGGCGCAATGCCGCAGACTGATGATGGTTCAATTTGGCGATACCGAAGTTTACCATATAGGGAAATATGATGGACGGAATGATCCTGGCAATCACGTGAAGGAATGTCAGCTGTTATGGGCATCACGACCGAAGGATGAGTGGGTCCATGCCTTTATCCATACTCTGGACGAGATGTCGCGATCTTGGTATACTACAGCCGAATTGCGAGGGGAAATTTCCACTTGGTTGGAATTGACAGTATGTTTTACTCATACTTTCAGCTTTGCGGATTCCAACCCGGATGTCCATAATGCCCTGCAGCTCATTCGCGATGTCGTGCTGAAGGTTGTTCCAGTAGCATATCCGGCGAATTCGCATACGCACTACAAGATACAGTCCATGATGGAATGTTACAATATCACCTGGGGGGCAAAAGATGGTGATGATCCGCGAAATGTCAATATCCTAGAATCCAAAGGAAGTCGCGATGTAGTTGCCCCGGATGCGCCAAGTGATCCGATCAGTCAGCCACTGAAGCTCCGTAAGGTCAACATTGGGACCGAGGATAGTCCAAAGTTTACAAATGTGGGAGACTATTGGGATGACGAGATGATAGGGAAGATCACAGACTTGTTGCATGAATTCCAAGACTTGTTCCCCACGAAGTTTTCTAAGATGAAGGGGATCTTGGGAGACTTAGGGGAAATGAAGATCCCATTGAAACCAGATGCCAAACCAATTAGACAACGACCCTATCGAATGAACTCGCGCCATAAGGAGAGGGTCAAAGTATAACTTGAATGCATGTTGGGTGCTGGCATTATTGAACCGGTTGAGGAATTAGAATGGATTAGTCCAATGGTGGTGCAGGATAAGAAGACAGGGGAAGTGCACATTTGTGTCGATTTGAGGAAACTAAATGATGCCTGTCTGCACGATCCGTTCCCAACTTTGTTCACCGATGAGGTATTAGAAGGTGTGGGTGGTCAAGAGATGTATTCGTTCACAGATGGGTTGTTTAGCTATCATCAAATCCGGATTGCGAAGGAAGATTGCCACAAGATGACTTTTGTGACAGAGTGGGGTTGCTTCCAGTACACGGTTATGCCATTTGGATTTAAGAATGCACCTGCAATATTCTCTCGGGTAGTAGTCCTTGCTTTTTGGTATTTCATTCAGAAGTTCCTACAGGTGTACATGGATGACTAGACAGTTTATGGCTTAATCCGCGATCATCTGCCTAATCTACGGCTAATGTTGGAACGTTGTCGACAGCATCAAATATCATTGAACTTGAAGAAGTGCATCTTCTGTGCGTCATTTGGAATATTACTGGGCCATATTGTGTGCAAGAAAGGATTGTTAGTTGAACCAGCAAAAATTGCGCTCATTTTAATCCTAACACCGGCGACTAATGTCAAGCAGTTGCGAGTGACGTTAAGACACACCGGGTATTATCGCAAATTCATCAGAGGATATGTAGCGATCACGGACCCTATGGATAAGTTACTAAATAAAGATGCGGTATTTCAATGGAGCCCTGAATGTCAAGATAGTTTTGAGACACTGAAGGCTAAGATGGCCTCAGCGCCGATCCTGGTATTTCTGCACTGGAGCAGGTAATTCCATTTCCACGTTGATGCATCATCGATTGCGCTAGGAGTAGTACTCGTGCAACCTGGGGAAGGAGATCTGGATCACCCCATTGCTTTCGCCAGTCGGAAGTTGTCATCGGGAGAGAGGAATTATACCACCACTGAAAGGGAAGGTCTGGCGATGGTCTACGTGCTGCAGAAGTTTCGGCACAACTTATTGGGCGGACATTTTAAGATGTTCACAGACCATTCCACCTTAAACTACCTGGTCAATAAGCCCGTGTTGGGGGGGGAAGATATGTCGCAGGCTACTTTTTCAGGAGTTTGGTTTTGAAGTGATTGTGAAACCAGGACATCTGAATGTCGGACCTGATCACCTGTCGCGGATCGAGATAGAAGAAGAACCAACCAACATTGAAGATGGGTTTCCCGATGCGCAACTATTTAAGGTTGAAGTCGTTGACGATTATTTTGTAGATATCATCTAGTTTCTAACGACAGGCACTGCTCTAGAAGGGTTTACGACCAGTCAGAAGAAGCAGTTAGTGGTCAAGGTTCCTGATTTCTAGCTGATTGCAGGCGAGTTGTACAAATTGGGACCATATGAGATTTGCGGCGCTGTGTTCTACCTCATGAGCAAGGACAGATCTTGTCGGAAGCACGTGCAGGAGTAGCTGGTGGGCACTATGGTGGCCGTGCGATTGACAGGAAGGTGCTTCATGTGGGGCTTTGGTGGCCGACGGTTCACATTGATGCGGCAGATTATGCATGGAGCTACGATGTCAGTCAGAGAACTAGGAATCCCTCCCGGAGGGACGAGATGTCGTTACAACCTCAAGTGACACTGCACCCATTTGATAAATGGGCAGTGGATTTCGTGGGTCCTATCAACCCACCTGGGAAGCGCACTGGTGCAAGATACATCATCACGACGACAGATTATTTGACACACTGGGCGGAGGCTACACCAATTGTTGATTGTTCCACGACAACCGTCGCACGATTCTTATTTGATAACATTGTCACTCGTTTTGGCTGCCCCAAGATATTGATGAGTGATTAGGGCAGTCATTTCATCAATCGCATTGACAGCGGAATTGTAGATACAGCATAAGAAGAGCACGCCATATCATCCGAAGCAAATGGGATAGTGGAGGCATTCAACAACGTCTTAGAGCACGCACTGAAGAAGGTATGCAATGCGAACCGTGATGACTGAGATTTGAAGATACCAGCAGTTTTGCGGGCGTATCGCACCACCTGCAAAAGGTTGATGGGACAGACACCCTTTAAGCTGGTCTATGGGCAAGAAGCAATTATGTCTATGGAGTACATTATTCTGAGTCTGCGCATAGCGGCAAAGACAGGTATGACTGATGACGCGGCATTAGGAGAGCATTTGTTGCAGCTCGTACAGTTAGAAGAAGATCGCTTCGTCACAAGATTCCATCAGAGTGTGGAGAAGGATCGACATAAGGCTTGGCATGATCACCACATAAAAAATAAACAGTTTCATCAAGGTGACTTGGTGCTGTTGTACGACAACAAGTTTATGAAACATCCCGGCAAGTTGCAGATGCATTGGCTTGCTCCATATCGCATTAGTAGCATATTTGCAGGTGGCGCAGTGCAGTTACAGCAGTTAGATGGAGCGATGCTCCCAAAGTTGATCAATGGAAGTCGGTTGAAGCCCTATAGTTTGGGCTCGGCGCAAGGCAATGCCTGAGTCGCATTGGAAGAAAATGAACCAAAAAAATGATGAGGAGAGCACAGGTGGCAAGATGGCACACCAGTTGGACGAGAATGCACAAGCAGTAGCATTTTCATCACAGTTTGGGAGCCAGTCCGTGACAAAGTCAGGGTCGCGACCGAGTCAAATCAACAATAAATGCTGAAAGTTCAGAACAATTAATTAACGACGCTTGCTCGAATGATGAGTATTAATGGCCGATCCGGCTGATCGAATGACAGGATCGACGATGGATTTGGGTCATTAAGACAAGATTTGCTCTAAGTTAATGCATGATTTAGTTATGATTACGAGTGATTCGGTTGGGCACTATAAGAACAGGCTGAGGCTGGTCAGAAGGCACCTGTTCATGACGAGTGGGTTCAATTGCCAATTGTTGAGTTCCACAAGGATTGGGGTGTGTTGCACAGAGCAGTTGCAGTGTGTTGGGCAAGTTCTGGGTAGAGAAAGGTTGAGCCATCTATTGGCATTATGGGAATTGAGCGCGGCATGCCGAGTGAGCCGGATACGGTGGAGATTTAAAGTGAATCCGAGTCACCCCTCATCCCTGTTTCTATTGACGAAGAGGTAAATCTGGTGGAAAAAGTTGCTAATATTCCAGTGGGATCGTCCTCTCTTGTGCACCAGAAGAGGGGTGGGGGACGCAGCTGAGCTCCTAGCGGCCAGAGAAGTGGCAGACCCGTTCTACTTTCAAAGTACCGGAAGGCATCCCTGCGAAGAGCCCATCAAGCTCGGGTGTTGTGGAGTCCGTAGTCTGTGCAGGTATTTTTGCAGCTGATATCCCAGGTTATCGGTCTCCATGCCATGTTGGTGTGCAACCGAGGAAGTTCACTAAGAACCAACGATATCAAATAAGGATGCCGGCAATCCCACCCGGTATGAGTTGTACCACCGACATTGTACCAGTGTTGATGAAGCTACGGTATGATGATCATGACTTGCTGGGGCTGGAAGATGTTATGACAGAGCCCTTTCAGCCACGAGCATCGGGGGAGACAGGTCCGGCACCTCGTATTCCACATGATTGGGCGCGCGGATTAGAGAATGCTAGGTTGTTGGGTTTGATCTACATGCCACATTTTGGGCGGCTGACGGAAGCCAATGACTGCATCAAACAGTTGCTGGCGTGTTTTCATGGCGGTGTGTTATGGTTGGACAGGCAGGTCACCATGACGGTGGACCTGATATTTGAAATCACAGGCTTGCCAAAGGATGGAGTCGTCCCATCGCAATATTTTTCAGGTGAAGAAAAATGATAAAAATCTTGCGACAAGGTTGCGGAAGTAGTACAACATGCAGAAAGACGAACGATCTTACCGCTTGGACACTATTAACGAGCCCGCAGTAAAGATTGGGGCGCGAATCTTTGCTACCAAAATCATGCAGAACACTCAACAGGAAACTCAGGGGTTGTCTCCTACGCAGAGCTGTGTGCGGCAGGCGTGCAGATAAACTGGTCCCTGTTTCTACTTAACCAGTTGATGAAGGATGCGCTGGCGGCCCAAGCGGGACAACGGTCATTTTCATATAGCTGGTTGTTGATCTTAATCGCGTTGGTCGCCTGGATGGAACCTGACGACTATCAGGGAATGGAGGTGGACGCAGTACAAGAATGCAAGGGAACGCGCTACCAGAACCTGTGGTGGGTGCAGGAACCGAAGCGCCTCAAGGATTGTGCCACGCAGTTCTGGTTTTATTGGGAAGCGCTGCAGGCGGCTGCTGAGCGGATTTCGCGGTTGACTCAGGCCATGGTTGAGAAGTATAAGGCGATCACCCAGTTTGTGATCGGACCACACAACATATATGTGCAAGCGCACCGCGATCCAGATAGGCAATGGTTGTAGACCCCATATAAGTTAACAGATGAAGACCTTGATTCGATAATTGATGACTAACCGATTGAATGGCGCGAACCAGTTATTCAGGAAAAGGATTCTACGGGGATACCATCTGATGTGCCAGTCATAGACGAACCGCATCATGTATCAAATGAGGAATCATTGCAGACCCCTGTGGATGATGATGAGCGTCAGGTTGAAGAAGGAAGAACGAAGGCACACCATGAATATGCCACCATTAGTGGTATCCCCTTGTTGTCGGAGCAACTCGGCCAACTTATCCTTGCTGTCAACAATGCAACCAATGGGGCGGCGAGAGCGATGATAACAAAAGTGGATGAAGGTTTCCATGTGGTCACTGCCCGCCTGGATTCCTTTTGTGACATTCTCGTGAAGAAGGCACCAGAGGGAGCAACTGTACATGCAGTTGGCACAATCAACACTGAGCCACGGGTCCAATTGTCCAAATTCCCCCGATTGCGATTGCGACTGGCGATGAGTCTCTAAAGGCTTCGCTGCAGTAGTTGGAGGCGTTATCTGTTAACATCAGTGTGCTGTTGTCACATACATTGGTGCAACTACAGGTGGTCACCAATCAGGAACTGGCGGATAGAGAGACGGACGTCCGGAGTCAGCTATTAGCCTTGCAGGAGGGAGAAGCAGCGTTGCGTAAAGAGGTGGAGGAACACAAAGGGAAGGCCACAACAACATGGGAAGTGGTCGATGAACTCAAGGATACCATGGAGCAGCTTCGAGTCGAGAAGGCTAGGGAAATAATGGCGTTGAAAAAGGAACAAGATTGGTTGACAGTGGAAAAAGCCACCCTATGGAATAGTAAGGTGTAGCTGGAGGAGGCCGTTGCGGAATCATGTTAATATGTCTTGGAGCCGACCGCAGGATTGGAGCCAGTCGACCAAGCGAAGAAGTTGGGGACTGTCATTGCCGGGTTGTAGCAGAAAACTCTACCTTGGCTCACGCCCTCCAGTCGGCCACACCGAAGGAAGTTGTCACAGTAAGGAAGAACGCCATCGAAGAATTAGTGATTCAACTAGGCGAGCTGGAGCGAGAAGCGACAAAGATCACTACCGAGACTGCATTGTTTTGGGGCAGTATTGTTCAGGATGAGCAACTAGAGCAGCTGACCAAGCAACAATGCGAGGAGGAAGAACAACTGACGATGCTGAAGACATCCATGCGTGCAGTCCCACCGACAGCACAGGTATCCAAAGCAGTATAGCTCAAGGAGTTGCAGCAGCGTGTTTCCAAAGTGGAAGACTGTCAGACGAAGCGCACCGCACAGCTGGATGAATTGCAGGACCTTGGAGCCCAGTTCAATGTTGCGGCTGACTCTGCTTTGCAGGCGTTACAGGAAGGCAAGAGGAAGGTTGATGCGCACTTGGTGGACCACCTGTTATCCTAGGAGTTAACTAAGAGCCAGGAGGTCGCAGTAGCAGTCACGCAGCAACTCAATGACATACGCCAATAGTACACAGATTCAGAATCAAGACAACGAAGTACAACATGTCCTACTGACATGGCTCGAGGGCAAGCCACAAGATTGTGTTCATGGGGGCCTGTTGGCAGGCGATTGGATGGGTCACCATCGCAGCACCGCGAGTGCTGTGATACCACGGAAGGCGGACAATTAAGCGAGAATGAGGATATTTTATGTAATTTTTGGTCAGTTGAACCGTGGTATGCGGGTTTTTGGGTCATTTGGACCACGATAGATAGATGATTGGGTCATTTGTTCTGAAGTGTCGGTTAGGAAGTAGTTATAAAGTGGACAAGGCTTGTAAAGGCACAAGCCTATAAATAGAGATAGGTTTGTAAGTGTTAGGCAATCTTATCTTTGGGATTATTGCGATATCTCATTTTGAGAACATTGTCATCCGTCAGATCTTGATCCGATGCTGAAGACTGAATATTTGTTGTATCTGGGTTTTTGCGGAATTAATATGATGTGGATCTTTTGAGAAAAATCTCTGTGTTGTCTGGTTCATCTATGGTAATGCTTTTCGTGATATGAATACATGAATGATGCGATGTTTATTTGCTGCGATTAATGCGTTACTATTGCAATTATGATTTGTTTATGTTATGATCAATGCTTAAAGTAAATGTTTAGATCTATCTCTGAAACGTTGCTGTTGAATGCTTGATGGACGATATCCTCCTACATTCGGTGGAAACATGGTTCCGTCTACTCTCCCTTGAACATCTCGAATGAGACCTCATCTACTCCGCAGGTGTTGCTGGACAGGGTAAAACTTGTCTAGGCCAGTGCTCAGGGAGATCGTGGTGGGTTGGTGTTGACAACGATGGGAACCCCTGTCGAGTAGGTTTGAGTCAACAACTGTCCAAACAGTCAAAGGCCCAATCAACCACCTATTCAATCCCTTAGTCAAGCACTCGGTCAACTTTAACAATTATGTTGTGGAAGGTTGACTATTTGATCCAAAATTCACTAGAATTTCCAAAGGATCACCCCCCAACAAGCCATAAGAGAAATTCATTAGAGTGGTACCTAAGGTTTTGTCATTAAAGGAAACCTCCATTCTATAGATAATCCCCTATTTGACAATGTCAACCAACCTACACATATGATAGAAGGAAGGTGCAATGTCTAGCTAATAGGTGTAGAGTTGGAAACATGTTAGAGTTTGACTACGAGAGAGCACACATGAGGAGCACAAACAAGAGTGTTGGAGAGTCAAAGGGTTCGGTAGATCAGAGAGCTAGTATTCAAAGACATAGGTGGTGTATAAAGGTATTTTACAACACTAACACAATTGAACATAAAGAAACCAAAATATTTCCATGCACAACACATATCATACACAGTTCACTTATATATCGATCCATAAAGGCCATCTTATATAGAACCAAGATGTACCAACTACCTTAAAATGAGGAAGATGAGGTCCACATAGATCGGTAAGGGTGCTTAAAAAACTCCTTGATTTTTGCTTTGTTCGACGTACTAGTTGATCATTTTGTTCTAACTGTCCAACCAGTCAAAGGCCCAATCAACCACCTATTCAATCCTTTAGTCAAGACTCAGTCAATTTCTTAGTGAACTCTCTTAATGTACTGCCAATTAACCGTCTCTAGAAGATCCAGAGGCGTAGTGAATATGCATAGCCGATTGTTCCAACACTCCCCATCGACACACGCCTTAGAGATTCAAGAGGCGAAATTACTTTTGTACACCTCCCCATAATACAACATCCTTAAGCCCAAGCATAGGTTGGAATTTCACAAACTTTGATTTCGATGAAGGCTTCCTAAAGATATCAACAACCTAATCATCTATCTTGTGATAAACAAGAGTCACAACATTTTTTTGTACTAATTGCCACAAGTAATAAGCATGAAGCTCCACATGCTTCATCTTGCTATTTGTAACATGACTTCTCTACAACATGTATGACTCTTTGTTTGTCACCATAGACTGCATTTGATGTATAAACTGGAAAACCAAATTCACCTATTAGCTATCAAATCCATACTAACTCTATGCCGGCATGCACTGCACCACAATACTTTGCTTCTATGGTTTAAATAGAGATTACCTTCTTCCTTTTACAAGATTAGACTATGAGTCCAGAGACAAGAAGAAACACATATCTAGAAGTAGCATTTATGTCACCATCTCTAACCCAATGTGAGTTAGTTCAACTGACGAACTAGTTCTCTTTATCATTGTAATACTTTATACCAAGATGATACGTTCCTTTGATCTAATGAACGATTCTTTTGCGGACTTAAGGTGAATTTCTTGGGAATCTTGTATAAACTGAGATTTTGAAACCACACTAACAACAAAGGAAATATCAAGTCAACTATGAGTTAAATATATAAGGATATAAAAAAAAAATTCGATAAAATGTAGCAACGATTTTCAAATAATCACATTCCTAATTGGTTAGCTTCAATTTTCACTAGTGAGGTATAGAATAGGGTTTAAATAGTCTTCCATTATGAAATTCTATAAAAGATTCAACACATATTTGGGTTGAAAGATAAAGATACCATAATCCATTTGTAAAATTGGATGCCCAAAAAGAAATGCAATAGACCAAGGCCAGTCATCTCAAATGTATCTGCTAATTGTTTCTACAAGATCAAAATTAAATCATCATTACTTCCAATAATGACTAGGTCATCCACATACAATCAACAATTAAAATTTCACCATTTACATGCAATACATATATATTGTGATCATATTCACAACGTTTGATAGTGAGATTGAGGAGAAAGTGATCAATTTCTCATACCATGCCACATATTCCTATTTCAAACCATACAAGGATTTCTCCAGTCCGTAGATAAAGTTGATCCATATAAATATCTTTGATGAGATTACCATGTAAAAATACAATTTTGATGTCCATTTGATATACCTTCCATACAAAGTGAGCAACAAGTGAAATAATCAGTTGAACACAATTAATCTTTGCAACTAAGGAAAATATTTTAGTGTAGTTAATGCCTTCTTATTGACAAAAACCATTAGCTACCAAAAAAACCTTATGACTTTCAATGCCACCTTCATAAGTGAATTTGATCTTGTAGACCCATCAATACTTCACTTCTTTCTTTCCTTGTGGTCAAGGAACTAAATCCTATGTGATCATCATTCATTAAGGAATGATACAACTCATATGCCATAGCATTCTCTTATTTATGTCAATCATGTGCATCTACATATGTATCTGGCTCAACTAACTCTAGCACACATGCCATTGGAATAACACTACCAAATTGTTTCCAACTTCTAGTTTACCTTGAGTCATTGATATCCATTGCAACAACTCCAACAACTTCAATTGCCTTGATTTTCCATTTCGGAAGATAAACTCCACTTGTTGAAAAAGTTCCTATACCAAGATCACCATTTTTGGATTTGATAGGGGATCCAAAAATTATGGTTAATTATTGTTAATTTTCTTATCTTTAATTCAGAAATTCAATAGTACTCGAAATCAAATAACAATCATAAACATAAGCAATCACCTTCGACACATGAATTTACCCTGGGGAAACCCTTTATGACTTGAGGGAAAAAACCCAGTAAAACCTTCCTTATTATATTGATAGATAGCAAAGAATGTCTTTTACATCAAGCACCCCTGGTGCAATTACGGAGCAAGAGAAAGATAAAGAGAGACTCAGAATAATATCCTGCACAAATAGAAGCGCCTTTCCTTCAAGGAAGAAGAGAATTCGCTTCACATTGAATTAATCAATCACGTATAACATATTTGCATATTATTCACATGCATCGACTTCTATTTATATCTTCTAACTTCATGATGAACTCACCCTCCATCTAGATGTATCAATCTTGCGTGAAGAAGAGCGCCTCACTTCTCATTCAGTGCATTTACTCACTGAACCAAGTCTTAGGATGAACTCGCCCCTTAACTGAAATCTTGCCTACTTAGTTAGGTGGTTAAATTAAGTGTCGTCATGCAAGCGTCACAAATCAAGTGTCGTATTTTAGTTTAACACAAGTGTCATCTTTTAGTTTAACATAAGTGTTGTCATGCAATAACACTTAGTTAACTAGATCTTCTTTGTTATCACCTAGTTAACTCTCTTAACTGATTCTTTCTTGTTAACACCACTATGGTGATCAATTCAAGTTCTTCATTGATTTACTGAAGTCTTCACTGAAGTTTAACAATTCGAATTTTCTCTTAATTAATTATTTTATGTGCAATTCAAAGTCTCTCATATCTTATCACATCTTATCTTTATCTCTTGTCTTATCTGCGTGGTCACATGTGCCAACTTAATTATCATATTAAATATACTAAGGATATTTTACCATTGATGTGATCATATTGTTCTACTATTGTTCCAAGTGGTTATATGTTAAATTGATTCACTCTAGAGGTGGCCAGTCTCTAGAGGAGAATTAATAGCTCAACCATGGTTAGGAGTACATCACACACCATACATGCTTCGACATGCAAAGCATCACCTCAACACATTAGGATCTGTCTTGACACACAAGACCTTAGCCTTGACTAGCAAGACTATACAAGATCATCACTTTGACAAACAAAGCACTTGCCTCAACACATGAAGCGTAACCATTCTTGAGTCTAACTCAATATTCTTCTCCGAGTTTCCTAAGTCCAACTCAGGCTCCTATAAGGCACTACCTCGACACATGAGGCTCAATCTTGACACACAAGATTGACCTGGATAATGACTCATGATGCTATAAATTTAACACTCCCTCTCAGCGGGGGAAGCATTCTCTGCCATGCCAAGATTGTCTCGAAAGTACCTATACTTCATCATGGAGAAAGGCTTAGTTAGCATATCTACAATCTACTCACCAATAGCAATGTACTGAAGTCTTATGGAACCTCTCTGAACCATGTATTTGATGTAGTCATACTTCATCTCAATGTGTTTCGATCTGTCATGAAACAAAAGGTTTTCTAAGAGCTTAATGCAACTCTGATTGTCAGCGTGAATGATTATATAGTCTCAAGCTTCTCACTAAAAAACCCAGCAAGTAGCTTCCTAAGCCACACAGCTTCTTGGTAGGCAGTATTAGCTGCAATATACTCCGCTTCTGTAGTACTCTGGGCTAAGGATCCCTGCTTCCCGCGTGACCAAGAGAGCATAGTTGATCCCAAGTTAAAACAAAATTTGGATGTAATCTTTCGGTCCACAATACTACGACCCCAGTCAGAGTCGGCATATCCAAGTAACATCACTCCACCACTGGAAGCATATATGAGTCCATAAGCAATAATACCTCGAAGGTATCTAAGGACATGCTTGGAAGCAACCCAATGTTTATGTCTTGGCTTAGACATGAATTCACTCAAGATACTTATTACATAACATATGTCTAGTCTACTATGTATCAAATACATCAAGGGACCAATGAGTTGTCTATACATGGTAGGATCCACCAGATCTAATCCAGAATCTGACTCATGTAGCTTCTTTAAATTAGACACCATTGGAGTATACATGGAATTACAGTCCATCATACTAAATCTACTGTTAACAATAAATTTAACACCCTTAATCAAGTAACGGAAGAAGCGCATTTTTACCATGCACCTGCAGGAGGAAGACATGACACAAGTTCATGCAGAGATGAATCCTCTCTAAGAAATGCATTAAAATGCATTAATTGTGCTTAAAATCATTCTAAATGGTGCAAAAAGCCTAAAAGCTATGAAAAGTGGGTTTTCAAGTTAAAATAATCTAAAATGGATTATCCCACACTCAAAAGAGAAACCTAACAAAGGAATGCTGGAAAGATTCTGAAGGAGGAGAAAGAACTCAAATTCTTCAAAAGCAAGGGTGAAGGAAGGGAAGCTCATGTCAATGGAGGAAGAATTCATATCTAATGCCATGGTAAGGATGTATTTCTCCATTATTCTACTATGAATAGATTCAAGTTTCTACCATCTATGAGTTTAAATCTGGTGTGTCTTGTATGAATTTAATTCTTGGATGGCTTTAGATCTTAAATGTGTTTGTCTTGATTGATGAATAGATATAGATCTTTTGGAAATTTGTAATAATCTTTTCAAGTTACTGACGTAGGAACTCACCATTCCTTAGGAATATAGTTCAATTAGTGTAGATAAACCGTGCACTAAACACTATTATCATCTACGCAATACATCAACTATGTACTTTCCTTGAGAAAGAAAGATCTCATCTTTCCTTTTCCAGACTTCTAGACCAAGAAAATAGTGCATAAGACCTAAGTATTTCATTTCGAACTCATGAGCGAACTCCATCTTGCACCGAGATTTATGTTTCTCCTCTACAGCAAGGAACAAGTTATCAACATAGAGAACCAAGATCAGTGGTTGGTTCTTCACAACCTTGAAGTACAGGTTGGGGTCAGATTCGCTTTTGGAGAAGCCCAAGATCAAAAGATAGCTCTCAATCCTTGAATACCACACCCTCGGGGCCTTCTTAATCCCATACAAGGATTTCTTAAGTTTGCATACATGGGACTCCATCCCATGAATTACAAAACCCTCAGGTTGTTGTATGTAAACCTCTTTATCAACCTCACCATTGGGGAAGGCAGTCTTCACATCCATCTGGTGAAGTTTCCAACCCAAAACTGAAGCAAGGGAAATTATGGTTGGATAATAGTGTACCCGACCACAGGAGAGAATGTATCATCATATTATATCCCTTCTTTCTGTGAGAAACCAAGGGCCACAAATATTTCTTTATACTTTTCAATACTTCCATCAGCTGCATACTTGATTTTATAAAGCCACTTGGAAGTTACTATTGACTTCCCGTCAGGTTTAGGAACCACTTCCCAGACATCATTCTTCATGATAGATTTGTATTCTTCTACCATGGAATATTTCCATACTTGCTGCTTTGAGGCTTCCTCATACGTAGAGGGTTTTGAATCAGTGATGTGACTCATTTGTGCTACATATCCTGAAAATATTTAGGTTTCTTTCGCTCTCTAGATGAGCTTGGAGGTGCTCCATGATTTTCTGCCTCTTGCAGAATGTATCGAGACCATGCAGATATCCTTTTAGTAGGAGTTTCATCAAGATATATTTCTATTAGATCTTCTGTCTCTTCAAGAACAAGCGGATCTACGGATTCATATGGATTCTCCCTCTCACCATCTAAAAGGGGAGAATTGGAAACTGGATCCTCCATCATAGGATTATCATGCTCCTCCATATCTGGATCACATTGAAGTTCTTTGGAGCACTTGAAGGAAACCTCTTCATGAAATGTTACATCTCTGCTGACTTCAATGTTTCTTTAACAATTATGTTGTGGAAGGTTGACTATTTGATCCAAAATTCCCTAGAATTTCCAAAGGATCACCCCCCAACAATCCATAAGAGAAATTCATTAGAGTGGTACCTAAAGTCTTGTCATTAAAGACAACCTCCATTCTATAGATAATCCCCTATTTGACAAGGTCAACTAACCTATAGGACTTAGACTCTTTAGAGTATCCCATTATGATACAAAAATGAAACTTCACATCCAGTTTCTTATCATCTAGACTTTGAGCCCACACTGTGCATCCCAAGGTTCTAAGATATCCAATAGAGAGTTGTCTTCCACTACATCTTTTTACTAGACTCATATCCCATACCAATTCAATAAAAATTCAAATTTAACAAATAATTTGATCAATATAATTTTTTACCCAAAACTTAGTTGACATATCATTTTTTCCCTAAAGCAAACAATGTGCCATTTCTACCAAAGTTTGATTTTTTTCCACCAACGCCATTTGACAAGGTATGTAAGATACAAATCTCTACCAAGAGATATCATTTTGCAACAAGTAGCTTTCAAAATCCTTGCTTACATATTCTCCTCAATTGTTTGGTCTTAAACATTTCATAGGTTGACCACATTGATTTTCAACTAATGCCCTAAATTCCTTGAACATTTTAGAGACATGAACCTTATTCTTCAATAAATATACCCAATTATACTAGAAATTCATAAATAAAGGACAATACATACCTTGCATCAATTAGTGACGGTTTTTTCAACGAACATAGGTCAATATGAAAAAGTTCCAATTGAGTCTTTGCTCTCCAAGCTTTCCTTATTTCAAAGGAAACCTAGTGATGCTTCCTATGAATGCATCCTTTACATACTCCATCATGGGTAACAACCTTAGGTAGTCTAGTAATCATGTTCTGTTTCACCATCAATTTCAAGCTCTGAAAATTCAAATGTCCAAGTTGTTCATGCCAAAGTTTGCTCTGATTGTTGGTTTGTGCTATGAGTGAACATTGTTGGTCCTAGATATTTCTTGGGAAAGTCATATAACTTATACAATCTATCCTTAGGGTTAAGAAAATATTTGATGACAATAACAAAGTTGTTGTGCATATCCTTCAAAACAAACGAATATCGAAAAAATTTGACCTTTTTCCCAACCTGAGTGACTTGTTGTACACACAACAAATTGTCACTAAGTGAGGTACATGATACACATTAGTGAAGACATGATTTTAACATTCAATATTTCTATAACCAACAATAGTGAGTGCATAATCATTTGATACATTTTTTGTTGTACCTTCACTTAATGAAGAACAAAGAGAAGCATATTTATCCATATGATGGGTGTAATTGTATGAGCTTGCAAGGCCTGAGAAGCAACAAAAAAAAAATATAGTTATTTGCCTTACCTTTTGAAGTTTGATTTTGAAAGTCAATTTATCTTCAAGTCGGGATGTCTCCTCCAATCTTCTTCACTTTGTTCTCTAGGTCCTTGGTCTTTTGCCAACAAGCCTTCTCCATATGCCTCAATTTCCCACAATAACAACATAGCTTCTTCTTTCTACTTTTCTTAGTTGAAATACAGTCACCATGTTCCTTCTTAATAGTCTTGTTGATGCAATCATGTTCTTTATATTGGCTACATTTTCAACATCTTTCTCTATCATTCGGTTGGACTTTTCCCATGATCAAATGGGTTTATTGCTTGAGCTCATGTTTCCCTTCATCAAGCAATTTTTCTTGTGTCTTAATCAATAAACCATAGAAATAATCAAAGGAATAACCTTTATAGTCATTTTTTTTATAGGTCCAATCGGCATGAAACATTGTGCATAACACATCATAGGGTGTCTTCATATTCACAGTGATCAGTTCTATGAGTTATCTGTATTTCTTGGGAAAATTATTTCCACATTAACCCAATTTCAATTGAATTTCCTTCACATGATCCAAATAGTTTGCAATTCTTTAAAAGAGAGAAGATGAAGAGAGATCAACTCTTTCTCAATTTGCATAAATTGACTTTCACTGGTTTGATCAAATATAGTCTTCAACTTCTTCCAAACATCATTTAGATAGTTGATCCTACTTGTTTGAAAGAAAATATCCCTAGAGATGTAGGTCTTTATGATTCCTATGACCTCATCATTCTTCCTATCAATGATGTAAACGAACAAAATGCTTTAATCTTGAACAATGTTTCCATATATTGGATCAATATCTCATAATTGTGGCCATTCATAACCACAAGATCTTGCTTGAAACTCATAATGTTGATATATAGATCCAAACCCAGATTCACTATACAAGTCAACATCCCTAGTCAATCTACTAGACAGATTGTTAGGAACCCGTGTCAACCCTTCTCTTTACTTTGTTAGTATATTGTTGTTGGACGCATATGCTTTGTAAGTCATCCCGTAGTATTATATGTTCCATGGTATTGATCCATAGTTTATATTATCCCACAGTATTATATGTCCCATGGTATTGATCCATAGTATTGGACGCATATGCTTTGTAAGTCGTCCCATAGTGTTATATGTTTCATGGTATTGATCCATAGTATTGGCGCATAGACTTAGTATATAAGTACGTGTTGAGGCCAATGAAGGCATCGAGAATTTATTTGTATTGAGCTTGCTCAATGGAGGTTTCCCCCTCGATGTGTCCCGCGGTCAATAAATATATTATGTGTTCTGTTATTTTTTATATATCATGCATTTTCATTAATTAATTGTTGGAGGTTCCTCACATATGGTATCAGAGCACTTTCTTGGGCTCGTTGGGTGGAATTTCTGCCATTTTGTTTTTGCATCTATATTGTTCATTTCAATTGCAGGTTCGGATCTGGGAATAGTCCCTATCCGCTTAACTGTGGGAAGTACTTGGGAATAGCCCTAAATGTCATTGTGAGGAGTACCACGAGAACCCCGAAGTAGTTGGCCCATTGAGAGGACCTGCCAACGAAAATGGAAATGACCCCTACTTGATTGACTAGTTCCCACCCGTGAGGTAAACCAAGAGCTTTCGTTTGTGGGAAAGGGGTTATCAGTTTTACCTAAGCCGTGGAGTGAGGGGTACTGCCCCAATACGCAAGCCGTCAGACAACATTGGTGGCCGAGTGAATCCCATGAACCGTTAGGAAGCCAAGAATACATGGGGTCCATATCTATTTTAACTCCGTTTCCCTTGAAAATTCACAGACACCCCTACAATCCCATTCTGCATATTTCATTCCTGAGGACCCTATCCCAAATTCCACATCCTGAAGCCAGAAATCCCACGATTGTCTATTTTTAGGGTTTCCCATAACTTCTTCGATTTTCACCCAATCGCCTTCAAATGTTTCCACAGTGTTCCTTTCCTATTTCTGCTTCTTTGTCCCTCTTTGAAAATTTTTCTCATTCTTTCACCCCGCTTCTGAAATCCCCATTTTCTACTTCCTTGTCCATCAGAAAGTGTCCAAAACCTAGTCAAACCCCAATTACCCATCAGAGTTTTTTCCAAATCCAAATTTTCCATTACTAAAGAAGCTTTTGTTTTTTTTTTCTACCCATTCACACACACAAAAAAAAAACTCCTGGTTATGGTTGTCACTTGCGCAGGAGCACAAATCATGGATGAAGAGCTTGCAGCCCTCAAAACCAAACTCCAATAGATCTGGATTTCTCACCCTCCATCTTCAGCATTCAACCATGAACAATAAATGACAGCCATAATCTTCTGCAGACACTGGGTTCTCTTCTTCCAGCAATTTTCGTGTTGCCGAAGCTTGATTTTCCTCGCTTCAATGGTAATGATCCGACTGGATGGATATATCGGGCAGAACAATATTTCAGTCTGCATAATTCTTTTGATGTCCAAAAAGTTCCACTTGCATCCTTTCATTTGGAATAGGAAGCCCTTCAATGGTACCGTTGGTACATCAAAACTCATGACGAGCCAAACTGGAGAGATATTGCGAACTCCTTTTGCAATGATTTGGTCCTAATGCTTTTGATGACTTCACAGGAGCACTCACTAAACTTCACCAAATTGGCACTGCGAGAGAGTATCAGACAGAATTTGAGAAACTGGCCAATCACACAGAAGGATTGTCTGATGAATTCTACAGGAGTTGTTTTATCAGTGGTCTCACGGATGAAATCCGCTCGGAGGTTAAAATGTTTTGTCCCAACCATGGTAATTTTTAGGGGCGAAATTTCGCCAATTGGCTATTTTTCGAGTTTTTTTTCAAAAAATAAACTCACTATTTGGTCATTTTTAGTCTCTAATATCACCTATATATACAAAAAATATGTTTTTTAATCATAATTTTCGCCAAAATTTACAAATTTCAGTAGTAAATTGTATGTTTTATATTTGATATTCGCCTACCTATCTATATATATGTTTTTTTCAATCCAAAATAATCGCCTAGAATACTGTACTTAAGTTTAATATTAGAATCCTTAAAAATTACCCTAGTCGACTCCCAACACAATGATGGAAGTCCTAGGGTTGGCTAAGTTGCCGGAAGAAAATATCACAACCCAACAACGCTCCAAATCCACTTTTGTTCCATTCGAAAATATGGTTTCCCAATGACCTCCCATCATGCCAACTCCTTGACCAACTCCTATCAAGCATTTGTCTGAAGCAGAGATGTGAGCACGTAGAGAAAAAGGGATTTGTTATAATTGTGATGAAAAATTCACCCGGGGACATAGATGTGTTGACCAAAAGCTCTATCTCTTGGATGTGAATTCTCCTCCTGCCTTTGAACTTGGTGAAGAAGCTCTAGATACAATAGATGATCAGATTGACATTCAACAACCGCCTATTGACCCTCCATCTCAGGACGATTACCCAGAGATATCTCTCCATGATTTATCTGAAGTCACCACCCCAAAAACAATGTGGGTCAGCGGTTACTTCAAGAAGCTCCATCTTATAATACTCATTGACTCTGGTAGCACTCATAAATTCATTGTCCCTCAGATCGCCAAACAAGATGATTGTTTTGTCCATCCTTGCTCCAACTTTGAAGTCATGATTGCCAATGGGGGCACCTTACCTTGCAAGGGGAAGTGGCACAATGTGCGTATCTCTATGGAATATTATAACTTGCACTCTGACATGTTTTCCTTAGCCTTAAGAGGATGTGATGTGGTTTTGGGCGCTCCATGGTTACGCACACTTGGCCCCATCTTATGGGATTTTGTTGAACTTTGGATGCAATTTTTAGTCAATGGGAAAAAACACACATTGAAGGGCTTACAACTAGGGTCTCTCTGCATCACCAATTCACATCGCCTGGAAAATATCCTTAAGAATAATTCACACGGTGTCATCGCTCAACTCCATTCCATCGCTTTGTAAGTCGTCTTGTAGTATTATATGTTCCATGGTATTGATCCATAGTTTGTATTAGCCCATAGTATTATATGTTCCATGGTATTGATCCATACTATTGGATGCATATGCTTTGTAAGTCGTCATGTAGTAATATATGTTTCATGGTATTGATCCATAGTATTGGCACATAGACTTAGTATATAAGTACGTGTTGAGGCCAATGGATTAATTAGGAAGTTATTTGTATTGAGCTTGCTCAAAGGAGGTTTCCCCCTCGAAGTGGCCCATGATCAATAAATCTATTATGTGTTATGTTATTTCTTATATATCATGCATTTTCATTAATTAATTGTTGGAGGTTCCTCACATAGATCCAACTCATAAGGAGCGCATACAACAAACAAACTTTACAAGACTTGTAGACAACAAGCTAGATCTCAATCCATTAGCTCTGATACCATGTTGGATAGTTAGAGGATTATGTAGATTAGAGAGAATCATAGTATTCCAAGATAAAGGTGGTGTCTAAAGACACGATTACAACACTTAAGCACAATCGAGTATAACTCAACAACATAAAAGTATAAGAAACCAAATATTTCCATACAGAACATATATCATACACATATGTTTTAACACACACTTTGCTTATATATTGACCTATAAGGCCATCTTATATAGCTTCAAGATGTAACCAACTCCCTCAAAATGAGGAAGAGGAGGTCTACATAGATTGGCGAGGGCACAAAACCAACTCCTTGATGTCTACCTTGTTCCATGCACTAATCGAATACTTTGTTCTAATTGTCCAACCGATAGAAATCCTAGTCAACCATCTAGACGATCCCTTGGTCAACCACTTAATTTATTACTCAATTGACCATCGACTGTCAATTGACTATCTCCAAAATATGTAAAAGTGTGATAAATCTGCATAACCTATTATTCCAATAAAGAGGAGCACATATGATGAAACATGAGGGTAAGCACATCAAGGAACAAAGTAATAATGCACTAAAGGAAAGTGAAAATTCACATTATTAGGTGCATAATAGGAAGCTAAATCAACATAAGAATTTTAACAACCTAACTAGAAATAGAAATGGTATAAGAGGAAGTTGAAAGGTGAAAAGGTCGCTTAAGAGTCACATAGAGAGAAAAAAATTCATCCAATGCAAAATAAATATGACTACAACCATTATAGTTGGTCAGCTGGTAAATTTGAGATAATTAATAAAATTATAAGGATAATATAGTATTGGAATTCACATGGAATTATCAGAGAAGTTGGTTAAGAGCCAAACAAAAGAGCCCAATGGCACAAACCAAATTTATAATTGGTAGCTATTAACATGATTCTTAATGTGAATGAGTAGACCCTTGTTGTTGTGATGTGCATTCTAATTCTATAACATTGTTTGAGTTATTGAATACATGTTAGTTGTATAGCATATTCATGTTCCATTGTAAAGTTGTAGGCTGTTGCACAACAAAAAATAGAGAATTGGGCACATTGCACTTGTAACTATGCCATTTGGTGCCAAAGTAAGGCTAAAAAATTTCGGAGAAAACAATGAGAAAGAGGAAGGCTCAAAGAAGATGACAAGATATCATAAATGAGAAGAAGAGACAATGCAACAACACCAAACAAAGAACCACATGTGTCCAAGATAATAACTAAGAAGTTTGAGAGAGGAAAACAAATTGGAGCAATCAAATACTTCAAAGCAAAAAGAGGAAGAGGGAGATGACATTATATAACTGGTGAGATCATTGAAAAACAAGAGGGTAACAAAGATTGGAGTTTCCCACTATTGAGGAAGCTTGAACTATGTGAATATCTTATAGACTAGCTCAATTAAATGGAGAGGTAATTTGAATTCCAAACAATGGAAAAACCTTAAAAAATAAAATTCAAAATTCAGTAATACAAAGTTGAAAAGACAAGTTGCAATAACTTGAAGAAATTTGGAAAGATAAGAAGAATATTTAGAGTTGAGTAAGATGATCACAATGTTGTGATAAAAGCTATTCCCTTAAAATATCACTATACATTTTCCACACAATTGTAGAATCTAAGAAAAAAGGAGTACAATGTACATGACACACAAAGGAGTTTCATAAGATATCAAGTTAAGTTAGACATGAAAAGGATGAATATCAATGGTTGTTAATGAATGTTTTTTTTATTATAAATATGCACTTTAGGATGAGATTATTTTTACACGAAACATGTTTAGTAGGGGAATCTATTAGTTGGTGCTAATGAAGAGAAATTAGTAGAAAGTGGTACCCTGTAAAAAAAATTGGTCATGGTAGAAACATTGGTTGAGAAGGTAAAGATCATAATTCCATGCAAAAGGAAAAATAAATATGTGATAAGAAAACTAAAAATTTGTAATAATCTAGGATGTTAAGGAGAGGTACATGTAGGGGTTGTAGATACTTGAGAGAATGAGGGAGAAGAAATTGTGGTTATCGATGTCAAATATTTTATTACTTGTGGGACAAAATTCAACTTAAGTTTCCCAATCTAATGAAATAACTTGAATCAATGGGGAATGTTTATTTCTAGTGTTAGTGGAAAAAAACTAATCTCGTTGTCCATTTTGGTATGCCACCATATAAAAAATGGTCTTGAACCTTGTCATATTTACAATAGTTTTGCAAGCCTTGAAATTTTATGCATTTTTTAGGCCCTTCCAATGTGTGTGCATTTTATTAATTTATTTATTTTGACCATGACTACAAAAATTTCCGAACACATAGATATTTGGAATAAATTTGCAATGGCGGATGAAGAACACCAAAAATAGAGTTTGTATGTGAAAATTATGGCCTTGAGAAGTTGACATACCAAGTAGGCTCCTCAATGCTTGCATTTCTTTTGCTACCTCGACACCTAGGGCTACAATTTTTAGATCTTAGGGGTTTTTGTTTTGGGAATTATGTTGAAATGTAGTTTCAACCTCTTGTTATGGCCTTCTATGAATGAGCATAGCTATCACATCTCTTCTCAAAGATACATAGCTATCCCTCTCTCTCTATCTCTACTCTATTGGTTTGAATCCATAAGATAACTTGTATTCTATTAACATTTAATTAATTCCTTGACTCTTCATCATCTATCATTTTAGTTCTCTCTCAAACACCTTTTTTTTCCTACACATTCACATGTCTTCCCTTTTGCATTATTTCCTTTTAATTGTTCTACAAACTCTTACACACCATTTCCCACTTGTTATTCTTAACTTCATTTGATGTGCTTTCACACTCTTATGACTTTGACACATTTGTTCCTTCAAACATATCCACATATTCATTCTACTTTTTATATAAATATTCTTTTCAACAAATCCACATATTCATTATACTTTTTATATAAATCTTCAAATTCTTAAAAGCTGCAGTGAGGTAGGTCAACCAGTGGGATGAAATAATGTTTCCATCCCCACCAAAGTTCAAAACTGGCTAGCCCTTGATTCCAATGTTAAATAGCAGGGTTGGCATTTCCGTGAAAAGAAAATAAAAAATAAATCTTCAATTTATAATATACTATCTTCTTATATACTCTTTTTCAAAATTCTCTCAACCATATCTCCCTTGATGGGATAACACTATCACAATTAATACCGTTGATTTGATTTCATGAATGAACAACTAAGTTGATGCGCCAATATTGGATGTATTCAATCCTCCTCTTAATAAATAGATAATAAATATTTTTTAATAAATAAATAATATGAATAAAATAATATAAAAACATATTAATATTTTAATAATAAAAATATAATTATATATATATATATATATATATATATATATATTTTAAATTTTATATAATAAATTTTGAATTAATATTATTTGAAGAAATAGTTAATATTTTAATGTGTAAAATTTTAATTTGATGAACACAATCAAAACTCTTAATGTAAGATAAACTACTTAATTTTTTGTTAGCATATAATCAAAACCTATAAGTTGCTTCACAGAGAACCATTACAAAATGTGTTAAAAAAAAAACCTATCAATTTTAATATGTGAATGATAATCTAATATTCATTAGAACTCAAATGATGAATTAATTTTTATATGAATCCAATCTAATTCAAAGTAACTTATATCACACATATAAGAAGAATTAAATTTATGGTGTTTTTGTTGTGTCTTTGTCTTCTTTAATCACCTTTGCTTTAACATACATTTGTTCATCTTATCTTTTGCATTATTTATTTTTAATTGTTTTAAAAGGTCTTAGACATTGTTTGGCACCAGTTACTTCAACTACATTTGATGTGCTCTCACACTGCTTTGGCTTTGATGCATTTATCTTTTTAACAAAATCCACATTTCTTTTAATGTATGTTTTTATTGACTCATCTCTTAACATACTTTCTTCTTATACACTTCCTTCTAAAAATTGTTTCTTAACATACTTTCTTCTTATACACTTCTTTCTAAAAATGGTTTCTTCCAAATGTTTGACATTAAATTCTTCATTACACCACACCATACTCCTATCAATGTCATGTACCATTATTTCTTCTTCTTTAACTTATTATTTCTTCTTACATATACCTTCCCTTCTCCTGCTAAATTTCTATAAGACACTTCCTAATCTATAATAAATTTCATATCAATATCATGTATCATTATTTTTTCTTCTTTATTATTTCTTCTTGCATGCACCTTCCATGCTTATGGTTAAACTTCTATAGGACACTCTTCCATCACTAGTATATAATAAATTTCACATCAACTGAATAGTTTCATAATAGAGAAGTACCCTAATTTTGTGAAGCCTTATTGTGTAAGGTAATTATTGGTTTACAATGTCAAAGCATGTTGATGATTTGGATATATTAGTTTATTGGTGGCTAGAAAATTGACATAAACCAATAGAAGATGGATTGAAATCTTTGTATATCTTTTGATGGGAGAGACAACATTGAAAACTTTGATTTCATTTCAAGAATGAACAAACTATATCCATCAAAATTGATTTGTCATAATGGTCATCATTATGATGGCAAATTTGGATGTATATAAATGTAGTAAATAAGTGGATGGGATGTGAATATAGAGATGGTGCGGAATAATGCTTTGTTTACTATTTTATTTTTATTTTTTGAAAACGATAAAAATTATTATAATTTTGTTATTAATTGGTATTATTTTTATTTGTAAATATAAGTTGACTCATCGCTATTGCACCGAGAGGAGTGAGGTGCTCTACAATTCAGTATGGAGGAGGGAGATGTTGTCACGTAATATAGTGTTATGCTACCAAAAATAAAATGAAATTAAAAAATCATGTCTACTCATAAAATAGAAAATTAAAACCAAATGAAACCAATGCATTTGACCATTTTTTTTACATCAAATGTTTTTAGAGTTTGAGGTGATGTGGAGGATGTCAAACTCTCTCTCTCTCTCTCTCTCTCTCTCTCTCTCTCTCTCTCATATATATATATATATATAATTTTGTGGGCCCGGTGGGTTAGCTCAAGTGGTTGAGGGCTGTGAGTTGTAAGCAGAAGGTCTCGAGGTCAAATCTACGGGTGGCTATGCATTGATTTATAAGGGCCTCACTTTATGTCCCCATCAGGCTAGGCCCTCTAATCAGGGCTGATGGTTTACCTTGGGTACCATCCTCAAGATGAGGGGAAGTACATGAGGGTTTCCCCACGACTTCTTACAAGGAAAATAATAATATATATATGTGTGTGTGTGTGTGTGTGTGTGTGTGTCCTTCTATCGACTAATTATGTTATAGGACGTCAATAAATATATTAGATCATGTGCTACTAATCCAATTGCAAAAATTGTAATAAAAATTAGGAACTTTACACTCCTCTAAACACTTGAAATAATCCTGGGAGCCATAGATTTTATGTCATGCCCGCTGTCAATCAAGCATGGTAATGATTGGATTTTCATGGTTGTTGATTAGTGCTCTAAGATGATAATTTTGGAACCCAACATGAATATTTTCACTACATAAGCCGCTACTAAGCTCATTTTCGAGCATATTTATGTTCATTTTGGGTTGCCAAAGACCATTGTTTCTAATTAGGGATAATTGATTCCTAAATATGTTTTGGTCCAACCTTTGGTCCATGATGGACACCTAAGTTACCAAATTGTTTACCTTCCATTATAGATCGATGTGTATACAAAGGTAGTCAACATGATCATTATACATATCCTCAGAATGTAAAATTCTAAGCATCAACTTACATGGGATGAAAACATTCCTTATGTTCAACACAACTACACCAAAACTCTTCATGGTTCTAATTGCCACAACCCTTTTCAATGTCCCTCTATTCCAACCATTGACCCCAATTAATATACCTTTGTCCATTGCATTAGCACAAGAAGAGTCCTCCCATTCTGAGGACAAGGTAGGGAAAGAAACACAATTTGTTAAATTGATCCAACACATATAGAAACAAGTTCATTTGATATCCCGTAGAAAGAAAACATCAAGTACAAGTGAAGACATGATCAATAATAGGTTCCACACATGTTTGTGGTTGGTGAAAAAAGTACGGTCGCACTTGCAAAAACAAATCCTAGCCCCCCACAGGAAGCTCTGACCACTCCAATATGGGCCTTACACTATCACCAAGGTTGGTGAGAATGATATTGAATTGAATTTTCCATCCCTCCTCGGGTTGCATCCTCTATTTAATGTGGATTTGTTTTGGTCATATTTTATGCCTTAGTTGGATACCTCTAAGATGGAAAAGCACTTTCCCCATACAAGCTTGAGTCCTAGCTGTATTGAGTAACCAATAGTGGAACAAATCATGGACAACAAGATGAAGGGAATTTACCAACAAAGTATACAACTCTATCGAGTTGTCAAAGTAGGGCAATGACTTTAGCAAGGAAGGTGTTGTACCAAAAACAAAATTCAACTTAAGTTTCCCAACCTAATGAAATAACTTGAATCAATGGGGAATGTTTATTCCTAGTGGAAAACAACTAATCTCAGTGTCCATTTGGGTATGCCACCATATAAAAAATGGTCTTGGCCCTTGTCATATTTACAATAGTTTTGCAAGCCTTGAAATTTGTATGCATTTGTTAGGCCCTTCCAATGTGTGTGTGTTTTTTTAATTTATTTATTTTGACTATGACTGCCAAACTTTCCAAACACATAGATATTTAGAATAAAATTTGCAATGGCGGATGAAGAACATCGAAAATAGAGTCTATATGTGAAAATTATGGCCTTGATAAGTTGATGTACCAAGTAGGCTCCTCGATGCTTGCATTTCTTTTGCTACATTGACACCTAGGGCTAAAATTTTTAGATCTTAAGGGTTTTTGTTTTGGGAATTATGTCGAAATGTAGTTGCAACCTCTTGTTATGGCCTTCTATGAATGAGCATAGCCATCACATCTCTTCTCAAAGATACACTATCACCATTCTAGCCAATTTGTATTGCTATGTCAATGTTTCAACATTTGGTTCATTAATGAAATTTGTTTTTTGTTGTAATACTTTGCTTCCAATATTGTATCTTATGTTATCTTTACAATATTATGTTATTTCATTACATACTTAATCCAATTCTGGTCAGTTAGGGGAAAAGGTACTTCTAATGATTGTATACAAGATAGTGCACATTTCACATATTACAATCACTTAAAAGCTCCAGTCTCTCTCCCTCTCTCTCTATATCTACTCTATTGGCTTGAATCCATAAACTAACTTGTATTCTATTAACATTTAATTAATTCCTTGACTATTCATTATCTATCATTTTAGTTCTCTCTCAAACACCTTTTTTTTCATACACATTCGTATGTCTTCCCTTTTGCATTATTTCCTTTTAATTGTTCTACAAACTCTTACACACCATTTCCCACTTGTTATTCTTAACTTCATTTGATGTGCTCTCACACTCTTATGACTTTGACACATTTGTTCCTTCAAACAAATCCACATATTCATTCTACTTTTTATATAAATATTCTTTTCAACAAATCCACATATTCATTATACTTTTTATATAAATCTTCAAATTCTTAAAAGCTGCAGTGAGGCAGGTCAACCAGTAGGATGAAACAATGTTTCTATCCTCACCAAAGTTCAAAACTGGCTAGCCCTTAATTCCAATGTTAAATAACAGGTTAGCATTTCTGTGAAAAGAAAATAAAAAAGAAATCTTCAATTCTTAATATACTATATTCTTATATACTCTTTTTCAAAATTCTCTCAACCATATCTCCCTTGGTGGGATAACATTGTCACAATTAATAATGTTGATTTCATGAATGAATGAACAACTAAGTTGGTGTGTGAATATTGGATATATTTAATCCTCTTAATAAATAGATAATATTTCTTTTGATAAATAGATAATATGAATAAAATAATATATTAATATTTTAATAATAAAAATATAATTATATATATATATATATATATATAATTTTATATATTAAATTTTGAATTAAAATAAATTTAAATTAATATTATTTGAAGAAATAGTTAATATTTTAATATATAAGATTTTAAATGAACAAGATTAAGATAAACTACCTAATTTTTTGTTAGCATATAATCAAAACCTATAAGTTGCTTCAAAGAGAACCATTACAAAATGTGTTGAAAAAAAATTATATCAATTTTAATAAGTTGATGATAATCTAACATTAATTAGAATTTAAATGATGAATTAATTTTTATATGAATCCAATCTAATTCAAAGTAACTTATATCAAAGATTTAAGAAGAATTAAATTTATGATGTTTTTGTTGTGCCTTTGTCTTTGTTAATCACATTTGCTTTACATACATTTGTTAATCTTTATTTTTGCATTATTTCTTTTTAATTGTTTTAAAAGTTCTTAAACATGGTTTGGCACCCGTTATTCTTTAATTACATTTGATGTGCTCTCACACTCCTTTGGCTTTGATGCATTCATTTTTTTCAACAAAATCCACATTTCTTTTACATGTATATTTTTATTAATTCATTTCTTAACATATTTTCTTCTTATACACTTTCTTTTAAAAAATTGTTTCATCCAAATGTTTGACTCTCAATTCTTCCTTAC
The DNA here is from genome assembly GCA_027924585.1 of Larix kaempferi. Lineage (NCBI taxonomy): Eukaryota > Viridiplantae > Streptophyta > Pinopsida > Pinales > Pinaceae > Larix > Larix kaempferi. The sequence continues at coordinate 33,733,912 of BSBM01000017.1, forward strand.
ACTCATTACACCACATCATACTCCCATAAATGTCATGTACCATTATTTCTTCTTTTTAACTTATTAACTTATTATTTCTTTTTACATATACCTTACATGCTCATATTAAATTTCTATAGGACACTCTTCTTAATCTATAATAAATTTCATATCAATGTCATGTATCATTATTTTTTCTTCCTTTAACTTATTATTTCTTGTTGTTGCATGCACCTTCCATAACTTATTATTTCTTGTTGCATGCACCTTCCATGCTTATGGTTAAACTTCTATAGGACACTCTTCCATGCTTATGGTCAAACTTCTATAGGACACTCTGCCATCACTAGTATATAATAAATTTCATATCAAGTGAATAGTTTTATAACAGGGGAAGTACCCTAATTGTGTGAAGCCTTATTGTGTAAGGTAATTATTGGTTTACAATGTCAATGCATGTTGATGATTTGGATATATTAGTTTATTGGTGACTAGAAAATTGACATAAACCAATAGAAGGCGGATTGAAATCTTTGTATATCTTTTGATGGAAGATACAACATTGAAAACTTTGGACAAACTATATCCATCAAAACTTATTTTTCATAATGGTCATCATTGCTGTGGCAAATTTGGATGTATATAAATGTAGTAAAGAAGTGAATGGGATGTGACACAACAATTTGGATGTATATAAATGTAGTAAAGAACTGGATGGGATTTGAATATAGAGATGGTGCGGAATAATGTTTTGTTTACTATTTTATTTTTATTTTTTTGAAAGTGATAAAATTTATTATAATTTTGTTATTAATTGGTATTAGTTTTATTTGTAAATATAAGTTGACTCATCGTCATTATATTGAGAGGAGTAAGGTGCTTTACAATTCAATATGGGGAAGATGTTGTCACGTAATGTAGTGTTATGCTACCAAAAATAAAATGTAATTAAAAAATCATATCTACTCATAAAATAGAAAATTAAAACTAAATGAAACCAATGCATTTGACCAATTTTTGTACATCAAATGTTTTTAGAGTTTAAGGTGATGCGGAGGATCTCAAACTATATATATATATATATATAATTTAAAAGATATATATTCTATGTAAATATTTGTTATGTTACCAAAAATACTAAAAAATAATTAAAAGATCCAATTTTTTGAGGTGTAAATTTTGTATGTACATAAAGAACAAAATTTACACATCAAAAAATTTGATCCCTCTCGTACTTTGATATATCCATATTTAAATCCATTTATATATTTTTTAATTACACACACACACACCATAATAATACCCATCGGTGTTATTCTCTCCACTTTTGATCCGGAGTGGAGGTCCATCTGCATGGATCCTAGATTGCACAAGGATGAGACAAGTGTACTATCCAGATTGATTTTTATGGTCGTTGTTCCAAATTTGAAATAAACAATTATAACAAAAAGAATATCAACTAGTACAACCACTTAACTTGTGGCTCGTGAACACCGATAGGTCACAAGTTAAGTGCCATGAACACTTTATTTGTTACTTGTTCTCCATGCTTAGTTGTGATTAACTAAAGAATATCAACTAGTACAACCACTTAACTTGTGGCTCGTGAACATCGATAGGTCACAAGTTAAGTGCCATGAACACTTTATTTGTTACTTGTTCTTCATGCTTAGTTGTAATTAACTCTTGTCTATGCCTCAACTACCCGTTATCTTCTTTAGTTAAATGGGTTGTCCGTCACTACCTGTTAACCATGCATGAGTTACGAGTTATCCATGCATCAACTACCACTTATTTTTATATTTCCTCTTTTGTAATTGTTTATTTCTAATTTTGAGTAACACCCATAAAATCAATCTGGACAATACACTTGTCACAATCTCCTTCAATCTAGAAAAAACATAGATGGTAATCCAACCAAAATTCTAAGATATAAACACATGTCGATGTAAAAATAACTAGTTGTTAATGCATGAATAAAAGGTAGTTCATGATAGAGAATCCATTTAACTAGAAAAACGGATAATAACAAATATTATAATTAATAAAACTAAACCAATTATCAACACGCTAACTATATCTAATACTAAATAGAATATTCTAAACATAACTATTTGGATTTTTATGCTAATTTATCCATTCATGAAAATATCACGTTACTTGCTTTCTTGCTTTGCAATTATTGCAAATCCACTGTTCCCACGTCATCGCTGACGTGGTTTGACATGGCAGGCGAGGTCGTGACTCGGACCATAACAGACCGTCTAGTCGGAAGTCGGTGGAATCATTCCCATGCAGATAGCCACCTGAGCAAACAAGAAGCGTGCAGAGGCAGTTTGACGGCGAAACTTACAGCCCACGTCATCGCTGACGTGGTTTGACATGGCAGGCGAGGTCGTGACTCGGACCATAACAGACCGTCTAGTCGGAAGTCGGTGGAATCATTCCCATGCAGATAGCCACCTGAGCAAACAAGAAGCGTGCAGAGGCAGTTTGACGGCGAAACTTACAGTTAACTGCCAGCTGTGACAGCAGAGCGTGGACTGATTCGCTGTCTGTTCGTGCGGTCCCACCACAGGAGCGGCAATTGACTGCCAATGAAGGACGATGACGATGACGATACATCAACGTTCCCCATCGAGAGATCAACACATGTAATACACGTCGAATAAAGTATAACCAAATCGCCCTTTTGCAAATACTGCTCTTAAGTTTAGTTTGTTGACTTGAATGTCATTCTAGTTTTTAAGTAAGAGTGGGGATGAACATTTGTAGCGTTTGAAGTTGGTGTGTGAAGTGTGGTGAAAGGGAAAAGTCTAAAAATTTGATGATATATTTTGTCTATCAATTTTTTTATTAGAATTTGATGATTTTTACTTTTAATAAATCCGTGTTGTTCAAATCGTGTTTTTGAATGCATAAATGGATTCAATGTCCTCAAATACTCTAGAGTACTTAGATTATGCAAGTTTAAACATTGTTCTTTGAGATTGTAAAAATTTCTTAATTTTTTTTACCGGATTTCGTTGAAATTGTATCAAAAAAGTTGCCGAGAAAAGTGAAATCGTCAAATGTTTAGGCTAAGCGTTGTTAAAAGGCTAGTTCCATATTAACTTGAAAAACCATGATTTTTTTCAAGGAAGAGTTGGTGTGTTTTGCAATTTTTTTTTGTGTCAGAAAGAGTTGCACATAGATATATGTTTAGGTCCAACTATTTTAGTCATGGTTACCCTAGTTGTAAGCATTAATGCTCTTCCGCTTGCTTCTGTTCATGTACATGACAACACAAACAATGATAATAAACATTTAGTTTTGATCAAAGTTTAATAAACATTCGGTTTTGATGAAAGTTACTTCTTGCCTCTCCTCATAGACCAAGTGACATAATAGTTTCCATGTTGTTATCTCACATGTACTATTCACATGAATGTTTTGAGTTGGTGAGGTAACCTTACAACCCAACCCACCTCCTTCAAAGATTCAAATGGCTTATTCTTTGAAGACATCATCAACATTAATTAGAGCACTCAACCAACACCTCCATAAATCATCATGGAAGGTATGACTAGGCTTAGTCGCTGTCCCTTTTTTTATACCTCTTGATCTCGGTGTTTTTGCAACTCTCTACCAACTACAAGCAAAAACCTCTTATGTTTGCAAACTTGTGTGATGTGTTCTTGATTAGTTTGATACGGTGCAACGACAAATGTATATGAACCATTTTCCTGCCTTCCTCTTGATCTAACCTTGAACAATTGTCATCCTAAAAACCTCCAAAGTTCGTCAAGCTTATGTTGTTAACAACCAACCCCTAAGAATGTTACCAGTGTTTCCATATCCCTCACTTGTCACCACTTAAGTGCCCTATCAAATTACTAATGGTCCTTGAGCCCCATAAGTTTGATCTTATGAGACCTTAATGGTTGCCACAAAGGGAGTGTTTGGTGCATGGACCTTATCAAATTACTTCCTGACATTGATGTATGCTACACGATGCTATAATGATGTGATAGATATTGCCACCACCACTCCTGGTCAACATGATCTAGATTATTATTATTTTCTACATCAAAGATATAAGAATAGTTTCACTAGCTATAACATTTCCTATCACCTTCCATAATCGCCTCATTAGGAAATTAATGATAGAAAATTAATGACCTGATAGTGCTTTGCTTCCACTCTAATTGAAAGCATAACAAGCACACAATAGAATAAATGGTAATATGACAAAACATATCCACTGTGCTAGCTTGGACACCAATTATAAGGAAACTTTGTCCTTATGTTGCCATTGCTACCTTAAAATGCAAAAAAAGGGATGCCCCAGTAGAATAACTCGACACAAATCTCCCATAAGTTATGTTGGGTTACACCATTGATCACACCCAATAAGATTGGTCGTGGAGAATGGATCATAGAGGATAATATTACAATAATACATAGGGTTTTATTGTCAAGGATGAATGATCTAATACATACTTTGATTTATGTTAGATACTTCATGAAAATAATTTTGAATAGTGCATTCCATTGATTTCAAATTAGAGAGAACGATAAGTGTGCATTCCATTGATTTCAAATTAAAGAGAATGATAAGTGGAAGACTTTGTTAAGGACCAAAGATAAATTAAGCGAGTGATTGGTAATATTGCAATGAATATATTGATTACATTTATGATAAGTTTGGTGATAGAGGTTTTGCAATCACATAGTAGTATGTTTATGTTTGTTTACTTGAATTTCATTTTAGTTTTTAGTAAGAGTAGGGAAAAACATTTGGAGCATTTGAAATTGGTGTTTGAATCAATGAGAAAGGGTTAATTGCACATTAACTTAAAGAAATGGAAATTTTTAAGGAAGAGTTGGTGTGCCTTATATATGTCGTGTCCAAGAAAGAGTTGTACATAGATACATCTAAAGAAGGTGAAGACACTTTTTTATTGGCTCATTTCAATAAATGCACAAAATTGAGAACTTTTCACCTTTGCAATTTTTTCTGCAAAGTTCATAAGAGGATCAATGAGATAATGTGCATTGATAATAGTGTATGGAAGAATGAGGATCTTAGTAGAGCATTATTGAGCCACTCTGGGTGATCAAGTTAAAATACTCTCATACTTTTAGAATATGTATTATTTTCTATAGTTTAAATGCAATTTGTTATGAATTTGTGTATTCTATGTGCTAGTGCATTATGATTGGTTGCATCTATGTGTATTTGGGGGCCAAATTACGAGGCTCTAATCTCACTTAGCACAACCCATTACTCTCATGACATAGCCAATTTTCTCACTACATAGCACTCCAAAGCTTCATCTAACTATCAAATAGCCACGACACTCTCTTACACTACCAAACACAACAGAAGGAAGACCTTCCGTTTTGGCTACTCAATAGTCCTTCATGAATCTTTTTCCCTTCTAATGCTCTTTAGTGCATGCATAACGCGTCCAACTGTTGATTTCCTTTTGGGAATCACTTGGAAGAGAAGACTCTTGGCCTCAAAACAATGAATGAGTAGCAACAACAAGGTTAAATATTTAATGGTGTTTGCTTCGGCTATTATGGACATTCTAACCATTGTTTCTCTCTCAAAACCATCCCAACTCCTCTTATATTTGCAACAACAAATTCCTCAATTTATACAATATCTTACCAACCATAAGTACTTGGGACTCTCTTTCTATTTGCAGTATCCATAACAACTATGGGAAAGGTCCCCATAACACGGGATAGGAAAAATGATTTGGAGCATGCCTCCTCCCCTTGCCCATAAATGGATGAATAATACTATGAAATGGCAATGAGAGACCTTTTCTTGCATGAGATTACTCTCTTCCCAAGACTATGACAACTTGAACTTGGTAGACACACACAAATTAAAGATGGATAGGAAATCTTATGAGGAGATATGGGAGAAAATGTTAGTACTTTCAAAGGATAATGACAAGGACTATTAGGACTCAAGCATTCACTAGTAAGGCCTTGGATTTGAGCTCTGCATTGTGAATATTTACAATGCCTTTTACATTATTTACAACACATATCATTATAACTTAGCTCGCATGACTTGGCTCTTGTCACATAAACCATATCATACAAATAATACATGATTTGTTGCTTTATAATATAGGGTTAAAATTGTCACATTACAATGCATCCTTACAACAATAAAACTTGGAGCCATCCATGAAACTCAACGATTCAACATAATGCTAGATCCAGACACAAGAAGCTTTGAATATAAGAGTAATGGTTTTAAAAGGAGAATTTGTGTATAAGAAGAATGCCAACTATTTTGCATCCACACATTAGGATGTCAAGACTAGAGTAGCCAGTCTAACTCTGTGCATGAAGAATCTAGAAGCAATAGTGCGTTATGTAGAAATGGCTTGTTAGCACTTCAAAGATTCATTATTATAATAATTGCTTTGTATGAGGAAAATTATGTAGCAGTATCTAAAGAACATGCTTCTCTTAGCATAATCAACATATTTGTTGGTAATCTTTCCCTCTTACAATGCCAATTTGATGGTTTACACCAATAATTACTCCTTTTGTATGATAAGTTTGTCCTTATCACACGATGCTAAAGTATATCTTCAACTATGAATGTTGTGGATGATTAAAGAAGTGATGTGCAAGAGTGTAAGAAACAAATAAATGATATAATTAAGGAATGTGGTTGTATTTCTACTTGCATTACTTGTTTAACTTTCTAGCATAAACGAAAGTTCGATACTTTTAGTGTAGTGCAAACAAGAACACTTCACTATCTACACAAGATTATTGACACCCTTTAGGATTTATCCCAACAATAAATAATTAGCTCAAAATTTCAATGCCAAATAATAGATGTTCTAGAGATAGAGATAGAGATGTAGAGGTAGATAATTGATGCATCCTTTGAGACTGAAGTTAGTTTTGGATAATGTTGTTTTTATTAGATACAATTGGTGTAATTCAATGAGTGGTTACTGTAAAATTGGCCCCTACCACAATAAAAAAAAATAAACATCATGTCCCTCTTGCGGTCATAGGAACATTTCCCAATATGGGCAAGGTACAGTAAGTGATTTTCCCAGTATGGGCAAGGGATGGTAAGTGACTCGCTTGATATGGTGAGGAAAAAAGGTACGTTAAGTGACTTAACCAACATAGGAGGGAAAGGTACGCTAAGTGACTCTTTGCAAAGCACAAGCTCACCCTTGTAGATTAATGTAGAATTATAGTTGTGTTTTTATTGGATGATAAGTGGATCTAGTTTTCCATGTAGATTTCAAATGTTTATTTTGGCCTTTAACAACAATGTGCTAGTCTATATAGTATTTATGATGAATTTTCATTATGTGGCAATGCTTTCATGTACAATTTTCATTTATGCAACATTATAGCTGGTTTCCATCTTCTATCTACTTGTCAAATTCTTTAGGTCATCCGCTCCCAACTTCCAACATCGAAATTTTACTATTGTTTCAACTCTAGATTATTTTAGATCCAAATAGTGTTGAACCATACATGTTTTGGGGAAATGCATTATTTAGGATCAGATAATGTTAAACCAAGGTTAGTGCTTAGGTTAAAATCTCTTCATTCCCCTAGATCATATATTCCTTTATGTATTTTGAATGCAATTTGTTATTAGTGTGCATTTTCTATGTGTGAAGGTATTTGGGATGGTGTTGATGCATTGTATTGTACTTAGAATCTATGAAATCGAACCCTTTTCATTAATCCCAATTCAATTTTCTTATGTAATAAGATATGATTTTCATACAAGATTTCATAACATGGGCTACACAACCCAAGAAGCATTTGATCTTGTTTGCCAAGAAAATGTCGGTTTCCACACACCCCACCATGTGAACCTCGATTTATCCTAACTTGGAAACCATTTTCGAAATATGAAGGTTTCCAAATAGACATCACATGCTGATTAAAAAACCTAGAAGGAATTTTCCTTAAGAAATTGGAACCAAGCTATAACGCTGCAGTTCTTCTTTTTTATGCAAAATCATTGCGACAATAGGTATTCTTGTGAATGTAAATATGCTAAGCATGGATTCTTTGTGTGGTGCTCAAGGCCAAGGCCCCACTAGTGAATGGTTAGGCATGTATAATGCAGATGTATATATTGGGCCATGTGGATAGCTTGTCATGATGACTCAATCTATGTAAATATTATGCTAAAAATAATATGAAATGTCCAAGATGGATATGCAAGGAAGAAACTAAGAGGGGCTATGATTCCACTAGAGGGGAAGAGGAAAGGGGGTTCTAATCGCAGAGTAACCCTATGATGCCATGTGTCAGCCTTATAATTCTTCTAATTCTACCTTATGCCTTAAAAGAGTCAAGACCTTCCTTTGACCTGTTTACTCAATCGTTGAATTCCCATGTGAGGTTAGCAAGGGAGTACTCTCTCATAGTTATGTAAGAGTGGCGTCGGATCTACCTTTCTGACCTTGTAAGAGTCCTTTCCTTTAGGATCAGAAGTAATGTCATTTTCCTTACCATCCATTCTTGTATCTCCACAAGAGTCTACCATTTTTGGGTGTCGAACCAAGCATGCAAGGGGAGAACAAACATAGATCGCGTTAATTCGAGACCAGATCATGCGAGGGGTAGCCACTGAGTGGTAGCAGAGAAGGGAACCAGGTTAGTTGTAGGGAGAATAAAGGCTAGGCATAGTAGGAACCTTATCATGATATTTATTGCTCATGAGATGATAGAGAATCCATGGTTACTTTATACCTAGAATGCTTGAAAGGAACACGATAGCTTGGATTCTTACTGCACATGTTGTTAAGCACTAGAAGGGTTGGATTCCTTGCCGGAACTATGGATTAAGGAAGGGGAATTCCTTCCTTTTTTTGTGTGGGGAAATTGAAGGAGTGCCATGAATTGAGGGTTGAGTGAGATTCCTATAAAAGCTCTGGATGAGCATTTGTCTAAGCATTGAGAGTAAATAGGTTTTGGGTTAGGAGATAAAATATTAGAGGTGTCCTTTACCTTGGTGGCCTCATAGCCCAACTTGGGGGTGGTATTGGAGTTTGATACCTATGGTTGGGTGTAACATTTATCCTACACAACCAGTTGCTTGGATCACATGTCATTGAAGATAAGTATGAATTGTTGTTGGGTGTTATGCAATGTTTATGCTTATTTTTGTTCTTTGGTTATGAATGTGCCTAATTATGCACACAGTGTGCATGAATCATTGTTATTCTGTTGTGTTTTACATTCATGCACATGTATATGCTTTTGTATTTCCAGTTGCTTATGGAAGTTAAGTTAGCCTTAAGAAGGGATATTGTCTTCAAAAAGGGTTAAGTTACAATAGGGTTTTCAAGTTCAGAGAGTGGATTTGAGTTTCTCATTGATCTCAAGGGTCCACAGAGGTGGTCGAGGATGTTACTTTATCCCTCTATTTCAACTTTGTCCAACATTTTGCATGATAAAAAATCAGAGATGTTATGCCCAAGATATGCCAAAAAATTTTTAAGGACCCATGGCTATGTCTTACACCCACACTCCATTCCACTTCTCCACCACACCTCTTCCACTATCCCATTCCTCTTTATCATCCATTAAACATATTCCTCCTTCCCCTTATTCCTTATTCCGCATGGCAGAGGTGGAGGCTCCTTTACACACCTCTCAATACCCTTTTCCATCCCGACTTCTGCCATCCTCCACTCTTCTTCACGTCTCCTCACTTTCTACCATCCTCTAGTCCCACCTTATGCCATCCTCTACTCCCCTTCATACTTGGGATATAATCCTAAGTATGGAAGGAGAGGCTTGTACCCTCTTATCCATTGGCATGCTTCCCAATGCAACCCACACCTAACCACATCAAGGCACGTGGTAGTGAGTTGGCACCTCAAACGAGAATGTGACATGTGGTAGTGAATTGGAACCACCTCTTTATTCGCCACTAGGTACCCCTTCTCAATGAGCATGTTTTCCAATATAATCCAATGAGTTGCCACCTCAAACCAAGATGTAACATGTGGAAGTGAGTAGGTAACCCTTCTTCATTGGAACATTTCGCAATGCAACCCCCAACTAACCACATTCAGACACTTCCCAAGCAACCACCAACTAGCCACATTGTGACACGTGTCAATGAGTTGGCACCTCAAACTAAGATTTGATATGTGGAAGTGTGTTGGACCTACCTCTGGATGACACTTGGCAGGAAAGGTTGTACAATGATGACTAAGCAATGAAGTAGCATGATGATTGTGAGATGATGTGGCAACCAATTCAAGATGTGACATGTGGTAGTGAGTAGGCACCCCTTTTCCACTAGCAGCTTCCTAATTCAACCACCAACTAACCACATTGTGACATTTCCCAATGTAACCTTGAACTAATCACGTTGGCACATTTCCCAATGCAACCCCCAACTAACCACATTGTGAAACTTTCCAAAACCCTTCTCCACTTGCAAATTTCCCATAGTTTTAAGAAACTAACCACATTGTGAAATTTCCCAATGAAACCCCCAACTAACCCCATCGTGACACTTCCCAATGCAACCCCAACAAACCACATTATGACATGTGGCAATGAATTGGAATCTCAAACCAAGATGTGACATATGGAAGTGTGATGAACCTACCTTTGGGTTACACTTGGCATGCATGATTGGACAATGATTACTAGGCAATGAGGTGTTGTGATGACTGGTAGTAGATGATGTGGCCACTACAAACTTAAACTAACCAATGCAACACCCAACCCCTAACTAACTGCATTAGCACAATTCCCAATGCAACCCCCAACTAACCACATTATGGCACTTCCCATTTCAACCCCAAAAAACCAGATTGTGACACTTTCCAATTCAACTTCAACAAAACACATTGCGACAAATGTTCGTAAATTGGCACCTCAAACCTAGATGCAACACGTGGAAGTGCATTGGACCTACCTCAACCCCATTTAACCACATTAGCACACTTCCCAATGCAACCACAAAAAACTACATTGTGATATGTGGTAGTGAGTTGCACCTCAAACCAAGATGTGACACGTGGTAGTGAATTGGACCTACCTCTAGGTGATATAGTGCTGACTAGGCAATGAGGTGGCATGATCTCTAGGTGATGATGTGGCAAAAAAATTAAACTAAGTATACTCTATATGGAATTTGATGGCTCTCTCTTTGCCTTCATACTTGACTAAAACAAGAAAGAATTTTTACTGACCAAACGTTCAGTCTACCCCACCACAATGCACGTGGGATAAATAGAGCAAATTTTAATCATTGGCCTAGATTGCACAAGGAAGTTAATTGTCGATGGTTGAGTCTCCTCTTTCCAGGGTTCACAACTTGAGTTTCCTGAATCGGATTTGAGCAAACAAGAGCTCATTAGAAATTTAAGAAAGCGGAGAATATGTTGGATGTGGAAGGATGAATCTTGCAATGTTTTTTGAAAAATTCAAAGAAAAATCGAGTATGTTCCACTAGCATAATTTTGGATTGGTTTGGAACCTTGACTTCTTGAGCTTGTAACTTGATGTACGAGTGCCCAAATTTTGTAAACGAGAGATCCTTGAAAAGATAAATCCATGGAGAAAAACTTAAGAATATTTTTTAGACTTGAAATGCCTTTATTATGCACATAAAATTAAAACATTGTTCTGATTATTTCTAGTGTATGGCACTAAATTATTTTGATGTAAAAGTTCATTAAATGATATTTGTGAAGATATAAATGGGACACAGTCGTGGGCATGGATTTATAAGTACAAATTTACCTAGGGAAATTTAATGGGGCATATATAAGTGGCCAAGTTATTTTTTTTTAAGAAAGAAGACGTGTGAGAAAAAAGGGAAAAGTGGCAAAACCCTAATTCCTAAAGCGAGTATAAGAGGATTAAGAAAACATTTATATAAAAGAAGCATTCAATTAGATTCAAGGGTTTTAGATATGAGATATTTGCATGCACATCTGTAGGTAAAGCCTCTTAATATTTGTTCCCTTCATCATCTCCATTTGTTAGTCATTTTCCATGCTGCTTACATTGTTGATTCATCCAACGGGGTAGGGTCTTGACTATTTTTTCTTAGCTTTTTTGTTCCACTCATTCCTAGCCATTTATGGATTAAAGAGTTTCACCCTACTCATGAAAGCATATGTTTTAATTCTTGGTTATTTATGTCATGGAGATATGTAAAATGGCCATAGGCATATAATTTATGATCTTTAAACATTTTATATTTAGGTATCCATGTTTGTAAAGCTCCACAAAGTTTCGCAATCAACTCCCAAAAATCATATTATTTTTATGGTTTCATATTGGTATATGTTCAGTGGGGTCTTAAGTATATGATATTGTCCAAACCCCTTTCAATGATAAATCAATAGTCTTTTAAAGATCTTTGAAATTCCCATGTTATATTTTCTGTTTTATTTTCTTCTAGATTAAATATTGATTGTTTGTTTTACTTGCATCTTACAGTGGAGGCATAGGTATCTTTTGTTGGGCATTTCTTTTATATAAAAATACCCAGTTATATTTTTGCGAATGTTTGGCCTAGGTCATTTCTTTCTCACGCAATAATTTGTGTTTAAACACTATTTGGTTGTCTGAGGAACTATTCTTTTTCGAAGATCTAATTGAGGAGTTGAGGGGTTTGCTTCATAACACTCTCCCTTCTACTAGTTAGAGAAACTCAAAAGGAAATATCTTTCAAGATATCTAATAAGAGTACCACCTCCACAAAAACAAAGCAGGGTTTTCTTGTTCCCCACAAGATTTCCCTTAGTTTTGATCCTCTTTCCCTTACATGGAAAAGTGATCAAGAAGGGGCAACCTACCAACCCAGATAGTGCATTCTTGAGCAATCAATCATGTATAAATAGATCGAGATTCCATAGGAAAAAGCAATCAATCAAGAGGATTTGTATCATATGTAATATATAAATTGGTATACAATACTATCGTTACTGGTTTCCTCACAACCAATGATATCGATGTCTTGTGTATTGTGTTGCTTTCTTACATTCATGAGTTAGTAGAGTTACTTGGTTTTTATTTTGTTCAAATGTATAGATTTATTTAGAGGCTTAGATTGTGATATTTTTGTTATGATATGTTGAGTTTGTGTACTTAGATACATTAATATTCTAGGATAAGCTAGCCTTAATGTTATACCACCACCCACAAGTGTGACAATGCAATGCAGTTTTGAGATGTCAAAGAACCATATATGAAAGGCGACAACAATGCTTACTAGAGTTCAACAACGTTTTCCACATTTATTGTGAAGAAAGTGTGACAACTATTAATGTAGTCTTCATCCAAGAGGAAATGATGATATCAAATTTTAGTGATAAATTGAATGGAGCATGGAAGATGTATTCTATTTGGAATTTTATGCAAATATGCAAGTGTTTAAGCATTGCAATCATGACTTGTTTTTGAATAATTTTATCTTTTACATTGACCATCAGGGACTGTTAATCGTTGAGTTCATACCAAGATACATATTCATGGTGAATTATAGGGCCAATAAGGAGAACAAGGTCCATTAGAGTAAATCTAGGGTCTAAAATGGGCCTCCTAAGAAAAATAATTCCGCATCCAATGAGTGCTCTTGCTTGAAATTTGAGTAAAATCTCAGGGAGATAAGTTGAATATACAAATTAAAAAGTAGTGTTTTTAATGACAAATATGTTAAGTCAATGATTATCGTTGACTCATTTTCTTGAAATTCTATTGGTTATTGAATTCCAACTCATCAATGGATCCTTTTCTTATGAGGCCCATTTTAGACCCCAAATTTACTCTAATTGATAGATGCACCAAGTAGGAGAGTGTTGATATTGGTGACAATGAAAATTTGACCCAATGAATTTAGGTAGATCAAGTCCATGTATGAGTGTGACAAAGATTTTGTGTAGGTTGCATACATGTTATGAAACTAATGATGTATGATAAGATGATACAACTAGATTACTTTATCTGGAGTTTATGGTTATTCATTAAAGGGAAGCATTTGTTTATCCCTAAAATATCAATATAATAAAATTTAAATTGAGAATTGCATAATCACAACTTAGAATATCATTTTGGTAACTTATTTGTATTGATCTTTATGTCCGACATGCATTGAAATTTAAAATTCTTTTGTTTTATTTTGTACACTATGCTCATTTTTCTTTCAATTCTAAAATTTATTAAACAAGGTTTATTTATAATCCATAAGAAAAAACTTCTCTCATAGTCGACACTATATTCTTGCTCCAAATTCAACCCTTTTCCTTGCTTTTTGAATTTTCTCTTGTGACACATAATCCACAAATTAATAATGTGTCCCTTTGTCTTTGTACTTACAAATTTTGTTCTATATGGGTCTTTTTCCTTCTCAAGTTCACAACCTATCCTTCTCACAAAGCTAATTGATCATTTCCTTAGAATTTAAGGATCCTCCATAATAGGAAGCCTTGGGTTTTGTTGATTTCTTACTCTTCAACAACTTCACAATTTTCCCTTTGACAACTTCTTCCACCTCATTTTCTTTATGTTCTTATGGTTTTGATCCACTCACTTTTGCCTTTCTATTTTCTAGTGCCTCTATTTTGCAAATATACCATTTCTTCACTTGCATGAACTTTATATCTCTCTCGACGTACCTCTTCTCCAGTGAATGTTCTCTCCGAGAGCTCAAAACTTGCTTTGATACCAAAGGATGTTTCCAAAGACTTAGTGTCACCATACTCACCAAGTTAGCCTTGTAAAAAAATACAGGTTAAACAATCACACAAATGATGTTACTATAATAAACAATTGCATACAAACATCCAATACTAACTACATAGGTTAAGAAAAAATATTTTTATTAATTTTAACCAACATAATACACCTTACATAATACTTTTATTTATTTAACAAAATCATTACCTTAACTCTCCTTTGTATATATGCTCTTCCTCATTCATCTCCTTACATGTTATCTTCTCATGCACTTTCTTTTAAAATTTGGCTTATCCATATCTTTAACATTACATCACAATTCTCATGCACTTTCTTTTGAAATTTGGCTCATCCATATCTTTAACATTACATCACACATTGCTCCTATCTACTTCTACACACAAGTGCTTTGTCTTAGCCATATCATTTATTTCTTTGTTGTCCTCTTTACTTCTTGTTTATTCTTGAGATCCACTTTCCATGCTCATTAACTGATGTGATAAATTTCATATAAGTGAAGTGTGAACCCTAATTTGTGGACCCTTATTGTGTAAGGCAATTATTGGTTTACAATATGATTGAGATAGGGTAGTGAATTGGTTACAAGGAAAATGACATAAACATGTCATCTAAATGGTGGGTTGGAATCTTTGTGTATCTCTTGATGGGAGAGACAACATTGCACCCATTAATGATTTTGATTTTATTTCACCATTGAATAACTATATCTTCACAATATGGTGGTTGTGACAATATTAGATGTATTCTAATGGACTATACAAGTTTCTCATACTCAATGATGATGAAAAATAAATAAATACATATATTAAAAATAAATTAGCGAAATTATAAATAATATAAAAAAAATTGGAAAATAATTTTGTTATATTTTTAAAATAAAATGTGGTTCACCGTTTGTTACAGGGTTAGTCCATCGGGAGAATGCCAACACTTACTATTTTAGGTATTGAATCAAGGTATATCCAGAAATACAATCATTACAATAAGGGTTCAACAAGAGCAACATGTCACTTACAAGAATTGAACGTGGGTGGAGAGGGAAACAATCATTCCTCCCAACCACCTAAGCTACAAGCAATGGACAAATTATTATGAATATATATTTTATTAATTATTATAGCCCGGTGGGCTAGCTCAAGTGGTTGAGTGTTGTAAGTTCTGAGTAGAAGGTCTTGAGATCAAATCCCCAAGTGACTATACATTGCTATATAAAGACCTCACTTGATGTCCCCATCAAGTTAGCTCTATAATCAAAGTGAACGGAGTACGGCTCCTTCGGATGGACATTTGTAAACCACATATAAAATAATATTATATTAATTATTATAAAAAAATAATTTAAAATAATTAAATTTATTTTAATAATGGATGAAGTTTCTACCTGAAAGGTTGAGAATACTTTAAAGTTCTAACCTATTATTTTAAAAAAAAATCTTATACTATACAAATGGTGAAAATCTATATTCTTAAAAATTATAAATACTAATAAAATTAAAACATTAAAAATATTCATTATTAAATTATTTTTTTTAAACACCAAAATATTTATTATATAATATTTTTGCAATCAAAATAAATATATTTTTGTTTTAAAGAGTTAATCATTATATTTAATTTTATTATAAAGGGTTAGTCATTTTTTTTTCATAGAAAAATTCAACTTACTATTAATAGTCATTTTATTATAAAGGGTTAGTTATTTATAATCACTAATTGATACCTAACCTAGTTATGCTCTATAAAGGGTTAGTCACTATTTTTTATTTTAAAAGTTTAGTTAGTTATAATCAATTGATACCGAAATGAGAATTTGACATCATTGAAAAAGTAAGCAAATGTCTAGGTGACTATGTTTTGGATCTTGTTGATAAATTTATTAGGCGACTATGTTTTGGATCTTGTTGACAAATTTATTAGGTGACTATGTTTTGGATCTTGTTTATCAATTTATTATTGGGCTGTTTGGAACTTATTAAAATTAAATTAAAGTGTAAGTATTTAATAATAATATTTTATTTATTTATAATATAATATTTTATAAATCCATATATTATGAGATTTTATTATGTTTGAGAATGTTTTCAATTTTATAGATTTAAAATAAAATTATATGGGGAGATTATGCTACTTGTTATATTTTTCTTATGTTATTTGATTAGAATATATATATTGGTGATTGTTTATATTAATTAATTAATACGAGGTACATTCATTGAAATTAATTTATAAGTTGTTTATTATTAGTGGAATATAGATTTATGATTTCAAGATTCATATTAAGGTAGGTAAGATGTTAAGAGTATTTTGGATGAATATTAATAATGGGGTGAAGCTTCATTTATGGAAAACATTTCTTCTCAACAAGATTTGGTGTTAGTGAGGCACATGAAAGTGAATATTAATTTAAAATAGTTGAAATATGGTTTCTAAATTAAATCAGGATAAATTTTAAATGGGTTGGATTAACCTACTAAATTCCTATGATATGATCTAAGTACTTTATCCCTAATTTTAATTTTACCTTAAGCTTTTATAATTGTTTTAATTATTCTTAGAAAGGGGTTGGAAAGCTGAGAAGAAAAAAGTTTTGGAAAATACACTATTGCAAGAATTAAAACATCTAGAAAATGTGTTCAAATGAATGGGTACAACAAGATACAATTCAATATGGTTGTCTTATGGGTTAGAAGAGATCCTTGAACAATGAACAATGCTAATGAGGAAGGTGGAAATATTAGCCTCTCCTACATTAAGGGAACTTCAAAGAAAATTGCAAAGATTTTTATGAAAGGCAACATCAAGGTATCTTTTTCCCCTCTTATCACCTCAAGAAAATTATTCGACCGTTCAAAAGATTCTATAAACCTAAGACTGCAAACAGGTGTACATATGATTCCATGCTCTTGTGGAAAGTCATACATTGGTAAGCCAAGAAGATCTTTTCAAGTTAGGTTAAGTGAACATTGCACGAACATCATACATAATTGAATCAAGAGATCATCTTTAGCCGAACATTCTCGGGACAATAGGCACCACATACGCATTGAGGCCACAAAGATAATCTCAAAGATAGACCACTATGGAAAAAGGAAGATATGGGAGGCTATAGAGATTGAATTGAAATCAAAATAATATAACAGAGATGTGGGGTGGAAAATTAACGAAGTTTGGAAGCCTATCCTTAAAAAATTGAAACATTAATAATTAGCTCCAACATTGGCCAATAAGGTCAACCTCTAGGGCTTGATTTTTAGATGTTGGGTTTATTATTATTAATATGAGGATTAAAGATCATTATATTCTGAGCCTATCCGACTCCTGAAGATGGTCCTAGCTTTGGGATTGAAACATCGAGAGAGTTTTCTTAATATCTTAATGCAAGTGTTCTTTTTTTTCCAAAATTTGGTTTCATATAATGAACAACCTAAAAGTACATTATTATTCTAGTTCTTGTGGATAGAGAAGGAAAAGACTACCATTATAACTCTTGTCGTTGTGTTATGATTGTTTCTCTACCTTGGGAAAATAAGAACTGTTATTGGTTTGTGTTGGTAATTAGAGCAATGTGAAGACTACTCAAGCATTTTTTGAGTGAGCAAGAGGAGCCATGGAGTGCACCTAGCCTAAGGGGGCTACTGAGGCCAACATTGAGCCTGACATATATTTGGAAGACAAACATAATTGCAGGAGGTACTATGGTATTATGGGAAATTGTCGTGTTCAATTGCATTATGCCAACTATTGTTGCCATTTGTTGGGCATAGTGCATTTGTTGAATACAATTCTTAGGCCGAATGATGCCCTTGTATTCTCAGTAAGCTTAAGCCTTGCTCGGGGTGCAAGACCCATGGGAGGAAATTTAACCCTTGGGAGGAAATTTGACCATTGGGTGTGTTTCCTAATATTTATAGTTGTCGCATTGAAGAAATGGCTTACACCATTTTCTAAGCTTCATCAAAGTGATAAAATTCAAGCAGATGAAGTAATTTCGTTGTTAAAAGATAATCTCTATTAAAAATAATTTGTTGTTTTTTATTCTTGAATTATTCTTATAGAGTGGAAGAGAGGTTTTCACCAAATAAACCCCTCCATTCAATCCATCCAACCCACGATGAGTTAAATTGTTCCAAAGTAGTATCATAGCTTTCAAGTTCTCATAACTAGATGCCTCTGTGAAGTAGGTTAATTATTGGTTACTAACCTTAGTTATAAAGGAAAACCCAAAAGACTTAAGTAAATATACAAACGATATTTTACTATTATCATAATATATATGTTATTCTTATTTGATTATTTTTTCTTTAAATATTAATTTAATTAAAAAACAATATCAATTTAATTCCCTTATTGAAAATGATAACAAATAAACTCAACTTCATCTTTTGTAAAAAATGACAACAAATAAACTCAACTTCCTCTTTTGTTGACTTGTGGCTATGATGATTGCACAAATTTGTTTCATCCGTTCAACATGTTGTTCTTTTAGTCTTTTATATTATATTTTTATTTAAAATAATAAAGCTTAAGTAATTTAGGAATTACATTAATAAGTAGGTTAGGTTTTCTCGTTGTCACAATTTAATAGTTTGTAAAATAACATTAATTATTTGTATGTTAATTAAAGTTATATATTTATTTTCTACTCTTTTAAACTAAAGTCTATCATAATTATATTCAACGCGTAATGTAATAATTATATTTAACAATAATATAAAATTATTAAAAAATATTATTTTTAATATATAGCAAAAAAACAAAAATATTATTATAAAAGAAAAGAAAAATAATAATTATTTATTAGTTAATTATTATTTTTAAATATAAAAATAATAAAAACCTAAAATATATTAAATCTTACCAAATCTATAATTATAATTTATTTAGAGTTATAAAGAATTAAACTAAACTATTTCACCTTGACATTTAAAAGCATGTGTAAACGAGTACTAAAAGACCTTGAGTATATGCCATGAATTAAATATAAATTTTTTCATAGTTTCAAAGTAATTTTATAAAGATAATTAATTAGATTAATAAGGAAATCTTAGTTTTGTATAGAATATATGTTAATATTGTAGATTAATTTCACAAAACAAAACTTGGATTAGAGTTTTAGAGAATCCTTTATACGATATTCATTATCTACTATATACATTAGGATTATTATCAAAGCAACCTTGGACATCAAATACAAATAGGTTGTATAGGGATGGATATATAACCTTTTTCATCTTGGTACAACTTTACCCACTAGCCCTCCCAAATAAAATTCATGAACAAAACTTAACCAACCTCAATTAAGGAGAAATTTGGATTTAACTCTCAAGTAATTTTTTTTTTATAAGAGATATAATGTTTATTAATAACAAGGTTGGCTCAACTCGGTGGGCTAGCTCAAGTGGTTGAAAAATGTTGTGTATTCTTTACTACTTGTAATAGGCTGATACAAAATAAAAAGTGAACTATGGATTTTGATAATGAAGGAAATAGCCACCTAGAAGGAAATGACCACGTGGAGGATACAATACCACAAGATGAAAATAACTCTGAAGCCATAGTACTAGAGACCATGAAACACCTGATTGTCGAAATACAAAGTTACAAAGCAGACAATAAACAACTAAGAAAGGATCAAGAGAAACAACATGAAATTAATGAAATACTACTCCGCAGCATACATGACAGAAACAGGGAAGGAGAACAAAAAACAGAAGAAAAGGTAAACTAGGTTACTGCTGAAAATGGT